>OZ014420.1:3191137-5591137 GCA_963965975.1 Xestospongia bergquistia | reverse complement strand
GTACATTGGAATCAAGTTAGTGATTGGGTTATCAGTCCTAATGGATACTCTACAATCACAAGAGAAGACATTAATTGACACACACATACAACAACAACCATTGAAACCTCTACCAATAATAGACCTGTGTTATTATAATTGAGCTACCTCATGTATTAATAATATGATCTACATACAATGAATACAAACAAAATAGTAGTAATATCAATTATATTATCATTACTATAATAGTACAGGGACATAATATAACTGATATTAATAAAGTGACTTTAGATCTATACTTTTTAATTAGTAAACATCCTTTGTTTGTTTATTATACCTGTACTATTATGTAGATATAATACAACTGTTATTATTATTATCTTGTTTGTATTATTTGTAATGGAATAATATTAATTATCTCTATGTTTACTTCATTTTTAGAAAATGTTTTTATTTACTTGTTTGTTCCTCTTATAATATGATTTAAAGTAATAATTAAATATTAAACATTAATAATTTATACTGTAAACATTACATTGTGTATGAATTGTGAGCTGATAAAGATTTTAAATATATAGTCTCATTATATTTTATTTGATTATCTAAACACTGGATTTGAAATATTAAGTTAATTATCCACATGTACAACTTCAATTATGTTAATAGATGTTTAATATAATACACTTAAATAGGAGGACACTGTTTTATATCAAATATGTCATTTAATTATCTGATATTAATTTATTATTTAATCTATCCATCAATCTGTTTATTTGTCTATCCTCCTTGAGTACCCAGAGCAATAAGAGCAGCACAAAGTTGAGAGAATGCTAAACAAAACATTCTATATCTAATAAAATAAATAACTTACTACCTGGAGATTGAAGTAGAGCAGGATGAAGACCTAGATACAGACATATATAGATACACACACACACATACACATATACTATTATACCATATGCTGAGAGGTCAGGGAGTGACACAGTCTCTTGATCTCCAGCTGGTAGATCAGGACGAGTAAAGTCTCTATACAAATAATTACTATTTTATGAGATAAATACTGAATACAGGAGTAAGAAATCAGTTAATGTAAGTTTGTTAACATTGAGTCTTAGAGTAAGATAATCACAAATTATTAATGGACTGTTACTTATACTAGTTACTTGTGATCTTCTGTGATTGTGACAAAAACAACTTACAGAATTAAATAGAAAGATATGTTAATTAACTTAATGTTATGTCATTATTCTGAATCTTGAGAATTGTTAGAATTGAAATGACAGCAAGATCAACTATTAATTAAAGGGGCATTGTTTAACATGGTAATATATCTTAATTTTTGTGGTTGAGTAGCACTAGCTATCTGTGAAAATAAGTCCTCATGTAAATTATTTCCTCAACATATCAAAGGACTACATTGTCTTATACTAGATCATAGAATATACTCAGTCGCACTACCTCTATTATTTCAATGTCATCCTAATCTACAACAATTTGAACTATCACTAGACACAGCTGAAAGTGTTATTGAACTATTTACTATTCTACAGAATAATACTACAGTTAAGGCTTTGCAAGTAGTGATATGGGACAATAACATATATGACAGTATGCGTCCTAATACCATATATGACAGTATGGGTCCTAGTTTACAAGACATGTTAACAGTAAACGAAACAATAGAATTTTTTGAGATTGACACTAACGTCTTAACTAGTACCATTCCTAGTACTTACCTATCATTTCTAACAACTGGTCTTTCACACAACATCAGTCTACATGAGTTGAGTGTAACCATTCCACTGTCAGATACTAACTATGAACAGATAACAACTTTATTTAATGTTATCTCTCATAACAACAAACTCACAGAACTTAAAGTGAGCTTCACACTAGATCAGTTATGTGTGTCTAGTTACTGTAGTTATGAAGAGAGAAAACAAATAATGACACCATTGTTCTATGAACAAGGACTACCTCTTATTACTAACATGTTAAAGTCACACACAACTATGAGACTTCTCTACATACAATGTGGTCATTATATTGACAATCAACTATCTCAACCTAACTGGATAGAAGTATCACAACACTTTTGCCAAACCATCTTTCATCATCCCACAATTCAGTACATTGGAATCAAGTTAGTAATTGGCATATTAGACCTAATGAATACTCTACAATTACAAGAGAAGACATTAATTGACACACACATACAACAACAACCATTGAAACCTCTACCAATAATAGACCTGCATTAATTATAACTGAACTACCTTATGTATTAATAATATGATCTACATACAATGAATACAAACAAAATAGTAGTAATGTCAATTATATTATCATTACTATAATAGTACAGGGACATAATATAACTGATATTAATAAAGTGACTTTAGATCTATAGTTTTTAAATAAGTAAACATCCTTTGTTTGTTTATTATACTTGTACTATTATGTAGATATAATACAACTGTTATTATTATTATCTTGTTTGTATTCTTTGTAATGGAATAATATTAATTATCTCTATGTTTACTTTATTTTTAGAAAATGTTTTTATTTACTTGTTTGTTCCTCTTATAATATGATTTAAAGTAATAATTAAATATTAAACATTAATAATTTATACTGTAAACATTACATTGTGTATGAATTGTGAGCTGATAAAGATTTTAAATATATAGTCTCATTGTATTTTATTTGATTATCTAAACAATGGATTTGAAATATTAAGTTAATTATCCACATGTACAACTTCAATTATGTTAATAGATGTTTAATATAATACACTTACATAGGAGGACACTGTTTTATATTAAATATATCATTTAATTATCTGATATTAATTTATTATTTAATCTATCCATCAATCTGTTTATTTGTCTATCCTCCTTGAGTACCCAGAGCAATAAGAGCAACACAAAGTGGAGAGAATGCTAAACAAAACATTCTATATCTAATAAAATAAATAACTTACTACCTGGAGATTGAAGTAGAGCAGGATGAAGACCTAGATACAGACATATATAGATACACACACACACATACACATATACTATTATACCATATGCTGAAAGGTCAGGGAGTGACACAGTCTCTTGGTCTCCAGCTGGTAGATCAGGACGAGTAAAGTCTCTATACAAATAGTTACTATTTAATTTAAGAAGGACTTGTCTACTTACCTAGTCTTCTCATTGTTATATTTGACAGTAAGATTAGACAATTTAGAGTAATCAATGTGTAATGTACAACAACCATTATAGATATTTTGACCATCAAGTGCCTAAAGAGACAAACACAGTATGTTAGTTTGTAGTTAGTGAATGACTCACAGTTTTAGCATTAGCAGCAATTATTTCATTGGGATATTGAATGAGTGCATGAAACTGACCTATAAACATCACAACATAAACAACACTTCAATTACATAAAAATGTCTATTACCATTTTTCATGAATGTTACTTTTTTTAGAACATCACTATATTTGGCAAATATCTAAACAACGTTAACATGACTTGTAATGACTCCACCCACAAAATCTACACACTCACTTGATGAAGGACATTAATGGTAATAGGATATAACATGTTCTCAATAATAACTCTTAAAATGGAGTTAGGTTGACCCTGTTGCATAGCTCCTATCCCAATCATACTGATAGATTGAGGAGAAGGACCACCATAACCTGGACTAGCTCCACCCATTGAAGTTGCTTCTGGCTAACAAACACAATTAAAGTAATCTCACTTCAATTAACTTTTCTAGATGACTTACTGTGGCTGTTTTTAATTCTTGATGTTTTGAGAATTGTATATAAACTGTTCTATCTCTGTAGATATCAAAGAACATACATCAATATTAAACAGTATATGTTATAACACTATAATTATAGAAATGATAGATAGATATTTAATGACAACTTGAGACAACTTGTCTACATTGCTATGTCATATTACTAATGATATATTACTTTGTAGTACAGATTGACTACAAACATTACAAACAAAACCTTTGTAGTTACACACACATACTATCATAGTAGGTAGTACTTCCTTCTCTAATACTATATATTATTACCTTATTTGAGCTGGTCTAGCTGAGAAACACTCAACCATGTTACGAGCAGATCCTATATCTCCCATTTCAATAAAAGCTTGATTCTTTTGCTTTAACATTAAAATTTTGTTCACCTACAGAGACCAACATTAGTCAGAAGATGATAACATTATTATGTTTACCATTCCAAAGGGAGAAGCTAACATCCATATTTCCTTCTCTAATACTTCAGTAGGTAAATTATGAACATGAAGAACACGAGATGTAGAGGTAGCAATAGTAGGAACAGTTTCCTCCATACGAGGCTAAAGAATGAAAAGAGAAAGTAAGTAAGTAAAAGGGCAAAGAGAATAGGAAGATAAAGAAGAGGAAGGAGGAGGAGACAGACCATTACTAAATACCACACTATCAATTACTCTAAATACTACATAGGGCTAGTGATAAGTGTGATGTAGAGTAGACACTTGTGATTAGTATTAAGAGTATATCAGAACAACCATGAGAAAAACAACAATAAGAACTATAACAACACTCAAATCAACTAGACACATATGGCAATGAGTATTTATACAAAATCAAAAGATGAGAAGGGCTCTAGAATGTTCTAGTAACTAATTTAAGAACATGTGGTGCAGCCCTAGAACGTGATTAAGTACAGATAAAATGAGAGTTTACAATAATTAACAAGAGCTATAGACATGATAAATAAACATTCACATAATAAGTCTATAGTACACTACATTCCTCCTTGCTTAGAATCCATAGCGATCAGGTGGGTGTCTTTCACGTATAGGATATCTTCAACTTCCATCTTGTGCAGGTGTCTCTTGCTTAGACGTAGGCATGTTTTCAGATGTTGAAGGTAAATCAGAGTCTTTGTGCTCATAATCCCAGTCATTGCTCTTATTTATTTTAAGTTGATTTGCATGTCGTTTCCATACTCCATGCTTGACTTGGACTAAGTAGGTAATTCCTCCAATCTGTCTGGTAATCTTGCCAGGAATCCATTTAGGTTGGCTACGGTAGTTCCTTACAAGTACTTGATTTCCAACACTAAATTTTCTCTTGCTTGTATGCAGGTCATAATGCTTTTTCTGATTAGCCTTTGCTTGTTGTACTGTTTGATTTGGTGATTGGAGAGGATGAATCAAATCTAATTTTGTTTTGAGGTGTCGTTTCATCAAAAGTTCACATGGTGGTATTCCTGTTGTACAGTGGGGTGTGATGCGGTATCTGAGTAGAAAATTTCTAAGTGCTGGTTTCACTGCCTTTCCTCCTTGCTTAGCTTTCTGCATGGCAGATTTAAAAGTTTGAACAAATCTCTCAGCTTCCCCATTTGACTGCGGGTGATATGGAGGAGAAAGCACATGATCAATACCTCTTGACTTGCAAAAATCTTCAAATTCTCGAGAGATAAATTGTGGACCATTATCTGATATAATTTGCTCACATAGTCCATGTGTAGTAAAAACATCTACCATCATCTCCACAGTAGCTTCAGTACTTGCTTTCTTTGTAGGGATCACTATTGGCCATTTAGAGTGTGCATCCATCAATGATGATGAACCACATCATCTCAAGAAATGGGCCAGCATAGTCAATATGTAAACGTTGCCACAGTCTCTGTGGATATTGCCATTGATGAAGTGGAACTTTAGCAGGATCTCTCGACAATACT
Source organism: Xestospongia bergquistia (assembly GCA_963965975.1). Taxonomy (NCBI): domain Eukaryota; kingdom Metazoa; phylum Porifera; class Demospongiae; order Haplosclerida; family Petrosiidae; genus Xestospongia; species Xestospongia bergquistia. Next base: position 5,585,411 of record OZ014420.1, on the reverse strand, counting down.
GAGCATTCTTTACAATTGTTGCTAGTTTCTTCAATTTCACCATCCAGTTTTGGCCACCAGAAATGTGAACGTGCTAGCATCTTCTTTTCTATTTTTCCGAAATGAGTTTCATGGAGTGCTTGTAGTAGTGATGGTTGATGACTCTTTGGAATAACTACTCGCATTCCCCAAAGAAGACAGCCATTTAGTACTGTAAGCTCATGTCTTCTGCGGAAATATGGTTGCAAGGTCTCATTCTGGATTCGATTAGGCCAGCCATTGAGTGTGTGATATTTCACTGATCTCAGCATAGGATCCTTGGCTGTCTCCCGTGAAATGTCACCAGCCTTCAAAGGAAGATCCTGTATTTGTTCTTCGTGTATATTTTGTACTACACAAATCCTTCCAGGATCTAGAGAATCAAAAGCTTTGTCAGGACCAGCAGGCAAATGTGAAAGTCCATCAGCATTTCCAAACTGTTGAGTGCTTTTGTATTCAATCTCAAATGAGTAGCCCATGAGAATAATTGACCAGCGTGAAGACAACTTGCTGTAGTTGTTGGAATACCCTTCTTTCTACCAAAAATTGTTGTGATCCGTTTGAATTGTGAAATGTCGACCCCATAGGTATTGGTGGAACTTTATTCCATAAATGATGGAAAGTGTTTCACGCTCTATCTGAGAATAATTTCTCTCTGCTGGTGTTAGAGTTTTCGAGGCATGAGCTATCGCTCGCTCAGTCTTGTCAGGATATCGATGGAAAATGACAGCACTCACACCAATGGATGATGCATCCGCAGCAAGAAATAAAGGTAAGGATGGATCGTAGTGTGCCAAAGCTTCTGTTGAGACTAATTGTTTTTTTATTCTGTCAAATATGTCTTGACAGATATTGGTCCATGACCAAGGTTGCTCCTTCTGCAGCAATTTATTGAGAGGGGCACACATATCACTGAGATTGCACAGAAATTTTCCGTAATGGTTGACCATTCCGAGGAAGGAATGTAGTTGATGTTGGTTTCTTGGCTTAGGCATTTCCACTATTCCCTTGATCTTCTTTGGAGAGACATGGATTCCATTCTTGTCCACAGTATGTCCTAGGTATTCTACGGAGTCTTGCATGAATGAACATTTCTCCTTTCGTACTTGGAAACCATATTCCTGTATCTTGGCCAGTACTCATTCCAAGTTTTGGAGGTGCTCTGCATCAGATTTCCCTGTGACAATGATATCATAAAGGTAGCAGACAACGCCAGACAATCCCTGTAACATTGTTTCCATTGTTTGCTGAAAAATGGCAGGGGCTGTGGCAATCCCAAAGGGAAGGCGTGTATACTGATACAGGCCCAAGTGTGTCGAAATCACCATGAAATTCCGAGACTCATCATCAAGTTCCAGCTGCAAGTAGGCATCAGAAAAATCCAATTTTGTGAATTTACAGCCACCATTAAGAGCAGTAAACAGTTCTTCTGGTCGTGGCAAAGGGTACTGATTAATGTTGAGCTGAGGGTTAACTGTCACACTGAAGTCTCCACAAATTCTTACAGCTTTCGAAGGTTTTGGTACCACAACAATGGGTGTAGCCCAATTTGAGTGTTCAACTTTCTGTAGAACTCCATTATGGACGAGTCTTTGAATATCCATTTCAACAGCAGGCTTCAGGGCAAATGGTAGTGCCCTGGGTTTGAAGAATTGAGGCTGAGCATCGCTTTTGAGTGTGAGGTGGACCTTATGTTTCTTGCAATGTCCAAGACCTTCTTGGAAAACTTTGGCGTACCGTCTCATAATACCTACTAGTGTCTGACTGTTATTGCTTATATTGACATGGTTGACATGATAGAGATGATTTAGGTCCAACTTGAGTGCCTCAATCCAGCTGCGTCCCAATAGATCAAGTCGATTTCCTTTTGTGACAGTAATTGGAAGATTACAAGTTTTACCATCACATTGAACGCTAACCTGGCAATCTCCCAGCAAGGGAATATCATCCTCTGAGTAATTCTGTAGACGAACTGCTGGGGGATCCAACTGGGGGCTTCCAATTCTTTTCCAAGTTGCTTCACTAATGAGTGTAATGCTTGCTCCTGTGTCAAGTTGCAACTTTACTGTTTTTCATCGAGTTTGATAGGAACAAAAACAGGTTTGCTTGGGGAGCTGGAGCTGACAGTAAGAACAGCTGTACAGTGTTCAGATTCTTCTGCTGCATTGATAACATTAGTTCGGTTCTTTGGTAGATAGAAGTGCTTGGTTTTCCCTGAGTGTTGTTTGTGTCTATCCCTACACACTCTTGCCAGGTGACCCATGCGCTTGCAGCATGAGCAGACAGTGTTGCAATGGAGACATGCAGAACACCAATGGTCCTTTGCACCACAGGATGGACAGGGTCCAGTGTCGGTGTTGAACGCTTTGAAGGTGTTTTAATAATACTCACAGAATTAGGAGTTTGAACTGTGATTTCATTTGCTTCCTTTCCTGCAGCTTCCATATTTTGTGCAATAGAGATTGCCTTATCCAGAGTGAGGTCCTTCTCAGAAAGCAGCTTACATGCTATATTTTCATCATGAAGGCCCAATACACTACACTAAGAATGTCCTATTCTAAGAATTTCTTAAAGCACATTTTTGTTTTTAACAGTGATATTATATATGTCATTGTAGGTTAAGTCAAAACATTATTGCTATAATGATCACTAGTATATTTAGGAGGTCAATTATTGAACACAATGTAAAAATGTTTTAGTCATATACACACAACTAACTGGTACATGTCATGTAATGTGTTCATGTACCTTTTTAGCAGCAGAATCTAATTCCATTAGTAAGTAGAAGAGAGAAAGAGAAGAAAGAATAACTATGAGAGGAGAGAAATAGTTTCCTCATACAAGATTAAATAGTGAAAGTGAAAGTAAATTAGAGAGTTAAGACACACACATATAAACAAAATACATTACAAATACAACTCTAATAATAAAATCATTGTCGTTATGTGGTAAAAAATAAGTGAATTCTATTTAATTACAACTAATATTCATGAGTATAACATTAAGGTCAGTATCCATTAATGAATATTATTATACTACAACCTTTCTGTTCAACAAAGTGGGTGTAACTCAACTGTTATTATTTACTAGTATTGTGTGTTAGTTTATTTGCTGTATCTTCTAATAATGATCGATACTACACAATGGAGAGTTAATATTGGATTATGGTATTGTCATCAGATACCATGTACTACTAAAAAGGGAACTACTACTGATATCTCAGGATGGGTGGAGTCACTATGGTCAAGAGATGAGGGTGGTGGTAACCTAACCTTCTCTCTAGTTTTATTTCTCTTACTTCTCCTCATTTTATCAGGTGATATTGAACTCAATCCTGGACCTAAAACAGGTAAATATTAAAACATATAACTGATACAGGGACTATGTCTCATTTACTTCAATAGAATTAACATCAAGTAATGCTCTAAGACTTCTTGTTAAGAGTGGTTTTGTTGTTAAAGATAAATGGACTCAACTCACTAGTCTACTAGGTGTATCACTGGAGGAGAGGAGAAGACTCAAGACAATGGTCAGCAGTGATCAAGACTACCACTTTGCTTTAGAGGAAGGTTTACAATGGTGGATTACAAACAGTACTGACTCCTCTTGGGAAGAACTTATCTCAGCTATTGAGGACTGTGGAGATAAGGATATAGCTGTTAAAATGAGAAGACAACTAGATATTAAGAATGAAGGTATATTTATTCATTTAATACACATATTCATTTCATATTTACTGTAGTATGTCATCTGATGAAAAGATCTAAAGATATTGAAGATTCTCCCTTATCTACTCCAGTATTTAAAAGACCCAAAGAGACTGAAGATCATTCTTCAATTATTTCAATAACTAAAGGTCTGATGTTGAAAATAATATAACTTAACATGTCAAAATTGTGTACTAGTTATCATGTGATTGTATCTACATATCACATGATTAATAAATGTACTATAATTATAGATATTAATTATACAGGTAGTCAGGAGCAAGTAGTAGGAAATGATACATATACTGAGGAATTCAATGATTTTCCTATATTATGTGAGTTATATTAATTTAACAACCTTTTAAAATGTCCTTTCTCTGAATATTTTAGTTGAAAAGCCTTCAAAAAGGATGTTCTAGAACAACTAGCTCCTATTAATACATCATGGCGTAGTATTGGTAATGGTCTTGGAGTGGAATATAATGACCTTCAGGGCTTGGCTGAGTCTAACATATCTAATCAAACAAGACTTGATCATGTACTCCAGAAATGGATAGAGTTGGATAGTCAAGCTAATCCTGTCAGTTGGAAGACAATAATAGATGTTGTTAACGGACCACTTATTAAGAACATTGCCCTAGCTAAGGATATATACCAGTACCTGATACAAGTGAATGCTACAAGTAAGTACAATGTAGTTTGTTGTTACTGCAACAGTCTTATGGGTGGACTCTAGATCTAATATCTCTCCTAGGTGATAAACCTAACTAATTATAAAGGGTGGAGTTACTCTAATCTATTAATGCTGTGAGATAACTCCCTAACAAATTCCACGTACAACATATAATGTCTAAGAGTTTTACATAACAATACCTACATAGTACCAGTATTACCTACAATACCAATATTACCTAGAATACCAGTATTACCTAGTATTATCTACAATCCCATCACACTACCATTATTAACCCTATGATGTCATATGATGTCATCATTAATGTCATCATAGGCAAGTTACACCAAGAAGGATCCATCATTTTCGATTGCAACTGAGCAACATCATGAAACTTCTTCTACTTTGTATTCTTCTTACTGTTCTGTACTTGAACAATGTAAATTTAGATGATGATGATCGTCAGCTTGAAAAAGAAGACTCCTTTACAGAGCCAATTTTATTCAAAAGAGGAAGAGCCACAAGAATAACTAAAGTTGTTAAAGTTGTTCATCATTATCCACATCTTCAAAAGAAAAAGAAATGCTGAAATGAACTGAACTCATATTTAACATTATTAGTAGTAGTGATTTCATTTAGTTTTTGTAGTGCTATTAATTTGATCAACAAATGCTAAACCAAGTCAGCCATATTTAATGAGTGGGCGGCTCATAAACTTATTAACTAAAAAAATTAATGTGTGATATCAACAATGGTTCACTGTCGGTTAAATATCCACTAGATTCCGCTAACTACGGGTACATTTAATTAGATTAGTGAGGTGTGAAAATTGGATGGGGTGTCTCCACTTCCTGCCATTTTGCGTTTCCTGTATCCTTTATTATGTAAGTTATTTAATATATATTAATTTTGCAACCTTTTAAAATGTCCTTTCTCTAATTTTTTTAGTTGAAAAGCCTTCAAAAAAGGATGTTCTAGAACAACTAGCTCCTATTAATTCATCATGGCGTAGTATTGGTAATGGTCTTGGAGTGGAATATAATGACCTTCAGGGCTTGGCTGAGTCTAACATATCTAATCAAACAAGACTTGATCATGTACTCCAGAAATGGATAGAGTTGGATAGTCAAGCTAATCCTGTCAGTTGGAAGACAATAATAGATCTTGTTAAGGGACCACTTATTAAGAACATTGCCCTAGATAAGGATATATACCAGCAAGTGAATGCTTCAAGTAAGTACAATGTTGTTTGTTGTTACTTGCCTATCATTTCTAACAACTGGTCTCTCACACAATACTAGTCTAAAGGAGTTGAGTGTACCCTTTCCACTGTCAGATATTAACTATGAACAGATAACAACTTTATTTAATGTTATCTCTCATAAGAACAAACTCACAGAACTTAAAGTGAACTTCATACTAGATCAGTTATGTGTGTCCACTTACTGTAGTTATAAAGAGATAAAATAAATAATGACACTATTGTTCTATGAACAAGGACTACATCTTATTACTAACATGTTACAATCACACACAACTATGAGACTTCTCTACATACAATGTGATGATTGTATTGACAATCAACTATCTCAACCTAACTGGATAGAAGTATCACAACACTTTTGCCAAACCGTCTTTCTTCATCCCACAATTCAGTACATTGGAATCAAGCCAGTGATCGGCTTATCAGACTTAAGGGATACTCTAAAATCACAAGAGAAGACATTAATTGACACACACATACAACAACAACCATTGAAACCTCTACCAATAATAGACCTGTGTTAATTATAACTGAGCTACCTCATGTAAATATATAGTCTCATTGTATTTTATTTGATTATCTAAACAATGGATTTGAAATATTAAGTTAATTATCCAAATGTACAACTTCAATTATGTTAATAGATGTTTAATATAATACACTTACATAGGAGGACACTGTTTTATATTAAATATATCATTTAATTATCTGATATTAATTTATTATTTAATCTATCCATCAATCTGTTTATTTGTCTATCCTCCTTGAGTACCCAGATCAATAAGAGCAGCACAAAGTTGAGAGAATGCTAAACAAAACATTCTATATCTAATAAAATAAATAACTTACTACCTGGAGATTGAAGTAGAGCAGGATGAAGACCTAGATACAGACATATATAGATACACACACACATACACATATACTATTATACCATATGCTGAGAGGTCAGGGAGTGACACAGTCTCTTGATCTCCAGCTAGTAGATCAGGACGAGTAAAGTCTCTATACAAATAATTACTATTTTATGAGATAAATACTGAATACAGGAGTAAGAAATCAGTTAATGTAAGTTTGTTAACATTGAGTCTTAGAGTAAAATAATCACATATTATTAATGGACTGTTACTTATACTAGTTACTTGTGATCTTCTGTGATTGTGACAAAAAACAATTTACAGAATTAAGTAGAAAGATATGTTAATTAACTTATTGTTATGTCATTATTCTGAATCTTGAGAATTGGCAGAATTGAAATAACAGCAAGATCAACTATTAATTAAAGGGGCATTGTTTAACATGGTAATATATCTTAATTTTTGTGGTTGAGTAGCACTAGCTATCTGTGAAAATAAGTCCTCATGTAAATTAGTACTCTTATGATAAATAATGTTAATACCTGACCTCAGTGTCTAACTATTATATAGTAATATCTGATAATAATGATGTCATATTGTCTATTGAAGTAACAAATACTAACAATAGATGAACAATATGACTTACAGCTAATATAATTAATGTGAACTGAGTCCTATAATGACAACAATATTCAAAAGAATTTATTATAGTTCTCTTTACTTGAAGACAGACAGCATATATTTATAATAAATAGAATTCAATGAACAAGACAATACAGTCTTCAATTAACACACAGACAAGTTAATATCAGCCGACTTCATCTAATTACACGTGGGTAGAGATGGTTAGTAACTATAATAATGATGTCATCATAATAACTACTTCCCCTCTAATTCTATCATTCTACTAAATTATTTCAGTATACAAAGTTATCAAAAGACAAGACTTCTAATGAAAAAAGAAAGACAAAGATTTTAAAGAAAAAAACATAAAATTTTAGTTTGAAATAGCACACAATATGCCTAAAGCAAGACTTGAAATATAATTAGGGGGTGTGACCAGTAATGATGATCGCTTAGAGAGTGTTCTTTGAGAAGGTAACTCGGAGATGATTGGTTTCACTGATTTTATGATTATGAGTGACAATGAGAGCATTGATAGCTTCCTCTACTGAAGACATCTGAACTAGAGCCATACGTAGATCATTTCTAAGAGAGAAAAAAAGAAAGTTATACAGACAAGACAAGATATAACTAACTGAAAGAAACGGAAGTTGACTACATTACCACCAGTAGATGTAGATAGACTGCGAAGATATTCCTCAGTAATACCATCACTATATAGAAATATAATAGATACATTATGTGTCATTTATTTCTATAAATATCTAATTAACAATATCAGTTACCATAGGGGTAGGAAAGGGGGGGGGGCTGAAGCCCCTCCAACTTCAAATCAGGGAGGGCTAAGCCCCCCCCCCTGATTTGCACTCAAGACTATGTACACAATAACACATTAGGCAGTATCTAACCGTACCAAAGACTTCTGTTACAGCAGAACGCACATTTTCAACCTTATGCTGACTAAAAAATTACCAACGAAGTACTATGACCAAAGAACGACTAAACCATGTCATGTTGTTACATACACATATGGACAGTACTGATAACAAACTTATTAGAAACAGCTAAAGAGTTTGTTTCCTTTAACAACAGATGACTTAATTTTTGCGTCATTTTTGATGTTTAATAACATAACGTAACTAAATATAAGGTCAGCCCCACCCCCCCCCAACTTAAACTTCATTCCTACCCCACTGTTAGTTACTACATTCTATTTAACAGTACACTACTAGTTCTCTTACGGAATATTAGAGAGATGGAGTGTAGCACTTGGAGGATAAATATTCTGATAATTCTTAGACCCTGGCTTCTATGACAGAAGATATAATACTTACCCAAGAGAGTAAGTTATCACTGGATTTACCTTGAAACGATGAAGAGGAGAGTTAGAAAAGTCTTCAGTTAGTCCATCCTCCTAATAAAGAGAAAGGAACACCTTGATAATAATTAATGTAACAATGTTATATATGATAATATAACCTCTATATGTGTATGATATTACATCATCTTACATTACTTCCTGGTTGAGGCATCTGGACTTGAGTATGTTTAGAGAGAGTCACATGGATTTTCTTACCATATAACATACTACCATTAAGATGAGTAACAGCTAGAGAGAGAGAGAGAGAGAGAGAGAGAGAGAGAGAGAGAGAGAGAGAGAGAGAGAGAGAGAGAGAGAGAGAGAACATAAAAAGTTTAATAAATTAACTTTTAGATCACTCACAGTTCTGAGCTTGTTGAGGTTCGCGAAATTGAATAAGGGCGGAGTCTCTTTTACTATACAATATCTTCACACGCATTACATCACCATATACACCTACAAAATTATATAACATTTATTAACACTACATTGATGACTACACATTTAATATTATAGTCTGTTCAATGATATGATCAATGATACATTCTATAAATAGAACAATATCATTGCAATAGTTTATAAAATCAATGTGAACAGACTCTACTAGATCATATTGTGCAAGAGGTAGAGAGATAAAGAGAGAAAGACGTACCAAAGAGAATAAAAAGAGCATGAGGAGAAATCATCTTGTGTGAAAGAAGGGAGGGAGAATGAGAGGGAGGAGAAGACAGCCAAGAGGAGCCAACAGAGGAAGAAAGAGTGCCAACAAGAAGAGAAAAGTGGTGCAAATCATACACAAATACTAACACACACAGACATGTCTCTTTATCACAATATTACCTTATCATTGAGATTAGAGGCTAGAACAACTGTAGTAGAGGGAGCACCACCTCCTTGAGCACCACTCCCTCTTCCTCCTTGAGTACCCAGAGCAATAAAAGCAGCACGAAGTTGAGAGAATGCTAAACAAAACATTCTATATCTAATAAAATAAATAACTTACTACCTGGAGATTGAAGTAGAGCAGGATGAAGACCTAGATACAGACATATATAGACACACACACACACACATACACATATACTATTATACCATATGCTGAGAGGTCAGGGAGTGACACAGTCTCTTGATCTCCAGCTGGTAGATCAGGACGAGTAAAGTCTCTATACAAATAGTTACTATTTAATTTAAGAAGTACTTGTCTACTTACCTAGTCTTCTCATTGTTATATTTGACAGTAAGATTAGACAATTTAGAGTAATCAATGTGTAATGTACAACAACCATTATAGATATTTTGACCATCAAGTGCCTAAAGAGACAAACACAGTATGTTAGTTTGTAGTTAGTGAATGACTCACAGTTTTAGCATTAGCAGCAATTATTTCATTAGGATATTGAATGAGTGCATGAAACTGACCTATAAACATCACAACATAAACAACACTTCAATTACATAAAAATGTCTATTACCATTTTTCATGAATGTTACTATTTTTAGAACATCACCATATTTGGCAAATATCTAAACAACGTTAACATGACTTGTAATGACTCCACCCACAAAATCTACACACTCACTTGATGAAGGACATCAATGGTAATAGGATATAACATGTTCTCAATAATAACTCTTAAAATGGAGTTAGGTTGACCCTGTTGCATAGCTCCTATCCCAATCATACTGATAGATTGAGGAGAAGAACCACCATAACCTGGACTAGCTCCACCCATTGAGGTTGCTCCTGGCTAACAAACACAATTAAAGTAATCTCAATTCAATTAACTTCTCTAGATGACTTACTGTGGCTGTTTTTAGTTCTTGATGTTTTGAGAATTGTATATAAACTGTTCTATCTCTGTAGATATCAAAGAACATACATCAATATTAAACAGTATATGTTATAACACTATAATTATAGAAATGATAGACAGATATTTAATGACAACTTGAGACAACTTGTCTACATTGCTATGTCATATTACTAATGATATATTACTATGTAGTACAGATTGACTACAAACATTACAAACAAAACCTTTGTAGTTACACACACATACTATCATAGTAGGTAGTACTTCCTTCTCTAATACTATATATTATTACCTTATTTGAGCTGGTCTAGCTGAGAAACACTCAACCATGTAACGAGCAGATCCTATATCTCCCATTTCAATAAAAGCTTGATTCTTTTGCTTTAACATCAAAATTTTGTTCACCTACAGAGACCAATATTAGTCAGAAGATGATAACATTACTATGTTTACCATTCCAAAGGGAGAAGCTAACATCCATATTTCCTTCTCTAATACTTCAGTAGGTAAATTACGAACATGAAGAACACGAGATGTAGAGGTAGCAACAGTAGGAACAGTTTCCTCCATACGAGGCTAAAGAATGAAAAGAGAAAGTAAGTAAATAAAAGGGCAAAGAGAATAGGAAGAAGGATATAAAGAAGAGGAAGGAGGAGGAGACACACCATTACTAAATACCACACTATCAATTACTCTAAATGCTACATAGGGCTAGTGATTATTGAACACAATGTAAAAATGCTATAGTCATATATAAATCAAAAACAAAGAGAAGGTCAAAGGTATTTGTTATTAAACTCTGTCAACTTAATATTGTTAAGCTACAGAGTGCTAGTGTGGATTGTGGGTCCAAGTTGAAGACAGGGTATTTAGTCTGCAATGAGACATTAATTAATTGCTTTTAATTGTACAGGAATCCTATTTTAATTAGTTACTATGGACAAAATTTAGCCTCTGCAACTTTTGTAAATTTTTGTGATGGTTTGTGTTTTTTTGAACCAAGAGTACAGTATTATGTTGTTAATATTGTTAATGTTGTTAATATTGTTAATATTGTTAATGTTGTTAATGTTGTTAATATTGTTAATGTTGTTAATGTTGTTAATATTGTTAATGTTGTTAATATTGTTAATGTTGTTAATATTGTTAATATTGTTAATATTGTTAATGTTGTTAATATTGTTTAGATGCACATATGTATGCAGAAGTTGTATTTGAAGACAATTTATTGGATGGATATGGTGCAACAATTATCTATCCTGAATTGCCAAAGGAAGTCGGAAATAAGACACATTTCCATCATCTAGAGGTTTGTTAATCTATTATAACATGATTACATATCAGGTATCAATTAACTTTTACAGAAGGGTGATGTATTTGTGTGGAAAACAGAAAGAATAAAGGAAAATGTACCTAGTGGAGGATATATTATTGGTGTACCACCTTCAAAAGACATCTTTGTGCCCTCTGTGGAGACTGGTAAAAGGATACCAAAACCAAAAAAAAAACAATGGATATTTGATCACTGATCAAAAGTACCTGTTTTCTTGATTTGATTGTGTTAATTTATATGTACCACAAAATTTATCATTTCGTTTTAATATAATTATTATATACAGTTATATATACTGAAATTGCAATGATTTTCAGACAATTTTTATATTTATTTTAGATGTTTTGTGCTGCACAAAATCAAATACTTTTCAGATAGTTTGGGATGTTTTTTCAATATTTTTCCAATACTTTTCAACTAAAGCTTTCAATTATTCTTCAATGAAATTCAGATATATCAGTTCAGTAGTGTATACACACAACTAACTAGTACATGTCATGCAATGTGCAGATTCTAATTTCATTAGTAAGTAGAAAAGAGAAAGAGAAGAAAGAATAACTATGAGAGGAGAGGAACAGTTTCCTCATACAAGATTAAACAGTGAAAAGTGAAAGTGAAAGTAAATTAGAGAGTTAAGACACACACATATAAACAAAATATATTACAAATACAACTCTAATAATAAAATCATTATGTCATTATGTGGTAAGTGAATTCTATTTAACTACAACTAATATTCATAAGTATAACATTGAGGTCAGTATTATTAATGAATATTATTATACTCTAACCTTAACAAAGTGGGTGGATCTTAACAGTTGCTATTTATGTGTTAGTTTATTTGCTATATCTTCTAATAATGATTGATACCACACAATGGAGAGTTAGTATTGGATTATGGTATTGTCATCAGATACCATGTACTACTAAAAAGAGAACTAGTACTGATATCTCAGGATGGGTGGAGTCACTATGGTCAGGAGATGAAGGTGGTGGTAACCTGACCTTCTCTCTAGTTTTATTTCTCTTACTTCTCCTCATTTTATCAGGTGATATTGAACTCAATCCTGGACCTAAAACTGGTAAATATTAAAACATATAACTGATACAGGGACTATGTCTTATTTACTTCAATATAGTTGACATCAAGTAATGTTATAAGACTTACTATTATGTCATGTACTATTGTAATATTGTATTGTATTGTAATATTGTATAGATTCACTCACTCCAAGTGAACTATTTCGTACTCACTTTGCTGATCTTAGTGATATCATTACTCCTATCCTTACCAGTGTAACTAATGTACTATATGCAAAAGGACTGATATCATTTGATACTTACAATGACATATTGACAACAAAAGGAGAGAGTGATTTGGTAAAATCTAGTAAGTTGGCAGGTGTGTTACAGAGACAGTTAAAAGCACATAGAGATCCATACCAGTATCTAGTGAATATATGTCATGTATTAAGAAACCAACAACATCAGAGACTAAGAGAGATTACTACCTTTATATTACAACAATTAGGTGAGTTAATTAATGTATTAATTTACTTTACTTTAATGTGTCTTACTTCATTAAGGTGAATGTACTGATAATGATGATCCACCTACCAATTCATTAGATCCTGATGTCCAGCAATATTGTGATATTATGATAGACCAGTACAAATACCAACCTATTGTCCCTACAGACTGGCCACCACCAGTTGGACAAGACTTTTTTGGAAGATTAGCACTACTACAAACACAAGACAGACATGCCACTCCTCAAACAATACAACAGAAACAATGGTGTATTTTAAGAGGACAAGTTGATAAAATACCTCAAGTTACTCAAGATAAACAGATAGATATCCAGGATATTCTTAAACCATGTGATAGTGGTCAGTCTCTTAGAGTAATTGTTGATGGTCCCCCTGGTATTGGTAAGACAACACTCTGTCGTAAACTATTAAATATGTGGGCTAAAGGAGAACTCACACATGAACAATATAACTTGGTACTATACTGTCCTCTCAGAAATCATGAGGTGGCTCAAGCTAATGAATTAAAACAACTACTTAAGTACACATATGATTGTAATGAAGTTGCCAATATCACTGAATGGTTGCAAAAAATACATGGACAAGGACTACTGATAATCTTTGATGGCTGGGATGAATTAAGTATAGATCTCAGACAATCCTCACTAGCAGCTAGAATAATTCGTAGAGAGATATTAGCCAAATGTTCAGTAATTGTTACTTCTCGTAGCTATGCCTCTTACTCACTGTTAAAATTATCTTCAGTTAACAGACATGTTGAAGTGTTGGGATTTTCAGAGAAGGAGATCAAGATAGTAGTCAAAGGAACACTAGAAAAACAACTACAACTAGCTGAGAAACTTATTCAAGATCTTGAAGTACGAAGTGATGTCCAGTCATTGTGTTATGTACCACTAGTCTGTTCCATAGTTATCTCAGTTTATCATTGGTCAAAAGGACAGTTACCAACAACACTCACAGAATTGTATGAGAATTTTATCCTACAAACTATCAGAAGACATGTTGAAAAAAACGTTGACAAAAAACCTTTACAAGTACATAACATTCATCATTTACCATCAGTCTTAGATAAAACATTTAAAGAGATTTGTCACTTTGCTTACCTCAGTTTGAAAGAAAATAATCCAAAAATGACATTTTCTTCAATTCAACTCTGTCAGTCTCTTGGTCAATCAGAGAAGGAAGGTTATCTTGGACTAATGACAACATTTATTGTAGGTATTGAGGAGAGGTATCAATTTCTTCACCTGAGTATCCAGGAATTTCTAGCAGCATGGTGGATAGCTAACTATAAGAAGACAGAGGAAGTGTTTTCAGAACATTTTGATAATGATCACTTTAGAATGTGTCTGATGTTTATAGCAGGTCTAACTCAACTTGAAGATGAGAGCTATCAACAATATTTTAACAAAGAACTTGACCTACAATGTAAAAGGAGACCATTGTCTGGATTTGAGAAGTGTTACTACTCCCATTTCAATCAGAATTCAACAACTGTTAGGCCACACATTTCTTCTCTTCTCTCTGATGAATGGGATGGCATTGTCTTCCAACTGTTATACGAATCACAGAACATCAAATTATGTCAAACATTATCACAATCTATAAAGAACCACTCACTTTGCCTCCATAGACTAAGACCATCACTATTTGACATACTGTGTCTTGGATTTTTCTTAAAGAACTCTAACATAACATGGAATTACTTGGACCTGGGATTTCTAATTGGACAACAAGTACAACTCCTTATTAATACATTGATGAACAATGTTAACTGTAAAGGACTAGAGATAAGGGTGTCATTTATAGATAATGACCAAAAGGCTATTAAGTTATTAGTGACTTTATTTCAATCATCATTGTCTCACAATCTTCAAGAGTGTTATGTTACATTATACTCTTGTATACCACAGGATGTATCTGATGTTACTCTTGTACTACTGCACTTAATAAAACTACAATATCTAAAGATACTACACTTTAAAATAACATACCATGTAGATCTAAAATCTGAAGAAGAGTATATACAGCTAGACAAGAAGATTTTATCTGAATTGGAGGAAAGTTTATATATTAATAGCACACTACAAGAACTAGTACTAGATATTGAAATAAGTGTTCTTATTATACCATCTTTTTCTACTAATATTGCTAATACACTCTACAGTGTGATTAAAGGAGTAACAAGAAACAAATCAATTCAAACACTTTCACTTGAATGTGATCATCTAGAATGGACAGAAGATATACTAAGCAAAGAGATTTATGATAAACTAGTAAGAGACAATCACACAATACAATCTCTTAAACTGAACATACCTAATGTCTTATCACTGGATATAGTGAACACATCATTTACTGCTTTGGAGAGCAAGTTACAATGGTTGTATTATGAACAGACATCATTATTTCCTCAACATATCAAAGGACTACATTGTCTTATACTAGATCATAAACAATACCATGTCACACTACCTCTATTATTTCAATGTCATCCTAATCTACAACAACTTGAACTATCACTAAACACAGCTGAGAGTGTTATTGAACTATTTACTATTCTACAGAGTAATACTACATTTAAGGCTTTGAAAGTAGTGATATGGGACAAGACCATATATGACAGTATGGGTCCTAGTTTACAAGACATGTTAACACTGAACAAAGCAATAGAATATTTTGAGATAAACCCTAATGATTTTACTAGAACTATTCCCAGTACTTACCTGTCATTTCTAACAACTGGTCTCTCACACAATGCCAGTCTACATGAGCTGAGTGTACCCATTCCACTGTCAGATACTAACTATGAACAGATAACAACTTTATTTAATGTTATCTCTCATAAGAACAAACTCACAGAACTTAAAGTGGACTTCACACTAGATCAGTTATGCGTGTCTAGTTACTGTAGTTATAAAGAGATAAAACAAATAATGACATCATTGTTCTATGAACAAGGACTACATCTTCTTACTAACATGTTACAATCACACACAACTATGAGACTTCTCTACATACAATGTGAAAACATTGACAATCAACTATCTCAACCTAACTGGATAGAAGTATCACAACACTTTTGCCAAACCGTCTTTCTTCATCCCACAATTCAGTACATTGGAAACAAGTTAGTGAATGAGTTATCAGTCCTAAGGGATACTCTAAAATCACAAGAGAAGACATTAATTGACACACACATACAACAACAACCATTGAAACCTCTACCAATAATAGACCTGTGTTATTATAACTGAGCTACCTCATGTATTAATAATATGATCTACATACAATGAATACAAACAAAATAGTAGTAATGTCAATTATATTATCATTACTATTATTAATGGACTGTTACTTATACTAGTTACTTGTGATCTTCTGTGATTGTGACAAAAAACAACTTACAGAATTAAGTAGAAAGATATGTTAATTAACTTATTGTTATGTCATTATTCTGAATCTTGAGAATTGGCAGAACTGAAATGACACCAAGATCAACTATTAATTAAAGGGGCATTGTTTAACATGGTAATATATCTTAATTTTTGTGGTTGAGTAGGACTAGCTATCTGTGAAAATAAGTCCTCATGTAAATTAGTACTGTTATGATAAATAATGTTAATACCTGACCTCAGTGTCTAACTATTATATAGTAATATCTGATAATAATGATGTCATATTGTCTATTGAAGTAACAAATACTAACAATAGATGAACAGTATGACTTACAGCTGATATAATTAATGTGAACTGTCTTGACAGAGTCCTATAATGACAACAATATTCATAAGAATTTATTGTAGTTCTCTTTACTTGAAAACAGACAGCATATATTTATAATAAATAGAATTCAATGAACAAGACAATAGTCTTCAATTAACACACAGACAAGTTAATATCAGCTGAGTTCATCTAATTACACGTGGGTAGAGATGGTTAGTAACTATAATAATGATGTCATCATAATAACTACTTCCCCTCTAATTCTATCATTCTACTAAATTATTTCAGTAGACAAAGTTATCAAAAGACAAGACTTCTAATGAAAAAAGAAAGACAAAGATTTTAAAGAAAAAAACATAAAATTTTAGTTTGAAATAGCACACAATATGCCTAAAGCAAGACTTGAAATATAATTAGGGGGTGTGACCAGTAATGATGATCGCTTAGAGAGTGTTCTTTGAGAAGGTAACTCGGAGATGATTGGTTTCACTGATTTTATGATTATGAGTGACAATGAGAGCATTGATAGCTTCCTCTACTGAAGACATCTGAACTAGAGCCATACGTAGATCATTTCTAAGAGAGAAAAAGAGAAAGTTATACAGACAAGAGAAGATATAACTAACTGAAAGAAACGGAAGTTGACTACATTACCACCAGTAGATGTAAATAGACTGCGAAGATATTCCTCAGTAATACCATCACTATATAGAAATATAATAGATACATTATGTGTCATTTATTTCTATAAATATCTAATTAACAATATCAGTTACCATAGGGGTAGGAAAGGGGGGGGGCAGGGGGGCTGCCCCCCCCCCCCCCCCCAATTTGCACTCAAGACTATGTACACAATAACACATTAGGCAGTATGTAACTGTACCAATGACTTCTGTTACAGCAGAACGCACATTTTCAACCTTATGCTGACTAAAAAGTACCAACAAAGTACTATGACCAAAGAACGATTAAACCATGTCATGTTGTTACATACACATATGGACAGTACTGATAACAAACTTATTAGAAACAGCTAAAGAGTTTGTTGACTATCGTCACTAGGATAGCTTTGGTGTTTCAACCTACTGTTACTGACTCTATCTTTTACTGTAACAGGTGCCATGTTGCAGTTCTAAGCTGTCTCAAGTTGTTGTTGTAGACACACCATGGGTTGTTACCATGGCAACAGGAGCAGATAGTACAGCAACGAGAACAACATTACTGGTACCTGTATTATAAATTAATTTCAGTAGTTACTATGGAGACTCATACTGAATATATAGTACATACTTGTCTTATAAACGTTTAGCATGAACAATGTAATAGAAAGTTACTGTACTGGTAATGTATGATATTAACCTGACCCCTGACCTAATTAATATAATATTATTTCCCTGTATTGAAAATACATATTAATATTTAATCACCATTATTGATAGGAGTATCTGCCTTCTAGGATTCTAGTAGGAGTAGTGATGTCATCTCTCCTGCTTTTTCCTCTTCTCTATCATCGTCAATCTCTCCATATCCTACTCCCTCACCACTACATCATGGACTCACTGTACTCAGTACAGACTATGACCTGTTTCAGTCCACTGGTAAGACCACACCCACCTCTATAGACTCCACCCTTTCTCGTTTATTAGGCATAGGATGTTATGGTGTAGCTATTATTAACTTAGCTCGCCACAAACGTAGTAGATCATTTTGTGTAGTAAGACAACTTGATCTTGAAGAATTTAACACTGAGAAATTAGAGGAAGTAAGGCCTCGATGTCAGATTTGTTGTTTTAACATAAATTAGGATTCTTAGCAGGAGTTATTAATTCTATAATTGGCATTAATTTTATATAATGTAGCTATGAAATATGCTATTAAAATATTAATCATATAAATTATATTTGAGTGGTTGTCATTATTTAATTGTTTTTATTATGTCAAAAATCAGCTAACTTTTGTCATATTTTTAATTTATGTTTCAATTTTTTGGCAGTTCTAGTTTATTTTAAATACTCTGTCATAAATCAATATTTATTTATTTTTAGATTCAACACGAAATGAAAATATCATCTCTTCTCTCTCATCCTAATGTCCTCTCATATTACTGTTGTTTTGTATCAGGTTCTTCTCTCTGGGCAATACAACCACTAATGCATTATGGTATATTATGTAATAGTTATATCAACTATTAAATCTCCATCTGTCTGTTTGTCATAGGTTCCTGTGCTGATCTAATGCATTCAGCTAAACATTTTAATAATGGTTTCCAAGAGAATGTTATTGCTATTATACTTAGAGATATTGTTAGAGGATTACATTATGTACATTCATTGGGTTATGTACACAGGTAACTAACTAACTACTTAGTATAATATATTATTGATTGTGTTAATGATTTGTTAGGAGTATTAGAGCTAAACATTTTCTCATTCATGAAAGTGGTGTGGTGAAGCTCTCTGGTATTAGAAGTTTGGTACCAATGGTGGAAGGTGGAGCTAGGAGAAAAGTAGGACAGATAAAATAAGTATAGAGATCTCTCTCTCACTCTCTGCCTCTCAGGCTCTTCATGGTCATTTTTCAGGAGCTGGTGATAACATATGTTGGTTAGCCCCTGAAGTATTAGCTCAAGATATAGCAGGATATACTTATAAATCTGATATTTACAGGTACTGTTATTAAACTCAAAACACAATTGATATTATTATTGTTATTGAAGTATTGGTATTGCTGCACTTGAACTGGCTACTGGAGAAGCTCCATTTGCTGGTCTACCTTTAACTGAAGTACTGATAAATCTGGTTATATATTTGATTATTAAGTTACTTAGATAATGATGTTAAAATTAAGGGGTCATCCTCCTATGCTCCTCAGAAGACAGGATGATGAAGATCCTATACAACACTTCTCTAAAACATTCTTTAAAGTATGTTGAGAGTGTATATATCATTCCTTTTAACACCTTTCTTCTTCCCCTCTTTCTCTCATCTCACAGGTAGTAGATATATGCGTTGATCCTAATCCACAACATCGTCCTAATACAACTAAACTACTATCTCTTACATTTTTAAAGGTATTTTACTCAGTATAGTGTGGATCACTCTTATGTTTTGTATACTTGTAGTCTCGTAAAAAGTCTCAGGGTTTACCATCATTGAAGGAACTATTATTACCTGTAGTACCACTCAATACTAATCAATTAAATCCACCTCCTCAAACTGATAGTGGTTAGTATAGCTATAATTTTTATGTTGTAATGTCCCTTGGTGTCATTACTATATTGTAAATTACTCGGATTTTATGATGCGTAGACTGAACAGTATTAAATTGAGAGATAGAAGGATTGATAATGTTATTTCTTTCTTTAGCTACTAATGTTGCTCCTGCTGTAACTTCAGTTAAAATATCTACTCCAATAGATCCTCCTTTCTCTACTTTAACACTAGATGAACCATGGTTAATATAATGAACCATGGTTAATATAATGAACCATGGTTAATATAATGAACCATTGTTAATATAATGAACCATGGTTAATATAATGAACCTTGGTTAATATAATGAACCATGGTTAATATAAAAATTATCATAACTTACTGACAGTTATTGTTGTTGTTTGTATTGTAGACTGATACATTTATAAAAACATTCAAATCCTTTCACTGTGCTATTTGCACATTACTATTATTAATACTCAAATTGATTGTATTAATGATATATAGAAAAATTAATAGTTATTAGTTTACTTTAATATGCAGTTATTATAATGAGATCACATGTTCTGTGGTTTTCAAAGGGGTGCAACTTCCTTCCTGTGATACAAACCATCTTTTAGACATGATAGATACCACACAATGGAGAGTTAATATTGGATTATGGTATTGTCATCAGATACCACATACTACTAAAAAGGGAACTACTACTTATATCTCAGGATGGGTGGAGTCACTATGGTCTGGAGATGAGGGTGGTGGTAACCTGACCTTCTCTCTAGTTTTATTTTTCTTACTTCTCCTCATTTTATCAGGTGATATTGAACTCAATCCTGGACCTAAAACAGGTAAATATTAAAACATATAACTGATACAGGGACTATGTCTTATTTACTTTAATAGAATTGACAGCAAGTAATGCTCTAAGACTTCTTGTTAAGAGTGGTTTTGTTGTTAAAGATAAATGGACTCAACTCACTAGTCTACTAGGTGTATCACTGGAGGAGAGGAGAAGACTTAAGACAATGGCCAGCAGTGATCAAGACTACCACTTTGCTTTAGAGGAAGGTTTACAATGGTGGATTATAAACAGTACTGACCCCTCTTGGGAAGAACTCATCTTAGCTGTCGAGGACTGTGGAGATAAGAATATAGCTGTTATAATGAGAGAAGAGGTTAAGAGTGAAGGTATAGTATGTAATAAATATGCATTGTCTCATTACTTCTATTGTATAGATACACCCACTCCTAGTAAACCAATTTGTACTGATTTTGTTCAAGATACTTCCTCCCTTACTCCACCAGTACCTAAACCAAGGAAAAGACATAAGGAAGTTGGACATCCTTCCTCACTTTCTCCACCAATACCAAAACCAAGAACTAAATGTAAGGAAGTTGAACATCCTTCCTTACTTACTTCAACAGCTAAAGGTATATTAATGCAGTTAGTATTGTTATATATATTAGACCAGACACAATAATCATAGATATATAGGATGATTTAAAAGAGTATTTTAATTTTGATTTTCTTCATTATAGCAACACTCACTCCAAATGATTTATTTCGTACTCACTTTGCTGATCTTAGTGACGCTATTACTCCTACTCTTACCAGTGTAACTAATGTACTGTATGCTAAAGGACTGATATCATTTGAGACTTACAATGATATATTGACAACAAAAGGAGATAGTGACTTTGTAAAATCTAGTAAGTTGGTAGGTGTGTTACAGAGACAGTTAAAAACACATAGAGATCCATACCAGTATCTAGTGAATATATGTCATGTATTAAGTAACCAACAACATCAGAGACTAAGAGAGATTACTACCTTTATATTACAACAATTAGGTGAGTTAATTAATGTATTAATTTACCTTACTATGTACCTTACTTCATTAAGGCGAATGTACTGATGATGATGCTCCACTCACCACTTCATTAGACCCTGATGTTCAGCGATATTGTGATATTATAACAGACCAATACAAATACCAACCTATTGTCCCTACAGACTGGCCACCACCAGTTGGACAAGACTTCTTTGGAAGATTAGCACTACTACAAACACAAGACAGACATTCTACTCCTCAAACAATACTACAGAAACAATGGTGTATGTTAAGAGGACAAGTTGATAAAATACCTCAAGTTACTCAAGACAAACAGATAGATATCCAGGATGTTCTTAAACCATGTGATAGTGGTCAGTCTCTTAGAGTAATAGTTGATGGTCCTCCTGGTATTGGTAAGACAACACTCTGTCGTAAACTATTAAATAGGTGGGCTAAAGGAGAACTCACACATGGAAAATATAAGTTGGTACTTTACTGTCCTCTCAGAAATCATGAGGTAGCTCAAGCTAATGAATTAAAACAACTACTTAAGTACACATATGATTGTAATGAAGTTACTACTGTCACTGAATGGCTGCAAAAAATACATGGACAAGGACTACTGATAATCTTTGATGGCTGGGATGAATTAAGTACAGATCTCAGACAACCCTCACTAGCAGCTAGAATAATTCATAGAGAGATATTAGCCAAATGTTCAGTAATTGTTACCTCTCGTAGCTATGCCTCATACTCACTGTTAAAATTATCTTCTGTTAACAGACATGTTGAAGTGTTGGGATTTTCAGAAGAGGAGATCAAGGAAGTAATCAAAGGAACACTAGAAAAAGAACCACATCTAGCTGAGAAACTTATTCACGATCTTAAAGTACGAGGTGATGTCCAGTCATTGTGTTATGTACCACTAGTCTGTTCCATAGTTATCTCAGTTTATCGTCAATCAGATGGACAGTTACCAATAACACTCACAGAATTGTATGAGAATTTTATCCTACAAACTGTCAGAAGACATGTTGGAAAAAGAGTTGACAATATAGAACCTGTACAAGTATATAGCCTTCATCATTTACCATCAGTCTTAGATACAACATTTAAAGAGATTTGTCACTTTGCTTACCTCAGTTTGAAAGAAAACAATCCAAAAATGACATTTTCTTCAATTCAACTCTGTCAGTCTCTTGGTCAATCAGAGAAGGAAGGTTATCTTGGACTAATGACAACATTTATTGTAGGTATTGAGGAGAGGTATCAATTTCTTCACCTGAGTATCCAGGAATTTCTAGCAGCATGGTGGATAGCTAAGTATGAGAAGACAGAGGAAGTGTTTTCAGAACATTTTGATAATGATCACTTTAGAATGTGTCTGATGTTTGTAGCAGGTCTAACTCACCTTGAAGATGAAAGCTATCAACAATATTTTAACAAAGAACTTGACCTACAATGTAAAAGGAGACCATTGTTTGGATTTGAGAAGTGTTACTACTCTCATTTCAGACAGAATTCAGCAACTGTTAGGCCACACATTTCTTCTCTTCTCTCTGATAAATGGGATGGCATTGTCTTCCAACTGTTATATGAATCACAGAACATCAAATTATGTCAAATATTATCACAATCTATGAAGAACCACTCACTTTGCCTCTATAGACTAAGATCATCACTATATGATATACTGTGTCTTGGATTTTTCTTAAACAACTCTAACATAACATGGAATTATTTGGACCTGGGAACTCTATATAGACAGAAAATACAACTCCTTACTAATACATTGATGAACCATATTAAGTGTAAAAGACTAGAGATAAGGGTGTGGCTTCAAGATAGTGACCAAAAAGCTATAAAATTACTTGTGACTTTATTTCAGTCATCATTCTATCACAATCTTCAAGAGTGTTATATTACATTCGACTCACGTGCACCACAGGATATATCTGATGTTACTCTTGTACTACTGCACTTAATAAAGCTACAACATCTAAAGATACTACACTTTAAAATAATATATTGGGAACGTCTAAACGATGAAGAAAACTATATACAGATAGATAAGAGGATTTTATCTGAATTGGAGGAAAGTTTATATATCAACAGCACACTACAAGAACTAGTACTAGATATTGGAAGTTATTTTAGTGGTATACCGAATCTCTCTATTGATATTACTAATACAGTCAACACTGTGATTAAAGGAGTAACAAGAAACAAATCAATTCAAACATTTTCACTCAAATGTGATCATCTAGAATGGACGGAAGATATACTAAGCAAAGAGATTTATGATAAACTAGTAAGAGAAAATCGCACAATACAATCTCTTAAACTGAACATACCTAATGTTTTATCACTGGATATAGTGAACACATCACTTACTGCTTTGGAGAGCAAATTACAATGGTTGGAGTGTGAACAGACATCATTTTTTCCTCAACATATCAAAGGACTACATTGTCTTATACTAGATCATAAACAATACCATGTCACACTACCTCTATTATTTCAATGTCATCCTAATCTACAACAACTTAAACTATCACTAGACACAGCTGAGAGTGTTATTGAACTATTTACTATTCTACAGAGTAATACTACAGTTAAGGCTTTGAAAGTAGTGATAAGGAGCAATATAATATATGACAGTATGAATCCTAGTACCATCTATGACAGTATGGGTCCTAGTTTACAAGACATGTTAACACTGAACAAAGCAATAGAATATTTTGAGATAGACCCTAATGATTTTACTAATACCATTCCCAGTACTTACCTATCATTTCTAACAAGTGGTCTCTCACACAATACCAGTCTACATGAGTTGAGTGTACCCATTCCACTGTCAGATACTAACTATGAACAGATAACAACTTTATTTAAAGTTATCTCTCATAAGAACAAACTCACAGAACTTAAAGTGAATTTCATACTAGATCAGACATGTATGCCCAGTCACTGTAGTTATGAAGAGATAGCGCAGTTCTATGAACAAGGACTACCTCTTATTACTAACATGTTAAAGTCAGACACAACTATGAGACTTCTCTACATACGATGTGATGATTATATTGACAATAAGCTATCTCAACCTAACTGGATAGAAGTATCACAACACTTTTACCAAACCGTCTTTCTTCATCCCACAATTCAGTACATTGGAATCAAGTTAGTGATTGAGTTCTCAGACCTAAGGGATACTCTAAAATCACAAGAGAAGACATTAATTGACACACACATACAACAACAACCATTGAAACCTCTACCAATAATAGACCTGTTTTTATTATAACTGATCTATCTCATGTATTAATAATATGATCTACATACAATGAATACAAACAAAATAGTAGTAATATCAATTATATTATCATTGCTATAATAGTACAGGGACATAATATAACTGATATTAATAAAGTGACTTTAGATCTATACTTTTTAATTAGTAAACATCCTTTGTTTGTTTATTATACATGTACTATTATGTAGATATAATACAACTGTTATTATTATTATCTTGTTTGTATTATTTGTAATGGAATAATATTAATTATCTCTATGTTTACTTCATTTTTATAAAATATTTTTATTTACTTGTTTGTTCCTCTTATAATATGATTTATAGTAATAATTAAATATTAAACATTAATAATTTATACTGTAAACATTACATTGTGTATGAATTGTGAGCTGATAAAGATTTTAAATATATAGTCTCATTGTATTATATTTGATTATCTAAACAATGGATTTGAAATATTAAGTTAATTATCCACATGTACAACTTCAATTATGTTAATAGATGTTTAATATAATACACTTACATTGGAGGACACTGTTTTATATCAAATATATCATTTAATTATCTGATATTAATTTATCATTTAATCTATCCATCAATCTGTTTATTTGTCTATCCTCCTTGAGTACCCAGAGCAATAAGAGCAGCACAAAATGGAGAGAATGCTAAACAAAACATTCTATATCTAATAAAATAAATAACTTACTACCTGGAGATTGAAGTAGAGCAGGATGTGAGACCTAGATACAGACATATATAGATACACACACACACATACACATATACTATTATACCATATGCTGAAAGGTCAGGGAGTGATACAGTCTCTTGGTCTCCAGCTGGTAGATCAGGACGAGTAAAGTCTCTATACAAATAGTTACTATTTAATTTAAGAAGGACTTGTCTACTTACCTAGTCTTCTCATTGTTATATTTGACAGTAAGATTAGACAATTTAGAGTAATCAATGTGTAATGTACAACAACCATTATAGATATTTTGACCATCAAGTGCCTAAAGAGACAAACATAGTATGTTAGTTTGTAGTTAGTGAATGACTCACAGTTTTAGCATTAGCAGCAATTATTTCATTGGGATATTGAATGAGTGCATGAAACTGACCTATAAACATCACAGCATAAACAACACTTCAATTACATAAAAATGTCTATTACCATTTTTCATGAATGTTACTATTTTTAGAACATCACCATATTTGGCAAATATCTAAACAACGTTAACATGACTTGTAATGACTCCACCCACAAAATCTACACACTCACTTGATGAAGGACATCAATGGTAATAGGATATAACATGTTCTCAATAATAACTCTTAAAATGGAGTTAGATTGACCCTGTTGCATAGCTCCTATCCCAATCATACTGATAGATTGAGGAGAAGAACCACCATAACCTGGACTAGCTCCACCCATTGACGTTGCTCCTGGCTAACAAACACAATTAAAGTAATCTCACTTCAATTAACTTCTCTAGATGACTTACTGTGGCTGTTTTTAATTCTTGATGTTTTGAGAATTTATATAAACTGTTCTATCTCTGTAGATATCAAAGAACATACATCAATATTAAACAGTATATGTTATAACACTATAATTATAGAAATGATAGATATTTAAATGACAACTTGAGACAACTTGTCTACATTGCTATGTCATATTACTAATGATATATTACTATGTAGTACAGATTGACTACAAACATTACAAACAAAACCTTTGTAGTTACACACACATACTATCATAGTAGGTAGTACTTCCTTCTCTAATACTATATATTGTTACCTTATTTGAGCTGGTCTAGCTGAGAAACACTCAACCATGTTACGAGCAGATCCTATATCTCCCATTTCAATAAAAGCTTGATTCTTTTGCTTTAACATCAAAATTTTGTTCACCTACAGAGACCAACATTAGTCAGAAGATGATAACATTACTATGTATACCATTCCAAAGGGAGAAGCTAACATCCATATTTCCTTCTCTAATACTTCAGTAGGTAAATTACGAACATGAAGAACACGAGATGTAGAGGTAGCAACAGTAGGGACAGTTTCCTCCATACGAGGCTAAAGAATGAAAAGAGAAAGTAAGTAAATAAAAGGGCAAAGAGAATAGGAAGAAGGATATAAAGAAGAGGAAGGAGGAGGAGACAGACCATTACTAAATACCACACTATCAATTACTCTAAATACTACATAGGGCTAGTGATTATTGAACACAATGTAAAAATGCTATAGTCATATATAAATCAAAAACAAAGAGAAGGTCAAAGGTATTTGTTATTAAACTCTGTCAACTTAATATTGTCAAGCTACAGAGTGTTAGTGTGGATTGTGGGTCCAAGTTGAAGACAGAGTATTTAGTCTGCAATGAGACATTAATTAATTGCTTTTAATTGTACAGGAATCCTATTTTAATTAGTTACCATGGACAAAATTTAGCCGCTGCAACTTTTGTAAATTTTTGTGATGGTTTGTGCTTTTTTGAACCAAGAGTACAGTATTATGTTGTTAATATTGTTAATGTTGTTAATATTGTTAATATTGTTAATGTTGTTAATATTGTTAATGTTGTTAATGTTGTATTATAACATGATTACATATCAGGTATCAATTAATTTTTACGGAAGGGTGATGTATTTGTGTGGAAAACAGAAAGAATAAAGGAAAATGTACCACCTAGTGGAGGATATATTATTGATGTACCACCTTCAAAAGACATCTTTGTGCCCTCTGTGGAGACTGGTAAAAGGATACCAAAACCAAAAAAAACAATGGACATTTAATCACTGATCAAAAGTACCTGTTTTCTTGATTTGATTGTG
The DNA here is from genome assembly GCA_963965975.1 of Xestospongia bergquistia. Lineage (NCBI taxonomy): Eukaryota > Metazoa > Porifera > Demospongiae > Haplosclerida > Petrosiidae > Xestospongia > Xestospongia bergquistia. The sequence goes on along the minus strand of OZ014420.1, from coordinate 5,557,282 downwards.
TTAATTTATATGTACAACAAAATTTATCATTTCATTTTAATATAATTATTATAAACAGTTATATATACTGAAATTGAAATGATTTTCAGAAAAACTTTATATTTATTTTAGATGCTTTGTGCTGCACAAAATCAAATACTTTTCAGATAGTTTGGGATGTTTTTTCAATATTTTTCCAATACTTTTCAACTAAAGCTTTCAATTATTCTTCAATGAAATTCAGATATATCAGTTCAGTAGTGTATACACACAACTAACTGGTACATGTCATGCAATGTGCAGATTCTAATTCCATTAGTAGAAAAGAGAAAGAGAAGAAAGAATAACTATGAGAGGAGAGGAACAGTTTCCTCATACAAGATTAAACAGTGAAAAGTGAAAGTGAAAGTAAATTAGAGAGTTAAGACACACACACACACAAACAAAATATATTACAAATACAACTCTAATAATAAAATCATTATGTCATTATGTTGTAAGTGAATTCTATTTAACTACAACTAATATTCATGAGTATAACATTGAGGTCAGTATTATTAATGAATATTATTATACTCTAACCTTAATAAAGTGGGTGGATCTTAACAGTTGCTATTTATGTGTTAGTTTATTTGCTATATCTTCTAATAATGATTGATACCACACAATGGAGAGTTAGTATTGGATTATGGTATTGTCATCAGATACCACATACTACTAAAAAGAGAACTACTACTGATATCTCAGGATGGGTGGAGTCACTATGGTCTAGAGATGAGGGTGGTGGTAACCTGACCTTCTCTCTAGTTTTGTTTCTCTTACTTCTCATTTTATCAGGTGATATTGAACTCAATCCTGGACCTAAAACAGGTAAATATTAAAACATATAACTGATACAGGGACTATGTCTTATTTACTTCAATAGAATTGACATCAAGTAATGCTCTAAGACTTACTATTATGTCATGTACTATTGTAATATTGTATTGTACTGTTGTAATATTGTATTGTACTGTAATATTGTATTGTACTGTGATATTGTATAGATTCACTCACTCCAAGTGAACTATTTCGTACTCACTTTGCTGATCTTAGTGGTATCATTACTCCTATCCTTACCAGTGTAACTAATGTACTGTATGCAAAAGGACTCATATCATTTGAGACTTACAATGATATATTGACATCAAAAGGAGAGAGTGATTTGGTAAAATCTAGTAAGTTGGTAGGTGTGTTACAGAGACAGTTAAAAGCACATAGAGATCCATACCAGTATCTAGTGAACATTTGTCATGTATTAAGAAACCAACAACATCAGAGACTAAGAGAGATTACTACCTTTATATTACAACAATTAGGTGAGTTAATTAATGTATTAATTTACCTTACTATGTACCTTACTTCATTAAGGTGAATGTACTGATGATGATACTCCACACACCACTTCATTAGACCCTGATGTTCAGCGATATTGTGATATTATGATAGACCAATACAAATACCAACCTATTGTTCTTACAGACTGGCCACCACCAGTTGGACAAGACTTCTTTGGAAGATTAGCACTACTACAAACACAAGACAGACATGCCACTCCTCAAACAATACTACAGAAACAATGGTGTATGTTAAGAGGACAAGTTGATAAAATACCTCAAGTTACTCAAGATAAACAGATAGATATCCAGGATGTTCTTGAACCATGTGATAGTGGTCAGTCTCTTAGAGTAATAGTTGATGGTCCTCCTGGTATTGGTAAGACAACACTCTGTCGTAAACTATTAAATATGTGGACTAAAGGAGAACTCACACATGGACAATATAACTTGGTACTTTACTGTCCTCTCAGAAATGACAAGGTGGCTCAAGCTAGTACACTAACAGATTTATCTGTTTACCAAAGTCCAACAGTCTTAAAAGTTGTTGATTGGATGACAACTACAGAGGGAGAAGGATTACTGATAATCTTTGATGGTTGGGATGAACTAAGTACAGATCTCAGACAATTCTCACTAGCAGCTAGAATAATTCGTAGAGAGATATTAGCCAAATGTTCAGTAATTGTTACCTCTCGTAGCTATGCCTCTTACTCATTGTTAAAATTATCTTCACTTAACAGACATGTTGAAGTGTTGGGATTTTCAGAGGAGGAGATCGAGGTAGTAGTCAAAGGAACACTAGAAAAAGAACCGCATCTAGCTGAGAAACTTATTCAAGATCTTGAAGTACGAGGTGATGTCCAGTCATTATGTTATGTACCACTAGTCTGTTCCATAGTTATCTCAGTTTATCGTCAATCAGATGGACAGTTATCAACAACACTCACAGAATTGTATGAGAATTTTATTCTACAAACTATCAGAAGACATGTTGAAATTAAGAGAATTGACAATACAAATCCTGTACAATTATATTGCCTTCATCATTTACCATCAGTCTTAGATACAACATTTAAAGAGATCTGTCACTTTGCTTACCTCAGTTTAAAAGAAAATAATCCAAAAATGACATTTTCTTCAATTCAACTCTGTCAGTCTCTTGGTCAATCAGAGAAGGAAGGTTATCTTGGACTAATGACAACATTTATTGTAGGTATTGAGGAGAGGTATCAATTTCTTCACCTGAGTATCCAGGAATTTCTAGCAGCATGGTGGATAGCTAAGTATGAGAAGACAGAGGAAGTGTTTTCAGAACATTTTGATAATGATCACTTTAGAATGTGTCTGATGTTTGTAGCAGGTTTAACTCACCTTGAAGATGAGAGCTATCAACAATATTTTAACAAAGAACTTGATCTTCAATGTAAAAGGAGACCATTGTTTGGATTTGAGGAGTGTTACTACACTTATTTCAGACAGAATTCAGCAACTGTTAGGCCACACTTTCTTTATCCTCTCTCTGATAAACAGGATAGCATTCTCTTTCAATTGTTATATGAATCACAGAACATCAAATTATGTCAAACATTATCACAATCTATGATGAACCACTCACTTTGCCTTCATAGACAAAGATCACTATTTGACATACTATGTCTTAGATTTTTCTTAAACAGCTCTAACATAACATGGAATTATTTGGACCTGGGAACTCTATATGGACAGAAAGTACAACTCCTTACTACATTGATGGACAATTTTGAGTGTAAAAGACTAGAGATAGAGGTGTGGTTTGAAGATAATGACCAAAAGGCTATGAAGTTATTAGTGAATTTATTTCAATCATCATTCTCTCACAATCTTCTAGAGTGTTATATTACAATACACTCACATACATCAACTGATACTTCTGATGTTACTCTTATACTACTGCACTTAATAAAACTACAAAATCTAAAAATACTACACTTTAAAATAATATATTGGAGACAACAAAAACCTGAGGAAGACTATATACAGATAGACAAGAAGATTTTATCTGAATTGGAGGAAAGTTTATACATTAACAGCACACTACAAGAACTAGTACTAAATATCACAAGTGTTGATAGTGATATACTACCATCTGATATTACTAATACAGTCTACAGTGTGATTAAAGGAGTAACAAGAAACAAATCAATTCAAACATTTTCACTTGAATGTGATCATCTAGAATGGAGAGAAGATATACCAAGTAAAGAGATTTATGATAAACTAGCAAGAGACAATCACACAATACAATCTCTTAAACTGAACATACCTAATGTCTTATCACTGGATATAGTGAACACATCACTTACTGCTCTGGAGAGCAAATTACGATGGTTGGATTGTGAACAGACATCATTATTTCCTCAACATATCAAAGGACTATATTGTCTTATACTAGATCATAAACAATACCATGTCACACTACCTTTATTATTTCAATGTCATCCTAATCTACAACAACTTGAACTATCACTAAACACAGCTGAGAGTGTTATTGAACTATTTACTATTCTACAGAATAATACTACAGTTAAGGCTTTGAAAGTAGTGATATGGGGCAATACCATATATGACAGTATGGGTCCTAGTTTACAAGACATGTTAACACTAAACGAAACAATAGAATTTTTTGAGATTGACCATATTTATTTTACTAATACCATTCCCAGTACTTACCTGTCATTTCTAGCAAGTGGTCTCTCACACAATACTAGTCTACAGGAGTTGAGTGTAGCCATTCCACTGTCAGATACTAACTATGAACAGATAACAACTTTATTTAATGTTATCTCTCATAAGAACAAACTCACAGAACTTAAAGTGAACTTCATACTAGATCAGTCATGTGTGTCTAATGACTGTAAATATGAAGAGATAGAGCAAATAATGACATCATTGTTCTATGAACAAGTACTACATCTTATTACTAACATGTTAAAGTCACACACAACTATGAGACTTCTCTACATACATTGTGATTATATTAATCATAAACTATCTCAACCTAACTGGATAGAAGTATCACAACACTTTTACCAAACTATCTTTCTTCACCACACACTTCAATACATTGGAATCAAGCCTTTCATTAGCTTCTCAGTACTAAGGGATACTCTAAAATCACAAGAGAAGACATTAATTGACACACACATACAACAACAACCATTGAAACCTCTACCAATAATAGACATATTGTAATTGTCATATTGTTAGTATTGTAATAAAAAGTCTTCAGTTAGTCCATCCTCCTAATAAAGAGAAAAGGAACACCTTGATAATAATGAATGTAACAATGTTATATATGATAATATAACCTCTATATGTATATGATATGACATCATCTTACATTACTTCCTGGTTGAGGCATCTGGACTTGAGTATGTTTAGAGAGTGTCACATGAATTTTTTTACCATATAACATGCTACCATTAAGATGAGTAACAGCTAGAGAGAGACAGAGAGAGACAGAATGAGAGAGAACATAAAAATTATTAAAAATTAACTTTTAGATCACTCACAGTTCTGAGCTTGTTGAGGTTCGCGAAATTGAATAAGGGCGGAGTCTCTTTTACTATACAATATCTTCACACGCATTACATCACCATATACACCTACAATATTATATAACATTTATTAACACTACATTGATGACTACACATTTAATATTATAGTCTGTTCAATGATATGATCAATGACACATTCTATAAATAGAACAATCTCATTGCAATAGTCTATAAAATCAATGTGAACAGACTCTACTAGATCATATTGTGCAAGAGATAGAGAGATAAAGAGAGAAAGACGTACCAAAGAGAATAAAGAGAGCATGAGGAGAAATCATCTTGTGTGAAAGAAGGGAGGGAGAATGAGAGGGAGGAGAAGACAGCCAAGAGGAGCCAACAGAGGAAGAAAGAGTGCCAACAAGAAGAGAAAAGTGGTGCAAATCATACACAAATACTAACACACACAGACATGTCTCTTTATCACAATATTACCTTATCATTGAGATTAGAGGCTAGAACAACTGTAGTAGAGGGAGCACCACCCCCTCCTCCTTCTTGAGTACCCAGAGCAATAAGAGCAGCACGAAGTTGAGAGAATGCTAAACAAAACATTCTATATCTAATAAAATAAATAACTTACTACCTGGAGATTGAAGTAGAGCAGGATGAAGACCTAGATACAGACATATATAGATACACACACACACACACACATATACATATACTATTATACCATATGCTGAGAGGTCAGGGAGTGACACAGTCTCTTGGTCTCCAGCTGGTAGATCAGGACGAGTAAAGTCTCTATACAAATAGTTACTATTTAACTTGAGAAGGACTTGTCTACTTACCTAGTCTTCTCATTGTTATATTTGACAGTAAGATTAGACAATTTAGAGTAATCAATGTGTAATGTACAACAACCATTATAGATATTTTGACCATCAAGTGCCTAAAGAGACAAACATAGTATGTTAGCTTGTAGTTAGTGAATGACTCACAGTTTTAGCATTAGCAGCAATTATTTCATTGGGATATTGAATGAGTGCATGAAACTGACCTATAAACATCACAACATAAACAACACTTCAATTACATAAAAATGTCTATTACCATTTTTCATGAATGTTACTATTTTTAGAACATCACCATATTTGGCAAATATCTAAACAACATTAACATGACTTGTAATGACTCCACCCACAAAATCTACACACTCACTTGATGAAGGACATCAATGGTAATAGGATATAACATGTTCTCAATAATAACTCTTAAAATGGAGTTAGGTTGACCTTGTTGCATAGCTCCTATCCCAATCATACTGATAGATTGAGGAGAAGAGCCACCATAACCTGGACTAGCTCCACCCATTGACGTTGCTCCTGGCTAACAAAAACAATTAAAGTAATCTCAATTCAATTAACTTTTCTAGATGACTTACTGTGGCTGTTTTTAGTTCTTGATGTTTTGAGAATTGTATATAAACTGTTCTATCTCTGTAGATATCAAAGAACATACATCAATATTAAACAGTATATGTTATAACACTATAATTATAGAAATGATAGATAGATATTTAATGACAACTTGAGACAACTTGTCTACATTGCTATGTCATATTACTAATGATATATTACTATGTAGTACAGATTGACTACAAACATTACAAACAAAACCTTTGTAGTTACACACACATACTATCATAGTAGGTAGTACTTCCTTCTCTAATACTATATATTGTTACCTTATTTGAGCTGGTCTAGCTGAGAAACACTCAACCATGTTACGAGCAGATCCTATATCTCCCATTTCAATAAAAACTTGATTCTTTTGCTTTAACATCAAAATTTTGTTCACCTACAGAGACCAACATTAGTCAGAAGATGATAACATTACTATGTATACCATTCCAAAGGGAGAAGCTAACATCCATATTTCCTTCTCTAATACTTCAGTAGGTAAATTACAAACGTGAAGAACACGAGATGTAGAGGTAGCAACAGTAGGGACAGTTTCCTCCATACGAGGCTAAAGAATGAAAAGAGAAAGTAAGTAAATAAAAGGGCAAAGAGAATAGGAAGAAGGATATAAAGAAGAGGAAGGAGGAGGAGACAGACCATTACTAAATACCACACTATCAATTACTCTAAATACTACATAGGGCTAGTGATTATTGAACACAATGTAAAAATGCTATAGTCATATATAAGTCAAAAACAAAGAGAAGGTCAAAGGTATTTGTTATTAAATTCTGTCAACTTAATATTGTCAAGCTACAGAGTGCTAGTGTGGATTGTGGGTCCAAGTTGAAGACAGGGTATTTAGTCTGCAATGAGACATTAATTAATTGCTTTTAATTGTACAGGAATCCTATTTTAATTAGTTACCATGGACAAAATTTAGCCACTGCAACTTTTGTAAATTTTTGTGATGGTTTGTGCTTTTTTGAACCAAGAGTACAGTATTATGTTGTTAATATTGTTAATGTTGTTAATATTGTTAATATTGTTAATATTGTTAATGTTGCTAATATTGTATTATAACATGATTACATATCAGGTATCAATTTATTTTTACGGAAGGGTGATGTATTTGTGTGGAAAACAGAAAGAATAAAGGAAAATGTACCTAGTGGAGGATATATTATTGGTGTACCACCTTCAAAAGACATCTTTGTGCCCTCTGTGGAGACTGGTAAAAGGATACCAAAACCAAAAAATCAATGGACATTTAATCACTGATCAAAAGTACCTGTTTTCTTGATTTGATTGTGTTAATTTATATGTACCACAAAATTTATCATTTCATTTTAATATAATTATTATATACAGTTATATATACTGAAATTGAAATGATTTTCAGACAAATTTTATATTTATTTTAGATGTTTTGTGCTGCACAAAATCAAACACTTTTCAGATAGTTTGGGATGTTTTTTTCAATATTTTTCCAATACTTTTCAACTAAAGCTTTCAATTATTCTTCAATGAAATTCAGATATATCAGTTCAGTAGTGTATACACACAACTAACTAGTACATGTCATGCAATGTGCAGATTCTAATTCCATTAGTAAGTAGAAGAGAGAAAGAGAAGAAAGAATAACTATGAGAGGAGAGGAACAGTTTCCTCATACAAGATTAAACAGTGAAAAGTGAAAGTGAAAGTAAATTAGAGAGTTAAGACACACACACACACACAAACAAAATATATTACAAATACAACTCTAATAATAAAATCATTATGTCATTATGTGGTAAGTAAATTCTATTTAACTACAACTAATATTCATGAGTATAACATTGAGGTCAGTATTATTAATGAATATTATTATACTCTAACCTTAATAAAGTGGGTGGATCTTAACAGTTGCTATTTATGTGTTAGTTTATTTGCTATATCTTCTAATAATGATAGATACCACACAATGGAGAGTTAGTATTGGATTATGGTATTGTCATCAGATACCATGTACTACTAAAAAGGGAACTACTATTGATATCTCAGGATGGGTGGAGTCACTATGGTCTGGAGATGAGGGTGGTGGTAACCTGACCTTCTCTCTAGTTTTATTTCTCTTACTTCTCCTCATTTTATCAGGTGATATTGAACTCAATCCTGGACCTAAAACAGGTAAACATTAATACATATAACTGATACAGGGACTATGTCTCATTTACTTCAATAGAATTGACATCAAGTAATGCTCTAATACTTCTTGTTAAGAGTGGTTTTGTTGTTAAAGATAAATGGACTGAACTCACTAGTCTACTAGGTGTATCACTGGAGGAGAGGAGAAGACTCAAGACAATGGCCAGCAGTGATCAAGACTACCACTTTGTTTTAGAGGAAGGTTTACAATGGTGGATTACAAACAGTACTGATCCCTCTTGGGAAGAACTCATCTCAGCTGTTGAGAACTGTGGAGATAAGAATATAGCTGTTATAATGAGAGAAGAGGTTATGTGTAAAGGTATAGTATGTAATAAATATGCATCGTGTCATTACTTCTATTATTTAGACACGCCCCCTTCTAGTAAACCACTTTGTACTGATTTTGTTCAAAATACTTCCTCCCTTACTCCACCAGTACCTAAACCAAGGAAAAGACATAAGGAAGTTGGACATCCTTCCTCACTTACTCCACCAGTACCTAAACCAAGAACTAGATGTAAGGAAGTTGAACATCCTACTTCACCTGATAAAGGTATATAATAATTATAACTAGAAGATAACTAGATATTAAGAATGAACTCAATGAAGGTACATAAAGTTCCACTATTGTGGCTAAACATCTGTTAATATTTTATGTATACCATACACTATTATCATATAACATATTACAGCTACTATAATGAGAAGACAATTAGATATTAAGAATGAAGGTACCTAAAATCCCCTCTCCAAAGATCTGATGTTATTATTCTATATAACAAATACTGTACTAGTTATCATGTGATTATATCTATATATCACATGATTAATAAATGTACTATAATTATAGATATTAATTATACAGGTAGTCAGGAACAAGTAATAAGAAATGATACATACACTGAGGAATTCAATGACATTCCTTTATTATGTAATTATATATTAATTTAACAACCTTTTAAAATGTCCTTTCACTGAACATTTTAGCTGAAAAACCTTCAAAAAAGGATCTTCTAGAACAACTAGCTCCTATTAATTCATCATGGCGTAGTATTGGTAATGGTCTTGGAGTAGATTACAATTTCCTTCAGGGTTTGGCTGAGTCTAACATATCTAATCAAACAAGACTTGATCATGTACTCCAGAAATGGATAGAGTTGGACAGTCAAGCTAATCCTGTCAGTTGGAAGACAATAATAGATGTTGTTAAGGGACCACTTGTTGAGAACATTGCCCTAGCTAAGGAAATATACCAGTACCTGATACAAGTGAATGCTACAAGTAAGTACAATGTAGTTTGTTGTTACTGAAACAGTCTTATGGGTGGACTCTAGATCTAATATCTCTCCTAGGTGATAAACCTAACTAATTATAATGGGTGGAGTTAATCTAATGGGTGGAGTTACTCTAATCTATTAATGCTGTGAGATAACTCCCTAACAAATTCCATGTACAACATATAATGTCTAAGAGTTTTACATAACAATATCTACATATCAATTATAAGATTCTATAAACAAGTTACAATATAGTACTTACTTACCTATAAACTATCAAATTACGAACCATAATCATCTCAGCTCCACCTAAGTGACTTTATGTCTTGAAAAACTCAACGACTATTACATAATGTACATTTCTTTTGTTAAGGTGAATGTACTGTTGATGATGCTCCACCCACTACTTCATTAGACCATGGCGTTCAGCAATATTGTGATATTATGATAGACCAATACAAATACCAACCTATTGTCCCTACAGACTGGCCACCACCAGTTGGACAAGACTTCTTTGGAAGATTAGCACTACTACAAACACAAGACAGACATGCCACTCCTCAAACAATACTACAGAAACAATGGTGTATGTTAAGAGGACAAGTTGATAAAATACCTCAAGTTACTCAAGATAAACAGATAGATATCCAGGATGTTCTTAAACCATGTGATAGTGGTCAGTCTCTTAGAGTAATAGTTGATGGTCCTCCTGGTATTGGTAAGACAACACTCTGTCGTAAACTGTTAAATATGTGGGCTAAAGGAGAACTCACACATGGACAATATAACTTGGTACTTTACTGTCCTCTCAGAAATGACAAGGTGGCTCAAGCTAATGAATTAAAACAACTACTTAAGTACACATATGATTGTAATGAAGTTGCCAATATCACTGAATGGCTGCAAAAAATACATGGACAAGGACTACTGATAATCTTCGATGGCTGGGATGAACTTAGTACAGATCTCAGACAATCCTCACTAGCAGCTAGAATAATTCGTAGAGAGATATTAGCCAAATGTTCAGTAATTGTTACCTCTCGTAGCTATGCCTCTTACTCACTGTTAAAATTATCTTCAGTTAACAGACATGTTGAAGTGTTAGGATTTTCAGAAGAGGAGATGAAGGAAGTAATCAAAGGAACACTAGAAAAAGAACCACATCTAGCTGAGAAACTTATTCAAGATCTTAAAGTACGAGGTGATGTCCAGTCATTGTGTTATGTACCACTAGTCTGTTCCATAGTTATCTCAGTTTATCGTCAGTCAGACGAACAGTTACCAACAACACTCACAGAATTATATGAGAATTTTATCCTACAAACTATCAGAAGACATGTTGAAAAAAAAGTTGACAATATAGAACCTGTACAAGTATATAACATTCATCATTTACCATCAGTCTTAGATACAACATTTAAAGAGATTTGTCACTTTGCTTACCTCAGTTTGAAAGAAAATAATCCAAAAATGACATTTTCTTCAATTCAACTCTGTCAGTCTCTTGGTCAATCAGAGAAGGAAGGTTATCTTGGACTAATGACAACATTTATTGCAGGTATTGAGGAGAGGTATCAATTTCTTCACCTGAGTATCCAAGAATTTCTAGCAGCATGGTGGATAGCTAAGTATGAGAAGACAGAGGAAGTGTTTTCAGAACATTTTGATAATGATCACTTTAGAATGTGTCTGATGTTTGTAGCAGGTCTAACTCACCTTGAAGATGAAAGCCATCAACAATATTTTAACAAAGAACTTGACCTACAATGTAAAAGGAGACCATTGTTTGGATTTGAGAAGTGTTACTACTCTCATTTCAGACAGAATTCAGAAACTGTTAGGCCACACATTTCTTCTCCTTTCTCTGATGAATGGGATGCCATTGTCTTTCAACTGTTATATGAATCACAGAACATCAAATTATGTCAAACATTATCACAATCTATAAAGAACCACTCACTTTGCCTCCTTAGACTAAGATCATCACTATTTGATATACTGTGTCTTGGATTTTTCTTAAAGAACTCTAACATAACATGGAATTATTTGGACCTGGGATTTCATTATGGACATCAAAAAGTACAACTCCTTACTAATACATTGATGAACAATGTTAACTGTAAAAGACTAGAGATAGAAGTGTTGTTTATAGATAAAGACCAAAAGGCTATGAAGTTATTAGTAAATTTATTTCAATCATCATTCTCTCACAATCTTCAAGAGTGTTATATTACAATACACTCATGTATACCACAGGATATATCTGATGTTACTCTTGTACTACTGTACTTAATAAAACTACAACATCTAAAGATATTACACTTTGAAATAATGTATTTTGAACATGAAGAAGACTATATACAGATAGACAAGAGGATTTTATCTGAATTGGAGGAAAGTTTATATATCAACAGCACACTACAAGAACTAGTACTAGATATTGAAAGTTATGTTAGAGGTATACCGAATCTCTCTAGTGATAATGCTAAGACAGTCTACAGTGTGATTAAAGGAGTAACAAGAAACAAATCAATTCAAACATTTTCACTTGAATGTTATCATCTAAAATGGAGAAAAGATATTCCAAGCAAAGAGATTTATGATAAACTAGTAAGAGACAATCACACAATACAATCTCTTAAACTGAACATACCTAATGTCTTATCACCAGATATAGTGAACACACCACTTATTGCTCTGGAGAGCAAATTACGATGGTTGGATTGTGAACAGACATCATTATTTCCTCAACATATCAAAGGACTACATTGTCTTATACAAGATCATAGACAATACCATGTCACACTACCTCTATTATTTCAATGTCATCCTAATCTACAACAACTTGAACTATCACTAGACACAGCTGAGAGTGTTATTGAACTATTTACTATTCTACAGAGTAATACTACAGTTAAGGCTTTGAAAGTAGTGATATGGGACAATATCATATATGACAGTATGGGTCCTAGTTTACAAGACATGTTAACAATAAACAAAGCAATAGAATATTTTGAGATAGACCCTAATGATTCTACTAGAACTATTCCCAGTACTTACCTGTCATTTCTAACAACTGGTCTCTCACACAATACCAGTTTACATGAGCTGAGTTTACCCATTCCACTGTCAGATACTAACTATGAACAGATAACAACTTTATTTAATGTTATCTCTCATAAGAACAGACTCACAGAACTTAAAGTGAACTTCAAACTAGATCAGTTATGTGTGTCTAGTTACTATAGGTTTGAAGAGATAGAGCAAATAATGATACCATTGTTCTATGAACAAGGACTAGCTCTTATTAGTAACATGTTAAAGTCACACACAACTATGAGACTTCTCTACATACGATGTGATAATTATATTGACAATCAACTATCTCAACCTAACCGGATAGAAGTATCACAACACTTTTACCAAACCATCTTTCTTCATCCCACAATTCAGTACATTGGATACAAGTTTGAGATTGGATTATCAGTCCTAATGAATACTCTACAATTACAACAGAAGACATTAATTGACACACACATACAACAACAACCATTAAAACCTCTACCAATAATAGACATGTGGTAATTATAACTGAGCTACCTCATGTATTAATAATATGATCTACATACAATGAATACAAACAAAATAGTAGTAATATCAATTATATTATCATTACTATAATAGTACAGGGACATAATATAACTGATATTAATAAAGTGACTTTAGATCTATACTTTTTTAATTAGTAAACATCCTTTGTTTGTTTATTATACCTGTACTATTATGTAGATATAATACAACTGTTATTATTATTATCTTGTTTGTATTATTTGTAATGGAATAATATTAATTATCTCTATCTTTACTTCATTTTTAGAAAATGTTTTTATTTACTTGTTTGTTCCTCTTATAATATGATTTAAAGTAATAATTAAATATTAAACATTAATAATTTATACTGTAAACATTACATTGTGTATGAATTGTCAGCTGATAAAGATTTTAAATATATAGTCTCATTGTATTTTATTTTGATTATCTAAACACTGGATTTGAAATATTAAGTTAATTATCCACATGTACAACTTCAATTATGTTAATAGATGTTTAATATAATACACTTACATAGGAGGACACTGTTTTATATCAAATATATCATTTAATTATCTGATATTAATTTATTATTTAATCTATCCATCAATCTGTTTATTTGTCTATCCTCCTTGAGTACCCAGAGCAATAAGAGCAGCACAAAGTGGAGAGAATGCTGAACAAAACATTCTTTATCTAATAAAATAAATAACTTACTACCTGGAGATTGAAGTAGAGCAGGATGAAGACCTAGATACAGACATATATAGATACACACACACACACACACATACACATATACTATTATACCATATGCTGAGAGGTCAGGGAGTGACACAGTCTCTTGGTCTCCAGCTGGTAGATCAGGACGAGTAAAGTCTCTATACAAATAATTACTATTTTATGAGATAAATACTGAATACAGGAGTAAGAAATCAGTTAATGTAAGTTTGTTAACATTGAGTCTTAGAGTAAGATAATCACATATTATTAATGGACTGTTACTTATACTAGTTACTTGTGATCTTCTGTGATTGTGACAAAAAACAACTTACACAATTAAGTAGAAAGATATGTTAATTAACTTATTGTTATGTCATTATTCTGAATCTTGAGAATTGTTAGAATTGAAATGACACCAAGATCAACTATTAATTAAAGGGGCATTGTTTAACATGGTAATATATCTTAATTTTTGTGGTTGAGTAGCACTAGCTATCTGTGAAAATAAGTCCTCATGTAAATTAGTACTCTTATGATAAATAATGTTAATACCTGACCTCAGTGTCTAACTATTATATAGTAATATCTGATAATAATGATGTCATATTGTCTATTGAAGTAACAAATACTAACAATAGATGAACAGTATGACTTACAGCTGCTATAATTAATATGAACTGTCTTGACAGATTCCTATAATGACAACAATATTCAAAAGAATTTATTGTAGTTCTCTTTACTTGAAGACAGACAGCATATATTTATAATAAATAGAATTCAATGAACAAGACAATACAGTCTTCAATTAACACACAGACAAGTTAATAGCAGCTGAGTTCATCTAATTACACGTGGGTAGGAGATGGTTAGTAACTATAATAATGACGTCATTATCATAATAACTACTTCCCCTCTAATTCTATCATTCTACTAAATTATTTCAGTAGACAAAGTTATCAAAAGACAAGACTTCTAATGAAAAAAGAAAGACAAAGATTTTAAAGAAAAAAACATAAAATTTTAGTTTGAAATAGCACACAATGTGCCTAAAGCAAGACTTGAAATATAATTAGGGGGTGTGAACAGTAATGATGATCGCTTAGAGAGTGTTCTTTGAGAAGGTAACTCGGAGATGATTGGTTTCACTGATTTTATGATTATGAGTGACAATGAGAGCATTGATAGCTTCCTCTACTGAAGACATCTGAACTAGAGCCATACGTAGATCATTTCTAAGAGAGAATAAAAGAAAGTTATACAGACAAGACAAGATATAACTAACTGAAAGAAACGAAAGTTGACTACATTACCACCAGTAGATGTAAATAGACTGCGAAGATATTCCTCAGTAATACCATCACTATATAGAAATATAATAGATACATTATGTGTCATTTATTTCTATAAATATCTAATTAACAATATCAGTTACCATAGGGATAGGAAAGGGGGGGCAGGGGGGGCTGAAGCTTCTCCAACTTCGAATCAGGGAGGGCTAAGCCCCCCCCCCTGATTTGCACTCAAGACTATGTACACAATAACACATTAGACACTAACCATACCAATGACTTTTGTTACAGCGGAACGCACATTTTCAACCTTACGCTGACTAAAAAATTACCAGCAAAGTACTATGACCAAAGAACGACTAAACCATGTCATGTTGTTACATACACATATGGACAGTACTGATAACAAACTTATTAGAAACAGCTAAAGAGTTTGTTTCCTTTAACGACAGATGACTTAATTTATTGGGTTATTTTTGATGTTTAATAACATAACATAACTAAATATAAGGTCAGCCCCCCCCCCCCCCCCCCCAACTTAAACTTCATTCCTACCCTGCTGTTACTTTTATCACATTCTATTTAACAGTACACTATTAGTTCTCTTACGGAATATTAGAGAGATGGAGTGTAGCACTTGGAGGATAAATATTCTGATAATTCTTAGACCCTGGCTTCTATGACAGAAGATATAATACTTACCCAACAGACTAAGTTACCACTGGATTTACCTTGAAACGATGAAGAGGAGAGTTAGAAAAGTCTTCAGTTAGTCCATCCTCCTAATAAAGAGAATGGAACACCTTGATAATAATGAATGTAACAATGTTATATATGATAATGTAACCTCTATATGTATATGATATTACATCATCTTACATTACTTCCTGGTTGAGGCATCTGGACTTGAGTATGTTTAGAGAGTGTCACATGGATTTTCTTACCATATAACATGCTACCATTAAGATGAGTAACAGCTAGAGAGAGAGAGAGAGAGAGAGAGAGAAGATAAAAAGTTTAATAAATTAACTTTTAGATCACTCATAGTTCTGAGCTTGTTGAGGTTCGCGAAATTGAATAAGGGCGGAGTCTCTTTTACTATACAATATCTTCACACGCATTACATCACCATATACACCTACAATATTATATAACATTTATTAACACTATATTGATGACTACACATTTAATATTATAGTCTGTTCAATGATATGATATGCTGAGAGGTCAGGGAGTGACACAGTCTCTTGGTCTCCAGCTGGTAGATCAGGACGAGTAAAGTCTCTATACAAATAGTTACTATTTAATTTAAGAAGGACTTGTCTACTTACCTAGTTTTCTCATTGTTATATTTGACAGTAAGATTAGACAATTTAGAGTAATCAATGTGTAATGTACAACAACCATTATAGATATTTTGACCATCAAGTGCCTAAAGAGACAAACACAGTATGTTAGCTTGTAGTTAGTGAATGACTCACAGTTTTAGCATTAGCAGCAATTATTTCATTGGGATATTGAATGAGTGCATGAAACTGACCTATAAACATCACAACATAAACAACACTTCCAATTACATAAAAATGTCTATTACCATTTTTCATGAATGTTACTATTTTTAGAACATCACCATATTTGGCAAATAGCTAAAAAACGTTAACATGACTTGTAATGACTCCACCCACAAAATCTACACACTCACTTGATGAAGGACATCAATGGTAATAGGATATAACATGTTCTCAATAATAACTCAGTTAGGTTGACCCTGTTGCATAGCTCCTATTCCAACCATACTGATAGATTGAGGAGAAGAACCACCATAACTTGGACTAGCTCCACCCATTGAGGTTGCTTCTGGCTGACAAACACAATTAAAGTAATCTCACTTCAATTAACTTTTCTAGATGACTTACTGTGGTTGTTTTTAATTCTTGATGTTTTGAGAATTGTATATAAACTGTTCTATCTCTGTAGATATCAAAGAACATACATCAATATTAAACAGCATATGTTATAATACTATCATTATAGATATCATTTGTCACATGGCAAGCAGCTGTCTGAGACAGCTGCTTGCAATGTGACATACAGTATGGTCAAAAGAATGTTATGAGACAGCCTGTCTCACAACTTTCTTTTGACCATTCAGCTTGATTATTGTGTTAATTCACTTAATTGATTGTTATTTTAGATTGTGTTTAACTGTTTATACATTTGAAATTTTGAATGGTTAACTGATCTGATTGTGTGAAATCTAGAAATGAAATAACTAAAATTCACAACTACTTTCGTGCAATTTTAGTTTTTGTTATTAATTGTAAATCAATGGCTGGTTAATTTTAGTTATAGTTTGTTATTGTTAACAATAATGATTTGGCTATTACAAAAATAGTTTTAGTTTTAGTTATTGTTAAACAATTACAACACTAATTATATATTAAACAATTATAACACTAATGATATATTACTATGTAGTACAGATTGACTACAAACATTACAAACAAAACCTTTGTAGTTACACACACATACTATCATAGTAGGTAGTACTTCCTTCTCTAATACTATATATTATTACCTTATTTGAGCTGGTCTAGCTGAGAAACACTCAACCATGTTACGAGCAGATCCTATATCTCCCATTTCAATAAAAGCTTGATTCTTTTGTTTTAACATCAAAATTTTGTTCACCTACCATGAAGAACACGAGATGTAGAGGTAGCAACAGTAGAGACATTAGTAAATAGAAGAGAGAATAACTATGAGAGGAGAAAATAATTTCCTCATACAAAGTTAAACAGTGAAAGTGAAAGTACATAAATTGTACAGTTAAGACACACACATATAAACAAAACACATTACAAATACAACTCTAATAATAAAATCATAGTTATTATGTAGTAAAAAATGAAGTGAATTCTATTTAACTACAACTAATATTCATGACTATAACACTGAGGTCTGTATCCATTAATGAATATTACAACCTTTCTGTTCAACAAAGTGGGTGTAACTCAACAGTTATTATTTACTGTATTGTGTGTTAGTTTATTTGCTATATCTTCTAATAATGATTGATACCACACAATGGAGAGTTAGTATTGGATTATGGTATTGTCATCAGATACCATGTACTACTAAAAAGGGAACTACTACTGATATCTCAGGATGGGTGGAGTCAATATGGTCAGGAGATGAGGGTGGTGGTAACCTGACCTTCTCTCTAGTTTTATTTCTCTTACTTCTCCTCATTTTATCAGGTGATATTGAACTCAATCCTGGACCTAAAACAGGTAAATATTAAAACATATAACTGATACAGGGACTATGTCTTATTTACTTCAATAGAATTGACATCAAGTAATGCTCTAAGACTTCTTGTTAAGAGTGGTTTTGTTGTTAAAGATAAATGGACTGAACTCACTAGTCTACTAGGTGTATCACTGGAGGAGAAAAGACTCAAGAGAATGGCCAGCAGTGATCAAGACTATCACTTTGCTTTAAAGGAAGGTTTACAATGGTGGATTACAAACAGTACTGACCCCTCTTGGGAAGAACTCATCTCAGCTGTTGAGAACTGTGGAGATAAAGATATAGCTGTTATAATGAGAGAAGAGGTTAAGAGTGAAGGTATAGTATGTAATAAATGTACACAGTATTATTACTTCTATTGTATAGATACACCCACTCCTAGTAAACCAATTTGTACTGATTTTGTTCAAGATACTTCCTCCCTTACTCCACCAGTACCTAAACCAAGGAAAAGACATAAGAAAGTTGGACATCCATCCTCACTTACTCCACCAGTGCCTAAACCAAGAACTAAATGTAAGGAAGTTGAACATCCTTCCTCACTTACTCCACCAGTAACTAAACCAAGGAAAAGACATAAGGAAGTTGAACATCCATCCTCACTTACTCCACCAGTGCCAAAACCAAGAACTAAATGTAAGGAAGTTGAACATCCTTCCTCACTTACTTCATCATTACCTAAACCAAGAACTAGATGTAAGGAAGTTGAACATCCTTCCTCACTTACTTCACCCGATAAAGGTATACAATAATTATAATGAAAAGATAACTAGATATTAAGAATGAACTCAATGAAGGTACATAAAGTTCCACTATTGTGACTAAACATCTGTTAATATTTTATGTATACCATACACTATTATCATATAACATATTACGTAATATACCTACTATAATGAGAAGACAATTAGATATTAAGAATGAAGGTACATAAAATCCCCTCTCCAAAGATCTGATGTTATTATTCTATATAACAAATACTGTACTAGTTATCATGTGATTATATCTATATATCACATGATTAATAAATGTACTATAATTATAGATATTAATTATACAGGTAGTCAGGAACAAGTAATAGGAAATGATATATACATTGAGGAATTCAATGACATTCCTTTATTATGTAAGTTATATTAATTTAACAACCTTTTAAAATGTCCTTTCTCTGAATATTTTAGTTGAAAAACCTTCAAAAAAGGATGTTCTAGAACAACTAGCTCCTATTAATTCATTATGGCGTAGTATTGGTAATGGTCTTGGAGTAGATTTCAATTTCCTCCAGGGTTTGGCGGAGTCTAACATGTCTAATCAAACAAGACTTGATCATGTACTCCAGAAATGGATAGAGTTGGATAGTCAAGCTAATCCTGTCAGTTGGAAGACAATAATAGATGTTGTTAACGGACCACTTGTTGAGAACATTGCCCTAGCTAAGAAAATATACCAGTACCTGATACAAGTGAATGCTACAAGTAAGTACAATGTAGTTTGTTGTTACTGCAACAGTCTTATAAGTGGACTCTAGATCTAATATCTCTCCTAGGTGATAAACCTAACTAATTATAATGGGTGGAGTTACTCTAATCTATTAATGATGTGAGATAACTCCCTAATAAATCCCACATACAACATATAATGTCTAAAAGTTTTACATAACAATACCTACATATCAATTATAAGATTCTATAAACAAGTTACAATATAGATTACTTACTTTCCTGTAAACTATCAAATTACAATCCATAATCACCTCAGCTCCACCTAAGTGACTTTATGTCTTGAAAAACTCAACGACTATTACATAATGTACATTTCTTTTGTTAAGGTGAATGTACTGTTGATGATGCTCCACCCACCACTTCATTAAACCATGGCGTTCAGCGATATTGTGATATTATGATAGACCAATACAAATACCAACCTATTGTCCCTACAGACTGGCCACCACCAGTTGGACAAGACTTCTTTGGAAGATTAGCACTACTACAAACACAAGACAGACATGCCACTTCTCAAACAATACTACAGAAACAATGGTGTATGCTAAGAGGACAAGTTGATAAAATATCTCAAGTTACTCAAGATGAACTGATAGATATTCAGGATATTCTTAAACCATGTGATAATGGTCAGTCTCTTAGAGTAATAGTTGATGGTCCTCCTGGTATTGGTAAGACAACACTCTGTCGTAAACTGTTAAATACGTGGACTAAAGGAGAACTCACACATGAACAATATAAGTTGGTACTTTACTGTCCTCTCAGAAATCATGAAGTGGCTCAAGCTAATGAATTAAAACAACTACTTAAGTACACATATGATTGTAATGAAGTTACTACTGTCACTGAATGGCTGCAAAAAATACATGGACAAGGATTACTGATAATCTTTGATGGCTGGGATGAACTAAGTACAGATCTCAGACAATCCTCACTAGCAGCTAGAATAATTCGTAGAGAGATATTAGCCAAATGTTCAGTAATTGTTACCTCTCGTACCTATGCCTCTTACTCACTGTTAAAATTATCTTCACTTAACAGACATGTTGAAGTGTTAGGATTTTCAGAGGAGGAGATCAAGGTAGTAGTCAAAGGAACACTAGAAAGACAACCACAACTAGCTGAGAAACTTATTCAAGATCTTAAAGTACGAGGTGATGTCCAGTCATTGTGTTATGTACCACTAGTCTGTTCCATAGTTATCTCAGTTTATCGTCAGTCAGATGGACAGTTACCAACAACACTCACAGAATTATATGAGAATTTTATCCTACAAACTATCAGAAGACATGTAGAAAAAAGAGTTGACAATACAAAACCTATACAAGTATATAGCCTTCATCATTTACCATCAGTCTTAGATACAACATTTAAAGAGATTTGTCACTTTGCTTACCTCAGTTTGAAAGAAAATAATCCAAAAATGACATTTTCTTTAATTCAACTCTGTCAGTCTCTTGGTCAATCAGAGAAGGAAGGTTATCTTGGACTAATGACAACATTTATTGTAGGTATTGAGGAGAGGTATCAATTTCTTCACCTGAGTATTCAGGAATTTCTAGCAGCATGGTGGATAGCTAAGTATGAGAAGACAGAGGAAGTGTTTTCAGAAAATTTTGATAATGATCACTTTAGAATGTGTCTGATATTTGTAGCAGGTCTAACTCACCTTGAAGATGAAAGCTATCAACAATATTTTAACAAAGAACTTGACCTACAATGTAAAAGGAGACCATTGTTTGGATTTGAGAAGTGTTACTACTCCCATTTCAGACAGAATTCAACAACTGTTAGGCCGCACATTTCTTCTCCTGTCTCTGATGAATGGGATGGCATTGTCTTCCAACTGTTATATGAATCACAGAACACAAAATTATGTCAAATATTATCACAATCTATAAAGAACCACTCACTTTGCCTCCATAGACTAAGATCATCATTATATGATATACTGTGTCTTGGATTTTTCTTTAACAACTCTAACATAACATGGAATTACTTGGACCTGGGATGGCTAAATGGACAGAAAGTACAGCTCCTTACTAATAATAAATTGATGAACAATGTTAAATGTAAAAGACTAGAGATAGAGGTGTGGTTTATAGGTAATGACCAAAAAGCCATGAAGTTATTAGTGACTTTATTTCAGTCATCATTCTCTCACAATCTTCAAGAGTGTTATATTACATTATGCACATATAGACCACAGGATATATCTGATGTTACTCTTGTACTACTGCACTTAATAAAACTACAACATCTAAAGATACTACACTTTAAAATAATATATTGGGAACATCTAAAAGATGAAGAAGACTATATACAGATAGACAAGAGGATTTTATCTGAATTGGAGGAAAGTTTATATATCAACAGCACACTACAAGAACTAGTACTAAATATTATTAGTAGTATACCGAATCTCTCTAGTGATATTGCTAATACAGTCTACAGTGTGATTAAAGGAGTAACAAGAAACAAATCAATTCAAACATTTTCACTCAAATGTAATCATCTAAAATGGACAGAAGATATTCCAAGCAAAGAGATTTATGATAAACTAGTAAGAGACAATCACACAATACAATCTCTTAAACTGAACATACCTAATGTCTTATCACTGGATATAGTGAACACATCATTTACTGCTTTGGAGATCAAATCTAAAATGTGGTATCATGAACAGACATTATTTCCTCAACATATCAAAGGACTACATTGTCTTATACTAGATGATAGAATATACTCAGTACCACTACCTCTATTATTTCAATGTTATCCTAATCTACAACAACTTCAACTATCACCAGACACAGCTGAGAGTGTTATTGAACTATTTACTATTCTACAGAATAATACTACAGTTAAGGCTTTGAAAGTAGTGATATGGGACGATACCATATATGACAGTATGGGTCCTAGTTTACAAGACATGATAACAGTAAACAAAACAATAGAATATTTTGAGATAGACCCTATTGATTTTACTAGATCTATTCCCA
Organism: Xestospongia bergquistia; assembly: GCA_963965975.1. Taxonomy (NCBI): domain Eukaryota; kingdom Metazoa; phylum Porifera; class Demospongiae; order Haplosclerida; family Petrosiidae; genus Xestospongia; species Xestospongia bergquistia. Next base: position 5,534,036 of record OZ014420.1, on the reverse strand, counting down.
GTACTTACCTGTCATTTCTAATAACTGGTCTCTCACACAATACTAGTCTACATGAGTTGAGTGTATCCATTCCACTGTCAGATACTAACAATGAACAGATAACAACTTTATTTAATGTTATCTCTCATAAGAACAAACTCACAGAACTAAAAGTGAATTTCATACTAGATCAGTTATGTGTGTCCAGTCACTGTAGCTATGAAGAGATAGAACAAACTCCATTGTTCTATGAACAAGGACTACCTCTTATTACTAACATGTTAAAGTCACACACAACTATGAGACTTCTTTACATACATTGTGATTATATTAATCATAATCTATCTCAACCTAACTGGATAGAAGTATCACAACACTTTTGCCAAACCGTCTTTCTTCATCCCACAATTCAGTACATTGGAATCAAGTTATTGATTGGGTTATCAGTCCTAATAGATACTCTAAAATCACAAGAGAAGACATTAATTGACACACATATACAACAACAACCATTGAAACCTCTACCAATAATAGACCTGTATTATTATAACTGAGCTACCTCATGTATTAATAATATTATGATCTACATACAATGAATACAAACAAAATAGTAGTAATATCAATTATATTATCATTACTATAATAGTACAGGGACATAATATAACTGATATTAATAAAGTGACTTTAGATCTATACTTTTTAATTAGTAAACATCCTTTGTTTGTTTATTATACCTGTACTATTATGTAGATATAATACAACTGTTATTATTATTATCTTGTTTGTATTATTTGTAATGGAATAATATTAATTATCTCTATCTTTACTTCATTTTTAGAAAATGTTTTTATTTACTTGTTTGTTCCTCTTATAATATGATTTAAAGTAATAATTAAATATTAAACATTAATAATTTATACTGTAAACATTACATTGTGTATGAATTGTGAGCTGATAAAGATTTTAAATATATAGTCTCATTATATTTTATTTGATTATCTAAACACTGGATTTGAAATATTAAGTTAATTATCCACATGTACAACTTCAATTATGTTAATAGATGTTTAATATAATACACTTACATAGGAGGACACTGTTTTATATCAAATATATCATTTAATTATCTGATATTAATTTATTATTTAATCTATCCATCAATCTGTTTATTTGTCTATCCTCCTTGAGTACCCAGAGCAATAAGAGCAGCACAAAGTGGAGAGAATGCTAAACAAAACATTCTATATCTAATAAAATAAATAACTTACTACCTGGAGATTGAAGTAGAGCAGGATGTGAGACCTAGATACAGACATATATAGATACACACACACACATACACATATACTATTATACCACATGCTGAGAGGTCAGGGAGTGATACAGTCTCTTGATCTCCAGCTGGTAGATCAGGACGAGTAAAGTCTCTATACAAATAGTTACTATTTAGATATCAAAGATACTGTAGATATCAAAGAACATACATCAATATTAAACAGTATATGTTATAACACTATAATTATAGAAATGATAGATAGATATTTAAATGACAACTTGAGACAACTTGTCTACATTGCTATGTCATATTACTAATGATATATTACTATGTAGTACAGATTGACTACAAACATTACAAACAAAATCTTTGTAGTTACACACACATACTATCATAGTAGGTAGTACTTCCTTCTCTAATACTATATATTGTTACCTTATTTGAGCTGGTCTAGCTGAGAAACACTCAACCATGTTACGAGCAGATCCTATATCTCCCATTTCAATAAAAGCTTGATTCTTTTGCTTTAACATCAAAATTTTGTTCACCTACAGACACCAACATTAGTCAGAAGATGATAACATTACTATGTTTACCATTCCAAAGGGAGAAGCTAACATCCATATTTCCTTCTCTAATACTTCAGTAGGTAAATTACGGACATGAAGAACACGAGATGTAGAGGTAGCAACAGTAGGAACAGTTTCCTCCATACGAGGCTAAAGAATGAAAAGAGAAAGTAAGTAAATAAAAGGGCAAAGAGAATAGGAAGAAGGATATAAAGAAGAGGAAGGAGGAGGAGACAGACCATTACTAAATACCACACTATCAATTACTCTAAATACTACATAGGGCTAGTGATTATTGAACACAATGTAAAAATGCTATAGTCATATATAAATCAAAAACGAAGAGAAGGTCAAAGGTATTTGTTATTAAATTCTGTCAACTTAATATTGTCAAGCTACAGAGTGCTAGTGTGGATTGTGGGTCCAAGTTGAAGACAGGGTATTTAGCCTGCAATGAGATATTAATTAATTGCTTTTAATTGTACAGGAATCCTATTTTAATTAGTTACCATGGACAAAATTTAGCCGCTGCAACTTTTGTAAATTTTTGTGATGGTTTGTGTTTTTTTGAACCAAGAGTACAGTATTATGTTGTTAATATTGTTAATGTTGTTAATATTGTTAATGTTGTTAATGTTGTTAATATTGTTAATGTTGTTAATGTTGTTAATATTGTTAATGTTGTTAATGTTGTTAATATTGTTAATGTTGTTAATGTTGTTAATATTGTTAATATTGTTAATGTTGTTAATATTGTTAATATTGTTAATGTTGTTAATATTGTTAATATTGTTAATGTTGTTAATATTGTTAATGTTGTTAATATTGTTAATGTTGTTAATATTGTTAATATTGTTAATATTGTTAATGTTGTTAATGTTGTTAATATTGTTAATGTTGTTAATGTTGTTAATATTGTTAGTGTTGTTAATATTGTTAGTGTTGTTAATATTGTTAATATTGTTAATGTTGTTAATGTTGTTAATATTGTTAATATTGTTAATGTTGTTAATGTTGTTAATATTGTTAGTGTTGTTAATATTGTTAATGTTGTTAATGTTGTTAATATTGTTAGTGTTGTTAATATTGTTAGTGTTGTTAATATTGTTAATATTGTTAATGTTGTTAATGTTGTTAATATTGTTAATATTGTTAATGTTGTTAATGTTGTTAATATTGTTAATATTGTTAATGTTGTTAATGTTGTTAATGTTGTTAATATTGTTAATATTGTTAATGTTGTTAATGTTGTTAATGTTGTTAATGTTGTTAATATTGTTTAGATGGACATATGTATGCAGAAGTTGTATTTGAAGACAATTTATTGGATGGATATGGTGCAACAATTATCGATCCTGAATTACCAAAGGAAGTCGGAAATAAGACATATTTCAATCATCTAGAGGTTTGTTAATCTATTATAACATGATTACATATCAGGTATCAATTAACTTTTACAGAAGGGTGATGTATTTGTGTGGAAAACAGAAATAATAAAGGAAAATGTACTTAGTGGAGGATATATTATTGGTGTACCACCTTCAAAAGACATCTCTGTGCCCTCTGTGGAGACTGGTAAAAGGATACCAAAACCAAAAAAACAATGGATATTTGATCACTGATCAAAAGTACCTGTTTTCTTGATTTGATTGTGTTAATTTATGTCCCACAAAATTTATCATTTCATTTTAATATAATTATTATATACAGTTATATATACTGAAATTGCAATGATTTTCAGACAAATTTTATATTTATTTTAGATGTTTTGTGCTGCACAAAATCAAATACTTTTCAGATAGTTTGGGATGTTTTTTCAATATTTTTCCAATACTTTTCAACTAAAGCTTTCAATTATTCTTCAATGAAATTCAGATATATCAGTTCAGTAGTGTATACACACAACTAACTGGTACATGTCATGCAATGTACAGATTCTAATTCCATTAGTAAGTAGAAAAGAGAAAGAGAAGAAAGAATAACTATGAGAGGAGAGGAATAGTTTCCTCATACAAGATTAAACAGTGAAAAGTGAAAGTGAAAGTAAATTAGAGAGTTAAGACATACACACACAAACAAAATATATTACAAATACAACTCTAATAATAAAATCATTTTGTCATTATGTGGTAAGTGAATTCTATTTAACTACAACTAATATTCATGAGTATAACATTGAGGTCAGTATCCATTAATGAATATTATTTTACTCTAATCTTAACAAAGTGGGTGGATCTTAACAGTTGCTATTTATGTGTTAGTTTATTTGCTATATCTTCTAATAATGATTGATACCACACAATGGAGAGTTAGTATTGGATTATGGTATTGTCATCAGATACCATATACTACTAAAAAGGGAACTACTATTGATATCTCAGGATGGGTGGAGTCACTATGGTCTGGAGATGAGGGTGGTGGTAACCTGACCTTCTCTCTAGTTTTATTTCTCTTACTTCTCCTCATTTTATCAGGTGATATTGAACTCAATCCTGGACCTAAAACAGGTAAATATTAAAACATATAACTGATACAGGGACTATGTCTTATTTACTTCAATAAAATTAACATCAAGTAATGCTCTAAGACTTACTATTATGTCATGTACTATTGTAATATTGTATTGTATTGTAATATTGTAATATACTGTTGTAATATTGTATAGATTCACTCACTCCAAGTGAACTATTTCGTACTCACTTTGCTGATCTTAGTGATATCATTACTCCTATCCTTACCAGTGTAACTAATGTACTGTATGCTAAAGGACTGATATCATTTGAGACTTGCAATGACATATTGACAACAAAAGGAGAGAGTGATTTGGTAAAATCTAGTAAGTTGGTAGGTGTGTTACAGAGACAGTTAAAAGCACATAGAGATCCATACCAGTATCTAGTGAATATATGTCATGTATTTAGAAACCAACAACATCAGAGACTAAGAGAGATTACTACCTTTATATTACAACAATTAGGTGAGTCAATTAATATATTCCTTTACCTTACTATGTACCTTACTTCATTAAGGTGAATGTACTGATGATGATGCTCCACCCACCAGTACATTAGACCCTGATGTTCAGCGATATTGCAACATCATGATAGACCAATACAAATACCAACCTATTGTCCCTACAGACTGGCCACCACCAGTTGGACAAGACTTCTTTGGAAAATTAGCACTACTACAAACACAAGACAGACATGCTACTCCACAAACAATATTACATAAACAATGGTGTATGTTAAGAGGACAAGTTGATAAAATACCTCAAGTTACTCAAGATAAACAGATAGATATCCAGGATGTTCTTAAACCATGTGATAGTGGTCAGTCTCTTAGAGTAATAGTTGATGGTCCTCCTGGTATTGGTAAGACAACACTCTGTCGTAAACTGTTAAATATGTGGGCTAAAGGAGAATTTACACATGAACAATATGACTTGGTACTATACTGTCCTCTTAGAAATGACAAGGTGGCTCAAGCTAATGAATTGAAACAACTTCTTAAGTACACATATGATTGTAATGAAGTTACTACTGTCACTGAATGGTTGCAAAATATACATGGACAAGGATTACTTATAATCTTCGATGGCTGGGATGAATTAAGTACAGATCTCAGACAATCCTCACTAGCAGCTAGAATAATTCATAGAGAGATATTAGCCAAATGTTCAGTAATTGTTACCTCTCGTAGCTATGCCTCTTACTCACTGTTAAAATTATCTTCAGTTAACAGACATGTTGAAGTGTTGGGATTTTCAGAGGAGGAGATCGAGGTAGTAGTCATAGGTAAACTAGAAAAACAACTACAACTAGCTGAGAAACTTATTCAAGATCTTAAATTGCGAGGTGATGTCCAGTCATTGTGTTATGTACCACTAGTCTGTTCAATAGTTATCTCAGTTTATCGTCAGTCAGATGGACAGTTACCAATAACACTCACAGAATTGTATGAGAATTTTATCCTACAAACTATCAGAAGACACGTTGAAAAAAGAGTTGACAATATAGAACCTGTACAAGTATATAGCCTTTATCATTTACCATCAGTCTTAGATACAACATTTAAAGAGATTTGTCACTTTGCTTACCTCAGTTTGAAAGAAAACAATCCAAAAATGACATTTTCTTCAATTCAACTCTGTCAGTCTCTTGGTCAATCAGAGAAGGAAGGTTATCTTGGACTAATGACAACATTTATTGTAGGTATTGAGAAGAGGTATCAATTTCTTCACCTGAGTATCCAGGAATTTCTAGCAGCATGGTGGATAGCTAAGTATGAGAAGACAGAGGAAGTGTTTTCAGAAAATTTTGATAATGATCACTTTAGAATGTGTCTGATGTTTGTAGCAGGTCTAACTCACCTTGAAGATGAGAGCTATCAACAATATTTTAACAAAGAACTTGACCTACAATGTAAAAGGAGACCATTGTTTGGATTTGAGAAGTGTTACTACTCCCATTTCAATCAGAATTCAACAACTGTTAGGCCACACATTTTTTCTCTTCTCTCTGATGAATGGGATGGCATTGTCTTCCAACTGTTATATGAATCACAGAACATCAAATTATGTCAAACATTATCACAATCTATAAAGAACCACTCACTTTGCCTCCATAGACTAAGATCATCATTATATGATATACTATGCATTGGATTTTTCTTTAACAACTCTAACATAACATGGAATTATTTGGACCTGGGAGATCTAAATGGACAACAAGTACAACTCCTTACTAATACATTGATGAACAATGTTAACTGTAAAAGACTAGAGATAGAGGTGTGGTTTATAGACAAAGACCAAAAGGCTATTAAGTTATTTGTGAAATTATTTCAGTCATCATTCTCTCACAATCTTCAAGAGTGTTATATTACATTACACTCACATACACCACAGGATACATCTGATGTTACTCTTGTACTACTGTACTTAATAAAACTACAACATCTAAAGATACTATACTTTAAAACAACATACAATGGAGAACTAAAACCTGGTGAAGACTATATACAGATAGACAAGAGGATTTTATCAGAATTAGAGGAAAGTTTATATATTAACAGCACACTACAAGAACTAGTACTAGATATTACAAGTTTAGTTAGAGGTATACCGAATCTCTCTAGTGATATTGATAATACAGTCTACAGTGTGATTAAAGGAGTAACAAGAAACAAATCAATTCAAACATTTTCACTCAAATGTGATGATCTAGAATGGAGAGAAGATATACTAAGCAAAGAGATTTATGATAAACTAGTAAGAGACAATCACACAATACAATCTCTTAAACTGAACATACCTAATGTCTTATCACCAGATATAGTGAACACACCACTTATTGCTCTGGAGAGCAAATTACGATGGTTGGATTGTGAACAGACATCATTATTTCCTCAACATATCAAAGGACTACATTGTCTTATACTAGATCATAGAATATACTCAGCACCACTACCTCTATTATTTCAATGTCATCCTAATCTGCAACAACTTGAACTATCACTAAACACAGCTGAGAGTGTTATTGAACTATTTACTATTCTACAGAATAATACTACACTAAAGGCTTTGAAAGTAGTGATATGGGACAATACCATCTATGACAGTATGGGTCCTAGTTTACAAGACATGTTAACAGTAAACGAAACAATAGAATTTTTTGAGATTGACACTATCGTCTTAACTAGTACCATTCCTAGTACTTACCTATCATTTCTAACAAGTGGTCTCTCACACAATACTAGTCTACAGGAGTTGAATGTACCCATTCCACTGTCAGATACTAACTTTGAACAGATAACAACTTTATTTAATGTTATCTCTCATAAGAACAAACTCACAGAACTTAAAGTGAACTTCACACTAGATCAGTTATGTGTGTCCTGTGACTGTAGTTATGAAGAGATAAAACAAATAATGACATCATTGTTCTATGAACAGGGAGTACCTCTTATTAGTAACATGTTAAAGTCAGACACAACTATGAGACTTCTCTACATACAATGTGATTATATTTACAATCAACTATCTCAACCTAACTGGATAGAAGTATCACAACACTTTTACCAAACTGTCTTTCTTCATCCCACAATTCAGTACATTAGAATCAAGTTAGTGATTGTGTTATCAGTCCTATGGGATACTCTAAAATCACAAGAGAAGACATTAATTGACACACACATACAACAACAACCATTGAAACCTCTACCAATAATAGTCCTGTGTTAATTATAACTGAGCTACCTCATGTATTAATAATATGATCTACATACAATGAATACAAACAAAATAGTAGTAATATCAATTATATTATCATTACTATAATAGTACAGGGACATAATATAACTGATATTAATAAAGTGACTTTAGATCTATACTTTTTTAATTAGTAAACATCCTTTGTTTGTTTATTATACCTGTACTATTATGTAGATATAATACAACTGTTATTATTATTATCTTGTTTGTATTATTTGTAATGAAATAATATTAATTATCTCTATGTTTACTTCATTTTTAGAAAATGTTTTTATTTACTTGTTTGTTCCTCTTATAATATGATTTAAAGTAATAATTAAATATTAAACATTAATAATTTATACTGTAAACATTACATTGTGTATGAATTGTGAGCTGATAAAGATTTTAAATATATAGTCTCATTATATTTTATTTGATTATCTAAACACTGGATTTGAAATATTAAGTTAATTATTCACATGTACAACTTCAATTATGTTAATAGATGTTTAATATAATACACTTACATAGGAGGACACTGTTTTATATCAAATATATCATTTAATTATCTGATATTAATTTATTATTTAATCTATCCATCAATCTGTTTATTTGTCTATCCTCCTTGAATACCCAGAGCAATAAGAGCAGCACAAAGTTGAGAGAATGCTAAACAAAACATTCTATATCTAATAAAATAAATAACTTACTACCTGGAGATTGAAGTAGAGCAGGATGAAGACCTAGATACAGACATATATAGATACACACACACACACACATACACATATACTATTATACCATATGCTGAGAGGTCAGGGAGTGACACAGTCTCTTGATCTCCAGCTGGTAGATCAGGACGAGTAAAGTCTCTATACAAATAGTTACTTTTTTATGAGATAAATACTGAATACAGGAGTAAGAAATCAGTTAATGTAAGTTTGTTAACATTGAGTCTTAGAGTAAGATAATCACATATTATTAATGGACTGTTACTTATACTAGTTACTTGTGATCTTCTGTGATTGTGACAAATAGCAACTTACAGAATTAAGTAGAAAGATATGTTAATTAACTTATTGTTATGTCATTATTCTGAATCTTGAGAATTGGCAGAATTGAAATGACAGCAAGATCAACTATTAATTAAAGGGGCATTGTTTAACATGGTAATATATCTTAATTTTTGTGGTTGAGTAGCACTAGCTATCTGTGAAAATAAGTCCTCATGTAAATTAGTACTGTTATGATAAATAATGTTAATACCTGACCTCAGTGTCTAACTATTATATAGTAATATCTGATAATAATGATGTCATATTGTCTAGTGAAGTAACAAATACTAACAATAGATGAACAGTATGACTTACAGCTGCTATAATTAATGTGAACTGTCTTGACAGAGTCCTGTAATAACAATAATATTCAAAAGAACTTATTGTAGTTCTCTTCTCTTTACTTAAAGACAGACAGCATATATTTATAATAAATAGAATTCAATGAACAAGACAATACAGTCTTCAATTAACACACAGACAAGTTAATATCAGCTGAATTGATCTAATTACACGTGGGTAGAGATGGTTAGTAACTATAATAATGACGTCATCATAATAACTACTTCCCCTCTAATTCTTTTATTCTACTAAATTATTTCAGTAGACAAAGTTATCAAAAGACAAGACTTCTAATGAAAAAAGAAAGACAAAGATTTTAAAGAAAAAAACATAAAATTTTAGTTTGAAATAGCACACAATATGCCTAAAGCAAGACTTGAAATATAATTAGGGGGTGTGACCAGTAATGATGATCGCTTAGAGAGTGTTCTTTGAGAAGGTAACTCGGAGATGATTGGTTTCACTGATTTTATGATTATGAGTGACAATGAGAGCATTGATAGCTTCCTCTACTGAAGACATCTGAACTAGAGCCATACGTAGATCATTTCTAAGAGAGAAAAAGAGAAAGTTATACAGACAAGAGAAGATATAACTAACTGAAAGAAACGGAAGTTGACTACATTACCACCAGTAGATGTAAATAGACTGCGAAGATATTCCTCAGTAATACCATCACTATATAGAAATATAATAGATACATTATGTGTCATTTATTTCTATAAATATCTAATTAACAATATCAGTTACCATAGGGGTAGGAAAGGGGGGGGGCAGGGGGGCTGCCCCCCCCCCCCCCAATTTGCACTCAAGACTATGTACACAATAACACATTAGGCAGTATGTAACTGTACCAATGACTTCTGTTACAGCAGAACGCACATTTTCAACCTTATGCTGACTAAAAAGTACCAACAAAGTACTATGACCAAAGAACGATTAAACCATGTCATGTTGTTACATACACATATGGACAGTACTGATAACAAACTTATTAGAAACAGCTAAAGAGTTTGTTGACTATCGTCACTAGGATAGCTTTGGTGTTTCAACCTACTGTTACTGACTCTATCTTTTACTGTAACAGGTGCCATGTTGCAGTTCTAAGCTGTCTCAAGTTGTTGTTGTAGACACACCATGGGTTGTTACCATGGCAACAGGAGCAGATAGTACAGCAACGAGAACAACATTACTGGTACCTGTATTATAAATTAATTTCAGTAGTTACTATGGAGACTCATACTGAATATATAGTACATACTTGTCTTATAAACGTTTAGCATGAACAATGTAATAGAAAGTTACTGTACTGGTAATGTATGATATTAACCTGACCCCTGACCTAATTAATATAATATTATTTCCCTGTATTGAAAATATATATTAATATTTAATCACCATTATTGATAGGAGTATCTCCCTTCTAGGATTCTAGTAGGAGTAGTGATGTCATCTCTCCTGCTTTTTCCTCTTCTCTATCATCGTCAATCTCTCCATATCCTACTCCCTCACCACTACATCATGGACTCACTGTACTCAGTACAGACTATGACCTGTTTCAGTCCACTGGTAAGACCACACCCACCTCTATAGACTCCACCCTTTCTCGTTTATTAGGCATAGGATGTTATGGTGTAGCTATTATTAACTTAGCTCGCCACAAACGTAGTAGATCATTTTGTGTAGTAAGACAACTTGATCTTGAAGAATTTAACACTGAGAAGTTAGAGGAAGTAAGGCCTCGATGTCAGATTTGTTGTTTTAACATAAATTAGGATTCTTAGCAGGAGTTATTAATTCTATAATTGACAATAATTTTATATAATGTAGCTATGAAATATGCTATTAAAATATTAATCATATAAATTATATTTGAGTGGTTGTCATTATTTAATTGTTTTTATTATGTCAAAAATCAGCTAACTTTTGTCATATTTTTAATTTATGTTTCAATTTTTTGGCAGTTCTAGTTTATTTTAAATACTCTGTCATAAATCAATATTTATTTATTTTTAGATTCAACACGAAATGAAAATATCATCTCTTCTCTCTCATCCTAATGTCCTCTCATATTACTGTTGTTTTGTATCAGGTTCTTCTCTCTGGGCAATACAACCACTAATGCATTATGGTATATTATGTAATAGTTATATCAACTATTAAATCTCCATCTGTCTGTTTTTCATAGGTTCCTGTGCTGATCTAATGCATTCAGCTAAACATTTTAATAATGGTTTCCAAGAGAATGTTATTGCTATTATACTTAGAGATATTGTTAGAGGATTACATTATGTACATTCATTGGGTTATGTACACAGGTAACTAACTAACTACTTAGTATAATATATTATTGATTGTGTTAATGATTTGTTAGGAGTATTAGAGCTAAACATTTTCTCATTCATGAAAGTGGTGTGGTGAAGCTCTCTGGTATTAGAAGTTTGGTACCAATGGTGGAAGGTGGAGCTAGGAGAAAAGTAGGACAGATAAAATAAGTATAGAGATCTCTCTCTCACTCTCTGCCTCTCAGGCTCTTCATGGTCATTTTTCAGGAGCTGGTGATAACATATGTTGGTTAGCCCCTGAAGTATTAGCTCAAGATATAGCAGGATATACTTATAAATCTGATATTTACAGGTACTGTTATTAAACTCAAAACACAATTGATATTATTATTGTTATTGAAGTATTGGTATTGCTGCACTTGAACTGGCTACTGGAGAAGCTCCATTTGCTGGTCTACCTTTAACTGAAGTACTGATAAATCTGGTTATATATTTGATTATTAAGTTACTTAGATAATGATGTTAAAATTAAGGGGTCATCCTCCTATGCTCCTCAGAAGACAGGATGATGAAGATCCTATACAACACTTCTCTAAAACATTCTTTAAAGTATGTTGAGAGTGTATATATCATTCCTTTTAACACCTTTCTTTTTCCCCTCTTTCTCTCATCTCACAGGTAGTAGATATATGCGTTGATCCTAATCCACAGCATCGTCCTAATACAACTAAACTATTATCTTTTACATTTTTAAAGGTATTTTACTCAGTATAGTGTGGATCACTCTTATGTTTTGTATACTTGTAGTCTCGTAAAAAGTCTCAGGGTTTACCATCATTGAAGGAACTATTATTACCTGTAGTACCACTCAATACTGATCAATTAAATCCACCTCCTCAAATTGATAGTGGTTAGTATAGCTATAACTTTTATGTTGTAATGTCCCTTGGTGTCATTACTATATTGTAAATTACATGGATTTTATGATGGGTAGACTGAACAGTATTAAATTGAGAGATAGAAGGATTGATAATGTTATTTCTTTCTTTAGCTACTAATGTTGCTCCTGTTGTAACTCCAGTTAAAATATCTACTCCAATAGATCCTCCTTTCTCTACTTTAACACTAGATGAACCATGGTTAATATAATGAACCATGGTTAATATAATGAACCATGGTTAATATAATGAACCATGGTTAATATAAAAATTATCATAACTTACTGACAGTTATTGTTGTTGTTTGTATTGTAGACTGATACATTTATAAAAACATTCAAGTCCTTTCACTGTGCTATTTGCACAGTACTATTAATAATACTCAAATTGATTGTATTAATGATATATAGAAAAATTAATAGATATTAGTTAACTTTAATATGCAGTTATTATAATGAGATCACATGTTCTGTGGTTTTCAAAGGGGTGCAACTTCCTTCCTGTGATACAAGCCATCTTTTAGACATGATTGATACCACACAATGGAGAGTTAATATTGGATTATGGTATTGTCATCAGATACCATGTACTACTAAAAAGGGAACTACTACTGATATCTCAGGATGGGTGGAGTCACTATGGTCTGGAGATGAGGGTGGTGGTAACCTGACCTTCTCTCTAGTTTTATTTCTCTTACTTCTCCTCATTTTATCAGGTGATATTGAACTCAATCCTGGACCTAAAACAGGTAAATATTAAAACATATAACTGATACAGGGACTATGTCTCATTTACTTCAATAGAATTGACATCAAGTAATGCTCTAAGACTTACTATTATGTCATGTACTATTGTAATATTGTATTGTACTGTAATATTGTAATATACTGTTGTAATATTGTATAGGTTCACTCACTCCAAGTGAATTATTTCGTACTCACTTTCCTGATCTTAGTGGTATCATTACTCCTATCCTTACCAGTGTAACTAATGTACTGTATGCTAAAGGACTAATACCATTTGAGACTTTCAATGACATATTGACAACAAAAGGAGAGAGTGACTTTGTAAAATCTAGTAAGTTGGTAGGTGTGTTACAGAGACAGTTAAAGGCACATAGAGATCCATACCAGTATCTAGTGAACATTTGTCATGAATTAAGAAACCAACAACATCAGAGACTAATAGAGATTACTACCTTTATATTACAACAATTAGGTGAGTTAATTAATGTATTAATTTACTTTACTTTAATGTGTCTTACTTCATCAAGGTGAATGTACTGATAATGATGATCCACCCATCAATTCATTAGATTCTGATGTCCAGCGATATCGTGATATTATGATAGACCAATACAAATACCAACCTATTGTCCCTACAGACTGGCCACCACCAGTTGGACAAGACTTCTTTGGAAAATTAGCACTACTACAAACACAAGACAGACATGCCACTCCTCAAACAATACTACAGAAACAATGGTGTATGTTAAGAGGACAAGTTGATAAAATACCTCAAGTTACTCAAGATAAACAGATAGATATCCAGGATGTTCTTAAACCATGTGATAGTGGTCAGTCTCTTAGAGTAGTAGTTGATGGTCCTCCTGGTATTGGTAAGACAACACTTTGTCTTAAACTATTAAATATGTGGACTAAAGGAGAACTCACACATGAACAATATAACTTGATACTTTACTGTCCTCTCAGAAATGATAAGGTGGCTCAAGCAAATGAAATAAAACAACTTCTTAAGTACACATATGATTGTAATGAAGTTACTACTGTCACTGAATGGCTGCAAAAAATACATGGACAAGGATTACTGATAATCTTTGATGGCTGGGATGAATTAAGTACAAATCTCAGACAATCCTCACTAGCAGCTAGAATAATTCGTAGAGAGATATTAGCCAAATGTTCAGTAATTGTTACCTCTCGTAGCTATGCCTCTTACTCACTGTTAAAATTATCTTCTGTTAACAGACATGTTGAAGTGTTGGGATTTTCAGAAGAGGAGATGAAGGCAGTAATCAAAGGAACACTAGAAAAAGAACCACATCTAGCTGAGAAACTTATTCAAGATCTTGAAGTACGAGGTGATGTCCAGTCATTGTGTTATGTACCACTAGTCTGTTCCATAGTTATCTCAGTTTATCGTCAGTCAGATGGACAGTTACCAATAACACTCACAGAATTGTATGAGAATTTTATCCTACAAACTATCAGAAGACATGTTGAAAAAAAAGTTGACAATATAGAACCTGTACAATTATATAACATTCATCATTTACCATCAGTCTTAGATACAACATTTAAAGAGATTTGTCTCTTTGCTTACCTCAGTTTGAAAGAAAACAATCCAAAAATGACATTTTCTTCAATTCAACTCTGTCAGTCTCTTGGTCAATCAGAGAAGGAAGGTTATCTTGGACTAATGACAACATTTATTGTAGGTATTGAGAAGAGGTATCAATTTCTTCACCTGAGTATCCAGGAATTTCTAGCAGCATGGTGGATAGCTAAGTATGAGAAGACAGAGGAAGTGTTTTCAGAAAATTTTGATAATGATCACTTTAGAATGTGTCTGATGTTTGTAGCAGGTCTAACTCACCTTGAAGATGAGAGCTATCAACAATATTTTAACAAAGAACTTGACCTACAATGTAAAAGGAGACCATTGTTTGGATTTGAGAAGTGTTACTACTCCCATTTCAATCAGAATTCAACAACTGTTAGGCCACACATTTTTTCTCTTCTCTCTGATGAATGGGATGGCATTGTCTTCCAACTGTTATATGAATCACAGAACATCAAATTATGTCAAACATTATCACAATCTATAAAGAACCACTCACTTTGCCTCCATAGACTAAGATCATCATTATATGATATACTATGCATTGGATTTTTCTTTAACAACTCTAACATAACATGGAATTATTTGGACCTGGGAGATCTAAATGGACAACAAGTACAACTCCTTACTAATACATTGATGAACAATGTTAACTGTAAAAGATTAGAGATAGAGGTGTGGTTTATAGACAAAGACCAAAAGGCTATTAAGTTATTTGTGAAATTATTTCAGTCATCATTCTCTCACAATCTTCAAGAGTGTTATATTACATTACACTCACATACACCACAGGATACATCTGATGTTACTCTTGTACTACTGTACTTAATAAAACTACAACATCTAAAGATACTATACTTTAAAACAACATACAATGGAGAACTAAAACCTGGTGAAGACTATATACAGATAGACAAGAGGATTTTATCAGAATTAGAGGAAAGTTTATATATTAACAGCACACTACAAGAACTAGTACTAGATATTACAAGTTTAGTTAGAGGTATACCGAATCTCTCTAGTGATATTGATAATACAGTCTACAGTGTGATTAAAGGAGTAACAAGAAACAAATCAATTCAAACATTTTCACTCAAATGTGATGATCTAGAATGGAGAGAAGATATACTAAGCAAAGAGATTTATGATAAACTAGTAAGAGACAATCACACAATACAATCTCTTAAACTGAACATACCTAATGTCTTATCACCAGATATAGTGAACACACCACTTATTGCTCTGGAGAGCAAATTACGATGGTTGGATTGTGAACAGACATCATTATTTCCTCAACATATCAAAGGACTACATTGTCTTATACTAGATCATAGAATATACTCAGCACCACTACCTCTATTATTTCAATGTCATCCTAATCTGCAACAACTTGAACTATCACTAAACACAGCTGAGAGTGTTATTGAACTATTTACTATTCTACAGAATAATACTACACTAAAGGCTTTGAAAGTAGTGATATGGGACAATACCATCTATGACAGTATGGGTCCTAGTTTACAAGACATGTTAACAGTAAACGAAACAATAGAATTTTTTGAGATTGACACTATCGTCTTAACTAGTACCATTCCTAGTACTTACCTATCATTTCTAACAAGTGGTCTCTCACACAATACTAGTCTACAGGAGTTGAATGTACCCATTCCACTGTCAGATACTAACTTTGAACAGATAACAACTTTATTTAATGTTATCTCTCATAAGAACAAACTCACAGAACTTAAAGTGAACTTCACACTAGATCAGTTATGTGTGTCCTGTGACTGTAGTTATGAAGAGATAAAACAAATAATGACATCATTGTTCTATGAACAGGGAGTACCTCTTATTAGTAACATGTTAAAGTCAGACACAACTATGAGACTTCTCTACATACAATGTGATTATATTTACAATCAACTATCTCAACCTAACTGGATAGAAGTATCACAACACTTTTACCAAACTGTCTTTCTTCATCCCACAATTCAGTACATTAGAATCAAGTTAGTGATTGTGTTATCAGTCCTATGGGATACTCTAAAATCACAAGAGAAGACATTAATTGACACACACATACAACAACAACCATTGAAACCTCTACCAATAATAGTCCTGTGTTAATTATAACTGAGCTACCTCATGTATTAATAATATGATCTACATACAATGAATACAAACAAAATAGTAGTAATATCAATTATATTATCATTACTATAATAGTACAGGGACATAATATAACTGATATTAATAAAGTGACTTTAGATCTATACTTTTTTAATTAGTAAACATCCTTTGTTTGTTTATTATACCTGTACTATTATGTAGATATAATACAACTGTTATTATTATTATCTTGTTTGTATTATTTGTAATGAAATAATATTAATTATCTCTATGTTTACTTCATTTTTAGAAAATGTTTTTATTTACTTGTTTGTTCCTCTTATAATATGATTTAAAGTAATAATTAAATATTAAACATTAATAATTTATACTGTAAACATTACATTGTGTATGAATTGTGAGCTGATAAAGATTTTAAATATATAGTCTCATTATATTTTATTTGATTATCTAAACACTGGATTTGAAATATTAAGTTAATTATTCACATGTACAACTTCAATTATGTTAATAGATGTTTAATATAATACACTTACATAGGAGGACACTGTTTTATATCAAATATATCATTTAATTATCTGATATTAATTTATTATTTAATCTATCCATCAATCTGTTTATTTGTCTATCCTCCTTGAATACCCAGAGCAATAAGAGCAGCACAAAGTTGAGAGAATGCTAAACAAAACATTCTATATCTAATAAAATAAATAACTTACTACCTGGAGATTGAAGTAGAGCAGGATGAAGACCTAGATACAGACATATATAGATACACACACACACACACATACACATATACTATTATACCATATGCTGAGAGGTCAGGGAGTGACACAGTCTCTTGATCTCCAGCTGGTAGATCAGGACGAGTAAAGTCTCTATACAAATAGTTACTTTTTTATGAGATAAATACTGAATACAGGAGTAAGAAATCAGTTAATGTAAGTTTGTTAACATTGAGTCTTAGAGTAAGATAATCACATATTATTAATGGACTGTTACTTATACTAGTTACTTGTGATCTTCTGTGATTGTGACAAATAGCAACTTACAGAATTAAGTAGAAAGATATGTTAATTAACTTATTGTTATGTCATTATTCTGAATCTTGAGAATTGGCAGAATTGAAATGACAGCAAGATCAACTATTAATTAAAGGGGCATTGTTTAACATGGTAATATATCTTAATTTTTGTGGTTGAGTAGCACTAGCTATCTGTGAAAATAAGTCCTCATGTAAATTAGTACTGTTATGATAAATAATGTTAATACCTGACCTCAGTGTCTAACTATTATATAGTAATATCTGATAATAATGATGTCATATTGTCTAGTGAAGTAACAAATACTAACAATAGATGAACAGTATGACTTACAGCTGCTATAATTAATGTGAACTGTCTTGACAGAGTCCTGTAATAACAATAATATTCAAAAGAACTTATTGTAGTTCTCTTCTCTTTACTTAAAGACAGACAGCATATATTTATAATAAATAGAATTCAATGAACAAGACAATACAGTCTTCAATTAACACACAGACAAGTTAATATCAGCTGAATTGATCTAATTACACGTGGGTAGAGATGGTTAGTAACTATAATAATGACGTCATCATAATAACTACTTCCCCTCTAATTCTTTTATTCTACTAAATTATTTCAGTAGACAAAGTTATCAAAAGACAAGACTTCTAATGAAAAAAGAAAGACAAAGATTTTAAAGAAAAAAACATAAAATTTTAGTTTGAAATAGCACACAATATGCCTAAAGCAAGACTTGAAATATAATTAGGGGGTGTGACCAGTAATGATGATCGCTTAGAGAGTGTTCTTTGAGAAGGTAACTCGGAGATGATTGGTTTCACTGATTTTATGATTATGAGTGACAATGAGAGCATTGATAGCTTCCTCTACTGAAGACATCTGAACTAGAGCCATACGTAGATCATTTCTAAGAGAGAAAAAGAGAAAGTTATACAGACAAGAGAAGATATAACTAACTGAAAGAAACGGAAGTTGACTACATTACCACCAGTAGATGTAAATAGACTGCGAAGATATTCCTCAGTAATACCATCACTATATAGAAATATAATAGATACATTATGTGTCATTTATTTCTATAAATATCTAATTAACAATATCAGTTACCATAGGGGTAGGAAAGGGGGGGGGCAGGGGGGCTGCCCCCCCCCCCCCAATTTGCACTCAAGACTATGTACACAATAACACATTAGGCAGTATGTAACTGTACCAATGACTTCTGTTACAGCAGAACGCACATTTTCAACCTTATGCTGACTAAAAAGTACCAACAAAGTACTATGACCAAAGAACGATTAAACCATGTCATGTTGTTACATACACATATGGACAGTACTGATAACAAACTTATTAGAAACAGCTAAAGAGTTTGTTGACTATCGTCACTAGGATAGCTTTGGTGTTTCAACCTACTGTTACTGACTCTATCTTTTACTGTAACAGGTGCCATGTTGCAGTTCTAAGCTGTCTCAAGTTGTTGTTGTAGACACACCATGGGTTGTTACCATGGCAACAGGAGCAGATAGTACAGCAACGAGAACAACATTACTGGTACCTGTATTATAAATTAATTTCAGTAGTTACTATGGAGACTCATACTGAATATATAGTACATACTTGTCTTATAAACGTTTAGCATGAACAATGTAATAGAAAGTTACTGTACTGGTAATGTATGATATTAACCTGACCCCTGACCTAATTAATATAATATTATTTCCCTGTATTGAAAATATATATTAATATTTAATCACCATTATTGATAGGAGTATCTCCCTTCTAGGATTCTAGTAGGAGTAGTGATGTCATCTCTCCTGCTTTTTCCTCTTCTCTATCATCGTCAATCTCTCCATATCCTACTCCCTCACCACTACATCATGGACTCACTGTACTCAGTACAGACTATGACCTGTTTCAGTCCACTGGTAAGACCACACCCACCTCTATAGACTCCACCCTTTCTCGTTTATTAGGCATAGGATGTTATGGTGTAGCTATTATTAACTTAGCTCGCCACAAACGTAGTAGATCATTTTGTGTAGTAAGACAACTTGATCTTGAAGAATTTAACACTGAGAAGTTAGAGGAAGTAAGGCCTCGATGTCAGATTTGTTGTTTTAACATAAATTAGGATTCTTAGCAGGAGTTATTAATTCTATAATTGACAATAATTTTATATAATGTAGCTATGAAATATGCTATTAAAATATTAATCATATAAATTATATTTGAGTGGTTGTCATTATTTAATTGTTTTTATTATGTCAAAAATCAGCTAACTTTTGTCATATTTTTAATTTATGTTTCAATTTTTTGGCAGTTCTAGTTTATTTTAAATACTCTGTCATAAATCAATATTTATTTATTTTTAGATTCAACACGAAATGAAAATATCATCTCTTCTCTCTCATCCTAATGTCCTCTCATATTACTGTTGTTTTGTATCAGGTTCTTCTCTCTGGGCAATACAACCACTAATGCATTATGGTATATTATGTAATAGTTATATCAACTATTAAATCTCCATCTGTCTGTTTTTCATAGGTTCCTGTGCTGATCTAATGCATTCAGCTAAACATTTTAATAATGGTTTCCAAGAGAATGTTATTGCTATTATACTTAGAGATATTGTTAGAGGATTACATTATGTACATTCATTGGGTTATGTACACAGGTAACTAACTAACTACTTAGTATAATATATTATTGATTGTGTTAATGATTTGTTAGGAGTATTAGAGCTAAACATTTTCTCATTCATGAAAGTGGTGTGGTGAAGCTCTCTGGTATTAGAAGTTTGGTACCAATGGTGGAAGGTGGAGCTAGGAGAAAAGTAGGACAGATAAAATAAGTATAGAGATCTCTCTCTCACTCTCTGCCTCTCAGGCTCTTCATGGTCATTTTTCAGGAGCTGGTGATAACATATGTTGGTTAGCCCCTGAAGTATTAGCTCAAGATATAGCAGGATATACTTATAAATCTGATATTTACAGGTACTGTTATTAAACTCAAAACACAATTGATATTATTATTGTTATTGAAGTATTGGTATTGCTGCACTTGAACTGGCTACTGGAGAAGCTCCATTTGCTGGTCTACCTTTAACTGAAGTACTGATAAATCTGGTTATATATTTGATTATTAAGTTACTTAGATAATGATGTTAAAATTAAGGGGTCATCCTCCTATGCTCCTCAGAAGACAGGATGATGAAGATCCTATACAACACTTCTCTAAAACATTCTTTAAAGTATGTTGAGAGTGTATATATCATTCCTTTTAACACCTTTCTTTTTCCCCTCTTTCTCTCATCTCACAGGTAGTAGATATATGCGTTGATCCTAATCCACAGCATCGTCCTAATACAACTAAACTATTATCTTTTACATTTTTAAAGGTATTTTACTCAGTATAGTGTGGATCACTCTTATGTTTTGTATACTTGTAGTCTCGTAAAAAGTCTCAGGGTTTACCATCATTGAAGGAACTATTATTACCTGTAGTACCACTCAATACTGATCAATTAAATCCACCTCCTCAAATTGATAGTGGTTAGTATAGCTATAACTTTTATGTTGTAATGTCCCTTGGTGTCATTACTATATTGTAAATTACATGGATTTTATGATGGGTAGACTGAACAGTATTAAATTGAGAGATAGAAGGATTGATAATGTTATTTCTTTCTTTAGCTACTAATGTTGCTCCTGTTGTAACTCCAGTTAAAATATCTACTCCAATAGATCCTCCTTTCTCTACTTTAACACTAGATGAACCATGGTTAATATAATGAACCATGGTTAATATAATGAACCATGGTTAATATAATGAACCATGGTTAATATAAAAATTATCATAACTTACTGACAGTTATTGTTGTTGTTTGTATTGTAGACTGATACATTTATAAAAACATTCAAGTCCTTTCACTGTGCTATTTGCACAGTACTATTAATAATACTCAAATTGATTGTATTAATGATATATAGAAAAATTAATAGATATTAGTTAACTTTAATATGCAGTTATTATAATGAGATCACATGTTCTGTGGTTTTCAAAGGGGTGCAACTTCCTTCCTGTGATACAAGCCATCTTTTAGACATGATTGATACCACACAATGGAGAGTTAATATTGGATTATGGTATTGTCATCAGATACCATGTACTACTAAAAAGGGAACTACTACTGATATCTCAGGATGGGTGGAGTCACTATGGTCTGGAGATGAGGGTGGTGGTAACCTGACCTTCTCTCTAGTTTTATTTCTCTTACTTCTCCTCATTTTATCAGGTGATATTGAACTCAATCCTGGACCTAAAACAGGTAAATATTAAAACATATAACTGATACAGGGACTATGTCTCATTTACTTCAATAGAATTGACATCAAGTAATGCTCTAAGACTTACTATTATGTCATGTACTATTGTAATATTGTATTGTATTGTAATATTGTAATATACTGTTGTAATATTGTATAGGTTCACTCACTCCAAGTGAATTATTTCGTACTCACTTTCCTGATCTTAGTGGTATCATTACTCCTATCCTTACCAGTGTAACTAATGTACTGTATGCTAAAGGACTAATACCATTTGAGACTTTCAATGACATATTGACAACAAAAGGAGAGAGTGACTTTGTAAAATCTAGTAAGTTGGTAGGTGTGTTACAGAGACAGTTAAAGGCACATAGAGATCCATACCAGTATCTAGTGAACATTTGTCATGAATTAAGAAACCAACAACATCAGAGACTAATAGAGATTACTACCTTTATATTACAACAATTAGGTGAGTTAATTAATGTATTAATTTACTTTACTTTAATGTGTCTTACTTCATCAAGGTGAATGTACTGATAATGATGATCCACCCATCAATTCATTAGATTCTGATGTCCAGCGATATCGTGATATTATGATAGACCAATACAAATACCAACCTATTGTCCCTACAGACTGGCCACCACCAGTTGGACAAGACTTCTTTGGAAAATTAGCACTACTACAAACACAAGACAGACATGCCACTCCTCAAACAATACTACAGAAACAATGGTGTATGTTAAGAGGACAAGTTGATAAAATACCTCAAGTTACTCAAGATAAACAGATAGATATCCAGGATGTTCTTAAACCATGTGATAGTGGTCAGTCTCTTAGAGTAGTAGTTGATGGTCCTCCTGGTATTGGTAAGACAACACTTTGTCTTAAACTATTAAATATGTGGACTAAAGGAGAACTCACACATGAACAATATAACTTGATACTTTACTGTCCTCTCAGAAATGATAAGGTGGCTCAAGCAAATGAAATAAAACAACTTCTTAAGTACACATATGATTGTAATGAAGTTACTACTGTCACTGAATGGCTGCAAAAAATACATGGACAAGGATTACTGATAATCTTTGATGGCTGGGATGAATTAAGTACAAATCTCAGACAATCCTCACTAGCAGCTAGAATAATTCGTAGAGAGATATTAGCCAAATGTTCAGTAATTGTTACCTCTCGTAGCTATGCCTCTTACTCACTGTTAAAATTATCTTCTGTTAACAGACATGTTGAAGTGTTGGGATTTTCAGAAGAGGAGATGAAGGCAGTAATCAAAGGAACACTAGAAAAAGAACCACATCTAGCTGAGAAACTTATTCAAGATCTTGAAGTACGAGGTGATGTCCAGTCATTGTGTTATGTACCACTAGTCTGTTCCATAGTTATCTCAGTTTATCGTCAGTCAGATGGACAGTTACCAATAACACTCACAGAATTGTATGAGAATTTTATCCTACAAACTATCAGAAGACATGTTGAAAAAAAAGTTGACAATATAGAACCTGTACAATTATATAACATTCATCATTTACCATCAGTCTTAGATACAACATTTAAAGAGATTTGTCTCTTTGCTTACCTCAGTTTGAAAGAAAACAATCCAAAAATGACATTTTCTTCAATTCAACTCTGTCAGTCTCTTGGTCAATCAGAGAAGGAAGGTTATCTTGGACTAATGACAACATTTATTGTAGGTATTGAGAAGAGGTATCAATTTCTTCACCTGAGTATCCAGGAATTTCTAGCAGCATGGTGGATAGCTAAGTATGAGAAGACAGAGGAAGTGTTTTCAGAACATTTTGATAATGATCACTTTAGAATGTGTCTGATGTTTGTAGCAGGTCTAACTCACCTTGAAGATGAGAGCTATCAACAATATTTTAACAAAGAACTTGACCTACAATGTAAAAGGAGACCATTGTTTGGATTTGAGAAGTGTTACTACTCCCATTTCAGACAGAATTCAACAACGGTTAGGCCACACATTCGTTCTTTTCTCTCTGATAAATGGGATGGCATTGCCTTCCAAATGTTATATGAATCACAGAACATCAAATTATGTCAAATATTATCACAATCTATAAAGAACCACTCACTTTGCCTCTGTAGACTAAGACCATCACTATTTGACATACTGTGTCTTGGATTTTTCTTAAAGAACTCTAACATAACATGGAATTATTTGGACCTGGGATATCTAAATGGACAGAAAGTACAAGTCCTTACTAATACATTGATGAACAATGTTAACTGTAAAAGACTAGAGATAGAGGTGTGGTTTGAAGATAATGACCAAAAGGCTATGAAGTTATTAGTGACTTTATTTCAGTCATCATTCTCTCACAATCTTCAAGAGTGCTGTATTACATTAGACTCAACTACACAACAGGATATATCTGATGTTACTCTTGTACTACTGCACTTAATAAAACTACAACATCTAAAGATACTACACTTTAAAACAACATACAGTGGAGAACTAAAAACTGGTGAAGACTATATACAGATAGACAAGAGGATTTTATCTGAATTGGAGGAAAGTATATATATCAACAGCACACTACAAGAACTAGTACTAGATATTAGAAGTTTAGTTAGTGGTATACTGAATCTCTCTAGTGATATTGATAATACAGTCTACAGTGTGATTAAAGGAGTAACAAGAAACAAATCAATTCAAACATTTTCACTTGAATGTGTTCATCTAGAATGGAGAGAAGATATACTAAGCAAAGAGATTTATGATAAACTAGTAATAGACAATCACACAATACAATCTCTTAAACTGAACATACCTAATGTCTTATCACTGGATATAGTGAACACATCACTTATTGCTCTGGAGAGCAAATTTCAAATGTGGTATCATGAACATATCAAAGGACTACATTGTCTTATACTAGATCATAGAATATACTCAGTCCCACTACCTCTATTATTTCAATGTTATCCTAATCTACAACAACTTCAACTAACACTAAACATAGCTGAGAGTGTTATTAAACTATTTACTATTCTACAGAGTAATACTACAGTCAAGGCTTTGAAAGTTGTGACATGGGACGATACCATATATGACAGTATGGGTCCTAGTTTACAAGACATGTTAACAGTAAATAAAACAATAGAATTTTTTGAGATTGACACTAACGTCTTAACTAGTACCATTCCCAGTACTTACCTATCATTTCTAACAACTGGTCTTTCACACAACATCAGTCTACATGAGTTGAGTGTAGCCATTCCACTGTCAGATACTAACTATGAACAGATAACAACTTTATTTAATGTTATCTCTCATAACAACAAACTCACAGAACTTAAAGTGAGCTTCATACTAGATCAGACATATGAGTCCAATTACTGTAGTTATGAAGAGAGACAACAAATAATGACACCATTGTTCTATGAACAAGGACTACCTCTTATTACTAACATGTTAAAGTCACACACAACTATGAGACTTCTCTATATACAATGTGGTTATATTGACAATCAACTATCTCAACCTAACTGGATAGAAGTATCACAACACTTTTACCAAACTGTCTTTCATCATCCCACAATTCAGTACATTGGAAACAACATAGTGATTGGGTTATCAGTCCTAAGGGATACTCTAAAATCACAAGAGAAGACATTAATTGACACACACATACAACAACAACCATTGAAACCTCTACCAATAATAGACGTGTTATTATAACTGAGCTACCTCATGTATTAATAATATGATCTACATACAATGAATACAAACAAAATAGTAGTAATATATCAATTATATTATCATTACTATAATAGTACAGGGACATAATATAACTGATATTAATAAAGTGACTTTAGATCTATACTTTTTAAATAAGTAAACATCCTTTGTTTGTTTATTATACCTGTACTATTATGTAGATATAATACAACTGTTATTATTATTATCTTGTTTGTATTATTTGTAATGGAATAATATTAATTATCTCTATGTTTACTTTATTTTTAGAAAATGTTTTTATTTACTTGTTTGTTCCTCTTATAATATGATTTAAAGTAATAATTAAATATTAAACATTAATAATTTATACTGTAAACATTACATTGTGTATGAATTGTGAGCTGATAAAGATTTTAAATATATAGTCTCATTGTATTTTATTTGATTATCTAAACACTGGATTTGAAATATTAAGTTAATTATCCACATGTACAACTTCAATTATGTTAATAGATGTTTAATATAATACACTTACATAGGAGGACACTGTTTTATATCAAATATATCATTTAATTATCTGATATTAATTTATTATTTAATCTATCCATCAATCTGTTTATTTGTCTATCCTCCTTGAGTACCCAGAGCAATAAGAGCAGCACAAAGTTGAGAGAATGCTAAACAAAACATTCTATATCTAATAAAATAAATAACTTACTACCTGGAGATTGAAGTAGAGCAGGATGAAGACCTAGATACAGACATATATAGATACACACACACATACACATATACTATTATACCATATGCTGAGAGGTCAGGGAGTGACACAGTCTCTTGGTCTCCAGCTGGTAGATCAGGACGAGTAAAGTCTCTATACAAATAATTACTATTTTATGAGATAAATACTGAATACAGGAGTAAGAAATCAGTTAATGTAAGTTTGTTAACATTGAGTCTTAGAGTAAGATAATCACATATTATTAATGGACTGTTACTTATACTAGTTACTTGTGATCTTCTGTGATTGTGACAAAAAACAACTTACAGAATTAAGTAGAAAGATATGTTAATTAACTTATTGTTATGTCATTATTCTGAATCTTGAGAATTGTTAGAATTGAAATGACAGCAAGATCAACTATTAATTAAAGGGACATTGTTTAACATGGTAATATATCTTAATTTTTGTGGTTGAGTAGCACTAGCTATCTGTGAAAATAAGTCCTCATGTAAATTAGTACTGTTATGATAAATAATGTTAATACCTGACCTCAGTGTCTAACTATTATATAGTAATATCTGATAATAATGATGTCATATTGTCTATTGAAGTAACAAATACTAACAATAGATGAACAGTATGACTTACAGCTGCTATAATTAATGTGAACTGTCTTGACAGAGTCCTATAATGACAACAATATTCAAAAGAATCTATTGTAGTTTCCTTTACTTGAAGACAGACAGCATATATTTATAATAAATAGAATTCAATGAACAAGACAATACAGTCTTCAATTAACACACAGACAAGTTAATATCAGCCGAGTTCATCTAATTACACGTGGGTAGAGATGGTTAGTAACTATAATAATGATGTCATCATAATAACTACTTCCCCTCTAATTCTATCATTCTACTAAATTATTTCAGTAGACAAAGTTATCAAAAGACAAGACTTCTAATGAAAAAAGAAAGACAAAGATTTTAAAGAAAAAAACATAAAATTTTAGTTTGAAATAGCACACAATATGCCTAAAGCAAGACTTGAAATATAATTAGGGGGTGTGACCAGTAATGATGATCGCTTAGAGAGTGTTCTTTGAGAAGGTAACTCGGAGATGATTGGTTTCACTGATTTTATGATTATGAGTGACAATGAGAGCATTGATAGCTTCCTCTACTGAAGACATCTGAACTAGAGCCATACGTAGATCATTTCTAAGAGAGAAAAAGAGAAAGTTATACAGACAAAACAAGATATAACTAACTGAAAGAAACGGAAGTTGACTACATTACCACCAGTAGATGTAAATAGACTGCGAAGATATTCCTCAGTAATACCATCACTATATAGAAATATAATAGATACATTATGTGTCATTTATTTCAATAAATATCTAATTAACAATATCAGTTACCATAGGGGTAGGAAAGGGGGGGAAGCCTCTCCAACTTCAAATCAGGGAGGGCTAAGCTTCCCCCTGATTTGCACTCAAGACTATGTACACAATAACACATTAGGCAGTATCTAACTGTACCAATGACTTCTGTTACAGCGGAACGCACATTTTCAACCTTACGCTGACTAAAAAATTACCAACAAAGTACTATGACCAAAGAACGACTAAACCATGTCATGTTGTTACATACACATATGGACAGTACTGATAACAAACTTATTAGAAACAGCTAAAGAGTTTGTTTCCTTTAACGACAGATGACTTAATTTTTTGGGTCATTTTTGATGTTTAATAACATAACGTAACTAAATATAAGGTCAGCCCCCCCCCCCCCCCCCCAACTTAAACTTCATTCCTACCCTGCTGTTAGTTACCACATTCTACTTAACAGTACACTATTAGTTCTCTTACGGAATATTAGAGAGATGGAGTGTAGCACTTGGAGGATAAATATTCTGATAATTCTTAGACCCTGGCTTCTATGACAGAAGATATAATACTTACCCAAGAGAGTAAGTTACCACTGGATTTACCTTGAAACGATGAAGAGGAGAGTTAGAAAAGTCTTCTGTTAGTCCATCCTCCTAATAAAGAGAAAGGAAAACCTTGATAATAATGAATGTAACAATGTTATATATGATAATATAACCTCTATATGTATATAATATTACATCATCTTACATTACTTCCTGGTTGAGGCATCTGGACTTGAGTATGTTTAGAGAGTGTCACATGGATTTTCTTACCATATAACATGCTACCATTAAGATGAGTAACAGCTAGAGAGAGAATGAGAGAGAACATAAAATTATCAAAAATTAACTTTTAGATTACTCACAGTTCTGAGCTTGTTGAGGTTCGCGAAATTGAATAAGGGCGGAGTCTCTTTTACTATACAATATCTTCACACGCATTACATCACCATATACACCTACAAAATTATATAACATTTATTAACACTACATTGATGACTACACATTTAATATTATAGTCTGTTCAATGATATGATCAATGATACATTCTATAAATAGAACAATCTCATTGCAATAGTCTATAAAATCAATGTGAACAGACTCTACTAGATCATATTGTGCAAGAGATAGAGAGATAAAGAGAGAAAGACGTACCAAAGAGAATAAAGAGAGCATGAGGAGAAACATCTTGTGTGAAAGAAGGGAGGGAGAATGAGAGGGAGGAGAAGACAGCCAAGAGGAGCCAACAGAGGAAGAAAGAGTGTCAACAAGAAGAGAAAAGTGGTGCAAATCATACACAAATACTAACACACACAGACATGTCTCTTTATCACAATATTACCTTATCATTGAGATTAGAGGCTAGAACAACTGTAGTAGAGGGAGCACCACCTCCTCCTCCTCCTTGAGTACCCAGAGCATTAAGAGCAGCACGAAGTTGAGAGAATGCTAAACAAAACATTCTATATCTAATAAAATAAATAACTTACTACCTGGAGATTGAAGTAGAGCAGGATGAAGACCTAGATACAGACATATATATACACACACACACACACATACACATATACTATTATACCATATGCTGAGAGGTCAGGGAGTGACACAGTCTCTTGGTCTCCAGCTGGTAGATCAGGACGAGTAAAGTCTCTATACAAATAGTTACTATTTAACTTAAGAAGGACTTGTCTACTTACCTAGTCTTCTCATTGTTATATTTGACAGTAAGATTAGACAATTTAGAGTAATCAATGTGTAATGTACAACAACCATTATAGATATTTTGACCATCAAGTGCCTAAAGAGACAAACACAGTATGTTAGTTTGTAGTTAGTGAATGACTCACAGTTTTAGCATTAGCAGCAATTATTTCATTGGGATATTGAATGAGTGCATGAAACTGACCTATAAACATCACAACATAACACGGGCGTAGGAGCCGGTCCGGCCAGTCCGGCTTTGGCCGGACCATTTTTCAGCTTCTTCAAATATTAAAATGTAATAATGAAGCAACAACACAAAAAATGAAACAAAAAGAAAAAAATAACAAGACTGGTAACTCACACGTATTTGGCAGCCATGTTTTCATTCACCGCACCCATTAGATTCAAAATTATTTGCATGCGTGTGTTATTGTGTATCAGCTAGCTAGTAACTTGACAACTTATGTATTTCCAGACAAGCCACACCAACCAAAAAACTTCAATTTTCCTAAGAGACTTTTTGGAAAAAAGCAGATCATTCAAAGAAGTTTCAGCCTCAATGGGTTTCAAAATGGAAGTGGCTTCACTATGATGAAGCACTAGATGTCGCATTCTATCATTTGTGTGGTAAAGCAGATCAGGAAAAAAACCTCAGTTCCAGCATGAAAGATCAAACTTTTCTAAGTAAAGGATTTAGCAATTGGAAGGATGGTACAAATCATTCCAATTGCAAGTATATACAACAAATTTTGCATGGAAAGAATGCGTGAAAAAACTTGCAGTGATGGGCCTGAAATTGCACCAGATTCACTCCTGACAAACACAATTTTCAAAATTTTCCCAGGGAGGGGCATGCCCCCGGACCTCCTTGGATGCTTCAGTGTCAGCCTGACCATTCCATTTTTGCTTCCTACGCCCCTGCATAAACAACACTTCAATTACATAAAAATGTCTATTACCATTTTTCATGAATGTTACTATTTTTAGAACATCACCATATTTGGCAAATATCTAAACAACGTTAACATGACTTGTAATGACTCCACCCACAAAATCTACACACTCACTTGATGAAGGACATCAATGGTAATAGGATATAACATGTTCTCAATAATAACTCTTAAAATGGATATATTACTATGTAGTACAGATTGACTACAAACATTACAAACAAAACCTTTGTAGTTACACACACATACTATCATAGTAGGTAGTACTTCCTTCTCTAATACTATATATTGTTACCTTATTTGAGCTGGTCTAGCTGAGAAACACTCAACCATGTTACGAATTCAACAACTGTTAGGCCACACATTTCTTCTCATGAATGGGATGGCATTGTCTTCCGACTGTTATATGAATCACAGAACATCAAATTATGTAAAATATTATCACAATCTATAAAGAACCACTCACTTTGCCTCCATAGACTAAGATCATCACTATTTGATATACTGTGTCTTGGAGTTTTCTTTAACAACTCTAACATAACAACTAGAGATAGAGGTGTGGTTTGGAAATAATAACCAAAAGGCTATGAAGTTATTTGTGAATTTATTTTAGTCATCATTCTCTCACAATCTTCAAGAGTGTTATATTATATTAGAATCACATACACCACAGGATATATCTGATGTTACTCTTGTACTACTGCACTTAATAAAACTACAACATCTAAAGATACTACACTTTATAATAATATATTGGGAACATCTAAAAGATGAAGAAGACTATATACAGATAGACAAAAGGATTTTATCTGAATTGGAGGAAAGTTTATATATTAACAGCACACTACAAGAACTAGTACTAGATATTGGAAGTTATGTTAGTGGTATACCGAATCTCTCTAGTGATATTGCTAATACAGTCAACAGTGTGATTAAAGGAGTAACATGAAACAAATCAATTCAAACATTTTCACTCAAATATGATGATCTAGAATGGACAGAAGATATACCAAGCAAAGAGATTTATGATAAACTAGTAAGAGACAATCACACAATACAATCTCTTAAACTGAACATACCTAATGTCTTATCACTGGATATAGTGAACACACCACTTACTGCTCTGGAGAGAAAGTTACAATGGTTGGATTGTGAACAGACATCATTATTTCCTCAACATATCAAAGGACTACATTGTCTTATACTAGACCATAAACAATACCATGTCACACTACCTCTATTATTTCAATGTCATCCTAATCTACAGCAACTTCAACTATCACTAAAAACCAAGGTGAGAGTGTTATTGAACTATTTACTATTCTACAGAGTAATACTACAGTTAAGGCTTTGAAAGTAGAAATATGGGACAATACCATCTATGACAGAATGGGTCCTAGTTTACAAGACATGTTAACAGTAAACAAAACAATAGAATATTTTGAAATTGAACCTAAAATCTTTACTGTTACTATTCCCAGTACTTACCTGTCATTCTAACAACTGGTCTCTCACACAATACCAGTCTACAGGAGTTGAGTGTACCCATTCCACTGTCAGATACTAACTATGAACAGGTAACAACTTTATTTAATGTTATCTCTCACAAGAACAAACTCACAGAACTTAAAGTGAACTTCAAACTAGATCGGTCATGTGTGTCTAGTGACTGTAGTTATGAAGAGAGACAACAAATAATGATACCATTGTTCTATGAACAGGGACTACATCTTATTACTAACATGTTAGAGTCACATATAACTATGAGATTTCTCTCCATAAAATGCAGCGATAACTCATCTCAATCTAATCAGATAGAGATAACACAACACTTCTGGCAAACTGTCTTCTTTCATCCCACACTTCAGTACAGTGAGATCGGACAATCATCAATCCTAGAGGATACTCTTAAATCACAACAGAAGACATTAAATGACATACACAAACAAAAACCACCAAAACCTCTACCAATAATAGAGTTTTTATAATTTAATATTGAGATTGTAAGTAATTTGTAAAATCTTTATTATTTTGTAAATGTGTGATAATTATTGTTAATAACAAACTTAATAGCAATAATTAACTTTTAAATTGAAAGTAATATATATTATATGTAGTTACTAAATCAAATGAGAGGTTGATGTACTGGCTGTTGGTACATAGCTGTGGGTGTGGCTAAAGGGGGTTGGGTCATCCACAAAGAGTTGTTAGTAGGTGGAGTCAGTTGATGATGCATTAATTGAGGGTTACCTCCACTTCTAAAGAGCAATTGATAACATCAAAGATTGAGATGACAGATACCTTACCTCACTGTTTCTATGTTAACAGGAGTTGACTGAATTGGAGGAACAAGATGTGGTGTATATTGTCCCAAAGATGGAGGTGGGTGCATAAAACCCTGAGTGGGTGGACCATAAGGATGAGTATAGCTTATAGGTTGAGAATATGCTCCATGATAAGTTCCAGTGATGTCAGGAGGAGGTGGGGCAAAGTAACTACCAGTAGATTCATTAGCGTATTGAGTACCAGACTGATAAGGAGGTGGGTGTGTCCCTTCAACATTAGGGGGTGGAGCTTGAGCTTTATGAGCTAGTTGTGGTCCCTTTTGTAATAGCCTAATAAGATATTAAACAGTGGTTACTAAAATGGGTGTGGTGTACCTTCTGTAGAGAGCAAATGTCTCTTGTAGTTTTTGACTAATTTCATTCATATCATCAAGTTGTCTAATAAAGAACAAAATGTACATCCATTTTTAACCCCTAATGATCAATTTGACTTAGATAGATGGATATGTGTAGATAATGGACAATGGATAATTATTATTAACCCATGCCATCTTCTCCAGTATTAGTGTCCATTTTACTATACAACAATACCATACAAATGAACTAAATGTACTAGCAATAGTCATCACTATAGCAACTATACTAACAATTTATCCATACTAACAAATATCTGTCCATACTACAAAATCATTCGTCCATTCTACCATCATTTCTAACAACTTATTTGTCCATTTCTTACCAACAGTAGCAAGGACTAAAGATACCACAGACAACAATTGTAAATACATACCCTGTAGTTAATTACAGATACTACAAAGAATGGAGCTGTTATGAAGGAAACTCCATGCTGAGGGTTTTCATATCATATATTTGAAGCTGAGAGAAAACTATTACAATGATGTCTTATTACTTAAAAAATGATTTAATTTAGTATAAAGTAATTTTAAACTTACTGAGGTTATACTAATCATAAATCAGCACAAAAAATTGGTATATTACCAGTAAATTATAATTTTGAAAAAATCCATTAAATATCGAGATGGCAGTAAATCATTTCAAACCAGTCCAAACATGAATACAATATCAAAGTCATAATGCTTGTTGCAACAGTTGTATGAGACAAACAGTCACAT
This sequence comes from Xestospongia bergquistia, assembly GCA_963965975.1. NCBI lineage: Eukaryota > Metazoa > Porifera > Demospongiae > Haplosclerida > Petrosiidae > Xestospongia > Xestospongia bergquistia. The sequence goes on along the minus strand of OZ014420.1, from coordinate 5,499,517 downwards.
AAGAAGTGTAAACTAAAAGACTGTTCAGTTGATAGAATTTGAGCTTTTGTTTCAATAAAGACTGTATTAACAACATGATAAAACATTGCTATAGCTTTCAAATATAAATATTTCCTCCAGTTTCTTGATATGTTGTGATAGTACTGAATCCTAAACTTTTAAACAAACAACAAACAAGTTAAATGATAAATAAATATTAATTCAATGATTAAAAGCAGAATATAAATAATCATGTAAAAGGTTTAGAACTTGATTTAAAAAAACACTGAAACAGAATTAAACTCTTTGATGAAAAGCTTTAGAGTCCAGTCAAACAAAAAAGTCTCCAAAGAATCCATTGCTAATGAGAACACATTGCTTAGGCGTAAGCACGCGCCTAGCAAGGAACAGCAAACGTGTGACCCACCATTATGGCGGGAAAATAATATCATCACCACACGCTTCACAAAGAACAACAAAACTAAGATTTTTAAGAACTTTTTGCTAATTGATGTTAATTGTTAATAATAATATTAAAGAATTGTTAATAATAAATTAAAGAATTGTTTTAATATTAAAGAATTGTTAATAATAATAATAATTAAGTTAAGTTCTAAAAAATGATCTATATTGGTACAATAAGATGAATAACAGTTGTAAAACGATTTGTAAGAAAACATCAAAAAATTGAATTCTAAAGCGAATTAGTTTTTAAAAGTTTAAGTTAATTTTGAGATTTTGAAATCAAAATAATTGACTTCACAAATTATAGAGAAATATTTTTTTTGAGGAAAAAGTTACAAAATTAAAAAAAAATAAAAAATAAAAAAAACTTGAAATAAGACAGTCTCTGCACTTGAAAAGTCTCCAAAAGTCCAGTCAGTCCACAAGTAGAGAACATAGAGGAAGAAAAAGAAAGTCATTTGTAACAACTGGAATACTAAGAAAGAATGAGAGATAGATGGATGGAGAGATAGCTCACCTTCTTCAACAGAGCTGCTCCTGCAGGGAAAGAAAAAAGAGTAGTAATAACTGAACTGGTAGTGACAATGAATGGATAGAGAGTGAAGAGAGACAGAGGAAGTGAAAAAGGACTACCAACACACACACGTACACAGCACACACACGCACTCTAGAAGATCAGAGCTCTCCCCCGCCACCTGGCGGCCTAGGATATTTTTAAAATTTTTTTTTAGGCCGCCAGGCGGCAGGGGAGAGATGATTAATAGAGTTTGTATGAGTGTGTGTATAGTGTATGGACTGAATAGCCCAAAATAAAAAAAAAAAATTAAAAGAAAAGGAAAGAAGGCTTGAAGGAAGACAGGAAAGAGTCCAATGACACGGAGAGCGACTCATCTTTTTCATCCAGAGAACATCGGAGAAGAACAGTCAAAAACATCAGAGAAGAACAGTCAAGAACATCAGAGAACAGTCAAGAACATCAGAGAAGAACAGTCAAGAGCATCGAAGAAGAACAGTCAAGAACATCAGAGAAGAACAGTCAAGAACGCAGTCAAGTTGAGTCGTGTAGAAACGAAGAGATCTAGAAATAAGAAATCAATTTTTATTAGAAAAGTGATTTTACAAAAATTAAAAACTAAAAATAAATAAATAAAAAGTTAAGAAAGAAGAAAAGAAACAGATAAGGATGACAAAAATGAAAAGAAAAGATGATCCAGCGACGAGTCGAAGTACGAGATGATCCAACGACGACGTGGTCCTAGAGAACATAGAGGGAGAAAAAAAGAGGATTTGTAACAATTGAAAAGTCGATGAGAGATGATGGATGGAGAAAAACTCACCTTATACTATAAACTTGCAAAATGGAGCCCTATTTATATCATAAAGAGATCCTGTCATGCTTCAATTTGACAACCAGTCACCAAAAACTTGTGACAAATTTGGCGGCAAATACCATACCAATATTGAGACAAATTTGGCGGGAAATACTACACGCGTGATCAACATTAATTGATTTTTAATTGATATCTCAGTAACAACTAATTAAAAGTGTTCATAAAATATATCACAGTACTTTTAGTATTCTACAGATAGTTACTGGAAAGAACTGTAGTTGTAAGGCAATGTCTATATGAGATATAAGGTACAATATTTTTATTAGGAACTTCCAAACTAGACAGTTTAGCGCTCTTAAGTCAAATTATTACAATATGCATGCATGTATACAGGAATACAGGAGACAGCTATCATGATGTATTCTACTAGCTGCATCGACTCACATCTTGCCAGTGATAGCTTTAAAAAACTCTTTATTAAAAAGTATTTTAAATATACTTATCATTTAATGTACCAATTTCAGTTTTAATTAAATTTTATTGATAAACTTTATATTTTGTAAATATAAATGAAATTATATTTGCCATTTAGACATGGCACTTTACCCTAAACCATTACATGTGAATCTACAGCTTATACAGACTTTCCAACCTTGAGGTTTTGCTATGAGGGTGATTTCTAATCACATAGACATAGATTAAGTATATCGCATTTAGAACAAAAAAGTATTATGACCAATATTATACATAGTATTACACAGAAACATGTGACAGAGTTTTATGGTAAAAGTCAGGTAGATGAGGTGAAATAGTTACATGACTAAATATTTATTATTGGTAGAGGTATATAAGTTACTTATATACCTCTACCAATAATAAATATTTAGTCATGTAACTATTTCACTATAATATTGTAAGTAATTTGACTATAACAGATCCTTATTATTATAACTATGTGCAATTGTTGATGACAAACTTAATAGCAATAATTAACTTTTAAATTGAAAGTAATATATATTATATGTAGTTACTAAATCAAATGAGAGGTTGATGTACTGGCTGTTGGTACATAGCTGTGGGTGTGGCTAAAGGGGGTTGGGTCATCCACAAATAGTTGTTAGTAGGTGGAGTCAGTTGATGATGCATTAATTGAGGGTTACCTCCACTTCTAAAGAGGAATTGATAAGATCATAGATTGAGATGACAGATACCTTACCTCACTGTTTCTATGGTAACAGGAGTTGACTGAGGTGGAGGAACAAGATGTAGTGCATACTGTCCCAAAGATGGAGGTGGGTCCATAAAACCCTGAGTGGGTGGACCATAAGGAGGAGCATAGCTTGCTGGTTGAGAATATGCTCCACGATAAGTTCCAGTGATGTCAGGAGGAGGTGGGGCAAAGTAATTACCAGTAGATTCATTAGCGTATTGAGTACCAGACTGGTAAGGAGGTGGGTGAGCTTTATGAGCTAGTCGTGGTCCCTCTTGTAATAGCCTAATAAGGCATTAAACAGTGGTTACTAAAATGGGTGTGGTGTACCTTCTGTAGAGAGCAAATGTCTCTTGTAGTTTTTGACTAACTTCATTCATATCATCAAGTTGTCTAATAAAAGATAAAAATGTACATCCATTTTTAACCCCTAATGATCATTTAGGTTTACTTTTCCAAGTCATTAATATTAGTTTCAGCAAGTGGTTTCATTTCTTTGCATTCAGTTATTATAACAGTTGAAATTTTATTACTTTATTAACACAGTTACATTTATTAAATGTACTATAGTTAGTTAACAAAGTAGTTCCCTACTTTCTACGTTATTAACACAGTTACATATATTAAACATACTATAGTTAGTTAACAAAGTAGGTTCCTACTTTCAACATTATTAACACAGGTACATATATTAAACGTACTATAGTTGAGTTAACAAAGTAGTTCCCTACTTTCTACGTTATTAACACAGTTACATTTATTAAATGTACTATAGTTAGTTAACAAAGTAGGTTCCTACTTTCAACATTATTAACACAGGTACATATATTAAATGTACTATAGTTAGTTAACAAAGTAGTTCCCTACTTTCTACGTTATTAACACAGTTACATATATTAAACGTACTATAGTTAGTTAACAAAGTAGGTTCCTACTTTCAACATTATTAACACAGGTACATATATTAAACGTACTATAGTTAGTTAACAAAGTAGTTCCCTACTTTCTACGTTATTAACACAGTTACATTTATTAAATGTACTATAGTTAGTTAACAAAGTAGTTCCTTACTTTCTACGTTATTAATACAGGTACATATATTAAACGTACTATAGTTAGTTAACAAAGTAGTTCCCTACTTTCTACGTTATTAACACAGTTACATTTATTAAATGTACTATAGTTAGTTAACAAAGTAGTTCCCTACTTTCTACGTTATTAATACAGGTACATATATTAAACGTACTATAGTTAGTTAACAAAGTAGGTTCCTACTTTCAACATTATTAACACAGGTACATATATTAAATGTACTATAGTTAGTTAACAAAGTAGTTCCCTACCTTCTAGTCCATTGAGAGTTTTTAGTTCTTCCTCATTATCAGTAGTAATATCTGCTGTCTTTAACATTTCTAACAACAGGTTCACTTGAGTCTCATTGTCTTTTTAGCTCCACCTCCTGTAGCCACACCCACTGTTCCAGTTGTAGTACTTGTCTTCTGTTCACCTCGTACTATAATAAATAACTTAATATTTGACTGGTAAAAGTGGGTGTGGTTTACCTGGTTCACGACTAGCATCAAGGTTAGGTGATACAAAATTAGCTGGAAATAGTCCAGTACCAAGTTGAGTTTGACCTTTCCACCAATTCTCATCACTGTATAAAGTATACACTAATAGACAAGCACATCCCTACATACCTATCATCCAGTACTTTGATAATCTCTCCAGCTTTAAATGACAGCTCATTATCTTCAGCTGCTTCAAAGTCATAGATAGCTCTCACCTTACGAGCAGAGGACTAAATATATAGCATTATTATAATACAAATATATCAGAGTAATATATTACCTGGTTCTTTGTGGGTTCTATCTGAGAAGAGAAAGTTGGATACATTATTGAGGCAGAAGACTGACCAGATTGAGCTTCTTGTAATGACATTCTGATAGCTATAACACAAATCATTACTAACAGTGATACAAGGAGTAGCTGGTTTATAAATTGAAGTTGTCAATTTCAAATACAATATAACTAACACATGCTTAATACTATTGAAGTATTTTTTCATTTTTAATAAACTCTAATAAACTCTTATTATGGATGGTATCTACTTTTTATTGCATCTTAGTATAAAACATAGCACTAATTTTATATAAATATATGACAAGTACAGCCATTGAAACCTCTACCAATAATAGAACTGTGTTAATTATAACTGAGCTACCTCATGTATTAATAATATGATCTACATACAATGAATACAAACAAAATAGTAGTAATGTCAATTATATTATCATTACTATAATAGTACAGGGACATAATATAACTGATATTAATAAAGTGACTTTAGATCTATACTTTTTAATTAGTAAACATCCTTTGTTTGTTTATTATACCTGTACTATTATGTAGATATAATACAACTGTTATTATTATTATCTTGTTTGTATTGTTTGTAATGGAATAATATTAATTAATCTCTATGTTTACTTCATTTTTAGAAAATGTTTTTATTTACTTGTTTGTTCCTCTTATAATATGATTTAAAGTAATAATTAAATATTAAACATTAATAATTTATACTGTAAACATTACATTGTGTATAAATTGTGAGCTGATAAAGATTTTAAATATATAGTCTCATTGTATTTTATTTGATTATCTAAACAATGGATTTGAAATATTAAGTTAATTATCCACATGTACAACTTCAATTATGTTAATAGATGTTTAATATAATACACTTACATAGGAGGACACTGTTTTATATCAAATATATCATTTAATTATCTGATATTAATTTATTATTTAATCTATCCATCAATCTGTTTATTTGTCTATCCTCCTTGAGTACCCAGAGCAATAAGAGCAGCACAAAGTGGAGAGAATGCTAAACAAAACATTCTATATCTAATAAAATAAATAACTTTCTACCTGGAGATTGAAGTAGAGCAGGATGAAGACCTAGATACAGACATATATAGATACACACATACACACACACACACACATACACACATATACTGTTATACCATATGCTGAGAGGTCAGGGAGTGACACAGTCTCTTGATCTCCAGCTAGTAGATCAGGACGAGTAAAGTCTCTGTACAAATAATTACTATTTTATGTGATAAATACTGAATACAGGAGTAAGAAATTAGTTAATGTAAGTTTGTTAACATTGAGTCTTAGAGTAAAATAATCACATATTATTAATGGACTGTTACTTATACTAGTTACTTGTGATCTTCTGTGATTGTGACAAAAAACAATTTACAGAATTAAGTAGAAAGATATGTGGATTAACTTATTGTTATGTCATTATTCTGAATCTTGAGAATTGGCACAATTGAAATGACACCAAGATCAACTATTAATTAAAGGGGCATTGTTTAACATGTTAATATATCTTAATTTTTGTGGTTGAGTAGCACTAGCTATCTGTGAAAATAAGTCCTCATGTAAATTAGTACTGTTATGATAAATTATGTTAATACCTGACCTCAGTGTCTAACTATTATATAGTAATATCTGATAATAATGATGTCATATTGTCTATTGAAGTAACAAATACTAACAATAGATGAACAATATGACTTACAGCTAATATAATTAATGTGAACTGAGTCCTATAATGACAACAATATTCAAAAGAATTTATTATAGTTCTCTTTACTTGAAGACAGACAGCATATATTTATAATAAATAGAATTCAATGAACAAGACAATACAGTCTTCAATTAACACACAGACAAGTTAATATCAGCCGAGTTCATCTAATTACACGTGGGTAGAGATGGTTAGTAACTATAATAATGATGTCATCATAATAACTACTTCCCCTCTAATTCTATCATTCTTCTACTAAATTATTTCAGTAGACAAAGTTATCAAAAGACAAGGCTTCTAATGAAAAAAGAAAGACAAAGATTTTAAAGAAAAAAACATAAAATTTTAGTTTGAAATAGCACACAATATGCCTAAAGCAAGACTTGAAATATAATTAGGGGGTGTGACCAGTAATGATGATCGCTTAGAGAGTGTTCTTTGAGAAGGTAACTCGGAGATGATTGGTTTCACTGATTTTATGATTATGAGTGACAATGAGAGCATTGATAGCTTCCTCTACTGAAGACATCTGAACTAGAGCCATACGTAGATCATTTCTAAGAGAGAAAAAAAGAAAGTTATATAGACAAAACAAGATATAACTAACTGAAAGAAACGGAAGTTGACTACATTACCACCAGTAGATGTAAATAGACTGCGAAGATATTCCTCAGTAATACCATCACTATATAGAAATATAATAGATACATTATGTATCATTTATTTCAATAAATATCTAATTAACAATATCAGTTACCATAGGGGTAGGAAAGGGGGGGGGCAGGGGGGGCTGAAGCCCCTCCAATTTTAAATCAGGGAGGGCTAAGCCCTCCCTGATTTGCACTCAAGATTATGTACACAATAACACATTAGGCAGTATCTAACCATACCAATGACTTCTGTTACAGTGGAACGCACATTTTCAACCTTACGCTGACTAAAAAATTACCAACGAAGTACTATGACCAAAGAACAACTAAACCATGTCATGTTGTTACATACACATATGGACAGTACTGATAACAAACTTATTAGAAACAGCTAAAGAGTTTGTTTCCTTTAACAACAGATGACTTAATTTTTGGGTCATTTTTGATGTTTAATAACAACATAATGTAACTAAATATAAGGTCAGCCCCCCCCCCCCCCCCAACTTAAACTTCATTCCTACCCCACTGTTAGTTATTACATTCTATTTAACAGTACACTACTAGTTCTCTTACGGAATATTAGAGAGATGGAGTGTAGCACTTGGAGGATAAATATTCTGATAATTCTTAGACCCTGGCTTCTATGACAGAAGATATAATACTTACCCAAGAGAGTAAGTTACCACTTGATTTACCTTGAAACGATGAAGAGGAGAGTTAGAAAAGTCTTCAGTTAGTCCATCCTCCTAATAAAGAGAAAGGAACACCTTGATAATAATGAATGTAACAATGTTATATATGATAATATAACCTCTATATGTTTATGATATTACATCATCTTACATTACTTCCTGGTTGAGGCATCTGGACTTGAGTATGTTTAGAGAGTGTCACATGGATTTTCTTACCATATAACATGCTACCATTAAGATGAGTAACAGCTAGAGAGAGAATGAGAGAGAACATAAAAATTATCAAAAATTAACTTTTAGATCACTCACAGTTCTGAGCTTGTTGAGGTTCGCGAAATTGAATAAGGGCGGAGTCTCTTTTACTATACAATATCTTCACACGCATTACATCACCATATACACCTACAAAATTATATAACATTTATTAACACTACATTGATGACTACACATTTAATATTATAGTCTGTTCAATGATATGATCAATGATACATTCTATAAATAGAACAATCTCATTGCAATAGTCTATAAAATCAATGTGAACAGACTCTACTAGATCGTATTGTGCAAGAGATAGAGAGATAAAGAGAGAAAGACGTACCAAAGAGAATAAAGAGAGCATGAGGAGAAATCATCTTGTGTGAAAGAAGGGAGGGAGAATGAAAGGGAGGAGAAGACAGCCAAGAGGAGCCAACAGAGGAAGAAAGAGTGCCAACAAGAAGAGAAAAGTGGTGCAAATCATACACAAATACTAACACACACAGACATGTCTCTTTATCACAATATTACCTTATCATTAAGATTAGAGGCTAGAACAACTGTAGTAGAGGGAGCACCACCTCCTTGAGCACCACCCCCTCCTCCTCCTTGAGTACCCAGAGCAATAAGAGCAGCACGAAGTTGAGAGAATGCTAAACAAAACATTCTATATCTAATAAAATAAATAACTTACTACCTGGAGATTGAAGTAGAGCAGGATGAAGACCTAGATACAGACATATATAGATACACACACACACACATACATATACTATTATACCATATGCTGAGAGGTCAGGGAGTGACACAGTCTCTTGGTCTCCAGCTGGTAGATCAGGACGAGTAAAGTCTCTATACAAATAGTTACTATTTAACTTAAGAAGGACTCGTCTACTTACCTAGTCTTCTCATTGTTATATTTGACAGTAAGATTAGACAATTTAGAGTAATCAATGTGTAATGTACAACAACCATTATAGATATTTTGACCATCAAGTGCCTAAAGAGACAAACACAGTATGCTAGCTTGTAGTTAGTGAATGACTCACAGTTTTAGCATTAGCAGCAATTATTTCATTGGGATATTGAATGAGTGCATGAAACTGACCTATAAACATCACAACATAAACAACACTTCAATTACATAAAAATGTCTATTACCATTTTTCATGAATGTTACTATTTTTAGAACATCACCATATTTGGCAAATATCTAAACAATATTAACATGACTTGTAATGACTCCACCCACAAAATCTACAAACTCACTTGATGAAGGACATCAATGGTAATAGGATATAACATGTTCTCAATAATAACTCTTAAAATGGAGTTAGGTTGACCCTGTTGCATAGCTCCTATCCCAATCATACTGATAGATTGAGGAGAAGAACCACCATAACCTGGACTAGCTCCACCCATTGAGGTTGCTCCTGGCTAATAAACACAATTAAAGTAATCTCACTTCAATTAACTTTTCTAGATGACTTACTGTGGTTGTTTTTAGTTCTTGATGTTTTGAGAATTGTATATAAACTGTTCTATCTCTGTAGATATCAAAGAACATATATCAATATTAAACAGTATATGTTATAACATTATAATTATAGAAATGATAGATAGATATTTAATGACAACTTGAGACAACTTGTCTACATTGCTATGTCATATTACTAATGATATATTACTATGTAGTACAGATTGACTACAAACATTACAAACAAAACCTTTGTAGTTACACACACATACTATCATAGTAGGTAGTACTTCCTTCTCTAATACTATATATTATTACCTTATTTGAGCTGGTCTAGCTGAGAAACACTCAACCATGTTACGAGCAGATCCTATATCTCCCATTTCAATAAAAGCTTGATTCTTTTGCTTTAACATCAAAATTTTGTTCACCTACAGAGACCAACATTAGTCAGAAGATGATAACATTACTATGTTTACCATTCCAAAGGGAGAAGCTAACATCCATATTTCCTTCTCTAATACTTCAGTAGGTAAATTACGAACATGAAGAACACGAGATGTAGAGGTAGCAACAGTAGGAACAGTTTCCTCCATACGAGGCTAAAGAATGAAAAGAGAAAGTAAGTAAACAAAAGGGCAAAGAGAATAGGAAGAAGGATATAAAGAAGAGGAAGGAGGAGGAGACAGACCATTACTAAATACCACACTATCAATTACTCTAAATACTACATAGGGCTAGTGATAAGAATGTCCTATTCTAAGAATTTCTTAAAGCACATTCTTATTTTTAACAGTGATATTATATATGTCATTGTAGGTTAAGTCAAAAGATTGTTGTTATAATGATCACTAGTATATTTAGGAGGTCAATTATTGAACACAATGTAAAAATACTTTAGTCATATACACACAACTAACTGGTACATGTCATGTAATGTGTTCATGTACCTTTTTAGCAGCAGAATCTAATTCCATTAGTAAGTAGAAGAGAGAAAGAGAAGAAAGAATAACTATGAGAGGAGAGGAAGGGAGAGGAGATGACAGGGAGAGAGTGAGTGAGACATATATAAGAGAAGAGGAAGGAAAATAGATGAACACACAAAACTTAGTTATACTAGCTATCTCACACAAACACATCAAGGAGTACTGGGTCTATCTTACCTGTGTATCTACTACACCTCTTTGTCTCGTCTCTCTCAATACCTAAAGTACTAAGAGATCTTGAGTGATAAGAGGTGACCAGTCACTGTCTTCCTATAAATTGTAAGAAAATACAGTAAAATGTATTAGCCTATCTTTATTTTTTCTTTCCTATACAATATACCTATTTACCTATTTCTATTCAAGGAGACAGATAGATATTACCAGGACACTACGCTGTGGCCTCCTCGTTGGTTTAGAGGAATTTAATAACCAATGTCGATTAATTAACTCTAAAATGAATAACCGCGCCCCTAAAATGTCCGCCATGATTTTCTGCATACCGAAGTGAAAGTTGCAGAAACAACTATCATATCATTTCTTTTATCCTGTCCTTCGTCTTATTTCTTACGTTCTTTACTTACTCCTGTGATTGGCCTCTGTTAAATAATATTATACGTTCCTTTGTGACCCAACAGATCGTGAAACGAGTGAAAATAAGCCTGGTTCCTAAACGCCTTTCAAGATGCAGGTAAGAGATTCTTATCTGGTGTGCTATGCCAATGTGTCCCTTTTTTATTTAGAGTCTCGTCAAACTACGTGATATTAATCAACATATTACTTGCAGTTTGTGTGCGGGCTATCTCATTGATGCAACTACCATCACAGAATGTCTGCACACTTGTAAGAGAAAACAGATGGATGGAAGAATGAAACGATCATAATAAAATGGTTTGATAGATAACAGACAAGGACAATATTTGTAGAATAAACACAGTTTGCCTAGATTTTATGCTTTTATTTGTTGATTATAGTGATGTACCACGCAGCATGTGGGTAGGTTGACCTCACACAAGACTAGGAATGAATTTAAATAACATTATATAACGAGCATTAATACTTCAGTGTAGGAAGGGAAATAAAGTTATATTGAATTAGTCATATCCTTATTGTCATTGAGATAAGTGTTATTTAATCTGTTCATTTATTATTTTTTTAGTTTGCAAAGTTTGTATAGTCAAATATCTACAAAACTGTAACAACTGTCCTGTGTGTAATACAGTTGTACATGAGACACAACCATTGTTAAATATTAGGTGAGTTGATCTTGTCCTTGTTTACCACTAGTGTATTACTACATTATTGAGTGGTTTAACTACTACTTGTAACAGTTGCCAAATGAACACAGAACAAAACAATAGTTATAACAATTAATGTTATACTAATAATATATTGGCTTATTGGCTGAATATTACATATATCTGTAGTGGTTTGATCTTTGCTGATATTAGCTGATATAGTTACTGTGCATGAGCATTTTACTATATCATGTGGTTGCATGTTAAATATTGATTGTGAAAAATTTCAAACACCTGTTTGGGTACACTCTACTGTTGAAGATGACACAAAAGTAGCATATGTAAAGGTTGTGGTGAGTCTGTATCAAGAAGAGATAAAACTATCATGGCATTCAATATAACTAATGTTGTTAACTACCTGAGGAGAAAACACAGCTGTATTATATCATTTATTCAATTATTAATATTCATTATAACCAATCTATAATTAATCAAACTAAAACTAATTATATCACATCAGCTATTGGTATCAGGTTTAATTGGAACTTTAATATCAGTTATCGGAGTATTGGTAAAGTCTTATATCGGTACAGCACTAATAACAAATATTGCTATTGTTAAATAGCCTTTAATTAGAAATACAGTTATTGTCTTTGTCATATTCTTCCTCAAATATTTGCTATTGTTTTACAACTTGAAATCAGTTTGCCATCTAAAGTTTGAATTTTTTGCACCTTGTCAAAGTTATGTTAATAATTAAATGGTTTGTATGTGAGTTTTTTTAACAGATCTCACTTTTAGTTTGTAGTTTGTTAGTCATTCTTTGGTAAAGTGTGTTTTGTTAATTTTTACTAGAATTATTTTTAAGATCTATATTTTATCATCAATTTTACTACACCTATGATACTACAGTGCAAAATGTTATATCTCAGTCTGTTATATTCAAAGGATTAAGTGGGGTACTACTTTGTAGAATGGTATTTAGTGTTAAATGATCAAAGATCTTAATTAATTGTGTGATAACTTTTCTTAACTTGCCAAAAGAATCCAGATAATTGGGGGCTTTCTTTGACATATTTGTGGTAATTCTAAATTCTGTACACTGTTAGTTTGTTTATGAAATAAGAAACCATTTGTTAATAGAAATGGCAAATACACACATACTCACTTTGATGATAGAACAAATGTTAATGTAAGAATATAGTACTAAGATGATATGTGATATGACATATACCGTCATTACTCTCCTTATATTATGACAATATATACTCTTATTACCCTCATATTATGATGACATATACCCTCATTATCCTTTTATTATGATGATATATACCCTCATTACCCTCGTATTGTGATGATATATATCCTCATATTATGATGATATATACCCTCATTACCCTCATACTACGATGATATATACACTCATTACCCTCATATTACGATGATATATACCCTCATTACCCTCATATTACGATGATATATACACTCATTACCCTCATATTACGATGATATATACCCTCATATTACGATGATATATACCCTCATTACCCTCATATTACAATGATATATACCCTCATATTACGATGATATATACCCTCATTACCCTCATATTACGATGATATATACCCTCATTACCCTCATATTACGATGATATATACACTCATTACCCTCATATTACGATGATATATACCCTCATTACCCTCATATTACGATGATATATACCCTCATATTACGATGATATATACACTCATTACCCTCATATTACGATGATATATACCCTCATATTACGATGATATATACACTCATTATCCTCATATTCTGATGGCATATACCTTTGTTATCCTCGTATTATGACGACACATACTCTCATTACCCTCGTATTATGATGACATATACCCTCATACTATGGTGACATATATCCCTTAATAAATGGAACAATTACTAACTTTAATGATCTATTTATTTCTAGACCTGATCGTACTATGCAAGATATTGTCTACAAACTAGTACCAGGGCTGTATCAAAGTAAGTTGTTAATTTTCACATGTAGCTAGCTATGTGATGTGTCTCATTGTATTCCTTGATCAATTAAATAACTCATAAACCATAGTTATTTACACATAATACCTTATATCTATAGGTGAACAAAAACGAAGAGAACTATTTTATCAACAAAGAGGTGAAGAAGATCCTAGTGAGTTTACTAAGTAGATCAGACCTTGTGTCTAATAGAAAGGCATCAATAGTCCCGACTGACTGACTATTATTAGATAAAGGCACTCATACACACGTACTCAACTACAATTACTATAGTAACTGTCTTTATACTATGAGGATATTACTTTGTGTTTTCCCTTTATAGATTCTCAACCACCACCTCCCGATCCTGTTAACACTGTCACTGAATTTTCTCAGTCACATTATAATAGAGATGATGATCTCATTTCATTGAAAATAGAACCTCATAGGTGAGAATATGAGAATGCCCCTCCCATTTTATTAGCACATTTTATATGAAATGTATAAGTTATTGCAATCTTTAAAAGATAACAAGTACACAGTGGACCCAATTTAACTTAACTTAACTTACTTCTGTAACAGCAATAGACTTATCATATTTACATGTACATGTATGTTACCATAGTGATTAGTTTCACTATTTAAGTCACAAGATAAAACAGTTGACATTACATTTTATTTCACTCTTTATTTGTAGTTCAAATTCCGAGGACATCAATTTACAAGTAAGTTTAATACTTTTAGTAAAACTACTAAAACTAAATGTGTCTTTTGCATATCATAGGATCTCTCTCGTAAATATTTTCGTTGCTCATCTCGAGTTACAGTATTTCATTTAAAGAAATTCTTACTGGGAAAATTAGCAGTCCCTCCACTTCATGATGTAAGTAACACATCAGTTAGCATAGTTATATAATCTGTTCTAACATTTAGCTTGATCTTGTGTGTAATGACAAGATACTACACAAAGACAATACCCTTAAATTTATATGGTTATCATATTGGTTGAAGAAGGTAATGATTGTAATAACACTATATCATATTCTCACTTCTTTTCTCTTAGGAACCACCATTAGTATTGAGATATAAACTTAAGCCTCGATTAGGCTAACTGATTTCCTAATATGGTCATTATTTAACATCCCCTCATGTGTGTGTTTTGTTTACGTTTGTACAATAAAGTGGATCATAATATCAATATATTATTTACTACCAATATTATTGTACACAAAATTTAACTGTTGCCAGTAGTTACCAGTGTAGTTAACTGATCAAAGAACCTATTCCACACACACACACACACATGAGCATGCACTAAAATATAAACCAAGTTTGTTCTAGTTTTGGTGCCTTCATAAATAAGTATATTAATTCTTCAAAAAACATAGGAGGTATCACTATGTATTCCTGTGTGTGTAACGAATAGTTATGATATTTCCATTGGCGAAGAGAGATCATCTATCGCATCAGTATCCAATGTGTCCAGTAACTGATGTATTGAAAGAACTAATAAATGTCCTTGTTTACGACGTAAAGATAACTGCTCCGAGAGTTGAATATGTTTACTTGATAATTCTTCTAATTGTTTTTCGAGTTGATTTATTTTTGTTATCATGTCCTTTCGTGTGGTAGACTTTTGAATGATAGTGGCCATGGCGTCATATTCTTGACGATGTTGACGGACTAGTCTTGCATCGGAAAGCTCTCCTCTTAGAGTTTGAATGAGTTCTCGAGTTGTTTTAATTTCTTTATCAACGGATTGTACTAATTCTTCATATTGGAGCTCTTCTTTCTTGTTCATAGTAAGTACTAACTCTGTTCTTGAGAACGCAAAGTCAACCTAGACAATGAAAGAGGACAACCCAAATAATAGCAAGTTGACTGCTCTGGTTACACCAATTAAAAAGTTTATTGTTTAATAGTTATGGATTGAGCGTTGTGTTGCTGATCGTATTAAAATTGAAGCGTGTGAGACTCACTTAGTCATTTATAGGGTGTGGTTTAAGGCGGAGTCTCAAATTTGGCTCCATTTTCTGTGTTAATACTTATACACAAACAGATAGATAAAATGCATACCTGGCCTAAAGTAAAGAGCATCTTTTGAAAAGTGGCCTCATTTTCTTCCTCAGATAGAGAATCTGCTGCACACCATTTTAAAAAAGTCTTTAATAGACCTGTTAGTCTTCTGTCATCTTGTCCACTATCTCCCTCAACTGTCAATCTCTTACGAATAATATCATCTTCGTTCATTTTCTCCTTAGGACCACGTGTCTAGTAAAAGATTGAGCATGCGCAGTGGGTTACCCACGTGGAGAAAATGCCACTATCTGATTTTCTTCCATCACTAAAGGACAATCCTTATTTCGGAGCAGGTTTTGGACTTGTGGGAGTAGGTGCATTGATAGCTGTTCTAAGGAAGGGTGTACAATGGGGTACTGTTATGTTTAGACGTCATCTTATGATTACATTAGAGGTAGTGTTATTATTGTAGTGTTTTATATCTAATCTGTAATTGTACACTGTCTCTTAGTCAATATGTCATTGACAGAAAACATTGAACTTAATCTATAAAGTCTTTATTCTATAATTCCTGTAATATTACTTTCTCATAAGATACTACCTATAGTTTCTGCAGGAATCATACTTAGCTATAGTTAACATTTAAGATTTAGGGGATGAGGATCAGTTTAATATACAGGAAAGTATATACTTTGTGTTCCTATAAGCACTAGCTTCACATAAATGGCTACATTTATCATTAAGGGCTCCAAAGATCTTGCTAATGGACCTTGCATGTCATACCTACACACATCGATTTTTGTATCCAGACGTGATGACATACTGATTTAATAATCTCATTTTATGGTCCTTTGTGAAAATAATCAACTCTTGGAGACAAAGCTAAAATTATGTTAAACTTTTTTATAAGTTGTTTCTATCACTATTTTATAGCACTAGGACACACAGACACCATGTGTATGTGGACATGTGAGTGTTTTCTGGCTCTCTTTTTGCCTTTCTTCTCTATACTATGAGTTCCAGAGAGCCTGGAGACAAAGTTAATGTACTTAAGGTTTAATGTAAAAGAAGTTTAAAAATAAAAGATGCCCTTTATAAAGAACCATACAACATTTTATAGGTACCCAGTAAAGACAAGAGTTACCAGTGGCTACTTCAATGGATAACTACTAATGTCAGTAAAACACAGCACCTGTCAGTGGAAACTAATTTCCATCAATTGGAAACAGGTTGTTATAATTAATTCAGTAGTACTTTACACCTCCTTATAGGTAAGATAAATACTGAGTTTCGTTTTGTTCCTAGTCCCGGGATACATTTCTTTTGGTATAAGAGAAATCTAGTACGTGTTGAAAGAAACAGGTAAGTCATACTTACCTAATGATGCATAGATACAAGTAGTTATCAGAGATATAGTATGTATGTATATGTGTATATACATTAGTACCTTATATGGTAATTGTTATGATCAATGAACTGATGGTAATATGCCTTTACTACATACAGTTAGATATATAGCTATCCATATGACATTGTGCTATTGTTATCGTTGCTATATCTTATAGAGAGAAACAAATGGTTGATCTAACTCATGGCATCCCATGGGAGACAGTGACATTAACCTCAGTTGGTCGAAATAGAAACTTGTATTTTGATATGTTAGATGAGGCACGACAACTTGCTCTAGAAAGCCATGAAGGCAAGACCATCGTGTATGTACCCATGGGTGCTGAATGGAGGCAATTTGGTTATCCTAGAAAACGTCGTCCAATCATGTCAGTTATTTTAGATCAAGGTCTATCTGACAACATGGTGTCAGATGTGCGTGAATTTATCTCTAATTCACAGTGGTATATGAACAGAGGAATCCCGTATCGCCGTGGTTACCTATTATATGGACCACCTGGTTGTGGTAAAAGCAGTTTCATTACAGCTTTGGCAGGAGAATTAGAATACAGTATATGTTTACTGAATTTAAGTGAGCGAGGAATGTCTGATGATCGACTGAACCATTTATTAAGCATAGCACCAGAACAAAGTATTATTTTATTAGAAGACGTAGATGCTGCTTTCACCAGTAGAGAAGAATCCAAGCAAATAAAGACTGCTTATGAGGGATTGAGTCGGTTAACGCTAAGTGGACTATTAAATGCACTAGATGGCGTCGCCTCAGCTGAGGGTCGTATTGTTGTCATGACTACCAACTATTTAGAACGACTTGACCCAGCTTTGATTCGTCCTGGTCGTGTTGATATTAAATTATTAATTGACTATGCTAGTGAGTATCAATTAGAACAAATGTTTTCTCGTTTTTATCCCGAAGCTTCTCTAGCTAAATCTCGATTGTTTGCACAATCTGTGTCAAAAATGAACAGACAGTTTAGTTTAGCAGAGATACAAGGATATTTTATGCTCTATAAAACGGATCCAGATTCAGCTCTTAATAACTTACATAGTTTAAGTAACAGATAGTTATTAATTTTTTTAATATTTGTTGTTAATAAGAATGCGGTTTTGCCGGATGTGGTTAAGAGAGTCGCAATATAAATAGTAAGCTATGCGTGCTTCTAACCACATTTTAATCGCTTTAGATACACGTCTGTGAAGTAACTTAGAAATGGCTGAGGGTATTAGAAAGAAGATCGAAAAATTCAAGAGGGATGCCGAAGATGCTCGAACTGCAGCAGAAGAGGCTGAGGCAGAGAAGAAGGCAGCCCTTGAAGAACTTGATAACGTAAAATTAATATTCCTAACACTGAACATTGATACGTAACACATAATTTTAAATAGATTTTTTGTATTTTGTCTACAGAAAGAAAAAGAAATTGATGATCTGAAACGTAAAGTTAGGATTCTTAATGACGATCTTGAAACCACAGAGAATCGTCTGACATTAGCTCAAGAGAAAGCTAATACATACGAGAAACAATTAGATGATACACAGAGGTATATAAAAGAATGTACTACTACTTCAGTTTGGATTGTTAATAGCATAATAGATAATTGTTAATAGCATAATAGATTAATTGTTAATAGCATAATAGATTAATTGTTAATAGCATAATAGATAATTGTTAATAGCATAATAGATTAATTGTTAATAGCATAATAGATTAATTGTTAATAGCATAATTATTATTAGTCCCAAATGTCTTACGTTCCTAACCCCCAAGATGTTAGAAATGTGTGTGAATCATTCATGTAAAAAATAGATCCAACCATAGTATAGTATGGACATTTTTAAAATACTTGTCTTATTGTGATTTCAAGTTAAAAGGTGATCTCATTTGACAACAGACAATGTTATTTTCAATGCAATAAATTATAAAACAATTCCTCAATTTACTCAAACTCTTTCCCTAATAATACACTCTAACATAATTCACTTGTGAGCATTCCTTTGGAGTTTATAGTAATAGCAGTAGACCACAGGAAAGGTAACCAATACAACAGTTTACATCAACCACAGAGACATCTGTCCTTGTCTGTCAACATATCCCAACACCATACATACCATAACTAGTCACTTTTAGCTAATAGTTGCTAATACATTGATGGGACTACAGAATCCTTATTTGTTGTTTTGTTGTATTCAATAATTATTGTTAAATATAATTAATTTATTTAAAATCTAGTTTTGGTCCTTTCTTGTTTAACATGTTCTCACCACCTTGTGTGTACCTTCCTTTACAGTACTGTAAAATGTTCTTAAGAATAGAAGCTAATTCATTGACTCTAGTTTCTAACATTTTATATGCAACTCTATCTCTTATGCTGTCATTATATCATTTTCATGATGTAGTGATAATCACTCTCAGGAATGTCATAGCCAATCCTTACTCTATGCTTTTGCCAATTTGATTATTAGCAAATGCCCATATTTGGGTACTACTGGTAGTTGCTGTATTCCAAATATTTGGATTGAACTATTCCTGCAATTAAGAAATAAAACATCTACTCTTTTTATTTTCTATGACAGAGAGAGCAGTTTAGCTTCCTATCGTGAAAAATACGAGAAAGCTACAGATGAGCTGGATAAACGGTATGAAGAATTACGCGAGGCTGAAGCCAAACGAGATAAGGTTTAATTGACTCTTCCTCCTGTTATTTAATTGATAATTAAATACTTTGTTTATTGTAGGCTGAAGAGGATTATAGAACTCTCGAACGTCGTTCCAAGTTACTAGAAGATGACCTAGCGCAAGCTGAAGACCAATTGGATGACTTGAAAGATCAAGTGAAAAAGTTGGAGAATGAGCTTGATGAGGTCTCAAGGTATTGTTTAGTGTTATTATTGGCTTTGTTGTGGTTTTGATGGAGGCATGTATGGAACTATCAAATGTTCAATTTGTTATGTTGTTAGTATTGATTTCTCTCCTTTTGACCAAATATGGTCATGCTTTCATGTGATGTGATGTAGTGTTACTGGTTAGCTAACAAATGCCACTGTAGTAATTAGTATAACACTGGTTAATATATCTATTGCTAACATTGATATTCTTTGAACATAACATACATTCCTGTGTTGGCAAGTAACTTGTGTGGGTTGTTTATGCTTGAACTGAACTGTCATGACCTGTTGTGTTTCCTTTTTCTATTTTACCTCTCCCTCTCTCTCTCTCTCTCTCTCTCTCTCTCTCTCTCTCTCTCTCTCTCTCTCTCTCTCTCTCTCTCTCTCTCTCTCTCTCTCTCTCTCTCTCTCTCTCTCTCTCTCTCTCTCTCTCCTCACAGAGAAAGGGATACTCTGTCTCAGAAACTGGAAAGAGCTTTAAGTAAGTTCATACTATATAAACTGATGACAATGGCAACATTGTCATGTTTTTAGAAAACCTTTCTATCCATTTTATACAAATAATAAATAATCTTTGAACACATATTTCATAGCCTTACACATTGCAGTTTGTAAAATTGAAAGAATTAAATGATTTACTCTTGGTTAGAACTTAGAGTGTGGTTATCAGAGAGATATCTTATGTAGTGAAGTGAGATACTATACAGCTTGGTTAAAACTCACTTAAAAGTGTCAAATAATAATCATTGTTGCCATGACTACATTTCATATTTATATTCCTTCTTAAGATGAGAAAGACCAAGAAACAGAGAAATATTTGAAAACTAAACAAGAATTGGAAGACACACTGGCATCGTTGGAAGGCATCGACGATATTTAATGATCTGACAGTCTCCGTACATGTTCAAAAATTTAGTATTAAAATTAATGATAATTTATCTGTTTATTAAAACTAGTCAGTGTTTAGTAGTGTTATTCACTTTTTATTTGATTGTATGATAATAGTAATAACTGCTATTTTCCCAGTCATTTCTCATTTAATATATTTTTTGAAGTAGCTTTTAAAATTTTATTTTTACTTGCAAAAGTAAATTAAGTCATTATGGTTAATTATAGTGGGTGTGGCTATCGTAGCTATGGAGCAGTTAAAGAAGAAAATAGCTGCTTATCGTGAAGAAATTAACACTGAGAGAGAAAGAGCTGAAGAAGCTGAACGAGAAAGAAAAGTCGCCGAAGAGAAAGCTGATGGTGTACGTTGTAATCATAAATGCCAAATATAATAATAGAAGTATTTCGTTCTACCTAATTGTATGCGCGTATTTGTAAAGTACTGAGAAACTTTGCTTGAAGTTTTAACGTATGTTATATAAAGAAATATTTGAATAGACTTCCAGTACTCTAGTGAAGTAAGTAGACTAATGTAGTTACTACACAACTACAAGTAGTTGTATTAGACTTTCTATGTCAGTGTCATTCAATGTAGTGAGGTATCAATATAAATTAATGCCATTGGTTTGTCAATATGTAATACAAAGTTAGTGGAGATATCTTTAATAAAACAATCCTTTAATTTCTACAATTGTAGTCTTGAAATATTGATATTAGCAAATTACTATATGGACGTGTGAAAGTTTGACAGATTACCACCTATAACAATACTTAATACTCTGTGTTGTTATATGCTATTAGATACAGACACAATTTAGCTGACATTATGTTTAAGCTCATTTTGAAAGTTCATTTGTCAAATGAATGTTTAAAATATGTTTGACAGTTCTTAAACACACACTCATCCTGTTATAAAATGACTTACCTTATGTTCTTTATTTATTTTTTTATTATTAGCTTACCCTTGAGTTAGAAGATGTCAAACGTAAGCTACAACTTGTTGAAGCTGACCTTGAGACAACTGAAGATAGGTTGCAGATATGTGAGAATAGGAAGAGAGAATTAGAAAATGAAAATGAAGACATGAAAAGGTGTGTCTGTCTGTCTGTCTTCTTAAACATTTATGACCTAATGAATTGTTTATATCATTCTTTCTTTAAAAAATTAATTTCTGTGGTGTGCAGCTGGTCAAACATAATTATAATTTTAATCTCTTCATTTGTAGGACTATTGATTCACTCAATCGTACAATTGATAAATTAGAGAGTAAGTGATATAATTTTGTTTCAATCAAGTTAATGTGAAAATATCTTAAAAGATTCATTAATACAATGTTGACAGTTTAAAATTCACTATCTCCACAATATAACTGAGTTAACTGAAAGAAACAATAAGAATCCTCTTCACTAAGAATCAATAGTCAATATTATATTAGCAAGTGTATCTATGATGTTCCTAAATGGTCATGGTCACGGATAATTACCTTCATTTTAAACATTTTAACCTAGTATAACTAATAAATCTAGTACCATTATCACCATTCCTAATATATAGTAACATATCATTGACACTATATATCATTAGCCTTGGCATTTTTCATTCAATCTTGTGTAATGAGCCATTAATGCTATAGGAGTTCTATGTATATTACAGTTTTATGTAGCTATAGACACTCTTGTGTGTCAAATCTTTGTATTTTTGTTAATTTATGTAGGAGATCTAGAAGATATGACTCGTCAACGTGACAAGGTTGTTAAAGACCTTGAGGATACGCTTGCCGAATGTGAAGATCTTTAAATTTTCTTAATTGTAAATTGATTAGTTCAGTTAAACTTTGTTCTAGCAAAACAAATAGTGTTTTATTTTTTTGTAACTAGAATTATTATTGTTAAATCAACAAATTTCATTTTTTTGCAATAAAAAGGTGTGGTTTATATCTCTCTAAAATGGAGTTCTGTGTGTGTACTTGTACGATTTGTGGAGTAGTAATTCTACTCGTTTTTGTTATGCTTTACTCGGCAGCTGCTAGGAAGAAATATTTGATTAAGGGAAAACACATACTAGTGAGTAGTATAATACTCATAATTATAGTCGGGATTATTATTGACTTTTTGTCAATTGGAATCTATTTATTTTCAGGTGACTGGAGGCTCTAGTGGTATTGGTAAAGCTGTTGCCAGGGAAGCCTTACAACGAGGAGCCAGTCATGTGACACTTGTAGCTCGAAACAAGGTTCAAAATGTCCACACCATTGCTCTTGTAGAAATCCAACAGGTTTCCTGTATAGCCAGCCCCTCCCACTATAGAACTGGTGGGAGGGGCTAGTTGATATTAGGGTAGATGGTTTTAAAAGTTGTCCATCCATCTCCATTATCAGAGAACTAGTAATACTAGATTTGTTTGGTCCCTCCCTCCTTCACACACACATATCCCTCCTCCTCTTTCCACCTGAGACAAGAAGTAGATTTGAAATATGATCGTTAGTATATTTGCCTTGACAATAACATTTGATAAGCTTTATATAATTTTGTAATGATATTGACATTATCTATGTTATAAATGTTACAATAGCTGCTATACACAAATCATCAAATATTATATTATATAGTGAGATTACTTGTTTTCTTTGTCCATTTTAGGAAAAGCTACATTCTGTTAAACAAGAGTTGACTTCTCTTTATCATAACCAAACTGTTGATGTTATATCTATTGATGTTGGTGAACCTGATGCTGAGACTAAAATAAGAGATGTATGTATAATAAATGGACCTTGAACAGATATAGATAGATAGATAGATAGATGGATGGACTTAAAGGAAAGACAGAAAGATAATCAATCAAATTGGCTCATTGTTGTTAATTTGGTCATCAGCTTTCTTTCCATATTGTCAGGCCTTGTCAGACATGCCTCCAGTAGATGTTGTTGTTAATTCAGCTGGTATCACTCACACAGCATCATTACTTGAAACAAGTCGCGAAGTATTCCAGGTAACCTATAACTAGTAACCTCATTTGAGTATCACTAATGTCTTTTTGTATGTATTATATATTATATACAATTTGAGCTACGTGATCTTAGTATATATATGTTTCTCCACAGTCTCTGTTTAATACAAACATAATGGGCAGTGTTGCTGTGACTCGAGCTGTTCTGCCTACAATGAAAGACAGACAAACTGGTCATATTGTTTTTATAGACTCTCAAGCTGGACAGGTTTTTAGCAATAAAATATAATTTTGTATATGATTACTTAAGCTTCTTTAGTTTCCTTTTTATGGCTACAGTGCTTATGGTTCTTCTAAGTTTGCTTTGAGAGGACTAGCTGAGGTTCTTGCGATGGAACTTCAACCTTATAATATTCATGTTAGTATTTCTTTTCCTCCTGATACTGGTAAGTTAGATACATTAATGGTATGTAGATATATATTAATAGTATGTATTGTTTCTGAATATCCCTCAATTATATTAATAGTATGTAGTGTTTCTAGATATCCCTCAGTTATATTAATAGTATGTATTGTTTCTAGATATCCCTCAGTTATATTAATAGTATGTATTGTTTCTAGATATCCCTCAGTTATATTAATAGTATGTATTGTTTCTAGATATATATTAACAGTATGTATTGTTTCTAGATACCCCTCAATTATATTAATAGTATGTATTGTTTCTAGATATCCCTCAGTTATATTAATAGTATGTATTGTTTCTAGATACCCCTCAATTATATTAATAGTATGTATTGTTTCTAGATACCCCTCAATTACATGATGAAGCCAAATATCGCACTCCCATGATAAAGGAGCTTGCTTCTTATGGGACAGTCTTAAAACCAGAACAAGTTGCTAGTGAGGTGTGTGTTCTTATCATCACTGTATCAACACTACTGTTCTACTTGTCCCTCTTACACATAGTCATTGTATAAATTGATTTTCTCTTGCGGTAATACTGGTATATTATACAGGAAATATATAAGAATGTGGGGGTGAGGCAATTAATTGGATTTAAATATTTGATAATAGTTAGTACAGTCAATAAATGACTGTATAACTGTAGTATACTTAAACTTGAGAGCATGTGTGCGTCCCTCACCAGCAATGTGTGGGAGGGGGACACAAGTCACTCCTATCCCCCCCCTCGATTCCCTGATCCTACTGGAGGCTAATGGCATGTGGAACACTTCATAATTCAATTGAGCTAATTGCATGCTCTTAATTATATTATATTAGTTTCATTCTCATTTGATTGTAATAGATTTATTTGTAAACTATCACTTACTTTATTATTAGATATTGACTGGTATTGAAAGACAACAATATGCCATACATCATGGATTTGATGGGTTTATGTTAAAGATATTGACAGCAGGTACAGCTCCAGTTTCGTCATTGTTGGAAGTAGTTACACAGGTCAGTGCATGTAAATGACAGTACATTGTACAGTCCTTGAAATTTGTTCTTTAATTTAGATATTTTTAATGGGTCTCTTTCGATTTGTTGCTCTTGGCTATCTCTTCCAATTCAATAGGATTGTAGCTCGACACCTTAAGAAGAAGAGCTAAAGAAATAACACTAGCTTTTAGATGTTAGTATTATTTAGTAGTTCTATTGGGAGTGAAACATTGTAACTTTTCAATTAGGACAAAAATGATTCAATAATTTATAATATATTACAATCAATTGCAACCTGTTTTGTAGTATGTCACACATATATACTTGTAACCTTGTAAATTAATGAAATATTTGAATTATGTCAGTTTGTATAAGCGCAACGCTATAAATAATTTTATTTAAAAACTAATGAATACTATTAAATTCAAACTTGGGTGGAGCAGCTCTATATAGTCAACAACATAAAGGTATGAGATATCATAGTGTCATTGCTCTATATTTTATAATGCTTTCTGCAGGCAACTACAATGCCATATACTGTTAAATACTATGGTAGTTTCAATCCATACTATGTCAAATTGTATGGAGACTTTGGACGAGGACTAAAGGTTATCCATAGACGAGCTGTTACAGAAATTGAGACTGAGAAATCAACAAATGAAGATGACTTACTAGATAACCTACTAGAGGAAGATGTAGACACTGAAGGGAGTTATAAAGTTCATGAATGCCCAGTTAGTCTTTTGTTTGCTTGGAAACCAGTGAAGAGGTTATCAAAACGTTCCACTGGCACTTCTCGTAGACGATACTCACTTCTCATAGAATTGAAGAGCTCTGATGACAGCAGAGGTGTACATGTATACAAGGTGTACTCTTCTAAACACAAGCAAAAAGTGGAAGTAGCTTTAGAAGAAGTACAATACGTTCTACAGCCCGTAATTGGAGTGTCACTTTCTGAAGGTCTTTTAAAAGCCTTGATCCTTCCAGAACCTAAGTCAGTACATGAGCTACCTAAAACAATGAGTAATTATATAATGAAGACTGTACCACAGCATAAAGACCATTGGAATTCACTGATTAGGTCACGATTAAATGAGCGTTCTCTGCTACACCATGCATCTGAATTGAATGTGATAGCTGTGTTGAAATCACCATTAGACAATAACGTGGAGTTGATACTTGGTGATCCAATCACTGGCACTACTCTTGTTCATCTAGCTGTTCAACACAGTCATGAACGACTCAGAGATACTTTGGCAATGTTACGTAGTTCTCTTCCTAATAAAAAGTACCAGGAATACATTAGTCGATCAAATAGAGATGGCTTTTCAACTGTTTTAAATACACGACGTCGGTCTGTAGCTGTGTCTGTTAAGAAACAACCCAGTGTTTCATCTTTGAGTGTAATATCTGAAGAACTAATTACTTCTAGGTCTTCTAACAGGGTAAGACCTAAAAACATACTAAGTAACAGTGTTTATCTTTACATTGTTCTTTTATTTACAGGAGCGTCGTAGAAGCAGTGTTAAAGTTTACTCCTTTGAGTTAGGGGCAGTCACCCCTATCGTGTTAGCTGTTAGAAATAATTGTGTACGTAGCGTCCATTATCTCTTAGTTGATGGTGCTGATCCTAACTATCAGGATCCAGTCAAAGGAATGACTGCTTTACATATTGCTGCTGTTCTCTGTAATGTATCTATTATTAAGTTACTACTTGCCTTTGATGCTGATCTAACAGTGACTGATGCTGAAGGTAAGACACCAATTGATATAGCTAAAGAAAGAGAGGGAGATGGTACCGAGGAATGTGTCGCTGTGATGGAGAAAGTTGCCCAGCTAAGAAGAGAGGGACATTTTGGTGGACTTGCATTAGGGGATGAAGGCAGAGAAGAACATTTGCAGAAAGAAGGTGAAGATTCTAGTCTGCAGGAAGTAGTCGAGGCTACTGTTACTATAACTGAAAATGAACAAGATAGAGAGGAAGGAACTGCAGAAAGTGAAGAATTGGAAGAGAATGAGGTACATTCTAAAACACCGACAGTGTCAGAGAAAAATGACGATTATATTGTTCTTCTTTCATTTGATGGAGGAGGGACTCAAACTGTTGTTGCTGCATATTTGTTGTATAAGATTGAGCAAAAAATGAGGTTGTTATCTGGTGATCCCAATTTACAAATACATCGCTACTTCAATTGGTATGTTGGTACTAGCTTTAGTTCATTGTTTGCATTGAGTATGAGCCATAAGAATGCTACAACGAATTCTTTGATGTCAATCATTGTCAGTAACCGTGATCAGATCTTTGCAGGACGTCGTGTATACTCCAGGTCTTCCATTGAGCATTATTGCCAACAATATCTTGGTGATGATGATGTTACAAGTGTTAAAGATCCAAAAGTCCTCGTGACAACAACCCAGGCAGATCGAAACCCTCCTTCACTTGTGTTCATCACTAATTATCGTGAAGATCAGGAGAATGGAAGGTCTTGGAAATTATGGGAAGCAGCTCGTGCTTCATCAGCTGTACCGACTTATTTTCCCTCATTTGAAGGGAAATACATTGATACCAGTGGAATGATGACTTCAGACTCCACTCTACATGCATTACATGATATCCATTCCTATGACAAACGAAAAGTCAAATTTGTCCTGTCGTTGGGTACAGGTGACATGGGTTGTTCTCCTGTTCCTAGTATCGTACCCAAACATTCACATTTTCTGTCTTTTGGTACTTCAGACACAAAGTACTTACGTGGAGTAAAAGCAGCACTGACTGCTAATGCAACAAATACACATGTTACTAGTAGCCATTCCAAGTTCTGTTGTGAAATGGCTGGTACTCAATACCATCGTCTTTCACCGCCAATTTCAAAGGGTTTATCTATTGATGCTATTAAAGATGATGCATTTGTTCTTATGTTCTATGAGTGTTACTTGTACTGCTTAGAAATTGAGAAAGAAATAAACACAATAGCTACCTCTCTACTTGAACTAGGACCCAAAAGACACTAAAATAAATGAAGATTTATTTTGTTTGTTGAGTTAATGAATATTATTTTGTCGTTTACAGGATGTGTTTTAAGGTGGGGCTGGTAGTTAATATTGGATGTGCGGGCTACGGCTGCACTTTGTAGTATACTCTCATAATTTAGCAGGGTTGAGTGGAAGCTACTGTCGCACTCTTTGTAGTTTTTCGTTACTGTCTCATTCATCCTTCGTATAATTCACAGGTAAGAGAAGAGAAGGGATCAGTTGTATACAATATATTAGCCACAAGATAGTTTGTACTGTTATTAATACTAGTGCGTGGATCATGATAATGTCTTACAGGTATGCCTTACTGGGTTAAGTGCTACAGAGACAAGAAGGAACTTCGTCTGTTATCAACAACACCAGTACACGAACATAAAGAGACCTTTCTTCAGTTGTCATGGAAAGAAGTGCTTACTCCAGCAATAATCACTAACGCTGTTACTACCACTGATGGGACCTCAGATGGAAGATACGTGGTGATTTTAACATCTAATAATGGAAAACAACTAGGTCCATACAAGTTATATTCCTCAAAACACAGGAAAAAAGCTGAAGAGGCACTACAGAGCATCCAAGATATCATTAAACCTTTATCAAGAATATCTCTAACGCAAGATCTCTTAACTCATCTACTATTACCTTGTCCAAAGGCAATGGAAACACTACCTTTTGTTTTGTCCCAGTATCTTACTAAAATTCCACCTTGCAGTGAACACTGGAAGGCAATGGTACAGGTTACTATCAATGGGTTAGCTTTGGCATACTGTCTTTGTGATATCAGTAACATGGCAGTCTTGAAAGACCTATCACAAACTAGAATGAACTTGGCTCTCAGTCATCCTGTGACTGGCTCTACATTGATCCACCTAGCTATTAGAGTAGGGCATGAGTGCCTCAGAGAAACAATTGATTGTCTCCATAAAGTTCTCTGTCTTAAGAAATATATTGAGTATATTAATCAGCCAGCTATTGAGAGTTTGTCAGCTATTGTTCCAACATATTATAAAAGAATATCTTTGCCAAGGCGTGCCTCAAGTGCCATATTTGAAGAGCCTCTTGAAAAGGTAAGTATGTCACAAATAACATTATAGTTAATAAGACTATAAATACTGACAAAAACTTTATTATAAAATAACTGTCTATCATGACACATATATATTGTATACAATATGTGAGTATGGTTGTTGTGGTTGTTGACAGTGTAATTGGATTTACCTACTGTGATATTATAGTTACTTTGCCAATTTGTCACTTAATGGACTTGTAGTGTGAACTGTTGGAATTTGTCATTGTCCTTTGATGTAGCCCACAATGTGTCTAGAAGGGACATGGCAATATTTGTGGTTGACAATAATAACAGATTAAATGAGCCTGTCAATTGTTTTGGGTCACTTGATATATAATATTATGGAGGTATTTTTATTTCAATTTTATTTTCTTTGTTTTATAATATCATTGTCAACAAGTAAAAATAGCTTACAGTCACTGAATACTGCAACTAATAATTTTGACTAGCATTTATTTGGAACTCAACAAGTTTGGTATGACTACAAGCTTTATCATACTGTAACTGGTTATTACCACTATAAATTCTTCAGTCTAAAAACCTCATTGACATTTAGCAACGTCATCAGTATCAAAAGAATCTTAGTTTATAAGAAAATGTTTATCTTGTAATATATTTTTTCTTTAGATATTTAGAAGTAATGGTGATACTGGAGTCTTTCCAATTGAGTTAGGGGCCATCACACCATTGATGTTAGCTGTTAGAAAGAATTGTGTACGTAGTGTCCATTATCTCTTAGTTGATGGCGCTGATCCTAACTATCAGGATCTAGTCAAAGGAATGACTGCTTTACATATTGCTGCTGTTCTCTGTAATGTATCTATTATTAAGTTACTACTTGCCTTTGATGCTGATCTAACACTGACTGATGGTGAAGGTAAGACACCAGTTGATATAGCTAAAGAAAGAGAGGGAGATGGTACTGAGGAATGTGTTGCTGTGATGGAGAATGTTATGCAGCTAAGAGGAAAGACTTGTTATAGTACTTCATTAGAGATGATTTTAGAGGAATATAATGATGACAATGTTCCAATCAGTAAAGTAAATTATTACCATGACCCAAAGATGGATGACTGTGATGAAAAGGCCTCTGAAAGTAATGACCAAGTACAGTCCAAACTTTTGAATCATGATCTATCTTATCCACTCGATGAAGTCACATTACTTAGTCTTGATGGAGGAGGGTCACGTGGTGCAATAGTTAGTTACATGCTATATCATATAGAACAGAGAATGAGGAAGTTAGCTAATAATCCTGACCTACAGATACGCCATTACTTCAACTGGTATGCTGGAACTAGTGTTGGTTCTTTACTAGCTTTGTGTATGAGTCACAATAACTGTGATACTCACTATCTTATGAGAACTATTGTACACAATCGTCATCATGCATTAGCTGGTAAACGACTCTATGATGGGCCAACACAAGATTACTTTGCTCAGAAGCTCATTGGCAACCATAACATTCGAGATGTCACTGATCCTAAAGTCCTCATTACAACTACATTAGCAGAGAAGGACCCACCCCAGCTTATTAGGATCACTAACTATCGTGAAGATCCAGGTAATGGTCGCCAGTGGAAGGCATGGGAAGCAGGTCGAGCATCTGGCGCAGCTCCATTATTTTTTCCCTCATTTGAAGGAAAGTATGTTGATGGTGGTGTTTTGGCTATTAACCCAACTGAGCATGCTTTACATGACATTCATGTATATGATGGTAGAAAAGTTGGCCTCATACTCTCCCTAGGAACAGGAGAAATGGAATTGGAGACCAATGAATCTATCGACTTGATAAAACCTCGACTGACTCATTTCTTGTCCGATATTCAAAATAATCTAAAATTTCTCAAAGGACTTACATCAATCTTAACAGCTAATGTGTCAAATACTGATGACACTGTTTCACATTCCAAGAGTTGGTGTGAATCACAAGGTGGAGTCTATCATCGTTTGTCTCCACCCATTTCTCAGAGAATTCCACTAGATGAGACTTCAGATGATGCCTTTGTACTGATGTTTTATGAAGCGTACCTTCATCTTCTCATAATTGATGAAGAAATTACATCTATTGCTCGTTCTCTTATTTTTCAAGGTTCAAAATGCAAGAAAACAGTTCTTCAATACAAATCAACTTGGGTATAGTTTTACTTACAATGTTCTTGTTTTGTTTTTCATTTTACTTTTTAATATGTCCTACACTTATTATATTTTATGGAAGACCTATCCAACTTGAGATATTAAATTGTGGTCATGGTTACCATACATATGTACTTGTGGTGGTACTGTAATTGGTTTATGTGTAATTATATATATTAAACACTTCACTGTATAATGTAGCATTAGTATATAGCACAAGTATTACATGCATTACATGTACATATATATATACTGCTAGTAATACATAATGTAACATTATGTATATGTATATAGCACAACTATACATATATACATATATTACATGTACATATATACTGCTAGTAATATAATATATAGTTATATATATCTGAAATAAACTCTACCATAATCGCATACTATATATTATATTAAGTACTAATATACTGATCATTACTTTCTGATGTCAGTTATAATTATAAAATAAAATAAAATATAAATATTATATATGGAATGTTACAAGTCAGTGTTATTTTGGTATCGAAAATAATTTTAGTTGTATTTTTTTGTTTCGTTTTAGTTTTAGTTGTTTTGTTTTGTTTAGTTCTTTGTTTTAGTTTTTTTGATTTTTGTTAGTTTTGTTAGTTGGTTTTCAAATGATCATAGTAATGATATTTTTACTTGTTTTACTAATAGTTTGGTTTCTTGTTTATTTTTATTAGTGATAGTATTACTATCAACACGACAATGTACATCAATTATATCAACACAAGAAATTACTGCATTAAACTCACTTTCATTTGCAAACATCTGACTAACCATAAATATCAAGTGAGGTATTATCACAATGATTTTGTAGGCATTTTACTATCATAAAAGCGAATGTTCCGTAAATGAATTAATTTTAAAATAATAGTTATGTATTATAGAAACAGTATATCGTCATTTTAATAGTTATAATGTTTATGATTTGATGTATGTCATGGGACATATAATAATTTAATTTCCTGTAAGCTAGATGATTATTTTTTGATTTAACTAAATAAATTATGTAACCTTATGCTGTTAGTTATAACAAATGAAATATTAATATAGCTTTATATTATAATCCTGCAATATTATAGAACTATTGTCAATTCAAATTTCCACATTCTATAAGTACAATGTAAAAAGAATAATTGACTTGTGTAAATAATTTAACAACTAATCTGAATAGAAGAGATCTTCATCATCCATCATCCCCCTCCAACACTAGTGTTCCTACGTAACATGTAATTATCCATGTCAATAGATCGACAATGTCTATCAGCATAACGTAGTTTCTCAGCTGCAGCTAAGATCTGTTGACTACTATATTGAGGTAAACGGAGTTGAAAGAAACATGTTTGAGCTGTTGGAAGATCATCAACAGTCTAGAAAGAGAGAAAGAGAGAGAGAGAGAGAGAGAGTTCTGATTTATCACTTTAGTTACCATTATTTTTTGACCTGATTTGCAATAAGAGACCACTTCTGTCAAATCATTTGTGACTTAATTTATCCAAAGGGGCCACTGATAAAACACCTCAAAAAACAGTTTTGTATACACGTAATTACCATGAATGGTTGTACATGTATAGCAATTGTGTGTATGAAAAACTGTTTTTTTGAGATGTTTCAACAGTGGTCCCTTTTCAAAAATAAGGTCACAGAAAATAGTCCCTTACTGTAAATCAAATCATGAGTTTACTCATTCATATTACCTACTATATATATATCACATGACATTTCATATGATTAAGCATTAAAAAACTAGACAATTGAGGAATTATTGATTTACAAAGTGTTGAAGTTTGCTATAATGTCTATATTCTTGCAAATTGCCTTCCTCAGTCTCCTTTTTACTGTGTGGGCTGCTAAAGCCAGAAATGTCATTGCTGTTCAAGCCACAGGACAGGAATCTACTCTTGAGTATTATCTCTGTAATAAATCTTCTATATCTTTAAATGATACCACTCTTCTGCTCTCAAATGGTAATCACATAATCTCCAATGGAACATCATGTACACTTAACAATGTACACAATCTACAGATAACTTCCAATGACCCTGCTATTGTGACCTGTAAAAGGTCAGTAGAAAGGTCATTTACAAGTCGAGGGTTTGTCTTTGTCTCTGGTACAAATTTGACCCTTTCTAACATTGTATTTAAGAACTGTGGTGGAATAATTGATGAAAGATTGATATATAACTTTAACAGCACTAGCACAACTCAATCATTGTATGAACTACAGACAGTTCTGTTGTTTCTTAACTCAACCAATGTCAGATTACATGATATAACTATAGTGGAATATTTTGGATATGCTGTTTTAGCTGTCAATGTACTTGAACTAGTACAATTTGATAACATTATAATAACTAATTCTGGTTTGTATGAACAAGATGTGCAGCAAGTTAATGACTGTTCTAATGTTGGTAGTCATTTTTGTTCAGGTTCTGGAGTATTCATAATATATTATGGACAAGTAGCTAGTAATAATGATACTGAAGTGATCATCAACAGTGCAAACATCTCTTTTAATAAAAACAATCCACCTAACAATTACAAATTGGATATTACTCAACAAAATCCTGATGTCATCTTTTCTCATGCTGGTGGACTTTCCATCTATTCTATCAATTTCACTGTACCATTGAGACTATATGTAAACAATAGCTACTTTGTTAACAATATTGGTGGAGGTACTTCAGTTATAATAGAAGGAACATCATTTACAGCTTTGTATGATCAATGTATATTCTCTAGTAATAAAGGAGGTTCCTATAGAAGTCAAGGACTAGGATTAACTCTTTTCATTCATAGTGTTGTTCAGGATATAATTAATAAACCTATCGTTACTATTACTAACAGTGTGTTTCAGGATCATAGCGGTGCTCAAGTTGGATCTGGGCTTACTATTCAAATATCTAATTCAAATATCTATGATCTATTATTGAAAAATGTTTCCTGTTACAACAATGAAGCTTATGTCACTGGAGATTGTATGCATATTGAATGTAGGGGCTCTTTTTGTAGTGAAAATACTATACTTCAATTATATGCTATTAAAGCACATTGCAATGGTGCATTGTCTCCATCAGCAAACAGTGTTATTTCACTTCAACAATTTAAGGAAATCAATCTTTATGGTCTCAAACCAAAAGACACAATGTTCACTAATAACAGAGGTAGTGCAATATATTGTTTATCATGTAACCTCTATTTATATGGCTACCTGGAATTTATTGACAATAATGCAGTTGTTGGAGCTGCACTCAGATTGTTATCTGGTTCAACCATTTATTTTACTCAAAGACTCCATGTAAAATTTATTAGAAACACTGTTTATACAGCAGGTGGAGCTATTTATATAGTGGATGAAAACAAGCTCAGATCTCATTGTGCTATTCAATTTCAAATGGAGGAACAGTTTATTTATACAACTTATCCACCTCCTGATATTAACTTAACCTTCATTGATAACAGTGCTATGTTAACTGGCAATTCCTTATTTGGACATCCTATTTACAATTGTTCTCAAGTTCCTAGTACCAATTTTATCATAGATCCTTTAAAGTTACCAGTCTTGTATCAACAGGTGTTTAACATCACAAGTAATTTAGATGTGTCATCAGTCCCAACTGCTCTCTGTATATGTAATGAAACTGAAGGAAAAGGCCCTCAATGCATCAATGATAACACAATAAACACAACTACCTATCCAGGGAAAACTTTTAATATTAGTATTTTGTCTGTGGATTCAATCTTCAACCCAACACATGGTGCTGTATACTCAATTTTTGATACTTCATGGCTTGTTAGATCTGACCAAGTTATTGAACAGACTCTAGCAACAAAATGTAATGTCTTATCATTTAACATATTTACTAATCAAACACAAAGGTTTGGTACACTGATACTATCACCAATATTACCTCTTCTTCCTTCAGTCTTCATAAAAGTATACATGGGTGACTGTCCCTGTGGCTTTGAGTTATCAAGAAATGTTTGCATCTGCCTACCACTTCTGAAGAGGTATGGTATATCCTGCAATCTTGATACTGGTAGTGTTACACTACCTATTGACAAATGGGTTGGTCTAATACCTGATAGTGATATAACTGCAGTGAGTGACCACTGTACTTTTGGTTATTGTAGTACTGGATTTAACATGACCACAACAATTATTGATTTTGACTCATGTCGTGGTAATAGAAATGGTATAGTGTGTGGAAGTTGTAAAGCCAATTATAGTGTTGTCTTTGGAGACAGGGAATGTTTTATATGTTCTAACTATTGGTTGTTTACTTTAGTAGCATTTGGGTTTCTTGGAGTATTACTGGTCATTATATTGTTTGTATTACGTATCAGTATTGCTACTGGTACTATTACAAGCATAATATTCTATGCTAATGTCTTTACAACTATAAGTAGGCTAGGTATTGACCAAATTCCATCTGTTCCAGCCAAAATTTTATTTGTCTGGTTAAATCTTTGCAGTCTTAACCTTGGTTTTCCTCTGTGCTTTTATGATGGAATGACGGAACTAGTTAAAGCATTTTTACAGTTTGCTTTTCCATCATATCTTATTGTGATTGTCTTTGTGTTCATACAACTTAGTAGATACTCAACTAAACTGGCAAGACATACTTCTCACTATTCTGTACAAGTGTTGGCTACTCTAGTTTTCTTGTCATATACTAAATTAGTAAATGCTATTGTAGATGCATGGACATTTATCACTGTAGAAACTTCTACTGAGAAAACAATTAGATGGACTGTTGACGGAAATGTACTTTATTTTAGAGATGTAGGACATTGTTTTTTAGTTGTGATAGGTTTTTTAATTCTTTTGTTTGTTATCCTTCCATACACTATATTACTAACTGTTCTTCCATTTATGTCGAAATATAAATGGGTTAACAAAATGAGACCATTTCTTGATGCACACTTTGGACCATACAAGGATAAATGGAGATGTTGGTTTGGTTTTCGACTCTGGTATCTCTTTATTATATCTATTATTGCATCTATAGCCACAAGATTGCCGTACGGGTACCTTCTGTTTATAGAAGCTTTTCTTTTAGCTATTTTTGTTATGGTTCAAGCATATATAAGACCATTTTGTAGTCAAGCAGTGAACATTTTAGATTTGATTGTGATGACAAGCACTACTTTAGGTCTGATAGTGATAGCAATAATAATTTTGTCAAGAAATGACACAGATTACATGTTCTTCGGTGCTGCTGGATTCTTAATGACTGGTATCATATTTTTATTATTTTGGGTCATCATCATATACCATATTTACAAAGTGTTAAAGTGTAGAAAAAGATGTCAAAGACAACCAACCAATGAATCTGTACCAAAACATATTGACAATTTGAACCAGGTTGAAGAGAGTGTGAATATTTCCAAATTCACTATGTATCATGATTTTGATGTTCTTATAAGAGATTTGTCACATGAACCACCAGAACTTAGAGAGACTCTACTTTCAGATGAGTATGATATAAATTAATCATCTTTGTTGTTATTGTTATTATTATTGCTGTTGTTATTGTTTGTATTGCCATTATTGTTGTTATTGTTGTACATATAGTAGTACAGACTTTTCCTTTGTTGAAGATGCTGTATTTATAGATGTCTTCACTTCTTTATATATATATATATATATATATATATATATATGTATATATATATACATTAATTATTGTTAACCTTATTGTGATGAATGGTTCACTTGTATGATTTTACATCTGAAATAGCTAGCTCAAATGGATTCACTTGAGGTCCTTCAATACAAAGTACACCTTAATAAAACTCAAGAGACCTAGATAAAATGAACAATATATAATTATATTAAATATTTATAGGTCTAGTGAGAGCTATATATATGTGGTTACAACTTCTTTACTATTGCATGTATATTAAATAATTTCTGATTATCATTTCACATCATTAGAGGATTTGTGATGGAAACATTATATCAAAAGTTACACCTTACTACTATGTGTCAATAATGTATTTGTGAGGGGCAATTTATATCTTCTCTACAACTTTATAACAAACTTGTTTACTTGATGGGAAATATACATCAGCGTAGCTATAGTATAACAGTAATGTGTCTATGATGGTAAATCTACACTATTATTACAATTGTTTTTCAAAGATTTAGTTTTTAATGGTAAATATACATCTCATTTACATTTAAATACCTATTGTTTATTTTGGTAAATAGTCATCATCATGTATTAACAATCTTGTACTAGTTTCTACTACTCTACATGTACTACTTTTTTCTACATTTCAATGTTGATTTATTATTTATTATGATGATGGCACAAAAATTAGTTAAGTCATCAAATCACTTCGATTTTTAATGAAATTAGAGTTGTAACTCCTTGTTAAGTGCCAATAATATTATTGTTCTTAAGTGTTGCATTGATTTTTTAAAATTATAATTCCCTTGTTTTATTGTTGTACATAGATATACATTTACATTTTTAATGACAATTCTAAATTCACTATGTATCATGACTTTGATGATCTTATAACAGATTTATCATATGATCCACCAGAACTAAGAGAAACTCTACTTTCAGATGTGTATGATATAAAGTAATCATTTTCGTTGTTGGCTATTGTTGTTGTTATTGTTATTATTTTAGTTGTTATTGTTGTTGTTATTGTTATTATTTTAGTTGTTGTTGTTATTGTTGTTGCTGTTGTTATAGAGTTAATAGACAATAATATTATTACTGTTGCATTATTTTTTTAAAAATTATAATACCCTTTATTTTACTATTTGTATATGTACATATACATGTACATCTAATTGATGTTTTTTAATTTTTATAGATTTTAGCAATATTTCTGACCACATACAATTATTCTGTGAAACAAGCATCTATATAGCTAACTTTAAAAAAATTTCAAGTGATTTTGTTACGTATGATATTAGGAGATTTTTTAATTCAAATCATGGACTATACAGTCCGTGGTCATTTTTAAAATAGCTGAGAATTGGTCCAAGTCATCAAATTACTTTTAATTTTTATGAAGTTAGTATTATGACAATTGTGTACAATTAAGAAGTTTCATTAAGCTTCATAAACAAATACAATTTTTGTATAACTAGCTGAGGAGAAAATAACTACACTTGTGGCTAATTTGTAGCATTATATGAAGTGTACTTAATAATTGACTTACTCCTCTTTCTTTGGAAAACTGAAATCATTTAGATATTTTAATAACTCTTGTTGGAAGTTGAGATTGTCTAGATAATTTTTTAATGAAGTTAGAGTATTAGTTGTAGCTCCTTGTTAAGTAACAATAATATTACTGTTCTTAACTGTTGCATTAATTTTTTAAATTATAATATCCCTTGTTTTACTTGTTGTACATATACATATAAATTAATGAATTTCTTTTACAGACTTTAACAACATTTCTGACCACATTCAATTCCTCTTTGTAACAAGGATATATATAGCTAACCTTATAAAAATTTAAAATGATTTTGTTACATATCACATAGGACCATTTTTTAAATTCAAACCATGGACTATTATTATAGTCCATGATCATTTAATAAATAATTAAAAATTGGTCCATGTCATCAAATCACTTGTAATTTCTAAGTTAGTATTATGACCATTAGCTAAATACATACAAGGAGTTCTATTTAGTCTCATAAACAAAACCAATTGTTGTATACCAAGTCTACCCAATTAACCTGTCCTTCTTTTGACAATCACAACTGAAATACAAGTACATTACATATAAGAGTAATCCAGAGAAAGGATATTAATAGTACTATAACTTAATAAGTACAGTTTAGAATTAAGTTATAAAAGTTGTTTTTCATTTCTCAGAGAATTCCGCTAGATGAGACTTCAGATGATGCCTTTGTACTGATGTTTTATGAAGCGTACCTTCATCTTCTCATAATTGATGAAGAAATTACATCTATTGCTCGTTCTCTTATTTTTCAAGGTTCAAAATGCAAGAAAACAGTTCTTCAATACAAATCAACTTGGGTATAGCTTTACTTTTAATGTTCTTGTTTTGCTTTTCATTTTACTTTTTAATATGTCCTATACTTATTATATATTATGGAAGACCTATTCTAAATTGTTTAATAATTATTTCAAAATGGTGCAAGTGATATATTAATGGCCCTATCCAACTTGAGATATTAAATTGTGGTCATGGTTACCATACATATGTAGTTGTGGTGGTACTGTAATTGGTTTATGTGTAATTATATTAAACACTTCACTGTATAATGTAGCATTAGTATATAGCACAAGTATTACATGCATTACATGTACACATATACTGCTAGTAATACATAATGTAAACATTATGTATATGTATATTGCACAACTATACATATATTACATGTACATATATACTGCTAGTAATATAATATATAGTTATATATATCTGAAATAAACTCTACCATAATCGCATACTATATATTATATTAAGTACTAATATACTGATCATTACTTTCTGATGTCAGTTATAATTATAAAATAAAATAAAATATAAATATTATATATGGAATGTTACAAGTCAGTGTTATTTTGGTATCGAAAATAATTTTAGTTGTATTTTTTTGTTTCGTTTTAGTTTTAGTTGTTTTGTTTTGTTTAGTTCTTTGTTTTAGTTTTTTTGATTTTTGTTAGTTTTGTTAGTTGGTTTTCAAATGATCATAGTAATGATATTTTTACTTGTTTTACTAATAGTTTGGTTTCTTGTTTATTTTTATTAGTGATAGTATTACTATCAACACGACAATGTACATCAATTATATCAACACAAGAAATTACTGCATTAAACTCACTTTCATTTGCAAACATCTGACTAACCATAAATATCAAGTGAGGTATTATCACAATGATTTTGTAGGCATTTTACTATCATAAAAGCGAATGTTCCGTAAATGAATTAATTTTAAAATAATAGTTATGTATTATAGAAACAGTATATCGTCATTTTAATAGTTATAATGTTTATGGAAGAAGATTTCAGAATTTGATGTATGTCATGGGACATATAATAAGTTAATTTCCTGTAAGCTAGATGATTATTTTTTGATTTAACTAAATAAATTATGTAACCTTATGCTGTTAGTTATAACAAATGAAATATTAATATAGCTTTATATTATAATCCTGCAATATTACAGAACTATTGTCAATTCAAATTTCCACATTCTATAAGTACAATGTAAAAAGAATAATTGACTTGTGTAAATAATTTAACAACTAATCTGAATAGAAGAGATCTTCATCATCCATCATCCCCCTCCAACACTAGTGTTCCTACGTAAGATGTAATCATCCATGTCAATAGATCGACAATGTCTATCAGCATAACGTAGTTTCTCAGCTGCAGCTAAGATCTGTTGACTACTATATTGAGGTAAACGGAGTTGAAAGAAACATGTTTGAGCTGTTGGAAGATCATCAACAGTCTAGAAAGAGAGAAAGAGAGAGAGAGAGAGAGAGTTCTGATTTATCACTTTAGTTACCATTATTTTTTGACCTGATTTGCAATATAAGACCACTTCTGTCAAATCATTTGTGACTTAATTTATCCAAAGGGACCACTGGTAAAACACCTCAAAAAAACAGTTTTGTATACACGTAATTACCATGAATGGTTGTACATGTATAGCAATTGTGTGTATGAAAAACTGTTTTTTTGAGATGTTTCAACAGTGGTTCCTTTTCAAAAATAAGGTCACAGAAAATAGTCCCTTACTGTAAATCAAATCATGAGTTTACCCATTCATATTACCTACTATATATATATCACATGACATTTCATATGATTAAGCATTAAAAAACTAGACAATTGAGGAATTATTGATTTACAAAGTGTTGAAGTTTGCTATAATGTCTATATTCTTGCAAATTGCCTTCCTCAGTCTCCTTTTTACTGTGTGGGCTGCTAAAGCCAGAAATGTCATTGCTGTTCAAGCCACAGGACAGGAATCTACTCTTGAGTATTATCTCTGTAATAAATCTTCTATATCTTTAAATGATACCACTCTTCTGCTCTCAAATGGTAATCACATAATCTCCAATGGAACATCATGTACACTTAACAATGTACACAATCTACAGATAACTTCCAATGACCCTGCTATTGTGACCTGTAAAAGGTCAGTAGAAAGGTCATTTACAAGTCGAGGGTTTGTCTTTGTCTCTGGTACAAATTTGACCCTTTCTAACATTGTATTTAAGAACTGTGGTGGAATAATTGATAAAAGATTGATATATAACTTTAACAGCACTAGCACAACTCAATCATTGTATGAACTACAGACAGTTCTGTTGTTTCTTAACTCAACCAATGTCAGATTACATGATATAACTATAGTGGAATATTTTGGATATGCTGTTTTAGCTGTCAATGTACTTGAACTAGTACAATTTGATAACATTATAATAACTAATTCTGGTTTGTATGAACAAGATGTGCAGCAAGTTAATGACTGTTCTAATGTTGGTAGTCATTTTTGTTCAGGTTCTGGAGTATTCATAATATATTATGGACAAGTAGCTAGTAATAATGATACTGAAGTGATCATCAACAGTGCAAACATCTCTTTTAATAAAAACAATCCACCTAACAATTACAAATTGGATATTACTCAACAAAATCCTGATGTCATCTTTTCTCATGCTGGTGGACTTTCCATCTATTCTATCAATTTCACTGTACCATTGAGACTATATGTAAACAATAGCTACTTTGTTAACAATATTGGTGGAGGTACTTCAGTTATAATAGAAGGAACATCATTTACAGCTTTGTATGATCAATGTATATTCTCTAGTAATAAAGGAGGTTCCTATAGAAGTCAAGGACTAGGATTAACTCTTTTCATTCATAGTGTTGTTCAGGATATAATTAATAAACCTATCGTTACTATTACTAACAGTGTGTTTCAGGATCATAGCGGTGCTCAAGTTGGATCTGGGCTTACTATTCAAATATCTAATTCAAATATCTATGATCTATTATTGAAAAATGTTTCCTGTTACAACAATGAAGCTTATGTCACTGGAGATTGTATGCATATTGAATGTAGGGGCTCTTTTTGTAGTGAAAATACTATACTTCAATTATATGCTATTAAAGCACATTGCAATGGTGCATTGTCTCCATCAGCAAACAGTGTTATTTCACTTCAACAATTTAAGGAAATCAATCTTTATGGTCTCAAACCAAAAGACACAATGTTCACTAATAACAGAGGTAGTGCAATATATTGTTTATCATGTAACCTCTATTTATATGGCTACCTGGAATTTATTGACAATAATGCAGTTGTTGGAGCTGCACTCAGATTGTTATCTGGTTCAACCATTTATTTTACTCAAAGACTCCATGTAAAATTTATTAGAAACACTGTTTATACAGCAGGTGGAGCTATTTATATAGTGGATGAAAACAAGCTCAGATCTCATTGTGCTATTCAATTTCAAATGGAGGAACAGTTTATTTATACAACTTATCCACCTCCTGATATTAACTTAACCTTCATTGATAACAGTGCTATGTTAACTGGCAATTCCTTATTTGGACATCCTATTTACAATTGTTCTCAAGTTCCTAGTACCAATTTTATCATAGATCCTTTAAAGTTACCAGTCTTGTATCAACAGGTGTTTAACATCACAAGTAATTTAGATGTGTCATCAGTCCCAACTGCTCTCTGTATATGTAATGAAACTGAAGGAAAAGGCCCTCAATGCATCAATGATAACACAATAAACACAACTACCTATCCAGGGAAAACTTTTAATATTAGTATTTTGTCTGTGGATTCAATCTTCAACCCAACACATGGTGCTGTATACTCAATTTTTGATACTTCATGGCTTGTTAGATCTGACCAAGTTATTGAACAGACTCTAGCAACAAAATGTAATGTCTTATCATTTAACATATTTACTAATCAAACACAAAGGTTTGGTACACTGATACTATCACCAATATTACCTCTTCTTCCTTCAGTCTTCATAAAAGTATACATGGGTGACTGTCCCTGTGGCTTTGAGTTATCAAGAAATGTTTGCATCTGCCTACCACTTCTGAAGAGGTATGGTATATCCTGCAATCTTGATACTGGTAGTGTTACACTACCTATTGACAAATGGGTTGGTCTAATACCTGATAGTGATATAACTGCAGTGAGTGACCACTGTACTTTTGGTTATTGTAGTACTGGATTTAACATGACCACAACAATTATTGATTTTGACTCATGTCGTGGTAATAGAAATGGTATAGTGTGTGGAAGTTGTAAAGCCAATTATAGTGTTGTCTTTGGAGACAGGGAATGTTTTATATGTTCTAACTATTGGTTGTTTACTTTAGTAGCATTTGGGTTTCTTGGAGTATTACTGGTCATTATATTGTTTGTATTACGTATCAGTATTGCTACTGGTACTATTACAAGCATAATATTCTATGCTAATGTCTTTACAACTATAAGTAGGCTAGGTATTGACCAAATTCCATCTGTTCCAGCCAAAATTTTATTTGTCTGGTTAAATCTTTGCAGTCTTAACCTTGGTTTTCCTCTGTGCTTTTATGATGGAATGACGGAACTAGTTAAAGCATTTTTACAGTTTGCTTTTCCGTTATATCTTATTGTGATTGTCTTTGTGTTCATACAACTTAGTAGATACTCAACTAAACTGGCAAGACATACTTCTCACTATTCTGTACAAGTGTTGGCTACTCTAGTTTTCTTGTCATATACTAAATTAGTAAATGCTATTGTAGATGCATGGACATTTATCACTGTAGAAACTTCTACTGAGAAAACAATTAGATGGACTGTTGACGGAAATGTACTTTATTTTAGAGATGTAGGACATTGTTTTTTAGTTGTGATAGGTTTTTTAATTCTTTTGTTTGTTATCCTTCCATACACTATATTACTAACTGTTCTTCCATTTATGTCCAAA
Organism: Xestospongia bergquistia; assembly: GCA_963965975.1. NCBI lineage: Eukaryota > Metazoa > Porifera > Demospongiae > Haplosclerida > Petrosiidae > Xestospongia > Xestospongia bergquistia. The sequence continues at coordinate 5,454,788 of OZ014420.1, read as the reverse complement.
TATAAATGGGTTAACAAAATGAGACCATTTCTTGATGCACACTTTGGACCATATAAGGATAAATGGAGATGTTGGTTTGGTTTTCGACTCTGGTATCTCTTTATTATATGTATTGTTGCATCTATATCCACAAGATTGCCGTACGGGTACCTTCTATTTATAGAAGCTTTTCTTTTAGCTTTTTTTGTTATGGTTCAAGCATATATAAGACCATTTTGTAGTCAAGCAGTGAACATTTTAGATTTGATTGTGATGACAAGCACTACTTTAGGTCTGATAGTGATAGCAATAATAATTTTGTCAAGAAATGGCAGAGATTACACGTTCTTCGGCGCTGTTGGATTCTTAATGACTGGTATTGTATTTTTATTATTTTGGGTCATCATCATATACCATATTTACAAAGTGTTAAAGTGTAGAAAAAGATGTCAAAGACAACCAACCAATGAATCTGTACCAAAACATATTGACAATTTGAACCAGGTTGAAGAGAGTGTGAATATTTCCAAATTCACTATGTATCATGATTTTGATGTTCTTATAAGAGATTTGTCACATGAACCACCAGAACTTAGAGAAACTCTACTTTCAGATGATTATGATATAAATTAATCATCTTTGTTGTTATTGTTATTATTATTGCTGTTGTTATTGTTTGTATTGCCATTATTGTTGTTATTGTTGTACATATAGTAGTACAGACATTTCCTTTGTCGAAGATGCTGTATTTATAGATGTCTTCATCTCTTTATATATATATATATATATATATATATATATACATTAATTATTGTTAACCGATGAATGGTTCAATTGTATGATTTTACATCTGAAATAGATAGCTCAAATGGATTCACTTGAGGTCCTTCAATACAAAGTACACCTTAATAAAACTCAAGAGATCTAGATAAGATGAATAATATATAATTATATTAAATCTTTATACGTCTAGTGAGTACTATATATATATGTGGTTACAACTTCTTTACCATTGTATGTATATTAAATAATTTCTGATTATCACTTCACATCATTAGAGGATTTGTGATGGAAACATTATATCAAAAGTTACACCATTGTTACTACTATTATGTCAATAATGTATTTGTGATGGGAAATTTATATCTTCTCTACAACTTTATAACAAACTTGTTTACTTGATGGGAAATATACATCAATGTAACTATAGTATAACAGTAATGTGTCTATGATGGTAAATCTACACTATTATTACAATTGTTTTTCAAAGATTTAGTTTTTAATGGTAAATATACATCTCATTTACATTTAAATACCTATTGTTTTATTTTGGTAAATAGTCATCATCATGTATTAACAATCTTGTACTAGTTTCTACTACTCTACATGTACTACTTTTTTTCTACATTTCAATGTTGATCTATTATTTATTATGATGATGGCACAAAAATTAGTTAAGTCATCAAATCACTTCGATTTTTAATGAAATTAGAGTTGTAACTCCTTGTTAAGTGCCAATAATATTATTGGTCTTAAGTGTTGCATTGATTTTTTAAAATTATAATTCCATTGTTTTATTGTTGTACATAGATATACATGTACATTTTTAATGACAATTCTAAATTCACTATGTATCATGACTTTGATGATCTTATAACAGATTTATCATATGAACCACCAGAACTAAGAGAGACACTACTTTCAGATGTGTATGACATAAAGTAATCACTTTCGTTGTTGGCTATTGTTGTTGTTATTGTTATTATTTTAGTTGTTATTGTTGTTGCTATTGTTATTATTTTAGTTGTTGTTGTTATTGTTGTTGCTGTTGTTATAGAGTTAATAGACAATAATATTATTATTGTTGCATTATTTTTTAAAAATTATAATACCATTTATTTTACTATTTGTATATGTACATATACATGTACATCTAATTAATGATTTTTAATTTTTATAGATTTTAGCAACATTTCTGACCACATACAATTATTCTGTGAAACAAGCATCTATATAGCTAACTTTAAAAAAATTTCAAGTGATTTTGTTACGTATGATATTAGGAGATTTTTTAATTCAAATCATGGACTATACAGTCCATGGTCATTTTTAAAATAGCTGAGAATTGGTCCAAGTCATCAAATTACTTTTAATTTTTATGAAGTTAGTATTATGACAATTGTGTACAATTAAGAAGTTTCATTAAGCTTCATAAACAAATCCAATTGTTGTATAACTAGCTGAGAAGAAAATAACTACACTTGTGTCTAATTTGTAGCATTATATGAAGTGTACTTAATAATTGACTTACTCCTCTTTCTTTGGAAAACTGAAATCATTTAGATATTTTAATAACTCTTGTTGGAAGTTGAGATTGTCTAGATAATTTTTTAATGAAGTTAGAGTATTAGTTGTAGCTCCTTGTTAAGTAACAATAATATTACTGTTCTTAATTGTTGCATTAATTTTTTAAATTATAATATCCCTTGTTTTACTTGTTGTACATATACATGTACATGTAAATTAATGAATTTCTTTTACAGACTTTTTGAGCACATTCAATTCCTCTGTGTAACAAGGATATATATAGCTAACCTTATAAAAATTAAAATGATTTTATTACGTATCACATAGGACCAATAGGACCATTTTTAAAATTCAAACCATGGACTATTATTATAGTCCATGATCATTTTATAAATAATTAAAAATTGGTCCATGTCATCAAATCACTTGTAATTTCTAAGTTAGCATTATGACCATTAGCTAAATACATACAAAGAGTTCTATTTAGTCTCATAAACAAAACCAATTGTTGTATACCAAGTCTCCTCAATTAATTATAACCTGTCCTTCTTTTGACAATCACAACTGAAATATAAGTAGTACATTACATATAAGAGTAGTCCAGAGAAAGGATATTAATAGTATTATAACTTAACAAGTACAGTTTAGAATTAAGTTATAAAAGTTGTTTTTGATTCAATTTATTTTCTTGAAATATCTATATCAATAGTTTAGTTTTTGATTTTTTAACAAACAACTTGATATCAATCATAAACCTTGTAACAACAAATAAATTATAAAAACAATTAATTTATACAACCTAGCTCACGTTAATAATTAGATTAAAAACTAAAGGTACACAAAAAGTCATAATAGTTGACTTATGTAAATAAATTAAAAATTACCAACTAATCTGAATAGAGATCTGCATTATCATCAGAGTGTCCACCCCCTCCAACACTAGTGTTCCTAGCTACATAACATGTAATTATCCATGTCAATAGATCGAACAGCACAATGTAGTCTCTCAGCTAAGATCTGTTGACTACTACTATATTGAGGTAAACGAAGTTGAAAGAAACATGTTTGAGCTGTTAGAAGACTATCAACAGTCTACATAGAGAGAGAGAGAGAGAGAGTGATTATCATTCTATACTCTGTCCGAGTTGAGAAGAGCCACTCAGACATATGAATAACTTTGCTGTTTTATGTGCTATCCACATGGGAGTTGCAAACACGCATTTTATATATAAAATTTGGCTCTCTAGCACTACGAGAAAGTAGCAAACTAAAAAACTCCATACATTTTCAATGGCATACCTTCGAGGATTTAATAAATAACAATTTCGCCTTGAGAAGTCAGTCATCTGTCACGTGAAAATTCTAAATTACAGTTCTAATTATATGAACAGTATTATAACAATCGTTATAGTTACAATATGTTCTCAGCTATTATATTATGTTACATCATATCACATTATTATATAACAGTCTATATAATTTTATTATAATTTAGATCTATATATTTACATAATTATAGATATCACAAGATATGTCATATGATTAAGTGTGATACTCCATTTGGTTTTGACCTTACAGGCTAGAGGTGATTCCTTAAGGAAGATTACGCACATGAATTTATATGGAGAGTTGTCAAAACGAATGCATAGAAAATGTCAATCACTTTGTGAATATTATCATAAACCCACAGGAATCCAAGTGGTTACATTGATTTAACTAATCCATGAGGTTATATGAGATGCTTAGGCAGAAAATAAACTTAATGTTTATGTAGGTACATAAGCAGTAGAACATTAGCAATGAAAACAGTATTATGCTTACTTTTCCAACAAAAATAACTTTGCAACTGCAACCTGTATAACCAATTAATGATTAAATAAACCAATCAATTTTTACAGTGTAGGAAAGTTAAAAATCACATTTAAGAAGTTGAACAAAACACAACTTAGACCAGAGAGGAGTTATTGATTTACATAGTATTGTAGTCTGCTATAATGTCTATGTTCTTGCAGATTGTCTTCTTTGGTCTCCTTTTTACTGTGTGGACTGCTACAGCCAGAAATGTCATCATTGTTCAACCTACAGGACAGAAATGTACTCTTGAGTATTATCTCTGTAATAAATCCTCTATATCTTTAAATGATACCACTCTTTTACTCTTAAATGGCAATCATATAATCTCCAATGGAACATCATGTACACTTAACAATGTACACAATCTACAGATAACATCCAATGACCTTGCTATTGTGACCTGTAAAAGGTCAGTAGAAAGGTCATTTACAAGTCGAGGGTTTGTCTTTGTCTCTGGTACAAATTTGACCCTCTCTAACATTATATTTAAGAACTGTGGTGGAATAATTAATGAAACATTACTTTATTACTTCAACAGGGCTAGTACAACTCAATCATTGTATGAACTACAGACAGTTCTGTTGTTTCTTAACTCAACCAATGTCAGATTACATGATATAACTATAGTGGAATATTTTGGATATGCTGTTTTAGCTGTCAATGTACTTGAACTAGTACAATTTGATAACATTATAATAACTAATTCTGGTTTGTATGAACAAGATGTGCAGCAAGTTAATGACTGTTCTAATGTTGGTAGTCATTTTTGTTTAGGTTCTGGAGTATTCATAATATATTATGGACAAGTAGCTAGTAATAATGATACTGAAGTGATCATCAACAGTGCAAACATCTCTTTTAATAAAAACAATCCACCTAACAATTACAAATTGGATATTACTCAACAAAATCCTGATGTCATCTTTTCTCATGCAGCTGGACTTTCCATCTATTCTATCAATTTCACTGTACCATTGAGACTATATGTAAACAATAGCTACTTTGTTAACAATATTGGTGGAGGTACTTCAGTTATAATAGAAGGAACATCATTTACAGCTTTGTATGATCAATGTATATTCTCTAGTAATAAAGGAGGTTCCCATAGAAGTCAAGGACTAGGATTAACTTTTTTCATTGATAGTGTTGTTCAAGATATAATTAATGAACCTATTGTTACTATTAATAACAGTGTGTTCCAGGATCATAGAGGTGCTCAAGTTGGATCTGGGCTTATTATTCAAATATCTAATTCAAATGTCTATGATCTGATATTGAAAAATGTTTCCTGTTACAACAATGAAGCTTATATTACTGGAGATTGTATGCATATTGAATGTAGGGGCTCTTTTTGTAGTGAAAATACTATAATTCAATTATATGGGATTAAAGCATATGACAATGGTGTATTGTCTCCATCAGCAAGCAGTGTTATTTCACTTCAACAATTTAAGGAGGTCAATCTTTATGGTCTCAAACCAAAAGACACAATGTTCACTAATAACAGAGGTAGTGCAATATATTGTTTATCATGTAACCTCTATTTATATGGCTACATGGAATTTATTGACAATCATGCACTCTTTGGAGCTGCACTCAGATTGTCAGCTCATTCAACTATTTATTTTACTCAAAGACTCCATGTAAAATTTATTAGAAACACTGTTTACACAATAGGTGGAGCAATTTTTCTAGAGCCTGAGAATATCATTAGACCTCATTGTGCTATTCAATTTCAAATGGAGGAACAGTTTATTTACTCTACATATCTACCTCCTGATATTAACTTAACTTTCATGGATAACAGTGCTACGTTAACTGGACATTCCTTATATGGATATCCTATTTATAACTGTTCTCAATTTCCTAATACCAATTTTACCATACATCCCTCAAAGTTACCAGACTTGTATCAACAGGTGTTTAACATCTCAAGTAAATTAGATGTGTCATCAGTTCCAACTGCTCTCTGCATATGTAATGAAACTGAAGGAAAAGGCCCTCAATGCATCAATGTTAAGACACTGAATATAACTACCTATCCAGGGAAAACTTTTAATATTAGTATTTTATCTGTTGATTCAATCTTCAACCCAACACATGGTGCTGTATACTCATTTTTTGATACTTCATGGCTTGTTAGGTCTGACCAAGTCATTGAACAGACTCTAGCAACAAAATGTAATGTGTTTCCACTTAACATATTCACTAATCAAACACAAAGGTCTGGTACACTGATACTATCACCAATATTACCTCTTCTTCCTTCAGTCTTCATAAAAGTATACATGGATGACTGTCCCTATGGCTTTGAGTTATCAAGAAATGTTTGTACCTGCCAATCACTTCTGAAGAGGTATGGTATATCCTGCAATCTTGATACTGGTAGTGTTACACTACCATATTACAAGTGGGTTGGTCTAGTGCCTATCAGTAATATAACTGCAGTGTCTGATAGCTGTCCTTATAATTATTGTAAGTATCCTGGATTTAAACAGATTGCAACAATTACCAATTTTGACTTGTGTGATGGTAATAGAAATGGTATAGTGTGTGGAAGTTGTAAAGCCAATTATAGTGTTGTCTTTGGAGACAGGGAATGTTTTAAATGTTCTAACTATTGGCTGTTTACTTTAGTAGCATTTGGCTTTCTTGGTGTATTACTGGTAATTATTTTGTTTGTATTACGTATCAGTATTGCTACTAGTACTATTACAAGCATAATATTCTATGCTAATATCTTTGAAACTATAAGTAGGCTAGGTATTGACCAAATTTCATCTGTTCCAGCCAAAATTTTATTTGTCTGGTTAAATCTTTGCAGTCTTAATCTTGGTTTTCCTCTGTGCTTTTATGATGGAATGACAGAACTAGTTAAAACATTTTTACAGTTTGCTTTTCCATTATATCTTATTGTGATAGTCTTTGTGTTCATACAACTTAGTAGATACTCAACTAAACTGGCAAGACATACTTCTCACTATTCTGTACAAGTATTGGCTACTCTAGTTTTCTTATCATATGCTAAATTAGTAAATGCTATTGTAGATGCATGGACATTTATCACTGTAGAAACGTCTACTGGGAAAACATATAGGTGGTTTCTTGACGGAAACATACTTTATTTTAGAGATGTTTTTTAGGTGTGACAGCTCTTTTCTTCCTTTTGTTTGTTATCCTTCCATACACTATATTACTAACTGTTCTTCCATTTATGTCCAAATATAAATGGGTTAACAAAATGAGACCATTTCTTGATGCACACTTTGGACCATACAAGGATAAATGGAGATGTTGGTTTGGTGTTCGACTCTGGTATCTCTTCATTATACCTATCATTACATTTATATTTACTGGATCCCTGTACATTTATTTTCGATTGACAAGAGCTACCCTTCTGATTATTTTTATATCAGTTCAGGCTTACATACGTCCATTTCGTAGTAAAGCAATGAACATTTTGGATTTGTTTGTGATGGTAAATGCAACCTTAGTTACAATACTGACACTAACAACATTTTTGACAGAAACCATCATAGTCCTAACTACTATTGGATTCATAATGGTTGGTGTTGTATTCTTATTGTTTTGGATCATCATCATATACCATATTTACAAAGTGTTAAAGTGTAGGAGAAGATGTCAAAGACAATCAACCAATGAATCTGTACCAAAACATATTGACGATCTGAACCAGGTTGAAGAGAGTGTGAATATTTCCAAATTTACTATGTATCATGATTTTGATGTTCTTATAAGAGATTTGTCATATGAACCACCAGAACTAAGAGAAACTCTACTTTCAGATGAGTATGACATAAAGTAATCATTTTTTGTTGTTGGCTATTGTTGTTATTGTTGTTGCTATTGCTATTATTATAGTTTTTATTGTTGTTGTTAGTTATTATTATTTTTGTTATTGTTGTTGTTTTTGTTAGAGTTAAGAGACAATAATATTATAACTGTTGCATTATTTTTAAAATTATAATACCCTTTATTTTACTAGTTGTATATGTAACATATACATGTACATGTAAATTAAAGAATTTTTTTAGTTTTTATAGATTTTAGCAACATTTCTGACCACATACAATTATTCTGTGAAACAAGCATCTATATAGCTAATTTTAAAAAAAATTTCAAGTGATTTTGTTACGTATGATATTAGGAGATTTTTTAATTCAAATTATGAACTATACAGTCCATGGTCATTTTTAAAATAGCTGAGAATTAGTCCAAGTCATCAAATTACTTTTAATTTTTACGAAGTTAGTATTATGACAATTGTGTACAATTAAGAAGTTTTATTAAGCTTCATAAACAAATCCAATTGTTGTATACCTAGCTGAGGAGAAAATAACTACACTTGTGGCTAATTTGTAGCATTATATGAAGTGTACTTTATAATTGACTTACTCCTCTTTCTTTGGAAAACTGAAATCATTGAGATATTTTACTAACTCTTGTTGGAAGTCGAAATTGTCTAGATAGTTTTTTTTATGAAGTTAGAGTACTAGCTGTAGCTCCTTGTTAAGTAACAATAATATTACTGTTCTTAACTGTTGCATTAATTTTTTAAATTATAATATCTCTTGTTTTACTTCTTGTACATATACATGTACATGTAAATTAATGAATTTCTTTTACAGACTTTAGCAACATTTCTGACCACATTCAATTCCTTTGTGCATATAGCTAACCTTATAAAAATTTAAAATGATTTTGTTACATATCATATTGGACTATTTTTTAATTCAAACCATGGACTATATAGTCTGTGATCATTTTATATATAATTAAAAATTGGTCCAAGTCATCAAAACACTTGTAATTTCTAAGTTAGCATTATGACCATTAGCTAAATACATACAAGGAGTTCTATTTAGTCTCATAAACAAAACCAATTGTTGTATACCAAATCTCCTCAATTAACCTGTCCTTCTTTTTGACAATCACAACTGAAATACAAGTATAAGAGTAGTCCAGAGAAAGAATATTAATAGTACTATAACTTAATAAGTACAGTTTAGAATTAAGTTATAAAAGTTGTTTTTGATTCAATTTATTTTCTTGAAATATCTATATCAATAGTTTAGTTTTTGACTTTTTAACAAACAACTTGATATCAATTATAAACCTTGTAACAACAAATAAATTATAAAAACAATTAATTTATACAACCACACATTAATAACTAGATTAAAAACTAAAGGTAAACAAAAAGTCAGAATAATTGACTTATGTAAATAAATTAAAAATTACCAACTAATCTGAATAGAGATCTTCATCATCATCATAATCATCAGAGTCTCTACCCCCTCCAACACTAGTGTTCCTATGTAACATGTAATTATCCATGTCAATAGATCTACAATGTCTAACAGCATAACGTAATCTCTCAGCTAAGATCTGCTGATTACTATATTGAGGTAAACAGAGTTGAAACACGTTTGAGCTGTTGGTAGACCATCAACAGTCTACATAGAGAGAGAGAGAGAAAGACAATATTGATTATTACTCTGCATATATATAAATATTTACATATAGATATCACAAGACATGTTATATGATTAAGTGTGATACACCAGTTGGTTTTGACCTTACAGACTAGAGGTGATACCTTAGAGGAGATTATACATATGAATTTATATGAGGGTTGTAAAAATGAATACTTAGAAAATGTCTGTGAATATTATCATAAAAACCAAAAGAATCCAACACATTGTCAGGTGGTTAGGAAAGTTAAAAATTACATTTTGAGAAGTCGAAGCAAACAGAGTTTAGACTAGAGAGGAATTATTGATTTACAAAGTGTTTTAGTTTGTTATAATGTCTATGTTCTTGCAGATTGTCTTCTTTGGTCTCCTTTTTATTGTATGGGGTGCTACAGTCAGAAATGTCATCAATGTTCAACCTACAGGACAGGAATTTACTCTTGAGTATTATCTCTGTAGTAAATCTTCTATATCCTTAAATGATACCACTCTTCTACTCTCAAATGGCAATCATATAATCTCCAATGGAATATCATGTACACTTAACAATGTACATAATCTACAGATAACATCCAATGACCTTGCTATTGTGACCTGTAAAAGGTCAGTAGAAAGGTCATTTACAAGTCAAGGGTTTGTCTTTGTCTCTGGTACAAATTTGACCCTTTCTAACATTGTATTTAAGAACTGTGGTGGAATAATTGATGAAACATTACTTTATTACTTCAACAGGGCTAGCACAAATCAATTGTTGTATGAACTACAGACAGTTCTGTTGTTTCTTAACTCAACCAATGTCAGATTACATGATATAACTATAGTGGAATATTTTGGATATGCTGTTTTAGCTGTCAATGTACTTGAACTAGTACAATTTGATAACATTATAATAACTAATTCTGGTTTGTATGAACAAGATGTGCAGCAAGTTAATGACTGTTCTAATGTTGGTAGTCATTTTTGTTCAGGTTCTGGAGTATTCTTAATATATTATGGACAAGTAGCTAGTAATAATGATACTGAAGTGATCATCAACAGTGCAAACATCTCTTTTAATAAAAACAATCCACCTAACAGTTACAAATTGGATACTACTCAACAAGATCCTGATGTCATCTTTTCTCATGCTGGTGGACTTTCCATCTATTCTATCAATTTCACTATACCATTGAGACTGTATGTAAATAATAGCTACTTTGTTAACAATATTGGTGGAGGTACTTCAGTTATAATAGAAAGAACATCGTTTACAGCTTTGTATGATCAATGTATATTCTCTAGTAATAAAGGAGGTTCCTATAGAAGTCGAGGACTAGGATTAACTCTTTTCATTCATAGTGTTGTTCAGGATATAATTAATGAACCTATTGTTACTATTACTAACAGTGTGTTTCGGGATCATAGCGGTGCTCAAGTTGGATCTGGGCTTATTATTCGAATATCTAATTCAAATGTCTATGATCTGTTATTGAAAAATATTTCCTGTTACAACAATGAAGCTTATGTCACTGGAGGTTGTATGCATATTGAATGTAGGGGCTCTTTTTGTAGTGAAAATACTATACTTCAATTATATGCTATTAAAGCACATTGCAATGGTGCATTGTCTTCATCAGCAAACAGTGCTATTTCACTTCAACAATTTAAGGAAGTCAATCTTTATGGTCTCAAACCAAAAGACACAGTGTTCACTAATAACAGAGGTAGTTCAATATATTGTTTGTTATGTAACCTCTATTTATATGGCTACATGGAATTTATTGACAATCATGCATTCTTTGGAGCTGCACTCAGATTGTCAGCTCATTCAACTATTTATTTTACTCAAAGACTCCATGTAAAATTTATTAGAAACACTGTTTACACAATAGGTGGAGCAATTTTTCTAGAGCCTGAGAATATCATTAGACCTCATTGTGCTATTCAATTTCAAATGGAGGAACAGTTTACTTACTCTACATATCTACCTCCTGATATTAACTTAACTTTCATGGATAACAGTGCTACGTTAACTGGACATTCCTTATATGGATATCCTATTTATAACTGTTCTCAATTTCCTAATACCAATTTTACCATAGATCCTTTAAAGCTACCAGACTTGTATCAACAGGTGTTTAACATCACAAGTAATTTAGATGTGTCAACAATTCCAACTGCTCTCTGTATATGTAATGAAACTGAAGGAAAAGGTCCTCAATGCATCAGTGATACCACCACAGTAACCACCTATCCAGGGAAAACTTTTAATATTAGTATTTTATCTGTGGATTCAATCATCAACCCAACACATGGTGTTGTATACTCATTTTTTGATACTTCATGGCTTGTTAGGTCTGACCAAGTTATTGAACAGACTCTAGCAACAAAATGTAATGTGTTATCATTTAACATATTTACTGATCAAACACAAGTGTTTGGTACACTGATACTATCACCAATATTACCTCTTCTTCCTTCAGTCTTCATAAAAGTATACATGGATGACTGTCCCTGTGGCTTTGAGTTATCAAGAAATGTTTGCATCTGCCTACCACTTCTGAAGAGGTATGGTATATCCTGCAATCTTGATACTGGTAGTGTTACACTACCATATTACAAGTGGGTTGGTCTAGTGCCTATCAGTAATATAACTGCAGTGTCTGATAGCTGTCCTTATAATTATTGTAAGTATTCTGGATTTAAACAGACTGCAACAATTAGCAATTTTGACTTGTGTGATGGTAATAGAAATGGTATAGTGTGTGGAAGTTGTAAAGCCAATTATAGTGTTGTCTTTGGAGACAGGGAATGTTTTGAATGTTCTAACTATTGGTTGTTTACTTTAGTAGCATTTGGCTTTCTTGGAGTATTACTGGTCATTATATTGTTTGTATTACGTATCAGTATTGCTACTGGTATTATTACAAGCATAATATTCTATGCTAATGTGTTTGAAACTTCAATTAGTCTTAGTATTGACCAATTTCCATCTGTTCCAGCCAAAATTTTATTTGTCTGGTTAAATCTTTGCAGTCTTAATCTTGGTTTTCCTCTGTGCTTTTATGATGGAATGACAGAACTAGTTAAAACATTTTTACAGTTTGCTTTTCCATCATATCTTATTGTGATAGTCTTTGTGTTCATACAACTTAGTAGATACTCAACTAAACTGGCAAGACATACTTCTCACTATTCTGTACAAGTATTGGCTACTCTAGTTTTCTTATCATATGCTAAATTAGTAAATGCTATTGTAGATGCATGGAAATTTGTCGCTGTAGAAACCTTTACTGGGAAAACATATAGATGGTTTCTTGACGGAAACATACTTTATTTTAGAGATGTAGGACATTGTTTTTTAGGTGTGACAGCTCTTTTCTTCCTTTTGTTTGTTATCCTTCCATACACTATATTACTAACTGTTCTTCCATTTATGTCCAAATATAAATGGGTTAACAAAATGAGACCATTTCTTGATGCACACTTTGGACCATACAAGGATAAATGGAGATGTTGGTTTGGTGTTCGACTCTGGTATCTCTTCATTATACCTATCATTACATTTATATTTACTGGATCCCTGTACATTTATTTTCGATTGACAAGAGCTACCCTTCTGATTATTTTTATATCAGTTCAGGCTTACATACGTCCATTTCGTAGTCAAGCAGTTAACATTTTGGATTTGTTTGTGATGGTAAATGCAACTTTAGTTACAATACTGACACTAACAACATTTTTGACGGAAACCAACATGGGAAAAGAAGCCCTCACTACTATTGTATTCACAATGGTTGGTGTTGTATTCTTATTATTTTGGTTCATCATCATATACCATATTTACAAAGTGTTAAAGTGTAGGAAAAGATGTCAAAGACAATCAACCAATAAATCTGTACCAGAACATATTGGCAATTTGAACCAGGCTGAAGAGAGTGTGAATATTTCCAAATTCACTATGTATCATGACTTTGCTGATCTTATAACAGATTTGTCACATGAATCGCCAGAACTAAGAGAAACTCTACTTTCAGATGTGTATGACATAAAGTAATCATTTTTTGTTGTTGGCTATTGTTGTTATTGTTGTTGCTATTGTTATTATTATAGTTGTTATTGTTGTTGTTAGTTATTATTATTTTTGTTATTGTTGTTGTTTTTGTTAGAGTTAAGAGACAATAATATTATTACTGTTGCATTATTTTTAAAATTATAATACCCTTTATTTTACTAGTTGTATATGTAACATATACATGTACATGTAAATTAAAGAATTTTTTTAGTTTTTATAGATTTTAGCTACATTTCTGACCACATACAATTATTCTGTGAAACAAGCATCTATATAGCTAACTTTACAAAAATTTCAAGTGATTTTGTTACGTATGATATTAGGAGATTTTTTAATTCAAATTATGAACTATACAGTCCATGGTCATTTTTAAAATAGCTGAGAATTGGTCCAAGTCATCAAATTACTTTAATTTTTATGAAGTTAGTATTATGACAATTGTGTACAATTAAGAAGTTTCATTAAGCTTCATAAACAAATCCAATTGTTGTATACCTAGCTGAGGAGAAAATAACTACACTTGTGGCTAATTTGTAGCATTATATGAAGTGTACTTTATAATTGACTTACTCCTCTTTCTTTGGAAAACTGGAATCATTGAGATAACTCTTGTTGGAAGTCGAAATTGTCTAGATAGTTTTTTTATGAAGTTAGAGTATTAGTTGTAGCTCCTTGTTAAGTAACAATAATATTATTGTTCTTAACTGTTGCATTAATTTTTTAAATTATAATATCCCTTGTTTTACTTCTTGTACATATACATGTATGTACATGTAAATTAATGAATTTCTTTTACAGACTTTAGCAACATTTCTGACCACATTCAATTCCTCTGTGCATATAGCTAACCTTATAAAAATTTAAAATGATTTTGTTACATATCATATTGGACTATTTTTTAAATTCAAATAATGGAGTATACAGTCCATGATCATTTTATAAATAATTAAAAATTGGTCCAAGTCATCAAATCACTTGTAATTTCTAAGCTAGTATTATGACCATTAGCTAAATACATACAGGGAGTTCTATTTAGTCTCATAAACAAAACCAATTGTTGTATACCAAGTCTACCCAATTAACCTGTCCTTCTATTTGACAATCACAACTGAAATACAAGTACATTACATAATTATAAGAGTAATCCAGAGAAAGGATAGGAATAGTACTATAACTTGTTTAATACAGTTTAGAATTAAGTTATAAGTTTTGATTCAAATTATTTTCTTGAAATAACTATATATAGCTAGACTTTAATTTTTTGATTTTTTAACAAACAACTTGATATCAATTATAAACCTTGTAACAACAAATAAATTATAAAAACAATTAATTTATACAACCACACATTAATAACTAGATTAAAAACTAAAGGTAAACAAAAAGTCATAATAATTGACTTATGTAAATAAATTAAAAATTACCAACTAATCTGAATAGAGATCTTCATCATCATCATAATCATCAGAGTCTCCACCCCCTCCAACACTAGTGTTCCTACGTAACATGTAATTATCCATGTCAATAGATCGACAATGTCTAACAGCATAACGTAGTCTCTCAGCTAAGATCTGTTGACTACTATATTGAGGTAAACGGAGCTGAAAGAAACATGTTTGAGCTGTTGGAAGACCATCAACAGTCTACATAAAGAGAAATACAATATTGATTATCACTTTAGTTATAATATGTCCTCAGCTATTTTATCATGTTACATCATTATATAATAGTCTATATAATTTATTATAATTTAGAACTATATACAAATATTTACGTATAGATGTCACAAGATACGACATATGATTAAGTGTGATACACCAGTTTGTTTTGGCCCTATAGACTAGAGGTGATTCCTTAGGGGAGATTATACACGTGAATTTATATGGAGGGTTGTAAAATGAATAGTTAGAAAATGTCAATCACTTTATCATAAAAACCACAAGAATCCAATTACAGTATCAGATGGTTAGGAAAGTCATTTTGAGAAGTCAAGAGTTTAGACTAAAGAGGAATTATTGATTTACAAAGTGTTGTAGTTTGTTATAATGTCTATGTTCTTGCAAATTGTCTTCTTTGGTCTCCTTTTTACTGTGTGGGCTGCTAAAGCCAGAAATGTCATCAATGTTCAAGCTACAGGACAGGAATTTACTCTTGAGTATTATCTCTGTAGTAAATCTTCTATATCCTTAAATGATACCACTCTTCTACTCTCAAATGGCAATCATATAATCTCAAATGGAACATCATGTACACTTAACAATGTACACAATCTACAGATAACATCCAATGACCCTGCTATTGTGACCTGTAAAAGGTCAGTAGAAAGGTCATTTACAAGTCGAGGGTTTGTCTTTGTCTCTGGTACAAATTTGACCCTCTCTAACATTGTATTTAAGAACTGTGGTGGAATAATTAATGAAAGATTGATTTATAACTTTAACAGCACTAGTACAACTCAATCATTGTATGAACTACAGACAGTTCTGTTGTTTCTTAACTCAACCAATGTCAGATTACATGATATAACTATAGTGGAATATTTTGGATATGCTGTTTTAGCTGTCAATGTACTTGAACTAGTACAATTTGATAACATTATAATAACTAATTCTGGTTTGTATGAACAAGATGTGCAGCAAGTTAATGACTGTTCTAATGTTGGTAGTCATTTTTGTTCAGGTTCTGGAGTATTCATAATATATTATGGACAAGTAGCTAGTAATAATGATACTGAAGTGATCATCAACAGTGCAAACATCTCTTTTAATAAAAACAATCCACTTAACAATTACAAATTGGATATTACTCAACAAAATCCTGATGTCATCTTTTCTCATGCTGGTGGACTTTCCATCTATTCTATCAATTTTACTGTACCATTGAGACTGTATGTAAACAATAGCTACTTTGTTAACAATATTGGTGGAGGTACTTCAGTTATAATAGAAGGAACATCATTTACAGCTTTGTATGATCAATGTATATTCTCTAGTAATAAAGGAGGTTCCTATAGAAGTCGAGGACTAGGATTAACTCTTTTCATTGATAGTGTTGTTCAAGATATAATTAATGAACCTATTGTTACTATTACTAACAGTGTGTTTCGGGATCATAGCGGTGCTCAAGTTGGATCTGGGCTTATTATTCGAATATCTAATTCAAATGTCTATGATCTGTTATTGAAAAATATTTCCTGTTACAACAATGAAGCTTATGTCACTGGAGGTTGTATGCATATTGAATGTAGGGGCTCTTTTTGTAGTGAAAATACTATAATTCAATTGTATGGCATTAAAGCACATGACAATGGTGCATTGTCTTTATCAGCAAACAGTGTTATTTCACTTCAACAATTTAAGGAAGTCAATTTTTATGGTCTCAAACCAAAAGACACAATGTTCACTAATAACAGAGGTAGTGCAATATATTGTTCATTATGTAACCTCTATTTATATGGCTACATGGAATTTATTGACAATCATGCACTCTTTGGAGCTGCACTCAGATTGTCAGCTCATTCAACTATTTATTTTACTCAAAGACTCCATGTAAAATTTATTAGAAACACTGTTTACACAATAGGTGGAGCAATTTTTCTAGAGCCTGAGAATATAATTAGACCCCATTGTGCTATTCAGTTCAAAATGGAAAAAGAGTTTATTTACACTACATATCCACCTCCTGATATTAACTTAACTTTTATTGATAACAGTGCTACGTTAACTGGACATTCCTTATATGGATATCCTATTTATAACTGTTCTCAATTTCCTAATACCAATTCTACCATACATCCCTCTCAAAGTTACCAGACTTGTATCAACAGGTGTTTAATATCACAAGTAATTTAGATGTGTTGACAATTCCAACTGCTCTCTGCATATGTAATGAAACTGAAGGAAAAGGTCCTCAATGCATCAGTGATACCACCACAGTAACCACCTATCCAGGGAAAACTTTTAATATTAGTATTTTATCTGTGGATTCAATCATCAACCCAACACATGGTGTTGTATACTCATTTTTTGATACTTCATGGCTTGTTAGGTCTGACCAAGTTATTGAACAGACTCTAGCAACAAAATGTAATATCTTATCATTTAACATATTTACTGATCAAACACAAAGGTTTGGTACACTGATACTATCACCAATATTACCTCTTCTTCCTTCAGTCTTCATAAAAGTATACATGGATGAATGTCCCTATGGTTTTAAGTTATCAAGAAATGTTTGCATCTGCCTACCACTTCTGAAGAGGTATGGTATATCCTGCAATCTTGATACTGGTAGTGTTACACTACCATATTACACATGGGTTGGTCTAGTGCCTATCAGTAATATAACTGCAGTGTCTGATAGCTGTCCTTATAATTATTGTAAGTATTCTGGATTTAAACAGACTGCAACAATTAGCAATTTTGACTTGTGTGATGGTAATAGAAATGGTATAGTGTGTGGAAGTTGTAAAGCCAATTATAGTGTTGTCTTTGGAGACAGGGAATGTCTTGAATGTTCTAATTATTGGTTGTTTACTTTAGTAGCATTTGGCTTTCTTGGAGTATTACTGGTCATTATATTGTTTGTATTACGTATCAGTATTGCTACTGGTATTATTACAAGCATAATATTCTATGCTAATGTGTTTGAAACTTCAATTAGTCTTAGTATTGACCAATTTCCATCTGTTCCAGCCAAAATTTTATTTGTCTGGTTAAATCTTTGCAGTCTTAATCTTGGTTTTCCTCTGTGCTTTTATGATGGAATGACAGAACTAGTTAAAACATTTTTACAGTTTGCTTTTCCATCATATCTTATTGTGATAGTCTTTGTGTTCATACAACTTAGTAGATACTCAACTAAACTGGCAAGACATACTTCTCACTATTCTGTACAAGTATTGGCTACTCTAGTTTTCTTATCATATGCTAAATTAGTAAATGCTATTGTAGATGCATGGAAATTTGTCGCTGTAGAAACCTTTACTGGGAAAACATATAGATGGTTTCTTGACGGAAACATACTTTATTTTAGAGATGTAGGACATTGTTTTTTAGGTGTGACAGCTCTTTTCTTCCTTTTGTTTGTTATCCTTCCATACACTATATTACTAACTGTTCTTCCATTTATGTCCAAATATAAATGGGTTAACAAAATGAGACCATTTCTTGATGCACACTTTGGACCATACAAGGATAAATGGAGATGTTGGTTTGGTGTTCGACTCTGGTATCTCTTCATTATACCTATCATTACATTTATATTTACTGGATCCCTGTACATTTATTTTCGATTGACAAGAGCTACCCTTCTGATTATTTTTATATCAGTTCAGGCTTACATACGTCCATTTCGTAGTAAAGCAATGAACATTTTGGATTTGTTTGTGATGGTAAATGCAACCTTAGTTACAATACTGACACTAACAACATTTTTGACAGAAACCATCATAGTCCTAACTACTATTGGATTCATAATGGTTGGTGTTGTATTCTTATTGTTTTGGATCATCATCATATACCATATTTACAAAGTGTTAAAGTGTAGGAGAAGATGTCAAAGACAATCAACCAATGAATCTGTACCAAAACATATTGACGATCTGAACCAGGTTGAAGAGAGTGTGAATATTTCCAAATTTACTATGTATCATGATTTTGATGATCTTATAACAGATTTGTCATATGAACCACCAGAACTAAGAGAAACTCTACTTTCAGATGAGTATGATATAAATTAATCATTTTTGTTGTTGTTATTGTTGTTATTGTTATTGTGGAACTTGTATACATGTAATAAAAGTACACAAACAAGATTTTTAGGGTCGCCACCATATATTAGTCTAGTCTCGTGTGTCACACCCATTCCAAAGAGAAAATAACTACATTTGTATCTTATTAGTAACATTATATAAAGTGTACATTATAGTTGACTTACTCTTCCTCCTTTGGAGAGCTGGAATCGTTGAGATATTTCACTAACTCTTGTTGGAAGTCGAGAACGTCCTGATACAAACCTTAAGAATAAAGACCTTTCCTCATTACTGAAGTCTTCCAATGCTTGCCATAACCACAGATATACCTGATCGCTCTCACTACCATCTTTATATCTACAAAAAAAAACATTTAAATAGTAGTAGTCAGATATGTAAACTTCAGTCTAATGAGAAGTAATCAGACAATAAAGAAGGAGGAGAGGCTAGTTTCTGTACTATTAAGACTTAACTTACTTGGCAATTTTTTTCAGTACTCCTATGTCTAATTGTTCAGATCCACAAACTAATCTTTCTAATAAGGTTGCAGTACAAAGGGATAACAGAGGAACAGGAATTATCAGGGACATTCCTTCTCGTATAGCTGATATCTAGACAAAATTATATTATATGGAATACTCGTATGACTGGTTTCTATTACCTGTTTGTCTAGTTCATGTAACCTGAAATGTAAGGCTTTATCACAATATTCTTTTCTGTTTGCAAATGTCAGTTTAATATCACGTCCATTTGGTACGAAAGGTAGGAACTTTCCTGACATGCTCTGAACTTCAAAAGTTTCCAATGGAATCATCTGAAGGAAACATATCATTAATATAAAAGGAGAATGTATTTAACCCAAAAATTCCTTTATTTTATTTTTGCTTGACAACTAAAGTAAGATACCACATCCTTTGTACACTCTATTATACAATGTACAACTTGATTGGTTGACTTCACCAATACATGTTGTAAGTATGTAGCAAATTATTTGATGCAACAAAGTAAACATCATGTACTGTTTCATTACTAATGTAGTAAATATACTATGGAATTGACTGTT
The DNA here is from genome assembly GCA_963965975.1 of Xestospongia bergquistia. Classification (NCBI taxonomy): domain Eukaryota; kingdom Metazoa; phylum Porifera; class Demospongiae; order Haplosclerida; family Petrosiidae; genus Xestospongia; species Xestospongia bergquistia. The sequence goes on along the minus strand of OZ014420.1, from coordinate 5,434,284 downwards.
TATCTAGTTAATTGTTAGAACTATGTTGATTTTAATACAATGTAAAAGATACTGGACCAGGACTGTTACTACAGAATATATATATATATACTTTAATATACTTCACAGAGATGTATGCAACAAAATGTTCATGAATCAGTTAACACAACTAATCTATATATTATGAGATTATTATGATCAAATTTGACCTATTAAAATAAAGAGGTAATCCACACACTATTACATTAAATGAGCTAAGATATTGTGTATTAGTATAAGCTTGTCAAAATCAAGAAAAAACAAACAAACTAAGATTAAATTATTCAGTGTCTACTGTTGCCTACCTCAGCAAAATTTTCTTCAGTGACTCCTCCTTTATCAACGTCTCGTATACCAGTCAATGTTCTGGTAAACACAAGATCAATCTAAAAATAAAAAAAAAGTCATCCAGGACTAGCTAGGGTAGAGATCTATCAGTAATTCTACTGAATTAGTGACACATTAAAGTATACAGTGAAGACTTCAACATTATAGCATCTGTTTGACTACATGTAAAGTATTAACTTATTTTATGCTCAGAAATAAAGTAGTCAAAATGTGATAAATATACTTACTTCTTCCAAGTCATCAATAGTAAGACTCATACCAGCAATTAGTTTCCACATAGGTAATGCTAAATGAAGATTTAATGGTCTTTTTGTTCTCATACCAACTCCAAATAAAACACCAAGAAATTTGAATAGTTGCATATCAGTACAGTCTGGATTGAAAACAAATCTGTGTGCATTTGTGAGTGGGTATGTGAGTAACCAGGAAAAGAAGAGGGGGAGAGAGAGGAGTGAGAGAGGGAGAGAGAGAGGGGGGAGAGAGAGAGAGAGAGAGAGAGAGAGAGAGAGAGAGAGAGAGAGAGAGAGAGAGAGAGAGAGAGAGAGAGAGAGAGAGAGAGAGAGAGAGAGAGAGAGAGAGATAGAGAGAGAGAGAGAGAGAGAGAGAGAGAGAGAGAGAGAGCAATTAATTCCTCTGAAGTGTCATACACTAACCTGTCTGTGTTAAAACCACACTTATTTTTGTGGTTAGGTGTCGGAATGAGGACTTGTATGGAGTCTGATTCCAGTTCCTTGAAAGTAGTTATGAATTATTCATACCACCAATTATTAAAAGTTCAAGTTACCTCACACATCTGAGCCATTGTTTCATCAAATACACCTCCTGCATCATCAGCTCCCTCACCAATTAGTGTTACTTTCCATGTTCTCTGAGAACATCGAAGATCTGAAGGGTTTTTCTGAAGTATTTGTGTAGTCAATTGAGTAAAAACTGGTTTAACAGGTCTATTTCTATAAATAAAATGAAAAAATATGATTGACTAAATTTGACTATAGAGCATGGATTTTGCAATATAATATATGCCAAGGTATACTGAAATGTGTCAGGTTTTTTCTAATATATGCTGAAATAATAACACTAAAATATACTGAGATGTACTGAGTTTTCTTGCATTAAAACACACAGACATAATGATATGTGACTTACTCTTTTTCAATTCTGTTAATAGTGACTGATGGTCCATGACTACTAGAGTTCATAGTACGTGTTAATACTGATCCCATCAATCCTTCTACATGTGTCGGAGATATTATCAAACGTGATATACTATCGTGTAAAGGATTAACATAAAATGTCCCAATATCTTCTTGCTTTGATGTCTGGTGAAAACTAAATAGTCGCCATGACGACAAGATGTTATGTGAGAAATAATTGAGAACTAGTAAACGTTTGTATATAGCAGGTAAGGGAATTCCTTTGAGAGAGGAGTATCCTGAGGGGATTTCCCTTGGAATAGACATGGTCTGAGAAAATCGTTCTGGAGGTGACATGGTACATGACACCACATGACGTACACCACCAGATACCTACAAAAAGAAAGAGTTAACTTTATCAATACACATCAATTACTTTATCTATTTATACTTGTTTGTCCATTCAGCCTCTATTATCCATCCATCCATCTATTCATCTGGTTATCATACCTGTTTAAGACCTTTGTTAGAGAGTAATTCAATTACTTTGGGTGTGGTTTGAGGTGACACAGCATCATAACCCAGCTATAAGAGAAGTACATATAAACAAAGTAATTCACATTAAAACTACACAAATATTATATTATGTGATATGTATATATACATAAGTCAATGAATACCCATCACACATTAAAGGATACAGTCTGTGTACCTGTATAGTTGAACCAGTATTACTTCCCCATGAATAGACTCGTCCAGTATTAGTAACACATATTATATACTGGTCTGCTAATGCTACATCTAATACTACACTATCTGGTGGTTCTCCAGGTAAATAAATATATTGAGGAGCAATGATACCAGGATCATCAGTGAGTTTACCTAAATGGATGGAACATTATTATAAGCTATACATAGAGTGGTTTAAAAAGTGTACAATCATTACAATGACTAATACACTACAATCATCAGGTAAAGAAGAGTAGCAAACTGACAAACTCTCATAAGAAAATACAAGGACAATATTTTATAATCCCAACTGGTCCATTAAATGAACTTCAAACACAAAATCAAAGTTCGAAAATAGATTGCTAACTCTTTTCTAAGAGAGGAAGGGTCTGAGAACAAGTGAATATAGGTCTTGTACAGCCTGTAAAAATCTTGTAGGCACTCATGAGCTCCTCTTTTTCACTTAACACCTATTCCACGTGAGTTGATGATGACAAGTAAAGTCATTGAAGCTGTTTGAAACTCTGCTCTTAAAGCAGTACTTTATGTGAGGCAGTGCTAATTAATAAAGAACAGTCTATTTGAAATATTATCACCACAACCAGTGCATATCACAACAGCCATTTTGTGTTTTTCACTCTCTTAACATATACTTAGGCTAAGTATGTTCTATCCACATCCCCATCCTGCTGTATGAGTCTTATTGTGCTTGTCCCCAGACCCTTTCTCTCTTAGCAAAGGGTTGGGCAACATCAGACTACCAAAATAGATCTAATACAAATATTATAAAGACTTTTGAAAAGTAGGACATATTATAAAATATTGTAATATACATTAAACTATACTACTTACCAAAGAAACATAATTTGCCAGATGTTGCAATAAGTACTGTACATTTGCCACAGAATGCTTTAGCAAAAGGACCCAATGGACTCAAATGAGCTAAGTGCTAAAAAAAGGAACATATCAGATAATGTATTATTTAATTGTAGTGGTTTTGTTACCATTGGTGTATAGAGGACCTCTCTATCTAAAGTGGCTAACCCAAACGAGCCGTCAATACCTTTACCGAAACCAAAGACTTGTTGACCATCTTGAGAAATAGCTATTGTGTATGATAATCCACAAGCCACCTATGAATGGGAAAATGGGAAACATGTGTGTAAGAGAGAGAGATAAGGAGATAGAGTGAGTGAGAGAGAGATAGAATCACTTACATAACCAATCTTAACATCAGGAATATTATCTTGCTGATTAGCTGCTACAAAACGAGTTACTTCAGCAGGGGCAGACCTAGTGTCACCTTGACCACGTCCTAACCTTCCACTATCAGAACTACCAAAAGTAAACAATTGTCCCGATACAGTTACAGCAGCACAATGTTTATCACAACAAGCAATCTACAAGAGAGAATGAAATAATCGCCTTGTGCTCAAAAATTAAACAAAGAAATAATGAATAATTTTAAAGAAATATTTATGTTTTTTCAAGGTTGCTAGTCTTTTTATAGATACAAGATAAATAGCATTGCTTACTATACAAAAGAGCAGTAAATATTTCTTTATAATCATTTCAATCCAAAAGCTGGCTTTTCTATCACATCTTAAAACCCTAACAAATCCACTCTCTCTCATCTCACCATTTTTATATCTTTCCCAGACAGTGCCTCCACAATACGAGGTGTTCGTACATTATCAGTTGAGGGTACCCCTAATCTACCATCAGTAGCTCTACCCCAGGAATATACATCACCTTGATCAGTAAGAGCGAGAGCAAACCCCTCATTAGCAGAAGTACCAATTCTTGGACCAGCCACAACTTGCACTATTCTAATACCTAAGGATCAGAACAGACACAATACATGAGATACTTTATATTGCTCTTATGTCATAACAAGTACATGTACATAATACATATAGAAATGACAGTTATATGTATACATGTATATATGACCTTGTAGTCCAGTAATAGTTCTTAAAGATGACTCGCTATCAGAGCCACCATGACCTAATCTACCATATGAGCCTTCTCCTACTGATGATACACTACCATCACAGTGTACTAGGTAAGTAGAATAACTGCCAGCAACAGCCTATAGGAATAATTATAATAGTATTTATATCAAGAAATAAGTGTTGTTAGACCTGTAAGACATCCTTCCAATCTGAGGCCACATCTGGTAAGGTCTTATCTCTTGAAGCTTGCCCTAGTTGATTCCATGAGCCTTTACCCCAAGTATAAACTTTACTATCCTCAACTGACCACCAATCCTGAGGAATAGAAGAAGAGAAGGAGGGAGAACAAAAAGAAAGGGAGATGTCAGTAAACTTGTACTCAACACAATATAACATTACCTTTGGTCTTTGAGATATCCATTCCATTATATCAGAGTCCATACTTAGTGTCCACACAGAGTTATCCTATAATACAATAGATGATCACTATAGTATTATATCATACATATTTCACATACTATAGGTTGGTATTTTTCATCAGGTCCCAGTCTCTCATCAGGATTGTCACTGTCCTCTATATGAGGTCTCAGTTTAACAGGTAAAGTCATTCGTTTCTTAAAACATTCTGATAATTGAATAGCTGTGGTAAATTTGTGTAACCATGTCCATTCTGAGGGTGTGGCCTTTGGAGGAAGATGAGGAGCAGTGGGAGGAGAAGTAAGGGGTGTGTCTAGTCCAAGACCAACAATAAATGCCGTCAACAACTGAAGATATTCAGTGTGAACTAATTGATTGCCAGATGCAAGCTCTTTCTACAATAGAAAGTTAATGCATTAACAACAGTGAGTTAAGATACCTGTCTGTTTCTATATATCTATCTTTTAATCTATCTATCTATCTATCTATCTATATATACCTCTTCATAAGTATGTTGGTCTAGTATCATGTGATTGATATTTTTTAAGAGAGCATGAAGACATGGAGAAAGAGAAGAATCTCCCATTCCTAGTTCATTTAAAAGAGGGAGACAAGATCGAGCAAGACGCTCTGAGGAGTAGTCTGATGGTCCAGGAGGAAGTAAAACAACATCCTAGAGAGAGAGAGAGAGAGAGAGAGAGAGAGAGAGAGAGAGAGAGAGAGAGAGAGAGAGAGAGAGAGAGAGAGAGAGTCAAATACATTGTGCAACTTTTCTTTACTTCTGAGTTTCCATGACAACCAATGACTCCACTATCAGTCCAACACAAATTAAGGACACTCCCACTATCATATGTTGACAATTTAATAAGATGAAAATGCTATATAAATTGAATTAATAAACGAATAAACAAGACATGCCCATTTTACTCACCTGTATGTCCCAAACTTTTAAACTACCATCACTATATCCAACAGCCAGTAAAGCATGTTTACTATACATATCTAAACCAGTTACACTGGTTTGACTGGTCACACCCAAACTAGTAATGTGTACAACTTGAAGAGGCGACTCTGGGGTCAATGTTGTAGTAATAGTCCACATATGAGTGACACCATCTTTACCACCTCTGTATATTAAAAAAACATTACAATAAAAATAAGTTTGAAAGTTTTATAATCAACAATAGTTTAAACTGACTGAGTTAAACAATATTTTATAAATAGCAAATTTTGTAATGATTTTGATTAGACATTGAAAACATCTCAGAATTTTTAATCTCATCAACGCATCAAGACATGTTGTTACTACATGAAGCAATTTGATTATGTAATAACTTGTTCATTGATAGAGCTATTGATTGTCATTCATAAAGGTTACGTCATCAGATGTACATGTTTATATACTCTAGTATTTTTGTATCAATTATGGAAAAGTATTGACTTTGATGTTGTCTTCAATATAAACATAGATCAGTCACTAAATTTTTGCTCTCTGACTCCTCCCTTACAAGTTTACATAATTGATTTTAGGAAGAGACCAAGAGAGAGAGCTACGTAAGTTATCTTATAAATATGCATTCCATCTCCCTCCCTATCTCTCTGCCAATTTATCTCATTCTATCTATCTACCTATGCACAATCTACAGTATATCTCTTTCTACAGATATGTCTTCTATATTATTGCTATTGTTAGCTAGTTCACTGGTTCTTACTATTACTGGACATAATGAATGTCAACTTAAGGTTGGAGATAAAGTTCCAAACTTAAAGGAAACAGACATAAAGGCAAGTGGACCATCAGGTGGAGTTATCAAATGGAATACACCAAGGTTTCATAATAAATTAGTCTTCAATGACAATCCTTCTATTGTCTTCAAAAATGAAGACAATGATCCTCACAAACCTGACCACTATATGACACCAAGATGTAAGGAGAAGGCTGACAAGTTAGCACAATTGGTCATGAAACAATGGAAAGGAGTTAAACTTCGAATTACTGAAGCTTGGGACGAAGAGAATGAACATAAAATATAATTCATTACATTATTTGGGCGGTGCTCTAGACATTACTACTTCTGATAGAGATTGTAAAAAATACGGTAAACTGGCCAGTTTAGCAGTAAAGGCTGGATTTGATTGGGTGTTTTATGAAGATAAGTTACATGTACATGTTTCATGTAAGGCTGAGAAATAATCAAGGTGGGCGTCGCCAAAGAGTGAGCACATAAAAATTGTCCATGTTGTTGTATTTTGTTTTTTTTGTTAATATGTTATCTTAGCAGTTTTTGTTATTTGTTCATCTACCTTTGTAACACATATCTATTTTGTGTTGTTTTACTCATCATATTTCTGTCTATACATTTATTTCTTTTGTTTCATTTGTTAGTGTATTAGCTTTTTCAAAAAGTAGTGGTTTGAATTTGAATTGACATAACTAAGATCAGAATTGTGGAGATAATAATTGTTTACCTCTAGCATTGGTGTGTTCCAACCCACAGACTAATCTATATATAATTCTATTGGCTTAACAAAGTTAATGAACAAATCTACTATTAACTATCAGTAAGTTGCTATACCAACACCAGTGTGTACTATAATATGTCATAGCTAACATCTAATTGAACACCTGCCCATTACTCCTACATTCTACATATATTATGCACTACGTGTACATCACATGAAGTATACTCTGTTCAAGTCAGTGTTATAATAGGAATGAGCTAAAGAGAAATGATTTGTACCATTCAAAATGACTTGAAGGTCTACAAATTTTATCAAAAGACTAGAGTGCTAGCTATTTAGGAAAGTTGCAAACTAGAAATCCCATATAAAGTGAATGGTATTCTTCGACTTGATGTCATGCATAATCTGCATATTATTAATGAATGCTTGTATAAGTGTTTTCCAGCTTCAGCAAAAAAGTTCAAAATACATTTAATAGTGAAATTAATATAGATTAAGAAGAGATAGCTACAAAGAACCACAAAAAGCTTCAGAATGACTCACAAAAAACTTTGCAACTACCCCACACCCCCACCCCACAGGCCCACACCCAAGTTACATGTAAGTTGATGATGTGTCATAATAGAAATTCCACTAAACTATAGTCATTCTCCACATGAACAGAGTATAGTATATCTTACCCAGCTAATAATAAAGTATTCTTATCACCAACAGTATCATGCCATGACAAACACGAGAGAGAGTATCCTTTAAACTGCCATACATCTTCTAATTCATATGTATCTTCATCAACAGCTTGATAAAGCTATCAGTAGCATAAGAGAAGTACATATAAATTGTATCTATTACTTTGTACCTTAGCTAAACCATCGATAGTGACAACTGCTAAGAATGCATCATCAGGACTCCAACACATAGAACTGACCTAAAGGGAGTAACAGTTGTACATACAATGGTGGATTGGTATATAAGAGAGCCAGGTTATGTTTGATAGTATATGTAATGTCTGAAGAATAATAAAATTTGGCAAATTATTACTGAAGCCTGACAATATTAATATGAAGATTTTTGCTAAAAAATATCAAAATTAATTGCCAAATTAAAAAACCCTCGTCAAATTTTACTGCTATGCAATATATAAGATAGCAACCACTTGTCCACTTGTCTGTCATTTATATAGTTATTTTTGTTATAACCTTTTCTTCAAGTGTATCTTCCAAATTCAAACTTTTGACAAATTGAGAATAGATACAAAGATTAGAATGTGATGAGCTGACAGCTACCACACCCCAACCATGTGACCAAGAGATCTGAGTAACAGCGCCTATATGAAAAATATTGGTTGTACTGGTTATAAAAACTGGTTAGTACCTTTGTCAGGTAGTTTGGCATCAGATAATACAGTCATGTCTAGTTCCATTGGTAAATTTACAGCTACTCTGTGAACAACAATGGTAGCCAAGGTACCATCAACAAGACCGACCTACAAGAGAGAGGAGAGATCTAAACATGTCCATGTCACCATGAGTCACTGACTACTAGCAGAGGTGATTCTGCTTCAGCTTCATTTGTTCTCCATTTTAGAGCAGTAACTAAACTTGGCAGTGTAGCAGTAGTACATACTTCATCTCTGACTCTCCATATACACACCATCTTACCACAGGCAACTGCTATACAACTCTGAGTATACTGTGTGTGTGTGTGTGTGGTGAGGGAGGAAGGGAGGGAGACAGTAACAAAAGTATTCATACTACACTAAACTTACATTTAGTTCTATTATTGGTAACAATAGTTCAGCTCCTTCAGCTTTAACCTCCTCTGGTAGTAACAGAGATTTACTCGAGATATCATTGTCATCTTTAATTTGCCACAGCCTCAGACTGAAGTCCTCAGAACTAGTGATGTAGCAGTTATTTGATATTGTTAATATCATAATATCTTACATTGTACAGATAGATTTCTCTCGACTGTTGTATCTGCAATTCATGACTTGACCTTTGTGACCTTTTAGTGATATCAGTGAAGAGATCCTAACAAGACCTAAAGAAAACAGATAATATGAACAGAATATAAATTACATAAAAATGTAATAATAGTGCATTATAACATACTAAAACGACATAGCCTCATACCCAGGTGTTCACTTGGATATGAGGCTACACAATGATAGTGTTATGATGAAATAATGCAACACATTTTAGATGAACAACAAATTTCAGAAATCACTCAAAGTAAAGAGTAGAATTAAGAGAGACATTAGGAGGTAGTCATTACTTACTATCATTGGAGATATTTCTATTTTTACCACAGACATGAGAAAAGACTTTAAGGAGTTGTTTCAAAGCCCAAAATCGATCTTCCAATTTTAATTTTGAAGAGAAAAGACAAGATGCTAATGCATCCACCATACGAGCTAACTCATGTGTTGATCTGTAAAGAGAAAAAAACATTGTCTTTACAATAAAATAAAATTTAGAGCATTAAAAGAGTAATCTTTTTAAAAACCTCTGAACACAAATATATACAGTTAATTAAAGGGATGTTCTCTTTTTTGAAATTACTAGAATATTAACTGATCCTCATAACATTCCAATGTAAGTTATTTAACATTGGACAAATAGTTATTCTTACCGAGTATGTAGACTGCCAACAGTCTGTGTAAGTGTCTGTACTAAACTCTTACTAACAGGAAAACTAGGATTACATAACACAGAGAGATCACTGTCTCCTCTATCATCTTTCTCAGTGTGTCCTTTCTTTGTGAACAGTTGAGATCCACCTACAGCAGCTGCTAATAGATCACGAGAACATGACTAAAATGTAGAGAAATATTATACACAAAGTAATCTTCTTATCAAATTAACATGTACATGTAAACTGAGTTTATTTACTTAAAACACAACTGTATTGTAATAGAGTTAATAAACCACTGTTACATTGGTCTATAGGTTGCTATAACAACCACTTATTATAATACAATATACTTTGTTACATGTAGTACGTAACCTTAATGATATCTTCCAACATCTATATGCACATGTATTGTATATGAATATTAGACATTCTACTATTATGAGGCCATTTAGCTACAGTTCATTTACGTAACTAAGGGTACCTGTAATAGCTGTGCTCCAGATTGACTTCCTTGACTAGCTATTGTAGTAATAGCTGATTCTATACAATTTAGCAGTCCACTTGATATTGTATCTTGATCAACTCGTTTTGCTTGAACTAAACGTAACAATCGTATTAAATGTTGTATATTGTCAAGATGAACAGTTTCAATTGCCTTCAAGTATCCAGCAGGATCTGCTTGAGATAGAGAAGACAAGAGACGCAAAATAACTCGTCTTGAAGACTGTGTCTGTACAGCAGTTAGAACACGCTCACTAGCAGAGATGCACTCATTGAGTGTTTTCAAATTCATAGCTTGATTAATGAGTTCTTTACAGGAGCTTGACAAGTGATACCACTCACTGCCTTGTCCGTCAGTAGTGGTAGAAGACTCTGCCTCCTTGGGGGTTTCTTCAGATGTGAAGGTACCCATTGGATTCTTTTCTGAGAATTTAAAAGTGGGTGGGGTTGGTTTAGAAGCAGAGAGTCCTAACGCTGAGAGAAGAGACTTCATAAAGTCAGGTGTACTGGTATCGAGACCAGTGAGATTTATATCTGGAACTAGAAGAAAGAGACAAATAAAGAAGAGTTTAAAGTTTAAGTTACATGTATATTATCTGAACATGTACATTTATATGTATGTAAAGTTCTACTCGTACCAGTTGGCATTGGTCAGGGTCAACCCCCTATCAATTATTTCATCTACTATTCAAGTTAATATTTTATAATTTCTAATAAGTTAATAATTAATATTATGTTAGTTAGAGTCAAATACTTAATCACTGCTGAAATTATCTTGTACAAATTCTACATGAACATGTATTATACTGCACTGTAATTTACAGATTTACTTTATTGAGGTATTATACTATATAAAAGAGTCTTTTATATGGTATGATTATTATTAATGGGAGCATTATACCTTCATCACTATGACTAGGTCCATCTAATAGATCAGGTGCGTGTGTAATATCTTGTTTTGGTTGTTTGGGTACATCCTCTTCATCTTCTTCAAACAAATTCTATAACAATAAAGAATTGTAGATAATTAAAACATTATAAATAAGTAGAAAAATTGCCTTTATATTCAATGATATCTCATAGCCTTTTATAACTTTACATAACTATTTCTTGAATTACAAATACAACATTAACAACTAGGACTTCAAGAACTTCAAACAAATTTATTCTTATTCCAAGGCTGTGTAGCTCAGTTGATAGAACAATGACATTGATTATTGAGGATCATAGTTCAAGTATTATTAGTTCAATATTCATTGTTTTATAAACCTTCCCTCTTCTAGTATTAACTATTGGCTTATTGTCTAATACAAAGACTATAATTGGCAGAGTAAAAAGCCTGGAGAGAATCCTCTATTTATCTTGAGTTTTGTCTATAATTATACAAGTACACAATATATTAATTAGAAGTTGAACAGGGTTAAATATTAACAAGCAGTATGTATGGGAATCTGGTGCTGTGCTTGACAAATGGTCATGTGATCTACTAAGCTGAGCAACATTTAAGAACATTTATATGATGGGAGACTGGTTGGTGTTGTGAGTCAGCAAAAAATGTCCTTACTGCAATAGAGGACAAAAAATCTTGAGCAGCTGACGACTGATCAGATTGCTGCCGAAGTCTCTCAATTTCTTCCCGTCGATGTAATTCTTCTTCTCGTAATCTTTCCTCTTGTTGAAGACGTTCAGTTTCTATTCGTTCAGCTTCCTCTATCACTGCATTTGGATTTTCAAATATCCACGTCAGAATGAGATCAAGTCGCTGCTGCATAGAGTGAACATCAGCAGGAATATCACATCTATAAATATAAAAACAAAATAGATAGTACTAAACAGTATCAATAACATACCTTCTACAAGCAATGTCAATATGGTCTTGTCCAAAGCCCATTTCTAGAAGCATGTTCATATGGGCAGAGTCGATAGGTCCATCTGGTGTTGCTCCTACTGATGGAGGAGGAGGAGGAGGAGGTGGGGGAGGAGGACCAGAGGAAGAAGCATTTGGTAGAGTAGGGATAGGAAATGGAGGATGAAATAGAGATCCAGGTGGTGGAGGAGGACCAGGGGGATGTCTCACTAATCCAGGAGGTGGAGGAGGACCAGGAGGAGGTCTGACTGATCCAGGAGGTGGAGGAGGACCAGGAGGAGGTCTGACTGATCCAGGAGGACCAGGAGGAGGTCTGACTAATCCAGGAAGTGGAGGAGGACCATGGTATTCAGGTGGTGGTCGAGGAGGAAGAACAGGAGGTAATCCAGGCGGCATTGGAGGTGGAAATAAACATGGAGGAGGAGGAGGAGGTATAAATGGAGCTTCATTATCATTATTATCTTCTTGTTCTTCATTATCATTATCTTCATCTGCCTTCAGTTCTGATAACAATGAACATAACAAATTAAGGTGCATATGAATAACACATGTAAAATACAAGTACATGTAGTTATATGTATATATGTATAAAAGTAGATTTGTAGTGAGTAAAACGTGGTCTAACCTGAAACTGTTTTCAGTAGGTGTCGATATGCTATTATAGAAGAGACCCGTTCCAGTTCTACTGGTCTGAGAACCTGTCTCAATGAAGAGGGTTGGACAGCATGAAGCACCATACATCTAATAAAAGATAGTGTTATCATTTTGTTTCTGAGTAAAGAGGAAGTGACTGAAAAAATTAATTACCTTAAAATATCAACAAATGTGTCCCTCAATTCTATAGATTTGGAATCTTCTTCTGAAGTAGGTGTGGTTGGTAGGAGGAGTTTAGCAAACTGATCAATATTGACAAGGTTTTCCAGTGCTCTCATAGAAGACAAACGTAGTCTCTGTTCACACCACATCATATAAGATGGAAGTGATGTCACCAAAGGAGGTGGAAGTTCCTCCAAAGAGGGCGAGGAAGGCTTTAACTTCAAGGAACCTAGAGGAAAAAGTTTAACTTTATACAAATAGGATCTAAATACTGATATAAATGATATCTTTCTATTATACATGTAGTTTCCTAATAGGTAAATTGAGCCATTTAAATGAGAGCTAAGATATAACACAATATGTTAACTTGTAGAATGTATAATAGAGTGCTATATTCATATAGCCAGGATATATATAATCACAAAATGTTAAAAAAATTTACTTCAGATCTAATTTAAATGAGTGTTTCTGTCCTCATTTTAATTAATGTAATTTTTTTCAATAAACGATACTGGTTATGAAGTTGTTGTGCCACACCTACCTATAATAGATTTAGGAATGTGTGGGTGGTCAATGACTCCAGACAATAATGCTAAATTCATTAATGTAATTGGTGTGATGTAACCTAGAATAATGTCAGCATTAAATGTACTACTAGCAGAGAGTCTAAGTCCAGCAAGTTGTCTAGTTCTGTGAGAGAGAGAGAGAGAGAGAGAGAGAGAGAGAGAGAGAGAGAGAGAGAGAGGGAGAGAGAGAGAGAGAGAGAGAGAGAGAATAATGAAATAATGAATACTCTTTATTAATATATACAAGTACATTAATATATTGTACAATCAACTCACATATTTTTTGATCCAATTGATCCATTTTCACTATCATCCGTCATTTCTTGTACTTTAATAACACCATCTTTCTCAATACCAATGACCACACCCTTTTTAACGTCATTATCATTTGTATCTATACCACAGGTTCCTCCCACTCTAAAACCAGAATTGACTCCACCCATCACAGCTAAACAAGGCCATACATCTTTACACAAATTCTTCATCAATACACTACATGTATCATTGAATGATAACGAGGGGGAGGAGTCATTGTCTTCCTCAGAATAAACTACAATAAGTCTCTCAACCAGTGAATTCATTTTAGACAGTCTAGAGCAAGAGAGAAAATAACACTGTTACATGTAACAGATACATATGTGCTATTGACTTCATACTGTTTTGTTTACATCAATTAGCATTCCTAGATTTATTTTATTTTTTAGTAAATGTTTTTATTTACTTGTATAGATACAGCTGTACGTAAATTGTATGCACTTGTAGAATAATGGATTCAAATTATAAATGCAACTTAAATATGAGCTTAATTTTCAACAGAAAAATTCCTTTTTTTCAATGTGATATTAAAACCAAAGAATGTCACAGTCAATATTAATTGTTCCTCATTGACATGTAACACTACTGACTGACCTTTCTCCTAAGATACTGCTTAAAGCATTATTCCATTTCTCTCTTGTCTGTAGTTGATGAATAATATCTACAATACTTTGAGAAAGGGCAAATGGAGAAGGAGCCAACGAGGGATAACCAGATGTAGTCTTCTCTTTATCAGCTAGTGAAGGTAGAGATGTCATTTTGTCACCAGTACCAAAGGAATGGAAAAGCAACTACAAAATATACACTCATATTATTTGTCTCTACAAAACAACATGAGATTAACCTTAGTCCGGTTAAGTGGTCGGTCACAAATTACCACTGGATACAGATCAGTATCAGGTACATGTACATTAGTAAATGATACATTAAGTGCCTGAAAAATAGACAAAATAAAAATTGAAAGAAGTCCATTACATAATAAAAATAAAGAAAGATCGAGTGGATGACTAGCTAGCTATCTAGCCTACTGCTACCACAATAGACAAGAGGCAGCATGCAAAAACACAGACATGTACATGTAAAGGTATTGACATGGTATTTCATCAGTGGTTTATACATGTATCTCCATGGTGACAAGTTACCCACTTGATCATTCAGTCCAAATGCCAATGTTTTGTTCACAGAGTCATATTCTAGGACGAGGGTATCTCCCTCTTTGATAGTGTAGTTAATAATATCACCAATCTCTCCGTCATGACATAGGACACCAGTCTGAGCCTCTAGTACCCATAATTGGGCACTATTACGTACCTAGAAAGAAAAACAGAACAGAACAAAAAGAACAATTAGATTGTATTCTTCTTTAACAATATACATGTACATATATTATATTACTGTTCTCCTACACGTGGAATTACTTCTTACCTGGACATCTGTTAAAGGTGTTAATGCTACACCAGCTGAGAAAGCAGGATTAGCACTCTGAGGAGTAATCTAAAAAGCCAAAAAAATATCAAAGGTGCACCTCTTTAAATTACGAACATTATGTGCAAAGAAATAATACACATAGAGAAAATCCTACCTTCCAGCGATATTTCCCATTATTAAGAGGTGTGGTCCCAAGAGCATAACTAACAGTATAATTTGAAGGGTCAGTAGCTACAGACTGCATGATACAGTTATCAGATTGTACCTCAAATGTACAATGTTGAGAGGACCCTTCATCAAATCTAGGATTATAAAGGTTGTATGGAGTTATTGTATGATGGTTAGTTCCTCACCTAAAAGTTAGTGAATTGAAATCAGTGCTGGAGTCTTTAGGAGTTCCTAACACTGGTTGAATAGAAGAAGAGGGCCCAAGAAACATAACTTTGTATAGTAAATCAAAAAGACTCTCCAAGACCTATGTTATAAGTAGATGGAGTAATGTTCTGTCTCTTGGAATAAGCTGACTTCTTAATAAGAGTCAGTATATCAAGAATGTAAGATAATATTTACACTGATACATGTAGTGCTATGAGTACAGTATAAAGACTAGCTAGAATTTATTACAGTTAGCTTAACATATTAATAGAAATAAAACAAATTCTTACAATGGAATTGCTAATAACATTGTATGTACAAGAGACCTTGAAATATGACAACATCACCATTAATTATCTCAGACAAACTAATTAGATCCTTTCCTCTATCTCACTAAATTATATGTACTGTATAATAAATGGACTTGCCTCACTACATTGAGCTGAAGTGTGACTGTCTTCATTGCTCTCTATGAGAATTGACTGAAGAAGTTGAAGTGCTACTAAACGGGTCTTAAGAGATGATATAGCTGGAAGACCTAATGAAATAAAGAATATAAAAAGCATCCATGTTAGAGAATAGTAACACTTTTATAATGTAGGAAAAGAACACACACTGTTAGTTAAAAAATCAAGTACAAATTCACAAAATTCTACTGGTCAAGAAGAAAAGCAAGTTAATAGCAATGAACATATGTCATAAAGTTATATGTAGATTTTATCATTCTAAAGTTATTGGGTATAGAAATTATTAATATCAACATGTTTATTTCTACCTGTATTATCTTGTATGTCAACAATTTTCAACAATAAATTGAACCACTTTGAGGAAGAGATAACAGCAAACATTGTATCACTGACACTTAACAAGGTATTAAGAAAGGAGAGGTAATCTGCTAACAATCTTTCTCTCTCCTCTTGTGTACATTCTCGCTGCTTCCAGGCTTCAGATATGACAGCATCACTGACTGTAATATACCCCTCCAATTGACCATAAAGAACATCACATATAACAGTTAATATGTCTGAATCAACTGGCAGGATTTCTTTTCTGATACTGAGAGAGAGAGAGAGAGAGAGAGAGAAGAAATGATACACAATTCATAATCAGAAGACAACAAGCTACAGACTGTCATTACAACTTACACAGCTTGAAATGCTATTGACTGCATCGATTGAATACTGGCCATTTGTAAAGTAGTAGCCAGTGAACCACTAACTAGAAATACTTGAGGAAGTAAATAAGTGTTAACAGTCCCAGAAGTCAACGCAAGATGTCGATAAAGATTACCTAGAGAAAAGAGAAAAAAAATATAGTACAAGTAAATATATAGTCTGAATCATTTGTTAAGTGCTATACATAGTAGTTATGTGATTAACTGGCTTTATTATAATTGTAATTATGTATATAAAATTAATACATTAATCATAAATATAATATTACATACCAGTTAATACAGACTTGAGGTCACCTGGATTATGAACAGTATGTAACCAAAATAACGCAAGGAGTATGTCATTTTGCAGACGTAAATCAGGATGGGTGTGGTCTGGACAGAGTTCAATAAGAGGTGAGACCAATTGTTGAAGAATTCTGTGATAAAGGCTTTTTACTTGATGTTGTAAAGACAATGGAGCATGTGGTACCTGTATAGATGAAATGTGTATTATCTAACTACTCTCTGTCTATCCATTTCTCTGTCCCTCTATTTGTCCATACATCTATCTGTCTATCTTTCTATCTATCTATCCATCCATTCATCCTTCCCTCACTTCATAATCAGGATCAATAAAACATATAGAGACACAATGTGACAAATATAATAATCTAGATGATGACAAGAGCTCGTGTCTTTCTTTAACAGCACCAAGAAAACTCTCTAGACGTTCTAATATTTCACACAACACCTAATAATAACAACAAACATAGCAACTACAATGTCAGCATTACTACATGTACATGTATTACATGGTTATCACTAGTAGGTATAATATATAAGTTATGTGATATATTTTAATACTTATTACTTACATGTGCTCTTTTACATTGATTACAAGTCATGTGACATATTTTAATACTTATTACTTACATGTGCTCTTTTACATTGATTTATTAATAGCAATAGTAATTCTTCTCTAGTAACAAGGTCAGTATTTTCCATGTTAAAAGCTGAGAGAACTAAACTGTTCAAAAATGAACACACTTTAGATGAGAATGTACTAGAAGTTGGTGACCTTTGAACCTATATAAGATAAAAGACTCGAATAGACAAACTGTATAGAGCAGGCAAATTAACATAATTAACTATTAATAGCAGGTCTACAACCAATCAAATTCATCCCCTACAAACCTGTTCATTAAGTCTTTCTCTTTGCCATCTTAGTAATGATAATGCTTTTTTGACTTCTTCCAGTGACCATGCTTCTCCAGATTCTAGGCTAGAATTAATATCTTCATTTGCAAACACATTTTCAGCCTCTTTCTCTGTATTTATTTCACCACTATCAACACTCTAAAAATAACAATTACCATAATAAAAAATATTAGAACTGCGTATTGTTGTAAGATTTATTTTGTATAAATTTATAGTTTTATCAATGAGGTTAAAATTAAGCTATTGATAAAAATCTAAAGTTTTAATTATAGGTCTTCATTTCTATTATTACCTCTAATAGATCAAAATCTAAACGAGGGGGTGAGGCCAAGTCAGCAGGATGAGAAAGAAGACGAGCTGGAGGGTTACGTCCACGGGGAGGACGAAGGGTACTACCCGGACTACGACTGAGAATGTTATCAACTGATGTTTGACGTTCAGCAGGACTAACACAATACAAATAAATCACAATAAATATATATACATGTACATTAATATTATAATAAAACAATAGATACTGTACAGTTGTGTCTTGGAGTGATAATGTCTTGTTGGTCACTAGTTTAGACTAATGGCTGTGCTATTGCTAAATGAACTGTATGTTTCTATACAACTACAATATTACATGTAAACTTACTCCTAGCATAAAGTGTCTACAAGCAAATATCATCTTGTAGAGATGCACATACTTGTACAAGTACATACCTGAAAAATCTACATGTATGTGACAACAATCTGTCTTGCTTTCAAAAGCAAGACAACATGTACCATTTGGTTTTAGTTATTTAAATGTCATTCTTGTATTGTACATGTACATGTATTGTCATTGTATATGTACATGTATTGTCATTGTACATGTACATGTATTGTCATTGTATATGTACATATCTTGTCATTGTACATGTACATGTATTATCATTGTACATGTACATGTATTATCATTGTACATGTACATGTATTGTCATTGTACATTTACATGTATTGTCATTGTACATTTACATGTATTATCATTGTACATGTACATGTATTATCATTGTACATGTACATGTATTGTCATCTGTCATTGTACATATACATGTATTATCATCATACATGTACATGTATTGTCATTGTACATTTACATGTATTATCATTGTATATGTACATATATTGTCATTGTACATACGTACCTTGTAGCATTAATCTGTGGTACAATGGGCATAGTCTCCTCAGGTACAGCTCCATCAAATAAACACAAAAAAAATAACAACATAGAACACACACCAGTACAAGTATCAGCATATTTGACTGACTCCTCCTCTGAAATCTACAAAAAGACATAAAATGGAGCTCATAATGACCACACCCACTTCTCCTTCACTATTAGGTACTGGTCTTTGCATGAATATTTCTTTCCTGAGGGAAAAAACTGCTCGATAGACATCAATGAGTTCTTTTCGTGGTTTGCCTGGGTGATTAAGAGCATAGTGAGTGAGACCACAGTGATGTAAATAGCAAGCTAGTGCAGCACAGGAGACTTGTCTGAGTTGAGGGATACTCTCTTCATCGCTGGCTGTGTTCCAGTCTGAAAGGGAAACAGAAGAGTCAATTTGGTAAGAGAAAGGAGGAGAGAGGAATGATGACAATAGTGTTATGAACATGTAGTGCCAATCAATACCTCTAGAACGAGCTAGATTCATCATATTAATATAGAGCTTTTCAGCATCATTGTGACCAGCAGCACCAACTGCCAGAGCTTCAATAGTTGAACTAGTCTATAGAAATATAAATAGTGAATATATATATATATCTTAGTCTATTTAAACAGGACCATAGTAACTAATGCATATCAAATCTAAACAGGACCATATTAACTAATGCATATCAAATCAAGCTAACAGCTCAATTGCTAGTATTGTGCATAAAATGCTTAATAAAAAAGTACTGAAATAGTTTATGTTGTCTACTGATCTTAAATACCAGAGCCATGAGCAGGAGTAGCTAGGGTGACCTTAACTGCTACTCTTTTGTTAGACTCAATTCATTTTATTTATTTAACAGGTGTTTTTCTAGTTGGATTACCACTATTTTCAAATAGTTTTTGTTCCATACTTCCATATTGAGTGGTGGTATATCTTCATAATCTTTATAATCTTGACAAGGTAGAGCTACTTCACTGGTAGGATCAGTCCAAGCTTCAAAGTCTTCTCGTACTAATGACCAATTACATTCACCTGCTTCACTTTCAGGAGGAAGAACTCGACACATTCTGTACCATAAGAGCAAAGCTAGAGAAGGAAAATAAATGAACAAATAGTGTGTGTGTGTGTGTGACAAGACTATATTGGATTTACAGACATATTACATTTAGTTGTAATGGTTTCTTTTTTACCTTCTGATAATCCATCTAGTCCTGCTGGTATGCAAAAAAGATGGCCTTCTTTGAGTGTCTTTTTATCTTTATCAAAACTAAAGTCACGAGCCTCTTGTTCATCACTAATAGATGTCTAAGAGAGAGAGGGAGGGAAAGAGAGAGAGGAAGGGAAAGTGGGGAGAAGGTGAAGGAAGAAAAGAGAGAGAGAAATAAGGAAGGAGAGAAAGGAATGAAGGAATTAATGAGCTTTTTGGCACATACATTTAGTGTTCTTCCAATACTATGAAGACATCTACCAGCACTATATGTCATACGTCTTTCAAACAGACACAAAAAAGACCATATATCTTTATTATCAGAAGACAGGACAGTATCTAAAAACAATATACAATAATTTATGACTAGTTAGATATTTTCATGAATTCAATTTTTTTTCATTATAGAAGTTATTGTAACACTCACAAAATGAAGAGGAGTTATAAATGACCACACTTTTTGTACAATTAATACAGTGTATGATGTATAGTAGTAATGTATTAAAAATTAAGATGATGTCAATTTTATTACAAAAGGACTATTTCGCTGCACAAAAATATCCTGCTATGTGGACATTAATCCTAAATTTTTGCAGAAATATTAATTTAAAACAGATAATCTAAAGAAATTAAGAATAAGAGATGCTCCATTGTTTTTATAATAATGAAAGTAAGGATAAATGAACCTCACAGTTTGTAAAGTGGTCAACAATGATAGATTGTAGAATATAATTATGCTCTATTATCAATGGATTAATTTACTATTGAAAGTTGTATAAAACAATAAAATAAAATGAAGCTGATACCTAACAATGCAAAATTGACTGGCGTGCTTTTTTGGACAAGATAGAATAAAAATGAAGCAATTAGTAGTCACCTTAAAATACATTATCATACAGTACCTAGTTGCTATGCAAAATGCTAGCAATGTAACTATGACGTCAGTTGTTTTTTACTATGCATACATTGGCTATAGGAACAGTTACTATGATAACAGTAACCATGGTAACAGACTACATTGACTACACTCAGATATTACCTTGATGTTGTAGTTCCTGCTCTTCAAGTGTCTCTAGTATGTCTTGATTGAGAGAGAGTAAAGAATGACTGGCTTGGGCAAATTTTAAAAACACTCCTTCCACTAACAGAGATTGCCTAGAAAAATTGTATAATATAATATGATGTTCAATTATATTAATATAAGGCTAAGCTTAATAGAAGTATCATGAACATACTATCTTGTCCATGTACAATAATCTGAACTAACTTAAAGATTAACCTATCACTTGAACTTTAATAGCATTTCAATACTTCAACATTACAAGGAACTAAGCAACCTTAATTACTAGAGGTTAACAACATACCTACCCTCATATTACTAGGGGCTAACTCGTTCTTTAAATGTTAGGGGTTAGTCTATATTTATAACAAGGGACTAAGCTATAATCATATACAAATACACCCTTAAAGATTAGCCAATATACATGTATCTGTACTTAATTATTAAGGGGTAATCCCCATCCACACACAACTTAATGGATAACACATTTCAAACTTAATTATATGGGGTTAACTCACATACATACATACCTCACAGATGTGGCTTTTGTTATAGACATTGCTACATGGCTCGGAAAACCTGTTACAATAAAGCTCTTTAATACAGACTCCTTTTTCTCAATAAAACAAACTGGACTATCTCCTCGACTAGATGAGGCAACAGCTGACAAAAGAGGAAGACAAAGATCTTCTAATATTTGAATAAAAGGTGTAAGATAAGTCTTCATCACTGGATTTTCCTATAGAATGATGCATTAATTGAGGTTAATTAGATCATTACTTGAGAGGGTTTCTAGGGAAGGATACCAGCTGGTTAGACATAACCACAGCCTTACTGTACATCTAACAGATGTACCATGGCAACTGAACCAGCTATGCACATTATAATATATGGTAATGATATCAAAACTACATCCAAAGATCTACTGTCAGAACTAACAACATTGAATTAATGAAGTAAATATAGATTTGAATGATGATCTCGCATTGCATGCAACAAGCAATCAGGTGTTTGACATGGACCACTACTTAGCCTCTGTGTTGCCTCTAGAGAGTTTCTAAGACTATTAAGTATCTGAGACAAATATTAGTAGTTAACAGATGTAAATAATTTGGAACTAATTTAATACATTGAACAAAACACATTGAAATTGCTCACATTGTTAAGGGGCCCCCAATAATTGTGGAAGTCTGTGTCCACTAGCCGGGTATCTGTGGTTCGAGAGTGTACAAGTAGAAATGACAGCACATGTGTATAAGAGGATAAAATAAATTGTTCAAATGATCTGAGAATTTTAGATGGAATGACATCAGTCTGATCTGTTCCATCTTCTAATGGTAGGTCTCTATTCAACATAGTTAACTGAAAATAGTAAACAAGAGAACATTGTAACATGTCTATTGTAAATACATATTATTAAATGCATGATGTGAACTACAATGTTGTAATAGTCAGAATATGTTGATACCTGATGCCTAAAGCTGACCTAAGAAAATCACTTTCTCTTTTATTGACATTATGGTAGTACAATTGTACCAAGGAGGATAAAAGTTTGATAGCAAAATCCTAATGGTTTCAATAGTCAATCATTTGAATCTATACAAATAATTTGGCAGTATTACGCAAGAGGTTTAAAATCAATGCGACAGAAGAAGTATAATGATCTGATAACAATGGTCAGACAATAATAGAATCCTTATGATCACAATCATCAAGAAGCAATTGATCAATGGAGATATAATGATCTGATAATGATGGTGGCACATTCAGACAATAATAGAATCATTATGATCGCAATCATTATGAACCAAGGCAATTAGACATGAAGTTTAAATTCAGTGTCTTATTGTGAGGATATAATGACATTGTCACAATAGGACAATAATTATATCATCAGTGTCTAGTGATCACAATAGGGACATCAGTCTCAGTAGGACAACAATGTGGTCATCAGTGGCTAAATATCCCAGTAGAACAACAATGGGATATCAACCATATGACTGATTAGGACAACAATGTGATCATCAGTGGCTAAATATCACAGTAGGACAACAATGGGATATCAACCAAGTGACTTATGGTATCACAGTAGAACAAATTGAGCTCTCCAATGTCATTTTATCATCTTTTGTGTGTGCAATGTGTTGTGTGTGAACTTACAGCATGTTCCTTCAAATAATGAGCCATTCTCTCACAAAGTGCAAACAAATCAGAACTAATAGCACTTCCTGACCAAGACAGTCGTCTAAAGGAGACAAAATTATAATTATCCTAACATTAGTATTGACACAAGTCATATAATAGCAAGAAGAGAGAATTATTATAATATGTGTATGAGGCTGGCTATCCAGTAGTTTGATCATTTGATCAAGTCATACATATCATTTTAGTGGTCATAGTAAATTCACTGGTTACAATTTATATTGGTAGGTTATTCTACATCAACATTTGTACACAAACAGAACATTGAATGGAGATTGGTGAATGAATGTGAGAATGTATAGTACATGATCCAAAATAAGCTTAGCTCTGTTTGGTACTCGAAGGATACCAGACAGAAACAAGAACATATTAACCAATATCCTGTGTAAATGTGATGTAAATATGACAATTTATAAGAAGACCAGCTGTAATTTGGATAAATACTAACTACATTAAGACACTAGACACTAGTGCAGGAAACAAAAAGTGTATTATAATGGAAAACATTACATTACAACTGAATTGGTCTGATCTATAAGTATGTACACATGTGCAATGATTGGCAGGATGTTACAATTTAATAGGTTTAATCCCAGCTGTTTTAAAGTATTTCCTTTAAAGGGACTAAATCATTTCCTTTAATCACAGTGCAGTACTGTAAATAATGTAATGCCATGTACAGTGTGTGTGTGTATAATATGTACTGTTTCCTTACTCTGGATTTCCCGATGGTTTTGAATAAAACTGTAAACATTGATCATCAGCTAACAGTCCTGAAAGGTCACCTTTTTCACTGTCTTTATCACCAATAAATCCATCTAACAATAAATTCAATTGACGAATCTACATGTAGCAAAGAGGATTAGGTCCAAATAGAGGGTGTGGTCACATGGTACCTGTCCTCCAGTTAGTGAGAAAAATTGGGTGGGATTTGAGGGGAGGAGACTTGAGAGAAGTTTTAAACGATCCAATGTGGGAGGCAAGAGAACAGAGGAACCAATTTCCATAGCTTCACTACAAACCTGTAAAAATTTGAATAAACAGTCACCATCACTTCCATCAATCTATTTGTCTGTCTGTTCATGCATGCATCCATCAATATACCTTGTCAAGGCTAGGTGGTAAGTGAGAGTCAATGAGTTGTAGGAGGAGATTCCTTAGTGGTCGTACACTTTTCCCACAAGCCATTTGAATCGATCCAGATCCCAGGGGTACAACCAATCCAAGATGAACTCGAAGAAGTGACAAAATAGAATAAACAAATGTTTCTTGAGCTCTAAAACAATAAAGTACATCAATGAAAAGAATTTTGGCCTATTTCCCACAATAATGTGCAAAAACAAGGTCATTGTTACAGAAACCTCACTATTATGAACAATTCATAGTGCCCCTTATAAGAGACACACGCAGTATGTACATTAACAAGTATATCTTGTGTACTGTACTTACTTCATATCTAAAAAGGGTGGAGTTGGGGTGTGATTCTTCATATCCCAGTATTGTTCTACTAATTTGACTAACTGTTCAAATGTCTTTTCTTCGACACTAATGCAATAAGGCCATTGCCATACTGTAGTAGCACGTCTATAGAATAAAATGTACAATATATAATAGGATATACTGTACATACAATAATAATATATAGTATATGTACATAATAGCACATGTATTCAATATCAGGAGCCTATATAGTCTTTCAAAGGAAGGAAGGAGTGTGCAACTTGAAAGCTAGTACTGTGTTATACAAACTACAGCAGTAACCTCATGACCATATTTGGAAACTTAAGTACTTGATAATTGCAAATGCATGAGGCTATAATCTTCTGTCAATGTACATATCAAAGGTATATGACAACAGCACACAGTTGTTGAATTAAAAAATGGCTTTCTACCTGTCAGTTGGTACAGCTGTCCATATAATACTGTGAGAAGTACCAGCTGATATTTGCTGTACTTGAATACCTTCAAGACCTTGGACTTTAGCTGGTCTAGTTATTGAACTATTGCTGTGTCCCTGACCACATTGACCCATACTGTTAGTACCCCAAGCAAACACTTCACCTCCTAAAGAGAATAGAAAGGAAATAAATGCAATAACAATGCGTCTGGTAATGAAATATGTTGAGAATTATCAACATAACTACACTTCCGCTTGAGGGGAATTACAAAACATAAGAGCTGGAGGGAAATTTCAAAACGTAAGAGTTTGAGGGAAATTTCAAACGTAAGTTCCTATTAGTAGAGCATACAATGTATGTTGTACAGCTGTATGCATTTGGTTACAACAATAATCAGTACTATGTGTACTGATTATTGTAACAAGGAAATCAATTTGGTGTGGTCTAGCTAGTGAGTGTCTTGTAAAGGGAAAAAGTATTACATATTTTGTTATAGTACTATAGGGAAAATTAGGTATGACAAGGTCAGTGACATTGTATGGGAAAAAAGCACATCAAAGACAGTACAAGTGTTGTTATGATTAATGGTTCTGATTAATGTTGAGAAAAAGTTCTAGTCATCAAACACACAATCTGAAATCATCAGGAACTGAAAAACCAGCATTTTCCTTATATATAATGACATATCCATAACAGACTATGTTGACAACAGATCATAACAATTACTGCAACAAGGAAGTCAAATTTGGTGTGGTCTAGTTAGTGAGTATCTTGTATAGGGAAAAGACAAAACATTTTGATATAGTACAATTCTATTTTATACAATACAAAATGTTACAAACTGATGACTCAATAAAATTAATGTAAAGATTTATTTCTTACCCAAACAACAAACACAAAATATACACATGTCCTCATGCACAAGTACATGTATATTTGATACTACTTATGTACATAGTGATAACAGATATTTTCATCGGACATATATGGTCATAACTTACTTTGAGTGAGAGCTAAACAGTGTCCATCACCAGTGGTTATATCAACAATGATTTCCGATGTCAATGTGTCAATAAGCCAAGGTGTTGACTGTGTTGTATCAGATGTACCAATACCAAGTCCACTGCCTTTACCAAATGTATAGACCTTGTGAGAAGAAGAGAACACGACAATATATTGAATAAATGCAATATGATACTATAATAAATGAATAGATGGAGAAAGGTTTGTCAAACTCCTAATTTCAAACTCTTTCTAACCACTCCTTTTATATTATATTATAATGAATGAATGAATGATAAAAAGATGATAGATAGATGGATGAGTGTGTGAACAATAGGATATTCCGTTGATGGCACAACAATATATATATATATATATATATATGTACACATATATGCGCATGTATGTGTACATGTATATGTACATGTATTGTTCTTACTTTTCCAGTAAGGGATAGGACAGCACTATACTGGTTGGCAGCACATACTTTGAGAATATTTTGACCTCGTAAAGCCTCAATGACCTATAGTAACAATATAATAAAAGTTTATTAAAAGGTAATAGTGATCAATTCAAGATGTTAGTAAACAAGTAGTAGGAGAGCCATAGCTAACATTCCAATCTATGTAAATCTACTTACATTAATTGATGGATCGTTAACTAGCAAACAGACCAATTGACTAGAATACATGTCTCATCTTAATGATCCAGGGTGCCCTTATCGTAAACATTACTAGGTGTCTTTCTAATTTGATCTGATTAGTGTTAATTGTAACAAACTATTAAGTCACCTTGGGTTGTTATTGCTATTAAAATTAATAATAATAGTAATAATTCATAGTATACCAACTTTTACTAAATTTTCAGAGGGCTGTTATATTGAGAAATATTATATAACACTATTAGACTAGTACAATAAAACAATAGTCTATTATATAACACTATTAGACTAGTACAATAAAACAATAGTCTATTATATAACACTATTAGACTAGTACAATAGTACACAGTTTAATGAATGCGGTAACTTTATAACAACAATCTTTTTTGTAATACGTTTACATACTGCAATGATAAAATGTTATATAATATCTCAATATTATTGATAAACAGTGTAATTTAGAATCATAAATATTTATATTATGATTGATCAAGCTCCCCTCTCTTTCCCTTCCTCCCTCCCTCTCTCTCTCTCTCTCTCTCTCTCTCTCTCAATTCATTATATTCAAATCCAAAAAGGTCTCACTTTAGGAGAAGTATATCGAGTGTTGTCTCCATGCCCAAGTTTACCAGTGTCTCCAGATCCAAATGACCAAACTGTTGAGCCATCTTCAGAGAGAGCTAAAGTGTGTGAGCAGCCACAGGAGACTTGTCTGACAGCACCAATGGTTGTAACTTTAGTAGGTGTTTTCATAGTAGTTGTATTACCATGACCTATGGTGTAGGGGGGATGTGACTTAATGACGACAAACAACTGAAAAAAACAATATAACAAACAAAACAAAACAAAACAAATTTTAGTGATACCAAAAAGAAATAAATAAAGCTAATTTCAGCTTCTAACAACACTGGAATTATAATAATTATTGTTGTTAAGTGCTTATAAATGATACATCAAGTCACATATTAAACAATATAGCCAGTTATTACTTCTTACAGATTTAAACATTACTTAAATTAGTCAGAACAATCTACGCACATCTTAATACACTATGGAGATAGTTATTGTACCATAATAATAAACCAGTACAGTTTACTTTCAATGATATCTTCCTAGTAACACTAATTGCATAGTAACACAGTCGCCCACACATAATAATAAAACCATGGCAATCCTTCATGTATATGTGCTTACAAAAACATTTCCATGCAGCTGAATACAAACAGATGCAATCACACATTAAAAATACATGATATAATAAACTAGCAGACATCTGTTCAAGTTTTACCTAATCGTCCATAATCCCCTTCTCCCCATGTATACAGTTCATTGTCTGCAGTAACAGCAGCGCTATGTCTGTTACCACAGGACACCTGTCGTATAATTTTGCCAACAAATGCTTGAATGATTTTGGGAGTTTTTTGTGTTGTATTATTGCCATGACCAAGTTTGCCATGCTCCCCTAGATAATAGAATAGGTAGGTTTTAGTAAGAAATACTTATTGTGTAATATGTTACTACAAATAACCCCACCATGACAATAACTAAATGATTAAGAAAGCTTACCATCTCCCCAGCTATAAACATTGCCAATTTTATCAATAGCTAAAGAGTGTCCATCAGAGCCACGAGATGATGCTATTTTTTGTATTAGTGTATTCTCAGGAAATGTATTAATATCTTTTAGACTACTCTGAGTCTCGCTATTACCAAGACCAAGCCGACCATAACTTCCCTTGAAAGAAGAACACATAACAGCATAACATTGTACAATAATAATATGCTTACTTTACCACAACCTTTCATTGACCCATTGGAAAATACTAGAAAAGTACAGTACTGTCCAGCCTCAACCTAATAGTGAAAGAGGAAGGGAAGAGAGAGATCATATCACAGATCAAAATCTAACCACCACGCACGCCATATTATTTTTGTACAAACTTACAAATTGTGCATTCGCCATGTGTGTCATATGAGTTGCTTGTAGAAACTTTTCAGTAGAGCCCATAGCTAACTGACTGCTGCTATTACTGCCAAAAGCATATACCTACAAAACACACATTCTATAAATAAATGTTGCATTATTTGTGCCAACTCAAGACAAATACTATGCCAACATGACATTCTGTCTACAGAATCAACATTGGTTTCTCAGACTCCAACACTACTGTAACATATGGGCATTTGATGCATCATCTTTCAACAAATCATATATGTACATGTTGAATACATACAGTAACTGTATATAATAGTTCTTACCTCTGAGGACTGAGATAAGAATTGTCGGCCGTTACCAGAAGCACTCTCACCACAGAAACATTGAGTACAGTGCTCGCAAGCTTCATATAGCTAACAATTAAGAAGAAATAGAATTACTGAATAAAAGGAAGGATTGTGGAATCAAATAAATGAATAGATTGAAACAAGACAAGTAATTGAATCAATGTTTACAGGAAATGGATAAGTACTGAATAGATGAAGACAACAGATGTACTGCATGATGGTTGAATAGAGTGTGTGTGTTAACCTCATTAGTTAGATAAACAATGTATTCCATTAATGTCACATGATCGTCAGGTGATGAAACCTCACTTGGGACAAAGGGTTTTAGAACCCTAGACATGCCAATATTCTATAGACAAATAAAGAAAGAATAATAATTTGAATTTAAACAGAAATGTTAAATGAGAGTTATTTATGATAATAATGAAAAATCTACTATAACTTAAAATAGATAATATATTATTTACATGTTTTTTAAAAGAAAATTAACAATGACAATGAACTCAAACCATATGATATAGTACTAGGACCATTTTAATATACTAGGATCATTAATAGCCATGATTTATTTAGGGTATTAATGGTATTTAAGAACCTCATGATAATAACATGAACAATATGTAAGTAGCATAAACATAACGACTGATCATATTGAAATCATTTGGTTAGTGGGAATAGAACAATCAATTGTTGACCCTATAAAATTGATATCATTGACAAAATACCTACATTACACTTCAGAAGTCCTGTTGCTATAGAAACAAGGGAATTCCCCATGGCTATTGCCACATAACATTGATGTCATTATATTATACAAGATATTCTGGTTTGGTTTACCAGTATATACCAAATAATAATGATACATTATTTAATGGAAACATCAGGTCCAATTAGTTACCATGACAATTAGTATAGGACTGTTGAGTTTTTTAAGCATAATTGTTATTACAATAGTATTATGAATGGGTCATTGTTGGTCTATCGTGCATCAAAATGTCTTGTTTATATAGAGGATTCCCAGCCAATGGTTGATGGGAACTTCCTCTCTAAATATAAGACAAAAAATAAATTGACATTATCTAAATATAAAAATGTAGATTATTCTGTTATTGTCAATTCTGGATACATTACAATTTATGTACTATCTAATTATAAATGGAGACAAATATTTAACATGTGTGAACAATGACAAGATCTACACCATTACACACAATTATTCATAGCCTCAAATTGTATGTTAAAGTATATTAGGGGAAACTAGTGACTCTAGTGGCTGTTCATATTGTACACTGTCTAGAGGTAATTATATATTGTATAAGGTAGTAGTACCTAAAGTATAATATATTAATAATAGTAACTTAACTTTCACTGGTTATATCATTAGACTAAGATACTAAGTGAGTCAGTGATTTAGACTTAGTTATTACACAATGTATACTTTTTATTCAGTACTGTCTTTAGGTGTGCAAAGTTAGATTAAAACATTGTTTAGGTTTCAATGTACTATATCAAATAAGAGATTTTGATGCAAAAATGATTTGCTCTAAAGTAAAGAAACCTTGTAACAAAAGGACAAGAAATAAGTGATCTTAATGGTTTATTTTAAATCATTTCCTGACTCAGTTGTTGATTGCGTGAGTGTACATACATTACTAACACTGCCTAGTAGTTGCTATGGCAACAAAACTGACCATCTGTAACTTGATAATGTGAAATGTTTTTTTCATAACAAATTATGTAATAATGATGTAATCACAGTTAATATTAGGCCACGAAGACACACACTCATTACAGAAGAATATACCATCTGTTGATGGAGTAATTGTAAAGTTTCATTTTGAAAAGCATCTGGTTATCAAAGAGAGGATGCCCTGTCCCTACAGACAGCTGAAGAAACAACGTGTTTTTAACAAAAATTCCATCTAAATTACGTTGCGATAACAACGATCATTGTCAGTTACCATGGCAACACTATCTTACTTTAATACTGATCATATTGAATACTATTTTCTGTTGTTTTGTTTTTAAGTTGATAAGCAAAAATTACAACAACTAAAATGAAGTGACAGCATTGATTTCTCTATAATGACAATTCCTTATTAAGGACTCACAGTCAATGTACAAGTTATGTGACAACAGAGTATAACATAACATCTTAACAACATCCATGAATGTTTTATTCATGTGTGTCATTCCATAATGAAAACAATAAAATCTATAACTATTAGTCAATGTTCCCTAATGGGAGTTTCTAGTAGGAGAGGAAAACCCTTTACTCAAAGAAATTGAAAACATAAAAATTAAAATAAAAAAAAATCCAGGGCTGTAACATAACTATATAAGGGAGACACTATGGATTATCAGTAATGTATGAAATATCTCAACTACTGTATTATTGGTATACAACAGGGATATAAACTATATGTGTATATATACAATGGACAGTTGATTATATAAATTAGAGTGATATGCCTCATACAATTAAACGCCTTCTTAAGTCTCTAATGGGATATCTCTATAAGGATAATTCAAGGAATTGCCCTTTTAATCAAGTCAATTAGGTTGGGTCCAATGATGTCCACAAGACAAATTAACTCTTGAGTATACAGGGTCTCATCTATAAAGTTATTCAGGAGGGGGGGGGGGGGGGGCAAATTTGGATGTAGCTGAGTTAAGTGAGGCAGTGGGTTTCTGACTCTACTCTGCCTTAAATATTCCCAAGGGGGAGGAACAAATGCCCCTCCTGTCCCCCCTAAATGAAACCTTTACATATCTAAAATAAATACATTTATTGTTGATGCTTTGCACACTTACTGTTTTTTGTTGTATCTCCTTGACCACAAACTGACACAAATCTTGCGATAAATATGGCAGTTCAGCCCCTCTTACATCCATAAAACTAGTCAAACAAGTAAAACAGGATGCAATCCAGTTAATAAAACTTGCCAAACTACCCTCATGTAAAGTCAACAATAGCGATATTTCTAAAGCAAGTCTTCGTCCTTCTTTATCAACTCCAGATGAAGGAGCAAGTATCCACTTCAAAAACTCTCGTCCTTGATCCAAACAAGATTGACTAAGAGTGGAAATAGTTCTAGGATTATTTAACGATAGAGGTGGAAGTGAACGAAATATCTCAACAACAGATATTAGTACTTCATTAGGAAGACAGAGCTCAGGTAATGGTAATCCTTCTATATAATGAGAGAAGAGGTACATATATAAGTCATACTATTCCAATAAGCATATTATGAGGACATGGTTAGTTACACGTACATAGAAAATACATGAAAATAAACATGTATAATATTGTAACACACTTCTATAAATAATATTGAGTACTTGAAAGTTTTCTAATTTACAAATAATCCCAGTGTGTCTGTAATAGCAGAATACCTGACAGAATCACAAACTGAATTGTCAGCCTATTAGCAGCAGTCTTTAGCTAAATAAAGGGTTAATTATTTTTATAAACAGGAAATCAGTCCATAATGTCAGCTAGCAAGAGTACACATACTTATATTACTAGTTGAATGTATTTATATACAAATAGATGGTTTCTAAAACCAGATCAAAGCACCTGGCTTCTCCACTACACAAACAGTTATGAAATTCAATATAATCTACAATAACATATCAATATAGCAATATAGTTACAAGCTATAAAAATACAAAGATATTGAAAGTACAGTTAAGTCAATGATATGGGTTCTCAAGTAGGAAATAAACACTAAACAATCTAGAGTACATATCTGTATGGTGCATATGTATCTGTAATGGGTATATACATAATGGAGTATATGTAATGGTTTTGGATAGTGTAATCACTATAATGGGTATACATACATGCAATGGAATATATGTAGTGGTTTAGGATAGTGTAATCACTATAATGGGTATACATGCAATGGAATATATGTAGTGGTTTAGGATAGTGTAATCACTATAATGGAATGGGTACACATACATGCAATGGAATATATGTAATGGTTTAGGATAGTGTAATTACTATAATGGGTATACATGTAATGGAATATATGTAGTGGTTTAGGATAGTGTAATCACTATAATGGGTATACATGCAATGGAATATATGTAATGGTTTAGGATAGTGTAATCACTATAATGGGTATACATAAAATTGATAACCATATGGAAAATATTGACCAATCAACCAATATGGATCAGTTTATCATTTACATGGCAAGACTTGTCAGAAAATTTTGCAAGTTACAGAATCAGTTAAGGTGTTAATAACATTAACTTTTTCAAATGAAGAACTTGCGTCAGATGACACATTTAAACTATTTTCATATCAATATAGTCTCCAGCTGGTGGTACACAACATTATTAATGCAAGACCCTTCTTTGGTTAACAAAAGAAAAGGAAATAGTTCAACAAAATATGGAGTCCTATTACAAGAACTGACACTTGTGATGAACACACTATCATCTTACAGCAAATATTTCAATCAACTAAGACACAAAAGTATTATATAACAATATTGACCTTTGACCTCCCTTTCTAATATCTATGGTTTTCACTATCAAGTGGAAAATAAGACTTACTATCTTATTAAATAAGAGAGTTCAATTTCTACACAACATGGAAAAAATTGTCTTTCCTTCATGGGTGTGACAAAAGTATAAGGCACACCCATAAATTAACATTGTCATTAATATTATTTAAAGATGAAGTACAAAACTACTTTATTATAGTTATATACATGTACATGTATATGTACAAACAGATAGGACAACCAGTATACATGTACATGTATAAACAGATAGGACAACCAGTATACATGTACATGTATAAACACATAGGACAACCAGTATACATGTACATGTATAAACAGATAGGACAACCAGTATACATGTACATGCATAAACACATAGGACAACCAGTATACATGTACATGCATAAACACATAGGACAACCAGTATACATGTACATGTATAAACAGATAGGACAACCAGTATACATGTACATGCATAAACACATAGGACAACCAGTATACATGTACATGTATAAACAGATAGGACAACCAGTATACATGTACATGTATAAACAGATAGGACAACCAGTATACATGTACATGCATAAACACATAGGACAACCAGTATACATGTACATGCATAAAACGATAGGGACAACCAGTATACATGTACATGTATAAACACATAGGACAACCAGTATACATGTACATGTATAAACACATAGGACAACCAGTATACATGTACATGCA
This sequence comes from Xestospongia bergquistia, assembly GCA_963965975.1. Classification (NCBI taxonomy): domain Eukaryota; kingdom Metazoa; phylum Porifera; class Demospongiae; order Haplosclerida; family Petrosiidae; genus Xestospongia; species Xestospongia bergquistia. Next base: position 5,399,602 of record OZ014420.1, on the reverse strand, counting down.
TAAAACGATAGGGACAACCAGTATACATGTACATGTACACTAGATCATCCCTCTCATAATATTACAACACATAGTACCTAGTGATCCAGTAGCTGTCAAGGCTTGATAAAGTTGTCTTTGCCAGGCAGACTGGGCCCATACTTGTCGTAATAGAGAAAAAACAAGGGAAAGTCCCGTCTTTACACCAGCTTCTATTAAAACATTATCAGCTGTTCGATGCCCTGCTCCTTTCTTGTCTTTGTCTTCAGATGCTTTCTTTTTTTCTGATTCCACAATTTCTTCTTCTTCTGTTAACTTTGCCAATGTCTGTTTTAGTTTATCAGGAGAATAGAAAGTTTCAGTTGCCATGATGACACGTCGCCATACTGCTTCTTGTTTCGAGAAGAGATCAACTGAGGGTGTCTGGCCGAGAGGTTGTAATGATTTCCGAAGACCCTCTTGTAGTCTTGCATGGAGTTTCTCCACACCTTTCCCTCTTAGTACAGTTGATCTAAAATCTGGAAAGGCACATGTCGTGTCTTTATCTTCTTTTTTGATTGAATCGAGCTCATTCTGCTCAATCAAATCGTCATAGAGTTTGTAAGCCCCTCCAGGGTCGAGCAAATCTGAGAGGTTTGTTTTCAGCCATTTTTGATCTTTGGCTACCTTTCTTGAGCTTCTAGACTGATCTGGTTCCTCGTACATGTCTCGAATAGCTAGCAAACAGGGTAACAAATCAGTATCTCGCCTCGGCAGCCATTTTCTAGTTATAGGAACCAGAAAACGAGAAATATTGAAAGAAATCCCGCCCACAAAAATTTAAAATCTTGGACTGAAGTAACTCCTACATGTTAGACATGTCTTCTTCTCAACCTCCTCAACCCCAGGACATTCTAGAAACTGTCAAGAAAGCCAGAGAGCTTGCTTTGGTTGGTAGCTATGAAGATGCTGAGATCTACTACTCATCAGCTCTAAGTTCTTTAAGCCAATTGAGCAAACAAGAATCAGAGATTTCTGTACAACCCTCTATAGATATGCTAGCTCAGGAATATGAAATTGTTAAGTCTCTTAGAAGCACATTAGCTAGTTTCAAAGAAGATGCAAGTCGACGTCAGCCAGACTTGGCTAACTCTGATTCTGTGCCACGCCCATCAGGACGTCCAATTCGGATTGTATCAAAACCGTCTGAAGATCCTCCACAACGTAAACCTGTAATTCCTCGAGGACATTCTGAAGAGAGTGTGCAACGAAAACCTCAACCTCCTAAAGTTCAGCGCAAACAGACTCCTGATGTCAGTGGGCGTGGTGGGAACAGAGTAAGTGGTGCTGCTGCACGCGAAAGCCGTGGTCAATCAAATCCACCTCATCATAACACACCTGTTAGTGGAACTAAAAAACAGACAGGTGGGGCTAAGGCGGGATTACAAGAGAAAAACAAATCAAAACGAAATGAGAATGATGCTGATCATAATGAGAAACCAGTTGAATCTAAATTTAGTCCTTCTGGGTATGATAAAGATTTAGTGGAAGCTATGGAGCGAGACATACTTCTACGTGATCCTAATGTCAAGTGGACAGATATTGCTGGCTTAAAAGAAGCTAAACGACTTTTAGAAGAGGCTATAGTTTTACCATTATGGATGCCTGATTATTTCAAAGGTATTCGTCGTCCATGGAAAGGTATATTAATGGTTGGTCCACCTGGTACTGGTAAAACTATGCTAGCCAAAGCTATAGCAACTGAATGTGGCACTACATTTTTCAATGTCTCCTCATCCACGTTGGGATCAAAATATAGAGGAGAATCAGAAAAATTAGTTCGTATTTTGTTTGAAATGGCACGATATTATGCGCCCAGTACTATTTTCTTTGACGAAATTGACTCTATTGCAAGTAAGAGAGGAAGTGATAGCGAGCATGAAGCAAGTCGTCGTGTTAAATCTGAGCTCTTAATTCAAATGGATGGTGTTAGTGGAGCATGTACTGGTGAAGATGCCTCCAAAATGGTCATTGTTATTGCTGCTACCAACTATCCTTGGGATATAGATGAAGCCTTACGTCGACGTTTAGAGAAACGCATTTACATACCTCTCCCTGATGAAGAAGCTCGACGTGCTTTATTAGATATTAATTTGAAAGAAGTTAAGTTAGCAGATGATATCAACTTGGACAATATTGCTAAGTTAGCTGATGGTTATAGTGGTGCTGATATTACTAGTCTATGTAGAGATGCCTCCATGATGAGTATGAGACGTTTGATGGAGGATCAGGAGATGCGACGGATGATACAGGAGAAAGGACTCAGTGAGTTACGGCAAATGCCTGATTTAAAAGAAAAGTTAGAACTGCCAACGACAAACTTGGATTTTACAACTGCATTGCAACGTTGTTCAAAGAGTGTCTCTAGCGAGGATTTAGCGAAATATGAAAAGTGGATGGAAGAATTTGGATCTGTTTAAACATTATAATATCATGCATTATATCTGTTATTATTCCATATAAATATCATCATAAATAAAATATTGTTCACTTATCTTTGTTATAAAAAGTTTGCTATTTACGTAATCAAAATGTGGTTTTATGTAACTAGGATTGGTGATACAACTCATATGTTGCTGTGTTAAAGTATGTAACATAAAATATCATATAGCACAAAGGTAGCTCTGTAGTCTTAACTTCATAGGAATGTACAGATGAAGTCACTTTATGTTGAATGTTCTCACTTACACATACCTACCACCCTTTGTTAAAACCAGGCTTGGGGCGCCACCTGCCTTTTCACATATTCCATGTATTGTAGAACTTGGTGATATAATTCTATTCAAGATCTGTCAAGTTAAGTATTAACATAAAATCCCAGTTAAAATTCTTAAGGATTATGAAATAACCAGAGGTACTTTTCATAATTCTGACATCATAATAAAGCTGTAACGTAATATGCATAACAATAATATATGCAGTACTTATTGCAATATATTACAACCTGAAAAAAATACTGTTGTCATTCTGTAGTTCCTCTTAATACAAAAGTTCAGATTAAGTTGTTAATTACTATTGCATACAGGAAATGCCAGACACACATAATGGTTTCTATAGGAGTAGTGCATGATCTCATCAATGATGCTAATGTCCAGGTGACTGGTTCTTTTAAATTTATAGCCACAGTACTATTGTTGCCATTGAGATTCTAAATCAAATTCATTCATTCATTCCAATCTTAAATCTTTGTGGTTATTTGATCCTTAGAGGTCACCTTCCTGCCTACACTAAATATGACATAATATGAAGTGTGGTATGTCTATAGAATAAGCTCATCTTTGATCTAGCTATAAAAAGAACAGACTTTGAGCAGTTGCGTCAGTGTCAAATCTTTCTCTATCTTTAAGTATTTTATTAAGACAAAAAGATTATGGCTGAGAAGTTGATCCAAACTATTCTACTGTTTAATTTACTTATGTGTGTCTGGACTCTACCAGTAAACTTAACCGAAAAAAATAAAACTGATGATCATGATACAAAATTGTTAGAAGTCTCAAGGGGTCTATTTTTTGCGGACAAAATATTGGTATGTGTGTTTCTTCTTCTGCACTGCTGTTTTTGATTCTATTTTTTTGTCAATGTAGCGTTTGCGATTTTGGAAAGAACACTCTAATAACCCTGACAAAAAGTTATTATATCAAGTATTTGGTAGCATATATCAGTTCATTCATTACGAATCATCAATGCAGAAAGAAGAAATTGTCAATCAAGTAGGCTCAGTCAGCTCTGGATTTAAAGCTGTATTAACAACTATGATAGAACAAGCATGTAAATGGGTATGTTTAAGTGCATCATCTTAATGTAAAACTTACTGAAATCATTCTTTTACTATTTCAGATGAAAGGTATCAGACCAAATGACTCTTTTAATTGCAGTAAGAATGAGTGGAAAGATCTTTATATGATGCAAACGGCACAAGTACTTTCTAAAACAACTTATGACACTCTAGAGGAATATGTAAAATTAAAAAATGTTAATTATTACGAATGGTTTAGGATTAACATCCTATGTCGCGAGGACCCAATTTCACCTGATGTCCTTCAATACATTGCTACTTATTATGGGCAGCAAATAATAAACACCACCTGTTCATAATTTTTTAAAATTGGATACATTGATAGTTATGGTCAACAAATAATATATACCACCTGTTCACTTTTTTTAAATTATTGAATATATAACCATTGTATTTTCATTATTAATATATATCATAAATTAGCATATTTTTTAGGTTTATTAAAATCATTCTGTCAGTATCAAATTATGAAGTAATACTTCCTTTTATCTTGGGAAAATTAAGAGACCATTATTAGGTAATGGACCGTGAAAGAATTATAATACAATCTGAGTAGATGTGTATTAAACTAATAGTGATAATGACAATATAGAGAGTAGAGCTTCCTTTACTGTAAATGTAGCACTGACGGAAAGTTGAAATTCCAATGGACACGGTTGACAATTCCAAGTATTTTTCAGTTTTCCCCATAATTTATAAAAGAGAGAAAAACACAAACAGAAATCATAAAAAGTCTTCTCTTTGAAAAGATTAAGTCAGCTTTATTGAATACAATTATGGAAAACAGTAGTACCTTTCTGTTGATTTCTCTGATTTCTCTCATGATCTACTCTACTCTGAGTTCTCCAATTTATCAAGATACTTGTAGTAATGCATCATTAGAAGTGAACAAAGCTGTTGCAGTTTCTCGTGAAGTACTTGTAAGTAAATCATACTTAATAATAATGATTCTGCTGCTTGTTTAATTTAGGGAAACAAGATATATTGGTCTATAACTAAGAAAGAAGTGGAAATTTTATTTGATGCTATTGGACATATTGTTCAACTCAAAGGACTACAGCCAGATGTGCGAGCAGAGACCAACTTACAAAATGATTTAATACCAATCAGTCAGATTCTTGATTCTCTACTAGAGGAAGCTTGTGACTGGGTATGCTCCTTAAACTACTTTACTTTAATATATTTGATATGAGATGTCATTAAAATAAAAATTATTATTACTACCTATTTTACAGGTTGTTCAAATTATTCCAGAGTACAATTTTAATTGCACCAATACAAAGCAGATCAATTTAATGATAGCTACTTTAGGAGCTATTGATGAGGTGTACAATGATCTGAGAGAAAAGAAATGTAAAAATGTCTCCTGCTCTGATTGGATCTCTAAGCTTAAGATCGATGACATTGCTTCTGATCATTACATTAAAACTTACAGTAACTGTTAACTTAAGATAAAGAGATCAATTTATTAGATATAATAATATTATTTAAAAATAAATTATAATATATTTTGTTTCTTTTATTGTAATACAATAATTACACTGTCGTGTGACATCATTAACGTATTAAATTCCGTGACAACTCAACGATATCAACAGCAAGTAATGTCTTCACAAAAATGTTGCAGTGACTTATCACTATGACTTTAGTCGTGGTGACAGCGGTGGCTCTTCTGTTATCTTCGAATCTTTGCGCTACCGGAATTGCGTGTAGTGCTACCTGTAAAGAAGCAATTGAAGATGATCTACAAAAAACCAAGCCTAACTGTGAGCATCGTGAATCACATTTTAAAGCTATGATTTATTAGTAGTATGCCTATATCGTCAACTTATTCTCCTGTTCAAGTTTATTGATGTAGTTAATTATAACTTGGTAGCCAATTAAGTATATGTTATATACCAAGGTAATAGTGTTTAATGAATTTATTGAACTGAACCTGAAATCAAGCGATTTCATTGGCCAGCTCTCTACAAGCATTGTAGAAATGAATTAGCAGAATTAATTATAACAATAATGTCCTATAACTTTCATAGGTGTTCATAATTTGTCAAAGGATGCTATTACAATTGAAGCAAACTGTATTAACAACTCTGTTGTTAATATCACATGGAACACACATAGTGATGACAGTATTGACAAAATAAGTATTGAGTATGTTTGCCATAATACAGCAACAAAACAAGTGGTAAGTTTGATCATGAAATTTCTATTATGATGTTAATTAAATAATTATCAATGCCTGCATCTATTGAGACCACACTTCAAAGCTTTCACTTTGTGATATATTAAACTCCTTGTTGATACATCCCAAAACTTGTGGTTAACAGCTTTTAGAACTCAAGCATTTGCTATTATAATCATCAATTGAAAATTAGAGGACAAGGGAGGATATGCAAAGTAATGCTTACAGGGTGTTCGAAATTGAATAGGCCTATCTTTTTTTAAGGATAACAACAATCTATTCTAGGGAGTATAATATTTTCTTTGTTCCTCACCTTACGACAACTGAGCATGTGTAATATGATATCAACATCTTTAAATTATGAAACATGCTGGCGAGGGTTATATCACATTTATAGTTGCCTTGCCCTTGAGCTATAAATCTCCTCACTGGTATGTTTAGTATGCATGTAAACTTATAAATTGCTAGTAGTCAACGATGTTAGGAGCACTATAGTATTGGAATATGTTTATGTGATTATGTGAAGTAACATGAAAGCTTGCTATTTAGAGCATTAAGCTCATAAATATATGATATGCATGTTGGTGTATCTTTTTATTGTATATTTTTTGAATGCATACTAAAGATTAGTCAAGGATACATTGATGGTCATTGTGACAGTTACGACTTCCAAAATTCTGTTACTATCACTTTCCCTATCAAGAAAGATGTAGTCTGCACATTTGGTGGTTGTATAAAATATTCACGTTCGTGTTGGTATCGTAATGAAGACACTGCTCAATGTTCTTACTTGCCAGGTATTTGATTACAATGTTCAAGTGACTATGTAATATGGTCATCATTGTCTCTTTTACAATAGAACCAATAATAAAACTATCACTGATATCATCGTCTTTCTTGTCATCCTCTCAATCAACAGATAGTATGTTTTCCTTGTTTTCTATTAGTAAGTTGTTCAGTATAGAGGTCAAACTGTTTATCAAATAAATCAGCTTACTGTGTACTCAATGCTAATATTTTCTGCTCAGTTTGTGATGCTTTATGCTAATTATAGTAACACATGCCAATGTAATGCCTCATTGTTTTTATGTTATGCACAACCGAGCACGCCCAAATAGAACATACCTACTTAACTTGAGACTTAATAATACTGAATAGTTATTTTTTGACAAACACAAAATCTTTTACATGAGATTTAATTGAAGCTTGTTTCTATTCTTCATGAGGTTTTATTTAGTGCAATCATTGGAGGCTTCACAATGAGGCATTACATAAGTCAGATGTTACTATAATTAGCACAAAGCGTTATGAACTGAGCAACGAGACATCACATAAGGCATATGTTACTATAATTAGCATAAAGCATCACAAACTGAGCAATGAGGCATTATTACATAAGGCAGGTTTACTATAATTAGCACAAAGTATCATGAACTGAGCAATGAGACATCACAAAAGGCATATGTTACTCTAATTAGCATAAAGTATCACAAACCTAGCTAACAATTTAAGGTCAATGTTTGTTGTTTTATCTGTTAGATTATGCCCCCAATAAGACCATTATCTCTTCATCATTCCATTCAAACTCGTATGACCCCACCAAGACCATCGTCTCTTCATCTTTCCATTCAAACTCTAATGTGTTAACATTGCATTCTACTACTAACTCCATATTATCTTCTACTTCACTTCCAAGTTAGTTTTATGATTATTAGAAGTAATACATTTTAATTTTACACAACAATATCATTAAATTGTTTTATTTTATATCTAGATGATAATTGGTGGCTTCAAACGATAATGATATTTCCAATTGCTGTTTTTATTCTACTGTTAGGATGTATAGGTGTATTCTTGATTTTCACTCTCTCTTGGTTGGCATATAAAAAGCATTTTCGAGTACAAAGGTAAATACTATAATGAACAAAAAGTACCTTGCCTCTCTAATAGTTAGAATTATATAATAGAGCGGTTGTGTTGTTGCTAAATATTTAACTCTTTTAATTCTTAATTACAGACCACCTGTTTATTTTGTATAGGCAAACAATTGATTATACGAATTACAGAGGATCCAACTACCATGACCATGTTAGTTTTAAGGTAATTATGCAAACAGAATACAAATATATTCTGTCACTAATGTAAGAATCTAGTCTACATGATTCAATGATAACTCTTACTTCTTCAGGAACAACCTTGCTCATATTTGTATAAACTGGATGAGATCAGTTTGAGTGGATCAGTTGTTACAATTGAACATCCTCTAGATATGTCAGCCTGTTTAACTACCAATTATCTATCGCATAGCAATGGAGAATTTGAATCATTATATGAGATACAGACAGAAGATTTTGTCCCAGCTGAAATAACTGAAATTGTTGCAGGCACCTTGTTGGAGGTTGACACTTCATCTCAGGTTGTCAATGACTTATCTAACGAGGAACATCATGTGTACACTGAAGATGATGACTATTTGTCAGTCTCTCCTGACAATTGTTCAAGGGATCATACAACTAGAATTCCTTAATTTTGAGTGTATTGATATTCAAATTTATGATATTACTTACAGAAGAAGGCAGTTCAATGGCAATTTTAGCATATTCTCTCCTCCTTTATAATTTAAAATTTTTGTACTCATGAATTTGTTTTTTTATTATTTTTATTTATCATTTAATCACGTAATGATCCAAATAATTTCAAAAGAGCAATACATAAAATACATAATTATATTCCAAAGATCTTTTTGACTGGATGATGCAACAAACAATAATTGGTTGTTGACTCTTGACATCATGTCTTGCATAGAATGTTTAATAATCATGCAGTTATCGTAACAATGTCACTCTGGCAACCTGCAGCAGAACTAGTCCCTTACCATCAACCTAGTTGTTGATTATCAAGATAAAAATGTCCTTCTACATCATATTATCAAAAAGAGTTTTTAAAAGAGTGAAAAATGAATTTTTAAGAGAATTATAAATAAACCAGATAAAAATAAGAAGGGTTAATTTTAAGTTATTACAAAAATTGAGTAATCAAAATAATTATTGTATTATTTTTTAGTCTACGATTTTTTATTATAAAAAGTTTTTTAGCAGTTTTCAGGATAGTATTTGAAGGTAGTGATATCTGTGACGTCGATACTTTTACAGAATCCATATCCATTATCAATTATGTACTGCTTTATATCTGTAGGAATGGATAAACTAGAGAGAAGATTACACTCAACCCATTGACAATGGTTAATGTTGTCATTTTGTCCAAGGTTGATATCTAGTTTATTTACAATATCTCGAGCTGTTGTTATTAACTTGATTTGGTAGAGTTTTTCTTCAGTACAAGTAAATGCATAGTCAGTAGAAATGATGTAATTAAGCTATAAAATATACAAGATTATGAAAAATTAATACAGTAATCTTACCCAATGACATGCTTCTTGTAATGTAGCATTGAGGACTACACTGGTAACTAGTAGTTGTTCGTTGACTGAGTCTTCTTGACTAATCACCTCCTGTACTTGTTTTTGAAGATAAATGAGTTGACTGATCTCACTAACAGCTTTATACAATAGAGGACGATACTGTCCATTTGGTAAGGATTGTTGTAATTGATTTTTCTATATAAACAATAGACTTAACAATATTGTTATCTATCACCAAAAATATGTGCTTACCATTGTATAATTAAAGACACCAAGCCCTTCTTTTAGATCTCTAAGGTTATTATCAGAATTAGAATCTCTTGTCATTTTTGCTGACATAGCCCAAACACAAAGTAAGAAACTAGTGAAGAATACTACTTGAGATATAATACTCAAAGACATAGCATTAATCTTGGTTATGAAGCAATGATGTTTCTTACACTAGTTACCTATGGCACTTTATATTGAAAATTTTTTGTTGCTTTCTTCCTTTAAATCTATATTTAATACCTGAGCAGCATGACATAATTCTTCCCTACCGGTACTATGAAAGAACCTATGAACACATTGGTTGTTATCTAAACAAGGAGCATCTGTCTTCTAGACATGGATATATGTTGGCATGGCATTGTCTGTGTGTAGAGTTCTCAGAGAATGTTGTGTAAAATGTCACAGTTTACATAAGGATTATTATATAAACTTAATCATTCACCTAGTAACCAACCATCTTAATGATATTAATGCACAATGATTATGATTTCCATGATCAGAATAAAATTGCTGGTTATTTATAATGGAGTTATTATTAGATTTTTTGTGTCTTTCTCCACAAATTAATATATCAAAGAATCGTTGTCTAGACACATCATTCTCATAATGTTCCTGCTTATTAGATAATTCTATATACTAATGCACCATGATGTAAGTATCCATAAAATAGATATACAATAGCTGTGATTTATCTTCATATAATAATGTACAGGGGTGTGGCAAAGTGACCATAAGCACAAAATTAGACATGACATGTAGTGACATGTTTAAGTACAGCCATGTGTCTATTTTTTAAGCATAAACATAAGTCAGAGTGGTTAAGAACAAGCACAATACTTGCTAATGGGACATAGCTATGATATGAACATGACCAATTGTATCTACTTATATAAATATATACATAGACTATGAACATATTTATATGAGACACGTGTACATATATAAATATATACATAGACTATGTACATATTTATATGAGACACGTGTACATATATAAATATATATATACATAGACTATGTACATATTTATATAAGTACATGTGTACATATTGTCATACATCACAAGTAAAGTTTATATAGTAATCAGACAAACTTAGCTAATTTACTATACATGTGACACACAAATACAATGTGACACACAAATATAATGCTAATAATAGATGAGTAGACCATAAATATGAGATATATGATATGACTGGTATTTTGTATTCAAATTGCATTGAAGGTATAATGATGTGTTTCCTTTTCTGACGCAGTTTCAAATCATATAGCAGACAGTATATTGTTACTGGTATGAGATATCTTTAATAGTTTCATTCAACTTAGCTACTGTCCTATGACAGATTTATACACCCACATCTGTTTTAATATATATTAACTTGGTTGTCAACACTGTAATCAACAGATGTACAATGGCATTGGTCTTATGTGACAAACCAATTTGTAATGTGAGGAGTTTAATATAGTTCATTCTATACTATAATATTTTAAAAGTATTGTATGTTCCTGACTACTTATTTAGCTGTACCGCAATAATACATGAATCAATGGGGTTGATACAAAAAAGTATATACTGATGACTACAGCTGCATAACATATAAGCAACTGTATTGTCAATGCTGTACGATAGATGTATTTAGCCAAAAATATATCAAGTGTTATGATTGTAGCTTTATGATTTTAACTGACAAACACATATTCCATATGGTATGCTTGAGGATACATTAGTATAGAAAATAGTGAGAAAATGAGACAACGTTAATGATCTATATTTTAAAGACACATATCATTATCATAATATTGATGTTAAATAATCTGTGATTTCATTCCAATCACAAATGTTCTTTTTGTATGCATTTGATGTCATAAATAAATTTAATCATTTAAAATCTGTGAACATAATAATAATTATTAATAATTTATTTTATACCAAATACAGTAGTAGATAATATGTTACCTTATATAGTAACATGGGCTAGTAATGAATGAATCTATTATTATTCTAATATTGAGAACAAAATATTTGTTACTAACTGTTACAAACTTTATTTAACAAACAGAATACTGATCTCAAAGATAAGCACGTGACATTACGTGTATAGAGTTTGATCTTTAAAATAATATTAACTTGCTTCCACTGTGGTAATAATTATAAAATAATTATCATAAAGTAATTATAATTATTTTAATAAATTATAATATATGAAGAGGTTGTTGTTGCAATTTACCATTACTCAAATGCTTTGAGTGCTTTTTATAATAACTAATCAAGAGAGTGTGGTGTCAATTTGTAAGTTGCACGTTACAGGCACTTTAAAGACTGCCATCTAATTATTATTTTTTGTAATAGTTCTTACATAATAAAAAGTTACTACTACTACTACTACTACTACTACTACTACTACTACTACTAATAATAATAATAGTAATAGTAATAATATAATCTTATAACACATTATACAGATAATATGCCAAATATCATACCTAAATCCTTGCAGGGAAGCTCTTTGACCACACAGCTCACATCATCATATCTGCCAGTCTGCAATTTTAGGACTGGCTTGAAAATTTTGACTTATACTACTCAATCAAAATTAATAACGACAATATTTAATCATATTATCCGTCTTTAAATTTAATTAGGTAATTGAATTGGTTTTTTCCTCTGTAGATAGGCTATGTCACTCATTGTCAACACTTGAACATCAGTAAAATATTAACAATAATTATTATCTGACCTTCAAAAATATTTAAAACAACAATAATCAGTATGCATGAAACAGCTCTGCAAACAAAGATGGCAGTTAATTGCCTAATACTTAACTACAATAAGTAGAATTACAATATTTATAATATTAATTTTATTAATGATCAATAATTGTACATATTAACTGTCACTGCTCTCTTCACTCTCTTCACTTTCTACGCTATCCTCACTCTCTTCACTTTCTGCACTTTCTACACTATCTTCACTCTCATCACTTTCTGCACTTTCTTCTTCATCATCACTGTGGTCATCACTTTCATCATGGTCATCACTTTCACTGTGGTCATCACTTTCATCATGGTCATTGCTCTCTTCACTGTTACTGTGTTCACTCTCATCTTCATTACTTTCTTCACTTTCTTCTTCATCACTTTCTTCACTATCATTACTGCTTTCTTCATCACTCTCACTTTCATCACTACTTTCTTCATCACTCTCACTTTCGTCACTACTTTCTTCATCACTCTCACTTTCGTCACTACTTTCTTCATCACTCTCACTTTCATCACTACTTTCTTCACCACTCTCACTTTCGTCACTACTTTCTTCACTCTCTTCATCATCATGACTTTCTTCATCACTGTCTTCACTGTTATCCTCTTCACTGTTGCTCTCTTCACTTTCTTCACTTTTTTCAGAATCACTTTCACTTTCATGACTATCTTCATGACTATGGCTATCATCATGTTCACTGTCTTCATGATGGCTATCGTCGTGTTCACTGTCTTCATGACTTTCGTGATGTTCACTGTCTTCATGACTTTGGCTATTGTCATGTTCGCTGTCTTCATGATGGCTATCATCATGTTCACTGTCTTCATGACTTTGGCTATCATCATGTTCACTGTCTTCATGACTTTGGCTATTGTCATGTTCGCTGTCTTCATGATGGCTATCATCATGTTCACTGTCTTCATGACTTTGGCTATCATCATGTTCACTGTCTTCATGATGGCTATCATCATGTTCACTGTCTTCATGATGGCTATCATCATGGTGACTATGTTCACTATCTTCATGATCACTATCGTTGTGGTGACTGTGCTCACTGTCTTCATGATGGCTATCATCGTGGTGACTATGTTCACCGTCTTCATGATGGCTATCGTCATGGTGACTATGTTCACTGTCTTCATGATGACTACCTTCATGATGACTTGCTTCATGTTGACTGTCTTCATGATGACTACCTTCATGATGGGTATCTTTATGATTCTCTTCATCATGGTTGTCTTCGGGGTGACTCTCTTCTTTTTTATCTTTTTGAGAATGACTTGTTTTACCTGACTTCCTTGAGCCTCCTTTTCTACCACCTCCATTCTTTGCTTTTCCTCTTAGTCTGCTTTTGCCTTTGCTGCTTTTTCCTTTGCTTCTTTTCCCTTTTTTCCCACTCAATCTTTGCCTCTTTTCTTTGCGAGTACCTCTATCACTATGCTTATCACTTGGTTCCTTAAGTCTTTTCTTCTCTCTATCACCTCTAACACCTTTGCTCTTCTTGTCACCAACATGTTTTGGTTGATTAGTTAATAAATTCTTAACCTTCTTTGCTTCTTCTTTCTTCCTGTAATCCTGCTTTCTTTTTCTCTTCAAATTTTCAGCTATATGAGCTTGCCTTTTCATTTCATCCAATGCCTTTAATTTTTTATCTTTTGTATTTTTTTCTTGCTTTTCTTTATTCATGTGCTTATTACCTTTGATTTTCTTACCATCGTGACCTTGTGGGCCATGATTTTGTGAATTTTGAACTAAATGATTTTGCTGTGCCTGTTCAATTCCTTTTACTTTTTTATTTTTCTTTTTTTTCTTTTTATTCTTTCCTTTGTTTTCAATAGATGATGTTTTGGTAGTCATTACATCATTTGTGAACAGTGATGTGTTCTCTGGTGAGTTACGTTCAATGTTTTCTGTTTCTTTGCAAGCTTTCATAGCTTCTTTATGGTTTGAAATTGCTTTTGTATTCCTATCATTATTTGTTTCATTGTCTTTTCCATTATTTGATTCCACATCATCACCTAGCAACTGATCCTTTAACTGAGCTGACTGTTCCTCTATAGCATCATATTGGTACTTGTTGACATTTCCTTTTTTCTTAGCCTTTTTGAGGACTGCGTTCTTGGCCTTCTCCTTCTGCTTTTCCGTGTCTTTGAGCACACCCCACACAAACTTTTTGCCTACCCAGACACATGGAAGTATCAGACAGTAATAGAAAAAAAAGATTGCTTTGATGACTTCGACAAATTTTATATCTGCTAAGCTATAAAAATATAAGATAGAGACAACAAGTTAATGTAATGTAAATCTGTTACAACAAACATACTCGCTTTGACAAGTACAAGAATAGGAATAGTTGCGCCAATCATCCAATCTATTTGGTTTCTTTCCCATCTCTTTTAATCTGCCTAATTTTCTCTTGAATTTGTCCTTGGCAGCTCTTGCTCCTTGGCATTCACCAGAGCAACGTACCAACATTGGACCTAATGTAGCCATTATAAATGAATAATAAAGAATATACTCTAATCTAATCAACCTTTTCCACTAATTACACCTTGCTTCTTTAATTCTTCAGCAAACTTTTGTGCCTTTGTTTTGCGACAGAAAAGCACATTGCCAAAAGCTAGTTTAATAAAACCCAATATAATCAATGTTCCACCAAGAATTCCAACTATTCCATGAAGACCAATTGCTTCTAATATCAATAGAAATATCCGTGCACTTAAGGATCCTCTATCAATTGTAATTGGGGGAGGTTCAGGACACTCTACTGTGCCATTGGCACCATTACTCTCACACTATATAATAGAAGATTTTATAACTAGCAACAAACTATCATTCTTACAGTACAACCACAGGATCCAAAACAGAAACACGTAGAGTTGGTTTTGAAATCAACAGTAGCGGTTTGAATTAGATTGTAATCTGAGTCATACAAATGAACTGTAAATTGATTGTAATAATCATTGCAGACATTAAATTAGTGATCTACCTTCACAGACATACTGACTTCCAACAGTACGATATGATTGTACTGTGAACTCGACCTCATCAGACTGGCCTGGATTAAGACTAAGTGTCTTAGCCCTTACAGTATGAACACCAGAACCACAATTCAATATGGATATCTATTATAATTAAAATAATTATAATAATAATCAAAAATAAGCCTCACAGAAAAATCTCCACTGATGTCACCAGTATTTTCAATTTCTACAACTATTTTTCCATCACCAGCTAGAGCCTCAAAATCTGTTCCATATGTATTGATGATACGAGCTTTACCCCTTAATAAAAACAATTCATTTGATAATATTTTGTGATGCAAATTTTGACTCACACATTATAAACAAACATGACATTAGAAGCCTCAATTCTGAAGGTGACAAATGAGTTATGCAAATCTTCATAATGAAGCTTAAGAATGAAAGAATCATTGTTAGGACGAGAAGAGTTGTCAATTCGACCTATACTTGACAAAACATAGCGACCTTGTTTTTGTTGATCTCTCAAAGCCTGTAGCAAGAGTTTTAAATGTTTATATGATCAGTACCAAAATTTGCCTTATCATGCTCCCACAAATCCAAAGGTTGGTTGGTAAAACATCTATTAAGCATTAGTACACTTTATATATTAATGCATTCCACTAACAAATGAGGTTGTCTATTGCATCGCCCTTGCTGTCTTCGAAATCCAGAATACGACACACCTATTTTTCCACACTCCATTCCACTGAGATCAACCATATGTCTGTCTACTAATAGCCAATCTGATGGACCATTCTGTTCACAAAAGATATTTTCATTTTAAGTCAATCAAGCTAAAAGTGTCTCAACTTACAGTATATTGTATTGGTAATGTTTCATTCTTCCAATTTGCAAGACTAGGAGTAAGAAGATACTTGTAAGATAGATCTCTAGGACCTTGAGAGCCTGCTAAATTGCCTTGAATCTCAGCAACAACCTGTCAATGACATTACAATTATTATTATGAATTCAAACAATAGATTTAGCAAACTTGTCCACTATCAGAACGTCCAAGAATTCTTGTCGGATTGAGATTGAAACTGGATACTTTAGTCCAATTTGCCCTTATGCCCTGTGTTTTTGGATCTTTAATTACACCATTGAATTGAAGTAGTTTAACTGTGATGTTGTATTGCATCATGGGAGCATCAATACTGAAAACATTATACCTATACAGTGTGATCTAAACCATTAAATGATTGAATTTGTGCCAGTTACCAAAGTTCATTATGTTGCATGCAATGGGCACTTCCCCATCTGTGAGGCTTAGCTAACTGGCCTCCAAAGCATGTATGATTGCCTCTCACATTAACTCTCTTATTAAGACTGTCACATGTACAACAAAATCCCTAAATGATCGGTTAATCAAGACCCATATAGATTAATCAAAGTTTTTATACTTGACTATCCCAAATTGGTTCACCATCATTGCCAATTTGCTTTCCACAAGGCAATGAGTTACTAGATGCATACCAGTCGTCTCTACAACCTCTTTTTTTGAACCAAACCTCATTAGGTTTAGCATTAGCTGACTATTGATTAGAAACAATAATTAGCATTTTAATTAAAATTAATACAAGTAAACACACCCCTGTATAATGAACTCTATAGCTTGCAATGACATCTGTTTTTGACACCTCTATTCGAAAAGGTTTCTTCAGTCGACTCATCTCTGTTTCTCCTTCTTGGTAGACTTTGTCTATGTTAGCATATAAAGACTCTGTCTCACCCTAATATAATGGTGCTGTTAGTACTACATATAGCAATTTGTACACAACCTGTCCTCCTTTCAGTGTCATTGATACGAGAATTTTCTTTTCACATGATTGTCCATATTTGTTAGATGGTTCTTTATCATTTCCTGCTTCACAATTACTAATGCTGCTTTGTGAAACAATAGCGCTGTCATAGAAGTGTGGAAAGAGGCATAAGGCAAAAATAAAGAATAAAAACATTTTAATTTCTCACTGGCACGCTTTTTGCGTTATTAATTGCCTAGCGATAACACGCAAATGATTTTTACGCAATCTCATTGGTCAAGAAGCATTCTGGGCGTGGCAATAATTGACGTGCACTCCCGTAGAGATTACTTTAAACTAGGAAACTATGAAGTGCCATATGAATAGTAAGTTTTAAAAATATAGTTAATAAATGAAAAAAAAGACTTCTATAAATCAAAAAATATTCTAACATTCACTTGTGCAGTTCATGGTAGTTGTAACATTAGTAGAATTAAGTAAATAACTGCAGAGTCCCTTACTAACTATGTCCTGTTTTATAATAAGAGGAATGGATAAGTCAGAGAGAATGTTACACCCCGCCCATTGACAATGTTTAATATTTACACTTTGGTTATATTTAAGAAGTGCCTCATCTAGTTTATCAACAGCAATTATAGTTGTTGTCATTAACTTGATTTTGTAGACCTCATTTTCAGTGCAAGTAAATAACTTTGTGGAAACGACACAGCTAACCTATAATAGTAAAGTTTAGTCTAGACTGATCATAAAGACAAGCATACTTACCTGATGACATACTTCTTGTAATATAGCGTTAAGGATTACACTGGTAACTAGTAGTTGTTCATTGACCAAGTCTTTTTGACTAATCACCTGTTCTTGTACTTGTTTTTGAAGAATCATCAGTTGTCTGATCTCATTAACTGCTTTAAACAATGCCAAAGATTGATATTCCTGTTGAAACTAAAGTACGATACTATGAACAAATATTCAAAACAACATACCCGAATTCTAAAATAACCAAGTCCCTTTTTTAGCTCCACTAGCCTATCACAAACATCTTTATCTTCAACAGGCATAGTCAAAAAACAAACTATAAGACTAGAAAATAGGATGACTTGGAATGTATTTCCAGTCCTGGCCATTTTATCTAATTTCAATGAAGTACAAACCGTATTGAATGGTCTTATATATACATCTCTGTCAAAACACAATCTGTACAATAACTGATAACCCACGTCATATAATCAGGTTATACAATAACATATTATAGATTGCATGCGCATGACCCGGCTTCATTCTTATCTCATTGTTTGGAGAGCTTGGCAACCAAAGGCTTTTGAGTGCATGTCATAAAAATAACATTCATCAGAGCACCTAGAAACCAAAGGTTTCTGAGTACATGTCATACAAAATGACATTCAATGTTTCATTGTGTATACTAAACATGTAGATTCAGATATTTAAACATCCAATAGTTGTTAAAATAGCTGAAAGTTGAATTAGAAAGTAATTTAAAAAGTGATCAATGACATTTGTTTTCTAATAAGGAAATATTTAAGTTGGAGACTATAAAGAATATCTCTAAGTTTTAGAGTAATAGTGCTTACATAAGCATGTGCATATGTAATCAAGCAGGTGAGCCTGTGGGTCATAGTAATTATTGGATGTTTTAGTTCTTTTATTATCTCACCACAGCAACTTGTTACATAATTACTTATCAAAACATAAATCCTTGTACCTTGTCACAGAATTACTTAATACTTAGGGAATCTGTAAACATCGAGCATCACATGTTTGTATTGAGACATGCTTATATAACCATATTCACTCAGACTTGGAATTAATTGCAAGGTACTTGTTCTATGTGTGTCCATCTTTGTAGCTTTAGTCAGCTAGTGTTTCATTCTAAAGTCAGCTTCTTCCAAAACAATTATAGGATGATTTTTTCGATTATAATCTTACTATGATACTTCTGATCACATGGTTTCTTCCTTCTACACTTTAACTAATAAAAAATTATTATGATTGATTTATATAAATGAAATCAAGGTGATTTGTTATTAAATTAACAGAAGTCTAGAACTTATTAACCCAGCTAATAACATTGTTGGTAACTGAAACTAATTATATATTTAATATTGTTTGTCCTCTTTTCCTAGGCACTTCTGTATACCATTGCAACCAGTATCCAATTCAGTTTAGTCTTTATCATTTCCATTCATACTATAAACTTGTGAATCTAATTTTGTCTTTTTTAAAAGTTTTTAATAAGGATTGCAGCATGCGTAGTCCCTATATCCTTAGCTATCAATGTTATCATTGAGTTCTACCAAATTGAGTTAATGATCATGACAAAATATTAAGCTATTTACATTTACAGCTGATCATCTATCACTTATATATATGTATATATATGCTGAGTGATTAATGCACGGATATAGTTATCCATTAACTCTATAGCTATTACAGAGATTGTAATGCTATGGACAAAATATTAATAAACAACATACCAGAAGTCTAAAATAACCAAGTGACTTCTTTAGCTCCCCTAGCCAATCACAAACATCTTTATCTTCAACAGGCATAGTCAAAAAACAAACTATAAGACTAAAAAATAGGATGACTTGGAATGTATTACCGGTCCTGGCCATTTTATCTAATTTCAATGAAGTACAAACCGTATTGAGTGGTCTTATATATGCATTTCTGTCAAAAGTCAGTTTACACAGATACATGTACAATAACTGATAACCCATGTCATATAATCAGGTTATACAATATTACCACATTAGACAAGCATCCCCTGGCTTCACTCTTATCTCATTGTTTGGAGAGCCTGGCAACCAAAGGTTTTTGAGTACATGTCATACGAAACAACATTCATTGTTTCATTGTGTGCAAACAGTAAATTATAAACATATTATGATGTGCATAGGGGTAGGAAAGGGGGGGCAGGAGAGGCTGAAGCCCCCACAACTTCAAATCAGGGGGGCTAAGCCCCCCCTGATTTGCACTCAAGACTATGTACACTTGACTGAAGTAGTTATTGTGTTAATTTGTGTACATTAACAATCAATCACCACATTATTCTGTGGTGATGTTAACTTCTGTAAAATTAATTGCTATAACATAAGTATTAATAGAACGGAATGCACTTTTTCAATCTTACTCCGACTATAAAATTACCTACGAAGTACTATGACCCAAGAACGACTAAACCATGTCATGTTGTTACATACACATAAGGACTGTATACTGATAACATAAACTTATTAGAAATAGCTAGAGTTTGTTTCTTTTAATGACAGACGAATTAATTTGTTTGGTCATTTGTGATGTTTAATAAAATAACGCTAAGGTCAGCCCCCCCCCCCCAACTTAAACTTCATTCCTACCCCCCTGATGATGTGTATACTAAACATGTAGGTTCAGATTTTTAAACATCCAATAATTGTTAAAATAGCTGAAAGTTGAATTAGAAAGTAATTTAAAATGTGATCAATGACATTTATTTTCTAATAAAGGAAATATTTAAGTTGGAGACTATAAAGAATATCCCTAAGTTTTAGAGTAATAGTGCTTACATAAGTATGTGCATATGTAATCAAGCAGGTGAGCCTGTGAGTAATAGTAATAATTAGATGTTTTAGTGCTCTTATTAGGTCACTATAGCAACTAGTTATATATTTGTTTATCAAAGCATAAGTCCTTGTAAAAGCATTGCATAATACTTAGGGAATCTTGAAGCATAAAGCAACAGATGTTTGTAATGATATCATAAGACAATAAAGACATGTTTATATAACCACATTGACTCAGTTGAAATAGTATTCATTATAATTATTGGATGTTATTGTAGCTAGTATCCAATTCGTTTAGTCTTTATCATTTTCCATTCATACTATAAACATTTTTCAAAACTATCAATGTTAAGATATGATTCTTGAGCTCTGAGTTAATGATCATCACAAAATATTAAGCTATATAAGGTGACAGTTGATCATCTTTTACATATACATAAACCAAGTGATTAATACACCGATGTAGTATAATAATTTCTTTGACTCATCCATTATAGCTTTATAACTATTATAGAGATTGTAAATATTTATTTGTATAAAACAATTGAATTTGATGTCATCATAATTAATCTTACTAAAATAAATAAATAAATATATACATACATACATATATATATATATATTATATATAACAAAATAATTTTATCAAACATGGTAAGTGATGATAAACAGTACACTATATGATTACTTAAAATCTAGCAGTGATTAGGATAGTATGTAAAGGTAGTGAAATCTGTCATATCAACAAATCTACAGATTCCAGGTCCATTATCAAGTATGTATCGTCTTGTATCAATAGGAATAGTTAAGTCAGAGAGAATGTTACACTCCATCCATTGACATTGATCTACTTTACTACTTAGCTTATATTGACGAAGGGCTTTATTTAATTTATCAACAACAACTTGAGCTGTTGTGATTAACTTGATTTGATTGAGTTTCTCTTCAGTACAAGTAAATGACTCAGCTGAGATAACACTACTAACCTAAATAGATTTAATCAAAATTAATCTATTTATTTACTTATCACAAAGATATACTCACCCAATGACATGCTTTTTTTAATGTAGCATTGAGGACCACACTAGTAGCTAGTAGCTGTTGATTGACTGAGTCTCCTTGACTAATTACCTCCTTCTGTACTTGCTTTTGAATATACATGAGTTGACTGATCTCACTAACAGCTTTATATAAGAGAGGACGATGTTCACTTGATAAGGATTGATATAAGTTTATTTTCTAAAATGATATAAGAAATAGTGATATGCTATAATAACTACCACTATCTATATCTAGTTTAGACAATAGACCTGGCCACTACACCAATCTAGTTATATTATCTCACTAACATCAATACTAAACTATATTAAAATTTATGTTTAAAAAGTATGTCTACATACCAGCATGAATTTTGAGACACCAAGGCCTTTCTTTAAATCTCTAAGTTTATCATCGCTGACAGTGTTTCTTGTCGCTCTTAACGGTAAAGCCTGAGCATATAGGAGTAAACAGGTCACGACTAATACTCGAAATACTATACTGCCAAACATAGTGATCTTTGTTGAATGATATAGAAGAGTTTGTTATGCTCCTTAGACTGATAGCTCTTCCTTTTATATTTAGATCTCTGTTCATTCTATATGATTCTAACACCTAACCAAACTGTCACTGTAACTGTTGGTTACCAATAGTGGAGGGAACTATGACTTGATCATCTTCTGTAATGGGAACAATGCTACTGTACCTAGGTAAGTATGGAAGACTTAGTAACACAAGTGATCTATGTCACTATAAAAACATTAGATATTTTCACGTAACGATATTGATACTTTGTAGGGCTTGTCAAAAGCCATAGTTGAATCAAGTCATATTCATATCTAGGAATTCATACATCACCATGGCAATTGGCTAACAAGTGCAGGAAATGCAATTATATATGGGATTGATTACAAGATGTAATAGTAATGTTTATATTTTTCTACAACAAAAGAAAATAATGAGCCAAGAGGAGGTGTCATTAGTACATATTTAAAAAATAAAGTCCATTATAATTTCTAATATAATTTGTGTATTATGGTAATGACTACATTCTACAACATTGGTATTTCTCAATTGGTATGATTAAAAGTTATTAAATCTAAAAGAAATAAATGATAAGGAACTTAAATTAGAATAATTATTAATAATAAATGACTAAGTACAATTAGCAATGTCCAGTTATAGTTGTATTACTACAAATTCCTGGTCCATAATCAACTATATATTGCTTTACACAATCAGGAATAGAGCTGTATGTGTTGTTAAGGATATGATCTTCAATCCATTGGCATTGATGCACTCGATGGCATTTATTATATTTCCTAAGTTCTGAATATATAGTAGTAATAATTTCATGACTTTTTGTCATCAAGATGATTTGGTGGATGTCCTCTTGAGTAGTGTAAGAAAATGAGTAGATATATGAAAGAAAATTACGAATCTATGTGAATATACGAAAGGTAATAATGATTACTGATAACCACATATATACATATATGCAGGTATGTACTTACCCATTGGCTTGCTGTTTTTAATGTAACATTCAGTACATGCTTCACAGCTAGTGAAATGTCTCCTTCACTTATAATCTTCTGGTATTCCAATAAGTTGCTGATATCTGCCACAGCTTGGTATAAGTCTTTGTTCATATTCAAGGCTCCTGTTAATCTATTTTTCTATGAAAATGAAATATATATATATATATATATATAAAGTATTCTTGTTTGATATTTTATTAACACACCAGAACCATTCTAGAGACTTCGACTCCTTTTAGAAGCTCTATTAACTCATGAGAACACTCATCTGACTGTCGTTTTGTTATGGTTGGTAAAGTCCAAACACAGATAGAAAGAGATATAAACACCACCACTTGGAATATAGTACTAGCAGCCATTTTTTTATTAACTATTGCCTGGTAAAGTCTTCTTTGATCTATATTCTAACCTCCTTAGTGTGAGTGCTTTTATAATCAATACAAACTAGTAAATCTTCCAAGTGTACATAACATTGGAAGTATCAATAACTATCAACAAAAACAAATGGATTCTTTTTAACCATGAAGCCATTCCAATTGTCAACTTGCCTTAGCATGTGAAGTACTTATTATACTTAACACAATTACTGAATGGAAGAAAATATTGAAATGCTTACCTTTGTCTGAATAGATAGGTAGTGAACGATAAGGGAAGTCACTCGTTGTCAGTTCTTATGTAATAGTTATTCCCAAAGAACTTAAAGTTTGTTTAAAGTAGTTTCATAATAATTAACAAGAAACTGTATATATAGCCGAAACATCTGTGCAATATCAGAAGTATCTATAATTATTAATAAAACAAACAGATTCTTTCTTAGCATGAAACCATTCCGATTATTAGTCTGGTAAACCAAACCTTTTGCTATAAATTACTTGGCTTGTGGACTAATCATCAATAAAGTAGAAATATTTTTTTGTCACATTAAGTACATATATACAACACTAACAGTAGGGTAGGCAAGAGCATAATATGCCAGACATCATCTGACGACATTAACAATTAACAAAGTGTAACATTACTTGGAGCTGGAATCTATAGAAATGCTGCAGGTTGATGTATAGACCAAATAGGGACAATAATATCTGTAGTGATATAATAGGGAGGGTTGAATACATTTGAATGCAAATAAGTCAGAAATGACCTATTATACTTTTGAGCTTACATAACCTTAATGTTTGGTAGAAGCCATTTCATTCAAGAAAGCCTTACATATACACATTTCCATGGCAACTAAATGTCATAATCATAAATATAAACATATTGAATGAGGCTCCTTTGTCATTGTAATCCAATCTGTAATTATACCATCCTTAGATCAGAATATTATTTAATCTGGATGTTTCCATAGTTACCAAGGAATGATATACCTTGTAAGGATTTATGAGGTAGTTTCTTGATGTAACCAGTATTGGAATTGTGGCATTATTGAATGTCCATTCCTTGGACCCTAATACTTTGTAAACCCTATACATGGTAACATGCAACGACATGTCACTTCTTTTAGTAATTTATGACAAAAATTAACAAGTGATAGAGATTTCTGTAGCATATCAGTCACTATTAATACAGTCTCAGACTCTACCCTGGTGGAGCTAATTAGACTGACACCAAATATTTCCATAAAATGACACATAAGTGCATAGTGAGTCCATATTGGTTTTGATTTTAATGTGAGATAAATGAAAGTTTATGACTTAGAAGTACATGCATATGTTTCAGTAATATTATTTAGCATTACTAACATATATGACCTAAGTTTATCTAAATATCTAATGTATTTTTTGTAATTAAATATGTTGTAGATTGTCAAAAACAATACACTTAAATATAGTCATATACTGACCGACACACTTGAATATAGTCATAAATCACCACTCAGGAACATGCATATATCACCATGGTAATTGGTTGTCAAGCAAATTGTCATTAATGTATAGGTAGTATTAAACCACTTGTGATATAACAAAACCATCGAATGCTTCAATTATGAACAGTTTAGTATCCGTGGGTAACTGATACAACTGTTCTGACAATGGTATCTATCAAATTAGTGTAAATGAAATCAGTTATACATGTGGTAACACCTACTGATTACTTCAACATACACATTTAGATTTGGGACAGAACACTTCTGTAGAATGAAACCATATCCAGGACTAATCCATGCAGCTTTAGATTTAATAATCAGTGGATTCACATAAGTGTATTTGCAGTCTCCATGGTTACTTAACTAGTACACAAGGCCTATATTGCTAGGTAGACACCTGCAAATACAAGTATATAGTGAAGGGATTAGGGAAGTCTTCACCCTTAAGGACATGTAATCTATAGAAATGGGGATATCACAATAGGTAGACACCTGCAAACACAAGTACCTAGTGAAAGGATTAGGGAAGTCACTCACCCTCAATGACAGAAATGGAGATTTCACAAATGGTAGACACCTACAAACACAAGTACCTAGTGAAAGAATTAGGGAAGTCACTCACCCTCAATGACATGTAATCTATAGAAATGGGAATATCATAAAGTGTTATCCTTGCAAGAATGATATAAATTGCTCAGAAAATTTATTTAATTTAGAATGTAAATTCATTCTATTATCAGTATGCCCACTGCATACATACTTAGGATTCACTTATGAAATTCTAGATTACAGAAAGTATTGGTAATTCAATTCCAGTGGTTATTTATCAAGCAACAGACCTTACAACATCAAGGTGCCATTAAATGGAAACCTTGTGGCAATGAGCTAGATGTCAACAACAAGTAACGAGTTTTGTTATAGAGTTGTGTAGTTGTTAATAGTATTAATTTAAGCTCATAGTCCCACAATGCAGTTTATTCAATTGTAATTGTTATTTGTGACCATGCTAGCACTAAAGAATATACATATCACTAAAGTTATTGAAAATGAAGTTATAGTATTTTCATAAAATTCTTTATTAGACCAACACTTTATTTTTTTTAAAAATTGGCTTACCATTCCCAAGTTACACACACATATTACAAATTCACAAATTACATCTAAAATAATGAGCTTATTTTGTGGTTTTGGCTTGTATTGAAAACTACAAGAAAATGACTAATTCACTTTTGGCATTTATGATCACAAATTTTATTTAAAATTTAAAAAAGATGACTGAGGTATCTAAATAACAAGTATTAAAGCACATATACTTTTCAAAGTTCTGTACCATGGCACATATGTCCTAGAAGATTTACCACTCATAGCTTTTATATGAAAGTGTCACAACAGATCAACATTTTTGCATATTCTAGACAATTATCAGCTATGTAATATCTTGGAATGCAAACATTCATTATATCTTGTAATTAATTAATCCAATATAATTATTATTGCATATCTTTAACTTCTTAACTAGTTACCATGGTGATGTATATGTATTCCTTTATGGCTTTTGATAGTCATACAAATATTTAGTTATATAAACTATACCTAATGTAACATATAGGTCTAGTAAACATAATTACTATGGTACAATATTATTGTTCTAGTCAGAGAGAATGTCATACTCTGTATATACATTTAAATACCTAATGTTTTGACAGTGACATATAGGTCCCCTTCATTAATAATGTTAATTACTATTGGTACAAAATATCATTCTTATTACAAAAGAGATGATCAAGTCTCCACTATTGGCAATATACAGTACTTATAATAACTGTACTATTATAGGTTGATAGTGTTATCTCAACTGAATCATTTGCTCGTACATTGAAGACTCTACCAAATCAATTAAGTTTATGACAAAAGCTCAAGTTACTGAGATAAAGTCCTTCATCAGTACTAGTATTGGTTAACAAACCAAACACACTATAGTTAATGGCTGTCAAAAGCCATACAGTGAATAAAGTCATATCAACCTCCAAGAACACATATACATTACAATGGTTATTATGACTATCTATATATGTACACATTCATTTCTATTCTAACACCAGTAGAAGGAGCATAGACTTTGAAAACTAGTGTGTTTTATTAATATTGTTGGTCTATATTGTTATAATTCATCTATATATCCTATAAACTAAGACCAATGCTGCTATTATCAATATTTAATACTTAACAAGTGAAATGCAATGATATGTATCACAGCTGCAATACAATAAAAGCTATGTTTACATTGGTTTTACGCTAGCTAACATTAAAAGTATATGATTATACAGGACAGTTATTAAAGTTTATATTTATGATTGATATTGTTTATAATATCAATTCCTATACACACTGTGTAGCTTGCAATACACCACTCATATATCATAGTGTGCAATACATCACTCATATATCATAGTGTACAATACATCACTCATATATCTTAGTGTGCAATACATCACTCATATATCATAGTGTGCAATACATCACTCATATATCATAGTGTACAATACATCACTCATATATCATAGTGTGCAATACACCACTCATATATCATAGTGTGCAATACATCACTCATATATCATAGTGTGCAATACATCACTCATATATCATAGTGTGCAATACATCACTCATATATCATAGTGTGCAATATATCACTCATATATCATAGTGTGCAATATACCACTCATATATCATAGTGTGCAATACATCACTCATATATCATAGTGTGCAATATATCACTCATATATCATAGTGTGCAATACACCACTCAAGTGTGCAATACATCACTCATATATCTTAGTGTGCAATACATCACTCATATATCATAGTGTGCAATACACCACTCATATATCATAGTGTGCAATACATCACTCATATATCATAGTGTGCAATATATCACTCATATATGATAGTGTGCAATACACCACTCATATATAATAGTGTGCAATACATCACTCATATATCATAGTGTGCAATATATCACTCATATATCATAGTGTGCAATACACTACTCAAGTGTGCAATACATCACTCATATATCTTAGTGTGCAATATATCACTCATATATCATAGTGTGCAATACACCACTCATATATCATAGTGTGCAATACATCACTCATATATCTTTATGTGCAATACATCACTCATTTATCTTAATGTGCAATACATCACTCATATATCATAGTGTGCAATACATCACTCATATATCTTAGTGTGCAATACATCACTCATATATTATAGTGTCCAATACATCACTCATATATCTTAGTGTGCAATACATCACTCATATATCTTAGTGTGCAATACATCACTCATATATCTTAGTGTGCAATACATCACTCATATATCTTAGTGTGCAATACATCACTCATATATTATAGTGTCCAATACATCACTCATATATCATAGTGTGCAATATATCACTCATATATCATAGTGTGCAATACACCACTCAAGTGTGCAATACATCACTCATATATCTTAGTGTGCAATACATCACTCATATATCATAGTGTGCAATACACCACTCATATATCATAGTGTGCAATACATCACTCATATATCATAGTGTGCAATATATCACTCATATATCATAGTGTGCAATACACCACTCATATATAATAGTGTGCAATACATCACTCATATATCATAGTGTAAATATATCACTCATATATCATAGTGTGCAATACACTACTCAAGTGTGCAATACATCACTCATATATCTTAGTGTGCAATATATCACTCATATATCATAGTGTGCAATACACCACTCATATATCATAGTGTGCAATACATCACTCATATATCTTTATGTGGAATACATCACTCATTTATCTTAATGTGCAATACATCACTCATATATCATAGTGTGCAATACATCACTCATATATCTTAGTGTGCAATACATCACTCATATATTATAGTGTGCAATACATCACTCATATATTATAGTGTCCAATACATCACTCATATATCTTAGTGTGCAATACATCACTCATATATCTTAGTGTGCAATACATCACTCATATATCTTAGTGTGCAATACATCACTCATATATCTTAGTGTGCAATACATCACTCATATATTATAGTGTCCAATACATCACTCATATATCATAGTGTGCAATACATCACTCATATATCATAGTGTGCAATACATCATCACTTGTATGGTGCAGCCTTTAAAGATAGGCACATATGGTCTGTCTTATTGGCATCATATGACTTATCAAGCAAATACAACTTGGTTACAAATTTACAAACAAATTTTGAAAACTAGTTAAAATTATAATAAAATGTATATGTTTATCAGTACTTCAACAAACTAGTTTAAAAAACTATTAAAAATAATATAAGAAAATTGAGTTTAGAGTAATTATAAATAATAAAATATGATTATATTATATTTTTGAAGTGTAATTAATAAGAACATGTCATTGTTGTTATAGCTTTATTGCTACAATGACCTAATCCATAATAAACTATATATTGCTTTGTACAATCAGTAGATGTATTATTAAAGATCCATTGACATTGGTACACTTCATGTATTTCTTGAGACTTGATATATAGTATTAATAATTTCATGACTTTTTGTCATAAACATGATTACAAGGAATTAAAGGAATTTATTATAATAATAAATACTTGCATGAAATTTAATAGGTATTTCATTTAGGGCAATATGCATCTGAAATTCCCTTTTTTATAACTATAATAGTATTATATAAATAGAGAAAGTTAGCATGAAATATTTAAGTATGGCATATGTACATAAAATTTATAATCATATGTACATAATTACTGACAACATAATTTATATATGCATTTCTTTAACAGCACCTAATAACATAAGTTAGTCAAAGAGGCAATATTATGATCAATCAATATGTGTGCTAATATGATCAAAGTTTACTAATACTAAAGTACTACAGATATATTTTATGTAATTAATAGTTATCTACAAGCACTTTATCATGAATTAAATGGAAAATGATAAACAACAATTATTTTATTAATAATCATAGTTTGAATATGCTCTGTTATTTGTTTAAAAGATTTAGTTTGCCATTATTCATGTACCTTTATTATTGCACTATAGAAAGAAAAGTTGGGTCAAAAAATGGCTGTCATATAAAGACAGATAGCATTACCAATACTGTAATTGTCAGCACAATTTGGGTGTATCCATGTGTGTCTAAGAGAGAGAGAGAGAGAGAGAGAGAGAGAGAGAGAGAGAGAGAGAGAGAGAGAGAGAGAGAGAGAGAGAGAGAGAGAGAGAGAGAGAGAGAGAGAGAGAGAGAGAGAGAGAGAGAGAGAGAGAGAGAGAGAGAGAGAGAGAGAAGAATTTAAGTCTGTATGTTATGATTTAACTATTATGATTAAGTATTAACATCTCTGCACAGGCTTCATGACTTAAGTCAGTTCAGTGACCAAACTATTTACATTATTATGCTGTGGCTATTCTACTGGTATTGTAACTCTACTGTATTTAAATAAAAACAAATACTTACCTTAAACCCTAAACATTAAACTTAGGGATGTTACATTCAAATGACACTCTACAAAAGAATGACTTGTCATGCATGCCTATTATATAATAAACAAGTAATAAAAAAATCAAAAGAAGTAAATGATGTAGGGATGACAATGCCAAAATGAAAAAAACAAGATAGAGATGAACATGCAAATGAAAAAATCTCTACATAAGTAGAAGAAATTGTTAGATGCTACAACTTGAATATCTATTATATCACCGCTTTTGATAGTATCATGTTTGAAAAAAGCTTATAACACTAATATTGACACTGTCTTGTATATGTAAGTATTTTTATTTGTGTGTTTATCTCTACCTTGTTTTTTTTTCCTTCTTGGCATTGTCATCCATACATGAGTGGGGATCTATATGGCCATATATGCAAGAGTAAGTGTATAAGTTAGTGTTTTAGGATTTCATGATTATCATTGTACACATGTAGTGTGACATACCTTAATTGTTCTGATTGTATCAAGATTTACATTGGCCAGAACATCAGAAGGCTGGCAGACCAATGTTTGCCAGGTAATCCATGCCCAATTGAATGTGGTGGCCATTTTTCCCAGGCCTATCCCAGGTTTATAGCCATTTCGTCTAATCCCATTTCGCCCAACAAAATGCACAATTGTCCCACTTCATCTAAAAACTAAATTGATTTAAATCACAGTAATTACAAAGATACCCAATGGCTATATGCACTAAGAAGTTCTTTGTAACGTATAATCTCCTGCTTCATGCTTTTTCTTAATAGTTTTCAGTCTGTTCTCATGGTTTCTGTACTTTCTTCTTCTTCTTGAAAGCCCTCTTGCAGCCAGCTGCATTAAACTGACTTCTGTCGCAGCTTGTTTTCTTGTAGTCCACTCCAAGCTAACCTAACAAAAGCTGGGGGAACAAAGGCAATTGCTATCACTTGATGGATGTACAACTTGAAATCAGCGTCTTCCCTGTAAATATGTTGGAGACTGAGAGTCTACACATTGGGAGTGATTCTCATTGCAGGAGACTAGTTGATCATGAACATCCGTGACTGCTCTTCCAGGACAACTTCTGTCTTCACATCTCTAATATATCTGCCTATCTGCTGTTCTTTGATTGAGTGTGTACCTATAACCCTGGTGTATAAGTGATCTACCTCCTCTTCTTGTTGTAACAAACTCTATTGATTCAATATATTGTATGTATGAAATGGCTCCTCTTAAGTACTCTACCTTTCAAGACATCAAAGCCTTCACACTATTAGTTCTTTGGAATTAGAATTCCATCACCTTTACTGGTCTTAATCCACTTATCTTAGACCTTTTACACTATTAGACAAAATGGGACAAAAGTCCATTTTGTTAGACAAAATGGGATTAGACGAAATGGCATGACACCCCCAGTAATATACTTTTTAATTACTTTACTGTGACACAACTTTTATTAACGGTATGCATCTATATAATATACACATAATGTATATTGTCAAATGTGATATTGACACCAATATTAATAATAATGTACATTAATTTTTACTACTTCGCTTTTGATGTATAAGGTCCAAGTGTAACTAGTTATAAGCTAACATTATATGAACAGCAATTGTAGGTAATATCTGAAACTGCTATTATTACATATAGTTTAACATACCTTAGTTGCTCTGATTACAACAAGATCTATATTGGCCGGGACATTGCATAGACACGCCCACTTGAATGTGTCGGCCATTTTTTCCGGCCACGTACTTAATGATAAGGCTTGACTAGCAAGCCAACTAAATAACACATGGATGCCTGGATGGATATACTACTCACTATAATACAAAATATTACTGCAGTTTTTCATCTTATTGACTCATTGTTTGAAAAATATTATAGCAAAATTTTAATTCATAAAATTTATATATATAAGAAGTTCAGTTAAAAGAATAATAGATGTAAAATAAGTAGCCTTAATAGACAAGTATACAATATACAGTTTATATAATAATTATATATGTAATTATAATTTTATTTTATTCACATTGTTGAGTAGTCTTACACAGTAGTACTGGTACTCCTTTCTTATATTGTTTTACAGGAGATGAAATAGATTCATTCTTAAAAATTCAATTACAAAGTCAATCACATTGAACCCCTGATATATCAGAACAGTTTGTTTTATCATATATTTTAGAAATGATACTATGAGCTTGAGGGCTATCTTCTATCAACGTGATTTCATTCCAAGTTCAAGAAAATGTGCTATCAGGTAGTAAAATGTCATTTTTGAATTTGTCACTAATAGTATCAGTCATTCTGAACTTTCATTAGTGTTAAGATTTTGTATAATAATATGATTTCAAATTTATTTTCTATTAAAAGAATTTATACAAGTTTAAACTTTGTTCATTAGTACTATTTGAGCTCAAGTTTGAACTTTGTTAACCAGTATATGACTATACTAATAATCTACTCAGATCAATTGGTAATGTAAAATCAGGGATAGAAAACCCCCCAAATAGTATCACTTGGAGCATATGCATAGTACTAGCAGTAGTTATCTTGTAGTAATTGTGTTTTCACAATTATTCACTGTATAGTCAGAGATATACTTGTATACTACATACTCTCTTTGGATAGAGTGCTTTATGTATTAGTCTGTAGACAAACTTATTAATCACCTATGTTTTGTGCAATATAGAAACCATGTTATGTACAACTAACACATTACGTCACTATTTCATTGTAAATGAATAATATAATATTTGGAAATACATTAACTAAACGCATATAAAATTGATTGCCAATTCATTGTGAAACCTTACATATTTAGTTCCAGTTTTAAGTTGCCAATTTCCTTTATTTTCAATTATTGAAGAATGTATTTTGTATAAATTAAGATATTATAAATTAATATGTTATTTTAACAACTAATTTGTAGCTTACATTGATGAATTACTGTAGAATCCAAACTTCATTTGAATTACTGACTGTATAATTTGTTGATTTGTCAATAGTACAACATGTCAATTGTACAGTGAGTAATTCACATGAATTCTATATTCCATAGTAATTCATTCATGTAAGCTATAAATTAGGCGATAAAAATATATTAAACTTTACACTGGTGATATATATATATATACATAATTATTTCTATAAGTTTCTATAATGTTTAAGTGACAAACTACATTTAAAAATCACAGAAATTGCAACTAAGTATTGTACAGAAGAATTGTTTTTTTCTTAAAGCTGCTAACACTTTATTGAAAATTAACATGCAATTTTATTAACATATTATATCTGTTATCAGTAATTTAGCCACAGTGAGAAAAAGAAGTTCAGAGAAGAAGTCCCCTCTTGCTTAGCAAGAATATCTTTATGAATCTGTGATTGTAATTATGACATGAGCATCTTTGATTTCATAATATAACAAGAGGGAATTCTAAAAAAATTCAACAGAAGTGAATCAAAAATACATTAACTACTCATTCACTCATTATGTATTATCCTTGTATAACAAAACAAGTATTGTAACATGTACAAACTACTGGTATTATATCATAATAATCATAATATTATGCATTTAAAGTAAATATAACACAACAACTCAATAAAGTGTGCTATCTTAAATTAAATTTGACCAATAATAAAGTACATTTCACTACTTTGTTTTTGATATATAAGGTCTAAGAGCAGCTAGTTATATTCTAAGGGTATATCAACAACACATGTAGGTGATATCTGAAACTGATATAGACTGCATGTAGTTTGAAATATCTTAATTGTTATGAATATTGCACCAAGATCTATATTGGCTGGAACATCAGAATGCTGTCAGACCAGGCACAGATATTAGCCAAGCAATCCGTGCCCAACTGGCTTTAACATGCAAACATGTCACTCATTCTTTACATGGTATATCCATATAATATAGATAGACCAACACCCACAAGATAGTGCTTACACCTTCATATATATATATATATATATATATATATATCCATAAGTAGCAAAAATATTCATCTACAGTGAGGCAATTTACAGGTCTCATTCTAATGTACTCTGTTTTCTTTGTAACTAAACTTATAAGTATTATCACAGGAATTAAACTATAATTTTGACTTAGGAAGGATGTCTCAGTGTCACTTAAAAAGAGTTTAGTGACATTATATAAACGGGAGGGAACCTTTTCTGTAGAGTGGTCATTATTTGCAAAGTGTGATATTGAACTGCAACATCCATACTTTACTACAAGCTATAGTAAAATAGTAACCATGCACTGCATAAAAATCTATAGAGAAGCAAATGAAATCCTTTTCTAAATTCAATTCATAATGTTAGTCATGAAGTACAATGTTTGTAATTGAAATATGTCCCAGGAAGACTGTAGTAAACTACCTTTGAACACAACATGTACATGTAAAACCATTTCATTTATTGTGACAATAACAACTACCAATGATGAAAGAATGAAGTCATTTGGAGCAATGGATACCCCTGCTCACCCACATCTTAATGAGCAATTTAACCTTAACTTTACCTTAACATCCTGAGATTAAAACATACCCTAGGACAGACTGTACTCATTGAGTAATAAGATACTATGAACACAACATGTACATGTACAACTATTTCATTTATTGTGACAATAACAACTACCAATGATGAAAGAATGAAGTCATTTGGAGCAATGGATACCCCTGCTCACCCACATCTTTTGAATAAATGAGCAATTTAACCTTAACTTTACCTTAACATCCTGAGATTAAAACATACCCTAGGACAGACTGTACTCATTGAGTAATAAGATACTATGAACACAACATGTACATGTACAACTATTTCATTTATTGTGACAATAACAACTACCAATGATGAAAGAATGAAGTCATTTAGAGCAATGGATACCCCTGCTCACCAACGTCTTTTGATCATTTTATCTTAACTCTACCTAACATCCTGAGATTAAAACATACCCTAGGACAGACGGTACTCATTGAGTAATAAGATACTATGAACACAACATGTACATGTACAACCATTACATGTATTGTGACAATAAAACTACCAATGAGATGAAGTCATTTGGAGTAATGGATCACTCACACGCTTTGAATGAGCAATTTAACCACAACTTCCTGAATGAGTCATCATCATTGAAGGTGTAGTAATTAGTATAACAATTATTATACCCATATATGCATAGTCTAAATAAATTGCTAGCCATTTGGTGCCTCCTATAGTTGCTGAGTGACTGAGGATCCTGCTTTAAGACACACTTTACAATTCATATGGAGCACAGTCTGTTGATGATATATATTGGATGTACTTATATGTAAAAATGTACTAGAATATTTTGTTTGATACTGAGTAAAGAGAATGGAAAATATTTTTTTGTAACACAGCCATCATCTATATTTAGTTCAAATTTTACATAAAACCAAAAATGGAGTCAAAATTATCTTATTGAGTGTTATGAGCAATGATCAAAGTAAAAGTATATGGTAATAAATGGGTGAAAACAACATAATTATAATTATTATCATAATAATATATACCTATGAATTTTTTACCAAAAAGTCTGAAACAGCTCTGATCATTTGAAGACAAGAAATATGATCAAATGTATTTTGTCAAAAATATTAAGAGGACTTGTTCAATTATATAATACTATTGTGAGAATATGAGACTTGTTGTTTCAATTTTTCAATATGTGTCATGACCTAAACAAAAACAAGATACATGTGTTATCATCAAATGATACATGTGCTAACATCAAATGATACATGTGCTAACATCAAATGATACATGTGCTAATATCATATGATACATGTGTTAACATCAAATGATAAAATCATACTATACACATGTATAATCTAACAATGAATTAATAGTAGTACAGTCATTGTTACATGTAGCATTTAGTTACATGAAAACCAAATATATGTAAACTTAAAATAACTACCATGATATGAAATCAGATGATCTAAACATCCAAAACAATTGATCTGTTGCTATAGCAACATGTAGATGTTGGATTACACAAATACAAAGAATCAACATACTGCTTTAATTGTTTAATAGCATAGTTGTCAAGCCATATGTATATGTGGTCAAACGTTAGACATTGCTGACCTTCAGTGCTGGTCCCAACTTGATACCAAGGCAGTTAGTGAGAGAATGGTGTGATAATAACAATAAAGCCATTCCATCCACTTCTTGTTCCTGTAAGAGAGGTGCTATATGTTGACAGTCCAGTGTTGACTCAAAGTAATGAACAACATCAGATACTGACCACTGACTGACATCAGTAGATAAGTCTAAATAGAAAAAGATATAATTCAAGTCAATGTAATGAAATGTTAATGCCCTATTATTAGATGGTTTCTTAATCAGATATATTTTTCAAACTTTCAGAAGAAAATCACATGACTGTTGATATAGGTGTTTAATACTATTAATTACATCCATTGAATTTAAATACAAGATCAAATTTTTTACCCACAATTTTTTTATATAGTACTGACTTCTGAATTAACATGAAAATAAATGAGATGATAAAACAGTGTACCAAACCCAGTAATAGTTCTTAGTTCAATTACATTATAATTACATTAAACAGAGCTAAAAAAAGACTCTGAACAAATACAGGGTGTGTATCATTATGGTCTAGCATATGAAAACATGCCAGACAGCCTAATGGTTGGTTGTTTTTGGTCATGCTGTGACAATTATGTGTATATGCGTGTATGTGCACTTCATTGTTCTGTTATGCTTGCTATAAGCAACAATTAAAAGTGATGAAAAATTAAGCAACATATATTAGCTGTGAACACACACATTGTTTAACCTATATCAAGTGTGCTACAGCAATGAGGCTGGATGTTGAATTTAGAAGGCTACCTAGCATGCCTCTTTGTCTTCTGGTATTTTATAATTTCTGTTAGCTCTCCAAATTCCAAAACTCAAATGTTTTTCAGTGAAATTGACATCATAAAAACTTACTGTTGATTATACGAACTAATTTTAGTGATTTTAGTATTTGCCTTTGATAAAGTATTTGTACACACTCGATATGAAAGTTTAAAAATTATTAAATTTTTTACCTGACATAATTAATGATAGAATAATCTGTTTATAATTACAGTCTCATAATTATGTAACTTCTCTATTCATTTCTTTGACAAAAATAATAACTTAGTTTGAAAACAATTAAAACTAGACTACTGTATTTACACAAGCATGACATATATTAACTGTATATGGAGAATAATTATTATAATGCATATGTGTAAATAATCTTATAATGAAGTATGTGTACTATATGCTGGACTCAATTGTTACTTACCATTTCCCTTAGTTGTACTAGAAGGACCAGCAGTGGTGGTTGTGGTAATGGTCGTCACTGTCTTCGCAGAATGTACTATTACAAAGAAAGAATACTTTTCACTTATATACAAAGAACACAAAGGATACATATGACCATGCTTCCAGTTCTATCAGATGCAATGAACAATCTACAGGTCATACCTGGTGTTGATAGAGTGGATTCTTTGTTCTTTTTACTTGGAATGGCAGGTGGCTCTTGGGCAGTTCGCTTACCACCTCGAAGAGTCATACTATACAAGTTGGCGTCTGAGGGTGTGGTGGAATCAGCAGACTTGTAGACAGCACTACCTGGTACTGAGAAAATAATATTTACACAATTAATATTAATACATTGAAGTAATAGTACTTACAAGCCATGTCAATTTGAAGGTTCTTTAGGACTCGTGGAACTCTTGGTGTAGAAGTGGTAGGAGGAATTACTAAAAAGAATAGTTGAAATAATAAGAACAAGACATGATAACAAAATGAGGAATCTAAATAGTTAATAGTTAACATGAGACTTTCAAACTAAATCATGGTATATAAGTTTACTGCGTTCACTTACAAGGTACATCCATAGGTTCAGCTTTGTCTGGATCTTCATTAGGATGTAACTCTGACCACATTTCCAAGCAACACAGCCGACAGAACTTGGATGATTTAGCCATGTTGAGTTTTCTCTCTTTGTGACATAACACACAAGTCATCATCTTGTTATTACTAGTCTAAAGAGATATAAATAATACAGTGTATGAAGAACTGTCTACCAGGAAATTTTTAGGGAGGAACATTTTCCAAAATTTGTTAATTTATAGTTATTCAAGATAATAAAATTCACCAATTCCTGATTAATTGGTGTTATGTGTACAATTATAGCAATATAATTTATGAAAATTAAAATTTGAAACAGTAATTTTCATGAAAATATTTCTCCTTGAAAATTTCTTGGTATGTAGTATACAATCAACAAAATGTGAAAATTATGCTGCTAATCAATAACTTACTTGCTTTGAGGAAGAAGGCTTTGAAGTTTTATTGCTTTCAGTTGGAGTACGAACATCAGTAGTGGATTTAAGGTGGTCAACCTCAACACGAGTCTCAATTTTGGCAACTTTAGGTTGAGGTATAGGATCATCTGGCTCAGGTTGAGCATGATCGTTAGGAAGTTTTAGCAACATATAAGGAGATTCAGGTTGAATAAAAAGAGAAGCTGGTATCTTTGGAAGGGCAACCTCTGACTTGGGTAATTTTTGATCAACCTCAGGTAGCTTCCCCCAAATAGAGTAAGATTGTTTTGTAGTGGCCATTTTCTTATTTTCAAGTGATTGAGATGTGAGTGGTTTGGATTGAGTAGCATGGTCATTATATGATTTTATAATATGGGACTCGGATAGCTTAGCAGTTGAGTCAGCAGACATAATAGATGAAGTGCTCTGTTTTGGTTGTTTGTCTGCAGTCTGACTTGATGAGGTGGTAGTAGGGACACTCTCTGTGGTGTCTGTTTGATCTATAGCTGAGGAATTCATTACAGAAGCTGCTTTAATAGGAGTATGGATTGTATTTTTAACTCCTGGAGCGGCTTGCTATAACAAAGAGAATGAAATTTACATAATGTAGCTAATAATGAGTCTTTACAATTATTATCATAGAGTTAAAATTTACAGTCTAAAAACCTTTTGTTTCGTGATAAAAAATGAAAAGTTATAATCCCTCTTAACTATTGTACTTTATGCTATATCTTCTGCCAAGTCTCTTTGCCTAACTTGAACTACTTGAACAAACTACAAGACTTTGCAGCATCTCAAATGGTCTAATGGTTAACTACGAGATTAAAGTTAGCCTAAGAATAGCATGCTCATGGATGCTTTCATTTTCTCATTTGCTTCATTGTTTGAATAATACATAATATATAATTTCTGTTTTTTTTTGGTTACTACTGTTTATTTTGTGACTATGTGCAATGAAATAATTATACCACAAAAATTTAGAGTCATCAGTACATTCCATATATGGTCAAAGTAGTGAAGGAGATATACTATGTATAACAAAGAGTAGACATGATTACATGTAGTCATATTTATAATGCAATTATGGTTAACAAAGTATTCATGATCACTTATTAAAAATTCATCAGAAAAACCCTTTGAATAGCTTTGGTTGTGACAGCTAAGTAGATTTTGGTCTAAATGAGTTACAGTCTTCCTCCTTTGGTATGTGCTTACATTCCACTTCCTCTGTTATTAAATGCCTTCAATTAAGACTACATTATTGTCATTTAGCTAGTAGCTAGTAAATACTCTGTTTTGACTTTGGAGATAGAAATAATTCCTTATATGGGATAAATTGACATAGAAGGTTGTTAATAAGAATACCGAGAGGAGGAATCCAATGCTATTAAAATCAACTTTGTAACAAACTGCACAGCAAAGTTAGAATTTGTAATCAATCTGACAAGACAAACTTTAGTCTTAATTCCATGTACTGATTTTTTAATAGTTTTAGTTTTAGTTGTACAAAACTATTATAATTACTAAAAGTCAATAATGTGTACAAAACTAGCTAAAGTAAATTATACGACACACACAATTTCATAAATTATGCGTAAGCTAAGCTTGGCTAAATTTAATTATTCTAAGATTATTTTGATAGCATTGCTGTTGCTATAAGGGGACAGGATTATTGCTAACTTTGAAGACTGAAGAGTTGGCAGAAGCCATGTATATGCTCAAAGAAGTAACAGATTCATACTCAAATCAAAGAACTCGCAGTAAAAGTAATGATATACATTGATTGCTGTTTGGGTCAGTGGTTACTGTATGGGGTTAATTTTATTGGTCACTCTCGAAAGTCACATACAACAATATAATAAAATGAAGAAAAGTAGAAAGTCACTAGAAACACAAATATAATTAACATGTGGTCCAAACCAATCTTAGGACTGCTTAGCACATGTAGTCCTAATAATGACTTCCAACTCAATAAGACTATCACACATTGAAATAAATTATTGTGTAAAAGTTCCAGTTAATGATTTACTTCTTTTTAATATCCTAATTACATATACAAATTAAAGTGTTAACTTACAAATTGAGAGCAAATTCTTAAAGCACAACGTTGTTTTCTTTTTCCTGGTCCACCATATTTAGGTTTGTCTAAACAATATGAACATGTTTTACAATCATCACGAGTACAGCCTTCACATTTGCCACATCCTCTTCCTCTTCGACGACACTTGGTATTTGAATTGGACAATGTATCCAGAGAGGACTCTTTATCAGACAATGGACTGATGGCAAGAGGTGTGGTCTTTAACAGTTCTTTATTAGTAGATCCAATGGGTGTGGTTTGCACAGGCTTAGGAACAGTACCCATTGATAATTTATTGGAAGACGATGTGATGGGTGTGGCTTGCACAGGCTTAGGAACAGTAGCCAATGATGATTTACTGGAAGATGATGTGATGGGTGTGGCTTGTACAGGTTTAGAAACAGTATTTATTGAGTTATTGGAAGATGATATGGTGGGAGTGGTTTGTACAGGCTTAGGAACAGTACCTGTTGATGGTTTACTGGAAGATGATATGACGGGTGTGGTTCGTACAGGCTTAGGAACAGTATCTGTATTCAATTTATTGGAAGACAATATGATGGGTGTGGTTTGTACAGGCTTAGGAACAGTATCTGTATTCAATTTATTGGAAGACGATATGATGGGTGTGGCTTGTACAGGCTCAGGAACAGTAACCATTGATGATTTACTGGAAGACGATGCAATAAATGTGGCCTGCACAGGTTTAGGAATATTAATCATTGTAAGGGGTTTAGTGGGTGTAGCTTGTACAGGTTTAGAAATAGGAGGTGTCATGGAAAGTGGTGCTGTGGGTGTGACTTGTATGAGCTTAGGAACAGTAGCTATTGCTGAGTTATTGCAAAGCAAAGTA
This sequence comes from Xestospongia bergquistia, assembly GCA_963965975.1. Classification (NCBI taxonomy): domain Eukaryota; kingdom Metazoa; phylum Porifera; class Demospongiae; order Haplosclerida; family Petrosiidae; genus Xestospongia; species Xestospongia bergquistia. The sequence goes on along the minus strand of OZ014420.1, from coordinate 5,357,525 downwards.
ATGGGTGTGGCTTGTACAAGTTTAGGAATTGAAAAAGGAGAATTCTCTGGAGCTTTAGATGCAGTAAATATTGGTTTAAAGATGTCTAGAGTAGATGCCACCGAAGGAAATATTTCAGAACTCTCACTTAAAGGATCATCTACCACTTTGATCAATTTAGGAGGGATTTTACGAGATGGTGCTTTTGACATCCCCTCGTTTAATGCGGCAGTATTTGGTAGAGATGGAGCTTGTATGAGTGGTGGAATTGCAGCCATGAGTGAAGAGTTCCCATTATATGTGGTTGTAGTATTTTTATTGTTGAGCTGGGAATTATTTTTATTGTTACATATTTCAGCCATTGTGGCTTGACTAGTTATTGGATTTGCCTAAAATGAGATACAACAAAGTAGATCAATATTATAAACAACTATGATAATATATGTAGCTTGTATTAACAGAGCAAGAAAAATATTGAAAACTTTACTTTAGTATAAAATGTGGACCTTGAAATGTGACATTTCATAAAATGAGACCAATATTTATTAATACATGTATCTTAAGTGTATTATTAATTGTATGTATTAATTGAAGTGGTAATATTAACAAAAATACAATAAAAATTTCACTTATGAATATACACAAAGGATATGGCTCAGAAATTAGACTAATTCTAATCTTAAATCATAAAATATACACTATATCATATTGTACTTAAAATAGTTTATTATTATTATATTTATATAATACACAATATACCATCCTTTAAGGGCAAAACTTCAAATGCAAACTATGACATGTCACCTGTGTCAAATTAATTTGCAACAATGGGAGTGGTTTACTACTGACTCCAGATCGTTTATTTAAGCTTTTAGGTTTAGGAAGATTTAGGGGGTGGGGTCTAATAACAATAATAGTATAATACCACCCACACAATTATAAGAACATATTGACATAAACAGCAAAACTGCAAAAGGCGTATTACTTTTAAATTGACAAGTGTTGTCATAACTTTGTGGCTGGGTTTATCTTTGTAGGTGAGTAACATTTAATTCTCTATATAAACCTGACCTCCTAATTAAACTTAAAACAAAACTGTTTGAAATTAACTCTGCAAACAGAGAGAAATTTTTATACAGGACTTTATATGGGAGGATTCCAAAAATACTTGGAAAACCTAATCACTCTATAATAACAGTAGGACTGAGTAATCATAATGATAATAGTATCATAATTAACTCTGTAACAAGGAGGATTAGTAGAGTTAGTGTTTGAAAAGAATCTTTAAAGTCTTTCTTGATACTACCTTTAGTTAGCTACTTTTACAAAATGGTCAGATAACAATACTAGGTATGCATTTGTTCTGAATGCAATAAATATTAAGACCACCCAAATAATTTCATTAGATTAGTACTACCACTATCAAAAGATCAAGCAAATCTTTAAGCTGTTTTTAAGCGTCAAGTATCCCACAACATTCCAAGTCAATTAAATAGAGGATCAAAATATGTTACGTCAAATTACTGTGTGCTAATAATACTGCTAATAAGGTTTATGAAATATTTATTTTTCTAATATTGTCGTTATAAGTAATTCTTTTACTAGTATTATTTTCAATGCTGATGACATGTCATGTGATAAAAAATGACATGACATATATATGATTATATGTATTGAAGCCAGTAATTATTTATTAAGAACTAACTATATATACATTAGTCTGAATGTTGTACAAAAATTTAGAAACTTAGGCAATGATTCTCAGACTCCAAGGACATTGCTTTCCACAATAAAATGTCATCTCCACCAGTTATACCATAAACGTTGCTATTTTTATTCATGTTATTGCTGAATGTGTAATAACTTGTCTTCACTAAGTGTTGTTTATTTAATTTCAATAATACACAATGGCACAGTATATTGCTGTTAAAATATTTTATTTATGTTGACTATCTAATTAATTATGCAAATTAAAAATTTCTCACCTTGACTGAACTGAAGAATCGAGGGCGCCAACCAAGATGAAAAATCTAGATTGAATAAGTTTGAAGTGATATCAAGGGATCACTTTAGTGATAATACAACAAGGATTTGACTCTAGTTTGAGTTTTTGAAATACCCTTGTCTTGATTCGCTTGAATCTTCAGACGCCCTGGTCTTACGCCTTCGTCGCGTAGAGCGTGCGCTAGATTATGACTCCTCCTACATCCGCAATTATACGTTTAATCATTACTAAATTCAGAGCGATGTTCGTGCATAATTTTTTGCGTTAGTGCGTCACTCGGACGTACAGCATTTATTGAGCGGATAGACTACAATTCCAACCTTCTCAATCATCCAATGCCAATAAAAGTCAAATTTCATCGATCTTAGTAGCCAATAAGTCTAGAATAATTGTAATGTGTGTTATAATATTACTAACAGCCAATAATAGCTGCCACTGAATACAGGCAATCAATTAATGTTGATTTGCATGGATAATCAATGGAAATGTCACAAATTACCAATATCTGTGTCACTATGATATAAGTTGACCTGACTATGTAAACAATTGAAGTTATTAGAATCAGATTGTGATTTCATGTTATTGAAACCCCACAGACTCCAAGACAGCTGGACTATTTTGCATGAGGGCTAACTTGGAATTCATATTGAAACACGACTAAGTGAAATCATTAATATTAGAACTGGGAAAGGAAAGTCTAATATCTATCAATAAATTCTATGTACACATATATCCTGCACAGTCGTGATATGATGATATAGTGGGTCATACAGTGTCTTTGGCAAACTGGCATCCAGCCTAGCTAATTAACCAGAGTGAACACACTACAACGATGATGTAGTGGAGTATCCCTGTACAAACTGACATGCACCCTAGCTAACTAAAGTGAACACAATATAACGATGATGTAGTGGATCATAAAGTGTCAGTGTCACTACGTACATGAACTGACATGCAGCCTTGCTAACCACAATGTAACGATGATGTAGTGGATCATAAAGTGTCAGTGTCAATACATACATGAACTGAAATGTAGCCTAGTTTGCTAGACTGAGATCACTAGTGTGACAGACTGACAGCCAAAAGAAATACTAGTTATTTGTTGAATAGCCTAGCTCAGACAGTTATAACTATAACTGACCCTTTTATATAATTATAAAAGGCTCAGTTACATTGGTTGTACTTCAAAAGTTGACAATTGATCAAGCCTATGCATCTATTCATTGATACAAATATCAAGCATTATTACAATAAATGATTATGTTAGCTTGTGAATTATAATCTGAAATACTTCAGTAGATTAGCTTTTGAGGCAAAATGGTATATTTGCAGTCAAATTATATGTCATGTGTGTGTGATGATTTGTACTAATATAATGTACTAAATGATAGATCTTTGTACATGTATGTCACTTGTTTGGTTTGAAAAACAAAATATAATTCCGTATAATAATAATAATTTCCACTACTGTATGTGGTGTGTGTGTGTGTTTGTGCATAATTTTGTCATCAGTATGTCACCTGGACGTAGTATCCATGCACACAAGTACGTGCAGTAGTGGCAGCATTCCCTGGGTGAAGTGACTACAATTTCAACCTTCTCAAAGATCCAATGAAAGCCAAACTATAACACCAATCTTAATGACCAATTAATAAGACTAGAATCATTGCATATGTTACTGACTACCTTAATGATTAATGTTGGATTTTAAAATATGCAGCTGCAAAGAACAAACAATTAATTATTATTTATTTGCATAGATGATCAATGGAATAACACAATTTATGGGGTGCCAATATCCTGTGTCACTATAATATAAGTTGATATGACTATATATACAAGCAAATCATGTTATTTATAGAATCAGTTTGTGATTTCATGCTATTATATTTACACAGACATGCAGCTGGATTATTTTGCATGTAGGGCTAACTTGGAACCCATGCAACTAAGTTAAATCATTAATATTAGAATGCACTGTGGAAAGGGAAAGTCTAATATCTATTAATAAATTCTATATATGTATACAGAACAGTCATGATGATGTAGTGGATCATGAAATGTCAGACTATCAGTGTCCTATTACAAACTGGTGATGTAGGCCAGCTAGCTAGACTGAGGTCACTAGTGTGACACCCAAAAGAAATACCAGTAACTTGTTGAATAGCCTAGCTCAGGCAGTTATAAAAGGCTCAGTTACAGTGGTTGTACTTCAAAGGCTGACAGTTGATCAAGCTCATGCATCCACTTATTGTTATATAAAATATCAAGCATCATATAATGAATGATTATGTTAACTTGTGAATTACAATCTGACATATACTTCATTGAATTAGTTTTTGAGGCATAATGGTATATTTGTAGTCAAATTATATGTCGTGTGTGTGATGATTTATACTAATATAATGTACTAAATGATAAGTCTTTGTACATATATTTGTTTGATTTGAAAAACAAAACATAATTCCATATAATAATAATAATTTCCACTACTATATGTGGTGTGTATATCCTATATGTATATTATGACAACCAATGCTTACAATTTATGCCATGCAGTTTACTTTTGTTTATCTATACATAGGGATAGCAATTGAAACCAGGTTGGGTAATTTGTCATATTGACTGTAACACACTTTTCATCTGCATTTGACAATATTTATTACAATTAAGAATAGTGGTTCAAAATATTTTTAGTACAATTATTATAATAGAGTGGTGGAGGAAAGTAGTTTAAATTAATGAGTCAGTTAAGAGGTTGAAACTTTTTTATTTTATATAAAAACAGTATAGGAAATTTCAATGCAATTTGGCCCTTTTTTAGAGTAGAATGTACTATTTATCTGAAACGTTTATATCAAACATAATATTATAAAAAGGTGAACAAATATTAATTATTTAAAAATAGATAATAGAAAATAAATTGATAATGCACATATAAAAAAATTATCATAATTCAACATGAAATAATTAATTATATATATATTTAAAATAAGTTATAACAATTAGTCTATCTTTTGAACCTATCCATCATATTCACATTAATCATGACAATTTATTAATTGACGTATATACTTTCTCCAAAATGACTCCAGCAGCACATTGCAATTGATTGAAAAGAGTTCATATAGCTAAACAAAAGCAAAAAATAAACTATCTAGTGACATGCATGCTCCTTTCACATACCTGATTGGACAATTCCAGAAATTTATATTTATTTACCCATTGGCACATTTCCTTAAATGCAAGATCTATTACAACTTTTACAGCCTTGTGTTCAATAAAATCATGTTGTCCTAGCTGTGTATAAACATCACGTTCAACGGTAACATTACAGAGGGTGTCAGGATCACTCTTGTTTGAAAGAGATGACAGCAAATTGTCCAGTTCACTTTCCTATGAAAAAATGAAACTGTTAGACTTTAATTTTTTTCTTATACCAGGAGTGGTTCAAAATTGGCATTTCTTGTCACTAGCGCTCCTAAAGGTAGAGTCCATGTATAGGCTATGAGAGTAGCAAAAAGGGCAAACAATAAGAATCTGCTTTGAAGAAACATACTATATCTTATGAATGACTGTTGTTTAGTTTCTTTGATTTAAACTTTGTTCATGTCCTAGCTGTTCTTTTATAAGACTTAGAGTATACATTCATGGAACTACCCTTTGGCAACTAACATATATATTGCAGCCAGAGACAATTCTAAGACATACCATATATACATATGAACAATGTGGATGGGATTTCAATAGTTGACTGGTAAGTTATGCAATAATTATAATTGCTTTGTCTCAAAAATGAGATTTTTTATGCATTGTTAGTTCTGTGTTCTGGATCCTTGGAAACAAAGTGTGTTGTTTCTTATTTAGTTTAATACATTTCCTGAATTGTAGCAATTTTGCAAGTCTATCTTCCCCTTCATGCATGATTTCAGCTATGATGAAATATTCTATTCTATAAAAGACAGAAAAAGTGCCAGTATCGACATCAATTTAATTTAAACTACTACTTTAATTTCTTTATTATATATCATGGTTAAGGAAGCTGTGTGCCTTCACTTTTTATTACTGACCAGTCTCATAATTTGGACCAACACTTGTGAAATACCAGAAGGACATAGAGATATGATTGCAGGATTAGGAGCTGCTCGTTCTGTTGTGGTAATTTAGCATGTATTATTATCTTTGTTTAGTCATATGTATATATAATATAGCAAACCTCAACACAAGATGTAACAATTAATATTGTCAATAAGACTCTTCAATTGATGAAATATCATAAACAAATACAGCATGAAATACTTACACAAGAAGGCTCTGCTAGTACTAGTTATGAACTAAACACTACTCTGAATGAGCTTAATGTTACATTGACAAAAGTTTGTCATTGGGTAAGTCTCTTTATCATACACTATGATCATATTATGCTGTATTTGTTGTATAGATAAAGAATGTCACTTCTTTTTCCTTCTTGTCTTGCAATGAAGATGAATTTTACAGTTACTTAATGGAATTCATGATATTTAGAAAAATCAAGTCAGACTTGTGGAAAATATATAAAACACTCAGAAAACTACAGTCACATAATAACATCAGCCAAAAAACATGGCTAGATGAAAGAATGTCAGATTTTCCTAATGCTACCTATACAGTGCTAAAAAAAATTAGTGAAAATTTAGTCTAGTAATTATTTAAGATTTTATTAAAACTATGCTTCTTAAATAACTTTATTATTTATTACTATAATAGTACTAATTGGCCAATAAAATTTAATTTATGGATACATGTTAATATTTGACATCTTTGTTAAATAAATTTTAAAAATTAGTATATTTGAACGAAGTATTGGTATGTTTTAAATATTACTTTGGATAATTCATTAACTTTGTTTTGGCTCACATGCTACAATATCAACAACATATATTAGCTTAAAAAGAAGTTACTAGCTTTAAGATGACTAGGTACATGTAAATGAAGCTCTGTAGTGTTTTAAGGAATTTGACATATTTATGTAGAAAACATGTCTTTTCTTAGTCAGTATGGTAGAGAGTCTTCTTCAATCAGTACAGACATTCAAATAATATACATAAAACAAGAGCTTGTATCAACTAACAAAAAGTTAAGTTGTCTCAAAAATAACACAATATTGACATTAGAAGAATGTTGCCAAGGAGATTACTAAATGCGACAAAATGTAGTTAAAAGTTACTTATCTTGGTGCACCAGGAGGAGGTGGACCTATGTATATAGATAGTAAGAATATGTTAGTGAACATGTACTGTTTGTATATACCTCTCATTCCAGGAGGGGGAACAGGAGGCCCACGAGGTGGCATCCCTGGGGGTGGCATACCAGGAGGGGGCATCCCAGGGGGAGGCATCCCGCGTCCTGCCATGGGTGGCATACCAGGAGGAGGAAGACGACCTACAGAAAGAAATTAAATATATAGCCAAAGAAAATTTGAACTGTGATTATTTTAGTCATTCTTCATTAATGGTAGCACAAAAAAGAAAGCTTACTAAGAACACCAACTTCAGAACCTACAATAACTTCTCAGTAAGCAAATCAAAAAAGTATGTAATTGATAGCTATCTATTATGATAACAATGCAATAACAGTGAAACCACATCAAACGTCACAACTCTTTGTAACAGGATGTGGGCAGAAAAATATTATATTATTTATAACTTGTATATAGTAGAAGTAGTCTGGTGAAAAGATCACAATTCAAATGCCAACAACTACACAACAGTTTGTTTAAGAACTACTAAATATGTTATTTTAATGTAATGTACCTGGAGGCATTCCAGGTGGAGGTGGGCGTGGTGGTCCACCGGCTGGAGGTAAATTAAATGGGACAGGACCACCAGCTAAGAAATAATAAAATAAACAACATTGTTATTATTATTAGCTAGTAAATGTACTTACGGCCAGTCTGTCCTTGAGTGGGTGCCATTGCTTGAGGAGAAGGACCTCCTACCCCTCGAACAGGACCAGTCAAACCTAATAAAAGAAGCACCACATTTAAGAACCCATAAAAGGTGTTATGTTAGGGTAACTCAAAAATTAATAGACTTTTGAAGATTATTTTAACATAGTAGGTCATAATTTAAAATGATGTATCAAGTTTCATTAATCTCATTGTAAGTATTGTAATCACATTGATTAACAACAAGTGGAGTACATCTTACTTTCTGGTATGTGTTTTTGTTGAAACTAATTAATTCATTATTAGTTATTAGAAAATAATTGTAAAAATCACCCCAAGATCATTTGCTCTGATTATCCAACACCAGTCGGTACTGATCTTTGATGAAGTCAGTCATCATAAAAACTTTTTATTGGTTAGACTTTAGGTAGGCCATATAATAGTATTATATATTACACACTATGTGTATGGTTATTTGCTAATTAGTATTACATTGTTGTATGTGACACATGAAGACAACAAATAACAGCACACATTAACACTCCTAACAAACAGGGCAATCAATAAATTATTCATTGAATAGACTTCTAGAAGTCTTTTATAATTGATAATACAATAGCCACTTAAAGTTAATCTTTATAGTGTGTAGTCTAATAAGAAAACCAATTAGCAAAACTTAACAAGCACACTTTTGTTATGTCACAAATGAAAATCAAAGCAAAAATCAACAAGTTGAACTATGTCAACAATTTTTAACAATAGACTTTTGAAAATTTAAGGATATGATTTCTGACCACAATAGCTTTAATTTAAAAATCATGTAAACTATTGAAAAGAGAATTTAAAAAAAAAATTAAAGAAAAGTGGTGATATCAATTTCATCAACCCTACATAATAGCACAGACATAAACAGTCAAGCTTTTTTCTGACTACAAAAGAAGGAAATATAAAATACTTTGAACAGTGTAATTGTTATATTTTGTGACTGTGTCATTATATATGATAATTGTAACTCTACTATCTCATTAGTGACTGCTCTATTATTCTTCATATTTTTAAATAAAATGTTTCATTTATTTAGTTATTTTACAAGCAACAATGTCGACAGACCTCAGTAAGACACAAAAATTGGCATTTCATTAAACTGAAAACTGAAAAATATTTGCCATAGCATTAAGTTAAGCTCATAGTGCAACTATATAATTTAACTTATAAAATGTGGTAGCTAAATAATATAGCTATCTCTTGAAAGGAATTAAGGTACACGGTCAAAATCATTTCAGCAAAATCAAGCCACACCTCCAAATATTGCAAAAGCAGAATAAATAAAGTTATCAACAGGCCACACCCCATATGGGACAAAATGGCAGATATTAAAAAGGGTTCAAAACAGTTATAGAATGAATTCACTTAAAAATTAGTGAATTACATATGTTTTACAATTTAAGATGTGCAAATTCTGTTGGGCTTTTCACATTTTTGACAAGAGGCCTGGATTTCTCAATAACTATTAATTATTTACAAAATTATTTTTCTATCTTAGTGAGGTAATTAAGACTTTATTGGTAACTGTCTTTTCATAGAATCATTACCTGCGAAGCTGATATAATTCGTATTATAATTTTAGTTAAAATTTGATATACCTTCAATTTTAACATGTAATGCAACATTAGTGAATGAAACTATTGCTTAGTAACTGACTCTGTTGTTGTCTTTATATTTTACAGTTTGAAAGTGAAAATGTTCAAATCTAGCAAACCTTAATTTTAGTAATTTTCGTAATTTTCTATCCTTGTCGAACCATCCATATATTTAAAATTAAGAGTGTATAAATTTAAGTGATCATTAAGGTAATCGTTATAATAAAGATAAGTTATTAATAATTATAGACTCATGGTAATCACATGATATACCTTTTAATTAGGATTGCCATATGTAATATAAGAAACATAACAAGATGTTTTACCCACTCATTCAATTAAAATTACACGTTAAACTGCTTTTATAAAATAATTATAGGAGATTTTCACTTTCAAACTGTAAAATATAAAGACAACAACAGAGTCAGTTGCTAAGCAATAGTTTCATTCACTAATGTTGCATTACATGTTAAAATTAAAGGTATATCAAATATTAACTAAAATTATAATACGAATTATATCAGCTTCGCAGGTGTGAAATTATTTAATATAACACAGTATACCGTGCTTACCAGCAGGTGCAGCAGATGCCGTAGGAGCCATTGGTAGTCCCCTACCTACAGCTCGTCCCATACCAGGACCAGGTTGAGCTTGAGACTGTCCTTGTCTGGAACGATCCTAAAAATATAGTATTGATAATACATGATAGATCAAGTCATGTGTATTACTCTAGAGGGAGGTGGACCCTCAATTGTCAGTGAAACGAGGTTCATCCCACGCAATAATACCAAGCCCAGCGTTCTCTTCTCCTCCCTCTCTGGCATTTTTTGGTTTTTAGGTCGTATTTTACGAAACTCTTCACAATCTGCTAGGACTAAATTGAGATGTTGATCAAAGGCAAGGAAAGTACCAACGAACATGCGTCCATCTAGAAGTGTGACCCTGATACGATGGTGCATATGTTGTAATAACTTTGAGCTTTTACCCAACTAAAAGAAAAAAAAGATCATTCAGACACACAATGAAATAATTTAAGCCAGTTTTACGAAAGCAAGGTGACTTACCATTTTGATATGCCCTCTCACACGTTTTCTCCACGTTAATTGCAATTGCGCATGCGCAGAACGTAACAGTGAATTAAGATCAAAATAAATTGTACATATCTTATAAGTCTCGAAGTACATAGACTTCAGAACTTAATAGTACAACTATATTTTCTATATTGTATTGTCCTAGTTCATATATTATATTAAAAATGATTCTTCATTCATCGAGGTTTATAGTTATGTTAAACCATAGATGGTTAAACCTTCATTTTAAGAATAAGGGGTGGAGGAAACTATTGTCACTTTTTCCACATACCCACCCACTTTATGAAAATCGCTGGTGAAGGTCTTTGAGCAACTTTGAGCGTTTCGCATCAACCGAAATCTTGCAGTATTGTTGAAGGATGGGGGCAAGCTGGAAGGCTAGCCTTTTCTTACTCCTCGTCTCCTGTTTTGTTACATCACGAGGTCAAAGTAAGTTGTGCCCTCACAAATACAGTTAGCTAGCCATATCATCTTTGTATCATTGTATACTGTAGTCGAAATATCTATCCTACTCCATTTACCGTTGAAATGTGATGGTATTTGATTGTTGAATGAACCTTGCTTCAGAACATTGACACACAAGTTCTGTAACAAGATATGCTCTACTAATTCTTTATAAATTGCTTTAACCTTTTCATGTTAGTTCTGCATGAAGACACCAGTGTTTAGTGATCATATTTCATAAGCCTGTATTTTAATTAGAGAATGCAAACATTAGGATATCACGACTCCATAATTACTATATGCAATAATAAATGATGTTTGTTTGTAGTCGTTAGTCTTTTTGTTGATAAGTTGTCATGTAACACTTTATCATCACTGTTACATTAAGTCAATTGTCCAGACATTGCTTTCAAATTGTTGACTTATGATGAATTACATATTGATTTTAAATAAATACTCATTACTTTAAAATGAAATTAAAAACATACTCATGTTTCCTTTCAGTTATTCCTGTTTTAAAATCTTACTACACAATCCATAAACAATGTTTGTATAATGTCTATAAGATCCACATTGTAAGTAGTTGGTATTAGATGACTCCATTCCAAGCATGTAATAGCGTCTACATTAACTGATTTTTAATTTTTCCTTTAGCATTTGTATGGCTCTGTATATACATGTACAGTATGTACATCTGTGCATGTTTACATGTATACATATACATCTGTACATATATACATGTTAACATGTACATCTGTATACATGTTTACATGTATACATAATACATCTGTACATGTATATATCTTAACATCTTAGCCTGTATAAATGTATCTTTATCCACCTGTATCTATATCTTGTGTATCTGTATCCATGTACATATATTACTCTTTTGTTCTTGTTGTTTTTGTTGAGAATGATTCTAGTTAGTGGAATTTTGATTATGAAATGTCATCAACCTAACTTGGGCAATGGTGTCGTAGTTGCAAAGTTTTTGATGAATGCTTGCGTGATTGTTTGTTAATAATATGCACAATATTTGTAATGTTGGTCACGATGGAATATGAAGAGCACCATTCATTTTATATGGGATTTCTGGTTTTTGGCTTTCCTAAATAGCTAGCGCTCTATTTTTTTGATAAGCTTTGTGGAGCTACAAGGTATTTTAAATGGTGCAAATCATTTCTCTCTAGCTCATTCCTAGCTAGAGTTATAATACTGACTTAGTGTTCATTCTCAACATGAACAGAGTATCCATATATATATGTATCAATGTATATGTACTACATGGATACATTTACTATATATATATATATATATGTATCAATGTATATGTACTACATGGATACATATACTATATATATATATATATGTATCAATGTATATGTACTACATGGATACATATACTATATATATATATGTATCAATGTATATGTACTACATGGATACATTTACTATATATACATTTGATATGATTTGTTGATTAGATAATAAGAAAAAATAAGTATATTTTGAATTGAGCAATTCCCTTGATGTTTTTAATTGAGTTTAGACTAAAACTTTTTTATCTTCCTAGTAATATCAGATTTCATTTTGACTTTATAGGTCTAAATACATTGAACAATTAACAAGCAGCTGCTAGTAAAATTGTATAGTAATGACATATTGACACTTGACAGTGATAAGTGTAAATATAAACAATGACATTTCCCACTATAGTATCACATTAAAACTACATTACTGATAAATTACCAATTTTAAAGTTACAAAAATGTTTACCCGTCACAAGTAAGCACAACTTTGATGAAATGATTAAAGTCAATTGATAAATCCTTGTTGACTAACATTGTCAAGTTGTCACTATCATAATATAGTAGTAACTAATGATATTAATGACCTGTTAGTAATTGTACATTAGCAGGATATCGCACTATTGGTGTCTTAACATATAACAACTTCCATATTACTGTAACTTTAGATGCTTGCTTACTTGTTGACATATGTTCATTGACGTAGTAGACATGTGTCATCTGTGTGCAATGTGTTGGCTTCCGTTGTCTATACTGCACTGTGTATGTTCTATATTGACAGAATACTTTATTGACAACTTGTAGTGATGTCTACAAATTCCAAATTGACTTGTCTTGTGAATGGTGAGGTAACTGTTTATAAAGATGGTATATTGTAGCTTTTGTGTTGATAATAAATGAAGGAACTGTTGTTAGTAAGTGGGCATTGTTGATGTTGTTGTCAATAGTTGCATAGTAAACTCTGTCAGTTAGTTTTTGTACTAAACACAGTTTACTTCAAATGAACGGGTTATCATTACACACAACCACTGTATATTTATAGTATGCATAAATGTAATTACATTGTAAAAAACTAACATACATTTAATTATTGTTGATGATTTTGTGATAGTTATTATTCTTGTTTATTAGTATATATTTGATAGCTTTATAATTAATTTTCCTTAAAGGGATGTCTCTAAATTAGTTATAATTGACTGTTATTGTTGATTAACCCCTGCCACTCACTGCATTGACAAAGGTTACAATACTTACTTTGTATGGTTGTGTCTGTAAAAAGCATAGTCAATACAATAATAGAGTTTATTGCTCCTAAAAATCTATTGTGTATACAATATGTAATTTTCTACAAATTCAACATGGGATTTTTTGTAAAATGTTTTGTTCTGAAGCTTTGAATATTTTAATTTATTCTTACCAGTCTGATATCTTTGTATCTATGCCTATCTGATGATGATTTAGATCATGTGATCATCACGTGTTCATAGTAGACTATCCTGTGCAACTTGTGAGCTACTTTTGCCATTGAAAGTTACTTTGGATCTTATTTTATATTAAAATAATTTTGTCTTTTGATTGAGACAAGGTCTGTTGCTTGCTTCATTGTAATTTGTCCGTGGCAGTACAAAAAACTGAATTCACTCTAATTTTTCAGTTACCACTGCCATGCTGAAAGGTCTCATCTTTAGTGCTTTTAATTTATCGTTATTACATGTAATAGTATGTAGTATATCAATTGTTCACTTGTACTATAAACACTTATCTCGAGTCAATATGGAGCCATGATCAAATATAGTAATAATAGATTGTGTAGGAGGTACTCTAACAATGGTAACTTTGTGTAAAGTAAAATTTAAAATACAATTGGTTACTATTACTAAGATATGACTGTTACTACTAGTATTATATTACAAAGGTAACTGGTTTATATTATAGTGATATGATAGGATATTATCGTTGTCTTAGTAAGATCATCAGATAAACACACATCAACTTTATAATCCAATTTAATAGCCTCTTATAATTTTAAATAATTCTATGTAATTAGTAGCTATTTTTTAAAAAACAACATTTTTATTTCCAAATACTTTTCAATATAAACTTGTTTGTATGCCACTTCTTTTGTCTTTTAATTGTTAATGACATGACTTAATGACTGAAGGAAACATTTTTTCAGTTATTTTATGATACTCAATTTATCTGTATATTAAGTACATGATTGTGTTCATTGAAGAACAGCTTGAAGTATCAATTGGACCACACCCACTACTTAGAATGTTAATTTCAAACAAAATTTTACAATCATTGATAGTTATATATGTTAATAGTAGTAGGAAAGATAGCGACTATTTATTGAACTAACTCCAAGTTGTTTACTTGGAAATATTGTCAGAAAAAGGTGGGCATTGTCCATAGAAAGGGTTACAAACTACATTATAATATTGTATACCTTGTCCAATTTGAGTTTGATGAAGGTTTTGTGGAATTTTGATAATGAAAAGTCATCAACCTATGTTGGGTGTGGCCTTGTAGGTTTGTAAGTCCATTGAAGCAATTCATTATTGTTTGCTATTATTTTTTGTTAATCTGTCATGTTCTTGATATGAAAGACATTTTCTATTGTTTCTAAAGATTCTGCTAAGTTAGTGAATGCTTGTACTAGTGTTTGTTAATGATGTGCAAATTATGTATGATGTCACATCATGGTGGGTGTGGAAAAGACCATTCACTTAGATTAGTCTCTCAAATCAGACCCACCCCCTACGATTGAACGACAGATGGGAAAGGGTCTGGGAAATTGTAATAGAGCAACTTGTACTGGACGCATAAAATATTGTGTGCCAATCAAATTGCAACATGTCACAAAGTAAACATGTTATAAGTAGATGTTTTGATATAAATGTCAAATGTATTGTTGTAATAATATTTCATGAGTTATATAGTGGTTATCTCAAGGTATAAAGTCAATGTCCCTAATACTAGTAGTAACTTGTTCATTTAGATAGTAGCTAGTACTTTTAGCTATTTCTTTGATTGCTTTAATTTACCGAGTTCTGTCTCGTTGCTTCATATATCACATTATGTTGTCAAATTTTCAGTCCCACCCATCATTATTGCAGAACAACTTGATCTATTACAACTTCCCAGGCCCTTTTCTGCCCATCCTTCAATCATAAAGGTTGGGTCTGGCTTGTGAGATTACTTTATATGGTATTTCTAGTTTGCTATTTTCCTGAACAGTTAGTGCTCTAACTTTATTTATTAATTTTAAGCAGAGTTTCAAGATATATTGAATGGTACAAACTGTTTCTTTCTAGCTTATTCATAAATCTGTGATAAAACACTGAGTCAGAAATCAGACTCAAATTGGACAGAGAATATTCATGTAAACATGAATCAAGTGTGTTTGCAATAATATTAACGCAAGTTATTATAACGTTATTAAACGGTGTGTTGATGTTGTGACTGCTGTTATATTCTAATTTAGTGTATGACAGTAAACTTCGTTTATTTAAACTATTGTGAAGTTTACACATTCTCTTTATAAATAATTCTATTAAGTAATATTTGTTTTTATAACAGAGGGAATATCTTTGTTGTTTTTCTTTCACAATTACCATCACTAGATACCATACCTGTATCTAGTGGTAATACTAGTATACAGTAGATATTGTTACATATTATACTCTAGATAATACTGTAGTAATGATATAATCATTAGAGATAGTAATATATTATAACTTGTAATATACCCTAGTGTATTTAGTTATCATTTCATTTCTAGTTCTCTGAAGTTGTTAAGTCATTAGTTAATTTAATATAGTAATGATTAGATATTATTACATTATAGTGATAGAATGTAGACAATGGTCTATAGTTTATAGTGAGTGGGTGGACTAGATAGGATACTGTACCATATTTCGTGGGATTGAGTATAATTGTTTATATTTTAAAATGTTAATATATTTTGTTAATTTATAATGTAATTAAAATAGCAATACTGATGTTTACTTTTGTGGGTGGGGATATAAACAAGAGAAAAATTATCAAGTGTAGGTAGATCTGTTATTTTTAAGTTATATCAATAAAGATTTGATTAGCATTAACTAACTATACATTTTAAAAATTTTTTGACTCATATGTTTACTGAAAAAAAAAAAAATCAACTTAAAAGTTTTTTGGAATATACTATTTTTGATTTATGGGTCTGAAATTTTGCTAGTTTGAAGACCTGAGAGGTAGTCAGAAACTATAGAGCTGCTCTGTTTTCTTGAGCTACAAAAGCAACAAGTCACTCCCAATTTGATTACATTTGTAGCTCTTTGAAGTTGCATACAACAATTAAATAAAATAATGCAAAATGATAAAAATATCCATATCTTTATATATACACACATGACCTAAAACAATCCTTGGACCACCTGGCACTCAGTGCATGTTAGGTGTGTACCTGTCTGACATGTACAATGTGCTGAATATTTCTATAATTGTTATGTCCACTTGAATTGTTTTATTCTATTATTGTAATGTGACAATTAAAAGTGAAGAATATAATTAAACATCATGTATAAACTTCCTGATACACTCGCCAACCAATGAATTTTATTATCTTTAACTGTGAGCACTTTGATAATGGTTTGGCAGATTGAGCTTTTTCAGGCCAACTAGCTTGTTTTTCTGCCTTCTAGCGTTTGTATTTTCTCTGTTACTTCTCTAATTCAAATGTTTTGTTTATGAAATAATTAGACGATGATTTTTTTATTTGTTGTTTTACAATTATAGCATTCTTTTAAGTCTTAACTGACTATAACTAACAATACTATAGTGTTTGTAAATATATAATTATCTGTAGTATTATTTTATTTAATAACAAAAATATAATTGCTAGATATACTTTTCTGTTTATGAACAATCACAATTACTATTTTTCTTGATATAATAATTATACTATATCATATGATAATGATATTATTGAGTACTATATTAATTTATTTTCCATTAACTTCCATTTAGATATTACAATTTCAAGTGTCTCTTTAACAAAGTCACCAAATTCAATACCTATTGCTGGTAATATGACAACATATACATTTAAATGTTCTGTTAGTGTCCAGTGTACTACACCATATTGTGGTATGGATACTGTCAATATTGAGTGGTTCTTTAATAATGTCATCATTACTGATACCTCTTCTCTTGTAAACATTACTACTGGAGATACCTTTGTTAATGATAGTGTTACTGTACAAAGTATCCTTACTACTGAGGGTACTATTACTACATCACATGCTGGAATATATCAATGTAGAGCTAACCTGACTAGTAACACTACTTTTGTGATGTCTAATGATGAAACACTCAATGTACAAAGTGAGTTATTGGAGTTTTGTTTATTTGATTGATCAAAATTTTCATTCTATCACTCAAACAAGTCACAATCAATTAATTTAATATACTTTTACTGTTGATGTTAGACTTGATAGATCATATTTGTAGTTTCTAAGATGTTCTACAACTTGAAGTGATTTTTAATGATCATAATCTTATTTTATTAGTTACAATGCAATTACACTTTGACTTAAGTTTCAATTAATTAGACCATGTGTTATGAAATGAAATTACATCGAACCTCTGATTGATATATTTAAATATATAACGACTAATGAATTTCATTGACATAACTGACTTTGAGCACTACGACAATAGGTGTGAACTATCATACTCATAGCATTAGCTTTTCTACCTTAATTTGTGGAATTGTTTAGCTATTTAATCTTCACTCAGTATCTTACAAAACAATTATAGGATAATATTTTTAATAACGATCTTGTTTAACATTTCTGTTGCATTAATTTTCTTCCTTTAGTTCATTAATTTTCATTCTATCACTAACACACGTCATGATCAATTAATTTAATATATTTTTACTGTAGATGCTTTGATGTTAGACTTGACAGATCATATTTGTATGGATTGGATCTAATGCTTTTGTAGTAATATAGTGCCTATTAAAGCAGCAAGATTTCATTTTGAGACCAGAAAGTCTAGCTAGACATTTATCTACATAGCAGTTTTAATGGTTGTATTTGACAACCTCATACTTTAGTAACTTAGCTTTTAGTTTAGCTCAAGAGTATGCCCCTGTATCAAATTTCTTAATTGAGGTAGCAGGTAGTAAATAGGAAAATTGGTTACCAGCTTATGCATGTTGTAGATTTTCTGGTTGCTTCCTGGTTATGTACTTTGTAGTTAAAATGTTTCTAGTAGAGAAACTAATTAGTAAAAATAGTTCTTAACTATACTTTGTTCACATTGAGGGTGACTGTGGTTTAGTAGAAATCCAATAATGGCCTATGTCATCAACCTCACTTAGGCATGGTGTCATAGTTGCAAAATATTTTGTGAGTCATATTAAAGCTTTTTGTGGTTTTTTGTCGCTAGCGATCTCTTCTTAATTAAGCCTACTGTTACTTCTAAAGGTATTTTTGACAGTTTCTGAACTTTTCTGCTCAAGCTGGAGAACGCTTGTGCAAACATTTTTATAATAGTTAAGTTATCCATGACACCAGATGGTGATAGAATCTGAAGAACATTATTCACTTTATATGGGATTTCTGGTTTGTAATTTTCCTAAATGGCTTGTGCTCTAGTTTTTATTACCTGACACACTTCACATGCCAGGCAATCATAGGATTGGTTTGGACCACATGTTAACCATGTTTGTATGTCTACTTTTCTTCATTTTATTATATTGTTTGTGTGCAACTTTTGAGAACGACGAATAAAATTAACCTGCATGCAGTAACTACTGATGCACATAGCAACTAATGAATATTGTTACTAGTCTAGTTACTCAGTAACTAGACTAGTAAATAGTATGATACAAATAAAGTAGTATGATTTGGTCAGCTTACTTTCAAATGGTGTATAGCTCCCCAATATAAGACACAGAATTGCTATCTCAGGAGTTTTTGTAAATTTGTTGCTTATTAAATATTTGATTGTAATCATTATTGTTATAATGACAAATTGTCAACAATTTTAATAACAATAATTAATGAAAGCCTTCAACAAATTTTTCACATTATGTCTTCATCTTGATTGTTAACCTGATTAATTGGGTACTAATTTTCTGATGACTTTCTGATATTTTTGTCCAATTTTTCATTTCCAACTTAGCTTTATGTCACATCTTCTGTATTTAGACTGCATAATTACATGCTGTATTTATTGTCTTCCTTTAGTTCCAACTCCAGATGTATCACTCAATAATATATCAGTTATTGCTGGAAATACAGCTACTTTTACATGTACTATCACAGTGTCTGACCATGTTAGTAACAATGATTTAAATGGTCTCTCAGTGGCTAGTACAATGTTCACTCCATCTGGTGGTAATACGAACATACTACAACGACAAGATCGTGTCTTTACTGTACAATATATCATATCTACTGTCACTACTAGTAATGCTGGAGAGTATACCTGTCAGACTATGGTACAACATACTAGTAATAATAACATACAGACATCAACTACTAGTAATGATACTGGAACTCTTCGTGTTCAAAGTGAGTACATACTATTGGTACTATATAATCTAAACATTATCATATATAACTAAATATAAAGGATAACCTGGAAAGAGTTGATGATGAATTTGATCTACTGTATTTGTTAAGATTTAATAGCGTCCCATAATGTATTTGTTTTATCAGTGACTACATTAAAATTAATGCCAAAATGGCACAAGCAATCCTTGTATTATAATACCACTTCCACAGTTGTATAGTGCATAATTATTTTTATTCAAATCTTAATTTTAAGTTTTTAACTGTATCTTGCATCTGGGCCCTGATAATTTGCAATGTTCCTCTCCCCTCCCCCCCCCCCCTTTTGATGGCTCAACATCAAAGAATATAGAACAGTAAATGTTCCATACTTTAATGCTTTACATTATTGTTGTGTTGATTTTATCCCATGCATAAAGTGAATTAACAAATGTGTGACTTTTAATATTTTACTGTGTGCAGGTACAAGTAACACGTAGTAAAAACTTGTACATATATACCTTGAAAATATTTACCAGATTGTGCATGTTATAATTTTTTGGCTACTTCCTAGTTTCTATCTTGTGAGTTCTATTAGCTTTGCAGCTAAAAGTTTGCTAGTAGCGAATTTAAATAGTTAATGTTATTTCTGTATAGTTTTTTGGACTAAGACAGTGATACTTAGAACTTTTAAAGTTAGTGTTGTTGATGTAGCGTAAAAGCTTTCTATGATTGTTAGGAGTAGATGACACACCTTCTTTATAACTTAAAATTGTTTACAATATTATCAACACTTTAATTAAAGCAATAACAAGCTTTTAAAAAGTAGTAACTATTATTAACTTACTACTTAAGTTAGTCATGTCAGTCAAAAATACACATATTGCTGACACATTTTATATATAGCTAAGCAAGGAGGGAATAACTATATATTCAATGTTATTATTGAGCATATTCAATGCCATGAGGTAATACATGCCTTATTAATTTACTTAATTTACTAAATTATTTAACATTTCTGTTGTATTGCTTGTCTTCTCTTCCTTTAGTTCCAGTTCCAGATGTATCACTCAATGATATATCAGTTATTGCTGGAAATACAGCTACTTTTACATGTACTATCACAGTGTCTGACCATGTTAGTAACAATGATTTAAATGGTCTCTCAGTGGCTAGTACAATGTTCACTCCATCTGGCGGTAATACGAACATACTACAACGACAAGATCGTGTCTTTACTGTACAATATATCATATCTACTGTCACTACTAGTAATGCTGGAGAGTATACCTGTCAGACTATGGTACGACATACTAGTAATAATAACATACAGACATCAACTACTAGTAATGACACTGGAACTCTTCGTGTTCAAAGTGAGTACATACTATTGGTACTATATAATCTAAACATTATCATATATAATTTAATATATAGGATAACCTGGAAAGAGTTGATGATGAATTTGATCTACTGTATTTGTTAAGATTTAATAGCGTCCCATAATGTATTTGTTTTATCAGTGACTACATTAAAATTAATGCCAAAATGGCACAAGCAATCCTTGTATTATAATACCACTTCCACAGTTGTATAGTGCATAATTATTTTTATTCAAATCTTAATTTTAAGTTTGTAACTGTATCTTGCATCTGGGCCCTGATAATTTGCAATGTTCCTCTCCCCTCCCCCCCCTTTTGATGGCTCAACATCAAAGAATATAGAACAGTAAATGTTCCATACTTTAATGCTTTACATTATTGTTGTGTTGATTTTATCCCATGCATAAAGTGAATTAACAAATGTGTGACTTTTAATATTTTACTGTGTGCAGGTACAAGTAACACGTAGTAAAAACTTGTACATATATACCTTGAAAATATTTACCAGATTGTGCATGTTATAATTTTTTGGCTACTTCCTAGTTTCTATCTTGTGAGTTCTATTAGCTTTGCAGCTAAAAGTTTGCTAGTAGCGAATTTAAATAATTAATGTTATTTCTGTATAGTTTTTTGGACTAAGACAGTGATACTTAGAACTTTTAAAGTTAGTGTTGTTGATGTAGCGTAAAAGCTTTCTATGATTGTTAGGAGTAGATGACACACCTTCTTTATAACTTAAAATTGTTTACAATATTATCAACACTTTAATTAAAGCAATAACAAGCTTTTAAAAGTAGTCACTATTATTAACTTACTACTTAAGTTAGTCATGTCAGTCAAAAATACACATATTGCTGACACATTTTATATATAGCTAAGCAAGGAGGGAATAACTATATATTCAATGTTATTATTGAGCATATTCAATGCCATGAGGTAATACATGCCTTATTAATTTACTTAATTTACTAAATTATTTAACATTTCTGTTGTATTGCTTGTCTTCTCTTCCTTTAGTTCCAGTTCCAGATGTATCACTCAATGATATATCAGTTATTGCTGGAAATACAGCTACTTTTACATGTACTATCACAGTGTCTGACCATGTTAGTAACAGTGATTTAAATGGTCTCTCAGTGGCTAGTACAATGTTCACTCCATCTGGCGGTAATACGAACATACTACAACGACAAGATCGTGTCTTTACTGTACAATATATCATATCTACTGTCACTACTAGTAATGCTGGAGAGTATACCTGTCAGACTATGGTACAACATACTAGTAATAATAACATACAGACATCAACTACTGGTAGTGATACTGGAACTCTCTCTGTTATCAGTAAGTACATTTAAACAGTATTACTAAATATTTGTTATAGTAGTAATAAGTGACATTATATGTCAGTTCGACTCAGTTGGTATATTGATTTCAACTTTATTCCTTAGTAATAAATGCCACTGTCACTCCAATTAATATCACACGTTTGAACACACGACCTTATGATATATTCAGTCTTAACTGTGAAATTGGCATTACTCCTCCTACTTATAATGCAGACTCTGTTATGTTTGTATGGCCACAAGAAGATATATATGGAGTTGGTAATGTTATGAATAATGGACTTGAGAGTAATTTAACTGTTGATGGTATATCATCTGGTACATTTACTTTCACTTGTAATGCTACTGTTACTATTATTGGAGCTATTGGTACAGCAATAACTACAGATAGTGCCACAGTTATTGTTAAAGGTATAGTTATATACCCAATATATTATATATGACATATATACTAACTGTTATAGGTCCTGCTGTTCCAGTACAACCTGTACTTGGAACAGTTAGTGTAACTCCTACTACAGCTACCATCTACTGGACTATACCTCAAGTATCATATACACCAGAAAATTATACTGTATTATTTGGTACATCAATGGATGAACTCAATATGATCAGTAGTGTTGTTAATACTAATATTGACAACTTAATGTTCATAACAGCTACTGATATATCATATAATGTGAAGATAAAAGGACTAAATATCAATGTTATGTATTATTATCAAGTGCAATCTGTCAATACTAACGGTACAACCAACAGTAGTATTAGCAGTTTTATTACTTCAGAATCAGGTAAAATCACTTTATTTAATTATTTTATTATTACTGATCATACATAGCTCCTAGTGAACCTACTAATGTAAAATTGACAAGTCTCAGCTCAACTTCACTCTATCTCTCATGGGAACCACCATCTCAACCTAATGGAGTCATCATTGATTATAACTACACATGTTCTGATGATAATGCTACAATGTCTTATTATAGCAGTGATATGATGACTAATAGTTCATCATTGAGGAATGCTATACTCACTGGACTAGAACCATTTAGACAATATACATGTAATGTAACTGCTGCTACAGCTGCTGGAGTAGGACCTCCTGCTAGTGTAAGTAATGTTACTGGACAAGCAGGTATGTAGTCATTATTACATCATTGATTATATTGTGTGTTTGTCAGCTCCTAGTGGTCCTCCTCTCTCCATTAATATCACATCAAGTCAACCTAATGTATTTATTTTATCTTGGGCTCCTCCTGAAATGTCATTACAAAATGGTATCATTATAAATTATACCTATTACTGTACTGAGTTAGGAGATAGTAATGAAGTAGATAGAAGGACTGTTATAAGTACTACTGCTGTCATTACTAATGTAATGATTAAGGCCTACACTGAGTATATCTGTTTTGTAAGTGCTGCAACTAGAGTTGGTTCAGGTCCTAATGGAAATGTTACTGGTAGAACTGCTGAAGATGGTATGTGTATAAAGTATTGTTATAATCATTAATATATTATCATTAAATTATATAGTTCCTAGTTCAGTGGTATCTCTGGCAGTCTCATCTCTTTCTGATACATCCTTCAATATCTCATGGCGTCAACCAGCTCCACCTAATGGTATCATTATTTCATATATTGTTATAGTGACATATTATGCTAATGGTACTATTGCTGGTAGTAGTAATGTTAGTGGTACTACATTTGCTACTATCATTGGAAGATTGAGTAAGTCTGTTAAAATGTAGAAACTATTGGATAATATTCTACTCTTAGCTAAGTATATTCCTTATAATATCAATGTGAGTGCAGCTACTAGTGCTGGAAATGGAACAGCAATGACAGAAATTGCCTTTACTGAGGAAGGAGGTATATCATGAATTGTGATTTGTATGTTATCTCTCTCACTCTTTCTCTCTCCAGCTCCCCCAATTGTTCAAGGTGTCACTGCTACTCGTATTAATGACACAGCAATACGTGTTTCATGGGAACCATTAACTCTTGTTAATGCTAATGGCTTCATTAACAATTATACCATCACTCTTACTCCTGTTAGTAGTCGTAAACGTCAAGCTACTGCCATAACAGAGACAGTACCAGCTACAGAATCTACTGTAGAAGTTACTGGTTTACAATCAAATATAGCTTATAGTATATCAGTATATGCAACTACTGGAGGTGGACCAGGACAGTCCAATGATAGCATTCCAACAATCCCACCTGTACCTACTGATCCAGGTAATACTAAATGTTAATAACTGTTTTAATAGTTTATAACTGAAATGTATCTCTGTTGTGTAGCTCCAGGTGGTCTGTCAAGTGGTGCAGTAGCTGCTATAGCTGTCATATTAGCTATTGTATTTGCTATTATAGTAGTTGTTATTATTATCTTCATATGCTATATAAGGTCAGTTAATATTGTATATATTACTATCATATTTTTACCAACAAAGCCAATATTATTAATTGTAAACATAATATACATATTATAGTATTGACAGTAATGTACCTATACAGTTAGAGTATAAGTACCTAATAATATGTATCAAGGCCTGGTTTGAGGATCTTTCTGACCTTTTCTCTCTCACACACACATGCACACAACAGGAGCAGAAATGTTAAGGGTGAACTAACTGTTCAAACTAATCCTCTTGCATTAAAAGAACTCAATACTGCTGATAAAGATGGCAAAGGTTTAGAGTTAGTGGGTGTGACTACACCTGAAGATGGTAACTATTATCATTGTGTTGATCTTGTTATTATTTGGTGTAATATTTAGATGATTCTGATTATTGGATTGCAGTTCCTGTGGCAGACTTTGCTGCTCACACAGCTAAACTACATTTCAACAGAGATCTTGGCTTTGAAGAAGAATATGGTGTAAGAAAGGATAGATAGTATTTTATCCTACACTTGGACACCTTGTTGCTTCTTGACTTAAGGCTATATTATGATAGTAACTGATAGCAGTAGATATAATAGTGATATAGAGTGTGCACTTAGAATAGAAATGTTTAAAATATTTATACACATAGCTATTCTCCTTTTATATACTTAGACTTTCAAACGTACACCGCAAGGCTCTTATATGGCTTCTAAGCTACCACACAACTTGCCAAAGAACAGATTTGAGAATATCTTCCCATGTGAGTTAACCCCTATTAATTAATTGCCATTATTATCATGTATTGTCTTATTATAGATGACTCAAGTCGTATAGAATTAACTCCAGTAGATGATCTTCCTGGCACAGATTATATTAATGCTTCATACATCAATGTAAGCCCACACGCACACACACATACACAATGTCAAAAGCCATTGTTCTTATCTCCAGGGTTATAGAAGACCCAAAGCTTACATTGCAGCTCAAGGTTAGTAGATTTCATTCACTTACATCTAATACATGTATTACCTGTATATAATTATATATAATACATCTATTACTTGTATATAGATCTAATACATGTATTACCTATATATATATATAATACATCTATTACTTGTATATAGATCTAATACATGTACTATCTGTATATATATATAATACATCTATTACTTGTATATAGATCTAATACATGTACTATCTGTATATATATATAATACATCTATTACTTGTATATAGATCTAATACATGTACTATCTGTATATATATATAATACATCTATTACTTGTATATAGATCTAATACATGTATTACCTATATATATATATAATACATCTATTACTTGTATATAGATCTAATACATGTATTGCCTGTATATATATATATAATATATCTATTACTTGTATATAGATCTAATACATGTACTATCTGTATATATATATAATACATCTATTACTTGTATATAGATCTAATACATGTACTATCTGTATATATATATAATACATCTATTACTTGTATATAGATCTAATACATGTACTATCTGTATATATATATAATACATCTATTACTTGTATATAGATCTAATACATGTATTACCTATATATATATATAATACATCTATTACTTGTATATAGATCTAATACATGTATTACCTATATATATATATAATAATCTATTATTTGTATATAGATCTAATACGTGTACTATTTTGTAGGTCCCTTGATTACTACTATAGGAGATTTTTGGCGTATGATTTGGGAATTTCAACTACCAACTGTTGTTATGTTAACTGAATGCATAGAGAAAGGAGTGGTAAGTTGAAAGGAACACATATACTGATATTGTTCACTGTTTATTTTCTTTAGGACAAGTGTGCATTTTATTGGCCTCGCTCTCTTAATGAAACACTTGATGTTGGTTATAATCTTAAAGTAACTTTAGTAGAACAACAACAATTTGTGGATTATAGACTCAAGAAATTTTTACTTCTTAATGTAAGTATACAGCAAGATATACATGTACTATGCAACATATGCAATTAAGTGAGTCATCATACAATGTAGTATTGCCTATGTGTCAGAATACCTCAGGAGAATATTCTCGTAAATTATGGAAATTTATTTAAATTCAAATTAAAGTTTGTTCTTTTTCTTTATAGACCTCAGAAACTGGTGGTGGTCGTCTTGATGTTACACATTATCATTTCTTAGCCTGGCCAGATCACGGTGTCCCTGCTGACAAAACAATTATGATTGCTTTTATACGTCGTGTCCGACAGACACACCCACCAGATGGTCCACCCTTGATTGTACATTGTAGTGCTGGTGTGGGTCGTACTGGGACATTTATCACATTAGATAGTATGTTACAGAGATTGGACAACAAGGAGGAGACATTAAATGTGTACGAATTTGTGGCTGATATGAGAACAAAAAGAGTTCTCATGGTCCAGGCAGATGTAAGCTAGTAGTAGTAGGAGGAGGAGTGGCACAATAACAGTCCACCCACTTTGATTAAACATACATTATTAAGCCTTCTATTATAATGATATAAGAACAGAAAAATTTGAATTTATGGAAACTTTAGGACCACAGTTTACTACCTAATTATGTCAGCATTTGATTTAGTTATTAAAAACTGTTAATATTAACTGGTACATAATATTGTGTTATAACAACCTGTAAACAATGATTCCTATTGAGCTGGTTATATCAGAAGTTATATTACATTTATTAATGGACATTGTTTCTTTCTTTTTAGGCTCAATATGTTTATATTCATGATGCTCTATCAGAATATATTACATGTGGTGATACTTCTATGACAACTAAAAGTCTCAAATCCAAAATGGATGACTTGAGTAAAGACTCTGGCTATGAAAATCAACTCCAAGTAAGAAAACATGATAATATAAAGAAATATAATAACTGTTATGTACACACATTTTGAAAGTCTATTAGGACAGTTTCACTTTAGGAATGGTTCTGTAGAACTGTCTGATCTTACGACAAGGCTCAGTAGGACAGTCTCAACCTCAGACCATATACTTTAATGTTTAGTGTTTAGGCTATAGTGATTAGCAGTAAAATATGCTGATCTTGGACTGTCCCACTGAACTTCCAAGATTTAAGAGGGGGTGTGGCTTACTATATTTGAATGTTGCAGTTGAAATGAAGACAGTTATTAATAGTTTATTTGTCCTATTTTAGCTTCTTTATCAAGTGGCTCGACAACCATCTGATGGACTATGTACTGATGGTCTCTCTAAATTTAACTCTGACAAGAATCGATATAAAGACAAAATCTCTACCTTACCTTGTAAGAACTGAAGTATCTAATTATCTTATAATAACTAGGGGCATCCTCACTATAACATATTATTATATCATTGTTGTTAATATAGACAAATAAAATATCATTCATACTATTATCTGTTTGGTGGAATAAACAATGACTAGTTGTCTATTAGTCTTCCCTATATTAGGCTGTATACTTGACTACCAATACTAAGTATTATATATAATATTAGTGTATCATTACATGTGTCATGTTTGTATGTGTATATTGTCATTGTAGATGACAGTACAAGAGTTCGTCTTAAAACTACTAGTGGTGTTGGAGATTATATTAACTCAAGTCACGTTGATGTGAGTATAGACAATATTGTTATATAAGTAGCCACTACTTTTAATATTAACATTACAATAATAAATTACAATAATACATTACAATAATGCATTTAATAATACAATATAATAGTGCATTATAATAATACAATATAATAATAAATTACAATAATACATTACAATAATGCATTTAATAATACAATATAATAATAAATTATAATATTACATTTAATAATACATTTAATAATACATTATAATAATACATTATAATAATACATTACAATAATAAATTACAATAATACATTACAATAATGCATTTAATAATACAATATAATAGTGCATGAACACATACAATTGTAACTATGTCCTCAATGTTACCTTTCATCTCTTGTTGATGTTCCTAGGGTTATAAACATCGTGGTGCATTCTTAGCTACTCAAGCACCTTTAGAGAACACTGTAGAAGATCTTTGGCGTATGATATGGGAACAGTGGTCTGGATCTATTGTCATGTTATGTAATCTTCAAGAGGAAGAAGAGGTAAGATGCTATTATAATGCAATATGATCTTATTTGATGTTATGTAGGATGTCTGTGCACGTTACTGGCCTGAAGAAGTAGATGAGATTGCCAGTTATGGCAAAATGATTGTGAAATTGTTGTCAGAAAAGAAAGAAAATCATTTTGTCATTCGCAAGCTTCGTTTGAGTCAGGAAAATACCTACATCAATATGTCTACAGTAAGTGATGATACCTTGAGTAATGTGAATAATGTGTTCTCTCTCTCTCTCTCTCTCTCTCTCTCTCTCTCTCTCCCTCTCAAGGGTTCTGCTGATCATCTTGTAGTCACACAGTATCATTATACTGAATGGCCTGAAAATGGTGCACCAAAAGATCCAGCTCCTCTCCTCAAACTGTTAGACCAATTACTCCATAATCAAATGAACACTGGAAATAAAGCTATCACTGTTATATGCAAGTAAGTCCTCAATAGTAATGGGAATTAAAGTGTAAAAAGCTCATGGCATTCTAATACACACGCCTATATAATATATATGTATAATTAATACACACCTATATTATAACATTGACATACACCTATATTATAACATTGACATACACCTATATTATAACATTGACATACACCTATATTATAACCAGGGTTGGGGCTGATTACAATTGTAATCATAATCAACTTTCCAGAAATAGTGTAATCAGTAATTGTAATTATAATCAGACAGAGTAATTGCTGTAATCAAAAGTGATTACAGCAATTACAGTAACCTTTGCAAGTAGTACATGGAACAATGTCACCTGTGCTAGCATCTGCTTGTGTAAATTTATGAAATGATGCATGAAAGAACATGTACTTAGACTGATTACATCTTGTATATTTGCAGCTGACTGCAAAAAACCTATAATTATTGTCATTGCTAGACTGTAATCTGTAATCTGTAATCGTAATCATAATCATGCTTTTCCCTATAATCGTAATTGTAATCACCTTGCATAATCATTGTGTAATCATAATCATAATTGTTCTTATGTAATTGACCCCAACCCTGATTATAACATTGACATACACCTATATGGTGTCAAGAAATATTTCCATAATCATATAATTTGTTTTATACTCTCAGCTATAGACTTCCTATTGTATGTGTGTTTCTATAATTTTCTTCTTTACATTATAATAGTGATGGTATTGGTCGGACTGGTGCATTCATGTGTATATACTCAACATTAGAACGAGTCAAAATTGAAGGAGTAGCTGATATATTTCAGTATATTAAAGGAGCTCGTTTTAATAGACCTGCTTTAGTAGAAAATGTGGTAAGTCTATTAATTAATAATCCAACAACATGAATTAGAATAATGAATCTTAATGATAGATTATACTTGTGACCTAAATGTCTAATACTATTACATATGACTACTCACTATTACATATAACTACTCACTATTACATATTACTACTCACTATTACATATAACAACTCACTATTACATATGACTACTCACTATTACATATTACTACTCATTATCAATAATAACATGTTTATACGATATACTCATGAGATAACCTCTAATCTTAAAGATAGCAATGCTAATGGTGTTTTAAATTATATTGTACACTGAAGGCATTTTGTCTATTAAACATTATAATGTTGCTGTTTATACAAAGACATAGCTTTGTTGATACAATATACAATATGTACTACCTTCTATATATGCTATATATTATATCCATTTACTACTATATGTACTACCTTCTATATATGCTATATATTATATCCATTTAATACTATATGTACTACCTTCTATATATGCTATATATTATATCCATTTAATACTATATGTACTACCTTCTATATATGGTATATATTATGTCCATTTAATACTATATGTACTACCTTCTATATATGGTATATATTATGTCCATTTAATACTATATGTACTACCTTCTATATATGCTATATATTATATCCATTTAATACTATATGTACTACCTTCTATATATGGTATATATTATGTCCATTTAATACTATATGTACTACCTTCTATATATGGTATATATTATATCCACTTACTACTATATGTGCTACTTGTATAAACATGTACAAAATTCTTTTTCTCTTTTTTAGGAACACTATGTTTTCTGTCATGAGTTGTTGTTGGATTTCATACACTCCTTTGATGCTTATCACAACTTCTAAACATTTCAGTAGTTATATTAATCTTCCCAGCAGATCACTGTTTGTATTTGAATTAAAACAAAATAACCCGTCTTATTGAATTAAGTAGAATTGTTAGGATCTTTTGATTATAACATTAAAATATTGCTGGTTTTTTATTTGTAGTTTTTGTTGTTATTATAATTATTGTTGATAAATTTAGTAGTTCATTTTTGTTATTATAATTATTGTTGAAAATTTAGTAGTTCATTTTCGTTATTATAATTATTGTTGATAAATTTAGTAGTTCATTTTCCATTATTATAATATAAAGTGTTTTACAATACAAGTTGATTCTCAGAGATAATCATGACATTATTTCAGCCACTATAGTCAGTTCTCTTTCTGATTTGTCATCATCGTTTGAAGTGAAAGATGAAGCCACTCCCTTTATAACTTTTCTGTTGTCATCTTCCTGTGTTCTCTCTGTTTCATTCTGTACAAATTCTTTAGCTTCAATAGTCAGAGAATGATGGTTGCCATAAATGAATGATGTCAAATCCATCCATTGTCTATTAAAAAATAAATATTATTGTAGGTGGATTAAATGATGTCTTCCTATAACCAGCTATACTGTATTTGACATCAGTACGTCACTGTTGTATGTATTAGACTCATGGTTTTCAAATGTACAACATAACTACTATAATAAAACCTGCAAAATGTAAGCTCTAAATATAGGAACACAGTAGACATGTTGCTATTTATAGTAACAACATATGTGGTTTGGGCAAATGGCATTAGCTATATTATAGTACTAATTTCATTACTATTAGTTAAACCCAGTCTAAGCATGCAGTGTTATCCTGTTATAAGCCACTGTACTACTACTATATTATCATTACCTGTAATAGTTTAATCCAGTATCCTTATCATACATTAGTTCCTTATAGACGTAGGCCAGTCTGTATAATAGTGTCAACATAACAGTGTTCATTGAACCATAGTGTTCACTACATAACGTTTTAGCTTTAAATAAGAACTCAATAGATTGTAATGGTTGACATTGATATACTATACTGAGCTGGAGATAAGCCTGTAAAACCTGATAAACATCACCTAACTCAGAATATAGTTCTGTAGAGAAAAGAGCTACATGATATACACATACAAGTGATCTATATAATAGTTAAAAATGGCTACAAAGTCTACAATATGTCATTTTGTACCTATCTCTCTGATGGTATATTAGTCATCATAATGAACTAGTCTAAGGTATTCTTTTCAAGTATTACAGTATACTTCATGTATTTAGTTGTATTACATACTAATGATACGACATATTAGATATTGTGTTAATAATACTAGCTAGTTAAATATCTATAGTATTATTACCTTGAGCTTCCTGTGCTGCTTCTTGTGCTTGTACTAATGCATCAGTTGGACTGAGACCAAGTGATTTATTCATTTGTGAGTAGTGGTAGAGGTGATGGCTAAGGAGAAGGAGAATCTTTGATAAATCTCTTTCGGAATTGAATGTAGAACGTAGAAATTGAACACATCGACTGGCTACACATATTAAACTGTAGAAAGAGAAGTCAATGTATATTACAAGATTTGTATATGTCCATGTATCAATTCATCCATCCATGTAACAATTCATCCATCCATGTGTCAATCCATCCATCCATGTAATAATTCATCCATCCATGTAACAATCCATCCATCCATGTATCAATCCATCCATCCATGTAACAATTCATCCATCCATGTATTAATCCATCCATCCATGTATCAATCCATCCATCCATGTACTATTCTATCAATCCATCCAGTTAATATAATAATTCACTGATATTCAGCTTCTAATGTTGATTTATTGTTAATAATTTGTTGTTGAATTGAATGACTAAGCATTTCACTTAGTGTTAATGTTAAATGAGCTAATGACTCTAATCTTTCATCTTCCTCACATTGTATAGCATCCACCTAGTACATAGTGTGAATGAATTAGAATATACTGAGTACTTAACACAATATTAGTACATAGTGTGAATGAATTAGAATATACTGAGTACTTAACACAATATTAGTACATAGTCTGAATGAATTAGAATATACTGAGTACTTAACACACAATATAGAGAATATAATTAGTCTAGAAAGGAGCTGATAGTCAATAAATTTATACTCACCTTTTCATAAAGATTCTCTGAGAGCTTTACAATATTATTTATAAATTTTGTCCATTAATATTAAGTATTTTTCTACTACTTTTACATATTAAAGACAAATCTACACTAAAAAAGTTTTTCAATATACTAAAGTGTTTGGTATAGATATGTTCCAACAATTCCATTATAAAGTATGTCATAACTGATGTCTTACTAATATTCGCTGAGCAGATCTATTTTTACCCATCTGATACAGAAACCAGGCTACTTTCTTCATTAAATTGATCACTTCTCGTGGTTTAGTTCCTGTAATTTCTACAGCATCAAGTGAATGTCGATATAACTCAACAATATTACTATATCCACTAGTATAATGCCAGTATTTTATTAACTCCATTACCTATAAGACATAATATACATTACATCATTATAAGCAATACTGTATAGAGTGTATACAATGCAATGAGAAAGATGTCAATTTAATCCAATTTTGCACAGATCTAATATAAATTCAATCTGTTATGTGCAATAATAATCCCTTTACAACATTACCTTTTATTTCTATCTACAACAACATATAACAGTTTGGTTTTATTATATTACAAACACACTTCTCTCATTATAATTACAGGGGGTACTCCTCACATTTTCTTCAGTACTCAATCTTTCAAAGAGAGGGATATGAACAAGACAATGTGCTAGACGACCATAATCATTAATACGTGACAAATGATAGGGGAGTTCCTCAAAGCGACGTTCTTCATTAGTAGATGCTGAAAAGTAACCAGCTAATCTAGAAAAAGTATAGAGAAAGACAATAAACTGTCTTTCCTCTTGCTGAGTTACAATCTAGAAAGGATAATTCTAGTATGTCTAGTATACTTAAGTAATGTAATACTAATTTAACAATAGGTCTACAACTATAATAGGATGCTATGTACTTTCAGCATATAATTGTACTGACCTTGCATGCCACCAATTATATCTCTTACTAATATCAATATCTACTGTCTTAGTTGCACTATCCAGACCACACCCACTTAATATACTCCTACTACTAACAGATGATCTCCGAGACTCCTCCCCTTCTTTATTATCAGGATTACTGTTCCTACGATGTGCTTCAGTTAATAACGTAAACAAAGTTTGATCTTTATCAGCACCATAAAAGGTCGATGAAGTACAAAAAGAGAATGGAAATAATTCTGTGGGTGGAGTCTTAAAATAACGCTTGTGAACTGCTTTACTGAAAGATGAGTCTTTCAAAGACCATCTACTCTCTCCATGACGACCAACATTTTTCAAAAATGGCTTAAGAGATTTAAAAATGGATGCCATTATGTATAATGATACAGGCACACAAGTACCTGTAGATTCCAAATGATGCTCTAAAATGTTGACTCTTTCTAAACCGACGAGGGGTGTTGGAGATGGGTGTGGCTTAAGATCATCAGGACAACAAGAGACAGCTTCTTCAATCTCGTCTCTATCAGAACTATGTTGTCCATTTGACTTGCTCTTACAAGTTGACTGAGCACAGTCCACACTAAGAATACTAATAGAGGAACCAAATCTTGGAGGGATGGGAAGTAATTGATTAGGACGACTAGAAAGTGGACTACCTTCTGAAATAATTGAAGGAGATGGGACTGGTAGATTAATACTTAGTTCAGGACAAGCTAAAGTCTGACTGTGAGATGGTGAGAGCATGTTTGAAGGTGTTGAAGGTGGGTGCAGTTTTCCCACGATGAGACTCTGAGCTTTTGGACTGTTTTGTACATGAAATGATTGCAATAGATTATCAGTACAATCACTCATTTTCCTTTTTGTGTTAAGTGTAGGTTTGACATTGTGTGTTGAGGTACCATCATTATCGCTAAATGAGTTGGGACAACAAAGTGTATGCATCGTAGGATTGGACCCGTGGGGAATAGTTAGTGAGTGACGTCTTTGATTGGGTGCGACTGTGAGGTACTCACCATGGCATGTTTTTGGATCAATTTGTCTCTGCGACACATCTTGTTGATCACATGACTGATTGTGTGACTGAGGAGGAGAGGTAGAT
The DNA here is from genome assembly GCA_963965975.1 of Xestospongia bergquistia. Lineage (NCBI taxonomy): Eukaryota > Metazoa > Porifera > Demospongiae > Haplosclerida > Petrosiidae > Xestospongia > Xestospongia bergquistia. The sequence goes on along the minus strand of OZ014420.1, from coordinate 5,321,932 downwards.
TGATTATCTCCAGATAATGTGATGGCCGAGAGAAGTGTCCTCAGTTCTGATTCTTGTAATCCATAATGTGAACAATGCAACAGACAAAGACAAGTTATAATGTAACGTCCATGAAGACTTGACTCTAATTCTATAATAGACCTATGATGTAACCTATAATGAAGAAAGATATATATATTACTAGTAGACTATTTCTACTGACTAACTTTGTTAAGTTGTCAGGAAGAGATCTTGCAATTTGAATAATATCATCTTCAGTTGTTAGTTCTGATGTGTGTCGACTAAGAAACTCTATAACTTCTTTGATGTAAAGTGGATTAGATATGCTTAGTTTTCCAAGAAGAATGTCAATTAATGCTATTGAAATAAAAGTAGATCATATTAAAAGTATATGGTTTCATTCAATAATTCATTTATCCTTTTTCAATCCATACTTTCATTATTAGGAAGACCATCTTTTAAAAGAGAAGATACTATAATGTTCTTAGACAACATCAAAGATAAAGAATCAATAATCACTTCTTGACATTGTGGCTCACGACTAGAAAACACCTGCACAATAATTATAATGAGTAGAATAATAGAGCCACACCTACCTTTCTAGTAACAGATGCTGGTCCAAGACTGACTATAACTTTAATCGTGGGAGGGAGGTTGGCTGGTAACCACTTGAGAACATGAGAAGGATGCTCATCTTTGATCTAAAAAGATAACAGAATTATGTCTGACATTAGCTAAGAATGTAAAGTTAGTGAACCAATAGATATTGATACCATTAACATCATATATATAGTTTAAAATGTCAACTATAAACAATATACTTCAAAAAGATTTAACCAAAGATCATTGCCCTAAATTGCATTACTTTTGCAGTATGATATTCATTCCTACCAATATAGTACATATTGTTAACATCAACAATGTTGGTATATCAAAATATAGTTTATACCTTGTCAATTGAGTCAATAATGATTAGTGTTCTCTTCTCACTTCTTGAACTTAATAACAATAAAACTTCCTTGGCTAATGAGTTAACATCACATTTCTTTAGTGTTGTTCTGGGATACGAAAGGCTGGGTATAGACCACACTCTTTGAAGAATACGATGAAGGTCTGAAGAGCGAGGGCACATCCCAACGAAATGATAAAATACATGCCATAAGTATTGGTTTAAGTCTCTGAATTCAGTATCAGTAGCCTGTAGTTGATTTTGAGGTTGTGGTACAACTGCAAAGTCTACAAATTCATTGAGAGTCTGATGGAGATCATTATTCTCAGTTAGACTAGTAGTAGATTGTCTTAGCATATACTCCTTGGCCAATGCTGCAAGTATAGTAGATTTACCACTACCTTCTTCACCAACTAGTACTAATGGAGGACTGTAGTCAATGGAATTTATGTAGAAATGAATCTATAGAATATAATAACAACTCATGAGTGTGTGTGTGAGTGTGTGTGTGTGTGTGTGTGTGTGTGTAGGGTTTATACTATGAAGTTATAATAGAGAAAGGAAAATCATTATATTGAATGTCAAGTTAAGTCCAGTTATGCTCCTTCGTATTAAATACAGAGTATTAATTTCACATTTAACAAGGAGCTATAATACTAATATATCCACAATACTAATATATCCACAATACTAATATAATAAATGATCTCAAAATTAGTTAGTATTGTACAAGAGATAACACATGAGGGATAAGGTCATGATGCTGTTACAAATCTGCACAACAGTTATCATGAACTAGACTATCTCAATCTAATGTCTATGACTAGACAATATAACATACTAGGATATTAAGTATTGGATTTACTTTTGACATTATTTCTTCAACATTTGACTTGTCTATTTGAGAGTAAGTCTCCAGTTCATTTTGTTGATAATTACTCTGTACAACAGACATTGAAGAAACTGTCTTCGCGGAAAAATCCCTTAGAAGTCTACAAAAAAGTGTATACTTCATTTATTATACAATATACATCATAATAATTTTTGATGTAATGACTCAATTTTCCTACTGGTTTTATTGGTTTAGACTGTGGTTTGAATTTAGTATTGATAAATAGATTATATTTAACCTTTTGGTAATGAATTCATTAATTGCCTTCTTGAAATAGAAACCCACTTCAATATTGACACTGCTAGTACTAGCTGTTCCTGAAGATGAGTCAGCATTTACAGTACACTTATAATGAAACACTTGATGCTATATAAAAATAAAGAATTAATCATTAATTAAATATCAAAATTGTTAATTTACTGGAAAAGTTTTATTGATTTTCTTTTTGATAAACTCCAATTGTTGCCTTGAATCAGGCTCTTGAAATAAAGACAGACATTCTTCAGACAATTCTTTCAGAAAACTAGGACTACGAAACATGAATATAGCTATATAATTAACAAGTAATGAAACCACACCTACAAAATCTAATCAAAATCATACCATTACGATTGGTGGTGGCAAAAGCTCCTTTTATTATCTCCATTTCAAGGAATGACACACCCTCAGGCCATCCTTTAACTCCAGCTTCGCTTTTCTCTTTTTCAGTAGGTATCCAGCCAAGACTCTCAGAGATAAGTACTATTATAAATGACATACATGTACTGTCAGTAATTCTATAGGATAATAATAATACTAATAAAATTATATACTTATAAAATACCTTTCCAGTTCATGAAGTGTTAGTGATAATACTTCAGGGGAGGGAACTTCATTCTAGTATACAAAACAATAGTAAACAGAATTGTTATTGTTTGTTTATTTATATCCTCACATATATATATATTGTAAATTAACAATAATCACTTTATCTTACTTGTTGTAAATTGATATAAATAAATTGTACTTGTAAGTTACCACACAATTCCTCCACTTCAGGAATTATCTATAATTATTAAATATATCATGTCAGTACAATCAGAATCATGTATCTGACATACCTCTTGTAAAATGATGGCCCTTTCCTAGAAAAAACACAATCAAATACATGTCACATGAAAACATTATAATCAATGTACATTAAGATATGCCAGTAGATGAGTAGCATTCACTGTGGATTTTATCTTTTATGATTATGTGTAATATACCTTGTCAAAATCCTTTAATGTTGCAACAATGTAGCAATACACTGTAGCATAGCGGTAGTCTTTGTTAATAATATAAACAGATTTTTTACAAAATTTCTCAATCAACAGAGCCCAATAATGTTCTCGTGGTTGATCATCAGTAGAGTCAGTAGAGTCAGTAGAGTCTTCAATAAATGTAGTTATAGTGTATGGAACTGGTGGATTCTGTTGCTGCAGATCAGATCTACTTTCTCTTCTTGTTACATCTCTTCTAGGTTCAATTCGGGTCCTCTGATGAAAATAAGGATTAAAATGATGGTAGATACCTCTGAAGCAGGCAGCAATAATGCTCATGTCAACACAATGAATGCTTGTGGTTAGCAAACTATATTGTGTTTTGAACCTCCCTCCATTCTATGGGCGTTGCCTCTAGGATGTTTTTAACCCTTCAGTGAAAAATGGCTACTTTATTCAGATCTGCTGTCTCTATCAGTAGATCTACTCTTATTAGAAGGCTGGTCAAACTTCAATGGCGCGCTCTCTCTCTCTCAAGCACACTCAGTGATGTCTTTGATGTAGAAAGCGAAGAAGATTTCAAGAAGAAAGTTCTAGAAGCGAAGAAACCAGTTGTAGTTGACTTTCATGCTATATGGTGTCAACCTTGTAAAACGTTAGGGCCTATATTGACTAAAGTGGTCGAAACAAGAAACAATAAAGTGGATTTGGCTAAGGTCAATATTGATAACCACCAAGAATTAGCAATCAAATATGGTGTAGCTGCTGTTCCCACTGTTCTAGTTATGAGAGATGGAGAAATGACAGCATCATTTCTCGGTCTTATATCAGAAAAAGAAATTGATGAGTTTGTACCAAAGGACTGACAGCTACAGAAAGTGGGTCGCAGAAGAAGCTATAGAGAATAGCAACTTAGTTGCTCCTTGACATTCATTAACAATATCATCATAAAGCAATACACTTTGTTGTAAATTGTGATATGAACAAATCCTAACATAAATATTACTGTTACTATTATTAAAAACTCAGTACTGCAATGATGACAGTAAGGTAAATATTACTAATAATTCTGATAATGTTAAGACCTCACTGTACTGTTGAACTGCATGATGAGACATTGTCTCATTGAGTTAAGTTACATGAATGTAAGACTACCAAATCTCAACAGACAGATCTAAATGGTCTAGCAAAACAGTCTACAGACAAAAATGCTCAAATCAATAACTTGAAAGTTATATCATACTGCATACTATCTACTTCATAGATCACATACAACTTCAATTTCATTGTTGGATCATATAGGCACAGTCAAAAAAAGCAATGTTTGTTTTAAATACAACGATAACTATAGCAAGTAGAAATCGATTCTTCATCATTCCCATAGAGAAACAGAAGATGTTTGTAGTTGAGTAAAGTAACATGTAAATCTTGTCCAGTTGTAGCATCTAGATTAATTGTGATGTTAGATTCTTTAGGCTCAATTCAATTTTTAGCTTGTGCTTCAAGCAATGAATGACACAGTAATGCAGAGTACTGAGTTTAGTTCCACACAGAAAGTCTAGAATTACTAAATGATGTATGTAGTTAATTATAATTATGTCATAATTATACCATATTCTTTATATTTTAATTCAAGCACTAATCATATAAATTAACTTATTTAAAAAATAAGTACTTAAGAGCTGACAGTAGTAAAATTGGTGGTATCAAGTTGACAATGTCTTCTGATAGTTTCAAGATGTCCATTTATACCTTCTTTATCTGGTGACCAAGGCCTGTCTTCAATGTCTTGATAAACTGATGGCCACACTATATCATTTTTATCAGGAGATTGATTTGGGTGGGTAGCTTTGTTAATGATATATTTATGCCTATAAATACAAAGATATATATACAATGTAAATACTGTAAGCAAGTCTCTTTTAAATAATACCTTAGTTTTTCGTTGAGGTAGTCTCTGCTGCTTAAAGAACACAATGGTCTGGTGATGACATAATCAACCATCTGTTTCTCTTGAGAGGCTAAGATCTGTTCAGTTATAGCATTCTGAGAGCCAAGTCTTTTTACTTCAGCACAAACAGTCTCAGCCATACTGTCTTCGGCCATTGGTTCATATCCTAATTGAAGAAGAGCTTCCTTGGCTTGGCTATAAGGAGGTAGAAAGAGTGTTGCTACATTAATAATACATTGAGTGACATACTTTAAGACAAGACCGTTATCTTCAACGATTAAGATATCTTTCAGAGCACTGGCCACTTTATCATTACGTATTCCTAACAGAGCTAATGCATTACACGCCTCAGCTCTTACTTCAGGTAGTCTCTCAAACCTTACTGCCCACAGGAGATGAGAAAGAATATTTTTAGCTTTCAGAACACCAAGAGCTAAGGAGTTTAGACAATTAATTTTATGATCAGTTCAAACATACTTCTTTACCTCGTATAGCATGAGCTTTAATCTTCCAACATCTATCATGCATCAAGTTTGTGAGAGCTGCAATTACATCATCATCGTTCAATGATAATGCCTCAGCTACCTGTATAGCAAAGATGTAGTGTTGTTGTACAAGCACAGTCCTGTCAGTCTGATGTATTATTTTAGTACACTTAAAAATGCATTAAGTCATTTAAACCAAGTCTTGGTTTAGTTAGTTAACATAGTTTTATCAATACAATGTACAGCACAATACTGAGTTATATATCCACAAAGCCAAACTAGCATAACTCAAAAATCACAATGCCAAAAGTAATCGTATTTTCCAATTATTGAAGATATGAACAAGGGATAAATACTGTTTCAACAAAGCATCTGTAACTAACCAGTATACAACCAAGCTCTATGTACAGCATTACATAGTTGGCATATGCTCCAAACTGTCTACTTATTTTAAGCAAATAAAATTTTTCTGTTATCTGCAATCTAAATAATTATCAACAAATTAAAACAATTTATTAAAATTTACAGTAATATACTTACTGCAATTGTTTCCAGTTTTACAGATATGTGGTCATCTTTGAAACACTCCACAAATGCCGGTAACAATTTAGTGGTCATCAAATGAAGAATATGTAACTATATACAATTCCACTAACATGAAGAACAAAGATACTAGAAAGTACGTACTTTCCTTAAGGCATCAAGCCTTGTGCTCTCATATTTTTCCTTTAGTCTTCTTTCTAGTTCATCATGAATCAGCTATAGTAATAAGAACACAGTATAAATTAAAATACTAAGTGTACAGTAAGGTAACATAGGTTGAGGTTGAGTTAAATTAGCAGGCACCTTGGCATGTCCTGTAGTTCCAAGTGCTTGTGCAGCAGCCATTTTTACATCAGGGCTCCAATCATCCCAAGACATAGTGACAAGACGGTTACAAACATCCTAAGAACAATCAAATATGCATACAAAATTAATGATAATATGTGTATATTCCAGATGGACTGACCCTATTAATTCCTCCATGTAATTGAGGTAATAGTTTACAAGCAGTATATCTGTCTTGAGGGCTCTTACTGTTAAGTTGCTCCAATAACATGGCATAAACAAGGCCCTAAATTTAGAGGCAATAGATTACAATATTAAATTACTATTAAAATTAATATACCGAATCCCGACTTAGTCTAGCTAAAAGAACAGCTGCCCTTTCTTGTTTAGGTCCATATTTCAATGTGGAGGTCATAGAGGATGAGAGACTGGAGAGAAGGCCCTTTACAATGGCTGCAGTAGAAATCCCTTCGAGAGCCAAGCATTGAATAGCAGCCCACTGCTCAGTACTACCACCATTTTCACTTGAACAGTGTAAAGTATGGAAGATCTAGATATGGTATCATTTATATCATTCAGTCATACAAACAATTAATACCTCATCATTTGTTTCTCCTAGACAGCAAAGCAATACAGCAGAGATTACTCTCACCTTCTCCACTTCCGCCAGTAAGAGATCAGATATTTTTTGTACTACATCTTCCGGTAAATTAGGTCCACTTTCTTCTTTACTTCTCATTGAAATTAGATTACAGGAAGATGTATGTTTTAAATGGTTCATTATATTGTTTTGTATTATATTAGCAGCAATACCCAAACCATATAACTGTACATTAACACTGACAGCAGTTAGATCTTGTAATGCTCTCTCTGGATTGATATCTTGATGTTGAACATAAACATGCCATTTTCCGAGCAGCTCTTGAGCTAATAAATAGATACAAAATAGACAAAGGACATTATAGGTAATCTTCCAATTGCAGAACTGCAGTGGTTAGTCCATGTAATATTTTAACAGACAATTTAGCTCTTATATATATAATATATATAATATTATATATATATATATATATATATATATATATATATATATATATATATAGTAATAATGTCTATTACATACCAACTTTCAAAAGCTCCTCTGTTTTTGTAATTTTATAATCTTCTTGAGACTCCTCCTTCTGTATTTCTCTACTAGACTCTGATATACTAGTTTGAACCACCCACTGGATCTCTGTAGGTGTCTTTAGGACAAGAAAATAAGAGTAAAATTACTTATATTATTATGTGCAATAAATGCGTTATTAGTGTCACTTTACTTACTGGGGCTCGTACAGGTTGAGAGAGCCATCTTCTTTGGCCTTTAACACACTTTACTGTCTCCATATCTTGGTTACTTGTCTCATGTCCTATAAATGATCCAGGATCCTTGGGATAAGTTGGTTGTAATACTTTGTTGAAAGTTGTATTGTTACTTAAAACAATGACATCAGTAGGACCGTTAATTTGTGATTGATATAAAGGAATTGCACCCTCAGCTAGTTCAGTGAGGTAGTCTTTTGTGTATAGAGTTGGTTCAATTTTAACTGTTGGCTTGTCTCTCTAAAGGACGAAAGCATAAATTATACTTCAACTTTTATACATGGAATTGTTGGTGTATACTTTAATGTCTGAGTATTACACTTCTATGATTACTTGACATACACATATGGATCTACTCAATTAACTAGAATAGGCCATTACTAATGTAGTATTGTATACATTCTCAGTAATAAATTACTTCTTCAACTTGTGTAGTCATATCAGATACTTGATAACTAGACTTTTGTGGCTTTAGTCGTTCTTCTCTCTCTCTGAGTATCACTTCTAGATGTTCTTTTTCATCACCATGAGACCGACCAACTAAGGTTTTTGCTGTAGGCAATGACACACCCTCTAATGCAGTCTCCTCCCATTTTACAGCAATTGACTTACTAGCCTGAGGAAGATTTATTGGCATACCAGTTAATCCTGTAGTTTTAACTGATTTGAATTGAGACTGAGTGGTTGTTAAAGATGGAAGTTTATTAACAGTTGATGATTGACCTAAATGACAAGGCATATGACGACGTCCATCCCCTCTCATGTTACACCGACCAACAATTATATTCTTAGTTCTATTTTGATGAGTAGTCTTATTATAATATAATCCATTGAACTTCTTCTTAGCATCTCTGTATGTAATAGCTTCAGGACAACGAGTGGATACAACTTTGTTCTCAAATTTCAAATTATGGCATAATTCAGATATGATTTGACGTCTGGCTAACCGTCTTGGAGCAGTTGGCTTATCTTGTTGGTCGTTTCCTAAAGTAGCTACTGCCGTTCCTGAATGTAATGACAATTTAGTTACAGCACTGGATGTAGAGATAGGTAGTTGTTTATTTGTCGAGTTGATACCTAAAGAAGGTACATGAACTAAGGATCCACACGCATACAAGTCCATGATGCATGTAATATTCCTGGTACCCAGGCAATGCTAGTACTCTGCTTGCTAGCAAGTAGCTATTTGGTTGCCTAGCAACACGATTAGTAATCAGATGCGTGGGTGTGCATCGTAGTTAAAAATTATAATTTTCTTAAAAAAGAGTGAAAAATTATACTGCCTATGATCATTAGTCATCATTTTCTTCATGACAAGTACACCAATATTCAAGAGTCTGACAACATACAGTAATTTGTTTTAATTTTCCTGTCTTATTAATAGCAGTATCCTCTATAGAGGAATTATATGGTGTACTAGTACGGGTTGGTTCTTTATGACCAACTGAGTCATTGTCAGATTCAAAAGAACAATTGCTATAAGATTCAGTTGATTTCACTGAAGTAATATCTTCTGTATTAGTACTTGTTCTCTTTACAGAGAATCTAGTATCAGCAGGATAGGAATATTTGATACCTCTTACAGGACACCATTTGTTATGCTTAGGAGGTTGTCTTGGATCAGGATTATAAGTGTACAGAGTTTGACTTTCCTTTAGTTTTTTATCTTTAGCAGATTTCCAAGATGCATATGCACTCTTGGCTTGTTCCTGTCTGTCTTGCTTCTCTGATAATTGTCTTTGCGTCAGGTGTTTTCTTTCATTTATCTTTTTATGTACAACTTCTTTTTGTATCTTGTCTTTCCTCTCACACCTGTAAGGATATTAAGTATATCATTAATATGAACATACAATCAAATAAAAGTCTATGCTGTAGTTATTGATGTGGAAATAACTCTATGTTCATGTATGCTGGTGATAATTACCAAGCTTTGAATGCTTGAGTAGAAGATTCTATTCTCTCTTTTAATTCCTCTGTCTTTTCTTCTTTTTCTTTTTTCTCTTTTTGTGCTTTTTCTTGTTGTATCTCTCTCAACTCTCTGTTTTTCTCCAATCGCCACTTTTTTGCAGCTTCTTCTGAACATTGCTGCTTCATTTGCTGGTCTTCTGCCTATTATAAATTATAGTCATTGTGATGAGCTAGCAAAATTAAGTAAAGGTACAAAGCTAACCTTTTTAGATGTTTGCATACTCTCTTCTTCTTTCCTCTTAGCTGTCTCTATTGAATCTTTCCTTTTATTTTGTCTCCATCTCTCAATAGCTTCTTTAGACCGTTCCTCCTTAACAGTCTATGAATGGAAAAGTACCTGATAAATTTCATGGCAAATTATAAACAGGAGACTATACTAATTATAGCAGGTGTTAGCGACAGATTATATTGTCATTACCTTTTTCAAGGATGCTTCTTCCTCTTGTTTTAGTTTGAACTCCTTGATGGCTTCCTGTTGACACTTCCTATCCTTCTCTTTCTCTGCTAACCACTCCGTAAAGCTAGCATCAAGTAACTGACTAGCTTTAAATGTGGTAGCATTAGAATGTGGCCTATTTGTAATAAATGAATCTGTACTTAGGCTAGAAATTCTTTTGTCTCTAGTACATTTTGTTACTGCTTCGAGCTTTGTGCCTGTACGTTTGAGGTGGATACCACTAGGTGGTTTGTAAATGACTGCCGCGTTTTCTTTACCTTCTTCGCTTTCAAGAGACTGTGATTGAATGTCATTGCTTGAGAAATCTTCCTCCATATTTGATATTAGTTTATTTCCATGACAACCATTCTATATACCCACCCACTCAGTGATTAATTTATAAAAAATTAAAAGCACAAATAATAATTATTATTACTATCTTTACAAATTGAGTAAAAAACGCAAAAAAATTATTTAAAGTAATGATAATAAATTGTATTACACAGTAATTGGGGTTCTAACGTATTCATAAGGTTGATAAGAAGATTCCTCCACTTCATCCTTAATAGTTACTTCACGATATTTCTTGATTTTATTTGTAGAGCAAGAACAGCACAGTATCACACATACACACAATAACACAAGACATGTAATGACCAGTACTGAAGATACTACTGCTATAATAATAATATCCTTTGAAGTCAACCCACTTGTGGTAGTTTGAGGACAAGATCCATTATAAAATACACATGTACCCTCTATAATACATGCACCTGGAGAACAGCTATGTACACATTCCATTGTACTGGCATTTCGATAATAACCATTACCGCATATATCACAATATTGAGAACCATTTCCATAGCTACATCCAGTGGGTGTGGCACAAGCAGGGTCACATTGACCAACTATGTCCTCTGGTTTGCTTTGTACTGCAAACAAAATTAGATTCATTGACTCAAGACTAGCACCACCTGTATCACTGTCAAAACTCATTTCAACTGTCCAATTACCTATTGGATTCTCTCCCCAGAAATGGACACTCATAAATGGCCAATTCTTAGGATATCCTACACAGTTAACAAAATCACGAGGACGCTCAGGTAAAAGTGTTGAACAGGTCCCTTGAGGTGAACACAGAACGATAGATGTATCTCCACGACGTGGACCAGAATGATTGATGACATATGGGTTTGTTGCATAATTATTTTCATTGTAGCATGTTGATGACTAATAGAAAACAATGTTTTATGTAAGTATCAATACATGTAAAGTCAAGAAATATTACAATTTATTTTTGTTATCAAGACAAACAGTTTCTTATATTTGCTTTGGACTATGTATCATATAATGTATGATGTCCACTTCAATATGTTGTTACTATTAGAGATGATAAATTTTAACTTAACATCCACTTGTAAACCACCAATGAATGCTTTTCATTCACCACTACCATGAATGTTAAAACAATGGGTGTGACTAATCTGGCTTCAATTTTTAGAGTTTTATTGTAACAATTAACTATCATAGAATGATATCTACATTTAAATCTTGTTAAATTGAAATAACAATCATCTTACCGTAATGATCCCAAAGGTCACCTCCAATATCACATGTTCTAGGTATCGTCCACTCCAAGAAAGTATTGGTCTTGTTCCTTTATAAGGGTTATCCTTTGTTATAACCAGAGAAGCTCCAGTTCTATTGAAGACAAGTACATAAATAACATTGTAAAATGTTCCATAATAATAGTGACATTGATTTATCTTGTATAGATTCTTTACCTTGTTTAATAATTTCAAATTGTTATATATATAATTGAGCGTAAGAACATGGTATGATATCTGAGTTAAGGACATAAATGTAGTTCTAGGATACCTAAATGCCTACAAGAGGGGGAGATTCTATATATTTATTTATCATTTACTATGGAATCTCCTTCCCTTCTTGTAGGCATTTAGGTATCCTAGAAATACATTTACATCCTTAACTCAGATATCATACCATGTTCATAATGCTCAATTATATATATATAATATATATATATATATATATATATATATATATATATATAACAATTTGAAATTGATTTATCTATTATAAAAAGATCTCTTGTCATGAGTTTGTAATATGGTCAAACAATGTAAATAAACATTAAAATTTATCAAAATTTATCTTAATATCTTGATGTGGACATCATCCAATATATGATACTTTAATGTCAAAAAGTGACAGTCAAATATACTCACATTATAGGTTCGGTAAGATTTACTACCTCTCCTACAGGTGTCCAGTATCTAGCTCTTGTTACTAAAGCCTCAGCATCAATAGCTCCAAATCCAAACTGATTACTAACTTTAAGACCAGCACCATTAGTTACAAACTCTCCTTCTAAGTTAGCTGTCTTAGAAGTATAGGCAATAAGGTATTGCACATCACGCCAAGACAATTCAGGACTATAAATAAGATAATAGAAAATGCTAATATATCCTGTAACTGAACTTACTTGACTTCAAGAGCTAATAGAATGACTCCAGCTACTAGTGGAGCTGATGCACTTGTACCAGTAAAATTTCTTACACACTCACTACTTGGAAATGTAGTTGCCTATAAAATATTATATTTTATGTGGTTTACACTATAAGATACTTACAACTTGATCACTTGCATGAAAACTGTTATAGCTGTAAGTGACAGCCATTTTAGCAGAACAATCTTCATCATAGAAGGCTTGTTCTCCTAACTGATTAGCAGATCCTACAGCTATTGTGTATATATTAGATGCATAGCCATCTGCAGCACATGAGTCTCCATAATGGCCTCCATTACCAGAAGAGAAGATATAAATTGATCCATTACCATTACGTCCCTGGAAGGTATAAGAAATATTGATATAAGCAATCATTGCAAACAAGAACACAATTTATTCTTAAGACAATGTAATATAAACTCACATTAGTTATTCCCTCATAGAGAGCATCATATGAAAATAGACCTGGTCCTTGTACAACAAATCCATCATCATTAGGACCCCAACTATTACTGTACACTTGAATAACATCAGAACGAAAACCAAATGCTTTCACTTCATAGCTTGGTAAGAAATCACTAAAATCAACTTGAAAACCTAAAATGGTAATTACAAAGAACAAAGACTAATTAATGCTTTGCTGTTTTTCAATGTTTATACAGACACTATTACAAAAATGTTAGAGCTATGATATGCACATTCTCTTTAAGAGTAAATCACATGATTAACAGTAGACATTATAGTAATGTTAGATTTAATGGTTATAGAGAATTAGAAGACCTTCTAACAAATTTAAATATACTAGTCTTTCTAAATACTTCACTGTTTGTAAACAATTATATTATGTTGCCATTGAAAATGTCACAGTTTTAACATCTCTCTAAGAAAACTTTCAATTCAAGATGACCATAAAATCTCTTCTTTTAATATTCTCATTCCATACATGTATAACTGACCTCCTATTCTGGTATTAAAAGCTACACCAGTTCCACAAACACCATTATCTCTAATCATAGCAATCTCTCCAGCACAAGACGTACCATGTCCAAAATCATTAAATGAAGGAATAGCTGAGATATCATTATTCTCTCTTATAACACTATAACATAGTGATAGATCCTAAAAGAAGAGGTCATTGACTAATTAATATTACATGAGACAAGGATGGTTTAATTGTGTTAAAAATGAACCTATTGTGAGGGAGTAAGTAGATTACTTACAATGTTGTCTTGGAGGTCAGGATGATTAGTTTGTATGCCTATATATAGAATAAAAAAAGATTTGATAAATGAACATTTCTTTACCGTCATCAATAACTAAGACAGCAGTATTAGCTCCAGAGACTCCTTCAATCCAAACTGGTACTACATTAATATCATAGTCAGATGGTCCTCCACTTTGACCTGTGTTGTACTAATAAAACAAAGACAATATTACTGGATACAGTGTGTTATAGAGTATATGATATCATTGAATGTGTCATGAAATATTATAGAGTATGTTACACTATAAATGATAGTTATAGTCACATGATTCATTCATCCTTTCAATAATAAAACAAAGAATATTTAATATTACTTCAAGGAATGATATAAAACCTTGATCATACAATGAATCATACAAGTTATTTTTAAAAAATTATTTTTACCCATGGCCATTGATATTGCCAGTAAGGATCAGAAGGAAGAGAAAAGTTCTTTAGAACATGATTCAGAGATTGCTCTTGTTCCACATACGCTACCTAATATAACATATAAAGACTCTATTGTAGTGTTGTTCTATATGAACCTGGCTTCCATTCTGTAAAGATGCTGTGATGTTAGGATAAGGTTGTCTTTTTCCTTGAGGATGTTTTAATCGGAAGACGTGTTTTAATTGTCCTACCTAGAAAAGGAAACAGTAAATCATAAATATACTTGTGTGTAACCAGCACAGCATTTTTAAAGGAGAAATAAATAGGGACTCTTAATAATAATGAGAACACTAACTAACATCTAAAGAACAAACTCGATCAATTGCTAACTGAGGGTATAGTCTGAGTACAAATTGCTTCAAAGGGAGAGGTATCTCAGAGTGAGGTACCTTCAGCATTTGATGCAAGGAAGGTACTATGTTTAAATAATAGATAAGATTTTGCTACTGGATTCTCAATAAAATATGGTTACCCATGGCAATGAAATCACTTTACTCACTTGGCCTACGTTGACCAGACCGTTTTGTTGTGCTAAAGAATCAGCATAAGAACCAGGAGCAACTGCTTCACTGACACGTCCTATCTTTATAATCCAACTAGGGTAATATCCTGCGCGTACTCCTATTCTGAGATACAATAACAACAAAGTTGGAGTCAATAAAGTAATGCTTAGTTTAGCCATAGATAGTATCTGTCGGAACGCAACCTTACCAAAATCCTATGGAAAGGCCGTTTGAGTCATAAATCAGGAAATGACACAAGTGATAATAATGATTACAACGCATGTGATTTTTAATCCCACTCTTGTTATGTAAATAACATACGTCATAATAAAAACTTCTAACTTCTAAGTGTGAAGTTTAAATGACACACATGAAATGTATCTATGATTGAAACTGTCAAACTGAGTTAATCAGTTTAAAATATCTTTACGACATTGCAATCAATTTTCAATCATTTTGTGGTTCTAAACACTGTAGCTATGATTGAATCAGGATGTGGACAAATCACATGTGGAATTATTTTGGCCAATTAATACGATGTTTCACATGATGTCTTAGTTGACACACTCCACTGCAGGAAATGGTTAATGTGAGTTGTAGACAAATACAACAGAATCAAGTGAGTATGTGTTTTTACAATTTGGAGGGAATTTTAGGGTGTAAGAGGAGCTCTATCTTTTAATATATTGGCTGAACATTCTTTTAATACAGAATATATATAGGTACAGAATTGTTATTAATGAAGGAATACATGGTTACAGTAAGTTAATAATCTATCTTAAGCTATAAATAATAACTTATCCAGCACAGTTATAGTCTGTTTTGTCAGAGTATACGTAGTCAGTGTGTATGGTCTTCCTTCAGGAGTACGTATGTTGTGACCATGGTGGTGAAAACATTTTAGTTGGCATGCTAATACTAAGGTACAGAGGTTCTAATAGAGGAAGTTTTATAACTGGTTGCTGGGTTCATAACCAAAAAAATAAAAGTATGATGTAGATGTATTTGCTGGTTGCATGAATGTGCATTATGAATTGTTCCATTTTTTGAAAGAGGTAGAATTACTTAATGTTGAAAATGAACTGCACCTGCTTATACACATAAGGTCTTCTTGGCAGTGGATGAACTGAGATTGAGGATGTTTTGGTCATGTCAATGAGAAAACATAGTACAATACTTTTTGATATTTATGCATACATTGTGCTGTTTGTAAATTTTCTTTCATATACACATGCACAATGAGTACTACTGTTATTCTTTTGCTTAAACCTTTTTAGACCCTAAAATGCAATATTGGCTGGGCTAATACTAATAATGTGCATTCTTGTTTTTGTCTAGGATGCAACAAATGAAGACCATCAGAGATCTGTTGACATGAGTAGTACTATAGCTAGAAAGCATTTTTGAAGGTATTAGAAGAGTTACAGCATCAATAAATGATTCAGATTACTTTGTTTCTGAATTGGTCATGTGCTTTTATAAGCACACTAGATAGACTGCATTCAGCCAGAGAAGAAGAGAGGCCATAGGGGCCTAAACTGCTACAGTGTTTAGATGCAGGTTAACTGTCTAGCTGACAATGCTACCTCAAATATTATAAATCTACATTCCCTTTTACCTCAATTCAAGTAAATATTCAGTCAACACCTTTTTTAATTGGACCACCCGTACCTTGAATGATCTTAAAATCCTGTCTTCTTTCAGTATTTTAATATTTTATTCATCAATAAGTTCATCTAATTTTTCTGCTCCAAATGTGCATGTTGAAAGTATTGTGTTGTTGCCATCATCTTCGTACAGTATTGCATCCATGTTAGCACATTAAGATAGTCTTACAATGCAGATAGACTCTTCTCCACTTTCAAATAACACTTAACTCCAACTGCTTCTATTGTTATTGGTGACTGTGAAGTCTATGTGAGGTACTCGTA
Organism: Xestospongia bergquistia; assembly: GCA_963965975.1. Taxonomy (NCBI): domain Eukaryota; kingdom Metazoa; phylum Porifera; class Demospongiae; order Haplosclerida; family Petrosiidae; genus Xestospongia; species Xestospongia bergquistia. The sequence continues at coordinate 5,305,163 of OZ014420.1, read as the reverse complement.
GTGATACAAGTATGAGGATTTAATGTTTGGTGTGTAGGTTCTACAGTGTTTGCTGAATGTTAGAGGGCAGGTAAAAGGTAAAAAGTATCTTATTGTTCACTGAAATACTTTCTGAATATGGTGTACTTGTATGAGTTGGTTCTTAGGAGGATGTCTTGGATCAGGATTATAAGTGAACAGAGTTTGACTTTCCCTTTGTTTTTTATCTTTGGCAGATTTCCAAGATACATATTATTATTATTATTATTATTATTATTATTATTAATTTGATTGCATAATTAAATAATTATAGTGTTGTTTTAGTAAACTAATAAAACTTTAACTAAATTCATTTTAATATATTAAGGTTTTGCTAATGTTAGTTATTAATTAATATTTTTATTCATTAGTCATCTCAGTAATCAATAACAGCTATTATTAATACTTCCCCTACTACTGGAAACCACAGTGTCACATGTTAAATTTATGAAAATGAACGGTGACTATTACTTGAATGTTGGACTTACTGTTATAGTGACATACTGAAAATAGTCAAAAAAGTATATTTTGATATTAAAAATGCTCTTAACTTTTGGCAATTTAAGCAAACCTTTTCCCTTTGTATTACTAATATTAATTAATAATACTAAAATGGTGAAACTATAAAGTTGGTAATTAATACTTAAACCAAAAGAAAATGTTAACAATTAAATTAAAACAATGCCAATCAAATATAAGTTTATGCTGTAGTTATTGATATGGAAATAACTCTAAACCTAAACATTAAACGACTAGCTTTAAATGTGGTAGCATTAGAATGTGAACTATTTGTTGTAATTGAATCTGTCTTAGGCTAAAATTCGAAGTTATTTTGTTTATAGTGTATTTATCTTTATATTTGATATGGATGCCACTAAGTGGCAAGTACTATTACTTTCTACTCTTTCAAGAGATTGTGGTTCAATGTTACTGCTTGAACAATCTTTCTTCATATTAGTTTATTTCCATGACAACTACACTATATACCCCACCCATGGCCACTTAGTGATTAAAAATTTAATTTTAAAAAAAAAAATTAAAAGCACTCAGTACTATCTATTACAGATTGAGAAAAAAAAATTAAAGTAATGACAATAAATTGTGTCACACAGTAACTGGGGTCTTAACAACATCATAAGGTTGATAAGAAGATTCCTCCACTTCATTCTGAAGAGTTAATCTATGATACTTCTTTTTTGTACAGCAAGTACAGCACAGTATTACACATACACACAATAACACAAGACATGTAATGACCAGTACCGAAGATACTACTGCTATAATAATAATATCCTTTGAAGTCAACCCACTTGTGGTAGTTTGAGGACAAGATCCATTATAAAATACACATGTACCCTCTATAATACATGCACCTGGAGAACAGCTATGTACACATTCCATTGTACTGGCATTTCGATAATAACCATTACCGCATATATCACAATATTGAGAACCATTGCCATAACTACATCCAGTGGGTGTGGCACAAGCAGGGTCACATTGACCAACTATGTCCTCTGGTTTGCTTTGTACTGCAAACAAAACTAGATTCATTGACTCAAGACTAGCACCACCTGTATCACTGTCAAAACTCATTTCAACTGTCCAATTACCTATTGGATTCTCTCCCCAGAAATGGACACTCATAAATGGCCAATTCTCAGGATATCCTACACAGTTAACAAAATCATGAGGACGCTCAGGTAAAAGTGTTGAACAGGTCCCTTGAGGTGAACACAGAACAATAGATGTATCTCCACGACGTGGACCAGAATGATTGATGACAGATTGGTCTGTTATATAATCATCTTCGTTGTAGCATGTTGATGACTAATAGAAAACAATGTTTTATGTAAGTATCAATACATGTAAAGTCAAGAAATATTACAATTTTTTTTGTTATCAAGACAAACAGTTTCTTATATTTGCTTTGGACTATGTATCATATAATGTATGATGTCCACTTCGATATGTTGTTATTATTATTAGAGATGATGAATTTTAACTTAACATGCACTTGTAAACTACCAATGAATGTTTTTCATTCACCACTACCATGAATGTTAAAACAATGGGTGTGACTAATTCTGTTTCAAGGCTTTACCTTTTTTCAATTTTAGAGTTTTATTGTAACAATTAACAAGACAAAAGGATCACAGTATGATTTTTACGTTTTAATCTTGTTGACTTGAAATAACAATCATCTTACCGTAATGATCCCAAAGGTCACCTCCAATATCACATGTTCTAGGTGTCGTCCACTCCAAGAAAGTATTGGTTTTGTTCCTTTATAAGGGTTGCCCTTTGTTATAACCAGAGAAGGTCCACCTCTATTGAAGACAAAAATACAACAGTAAAATATAGCATTGTAAAATGTTTTGTAATAATAGAGACATATATACATCTATTATAAAAAATCACTTGTCTTGAGTTTGTAATATCGTGAAACAAACATTGTAAATGAACACTAAAATCCTAATAACTTGACAATAAAATATACTCACATTATAGGTTCCGTAATATTTACTACCTCTCCTACAGGTGTCCAGTATCTAGCTCTTGTTACCAAAGCCTCAGCATCAATAGCTCCAAATCCAAACTGATTACTAACTTTAAGACCAGCACCATTAGTTACAAACTCTCCTTCTAAGTTAGCTGTCTTAGAAGTATAGGCAATAAGGTATTGCACATCACGCCAAGACAATACAGGACTATAAATAAGATAATAGAAAATGCTAATATATTCTGTAACTGAACTCACTTGACTTCAAGAGCTAATAGAATGACTCCAGCTACTAGTGGAGCAGATGCACTTGTACCAGTAAAATTTCTTACACACTCACTACTTGGAAATGTAGTTGCCTATAACATATTATATTTTATATGGTTTACACTATAAGGTACTTACAACTTGATTACTTGCATGAAAACTGTTATAGCTGTAAGTGACAGCCATTTTAGCAGAACAATCTTCATCATAGAAGGCTTGTTCTCCTAACTGATTAGCAGATCCTACAGCTATTGTGTATATACTAGATGCATAGCCATCTGCAGCACATGAGTCTCCATTATGTCCTCCATTACCAGAAGAGAAGATATAAATTGATCCATTACCATTACGTCCCTGGAAGGTATAAGAAATATTGATATAAGCAATCACTGCAGATGAGAACACAATTTATTCTTAAGACAACATAATATAAACTAACATTAGTTATTCCATCATAGAGAGCATCATATGTAAATTGACCCGGTCCTTGTACAACAAATCCATCATCATCAGGACCCCAACTATTACTGTATACTTGAATAACATCAGAACGAAAACCAAATGCTGTCACTTCATAGCTTGGTAAGAAATCAGTAAAATTGATTTGAAAACCTAAAATGGTGTTTAGAAAAAACAAAGACTAATGCTTTGCTGTTTTTCAACGTTTATACAGACACTATTACAAAAATGTTAAAGCTATGATATGCACATTCTCTTTAAGAGTAAATCACATGATTAACAGTAGACATTATAGTAATGTTAGATTTAATGGTTATAGAGAATTAGAAGACCTTTTAACAAATTTAAATATACTAGTCTTTCTAAATACTCCACTGTTTGTAAACAATTATATTATGTTGCCATTGAAAATGTCACAGTTTTAACGTCTCTCTAAGAAAACATTGAATTCAAGATAACCACAAAATCTCTTCTTTTAATATTCTCATTCCATACATGTATAACTGACCTCCTATTCTGGTATTAAAAGCTACACCAGCTCCACAAACACCATTATCTCTAATCATAGCAATCTCTCCAGCACATGACGTACCATGTCCAAAATCATTAAATGAAGAAATAGCTGAGATATCATTATTATCTCTTATAACACTATAACATAGTGATAGATCCTAAAAGAAGAGGTCATTGACTAATTGATATTACACGAGACAAGGATCATTTAATTGTGTTAAAAATGAACCTATACTATAAATTCCTCAATGTGAGGGAATAACACTGTATTACATAAACTAGAGGCAACATCACAAAAATGTCTTTCTAATAATATTTGAAGCAGACTACTTACAATGTTGTCTTGGAGGTCAGGATGATTAGTTTGTATGCCTATATATGGAATAAATAAACTAGGATTTCATGAATATATCTTTACCATTATCAATAACTAAGACAGCAGTATTAGCTCCAGAGACTCCTTCAATCCAAACTGGTACTACATTAATATCATAGTCAGATGGTCCTCCACTTTGACCTGTGTTGTACTAATAAAATAAAGACAATATTACTGATACAGTGTGATATATATAAAGGATGATATCATTGAATGTGTCATGAAATATTATAGAGTATGTTACATTATAAATTATAGTTATAGTCACGTGATTCATTCATCCTCTCAATACTATAACAAATAACTTCAAGGAATGTTATAAAACCATGATCACACTATAGATTATACATGTATATATTGAAAACAATTTATTTTTACCCATGGCCATTGATATTGCCAGTAAGGATCAGAAGGAAGAGAAAAGTTCCTCTTAACATGATTCAGAGATTGCTCTTGTTCCACATACACTACCTAATACAACATATAAAGACTCTATTGTAGTGTTGTTCTATATGAACCTGGCTTCCATTCTGTAAAGATGCTGTGATGTTAGGATAAGATTGTCTTTTCCCTTGAGGATATTTAAATTGGAAGACATTTTTTAATTGTCCTACCTGAAAAAAGAACGATAAATCATTAATGTACTTGTGTGTATTATCACAGGATTTTTAAACGTGCCATAAACAGGCCATCTCAAAATATGAACAACAACACTAAATGAATGACTAAAATCTAAACAACAAACTTAATCTATTGATAACTGAGGGTATAGTCTGAGTACACACCTCTTCAAAGGAACAAGTATCTGAGAGTGAGCAGGATTAGCTGACAGATAGTACATTTAATATATTCTTTCATGCTTAAAATAATAGACAAGATTTTGTGTACTAGTTTCTCAATAAAATATAGTTACTCATTGCAACGAGATCACTGTACTCACCTGGCCTACGTTGACCAGTCCGTTTTGTTGCGCTAAAGAGTCAGCATAAAAAACAGCACTTGCTTGATTGGCAGGTGCTATCTTTATAAGCCAACTAGAGTGATATCCTGCGCGCACTCCGATTCCAAGGTATAATAATAACAAAGTCAAAGTAAGTAAAGTCATTTTAGTTTAGCCACACCCTTAAATGTAGCTCCGCCTACCCAAGCACATAGCTGGGAAAATCCCTTGGAAAAGCAACTGACTTTAAAGGAAATTATTATAGCAGCAGTATCTTTAATACTGGGCATTACGTATAATACTATTATAATCTATGCTCAAAACTACAACATAGATTATAATAGTATTATACGTAATGCTCAGTATTAAAGATACTACTGCTATAATAATAATTTTCTTTAAAGTCAACCAACATAATTGTAATAGTTTGAAGACAAGACCCATTATAAAATACACATATGTATCCTCTATAATACATTCACCTGGAGAACAGGTACATATACATTCAATTATTGTAGTGGCATTTTGATAACAAGCATTACCACATCCATTGCTGTAGCTATATCTAGTGTGTGTGGAACAAGCAGGATCACAACAACGTGCTCTAATTACTGCATAAACTTTTTTATTATTAAAACACAAAAGACACTCAATAGCAAAGCTAATATGAAGAGCATCAAAAAAAAAACAATAGAAATAGGAGGTGAATGATTTATGAAGAGTGATGATATTAACAGATGAATGAATGAACAACATGTATGCTATATTTCTGATAATTTTAAAGTAAATAAGAAATATTTTGCTTGAACTGACTTGCAGAGTTGAGATCTTTGAGTGATGATGGAAGGGAATTCCACAAGGAAATAGCACTGGGAAGGAAGGAGTTGAGGGTAGCAGAAGATCTGGAGAAGGGCAGATTCAGGTTTAAAGGATGGGAAGAATGTAAATTATAAGAGGACTGGTTTTGAAATGAAAAAGAACCAGCAGGAATGTAGAGCTTACTAAAGATGAACTTGTATAAAAGGACAAGCTTAGATGTCGTTCTACTGGAAGATAGAGAAGGAAGATTGAAGAGTTATAGAAGTAGAGGGTAATCAGAGGTCCAATTTTTACTGCAGAGTTTTAGTGCAAAATGTTGAACTTTTTCCAATTTATTGATGTTAAGAATGGAATATGGGTCCCAAACAGACGAGCTGTACATAAGGATGGGGAGGATTAATGTCAAGTATAATTTAATAAGAAAAGAAGAAGAGGAGTTATAGTAAAATTAACGATAGATGTGACCAAGCAGTTTCTTGAACAGGTTTCATTGATGTGAGTAGACCAGGAGAGATTAGAGGTTAGAGTAACACCTAGGTACTTAAATGAAGAGACTAATTCAAGAGGTGATCCATCAAGGAAAAGAGAAGGAAGAGTAGTAAAGGATGTAGGAGACTTTCTGGAAATGATCATGTATTTGGTTTTTGAGTTATTAATCGTTAGGTGTTTAGATTTGACCCAGGAAGAGAGAATATTAACGTTAGATTGTGCAAGTGAAAATTTGAGGAATGATTTGAAGGGACACGATAAAAGGATGTCATCAGCATATAGGATGATTGATAAAGTTGAGGAGAAAGGTAACTGGAATATGTCATTCACATACAAAATGAAGAGAAGTGGTCCAAGAATCGAGCCTTGAGGAACACCAGATAGGACAGAGGACTTAGAAGAGGAACAGCCATCAACAACTACTTGCTGAGATCAAACGAAGTGTGAGATAACTTTGAAGCCAAAGGATAAGGTGATGAGGGATGTCAAGTGAAGAAAGTACGTCAAGAAGGGGTTGATGTGGAACTAAGTCAAAAGCTTTAGTTAGATCAAAAAAGGTTGCACAGATAGAGTACCCCTTATCCAGCTGAGTAAACCATGCATTAGTGGAAGTAATCAGGGCGGACTCTGTGGAATAACCAGGTCTAAAGCCGAACTGAGATTCAGATAAAAGATTATGAGTCTGGCAAAAGTCCAGTAGCCAGTTGAAAATATGTCTTTCTAAAACTTTGCTGATAAGTGGTAGTAGAGATATGGGAAGATAACCTGTGGGAGAAGATGGAGCTGAAGAGTGCTTTGGTATTGGGATAATATGAGAGTTTTTCCAGTCATCAGGAAAGATACCAGACTTAATTGAAAGATTAAAGTAGAAGTGGTGATGAAATGGGGTAGGCAGTTTCTTTTAACATACGAGCTGAAATACCATCGGGACCTGTAGAAGTATTAGATGGAATCTGAAGAAGGAGCTTTGCAACTTTGATATGTTGGAACAGAGGAACATGTTGAAGTAAGAGATTAAAACCACCTGTGAAACTTATGTTAATTAACTATTTACAATCAGTTACCAATTAGATCTTAATGACTGCAATTGAAAACATAACTTTAAAGTAATAAACATTATATAGAGAGACCCCAATTTTTTGCTCTGGCATACATCGCGCCTATAAGCCAGTGACTACATACTATACTGTATGAGTTCATGATACAACAACACCATTTAGTTAGACAGCATTGAAATTTCTAAAATGTGGTAGCATTAGAATGTGACCTATTTGTTGTAATTAAATCTGTCTTAGGCTAAAATTCGAAGTTATTTTGTTTATAGTGTATTTGTCTTTATATTTGATATGGATGCCACTAAGTGGCAAGTACTATTACTTTCTACTCTTTTAAGAGATTGTGATTCAATGTTACTGCTTGAACAATCTTTCTTCATATTAGTTTATTTCCATGACAACTACACTATATACCCCACCCATGGCCACTTAGTGATTAAAAATTTAATTTAAAAAAAATTTAAAAGCACTCAGTACTATCTATTACAGATTGAGAAAAAAAAATTAAAGTAATGACAATAAATTGTGTCACACAGTAACTGGGGTCTTAACAACATCATAAGGTTGATAAGAAGATTCCTCCACTTCATTCTGAAGAGTTAATCTATGATACTTCTTTTTTGTACAGCAAGTACAGCACAGTATTACACATACACACAATAACACAAGACATGTAATGACCAGTACCGAAGATACTACTGCTATAATAATAATATCCTTTGAAGTCAACCCACTTGTGGTAGTTTGAGGACAAGATCCATTATAAAATACACATGTACCCTCTATAATACATGCACCTGGAGAACAGCTATGTACACATTCCATTGTACTGACATTTCGATAATAACCATTACCGCATATATCACAATATTGAGAACCATTGCCATAGCTACATCCAGTGGGTGTGGCACAAGCAGGGTCACATTGACCACCTGGTTTGCTTTGTACTGCAAACAAAATTAGATTCATTGACTCAAGACTAGCACCACCTGTATCACTGTCAAAACTCATTTCAACTGTCCAATTACCTATTGGATTCTCTCCCCAGAAATGGACACTCATAAATGGCCAATTCTTAGGATATCCTACACAGTTAACAAAATCACGAGGACGCTCAGGTAAAAGTGTTGAACAGGTCCCTTGAGGTGAACACAGAACGATAGATGTATCTCCACGACGTGGACCAGAATGATTGATGACAGATTGGTCTGTTATATAATCATCTTCATTGTAGCATGTTGATGACTAATAGAAAACAATGTTTTATGTAAGTATCAATACATGTAAAGTCAAGAAATATTACAATTTATTTTTGTTATCAAGACAAACAGTTTCTTATATTTGCTTTGGACTATGTATCATATTTTGGGCGATGTTCACTTAAATATGTTTTTACTATTAGAGATGATGAATTTTACATGCACTTGTAAACTACCAATGAATGCTTTTCATTCACCACTATCATGAATGTTAAAACAATGGGTGTGACTAATCCTGTTTCAAGGCTTTACCTTTTTCAATTTTAGAGTTTTATTGTAACAATTAACAAGTCAAAATGATCACAGTATGATTTTTACATTTAAATCTTGTTAACTTGAAATAACAATCATCTTACCGTAATGATCCCAAAGGTCACCTCCAATATCACATGTTCTAGGTATCGTCCACTCCAAGAAAGTATTGGTCTTGTTCCTTTATAAGGGTTGCCCTTTGTTATAACCAGAGAAGGTCCACCTCTATTGAAGACAAAAATACAACAGTAAAATGTAGCATTGTAAAATGTTTTGTAATAATAGGGACATATATACATCTATTATAAAAAATCACTTGTCTTGAGTTTGTAATATTGTGAAACAAACATTGTAAATATACACTAAAATCCTAATAACTTGACAATAAAATATACTCACATTATAGGTTCCGTAATATTTACTACCTCTCCTACAGGTGTCCAGTATCTAGCTCTTGTTACTAAAGCCTCAGCATCAATAGCTCCAAATCCAAACTGATTACTAACTTTAAGACCAGCACCATTAGTTACAAACTCTCCTTCTAAGTTAGCTGTCTTAGAAGTATAGGCAATAAGGTATTGTACATCACGCCAAGACAAGTCAGGACTATAAATAAGATAATAGAAAATGCTAATATATCCTGTAACTGAACTCACTTGACTTCAAGAGCTAATAGAATGACTCCAGCTACTAGTGGAGCTGATGCACTTGTACCAGTAAAATTTCTTACACACTCACTACTTGGAAATGTAGTTGCCTATAAAATATTATATTTTATGTGGTTTACACTATAAGGTACTTACAACTTGATTACTTGCATTAAAACTGTTATAGCTATAAGTGACAGTCATTTTAGCAGAACAATCTTCATCATAGAAGGCTTGTTCTCCTAACTGATTAGCTGATCCTACAGCTATTGTGTATATACTAGATGTATAGCCATCTGCAGCACATGAGTCTCCATAATGGCCTCCATTACCAGAAGAGAAGATATAAATTGATCCATTACCATTACGTCCCTGGAAGGTATAAGAAATATTGATATAAGCAATCATTGAAAACAAGAACACAATTTATTCTTAAGACAATGTAATATAAACTCACATTAGTTATTCCCTCATAGAGAGCCTCATATGAAAATTGACCTGGCCCCCGTACAACAAATCCATCATCATTAGGACCCCAACTATTACTGTACACTTGAATAACATCAGAACGAAAACCAAATGCTTTCACTTCATAGCTTGGTAAGAAATCACTAAAATCAACTTGAAAACCTAAAATGGTAATTACAAAGAACAAAGACTAATTAATGCTTTGCTGTTTTTCAATGTTTATACAGACACTATTACAAAAATGTTAGAGCTATGATATGCACATTCTCTTTAAGAGTAAATCACATGATTAACAGTAGACATTATAGTAATGTTAGATTTAATGGTTATAGAGAATTAGAAGACCTTCTAACATATTTAAATATACTAGTCTTTCTAAATACTCCACTGTTTGTAAACTTTTTCTAAGAAAACATTGAATTCAAGATAACCACAAAATCACTTCTTTTAATATTCTCATTCCATACATGTATAACTGACCTCCTATTCTGGTATTAAAAGCTACACCAGCTCCACAAACACCATTATCTCTAATCATAGCAATCTCTCCAGCACATGACGTACCATGTCCAAAATCTTTAAATGAAGAAATAGCTGAGATATCATTATTATCTCTTATAACACTATAACATAGTGATAGATCCTAAAAGAAGAGGTCATTGACTAATTGATATTACACGAGACAAGGATCATTTAATTGTGTTAAAAATGAACCTATACTATAAATTCCTCAATGTGAGGGATATATTACATAAACTAAAGGCAACATCACAAAATTTTTTTTCTAATAATATTTGAAGTAGACCTCTTACAATGTTGTCTTGGAGGTCAGGATGATTAGTTTGTATGCCTATATATGGAATAAATAAAAATAGGATTGCATGAATATATCTTTACCGTCATCAATAACTAAGACAGTAGTATTAGCTCCAGAGACTCCTTCAATCCAAACTGGTACTACATTAATATCATAGTCAGATGGTCCTCCACTTTGACCTGTGTTGTACTAAGGCAATATTGCTATATTACTGGATACAGTGTGATATAGAGTATATGATATCATTGAATGTGTCATGAAATATTATTACACTATAAACTATAGTTATAGTCATGTGATTCATTCATCCTCTCAATACTATAACAAAGAATTTCAAGGAATGCTATAAAACCTTGATCACACTATGGATTATACATGTATATATTGAAAATTTAGTTTTACCCATGGCCATTGATATTGCCAGTAAGGATCAGAAGGAAGAGAAAAGTTTCTCTTAACATGATTCAGAGATTGCTCTTGTTCCACATACACTACCTAATACAACATATAAAGACTCTATTGTAGTGTTGTTCTATATGAACCTGGCTTCCATTCTGTAAAGATGCTGTAATGTTAGGATAAGAATGTCTTTTCCCTTGAGGATATTTAAATTGGAAGACATTTTTTAATTGTCCTACCTGAAAAAAGAATGATAAATCATTAATGTACTTGTGTGCATTATCATAGGATTTTTAAACGTGCCACAAACAGGCCCTCTTAAAATATGAAAAACAACACTAAATGAATGACTAAAATCTAAAGAACAAACTTAATCTATTGATAACTGAGGGTATAGTCTGAGTACACACCTCTTCAAAGGAACAAGTATCTGAGAGTGAGCAGGATTAGCTGACAGACAGTACATTTAATATATTCTTTCATGTTTAAAATAATAGACAAGATTTTGTGTACTAGTTTCTCAATAAAATATAGTTACTCATTGCAACGAGATCGCTGTACTCACCTGGCCTACGTTGACCAGTCCGTTTTGTTGCGCTAAAGAATCAGCATAAAAAACAGCACTTGCTTGATTGGCAGGTGCTATCTTTATAAGCCAACTAGAGTGATATCCTGCACGTACTCCGATTTCAAGGTACAATAATAACAAAGTCAAAGTAAGTAAAGTCATTTTAGTTTTGCCCCACCCTTAAATGCAGCTCCGCCTATCCAACACAGTCTAGCTGGGAAAATCCCTTGGAAAAGCTATTTCAGCTATTTCAAAAATACAACATAGATATAATACATAATGCCCAGTATTGAAGGTACTACTGCTATAATAATTTCCTTTAAAGTCAACCAACATAATTGTAATAGTTTGAAGACAAGACCCATTATAAAATACACACATGTATCCTCTATAATACATTCACCTGGAGAACAGGTACATATACATTTAATTATTGTAGTGGCATTTTGATAATAAGCATTACCACATCCATTGCTGTAGCTATATCATAACTATTTACAATCAGTTACCATTAGATCCTAACGACTGCAATTGAAAACATAACTTTAAAGTAATATAAATAACATTATATAGCATTTACATTTATGGCATACATAGCATTTATAAGCCAATGACTACATACTATACTATGCATAGGCGGCTGCAGAACTGTAACTCCACCCGGGCAGAAAAAGGGGTGTGGTCAATGTTGGGGTGTGGTCACGTTTATTAATGTCAAATACGCGAAAAACGCAATCTCTCTACTGAATATTGATACCAGCTTGATTATATAGAAGACTGTGCAGGACATTATTTAGAATTGCTTGGTCGAGTCAACCCAGTCATTGCCCCTGTATGCCCGGGCCTGCAGCCGCCGATGATACTATGTGAGTCCATGATACAATAACACTATTTAAGACAGCATTGAAACTTCTAAAATTTCACCAGATCTTAAATTGTAACAGAAAATTATGATTAAATGAATGATGAAATTAAAAAATATTGCCTTATCATTACTTTATTTTGTATTACATATTACTGCAGACAACAAATGATGATCAGTTAGTTTTAATTTGAACTAATTACCACCAACATCTCTATATTCTGCTTCAAGAGCAAGACAAATGGGAGGCAAACGTCGACCCTTTGAAGCAAGCAGTCTGCATATTTGTAAGACACGTATTTCAGTACAAACAGAGCAAGGAAAACACACTATAATGTAGCAATAAAATGTTAGTCATTAGCATTAAAATATAATACTTACCATCTGGATCATAGATAACAACATCAACTTCAGTGGTAGGTCCATTAACAATAGCTGAAGAACTGATTGATTCCAAGACTAACTTAAATTCTTCCTCTCCTTCAGTTATACCATCATTGTTAATTGTAAAGTTAGTACATGCTGTTGATGTATGTTGAAAGGTAAGGGTAGTAGTGGAGTCCTTACTGAAATCAATACCCTCTGTATAATTAAGAGTCACATTAACATATGAATCACATATATGTTACACTGTAAACTAACCTATAGCACTGCCATTAATGATTGTTATTTCAACCAAAGGATGAGCAGTTTGTGGAAGGTTGGGTGTTGAAACACAGACCTGTAAAGACCCTTGATTTTCTTGAACTAGATACTTGGTCTTTGTGAAGGTAAAGTAACTAGCAACTGCAAAATAATAGATATGTGTATTTTTGTTAATAATATCTACATTATTAGTGACTATTAGCATGATATATTGACATGTACAACACAAGCACCTGTACATGTACAACACGAGCACCATGTATTAGATATATTCATTTGTATTATACAATAACATACTGTCATCATCAATGATCCTCACAGTTGGATTTGGCCCAAACACAATACTAGCAGGTGAAGGATTTGACAGAGTTAAATGAAGGCTCTCAGTATCTTCTAATATCATGTCATTTGTTATATTAATATTAACACAAGATTTTGTGCCATTTTCTATCATAGATTCTTGAAATGTCAACATAGTTGTGATGAGAGTAACATCATTACCTTACAAAAAGAAATGTAACATGTAGTCCTTTATGAAATCTGCCATCATATAGTTTTAATATTATATAACAATTCTTATACTAGACCAGTTATATATATGTAGTAAAAAAATCAAATGGTATTAATTCTTTGCATTAAAAGGCATAACTAATGTTAATTAAATTTCATACCATTAGCTAATCCATCCACTAATGATACTCTTGCTGTAACATTAACTTCACTTCCACCACTAGGTACATCTGTTATTATAGTACAAATTGGTTGACTGTCTCCTTCCATAAATGTATATGTTGTATTTTCAAAGTTGACTTCAGCCACTAAAAAAGACAGCTTTTTATCATCAAAATTAATACAAAATTCCTAGTAATAATATTAACAGTTATATGTTGTATATATAATAAAAAATACTAATTATATTGTTTGAAATAATATAACTCACTTTCATTGTCAATAATAGTCAACATAACAGATGAAGGACTTCCTATAGTAACAGGTGGATAAACACTAGTTATTTCTACAATAAATGTTTCATCGTCTTCTAGAATTAAGTCATCAAGAATTGTAGAAACATTTGTGCAACTAGTTTCATCTGAAGAGACTGAACTAGGAAATATAACTTGAGTTGTAAATGAAGTATAGTCAGCTGGAGATGTACCTATAAAATGATAATAATAATAATAAAGGATATTACTTTACTCCTTAATAATGGATATAAGTCATGTGATAAAGAGTATGTGACAAAACTTTAGTACATTAATCATAGGGGAGAAGTAATTGTCTATTTTGTTCACAATCATAATGTACCTTAATTAAACTAGTATGTGTGTGTGTGTGTGTGTGTGTGTGTGTGTGTGTGTGTGTGTGTGTGTGTGTGTGTGTGTGTGTGTGTGTGTGTGTGTGTGTGTGTGTGTGTGTCTGTGTGTCTGTGTGTGTCTGTGTCTGTGTGTGTCTGTGTCTGTGTGTGTCTGTGTCTGTGTGTGTGTGTCTGTGTGTGTGTGTCTGTGTGTCTGTGTCTGTGTGTGTCTGTGTGTGTCTGTTTTATTAACAGAGTTATTACTTGTAGCTGTATTGTCTTTTGTAGATATATCCACAACAATGTCCACTTCCAATCCACCACTAGGAACACCACTTAATTGTACACACACACTAATATATGATGAAGTCTCTATTACTGCAGTAATGGGCTGTAAAGTTATGATGACATCTAAAAAATCAAAAATAGAATGTTGTACATCATTGTTTGTTATAAAGAAGCTTTATACTGACTGACCTTCATTATCAGTAATTGTAATAATGGATTCGCTAGGTGTGGAAATATTGTATAGAGTAGTGTTCATATCAATTGCAATAGTAAAATTGTGTGTACCCTCTAATGCACGATCATTAATGATTATGATATTTGTACATGATGTATTGCCTGGTACAGCACCAGAGACAAATGTCACTGTAAGTGGTCTAGTAAAGTTATAGTCAGAACCAACTATAGAGAAAAGATAAATTTCTTCAAAAGTTTAAACTAATGGTTTACATACAAACTGAGTTTGGAGTTCCAATGTCAGTTAAAGTAATAGTCAGATCATTGTCTAACTGATAGCCACTTCCAGTCAGCTCAACACAGATATCAATAGATCCTTCATTTTCATTTATTGTTATAATAGGATTGACCATTATGACTTCTGGGCCTATAACAATTAATAAAATAATATATTGCATAGGTTGGAGGAGACAAATAAGTAGTTATATTTAAGCAATTACTTTTTTATTTTATACTAAGCTACTTTCTTGGTTTCTCCAAGTACACAATCAATAATGTTAACAATAATAAACAACAATTTATTTGTATACACAAACCATTTACATACATACACTACAAATCATTGTAGTAAATAGCTCAACCTTTGGAGGAAACTATAATGTAGGATAGAATCACAATGCATAATAGTTTGCATTATAATTTGCCACATATATATTTATGGATGAGAAGTTATTAGCAATGTAGTTCTTGTACACATTGTTAGATTGTCTATGAGTATAAGAATTTTAATTAGTTAATAAAGTTTCCTGTCATTACTTATAAATGTGTTGAGAGTTGCAAATGAACCTATTTACTGCAAATATGACCTTCAACATATACCATACCCCTGCAATGAAGATTTGAGGTGTGAAGGAGGTCTGATCCATCTTTCATACTCACTGATCATAACATTCTCTTGCCATTTCTGCTCTAACATGTATAGACAATGGAGAAGCAACACGAGAACAAGTGAAAACATCAAAATTGCGTACATCACAGAACAGTCCCAGAATGTAACTTAAAGGTGTGCCTGCGTGGTCTTAACAGATAGCAGATCAATATATGACTATATTTCTTCCATGTTTACAAGGAGGGTATTTGTCAGCCAAAATGTAACAATCAAACAGTATATTTATACCATACATATAGTCATCAATTGAAAAAGTGACATCATTACTTTCCTAACAGATGTAGCCAACATTTAACCAGATCAGGCCATGGTCCTGAAGACAACTATTTAATTTCTTCTTTGTTGTTATAATTTTTGTTTTCTCAGTTTCACAGTCACTATCTGGTAGAATTATGCTGGAATGGTTTATTCAATTTAAAACTTTTCATTGTAGATAAGGCTTGAAAATAGGAACTGTTGTATTGACTTTCTTTCATATATGCAATGACACTTTATATACAATGAAAACTGATTTATTTTGACAGAATCCTTTCTCTGACAAGTTTAAAACTACTTATGTAGCTTAAGCTTTTGTAGTCATACAAAAATATTACAGCTTTGCCTTATAACATCAATTATTTTATAGATGGTTCAAGTTATGCATAGAGATATACAAATATATATACTTATAATATCTATAATAATATTATTATAGAATTGCACTAACAATTGTAATTTGTTTGTAAGAGGCTAAAGTTTTAATGTTAGTGTAATTATCAAATAAATTGTCAAAAACTGACTATGTATTTTATATGAATAATTAACTAACGAACCAAAAAGTTTCGGGCAGCATACTCTGTGAACTGTAATTGACATCACTATCAAGGATCACCACTTAGCCTTTTTAATTAGAGTGGTGCTTGCTATTTTATTTGTCCAGTGCATCATTTAGTTAGGTCTTAGAAGTACTAGACCCCAGCTTAGGAGGGAGCCTGGCTACGCAAGACTACCAATGAATCACTCAGAAGTAATGATGCTCATAACCAAAGCACTTGGTTCATTTCTTATTTTTATGAAGTCTTCATGAGGCTGTATCTGAATAGTTGAGCATCACAAATTCACAATCAATGCTGTTGTAAACTTGTAATAGGATTATATACGCATAGATATCATATACCTTATAATCACTTGACTTATTAACTGTGTATACTGATCTACAATCCCATATGATTTCATACAAATTAATTATATAGAATGTGGACTATGTTATTGGATATCTTATAATTAATGTTACAAGTTGTATACATAGTCATCTCATTATAGAAATGAATTTACTTGATTACTTTCACTTTATCAAATGTTCACAAGTTGGTTATTTCATAACTTGTTATTCGAATTTGAAATACATTAAACAAATTAAATGTGAACAGTTATGTGACATACATGTGTACTTTAGTACAAGTGACACTATCAGATTAATTAGTTAATGGATTCCTCAGTTACACAATTGCAGTTAATTATGTCTACAGAAGACTAATAAGTCTTATTTACTAGGGGAAGCCATGAGTTTATACCAAAACATCACATCAATTATAATATTTCATATAATACGTTAGATAACATATTGTATATGTATCAAATGGTTTTCTCCATTCCAATAATTACTTGCATAGTTAGTGTCATTAGTCCACAGACTTTTAGTGAATGCATACATAATATATATATATATTTATTTACATTTATATATATTGCATAAGGAACATCAATCAATAAGTTTGATTTGTCTATTGCATGTACTATCAGGCAAGACAATATACATAATATTGCCTATTGCTATGAAGGAGTGGCCTGGATTGCCCATTTCATAGATACTCTAATATGTATGGTCATATCAGTAATAACAAAAAACCATAAATATCACATCAATGCATATGTAGCTGATCAGAACCTTTCAATATTATGAAGTGTTTCTTTTTTCTACCTAAGTAATAGCCAAGTTAATAGATCTGTTAGTGTTTGTAAGTATCATTTATAATAACTTGAAAACTTGCTAGCATTGAATTTGTTTTTTTTCTTTCTTTCTACTACTTTTTCAACCATCTTTGCTAAGGCAACAAACTTTCAAACAGAGTATCCACTTTTATATTATATTATCTTGAGTATTCAGGAAACCACAGTAGTTATTCTGGTAGTATTACTTGGTGGTGTATGAGTTCACCTCTTATATCTACGCATTTTCAAAAAGGATGTGATGTAAATTATATATAATATAGATATGTTAAGAATATTTTATGGTATGTTGTTGCATGGAGTCAGAAGTACTTTGATGTTAAAGTTGTTGAAAGTGAAAGTAAATATATCTAAATATATCTTGACATGTATATATACTCTTGAGCTATATATATTAAGTGTTGCATTTCTTTTTTTCCATTGCTGTCCTCTTAGTCACATATATTGTATCTGTTCACTAGTTCTTTAACTTTATGCATCCACCATATATAGAAAATAGTGAGTGTCAACTCATATGTCATACTTACTTTTTTGATTAAATAATAAAATTTGAATGACCACATATCAAGTATCTGTTGTATTTCCATTACATACTTATAGCAACATTTGCAAGAACGCTGACAATTTTGAGTGTTCTGATTAGTTGGAGTAGCTACAATTTACAGGGTCATTTTTTGCACTAACAGCTCTAAAGCATACAAACCATACAATATATTGTTTGGTTGTAACAGTGAACAGCAGATTTGAAAGAATGTTCATGAATTTTATAGACTTTCTTAAGATGTCTATGAAAGGTCTACTGTCTACTCTTTTCACTTACCAATACAATTAATACCCACTTGTCCAGTAGCACTGCAATCACATGTGTAATTATCAGGGGCAGATAACAATATACATGATCCTCTGTTTTTACAAGGCATATCTCGTAGACAGATATCAGTCAGGTCACATCCATTACATGTAGCATTAACAACTTCACCAGGACCACAGGTATCATTACAGACTACATAGTATAGGATCAATGTATTAGATATATACTAGTTTACTTACCACATGTAAAGTTAGTATCAATATTAGCAATGTAATTAGTTGGACATGATGTAGTACACATATTATCAAGACCAAAGAATGGACAACAGACTACAGGCATATTTGATAGACATCTTCCTGATCCAAAGTTACAAGAAGAATCACAAGCTGTAAAAAGGAATATTTACAATTTATTTATCAACTAGTAACTTACGCAAACAATGGTTTTCATCGATAACACTAGGAGCAACACTTTCACTTAAACAATTAAAACAGTCAGTTCTTAGCATTGGATTTAAGGGAGGAGTCCCAAAACCATCATTAGTTACTGCACTCCATGTACCACTTGAACACTCTAACTGAAAGTGTTGTGTTTGTGAAGATTGTCCACTGTTAGGAGTAAATGTAGCTATAATAGATACTCTACGATAAGTATCTTTAGCTGATCCTTGAGCAAGACAAGTAAACTGATGTGATGATACAGTAGAATCATATGGTCCTCCTCCAGAATCTGCATCTAAAAGCAAAACATTCAATTCCCTCTCTATATCAGTTACTGTAGGTAGAGGACATGATGACTGTCCAATAGTTAATGGCAGTACTATTATCAATATAACTGATGATAGATGTAGCTTCATCTTTCCACTCACTCCAGTACTAATACTAAAAATATTTTCACTGCAATAATTATATGTGTGTGTGTGAATGAAGAGTTATTTTACTTATGTATGTCATGAAGTCTATAAATGGACATGATTGAAGATAGTATGGTTTCTTTAACATACCTTCAACTTAACTTAATAAACAAACCTTACATCAACCTAGTATTTATACAATGTATTTTATGTTGTAATTGGGAGTAACCATAACAACAAAGCTATGTCAGTCTGATGAGTAAACAGTTAATATCTGTCCATTACTCATTATTTTAAAAGAGTTCACTTTATCATCTGGTCCCTTAACCTAGCTTCTCCACTCCTTCTTCCTCATCTACTTCATAATTTGCACCCCTTCCCTCCTCCTTGCCTACTCTCTCTGTTTCATCCTCGCACTCAAATGCTTTTTCAACATTACCAGTTTCATCACTTGCTACATCCATGACTCTCAACTTACCAGTACAGTTTGTACCCATATATAATATATAAAAAGTACCTTTGCAATGATGTGTGCAATTACAGGGTAGACAACAGTATTCCTTTACAGACATGATCATCCACTTTGATAGGGCATAACTACCTGGTATTGCCTAGTACTTCTACATCATTTAGCAGAGACCAAAGCTCAAAATAGACCAAAATGTTTTAAGCAGTGAGCTGGGTAAGATGACTACTAGTTTGGAATGTTGATAAGAGATAGAAATCAATTATGACATCATAATCACTAGAATGACAATAACACTAGTACTTATAACTAGATGATAAACGGGAAATAAATACACCATACAATGATGATAACATTAGATATTAGTTATACAAATTATAGAACCATAGATGAATTTCTAGGGATTACAATGATAATAGTACTATACAGATACTGATGCCACTTATGAGCACCATGGATTAACAGCTATCGGAGGTGAACCCCCCCCCCCCCCCCCCCCCCCCATCAATATTATCTAAACCATGATAGTGTCAGGAAAGGTAATTCTGATTGGCAGCTATTCAAAAGACTATTACAAAACAATAGCTATCGGAAATTTTTTAAGTAATATCTTCAAACTAGATAACAGCACTTTATATACTCATTTCTATAACGGAGAATATCTATTATTGAGTATCTAAAGTATTTATTATGTCACATAAGAAGTACTAGTAATTATTTGTAATGCCACAGATATAATATAATTCAGGTCTAGAGGAGACATTTATACATAATAGCTGATTTAATCTATCTGTTAATTAGCAAGCACATACTTATGAAACCTGTAGTACAAGCTGATTGGGAGTCACACTGCACAACAGACATAATCAATTGGAAAATACATTGACAAACATTTTTAGCCATAGAGGAGTATCACTTATTTGCCCCTTGGACCAATTCACAGCTCCTCATTTTTGCAGCAGAGTTTGGATACAAAGCTTGGGGAATCAGCTTTCTCAATCATTTGGAGGGAAAACCTTCCCTACATGTTTATTCCATTCATCCTTATCTAAGCAATTTTCAGGTGATCAGCTCAGTCATGATTCTCTCATCTTCTCAGAAGTTTGATTCACCCTCTGATATTGTTTACCTTAGCCTAAGATATTATAACCAATCCAGAGGGTCATAATCACCCAATGCATGATACTGGAAGATCAGCTTCCTCTAGCTGCTTGGACTGTCTCAGAAGATCCTATGGCACATCAGGACTTTCTGACAAAGCTGTTGAGATTTGCAGCTTTTTTTCTCAAGGAAGTATACAATGACTTCATGAGTCCTTTGTAAGTTACACCATTAACTCAAATTAAACAATATTGATTATTATGTTTTCTAAAAAATAACAAATGCTAACATTTAAAATGCATTAGAAAATTATGACTAGATGACCATGAAAATTTTAAAAAATAGGCTTAACACTACTTTATTTGTACTACATATTACTGCAGACTGTAACTGATGATCTGTTAATTTTCACTTGAACTAATTGCCACCAACATCTCTATATTCTGCTTCAAGAGCAAGACAAGGGAGAGGCAAACGTTGACCCTTTGAAGAAAGCAGTCTGCATGTTTGTAAGACACGAATTTCAGTACAAACAGAGCAAGGAAAACACGCTATAATGTAGCAATAAAATGTTAGTCATTAGCATTAAAATATAATACTTACCATCTGGATCATAGAAAATGACATCAACTTCAGTGGTAGGTCCATTAACAATAGCTAAAGAACTGATTGATTCCAAGACTAACTTAAATTCTTCCTCTCCCTCAGTTATACCATCATTGTTAATTGTAAAGTTAGTACATGCTGCTGATGTATGTTGAAAGGTAAGGGTAGTAGTGGAGTCCTTACTGAAATCAATACCTTCTATATAATTAAGAGTCACATTAACATACGGATCACATATATGTTACACTGTAAACTAACCTATAGCACTGCCGTTAATGATTGTTATTTCAACCAAAGGCTGAGAAGTTTGTGGAGGTTTAAGTGTTGAAACACAGACCTGTAAAGACCCTTGATTTTCTTGAACTAGATACTTGGTCTTTGTGAAAGTAAAATAACTAGCAACTACAACAAAAGGATATATGTATTTTCTGTCAATAATATTTAGACTATCAGCTATTAATGATAGAATCAGAAACTTAATTAATGCTATATTGACATGTACAACATGAGCACGTGTTTATTACATGCATTATATGTATTCAATTGTATTATACTGATAACATACTGCCATCATCAATGATTCTCACAGTTGAATTTGGTCCAAACACAATACTAGCAGGTGAAGGATTTGACAGAGTTAGTTGAAGGCTCTCAGTATCTTCTAATATCATGTCATTCGTAATACTAATATTGATACAAGATTTTGTGCCATTTTCTATCATAGATTCTTGAAATGTCAACATAGTTGTGATGAGAGTAACATCATTACCTTACAAAAAGAAATGTAACATGTAGTCTTTTACTAATTCTGCCATCATATAGTTTTAATATTATATAACAATTCTTATACTAGACCAGTTATATATATGCAGTAAAAAATCAAATGGTATTAATTCTTTGCATTAAAAGGCATAACTAATGTTAAGTTAATTTCATACCATTAGCTAATCCATCCACTAATAATACTCTTGCTGTAACATTAACTTCACTTCCACCACTAGGTACATCTGTTATTATAGTGCAAATTGGTTGACTGTCTCCTTCCATAAATGTATATGTTGTATTTTCAAAGTTGACTTCAGCCACTAAAAAAGACAGCTTTTTATCATCAAAATTAATACAACATTCATAGTAATAATATTAACAGTTGTATGTTGTATATAGAATAAAAAATATAAAATATATAGGTGGAAATAATATAACTCACTTTCATTGTCAATAATGGTCAACATAACTGATGAAGGACTTCCTATAGTGACAGGTGGATAAACACTAGTTATTTCTACAATAAATGTTTCATCATCTTCTAGAATCAAGTCATCAAGAATTGTGGAAACAGTTGTGCAACTAGTTTCATCTGGAAAGACTGAACTAGGAAATATAACTTGAGTTGTAAATGAAGTATAGTCAGCTGGAGATGTACCTATAAAATGATAATAATAATAATAAAGGATATTACTTTACTCCTTAATAATGGATATAAGTCATGTGATAAAGAGTATGTGACAAAACTTTAGTACATTAATCATAGGGGAGAAGTAATTGTCTATTTTGTTCATAATCATAATGTACCTTAATTAAACTAGTGTGTGTGTGTGTGTGTGTGTGTGTATGTATATCTGTTTTATTAACAGTGTTATTACTTGTAGCTGTATTGTCTTTTGTAGATATATCCACAACAATGTACACTTCCAATCCACCACTAGGAACACCACTTAATTGTATACACACACTAATATATGATGAAGTCTCTATTACTGCAGTAATGGGGCTGTAAAGTTATGATGACATCTAAAAAATCAAAATAGAATGTTGTATATCATTGTTTGTTATAAGAAGCTTTAAACTGACCTTCATTATCAGTAATTGTAATAATGGATTCGCTAGGTGTGGAAATATTGTAAAGACTAGTGTTCACATCAATTGCAATAGTAAAATTGTGTGTACCCTCTAATGCATCATCATCAATGATTGTGATAACAGTACATGATGCATTGCCTGGTACAGCACCAGAGACAAATGTCACTGTAAGTGGTCTAGTAAAAGCATAGTCAGAACCAACTATAGAGAAAAGATAGATTTCTTCAAAAGTTTAAACTAATAGTTTACATACAAACTGAGTTTGTAGTTCCAATGTCAGTTAAAGTAATAGTCAGATTATTGTCTAACTGATAGCCACTTCCAGTCAGCTCAACACAGATATCAATAGATCCTTCATTTTCATTTATTGTTATAATAGGATTGACCATTATGACTTCTGGGCCTATAACAATTAATAAAATAACATAACATCAAGATCAACACTATAGTTAGTAAAGAGATTTCCTTGTTCAAGACTTTGCTACTTTCTTGAAATTATGATACATTTCCCATGATTATAATTAATAAGAATACATTCATTTTATACAGCCATCTATTTATATACTTTAGTTGTATAACTCAATAATTCTCCCTACAGACCTATTTGTCTTTGGGAAAGAAGGATTCATAATATATGACACTAATTTTTAGGCTAGAAGTACTCTAGTCATGATCAAGTAATACATGGCACAAGTAACTCAAATCAGGTAGATTTGTTCCCAGTGTTACCAATACATCAAAATAATCAATCACATACACAATTGAGTCATCTTTTTCACTTTGTCATTGGAACAATCATGACTAAGCGTTAGTGACATCACATACAATAATAGTCAATTAGCACATTCTAATATATATCTATTATAAAGTCCATGTACTGTATCCTGAATAATTAGTAATTAACAGTAGTATTTCATTACTACTAAATCAGTGTGTAATTGTATAGTATCTTCTCAAATAAAGATCTGGGCCTTTATATCTTTTCCAAGTTTTGATTTCCCATCTAAGGCATTAATTCTAACAAAAATTATTAATCTAACAATGCCCACATTAAAATCTCTTACAGCAGTTTGCTAGGATATTTCTTTGGATTATCAACACCTGTAAGCTTGGAAATAACTTAGATAGATTTCTTCTTGCCGAAGTCTTGGACATTTTGAAACATAAAGAATGGGAGAAACATGAGTATAAATAGCTAGATGTGGGAAAAGTATGGTCAATAACCCTCAATTCGAGACTAGGCTTCTATTTACTATTTGCCTCAGATTACCCAAGTGTCAATTTGAGATCTAACCTCTATCTGGAGTTGGCCTCTATTCAAAGAAATATGATACTTACTGTTGCCAGTTTAAACCTAGAAATATATACATATATCCCAAATAAGATCAAAGTGACTGTCACAGATATAGTAAATAAAAATAGTATTACAAAACATAAAACTGCTCATTTACTTATAGCAAACACTCGATGGTTTATGTGCTAAATTTAGCGCATTAAAATCAGCTATAAACTTGAGAGTTTGATTGTTTATCTTAGCAAGTCTAGTGAAAACATCCATAACATATCAGAGGCCATGTGAGGAATTACCTCATTCATTAAGTTTACTGAAACATGTATTCTATTACATAACCAATTCCTACTTTTTCTACCTGGCACAAAAAGTCTGCAGGACAGTCTAAAAGTTATTTTAGACATGTGTTAGGTATATAAGGTATGTTCTTTTATTTTGTATTTCATGTTGTTAATGCAAATATATATAAAATCAACCTTCACACATTGACTGTTTATACATATTTCAGCTAGTGAATTTGTAGATGACTTGTACTTAATGTATGATATTTTAATTATTCAGTGAAATGCACTGCATGACTTTATCAATACATAATGAAAACTTAAATTATGGATACTATTAGTAATAATCACCTTCGGAAATGGTTAGCTGACAGTATACTAAAGGTGCAAGGTTCTTGGTTATTACTTCCTTGTATAGCCTATATGTAGTCTAACTAATTTCTTTATTGTCTATGTAGAATTTGTAGGACTTAATTGAATTTTAACGTATTCTTTGTATACACATGGCGAACTTAGTTGTGATATATTAAGATTTAACACATCATGCATAAGGGACTTCATTTAATCAATTCCTTTAATTACTTGACTTCTTTTCGTAAAAGTGTGATATTTCTTGCTAAAATCAATTGGTATATACAATTTGCCTAAATTGGCTACAATGAACTTTAATATTAGTCTACAGAATGAATTTGTCCTAAAAGTATTTCAAAAGATTCATCAAGATACCTACCTATTCATAAATTTTTAAGCAGGTGTCTTTAATAATAAAAGTTTTTAAAATTTATAAATATGTAAACAATAAACAGTGATAGCTACATCAATAAATTACAATATAAAGTATTGATCTATCTAGCTCCAATAACTTAAGTCCCAGACTGAAAGATTTCACTTTTCATTTTTCTCTTTAAGACAGTAGCTATAATGACACCAATAACTATATATAGGGTAAAAACGTTCTTTCGAATCTCTGCTGTTCTCTGTTATGATCATTAT
Organism: Xestospongia bergquistia; assembly: GCA_963965975.1. Lineage (NCBI taxonomy): Eukaryota > Metazoa > Porifera > Demospongiae > Haplosclerida > Petrosiidae > Xestospongia > Xestospongia bergquistia. Next base: position 5,278,851 of record OZ014420.1, on the reverse strand, counting down.
GTTCCATGTTAGTCTGACAAAGAGTTATTAGTGCAAAAATGACTCTAAAAGGTAGTGACTTCAGAACTTTCTTCATACTCTATGATACAAGCATAATAATTATCAAATGATAGCTCTGAAGGCTTGTGTCAGTATCTACATCCTAACTGCACACTTTTATCATGTAGTCTAAGTTAGTTAGACTGTTCTCTTACCATCTCCAGATTATTTGATCATATAGTATAAACAATGGTTTAGTTATCTAAGAAACCTGACACAGATTTGAAATACCATTGATAATTATGGCTAATAACAACATTATAGCAGCATACACTAAAAAAACACATTGTCATTTTAACTAAGGTCTTCGTTACTACAGTTACATTAATTTGATGTAAGCCCAATTCTAAGTTGCTACAAGGCCAATACTAGTGTAACTCAATATGCATAAATCCAACTAGTTGCATCTGCAACCACATTGCTTTAACACCCATTTTGTTATAATAATCGAATCATGGCTTCATTTGAAGCTATAAGAAAGGAACTAATCCAATTAGTTAAGTTGAAGTAGTATCTACCTCTCCCTCATATAGTTTCAGTTATTGGACAATAAACTACAAAGAGTGCTTTTTGGCTTCTAATTCACTTTATACATACTGAGTAAATAGTTTTTGGCTCTCAATGATGGCCTTACATCAACTTGATGAGATTCTGGTAACAAAGACAATTATAGAAATGACAAGATACTATTTTAAGTGTATGAGGTCCTGAAAAGTAGTAATCTATTTACACTCTCTATGTGATAATGATTCTGGGACTGAGTAATATCTTCACTACAAAAAATGTAATATATAAATCCTATTGTGTTAGTACAAGTGTAATTGATGACAATACTTTAGTTATATGCCAATTGTAATATTGATAATACATATACATATACATACATACATACATAAGGGTAGAAAGGGGGGGGCAGGGGGGCTGAAGCCCCCAAAACTTCAAATCAGGCTAAGCCCCCCCCCCAAGATTTGCACTCAAGACTATGTACACAATAACCTCTTGACTGAAGTGGTTATTGTGTTAATTTGTGTACATTAACAATCAATCACCATATTATTGTGCGGTCATGTTACCTTCTGTAAAATTAATTGCTATAACAAAAGTATTAATAGAACAGAACACACTTTTTCAACCTTACACTGACTAAAAAATTACCTACGAAGCACTATGACCCAAGAACAACTAAACTACCTCATGCTGTTACATACACATAAGGACTGTACTGATAACATAAACTTATTAGAAATAGCTAAAGAATTTGGTCCCTTTAACAACAGACGAATTAATTTTTTGGGTCATTTTTGATGTTACATTATTAAATAATATATTCCAAGGCTTAAAGTAATTTGGTTACCTTGGCCAAAAGCTTGTACTCCATTATTGACTACATACAGCAGACAAACAGTGAACATTAACATCACCTTAGCAACCATCTTTGTTACAGCCTGTAACTATAAGTTATAAATAACTTGAGGTTACTCCTGTATTTATATACTTTATACGCAATACTACGTAGTAACATTATGATGCAATATGACAAGTGGAACCACTCCCTTTATTTCTATTAAATAGTAATTGAAAATCGAATGTTTAGAAAAACATAAAATATTAATTTTTATGAACTATGTTTCCTTTTAATATTTAACGAGTTCTTGAAAAGATGTTGGTACCTCAAAACACGACCATTCTTGCACTGTAACTCCACTTCCATTATCTAAATGCCAAAATGGACTTATTATGATCTATTTCAAAATGATGTAACAGTTACAGACCTGTTTATCTCTTTGTAAATGATGTAACATGCTTAACATATTGTTAATAATAAGATGACTCTTTTCAGATAGTAGAATAACTTTAAAGCTGTGGTAATGACTCAAAAAACCATCCTGTGTACAAAAAATAGTACAAATTATAGTTGATCATTGTATTCGGTAAATACATGTATAGTTGTACATTGAAATTATGTCATTGTACCTCTGAGATAGGTCCATTATAAAAGAGTGCATAACGAGTTGCTATTGTTCTGGCACATTCCTCACCACATCCTTCAGCTAATGCAACAGCAATTTCATTTGTAAACTTACAAATTACAGGGACACTACTAGAAAATGCAAACATCAATGGAAATATCATTAAAAATGAACTAGAGAGAACACTCATTCTATTTGAGATGATTAACACAATTATACTAGCTCTAAGCATAAATAATTATGTCATGATACTGTTTATATAAAATGCAAATATCTTAGCTGGGCTGTTGAAGGATTCATATTTCATGTCAGCATAATTTATGCTATGTGTGTAGTGTGAGTTATCATATATATATAGTTGTACTGATGCATAGTGTATGTATATAAACAATCCAACATGAGCAGGTGTTAATGCAAACGTGTTACTTGTGTAATTAATATTCATAACTCTCTATATAGATGCAGTCAATACTCAGATATAACACATTCTAATAATGACTGCTTATCAACAGATGGTCACAGATATTATATCAGAAATCTGAATAGAAATCTCTGTTGCCCTGACAACTGACAAAATGGAACTATGAATAGAAAATATGTTGTCACTAATTTCTGATTAATTGTATTCAGCTACTTACTATTGAGCCAGAAATTGTCACCTTAAGAGTCACAAAAATGCCTAACTTAAATACGCATATATATATACTGGTCAATATAATAATTGTAGTATATATTTACAGTATGAGTTGCTTAGTACAACTAGTAGATTTTTGTTTATTGTAGTTCTTAAGTATTTCAAAGTTATCAGGTTAAGAGCAGACTTAAAGACCTTATCATAATTTCATTGAGTTTATCCTGATCATTAAATATTGCCAGTGACCACAAAGATCATATCACTATGTTTGCAACAACTTGTTGCGCCTTCCCTATCACCTTGATGTTGCTGTTACTTTGTCCCCAACAAGTGGTATCATCATTGATCATTCCATCTGTTTTGGCTGATGAATCAGAAGAATGGTTTATTCCTGTGTTATCTGTGGAATCCCCAGGCTATTTGAACAGTTGGGCAGTCAAAGTCAATGAAGGGGATCATGTAGCAGATAGGATTGCAGATCAGTATGGGTTTGTAAATCGTGGAAAGGTAGCTTCACAAGATTGTTATGTTTGTGTGATTTTGCTTGTACAAATCACTACAGTATATAGTTTTCTAGCTGTTGTTACATATTAAACTTAAAGAATGCAAACAAAAACATTGCACTTTTCGTTGTTATTTTACATGTGTTGAATGCAGGATCATCATAGTATATAATTGATTTGTGGAAATAATATTATAATGTGTACATAATGCATGAGAGTATTGATTGCACAATCTACACATACTATAATGTTACTTTATATTTAATATAGGTGGGGAATTTGAAAAATATTTACCACTTTATTCTACCTGAATCAAAAAATGAATTATTAAAATCAGTCACCAAAAGACTACTCAATGACACAAGAGTGAGAAAACAACCACCTGTATTACTTAGTAATATACATTCATTGTGTCATATACAGGTAAAATATGCACAACAGCAACAAAGAAAAGTCCATTCTTATAGAGGATTTAGTTTTCCAGATGATCCACTTTGGGGAAAGCAATGGTCATTGGTATGATATAGAGGCCAATACATAATCAATTACATTTATATCTTGTAGTATAACACTGGTAGTATAACAAAGAATGCAAACGCTCTTGATCTCAATGTTGTTCATGCTTGGATGCAAGGAATCACTGGAAAAGGCATTGTAGTTAGTGTAGTTGATGATGGTATGTATGTAAAATGACAAATGCGTTAACAGAGTTAACACAATGTTATTCCTTACATCACACAGGACTGGATCACTCTCATCCTGACTTAACAGGAAATTATGTAAGTCTTCCTTCCATTAGTGACCCATACTTTATTAATTCATTTTATATAAGGATAAAGCTGCTAGTTATAATTATGTTGATTTTATGAAGGATCCTACTCCACCCAATCGCTCTAAACAAACTCATGGAACAAGTTGCGCTGGAATCATTTCAATGAAAAAAAATACTGGAAACTGTGGAGCTGGAGTAGCTTATGATTCTCATATAGGAGGTATATTAATATAGGCTAATAAAATTGTTTCTACTATCTTCTGGTATAATTAGGAATACGTATTAACATAACTTCATCTTCGGATATTATTGAATCTAGTGCTCTTGGATATCAAAATCAATATATAGACATTTACTCAAGCAGTTGGGGACCCAATGACTCAGGCTATACTGTAGATGGGCCAGGAGAATTATTGACTACCACAATTGAAAATGGAGTAATGAAGGTATTGAGCTTATAAATAATGATATACTACAAAACTTGTCCTTTTATTCTTTTTTAAAGGGGCGTAATGGATTAGGTAATATATATGTTTGGGCATCAGGAAATGGAGGAAAAAATGGTGACTCATGTGCAGCAGATGGCTATGCGTCTAGTATATACACTATTGCTGTTGGTTCAGCTGATGAATATGGATATCAGGCTGAATATGATGAGAGCTGTGCATCTAAAATGGCTGTTACATTCAGTTTCAATTCAGCTACTTATACAATTAACAACGAAAAAAGTAATGGACAAGTGGTAAGCAATATTAATATAAGAAGAATATTTAACCACTTTCAGCTTACCACACTCACCAATCAACAATGTACAGACAGCTTTACAGGATCAAGTGCATCTGCTCCATTAACAGCAGGTGCTATAGCATTAGCACTGAATGCAAAGTAAGTTTGTCTTACTATTTAGCTAGTTAATGTTACTTGTTTATTACAGTTCATTATTAACTTGGCGAGATATCCAATATTTAATAGCATACACCTCAGATCCTAGTAAATTGCAGGGAGGACACTGGATGACAAATGGTGGTGGTCTTAAAGTCAGTCATGAGTTTGGATTTGGAGCTATTGATGCTGAAGCTATGGTGACGAGGGCCAGATATTGGACCACTGTACCACAAAGAGTCTCATGTTTTATGAGACCTAAAAGAAAAGTTAGGTAAGCATCATAAAATTTAATACTTCAATGTAATAAGTAGAATATCAATGTCTAAGACATGTACAATAGTCAATAATTAAACAAGGGACATGTAATGTAATGTAAATATGATGCTTTCCTGTTGCCATAGCATTCTAAGGTCAACGTTAACTGTGTGTTTATATATATCTTTTTAACATTATTGATTATTCTATGTAGACAGTAGAGTGTTAGTGTTAGTTAAGAGACTTGTAGATTATTATGTAATGTCATTGTTTCTTTGCCTTACAGCACAATTTACCAATCTGAGCCACTCACAACATTCTTCAATGTCAACTACAAGAAATGTTCTATCAAGTATATTGAACATGTTGTTATTAAAATGACACTTAAAATTTACATTGACGATCAATATGACTATCCAGATTACTATGGTGAAGACTACATAGATGAGAACCCATTCATTATTTTCTTTAATGGACCAAGAAGAGGGGCTATAACAGTTGAACTTCACTCACCACATGGCACACCCTCATATTTACTACCAAAACGAAAATATGATTTTGTAAACAATGAAGGTTACTTCAAGTGGCCATTTTCTTCAGTACAACACTGGGGTGAATCTCCTTATGGACTATGGAATATTTCTGTACGTTTTGGTGCACAAGGAGGTCATATAAAAATGTCTAATCTCTCTATGACCTTATATGGAACAGAAGAGATTCCTGATGCTGTTGAAAGAATTCCTAGTCAATGTGATCAGAGCTGTGCCCGAGGATGCTCTTATGGCAATAGTTCAGAATATTGTGATGAATGCCAATCACTCCGTATGGTGGATAGTCTCTTTTGTGTATCAAGCTGTCCTACAAACTACTGTGATGTTGCTGGTTACTGTGAAGAATGTCCACATGAAATTACAGGCACCATTGTAGCAGCTATTGTTGTGCCTATTGTGTCAGTAGCATTAGTCATTATTGGTGTAGCAGTTACTGGAATTTGTTTTTATCGTAAATGGAGAAGCCAGGAGGGTTATACTGAATTTTGAAGTCATTATCATAATTATGTTATGTATCTTTATTGTTTTTCTTCATATTATGTAATTTAACACAATCAAATACTTTCTCAATGTTTATAAACATGTCAAAATGTTTTGTGGTTTGTTAGAGGATTGTACTTTTCATTATAAAGAAATTCACACAGGATCTTATTGTACTGCAGCAGACACTATAGTCACAATACTATTCTACTGATGAGTGGTTATATAAAGGCTGGATATCTGCCAAGATTATCAAAATTACCAAGATACATAATGAATATCCAAGAACTGATGATCTCTTTTTGCTCTGTTTTGTTACTTTTATTAACTACTGAAGCATTATCTTTATCTCATTGGGCTGTATTTCTTGAAGGAGGAGAAGAAGAAGCAATATCATTAGCTGATAAACATGGCTTTCAATACAAAGGACAGGTAAGATTATACCAAAACTCTGCTTTCAAATATGCATGATAAATTATATCAATAGGTTGGAAAGCTTAAACATGTGTATCATTTTATATCTGACAAAGACAGCAGCAGATCTATGATTGGTCACATAAGTGACTTGAAAAAAGAAACAAAGGTGATAAAAGTGATGATTATCATAAAGTAAGTTTAGTCTGATTAATTATGATAGGTCAGACACATCAAGAAACAGACAGTGAGAATTTATGAAAGAAAAGGATTTACACCACCAACTGATCCACTCTGGGGAGACCAATGGCCTTTGGTAATAAGTGTTGTATTAATTAAGTGCTATCAGTAACTATATCTTCAGTATAATACAGGTCAGACTAATGGTCCATCTGGATATGATTTGAACATACAAAGTGCATGGGTTCAAGGCATTACAGGCAAAGGAGTTACTGTTGGAATTATAGATGATGGTATGAATTATATATATATATATATATATATATATATATTATATGTTTTGACAACCAATTTATAGCCTACATGGGTGGATTACTATGGAATCTAAATGTCATGTGAATTACTACTGTGCATGTAATTTGTTGGTATGCAATACTGTTACAATGTAACAAACTATATGGTGAGTAAACATAGTAATTCGCCCATGTAAACTGCAACTAGAAGCCAAAAAGTAATTTTTGTGGTTTGTTGCACCATGAACAAGTGATGAATACTATTTCAACTGAACTAATTGGATTAGTTCAGTTGAAATAGCATCCACTATTGGATTCAATTGAAGTCATAAGCAAGTGATACTTTTTGGCTTCTAGTCTGCTTTATACATATTGAGTTAGACTAGTTTTGGCTTTATGGTAACTTACACTGTATTGATGAAACTATGCTAACAAACACATCGACCCTGGTTAACATGAGAAAATACTATTTAAGTGATAACAGCTTCTGTTACTCTTTTACACCTATCTTATAACGTCCCTATTGACAAAGTCATTATGTTGACACATCTAGCATTACCATTTGTAATTTAAAATTGTTACAAACTGTTCACAATAAAAGGACGTTAAAAACAATGAGACAATGACAATACAATGAGACATACAAGGTCACTCTCACACTGTTTTATTCAAAGTAAGAAGGAACTAGCAATAGCTCATAGACTCTACATTTTCAAAAACCTGCTAATAGCTATATATCCTTATATACAACCAGCACTCCCATTCAAAATGTATGGACTATGAACTCATTATGGGATATATAATACATGTATGTTGCCACTATGAGATCACAATGAGTCAAAGCAATATATGTTTACACTAACATCGTTTTATTCAATGTGTGAATTGTTCAATAGTTGTAATATACAACTCTTTTATTTCCTTATATAGGCTTACAACATACACATCCTGATTTGTCTGGGAATTATGTGAGCAGTATAATAAGTCTTTACTCATAAAAGTCATCTTAATGATACAATAGGATGATAATTCCAGTTATGATTTTGTCGGTCAAGATCCTGATCCAAGTCCTCGCAATTCATTCATTTATCGGGATGCTCATGGTACAAAATGTGCTGGAATCATTGCAATGAATAAAAGTAATGGTATCTGTGGAACTGGAGTTGCCTATGATGCTAAAATTGCAGGTAAAAGCTAAGGGTGTACAAAGTAGTTCATTAAAATTACTTTTACTGTTCCTTTTAGGTCTTCGGCTTATTACAGATCAAGGATCAACTGATATACAGGAAGCGGTTGCTTTAAATTATAAATACAACAACATTGATATTTATAGCAACAGTTGGGGGCCATATGATAAAGGATTCACAGTAGAAGGTCCACGAATACTAACTAGAATGGCCCTTGAAAATGGTGTGAATAAGGTAATCTAATTAAAACATTGGGATTATGGAACATTGTACTATTTTAGGGTAGAGATGGTAAAGGAAGTATATATGTATGGGCTGCTGGGAATGGAGGTTTTCGTAAAGATTCCTGTGCTGCTGATGGATATGTAAATAGTATTTATACTATAGCAATTGGATCAGTAGATGATCAAGGAAACCCTACATACTATGATGAACAATGTAGTGCAAAGATGGCTGTTACTTATAGCTTCAGTTCTAATACAAGTTACATAACACATGTGGTAAGGACTACCTTGAAAAATTTTTTGACATTTTTGCTTCTACTTTTTACTCAGTTATCTACAACCCTTGGAAATAGATGCACTAAAAGTTTCACTGGAACTAGTGCAGCTACTCCATTAGCTGCTGGTGTCATAGCTTTGGCATTGCAAGCCAAGTATGTTTACAAAACACATAGTCCAATTACATATAGTATCATATTCTCTTATAGCCCTGCTCTTACCTGGAGAGATGTACAATATCTAATAGTATATACTGCTAATGCTGAACCATTTCTAACAAAGAAACATTTACCATTATGGATAACAAATGGTGCTGGACTAAATGTTAGTAGTCAGTTTGGATTTGGAGCTATTGATGCTGAAGCAATGGTGATACATGCTCGTCACTGGATTAATGTGCCTACACAAATTGTACAAGAGATTGTACCAGATATTAAGTCAATGTAAGAAGATTTCTCAGTTTGTTATTAATTAGTAAATCTCTTCACTTCATGTAGTTATGCTTCTAAATTGTCTCCAGTTAATATTCAATGGATGGTGACATCATCTACATCAAATCAAGACACAGTCATTAATCCAACTAACATCACTTACTTAGAACATGTGGTAGTACAATTGTCACTAATGCTATCAGCACAAGATGAAAATGTACAGTATGACTATAGTGACTATTATGATGCACTGTACGATGATGTCCCTAGAGTGGATGATGTACTTTATCATGCACAAGCCAGAAGAGGTGACATTAGTGTCTCCTTAACTTCGCCACAAGGAACGACTTCTATTTTATTGCCATATCGTGACAGAGATTTTATTAATACTAATGGATATTTCCATTGGCCTTTTATGAGCTTACATTTCTGGGGTGAAAATCCTATTGGTAATTGGATGTGTACTGTCTCATATCGTTCAACTGTAGGAAAAGTCAAAGTGAGTAATGTTAAGGTTATGTTTTATGGCACAAAGACTACACCAGATTCTGTTAAAAAAATACCTTCAATATGTCCATCATCATGTGTACAGACTAAACATTGCTTTTCTGTGTATTGTGATAGCTGTAAAAATTTCAGAGACCCACAAACATTACAATGTTTGAACTCATGTCCTAATGGTACAACAGTATTTAGTAACTACTGCATTGATCCTAACAGTGATTTCAATTTCACTGCAATTCCTGGTCAATCTACATCTACTATAACAACAATATCTCCTACTGCAACTTCCTCCAAAGTGACAATCACTACAACACTAAAAGGCGGAGATAAAACTGGTTATTCTTCTAGTTTATTGTATTACAAGCAGCCATCACTGTATCTGGTTAGCACCACTGCTGACTACACAATGTCACAATCCACCTCTACACCACCCAGTACTAATGCATTTAATATCAAGGATGAAGATAAGCTCAAGCCCCCTCATGCTGGGATTAGTGGTTGCAGTAGCATGGTGCAGTTGTCAGTGACTCTTTTATCACTTTGTTCATTTACATTAAGTGTAATTGTCTTCATGTTGTAGATATCTATGTTTATTATACATTTTAACTTAGCCATTCTATGGATGTATATGTTTGCAAGTGCTAATCTAAATAACGTTATAGAATCTTGACATTGTTTTTAAATAAAGAAAATATCATGAAAAGACATTTTATCAATGCTACAAAAGCCTGACGTTTCAAAGACACACGCATATAAAATTAATAAACTCATGTTGTATATTGTATTGAGTTAAAAGTCTATTTTTTAGCATATCTAATACTACATAGCTATACATATACACTACACTGATATACAAATCTAGCTTATATTAGGAGTGCAAACATAAAGGCTAATACAATAAACAGATTATGAATAGAAAACTTTCCAGGTGCTGTGTTAGACACTGCAGTTGGTGATCCAGACACTGCATGTGCTGTCGGTATTCCAGACACTGCAGTTGGTGTTCCAGACACTGCAGGTGGTGTTGCTGACACTGCAGTTGGTATTTCTGACACTGTAGTTGGTGTTCTGGATCCAGACACTGCAGGTGGTGTTCCAGACACACCATATAACGAAACAGATATATTACTCATTCTAGCAGACCCCCTTGGGTTCTTCCAGTACACTCGTATAGTCCATTGTCCATTAGGGTTTTCTCCCCAATGTAGAACACTTAAGAATGGCCAATTAAAATAACCTTCTATAGTGACAATATCATAAGGTCGATTGAAAAGTAAAGTAGAAGTAGAGCCTTGAGGAGAAGTGAGTGTAACACTGATATCACCACGTTTAGCACGGTTGTTATACAAGTTATAATAAAGATAATTTCTATCTTCATATAATTGATAAAATGCATCTACTTCATCTAAGTAATAACGATAGCCATTTGCATGAAGTGTCATAGTAACTATAATCTGTTCAAGATAAGTGATCTGCCCAGAGTAAGTGAATGTGACAATAAGTGGTGAACTAAGTGTAGCATACCTGTCATATGGATGAATAGATAACTTACATTAGCAATTATAAAAATAACTAACCCAGTTGTTATAGATGGAGTCAAAGTATGTGATATTTCAGAAGGTACATTGATCCAATGCTGAGCTTGTGTTACCATGGCTCCAGCATCAATTGCTCCAAATCCAAAGTGATGACTCACTGTCAGACCAGCACCATTTGTAAACTTATCATTAGTATTGGCTAATAGAGAATCAGAATTTGATGTATATACAATAAGATACAAGATATCTCGCCAGGTTAGATCAGAACTAGATCAATCCAAATTACATGTAAAGTAATATGACTATCTGATAATATCTCACTTAGCTTCCAATGTCAATGCTACGACTCCAGAGACATATGGAGTTGCTGAGCTAGTGCCATCAAATGTTTTAGTACAACGACTATAACGATCTAATGTTGCCTGACAAGAGAAGTAATCACTATTGACTCACATAATGTATGAATATCCACATAAACAATTCATGTTCAATATACATATCAATATATAATAAACTTACCACTTGTAGGTTTTCATTAAATGTATTCTCAACATAGGCAACAGTAAATTTAGCAGAGCATGGTTCATCATAGCTAGCAGGAGCACCAATTTGGGAATAAGCACCAACTGATATGGTATATCTGCTTTGAGAAAAACCATCAGCTGCACAAGTATCATAGTAATATTTAGCTCCTCCTCCATTACCAGCTGCCCATGTAAAGATGTTACCTTTCCCTCCTCGACCCTAAAATAGTATCCAGAGATGGATTAATAATTGCATTAGAAAGGATTTAAATAAACACTTTGAAATTCAGTTTAATATTATACATAATAACATAGAAGCAACAAAAAATTGGCTACACTACCTAGTCAGTATAACTTTGTTGCCTTTAATTTCTGCAATTTCTAATGTTATTAAACTCTTACAAATTGTGTTCCTTCTTTTAGAGCAGTAAGTGTTAAAGTTTTTGGCCCACCAACAATATATCCATAATCAGCTGGACCCCAACTATTGCTATATATATCAATAGCATTTCGCTGATGGCTCTCTGCACTTGCCTCTTGAGCATCAGTTGTTCTACCACCCAACAAACGAATACCTATAAAGTTAATTACTAGTTATAAACACATAAAAATAGACTAGAATGAAATGCACTAAAGTGGTTAACCTCGCTGCGGTCATACTTCCTTATCCTCCTCAAGTGACATAATCTGACATAATCTGACGTATGTTCAAGATGATTATTGATAACTCAAGATTTCTCTTCAATCAAAGGGAAAAAAGCTTTGCCTTTTAGCGTGTCTACTGGGTACGTTGCACTCTAATTGACAAAAGGTCCAATATTTTCCAACTTCTTAGTAAAAGTTAGTGATTCTCCAATGACAGCTATTGCGCTGGTATTTTTAGTTTTCGCTCAATGTATCGACAAAGATAACTGCCAAAAGTTAGTAAAACTGTCATAACTTTCCAAAGAAGTATTTTTGCAAAAATTCTCACTTTAAAAAGTTGGAAAATGTCACAAGCTGTATGCAGGAGGTTTTTATTGAATTCTCGAGTCTTCACTGAAAGCTGTGTTTTTATTCAAAGGTTTTTCAGACTTTTAAAGCTTTTTGTTTGTTTGACACTCCTTTTAGCAGTATTCTTAAGAAGTTTTGCTATCATCCACTATAGTTTGGTGGCTACCAGTGCCATGTTTGCCGAGTTAAAGCAGTTCAAAGCCATTTGTCTAGGTAACAGACACACGGACACATGGACGCACACACACACACACACACACACACACACACACACACACACACACACACACACACACACACACACACACACACACACACACACACACACACACACACACACACACACACACACACACACACACTGACACTGACAGACTATACGCACAGTGAAGTTAAATATATACCTATTATCAATTATATAAAAGTAACTAATCCATCTCTTCTAATGTTAGCCATTGTACCTGCAAGTTTTGCATAATAAGCCACACCCACTCCACAGACATTGTTTCCACGTACCATACCAATCTCTCCAGCACAAGCAGTTCCATGTGAGTCTTCCCCAGAAGGAAAAGGATTACTATCATAACTATAATAGTCATAACTATAAGTTGATATCTACATAAAGATATATGGAATCTATAACAGGACATCTCTACATGCTACATACTTGAGAAGATTTGTTTAAGTATACAAACTGTGTAATTACATTGTAGTTAGTAATAAAATAGTATATTTTGTTAATACTTTTCAATATATATGCTGTTAGAATGCATGCAATTCAAGTGACTATAAATTACTTAAAACAACAATCCATTTTAACAGTGTATATATAAAAGGACAGTTGGTTACATACAATTATAACAAATATATTATAGTTATTTGGGAACATGAAGTTTTCTTTGTCATTTAAGACAAGTGATTTAGAAAGAGACTGCAATGCAAATAGAAACCATTATAGGTATAATAGTTAACTTTATAAGTAGACTATATCAACTTACATAGTTATCAACCAAGTCACTGTGACTATATTCCATACCTACAGAATAAGAGGAATTAAATTACACACAATAGAACCTCACAGGATATGTCATTTTCCTCTCTATCAGGTGTACTTCCTCTAGACACACATTATATACTTTAATTTATATTACAAAATTCTTTTATTAAAGACACCTCTATAAGGTTCACTATATAGAGAAGGTTTGGTATACAGTATTAATATATGCAATGCTATAAGCATAGAATAATTATATATTAAAGTGATTAAAAGCAATCAGCTATAGATTTATATAATATAGCTACTTACCATCATCAACCACACCTACAATGATACCATTACCAGTATATCCCTGTATCCAAGCTGGTTCTACGTTGATATCTAATAGTAAAGTAGTATATCCAGTTTGACCAGTATTTTTCTAAAATAAGCAACAAATTGTAATATGCCATATATGGTAAACAGTTGAATAATTTTAAGACACATATTTCACAACTCTGAGAACTTTGAATATCAAGTTACATTACTACAAAATGTACATGTCACTACGTGACAGGAAACAGAATACTAATTAACTGATTGAACTGATCAGATTTCTCTAGTGACATATCTTAAGCAAAGATATAGAACCTCATAAAGATAAGGAAATTATTGTGTGACAACTTTTTTTGAAGCTAAGTCATTGCAATCATAAGCTAACCAAATAGTGTGCAAGTAAATAAAAATTTCTAAAAAATCCATTAAATGTAGTCATGGCAGTAAAAACATCTCAAATAAGCCCAAAGTAGGAATAGCAGTGTCAAGAGCACAATACTTTGTTGAATAGTTGCATAAAGCAAATAGTCTCATTAGTAGTCTAAAGTAAAAGACTCTTCAGATAGTTATAAAGTGAAGATTTTGTGTAAGAAATGTACTGACAATACAGTAAAATATCTGTATGTAATCATTAGATTGCACTACTGGATTGACCTTTTGACATTGCAAAAATGACAATAATTTTATATTATCTGTTGAAAGCATACATACGTTTTCACTAAAAATCTGCTCCAAAACTGGCACTCAAACTATGACAACAACCTTCAACTTTTTAATTTGATTCCCTTATTAATTTGTAAAGCTTCTTCTAAAATTGTTCTCCTCTTAAATTTATGAATGTTTTCTGTCACTCCAACGTTCTCTTATGAGATCATCTAGGGATCATCACCCTAACAACATTTTAGTTCCCTTCTCTCAATCTTCAGTCAAAAGGATAGTCTAGTAGTCCAGTCCAGTAACATTCCAGTAAAATTAAAATACAAAAATTGTATTTGGGTACTTTTGTGTGGCTTCTATGTAGGAATGTATTTGACTGATATCAACCATCCTTATATTTACTTCATTTTTAGAAAATTTGCTTGTTTATATGTATGAAACAATTAATGTAAAACAATAGCTATGTACACACAATACCATAAGGAAGTGTGGGCACAACACATAAATATTATTTAATTACACTGCTTCTAATCATACCATTTCGAATCATGGCACTTCAAACTATATCAGGTATACAATAGCAATGCATTTTCTAAAAATGAAGTAAATGTAGGTAGGGATAGCTAATTAGAAAGAATGCAAACAAGATAGTAGGAATGACAATTGCATTATCCCTACATAATAGCACAGGCATAGAATGCAAAAGCATGTCACTGATATTATTTAAGTGATATAGTTGGTGATTATGCTAAATTGTTTGTGTCACCTGTGCTATTATTTAAGGATGATGCAATAGTAATCCCTATTATCTTGTTTGCATTCTTTGTATTTGTCTGTTATTAGAAATACCTACATTAACTTCATTTTTAGAAGATGTTTTTATTCACTTGTTTATAGATATGAAATTGTTAATATGAAACAATAGCTGTTTATATACAATACCAGGTAATAAGGGAGTGTGGGCACAACATATGAAATATTATTTAATCACATTACTTCTAATTAACACCACTTCTAATCATGACACTTCAAATAATACCAGGCATGTGATAGCATTGCATATGTAGGAGGGATGGCTCAGATTGTCTTTCAAAACATATTGTTAGAAACACAGAGTATCTTACCCAAAACACATCAGAATATCTTAATATTTGTCAGTCTTCCTCCCTAGGATAATGCCTATGTTGTGACTGATTTATAAGATAAAGTAAAGCATCATACTGTAAGGGTATAAATTTTCGTGGGGGATTTAATTTCGCTGTATTCGTGGGTTGTTGTTTTATCACACGAAATTTAACTTTTATTCCACCCACGCACAATCACGCAAAGGGATCCTGTTAGTTACTGCTTTGTTTTACAATGAAGTACTTCTCCGTCAACTGCCTCCCAGATTTTCTTGTATATATGGTACCCTCTCACCATGGATTCATAGGAATAGCTACCCATACTTCACGAAAATCACGCTTGTGTTCACAACTCGTGTCTGCTACTACATCTATTAATTAATACTTCACACCCACTAAACACGAAAGTTAATACCCACAAAATTTAAATAATAAAGCAAATTTTAAAAACACGAAAATTTAAACCCTCGAAAATTTGTACTCTTACGGTAGTAGAAGTTTGTGAAAATTCTGAATTGTTCATGTTTCTTCTGTTTCTTCCTTTTCTTTTGTCCACAACAATAACTCAAAAATAACAGATTTGCCATCATTTTCAGACATTCAGCACATTTTAAATAAATTATCCTTTTTTTATCTCATATCTCGAGCATTCATACACATCATATGACTTACCAGACACCATTGTGAACTCCATAGTGGGTCAGTAGAATCAGTAGGATGTAAATATTTCTTTTTCCAGGTATGTAATTTTTGCTGCTCTACATAACCAACCTATATATAATCAGACAGTTGATTTTTACTATTTCTTTTCATGTATTTCACTTACATCACCATTATTCTACTAAAGACAGAATTGTTTTTACATACAGTTGTGTGCATATATCTAGCTGACATGAACATTACTCTTGTTTATCAAAAAGCTGGTAACAATAATATTGTTTCTCCAAATGTGAGCTGATTTGTGAAAAGAGACCATCTTCTGTTAAACATCTCAAAAACATGCAGTTGTTATGTATAAACCATACATTTGTCAATAGATGTTTACTAAATTATATCTCAGTGTAAAAACAATAGATAGCTTGAAATGCAAAATTTAGTAAGCATTTTCTTTAAAGATAGCTTACATACATGCATGTGTTTTTGATACTTTGATAGAAGTGGTCCCTTTTTGCAAATCGGGTCACAGGAAATTTAGTTCCTCTATTAAAAACACTATAAACTAAATAATGAAGCAGCATTTGTAAATATAGTAAGGAATTACTTGACATTTATTATTATATAATTATCCATGCATTACCTCTTGCTCTGATTTAAGAGCATTGGTACGATATTGGATCTCTCCACCAATTAGATCTTTTACTTGATGATCACCATCAGAATCAAGAAGAAAGTGGTACATATTATTTAATGAACCAATCTATAATAAAAATAATAGTTAGTGTGAGTAAAAATATCATTGTCATACTTACAGCTCCTAAATTGACCAAGCCATGCCTCTCAGCAATTTCATCAGCTTTGCCTTTCCCTCCAGTAACCTCTACTGCCCAGCTGTTACTATAACGAATAACTATCTTTTCAGACTGTGTTAATGACGCAATAGAGCATAGAAGACTGCAAAGAAAAGCAGCAGAAGCACCTGCTACAGCTGTCATAGTCTTGTCTCTGTCCTAAAAAAGTTAGTTAATGAATTTGTTAGGTTTGAGATCGTACAAAAAAACGCTCTTAGCAATTTATATACTCTCGTCCTAAGCCTACCACGCCCCATGCCGACGGCAAAAACATCAATACCGTATAGCTGATAAACGTGAGCAACTCGCAGTCGTTTTCTAAGATGATTTTGATTGGTTAGATTTGGTATAATGTAACATGTGACTTAATATCAAATATCTTTTGATTGGTTTATCAAAATTAGACCACTAATTAAGTTAGTTCAACAAGTCATCGGACCTTAGTTTGTGGAAAAATGGTCATGATAACAAGACAACTTCAGCTAAATCATCTCAAGTGTGATTATATGTTACTAACATGCAAGAAATCTACAATATCTCCTAGTTTTTTTTTATTAACACTTGATGGATATATTCTTTAAGAAGGAAATACATTCAAATATCTTGGTGTAATAGAGTCTACTCATGAAGGATTTAGTTGGCATGAGCATATTTTGTTCTGTTCAACAAAAGATAAAAATATTATAGGCCTTTTGTACAGGCAGATACATAGGAATGTTGAAACATACTCACTGTTATATCTTTATTCCTGAGTTAGTACGGGTTCGCCTACTCTTACAAAAGTACGGTTTCGCCTACTGATACCGTAATTCTAATTAAACAAACATTGCGAATTTACAAATTATACATTTATAATAATTATTGTTATATAATTTTGTATAAATAATTTGGGTCCTTCTTGGTGTAACTTCTATGATGATGTAACTATGATGGTGTCACTTCTATGATGATGTAACTTGTACTATGATGATGACATCACTATGTGTCATAAGGTTTGGTTTAGGGTGTAGGTGATGGATTTAGATGATGTCATCATATATGATGAGATCACTACCTGTCATTTAATGATGATGTCATCAGAGTGAAGTTACACCAAGAACCACCCATTAGTTTCAACAACATCACTAAAAATAATTAACCCTTTTCATCTAAGATGATCTCATCTTGAATACATTTCTTCTCCATACATTATTAAAATTACTTCAAGGTGTTAAAAATAAGCATTTGGAGTGGCTTTGGGTGAATGGAACATGGAGCTATTAGGCGTATTATGATTTACCTACATTAGAAGAAATAAGCTCTAGAAAGCAGGAAAATGAATTCTTTGTAACATATGACATAGTCAATGTTATTATCCATTAGAAGTTCTCAACCTTAGACAGTGTAGCTATCAAATATTATTTAACAACAATAATCAATTTATTCAGCCAGTAGTTGTAAAGACATTTTGATATTTATACTCATTTCTACCTCAGACAATATTATCATGGAATTATCTTAGTTGGGAGCAGACCAATGCAATTTATTTTTAAAAGATTGGTTCAACTACACTCATTATTTTATTTATTTACTTATTTGTTCAGTTTTTGTCAATATATACTTATAATATATTTATACATACAATATATATATCTTCTTATTATGGGATACAAACTTGTATTATAAGCTATTTTTGTATTCCATTGCATATTATATATGTGTGTCAAATTTTTAAAGAATGACAATATATATATTATAACTTATTTTAACTTATAGCTAAATATTAATAATTAATAATAATAGCTGCTATGATTGGATCCAAAATTGTTAGTGTAACTTGACACATTAATTTCATGCAATGCCTAAACCAAGTATATTTACCAAAATTACATGAATCAGTGGATTGTTTGAACAGACTTTGAAGTATGTGTTTTCTTGTATTGTAATTAAAGAATAATAATCATATGTCTGTTATGAGCAATATTTAGTTTTATCAATGTTTATAGCAACATGATTCTTTTCACACTAAGAATTCACTCTACAAATAAACTGTTGCAAGATATTTATATTCTCAACTAATAGAACACTGTTAACAGTATACAAAATATACATATAACTATATCCTCTTCTATTTTACTCCTAAATTTATATTCTTAACAATAAGGAATAAGATCGTTCATTGGTATAGAAATTAAAAAAAGTGCAAGAGACAGGAGGTAACCTGTTTGATGCACCTGCTTGCTTCAAACCAATCAGTGCCAGTACCATTTATTTTCAAGCAATAATTAACAATAGATCTAAAATATAAAGGGCTTTGAAACTTACTAACAAGTTACTATTAATTCCATAACATAGCAGTTTATACTAAAGTAAGTTCCTATCTACCCTATGAAATGATTTCTTCAAATCAATAAATATAAGAGTGTGTCCATTAATAAGTTTACTATTTTTGTACATCAAACAGTAAGGGTATGCTCAAGACAGTTTATGACCTCATTTAAATCCTAGGCCTTATTGTTCTTTTATGGGCATGTCATTATATTCTAACCTGAAAGTTAATCATTGGTTTAGAACACTTGTATAAGCTTTAAGTTAATTATATTGGAATCCTTATAATTTAGTTGATCACTAAGATTATCTGATTTAGGAATTGGTAATATAATCACTTTTTGTCAGAAAAAGAAATTGTTTGGAACCATGTTCTAAAAAGCTGTGTAATAAAAGAAATAAAATTGGATGCTAAAATATAATATACACAAATGTTATCAAGATTCTTCTTATAGGGGTTTGAGAAATTACAATATGTATGGTTCATCATGTGAAAGGTAATTATTAAGTACACTGTAAAGACTGATTGTATGATTTAACCAAAAAAAGCAATATATGTTTATACAGAATGATGCAAACTGTTTACAGAATATTAGAAATAATTTTATTCAAAGAAATAAAGGTTTTTATTTGAAAAACAATCAATTCATAGAACAATAGTAATCAAAACAATATTATGTTTACTTTCAGTTTGCTACATGCAAACTGAAAGTAAACATAATAATTGGTTTTTACAGTGTATACATTTATTGAGACAGTTATATACTATTAATATTTATGCAATGATTTATGCAACTATATCATACAATGTAGAAATTATATAGTTTGTAGTAAGCCCGACATCTAACATGAAAATCACCATCCCATCAGAGATTCTAAAATGTGTTTTGGTTTTCCTTGTTAATTTATTGATTAAATATTAAACTATTTAAGGGTAATCAGTTAGAAATATAAGGAAGATTGCTATCATAACCAAGTTGGTCAGTACTTGTGCAACATCTTTATTTGCATTACTTTTTAATTGTTAGCCATTCTATAGCTACAGATGTTTACAAGTGCTGATATAACTAACGTTATAGAATCCTGAGATTTTTTATAAAAGAAAATATCACTAAAGAGATTACATCATTGCTACAAAAATATTTTTAAAAATACAATTAATTTCTTACATATAAGATTAAAGTCATGGTCAACATGGTCATATAAAATCTATTATTTGTTAGTACTTCTAATACTACATAGCTATACATATACACTACACTGATAATACAAATCTAGTTTACATCAGGAGTGCAAACATAAAGGCTAACACAATAAACGGATTATAAACAGCAATCTTTCAGCTGCTGATGGTAAATAGCAATAATTGCTAGCTATACTGTTTGGTGCTTGACATTCATATGGTTGGATACATTTTAAAGTAGTGGCATTACATAGCAGAGTGCTGTTACATGTATCACAATACTGAGGTTCAGCAGCAGCACACCCTTTGGGACGAGCACATGTTATATCACATTGAGATGGAATGTTAGACCATATAAGGAAACAGATATAGTAATCACTATTGACTCATATAAATGTGTGAGTACTAGTTATAAACACATAAAAATATACAAAAATAGACTAAAAAATCTACCTATATTAATTATATATAAGTAACTATTATATCAAGCCAATGTTAGCCATGCATCATAAGCCACACCCACTCCACAGTCACTGTTTGCACGTACCATACCCATTTCTTCAGCACAAGCTGTTCCATGTGAGTCTGATCCTGAAGAATAAGGATTATTATCATAACTATAATAGTCATAACTATAAGTTGATATCTACATAAAGATACGTGGTAAGTTGTCATAATTATTGACATATACGATATGCAAGTCTTATGGATGATAATAATGATCGCATTGGTTCTAACTAATCCATGATGATTTACACTGAATATAATATTGTATCACACTGCTCTCATTAGTCATTACTAAAATATACATATAGCGATATATGTATGGATTTCATCATGTAAAAAGTAATCATTGAGTATACATCTATTGAGACAGTTATATATTGATATTTATGTATGTAAAGAAGTAATAATCTATGCAACTATCTAATACAATATAGAAGTTATATAGTTTGTAGAAACTATTTTTCTGTATATACTTGTAGACTATTGTCCTTATCTTTGTATATTGAAGGGATATAAATGATTGCAATGAAGTAAAGTTACAAATTCAATAAAATATGGTAATGATGATGATGAAAGGGGATGTGTTGAGAAATTGGAGATACATATGTCTTGATAGACCATATTATCAGGTAGATCGTCTTGGGTATAATGTCCTTTTATGATGTCACTTGGTGAAATCAACATGTCTGTCGGTAATTTGTTTGCATACAAGGAAAGATTGACTATCATAACCAAGTTGGTCAGTACTTGTGAAACATTTTCATTTGAATTACATTTCTTTAACTTTAATTGTTAGCCATTCTATAGCTACAGATGCAAGTGCTAATCAAAATAGTGTTATAGAATCCTGAGATTTTTTTATAGAGAAAATATCACTAAAGACATTTCATCATTGCTACAAAAAGCCTAATATTTTAAAAACACAATTATTTTCTTGCATATAATTAGTAAATCATTAAAGTTATTTTTACTGTTCCTTTTAGGTCTTCGGCTTATTACAGATCAAGGATCAACTGATATACAGGAAGAGGTTGCTTTAAATTATAAATACAACAACATTGATATTTATAGCAACAATTGGGGGCCATCTGATAATGGATTCACAGTGGAAGGGTTCATGAATACTAACTAGAATGGCCCTTGAAAATAGTGTGAATAAGGTAATCTAATTAAAACATTGGGACTATGGAACATTGTACTATTTTAGGGTAGAGATGGTAAAGGAAGTATATATGTATGGGCTGCTGGGAATGGAGGTTTACGTGAAAATTTCTGAGCTGCTGATGGATATTTAAATTGTATTTATACTATAGCAATTGGATCAGTAGATGATCGAGGAAACCCTACATACTATGATGAACAATGTAGTTCAAAGATGGCTGTTATTTATAGCTTTAGTTCCAATACAAGTTACAAGAGGCATGTGGTAAGGACTATACCTTGAAAGTTTTTTGACATTGATGCTCGTCACTGGATTAATGTACCTACACAAATTGTACAAGAGATAGTACCAGAACGACTTCTATTTTATTGCCATATTGTAACAGAGATTTTATTAATACTAATGGATATTTTCATTGTCCTTTTATGAGCTTACATTTCGGGGGTGAATATCCTATTGGTAATTGAATGTGTACTATCTCATATTGTTCAACTATAGGAAAAGTCAAAGTGAGTAATGTTAAGGTTGTGCTTTATGGCACGAAGAGTACACCAGATTCTGTTAAAAAAATACCTTCAATATGACCATCATTATGTGTTCAGACTAAGTATTGGTTTTCTGTGCATTGTGATAGCTGTAAAAATTTCAGAGACCCACAAACAGTATTTAGTAACTACTGCATTGACCTAACAGTGATTTCAATCACACTGCAATGCCTGGTCAATCTACATCTATTATAACAAGAATATCTCCAACTTCCTCCAAAGTGACAATCACTACAACACTAAAAGGCAGAGATAAAATCGATTATCATATTTCAAGCAGCCATTGTTGTATCTGGTTAGTACAATTGCTGACTACACAATGTCACTATCCACCTCTACACCAGCCAGTATAATGCATTCAGTATCAAGGATGAAGATAAGGTCAAGCCCTCTAATGCTGGGATCAGTGGTTGCAGTAATATGGTGCAATTGTTGATTTCACTTTGTTCATTTACATTAAGTGTAATTGTGTTCATGTTGCAATTGTAGACATGTATGTTTAATATACATTTTAACTTAGCCATTCTATAGATGTATATGTTCCAAGTGCTAATGTTACAGAATCTTGACTTTGTTTTTAAATAAAGAAAATATCATTAAAGACATTTTATCAATGCTACAAAAAGAATAATGTTTCAAAAACACACGCATATAAAATTAATAAACTTATGTTGTATATTGTATTGAGTTAAAAGTCTATTTTGTTAGCATATCTAATACTACATAGCTATACATATACACTACATTGATTTACAAATCTAGCTTATATTAGGAGTGCAAACATAAAAGCTAATACAATAAACAGATTATGAATGGAAATCTTCCCAGTTGCTGTGTTAGACTCTGCAGTTGGTGTTCCAGACACTGCAGTTGGTGTTCTGGATCCAGACGCTGCAGATGGTGTTCCTGACACTAAAGTTGGTGTTCCGGATCCAGACACTGCAGATGGTGTTCCTGACACTAAAGTTGTTGTTCCAGATGCTGCAGTTGATGGTAAATAGCAATAATTGCTAGCTATACTGTTTGGTGCTTGACATTCATATGGTTGGATACATTTTAAAGTAGTGGCATTACGTAGCAGAGTACTGTTACATGCATCACAATACTGAGGTCCAGCAGCAGCACATCCTTTGGGACGAGCACATGCTGTATCACATTGAGATGGAATGTTAGACACTGCAGGTGGTGTTCCAGACACACCATATAATGAAACAGATATATCACTCGTTCTTGCAGACCCCCTTGAGTTCTTCCAGTACACTCGTATAGTCCATTGTCCATTAGGGTTTTCCCCCCAGTGTAGGACACTTAAGAATGGCCAATTAAGATAACCTTCTGTAGTGACAATATCATAAGGTCGATTAAACAATAAAGTAGAAGTAGAGCCTTGAGGAGAAGTGAGAGTAACACTGATATCACCACGTTTAGCACGATTATTATACAAGTCATAATAAAGATAATTTCTATCTTCATATAATTGATTAAGTGCATCTTCTTCATCTAAGTAATAACGATAGCCATTTGCATGAAGTGTCATAGTAACTATAATCTGTTCAAGATAAGTGATCTGCCCAGAGTAAGTAAATGTGACATTAAGTTGTGAACCAAGTGTAGCATACCTGTCACATGGATAAAAAGAAAAATTACATCAACAATTATAAAAATAACTAACCCAGTTGATCTTGATGGAGTCAAAGTATGTGACATTTCAGAAGGTACATTGATCCAATGCTGAGCTCGTGTTACCATGGCTCCAGCATCAATTGCTCCAAATCCAAAGTGATGACTCACTGTCAGACCAGCACCATTTATAAACTTATCATTAGTATTGGCTAATAGAGAATCAGAATTTGATGTATATACAATAAGATACAAGATATCTCGCCAGGTTAGATCAGAACTAGATCAATCCAAATTACATGTAAAGTAATATGACTATCTGATAATATCTCACTTAGCTTCCAATGTCAATGCTACAACTCCAGAGACATATGGAGTTGCTGAGCTAGTGCCATCAAATGTGTTAGTACAACGACTATAACGAGCTAATGTTGCCTGACAAGAGAAATAATCACTATTGACTCACATAATGTATGAGTATTCACATAAACAATTCATGCTCAATATTAATTCATATCAATATATCATGTACTTACCACTTGTAGGTTTTCATTAAATGTATTCTCAACATAGGCAACAGTAAATTTAGCAGAGCATGGTTCATCATAGCTAGCAGGAGCACCAATTTGAGAATAAGCACCAACTGATATGGTATATCTGCTTTGAGAAAAACCATCAGCTGCACAAGTATCATAGTAATATTTAGCTCCTCCTCCATTACCAGCTGCCCATGTAAAGATGTTACCTTTCCCTCGTCGACCCTAAAATAGTATCCAGAGATGGATTAATAATTGCATTAGAAAGGATTTAAAATAAACACTTTGAAATTCAGTTTCATATTATACATAATAACATAGAAGCAACAAAAATTGGCTACACTATAGCTACCTAGTCAGTATAACTTTGTTGCCTTTAATTTCAGCAATTTCTAATGTTATTAAAGAATAAATAAAGTCTTACAAATTGTGTTCCTTCTTTTAGAGCAGTAAGTATTAAAGTTTTTGGTCCACCAACAACATATCCATAATCAGCTGGACCCCAACTATTGCTATATATATCAATAGCATTTCGCTGATGGCTCTCTGCACTTGCTTCTTGAGCATCAGTTGTTCTACCACCCAACAAACGAATACCTATAAAGTTAATTACTACTTATAAACACATAAAAATAGACCAGAAATATATACCTATTATTAATTATATAAAAGTAACTATTATATTAAGTCATCTCTTGTAAACCATTATACCTGCAAGTTTTGCATCATAAGCCACACCCACTCCACAGACATTGTTTCCACGTACCATACCAATCTCTCCAGCACAAGCTGTTCCATGTGAGTCTTCCCCAGAAGGAAAAGGATTACTATCATAACTATAATAGTCATAACTATAAGTTGATATCTACATAAAGATACATGGAATCTATAACAGGACATCTCTACATGCTACATACTTGAGAAGATTTGTTTAAGTATACAAACTGTGTAATTACATTGTAGTTAGTAATAAAAATAGTATATCTTGTTAATACTTTTCATTGTATTTTGTGAGAATCCATGCACCCCAAGTGACTATAAATTACTTAAAACAACAATCCATTTTAACAGTGTATATATAAAAGGACAGTTGATTACATACAATTACAACAATATTATAGTTATTTGGGAACACGGAGTTTTCTTTGTCATTTAAGACAAGTGATTTAGAAAGAGACTTCAATGCAAGTAGAAACCATTAATGTTATAGAACAGTACTTATAATGCTGTCAATCTTATAATACATATAGGTATATAGTTAACCTTATAAGTAGACTATATCAACTTACATAGTTATTAACCAAGTCACTATGACTATATTCCATACCTATAGAACAAGAGGAATTAAATTACATAGAATAGAACCTCATATAAAGGATATCCTATGTCATTTCCCTCTCTATCAGGTTACTTCCTCTAGACATACACTAAATACTTTAATATATTATATAATTCCTTTATTAAAGACACTTCTATAAGGTTAACTATATAGAGAAGGTTTGGTATACAGCATTAAAATATGCAATGCTATAAGCATAGAATAATTATATATTAATATGATTAATGCAATCATATAAACAGTTATAGATTTAGTTACTTACCATCATCAACCACACCTAAAATGATACCATTACCAGTAAATCCCTGTATCCAAGCTGGTTCTATATTGATATCTAATAGTAATCTAGTATATCCAGTTTGACCAGTATTGTTCTAAAATAAGCAACAAATTGTAATATGCCATATATGGTAAACAGTTGAATTATTTTAAGACACATATTTTAGAAATGTTTTAATTAATTGTTTATATATGTGAAATAGTTAATATAAAACAATAGCTATGATTATACAATACCAGGTAATTATAAGGAAGTGTGGGCAAAACACACGAATATTATTTAATCATACTACTTCTAATCATACCACTTCTAAACATGACACTTTAAATGATATCAGGTACATGATAGCAGTGCAGATATGGGGATGGCTCGGATTGTCTATCAATACATATTGTCAGAAACATAGAGTATCTCATCCAAAACACATGAGAATATCCTAATACTTAACAGTCTTCCTTCCTAGGATAATGCCTATGTATAGTGACTAATTTATAGGCTAAAGCATCACAGTAGAAGAAAGAAACGTACGATGTAATTGCCATCCTTATTATCTTGCTTGAACTCTTTGTATTGAATTGATATTAGCCATCCTTATATTTACTTCACTTTTTAGAAAATGTTTTTAGTTACTTGTATGTTAAGTAGTTAATATAAAACAATAGCTGTGTACCAGGTAATTAGGTAATTACAAGGAAGTGTGGGCACAATGTAATTTAATCATAGTACTTCTAATAATATTCATGACACTTCAGATGACATTTCTATATTTATTATGTGAAAGAGTAAGTCATAAATAAAAAACTTCCTATGAAAGTGCAATATAAAAGTTATTCATAGAATAGACTAATGAATGCTATTAATCATGTTATGTTAGTACATATCATACGACTTACTAGACACCACTGTGAACTCCATAGTGGGTCAGTAGAATCAGTAGGTTGTACATATTTCTTTTGCCAGGTATGTAATGTTTGTTGTTCTACATAACCAACCTATACAATCAGACAATGATTATTTAATTTTTATTTTCATGGAATCATTTACATCACAATTATTCTACTATAAAGACAGAATGGCTTTTACATACATTGGTGTGCCTATATCTAAGCCCATATGAATGTTATTCTTGTTTATCAAACAGCTGGCCACAAAAGACTGCTTGCAATAATATATTTCTCCATAATAGTTCCTCTATTAAAAACACTATAAACTAAATGATGATTCAGCACTTGTAAATATAGAAAGAAACTACTTGACATTTATTATTATGTAATTATCCATGCATTACCTCTTGCTCTGATTTAAGAGCATTGGTATGATATTGGATCTCTCCACCAATTAGATCTTTTACTTGATGATCACCATCAGAATCAAGAAGAAAGTGGTACATATTATTTAATGAACCAATCTATATAATAAAAATAATAGTTAGTTGAACAAAAAATATCATTGTCATACTTACAGCTCCTAAATTTATAAAGCCATGTCTCTCAGCAATTTCATCAGCTTTGTCCTTCCCTCCAGTAACCTCTACTGCCCAGCTGTTACTATAACGAATAACTATCTTTTGAGACTGTGTTAACGGCGCAATAGAACATAGTAGACTGCAAAGAAGAACAGCAGAAGCACCTCCTACAACTGCCATAGTCTTGTCTCTGTCCTAAAAAAGTTTATTAATGAATTTTAGTTTTGACCTTAGCACTCTCGTCCCCAGCCTACCACGCCCCATGCCGACAGCGAAGAACGTCAATACCGTATAGCTGATAAACGTGAGCAACCCGCAGTAGTTTGTTTGGTTAGATTTAGTAAAGTGTAACATGTGACTTAACATTCTAAGATCTTTTTGATTGGTTAGTTAAAATTAGACCACTAATTACACTAATTAAGTTCAATGAGACATTGACCTTGTAGAAAAGTGGTCAACAAGACAACTTCTTCAACTGAATCATCTAAAGAATTATTATATGTTACTAACATGCAAGAAATCTGCAATATAGTTGTTTATTAACACTCGATGGACATATTCTTCAAGAATTAAATACATTCAAACATCTTGGAGTAATACTCATCACTGTAAAAACTAATATGCCATTTTAACAATTGCTTTGTGAGTGGATTACTATGGAATGTAGAATTTATGTAAACTACTTATGCATTATATATTTTGTCAGTATGTACCAGTACAACATATCAACAAATTACATAGTAAGGAATTCTCAAGAATTCTATATTTCAAAGTAATCCATGTAAACTACAAATTAGTTGTTAAAATGATATATTAATTTTTACAGTGATGAAGGATTTAGTTGGCATGAGCAAATTTTGTTCTGTTCAATAAATTAAAAGCCAAAAAGATTATAGGCCTTTTGTACAGGAAGATGCAAAGAAATGTTGAAACATACTCACTGTTATTATTCCTCTATAAATGATCTCATCTTGAATATGTTCATCCTCTTAGTGTTCCATACCATGCAATACTAAAAAAAATACTTGAAGGTGTTCAAAAATAAGCGCCTAGAATGGTTTTTGGTGAGTGGAACATGAAGTACAATCAGCTATTAGACATATTATGATTTACCTACATTAGAAGAAAGATCTAGAAAGTATAAGCAAATGAATTCTTCTTCATAATATATTCCATACTCAATGTTATTATCCATTAGGAGTTCTCAATCTTAGACAATGTAATTATCAAATATTATTTAATAACAATAATCAACTTATTCAGCTGGTAGTCGTAAAGACATTTTGATATTTATACTCATTTCTACCTAACGCCATCTTGGAATTATCTTGCAGATAATTATGTAGATAACCTATTTATTTTAAAGAGATTAATTCAACTAAACTCATAATATTTCTTTATTTATTTATTAATTTACTTATTTGTTCAACTTTTGTCAATATAATACTTGTAATATAATTATTTATAGAGGTTATTCGATTGACGTCATAGGTTGTGCAACCACGCCCCTCCACCAATTGAGTGGCAAGATGGTAGAGTTGTGCTGAGGTTGGCTGTTCTAATCGCTCCGTGAAAGGGAACACGCTCAGTTTTTATCGTTTTCCTGCTGATCCTGACCGCAGATTGAAGTGGGTAGCTGCCTTAAAGCGAGAAAAACGGTTGCCTACCCAGCACAGCTGGCTATCATAAAATGTAAATAATATATTTAGGGACAAGGAAGTTGTGTAAATTGCATTTACACAATCAACATTTCACACACAAAATATAAGTACATAATAAAATAAAAACCATTTTAAAGTTATCAATTATCTGGTATACGTATCCATCCTTTGTACAAGGTAGGATCACTAGCAGACATTATAGTAGTGTATATAGTCCCATCATTTAGAACAGGTGGAGTTGATAGGACATCTTTTTTCTTTTAGCAATTGGAGTAGAAAAGTCAATGTCTGCAATTGGAGCATAATTAACATTTACCATGTTAGGAGAGCCATGCACATGGCTGAGATGTGCATGAAGTATCCTTGATCATTTTTGTGTGTGCCTCGGCAGCAAATAATAGTGCCGCAATATGAGAACATGCCTCCTCAAGGTCTGCCATGCAGGTACAGTGAGCACAAATGATTGTTCTGCATCTTTCTGCAGCAACCCATGGCCTAAGTGGTCATAACCAAGTTGGTCAATACTTATGCAACATTTTCATTTGAATTACATTTCTTTAACTTTAATTGTTAGCCATTCTATAGCTACAGATGCAAGTGCTAATCAAAATAGTGTTATAGAATCCTGAGATTTTTTTATAGAGAAAATATCACTAAAGACACTTCATTATTGCTACAAAAAGCCTAATATTTTAAAAACACAATTATTTTCTTGCATATAATTAGTAAATCATTAAAGTTACTTTTACTGTTCCTTTTAGGTCTTCGGCTTATTACAGATCAAGGATCAACTGATATACAGGAAGTGGTTGCTTTAAATTATAAATACAACAACATTGATATTTATAGCAACAGTTGGGGGCCATCTGATAATGGATTCACAGTGGAAGGTCCACGAATACTAACTAGAATGGCCGTTGAAAATGGAGTCAGTAAGGTAATCTAATTAAAACATCGGGACTATGGAACATTATACTATTTTAGGATAGAGATGGTAAAGGAAGTATATATGTATGGGCTGCTGGGAATGGAGGTTTACATGAAGATTTCTGTGCTGCTGATGGATATGTAAATAGTATTTATACTATAGCAATTGGATCAGTAGATGATCGAGGAAACCCTACATACTATGATGAACAATGTAGTGCAAAGGTGGCTGTTACTTATAGCTTTAGTTCCAATACAAGTTACAAGAGGCATGTGGTAAGGACTATACTTTGAAAATTTTTTTGACATTGATGCTCATCACTGGATTAATGTACCTACACAAATTGTACAAGAAATAGTACCAGAACGACTTCTATTTTATTGCCATATCATAACAGAGATTTTATTAATACTAATGGATATTTTCATTGGCCTTTTATGAGCTTGCATTTCTGGGGTGAATATCCTATTGGTAATTGGATGTGTACTGTCTCATATTGTTCAACTATAGGAAAAGTCAAAGTGAGTAATGTTAAGGTTGTGCTTTATGGCACAAAGAGTACATCAGATTCTGTTAAAAAAATACCTGTGTTCAGACTAAGCATTGCTTTTCTGTGCATTGTGATAGTTGTAAAAATTTCAGGGACCCACAAACAGTATTTAGTAACTACTGCATTGATCCTAACAGTGATTTCAATCACACTGCAATGTCTGGTCAATCTACATCTATTATAACAAGAATATCTCCAACTTCCTCCAAAGTGACAATCACTACAACACTAAAAGGCAGAGATAAAACTGGTTATTCTTCTAGTTTATTGTATTACAAGCATCCATCGTTGTATCTGGTTAGTACCACTGCTGACTACACAATGTCACTATCCACCTCTACACCAGTCAGTACTATTGCATTTAGTATCAAGGATGAAGATAAGGTCAAGTCCCCTAATGCTAGGATCAGTGGTTGCAGTAATATGGTGCAATTGTTGGTTTCACTTTGTTCATTTACATTAAGTGTAATTGTGTTCATGTTGCAATTGTAGACAAGTATGTTTAGTATACATTTTAACTTAGCCATTCTATTGATGTATATGTTCCAAGTGCTAATCTAATTAATGTTATAGAGTCTTGACATTGTTTTTAAATAAAGAAAATATCATTAAAGACATTTTATCAATGCTACAAAAAGAATAATGTTTCAAAGACACACGCGTATAAAATTAATAAACTTATGTTGTATATTGTATTGAGTTAAAAGTCTATTTTTTAGCATATCTAATACTACATAGCTATACATATACACTACACTGATATACAAATCTAGCTTATATTAGGAGTGCAAACATAAAAGCTAATACAATAAACAGATTATGAAAGGAAATCTTCCCAGCTGTTATTGTTGTTCCGGATGCTGTAGTTGATGGTAAATAGCAATAATTGCTAGCTATACTGTTTGGTGCTTGACATTCATATGATTGGATGCATTCTAAAGTAGTGGCATTACGTAGCAGAGTACTGTTACATGCATCACAATACTGAGGTCCAGCAGCAGCACATCCTTTGGGACGAGCACATGCTGTGTCACATTGAGATGGAATGTTAGACACTGCAGGTGGTGTTCCAGACACGCCATATAACGAAACAGATATATCACTCGCTCTTGCAGACCCCCTTGAGTTCCTCCAGTACACTTGTATAGTCCATTGTCCATTAGGGTTTTCACCCCAGTGTAGGACACTTAAGAATGGCCAATTAAGATAACCTTCTGTAGTGACAATATCATAAGGTCGATTAAACAATAAAGTAGAAGTAGAGCCTTGAGGAGAAGTGAGAGTAACACTGATATCACCACGTTTAGCACGATTATTATACAAGTCATAATTAAGATCATTTCTATCTTCATATAGTTGATTAAGTGCATCTACTTCATCTAAGTCATAATGATAGCCATTTGCATGAAGTGTCATAGTAACTATAATCTGTTCAAGATAAGTGATCTGCCCAGAGTAGGTGAATGTGACAATAAGTGGTGAACTAAGTGTAGCATACCTGTCACATGAATGAATAGAAAACTTACATCAACAATTATAAAAATAACTAACCTAGTTGATCTTGATGGAGTCAAAGTATGTAACATTTCAGAAGGTACATTGATCCAATGCTGAGCTCGTGTTACCATGGCTCCAGCATCAATTGCTCCAAATCCAAAGTGATGACTCACTGTCAAACCAGCACCATTTATAAACTTATCATTAGTATTGGCTAATAGAGAATCAGAATTTGATGTATATACAATAAGATACAAGATATCTCGCCAGGTTAGATCAGAACTAGATCAATCCAAATTACATATAAAGTAATATGCCTATCTGATAATATCTCACTTAGCTTCCAATGTCAATGCTACTACTCAAGAGACATATGGAGTTGCTGAGCTAGTGCCATCAAATGTTTTAGTACAACGACTATTACGAGCTAATGTTGCCTGACAAGAGAAGCAATCACTATTGACTCACATAATGTATGAGTATCCACATAAACAATTCATGTTCAATATACATATCAATATATAATAAACTTACCACTTGTAGGTTTTCATTCAGTGTATTCTCAACATAGGCAACAGTAAATTTAGCAGAGCATGGTTCGTCATAGCTAGCAGGAGCACCAATTTGAGAATAAGCACCAACTGATATGGTATATCTGCTTTGAGAATAACCATCAGTTGCACAAGTATCATAGTAATATTTAGCTCCTCCTCCATTACCAGCTGCCCATGTAAAGATGTTACCTTTCCCTCCTCGACCCTAAAATAGTAACCAGAGATGGATTAATAATTGTATTAGAAAAAATTTAAAATAAACACTTTAAAATTCAGTTTCATATTATACATTATAACATAGAAGCGACAAAAAATTGGCTACACTACATAGGCAGTATAAGTTTGTTGCCTTTGATTTCAGCAATTTCTAATGTTATTATAGAATAAAGTCTTACAGATTGTGTTCCTTCTTCTAGAGCAGTGAGTGTTAAAGTTTCTGGCCCACCAACAATAAATCCATAATCAGCTGGACCCCAACTATTGCTATATATATCAATAGCATTTTGTTGATGGCTCTCTGCACTTGCATCTTGAGCATCAGTTGTTTTACCACCCAACAAACGAATTCCTATAAAGTTAATTACTACTTATAAACACATAAAAATAGACCAGAAATATATATCTATTATTAATTATATAAAAGTAACTATTATATTAAGTCATCTCTTGTAAACCATTATACCTGCAAGTTTTGCATCATAAGCCACACCCACTCCACAGACATTGTTTCCACGTACCATACCAATCTCTCCAGCACAAGCTGTTCCATGTGAGTCTTCCCCAGAAGGAAAAGGATTACTATCATAACTATAATAGTCATAACTATAAGTTGATATCTACATAAAGATACATGGAATCTATAACAGGACATCTCTACATGCTACATACTTGAGAAGATTTGTTTAAGTATACAAACTGTGTAATTACATTGTAGTTAGTAATAAAAATAGTATATCTTGTTAATACTTTTCATTGTATTTTGTGAGAATCCATGCACCCCAAGTGACTATAAATTACTTAAAACAACAATCCATTTTAACAGTGTATATATAAAAGGACAGTTGATTACATACAATTACAACAATATTATAGTTATTTGGGAACACGGAGTTTTCTTTGTCATTTAAGACAAGTGATTTAGAAAGAGACTTCAATGCAAGTAGAAACCATTAATGTTATAGAACAGTACTTATAATGCTGTCAATCTTATAATACATATAGGTATATAGTTAACCTTATAAGTAGACTATATCAACTTACATAGTTATTAACCAAGTCACTATGACTATATTCCATACCTATAGAACAAGAGGAATTAAATTACATAGAATAGAACCTCATATAAAGGATATCCTATGTCATCTCTCTCTATCAGGCTACTTCCTCCAGACATACACTAAATACTTTAATATATACTACATAATTCTTTAATATATTATATAATTCCTTTATTAAAGACACTTCTATAAGGTTAACTATATAGAGAAGGTTTTGTATATAGCATTAAAATATGCAATGCTATAAGCATAGAGTAATTATATATTAATATGATTAATGCAATCATATAAACAGTTATAGATTTAGTTACTTACCATCATCAACCACACCTATAATGATACCATTACCAGTATATCCCTGTATCCAAGCTGGCTCTACATTGATATCTAATAGTAAAGTAGTATATCCAGTTTGACCAGTATTGTTCTAAAATAAGCAACAAATTGTAATATGCCATATATGGTAAACAGTTGAATTATTTTAAGACACATATTTCACATGTCTGAGAATCTTTCTTTGAATATCAAATTATATTACTACAAAATGTACATGTTATTATGTGACGGGAAACAGAAGACTAATTAACTGATTGAACTGAACAAATTTCTCTACAGACATGTCTTAAACAAAGATACAGAACCTCATAAAGATAAGGAAATCATTGTATGACAACATTTTCGAAGCTAAGTCATTGCAATCATAAGCTAACCAAATAGTGTATAAGTAAATAAAAATTTCTAAAAAATCCATTAAATGTAGGGATGTCAGTAAAAACATCTCAAATAAGCCCAAAGTAGGAATGGCAGTGTCAAGGGCATATTACTTTGTTGAACAGTTGTATGAGGCAAATAGTCTCATTAGTAGTCCAAAGTAAAAGATTCTTCAGTTAGTTATAAAGTGAAGATCATGTCATGTGTAAGGAATGTACTGACAGCACAGTAAAATGGCTTTATGTAATCATTTGACTGCACTACTGGACTAACCTTTTGACATTGCAACAATGACAATATTATCTTTTTCTGCTCATGCATTACCAACCAATTAGAATTGAATTGTTAATGACAACTTTAAAACTCTTCTTTAATTGTCAAAAAAATTCATTTGATTTGAGAGTCTAATAAATTTGCTAATGCAGTATATTGCAAAATTTGATTGGTTGATTGACATACTGAGATTATGGTAAGTATAGTATAAACATCACTCTGTTTTATTATTAATAATTATATTATGGTTGCCCAAACATTAGCACATTATTGGTGTTAACAGAAGTAGGCAACATATTTCCTATCTACTGCACGTCATTTTGGAACCCACACATAAAATCTGACATTGAAAGCATATAGAAGTTTCACTAAAAATCTGCTCCAAAACTGGCACTCAAACTATGACAACAACCTTCAACTTTTTAATCTGATTCCCTTATCAATTTGTAAAGACTCTTCTAAAATTGTTCTCCTCTTAAATTTATGAGTGGTTTTTTTTCTGCATGGTATTCTTTCACTCCAACCTCCTCTTACAAGATCCTTTAGGCATAATCACCCTAACAACATTTCATTTCCCTTCTCTTGATCTTCTGCTGCCCTTCGTTGCTTCCATGGTTTTCTTTGAAACTCTCTGCCTAGTGACCTTAAATCCTGCTGTTCATTTTCATCACTTAAAATGATGTTAAAGTATTACTAGCATCATTCATATGAACCCAATTTCTCTGTAATATATAGATATATCTGTTCTCAATTTTATCCCATCTATTGTACACATTATATCTATTAAAAGACATTATTGAGTGCTTTATTTGTGAAACAAAATGAAATAAAAGATAATTTAGGGTGATTCAAGTTTTGCGAGCGTGTTGATGCGTGGGCCCATACACTCATTGTACATTTTCTGCGAGGTGTCTAGTAGTCCAGTCCAGTAACAGCCCAGTAAAATTCAAATATAAAAATTGTGATCAGGTACTTTTGTGTGCCTTCTATGTAGGGATGTATTGGACTGATATCAACCATCCCTATAATAACTTCATATTTAGAAAATGTTTTTATTTACTTGTTTATATATACAAATAAGTTTTAATATTAAACAATAGCTATATATGTACAATACCAAGTAATTACAAGGAAGTATGGGCACAACACATGAATATTATTTAATCACACTACTTCTAATCACACCACTCTAATCATGACACTTCAAATGATATCAGGTACACAAGAGCAGTACATTTTTCAAAAAATGAAGTAAATATTGGTAGGGATAGCTAATATCAGTTCAATACAAATAATGTAAATAAGATAGTAGGAATGCCAATTGCATTATCCCTATATAATAGCACAGGCATAGAATCCAAAAGCATGTCACTGATATTATTTAAGTGATATAGTTAGTGAATATCCTAAATTGTTTTGTGCCACCTGTGCTATTACTTAAGGATGATACAATTGTCATCCCTACCATCTTGTTTGCAATCTTTGTATTTGACTGGTATTAGCCATCCCTACATTTACTTCATTTTTAAGGAAGATGTTTTTATTTACTTGCTTATATATATGAAGTAGTTAATGTAAAACAATAGCTGTGAATATACAATACCAGGTAATAAGGAAGTGTGGGCACAACATATGAATATTATTTAATAACACTACTTCTAATCGTGACACTTCATTTTTACAAAAGTTTTTAATATATGTGTTTGTAGGTGTGAAATAGTT
Source organism: Xestospongia bergquistia (assembly GCA_963965975.1). Taxonomy (NCBI): domain Eukaryota; kingdom Metazoa; phylum Porifera; class Demospongiae; order Haplosclerida; family Petrosiidae; genus Xestospongia; species Xestospongia bergquistia. The sequence continues at coordinate 5,241,480 of OZ014420.1, read as the reverse complement.
AATGTAAAACAATAGCTGTCAATACAGGGTAATTACAAGGAAGTATGGGCACAACACATGAATATTATTTAATCACACTATTTCTAATCACACCACTTCTAATCATGACAATTCAAATGACATCAGGTACACAAGAGCAGTACATTTTTCAAAAAATGAAGTAAATATTGGTAGGGATAGCTAATATCAGTTCAATACAAATAATGTAAATAAGATAGTAGGAATGCCAATTGCATTATCCCTATATAATAGCACAGGCATAGAATCCAAAAGCATGTCACTGATATTATTTAAGTGATATAGTTAGTGAATATCCTAAATTGTTTTGTGCACTGTAAAATTGGAGGTGTTATCGCAACACCGTGGTGTCAAACTGTATGGTCTTACATTAGCACCTGCATGCTACTGTAGCACTTTGGTGCTATGTCAGCACCAGACTATCTTATTACAGCACTGCTTTTGTGTGTCAAAATTCAGTAAAATGCTATGCAATGTAATGTTCATTGCCTTACAGCTAGATGTCAAGAATTGTCTTTAAAAAGTATAATAATAACTAAACTATATTATATTTAAGCACAATATAAAAAGAAGTTTCGTATGTGTCAGAATTAGTTAATGAAGTAATTCTTTTGAAGGAGCAGCAAAGCTTCCATCCTCACAATACGCACAAGCATGAAGATGAATAAAGGTATTCGTTGTTCATACACAGTGTAGAACTGACCTGATTATAATCACCCGTGAAGCCCCGCCCATCGAGAGTTGAGCACATGGTTAATATCCGTATTCTTTCTGTATTCTCTAGTGATATCCATGTTCCACGTTGTAAGGAAGGTGTTAGTCTAGCTGTTGTAAAGTATCTGTTGATTTGAGTATTATTAATCAGTAAAGATCCCCACAAGATTCTCTCGTGTAAGTTAATTTGTGTTTTTATTGTATACATATATCCCACTCCAGGGAACGAGCACAGCTTTGAAAGATGGAGTATTGACTCCACAGGCTAGAAACGAAATAATTAATGCATTAGCAACCCTTATAATGTTGTACACAACTCACCCTTCAGCTAAAAAGCTTAGTAGGGTAGCAGAAAGACTTGTCTCACAGTATCCTTGCCTTTGTGACTCAGTTGGAAGTGGCTATGTAAGTGTATATAATTTAAATGAACTGACATGACATTTCTGTAGGACTCTTGGAAGAAGAGATTACAAAACAAATTTAAAAACTTACACAGGTCAGAGAGAGCAAATGCTTGTGGCATAATCATTGAAGGTGGACCTGAAAGGAAAGTACAAAAGGAATCATATACATCCACACCGACTGAAAATATAACAAGCTCAGATATGGATGAGTACCGTCGCCAATTAGTGAAACTGAAGACTTTGTACCAGTCAAAGAAATGGACTTTGTTGGCTCTAAAGTCACTTATGTCAGAAACTTCTAGTATGTTTATGTTTCTCGATTCCATATATTTATTTATGCTCAGCTATACGAAGAAAGTGGGTGAAGGAAGACGAACCATCTGTGGAGCTTATTCTGGAGGAATATCCTTGTTTTGAACATCCACAAATAGTAAGTGACCTAATAGCTAAATTTACTTAAAATTATAAAACTGTTAGCTGTTGCAGGAGCTCGCCATTGTGACAGATATAAGTACTGATGATATGGATTGTAAATTGTTGAAGGTTTTGAAACAGGTCATGATATATTCTGACCTGGACACACATGGAAGTTAAGCGATTACTTGTGATGTATAAGGCCTTGGAGAACCCAACTAATGGTTAGCACTAAACTCAATTATAATAATGTTAACTGTTCATCTAGACCAGCTTTGTGCATTTGCTCTATCTATTGTATCATGTGTCATAACACAGAGGGGCAAGGAAAAGAGTACTATGTTCATGCCAGTCTTGGTAGGCAAACAATTTCTTTGAACTAAATTACATTTGTATGTAGGAACAACATTTGGACGTTGAAGAGTCACTTCAGTCTGTATCATCACCTCATCCCTTGATTATTGGACTGGGTGAGAGCTTGAGTAATTTAGTGGATGTTCTGGTTGTTGTCGAAAACAATGTTTTGGCAATGCCTAATCTAATGATAGCAGTTCATTCTTGTTTGGCATGTTACTATTCTTTTAACATTGCCTATCCTCCGAAGATGAAAGCAATGGGATTGTTTTTAGAGGCAACGTATCAGATGAAACCTTCAGCAAAGATTCCGTTACATCTGCAGGGATTTTTAAATAGTCTCTCAAAAATTACTGTATGACTATTGAGCATTACTTTCATTGTGTGATTCATTTATTTGCAACTTACTTTCTATATTCTTTGTTTTGTTTGTTCTTTTATTGTTTTGTTATGAAAAAACTAGTTTATGTAGACATTGAAAGTGTTGTGAGAAACTTACTATGGTGCCAACTTGACACCGATAAGTGTGTTATGTGAAGACTTACATGGTGTTTAATTGACACCATTATTTTAGTGTCAATACTGACACCATTACTGGTGTCATTCTTGCACAGACTGTTGACACCACATTTTGGTGTTACCATGACACCAGCGATTTTACAGTGTGCCACCTGTGCTATTACTTAAGGATGATACAATCGTCATCCCTACCATTTTGTTTGCAATCTTTGTATTTGACTGATATTAGCCATCCCTACATTTACTTCATTTTTAAGGAAGATGTTTTTATTTACTTGCTTATATATATGAAGTAGTTAATGTAAAACAATAGCTGTGAATATACAATACCAGGTAATAAGGAAGTGTGGGCACAACATATGAATATTATTTAATAACACTACTTCTAATCATGACACTTCAGATGAAATTTGTATATTTATTATGTGAAAGAGTAAGTCTTAAATGAATAACTTTCTATGACAGAGCAATATAAAGTTATTCATAGAATGGACTGGTACTAATAAATGCAATTAGTCATGATATGTCAATACATATCATATGACTTACCAGACACCACTGTGAACTCCATAGTGGGTCAGTAGAATCAGTAGGCTGTAGATATTTCTTTTGCCAGGTATGTAGTCTTTGGTGTTCTACAAAACCAACCTATACAATCAGACAATGATTTTTTAAATTTTTACTATTTCTTTTGATGGATCCATTTACATCACTATTATTCAACTAAAGACAGAATTGTTTTACATACAGTGGTGTACATATATCTACCCCACATGAATATTATTCTTGTTTATCAAATAGATGGTCACACAATAATATTGATTCTCCAAATAGTTCCTCTATTAAAAACACTATCACTTGAATGATGATGCAGCATTTGTAAACATAGTAAGGAACTACTTGACATTTATTATTATGTAATTATCCATGCATTACCTCTTGCTCTGATTTAAGAGCATTGGTATGATGTTGGATCTCTCCACCAATTAGATCTTTTACTTGATGATCACCATCAGAATCAAGAAGGAAGTGGTACATATTATTTAATGAACCAATCTGTAATAGAAATAATAGTTAGTGTGAGTAAAATATATCAGTGTCATGCTTACAGCTCCTAAATTTATAAAGCCATGTCTCTCAGCAATTTCATCAGCTTTGTCTTTCCCTCCAGTAACCTCTACTGCCCAGCTATTACTATAACGAATAACTATCTTTTGAGACTGTGTTAATGACACAATAGAACATAGTAGACTGCAAAGAAGAACAGCAGCAGCACCTGCTACAGCTGCCATAGTCTTGTCTCTGTTCTAATAAAGTTAGTTAATGAATTTGTTAGGTTTGACATCGTACAATAAAAGCACTCTCGGCATTTTATATACTCTCGTCCTCAGCCTACCACGCCCCATGCAAACTGCGAAAACATCAATACGTATAGCTGATAAACTTGAGCAATCCACAGTAGTTTATTTTGATTGGTTAACATGTGACTTACTATCTAAGATAATTTTGATTGATTTATTAAAATTGGACCACTAATTAGTTTATTTAAATTCAACAAGACATAAACCTTGTGGAAAAGTGTAACAAGACAACTTCTTCAGCTGAATCATTTCAAGAATGATTATATAGTGCTAACATTCAAGAAATTTGCAATATCTCCTAGTTGTTTATTAGCACTTGATGGACAGATTCTTCAAGAAGGAAATACATTCAAATATTTTGGTGCAATACTAATGAAGTATTTAGTTGGCATGAGCATATTTTGTTCTGTTCAACAAAAGCCAAAAGGATTATAGGCCTATTGTACAGACAGATGCATAGAAATTTTGAAACATACTCACTGTTATATCTTTATTCCTCTATCATATGATCTCATCTTGAATATGTTTATCCTCTTTGTGTTCCATACATAAACAAAACTACTTGTAGTGTCTATTAATAAGGTTACTTACTATTTTGTACATCATGTAAACAGTATAAGGACATATTCAAGACAGTTTATGACCTCATTTTAATCCTAGGCCTTATTGTTCTTTTTTGGGTATATATGTCATTATATTCTAACCAGAAAGTTAATCATTAGTTTAGAACACTTGTATAAGCTTTAAGTAAATTATATTGGAATGCAATATCCTTATGATTTAGTGGATCACTAAGATTATCTGATTTATGAATTGGTAATGCTTTATGTCATAATCAGGAAAACAACTAGTTTACAAAAATGTTTTAAAAAGCTGTGTAATAAAAGGAATAAGTTTAGGATGCTAAAAAATAATCCACATAAATAATTATTATCAAGATTCTTGGTATAGAGGTTTGAGATTTGCTATATGTATGGATTTCATCATGTGAAAAGTAATCATTGAGTATACATCTATTGAGACAGTTATATATTGATATTTATCTATGTAATGTAATAATTTATGCACAACTATCTAATACAATATAAAAGTTATATAATTTGTAGAAACTATTTTTCTGTATATACTTGTAGACTATTGTCCTTATCTTTGCATATTGAAGGGATATAAATGATTGCAATGAAGTAAAGTGACAAGTTCAATAAAATATGGTAATGATGATGATGAAAGGGGATGTTTAGAGAAATTGGAGATACATATTGTCTGTGGGTAATTTCTTTGCACACAAGGAAAGATCGACTATCATAACCAAGTTGGTCAGTACTCGTGTGACATCATCTGTATTACTCTTCTTTAACTTTAATGTTTAACCATTCTATAGTTGCAGATGTTTGCAAGTGCTAATCTAAATAATGTTATAGAATCCTGAAATTGTTTTTAAATAAAGAAAATATCATTAAAGACACTTCATCTTTGCTACAAAAAGCCTAATATTTTAAAAACACAATTATTTTCTTGCATATAATTAGTAAATCATTAAAATTACTTTTACTGTTCCTTTTAGGTCTTTGGCTTATTACAGATCAAGGATCAACTGATATACAGGAAGCAATTGCTTTAAATTATAAATAAAACAAAATTGATATTTATAGCAACAGTTGGGGGGCATCTGATAATGGATTGACTACACAATGTCAATATCCACCTCTACACCAGCCAGTACTATTGCATTTAGTATCAAGGATGAAGATAAGGTCAAGTCCCCTAATGCTAGGATCAGTGGTTGCAGTAATATGGTGCAATTGTTGGTTTCACTTTGTTCATTTACATTAAGTGTAATTGTGTTCATGTTGCAATTGTAGACATGTATGTTTAATATACATTTTAACTTAGCCATTCTATTGATGTATATGTTCCAAGTGCTAATCTAATTAATGTTATAGAGTCTTGACATTGTTTTTAAATAAAGAAAATATCATTAAAGACATTTTATCAATGCTACAAAAAGAATAATGTTTCAAAGACACACGCGTATAAAATTAATAAACTTATGTTGTATATTGTATTGAGTTAAAAGTCTATTTTTTAGCATATCTAATACTACATAGCTATACATATACACTACACTGATATACAAATCTAGCTTATATTAGGAGTGCAAACCTAAAAGCTAATACAATAAACAGATTATGAAAGGAAATCTTCCCAGCTGTTATTGTTGTTCCGGATGCTGTAGTTGATGGTAAATAGCAATAATTGCTAGCTATACTGTTTGGTGCTTGACATTCATATGGTTGGATGCATTCTAAAGTAGTGGCATTACGTAGCAGAGTACTGTTACATGCATCACAATACTGAGGTCCAGCAGCAGCACATCCTTTGGGACGAGCACATGCTGTGTCACATTGAGATGGAATGTTAGACACTGCAGGTGGTGTTCCAGACACACCATATAACGAAACAGATATATCACTCGTTCTTGCAGACCCCCTTGAGTTCCTCCAGTACACTTGTATAGTCCATTGTCCATTAGGGTTTTCACCCCAGTGTAGGACACTTAAGAATGGCCAATTAAGATAACCTTCTGTAGTGACAATATCATAAGGTCGATTAAACAATAAAGTAGAAGTAGAGCCTTGAGGAGAAGTGAGAGTAACACTGATATCACCACGTTTAGCACGATTATTATACAAGTCATAATTAAGATCATTTCTATCTTCATATAGTTGATTAAGTGCATCTACTTCATCTAAGTCATAACGATAGCCATTTGCATGAAGTGTCATAGTAACTATAATCTGTTCAAGATAAGTGATCTGCCCAGAGTAAGTGAACGTGACAATAAGTGGTGAACTAAGTGTAGCATACCTGTCACATGTAGAAATCAAAAACTTACATCAACAATTATAAAAATAACTAACCCAGTTGATCTTGATGGAGTCAAAGTATGTAACATTTCAGAAGGTACATTGATCCAATGCTGAGCTCGTGTTACCATGGCTTCAGCATCAATTGCTCCAAATCCAAAGTGATGACTCACTAGAGGATCACTAAGATTATCTGATTTATGAATTGGTAATGCTTTATGTCATAATGTCATAATCAGAAAAAACTGTAGAAACTATTTTTCTGTATATACTTGTAGACTATTGTCCTTATCTTTGCATATTGAAGGAATATAAATGATTGCAATGAAGTAAAGTGACAAATTCAATAAAATATGGTAATGATGATGATGGAAGGGATGTTTAGAGAAATTAGAGATACATATTGTCTGTGGGTAATTTGTTTGCAATCAAGGAAAGATTGACTATCATAACCAAGTTGGTCAGTACTCGTGTGACATCATCTGTATTACTCTTCTTTAACTTTAATTTTTAACCATTCTATAGTTGCAGATGTTTGCAAGTGCTAATCTAAATAATGTTATAGAATCCTGAAATTGTTTTTAAATAAAGAAAATATCATTAAAAACATTTCATCATGTATAAAAACACAATTATTTTCTTGCATATAATTAGTAAATCATTAAAATTACTTTTACTGTTCCTTTTAGGTCTTTGGCTTATTACAGATCAAGGATCAACTGATATACAGGAAGTGGTTGCTTTAAATTATAAATACAACAACATTGATATTTATAGCAACAGTTGGGGGCCATCTGATAATGGATTCACAGTGGAAGGTCCATGAATATTAACTAGAATGGCCCTTGAAAATGGTGTGAATAAGGTAATCTAATTAAAACATTGGGACTATGGAACATTGTACTATTTTAGGGTAGAGATGGTAAAGGAAGTATATATGTATGGGCTGCTGGGAATGGAGGTTTATGTGAAGATTTCTGTGCTGCTGATGGATATGTAAATAGTATTTATACTATAGCAATTGGATCAGTAGATGATCAAGGAAACCCTACATACTATGATGAACAATGTAGTGCAAAGATGGCTGTTAGTTATAGCTTCAGTTCCAATACAAGTTACAAGAGGCATGTGGTAAGGAGTATACCTTGAACATTTTTTGATGCTCATCACTGGATTAATGTACCTACACAAATTGTACAAAAGTTAGTACCAGAACAACTTCTATTTTATTGCCATATTGTAACAGAGATTTTATTAATACTAATGGATATTTTCATTGGTCTTTTATGAGCTTACATTTCTGGGGTGAAAATCCTATTGGTAATCGGATGAGTACTGTCTCACATCGTTCAATTATAGAAAAAGTCAAAGTGAGTAATGTTAAGGTTGTGCTTTATGGCACAAAGACTACACCAGATTCTGTTAAAAAAATACCTTCAATATGTCCATCATCATGTATACAGACTAAACATTGCTTTTCTGTGCATTGTGATAGTTGTAAAAATTTCAGAGAACCACAAACATTACAATGTTTGAACTCATGTCCTAACGGTACAACAGTATTTAGTAACTACTGCATTGATCCTAACAGTGATCTCAATTTCACTGTGATGCCTGGTCAATCCACATCTATTATAACAATGATATCTCCAACTTCCTCCAAAGTAACAATCACTACAACACTAAAAGGCAGAGATAAAACTGGTTACCATATTTCAAGCAGCCATTGCTGTATCTGGTTAGTACAATTGCTGACTACACAATGTCACTATCCACCTCTACACCAGCCAGTACTAATGCATTTAATATCAAGGATGAAGATAAGGTCAAGTCCCCTAATGCTAGGATCAGTGGTTGCAGTAATAACGTCCAATTGTTGATTTCACTTTGTTCATTTACATTAAGTGTAATTGTATTCATGTTGTAGACATGTATCTTTTAACTTTAGTATATATTTTAACTTAGCCATTCTATGGATATACATGTTTGCAAGTGCTAATCTAAATAATGTTATAGAATCTTGACATTGTTTTTTAATAAAGAAAATATCATTAAAGACATTTTATCAATGCTACAAAAAGCCTAATGTTTCAAATTCAAAGGTACATGTATTTTCTTGCATATAAAATTAATAAACTTATGTTGTATATTGTATTGAGTTAAAAATCTATTTTGTTAGCACATCTAATACTACATAGCTATACATATATAGATTACACTGATATACAATTCTAGCTTATATTAGGAGTGCAAACATAAAAGCTAATACAATAAACAGATTATGAACAGTAATTTTCCCAGCCGCTTTGTTAGGCACTGGAGTTGGTGTTCCAGACACTGCAGTTGGTGTTGAAGACACTGCAGTTGGTGTTGAAGACACTGTAGTTGGTGTTCCAGAAAATCCAGACACACCATATAAGGAAACAGATATATTACTCATTCTAGCAGACCCCATTGAGTTCTTCCAGTACACTCGTATAATCCATTGTCCATTAGGATTTTCACCCCAGTGTAGGACACTTAAGAATGGCCAATTGAAATAACCTTCTGTAGTGACAATATCATAAGGTCGATTGAACAGTAAAGTGGAGGTAGAGCCTTGAGGAGAAGTGAGTGTAACATTGATATCACCACGTTTAGCACGATTATTATAGAAGGTATAATTAAGATCATTTATATCTTCAAACAATTGATTAACTGCATCTACTTCATCCAAGTTAAAACGATAGCCATTTGCATGAAGTGTCATAGTAACTATAATCTGTTCAAGATAAGTGATCTGCCCAGAGTAGGTAAATGTGACAATAAGTGGTGAACTAAGTGTAGCATACCTGTCACATGAATGAATAGAAAACTTACATCAACAATTATAAAAATAACTAACCCAGTTGTTATAGATGGAGTCAAAGTATGTGACATTTCAGAAGGTACATTGATCCAATGCTGAGCTCGTGTTACCATGGCTTCAGCATCAATTGCTCCAAATCCAAAGTGATGACTCACTGTCAGACCAGCACCATTTATAAACTTATCATTAGTATTGGCTAATAGAGAATCAGAATTTGATGTATTTACAATAAGATACAAGATATCTCGCCAGGTTAGATCAGAACTAGATCATTTAAAAGCATATATAAAGCAATATGACTGAAAGCATATATAAAAAGTAATATGGCTATCTGGCAATATCATGGACTCACTTAGCCTCCAATGTTAATGCTACAACTCCAGAGACATATGGAGTTGCTGCGCTTGTGCCACCAAATGTTTTAGTACAATGACTATTACGAGCTAATGTTGCCTAAGAAAAGAAGTAATCACTATTGACTCATATAGTTGATGTTCAATATTATTATCAATATATCATGTACTTACAACTTGCAGGCTTTCATTAAATGTATTCTCAACATAGGCAACAGTAAATTTAGCAGAGCATGGTTCATCATAGCTAGCAGGAGCACCAATTTGAGAATAAGCGCCAACTGATATGGTATATCTGCTTTGAGAAAAACCATCAGCTGCACAAGTATCATAAAAATTTTCAGCTCCTCCTCCATTACCAGCTGCCCATGCAAAGATGTTACCTTTCCCTCCTCGACCCTAAAATAGTGATCAGAGATTGACTATAACAATTATATTAATATAATATAATTACAAGAATTGCATTAGAATGGAGTTAAAGGCTATTTTATTAATAAACTTGTAACACAGTTAAACATTAGTCTCTAATTTTAGCAATTTCTGTTATTAAAGAATTATTAAAGTCTTACAAATTGTGTTCCTTCTTTTAGAGCAGTGAGTGTTAAAGTTTCTGGTCCACCAACAATACATCCATAATCAGCTGGACCCCAACTATTGCTATATATATCAATAGCATTTCGTTGATGGCTTTCTGCACCTGCCACTTGAGCATCAGTAGTTGTGTTTTCACCCAACAAACGAATTCCTATAAAGTTAATTACTAGTTATAAAAACCTAAGAATAGACTAGAAATATATACCTATGATTAATTATATGAAAATAAAGATTATATTAAACTATCTTTTCTAATGCTAGCCATTATACCTGCAAGTTTTGCATCATAAGCCACACCCACTCCACAGACATTGTTTCCACGTACCATACCAATCTCTCCAGCACAAGCTGTTCCATGTGAGTCTGATCCAGAAGGATAAGGATTACTATCATAACTATTATAGTCATAACTATAAGTTGATATCTACATAAAGATACATGGAATCTATAACAGGACATTCTTATATGCTACATACTTGAGAAGATTTGTTTAAGTATATGAACATTGTAGTTAGTAATAAAAATAGCACGTTTTGTTAATATTTTTTGTGAGAATGCATGTCCCCAAGTTGAATCACTTAAAACAACAAATTGATTTTAACAATATAATATAAAAGGGACAGTTGGTTACATACAATTATAACAATGTTATAGTTACTTGGGAACATGGAGTTTTCTTTGTCATTTAAGAAAAGTGATTTAGAAAGAGACTTCAATGCAATTAGAAACCATTAATGTTATAGAATAGTACTTATAATGCTCTCAATCTTATAATACCTGATAGTTAACTTTATAAGTAGACTATATCAACTTACATAGTTATCAACCAAGTCACTATGATTATGTTCCACACCTACAGAAGGAAATAAAATTAAATTACATACAACACAACCTCACATAAAGGACATCCTATGTCATTTTCCTCTCTATCAGGTTACTTCCTTTAGACACACACTAAATATTATAATATATTATATAATTCTTTTATTAAAGACACCTCTATAAGGTTCACTATACAGAGAAGGTTACTTACCATCATCAATCACACCTACAATGATACCATTACCAGTAAATCCCTGTATCCAAGCTGGCTCTACATTGATATCTAATAGTAAAGTAGTATATCCAGTTTGACCAGTATTGTTCTAAAATAAGTAACAAATTGTAATATGCCATATATGGTAAACAGTTGAATTATTTTAAGACACATATTTCACACGTCTGAGAAATTTGAATATCAAGTTACATTATAAAATATACATGTCACTATATCACAGGATATAGAAGACTAATTAACTGATTGAACTGATCAGATTTCACTACAGACATATATCTTAAACAAAGATATAGATTCTTATAAAGATAAGGAAATCATTGTATGACAACGTTTTTTTGAAACTAAGTGTCATTGCAATCATAAGCCAACCAAATAGTGTACACCCATTAAAAAGTAGAGATGTCAGTAAAAATATCTCAAACAAGCCCAAAGTAGGAATGACAGTGTCAAGGGCATAATACTTTGTTGAACAGTTGTATGAGGCAAATAGTCCCATTAGTAGTCTAAAGTAAAAGACTCTTCAGTTAGTTAGAAAGTGAAGATTTTGTGTAAGAAATATACTGACAACACAGTAAAATGCATGGGTGTATGTAATCACTTGACTGGACTACTGGATTGACCTTTGACTTTGCAAAAATGGTAATATTATCTGTCTTTGCTCATGCACTTACTCATTTAAAATTAAATTGTTGATGACAACTTTAAAACTCTTCTTTAATTGACAAAAATAAATTTTCGAGAGTCTAATAAATTTGCTAAGGCAGTATACTGTAAAACTTGATTTGATTGGTTTACATAATGACATTGCCCAAACATTAGCAATATTAATGGCGTTAACAGAAGTAGGTAACATAATAAGCGATAAACTACATTGTGCATACAGGTTAAGGTGGCTATTGTCTAAAGAGATGTTATACACTGTTAAAATTGATTGGTTGATTTAACTAATACATGGTTATATAGATTACATGTGCAAAATGTAAGAATAATACTACTATTGTACTTTGAAATTGATAGTTATGTAGCTACATAAGCAGTACATTAAAAATGAAAATAGTCTTCTGATTACTTTTTCGACAAAAATAATTTTACAATTCACACCTGCATAACCAAGTATGGTTAAATCAACCAATCGATTTTTACAGTGTACAGAATCTTATAAGTTTGAAATTCAACTAATCACTTCTCTGCATTATCCTACTGCTCATCACTTTGGGACTCACACACAAAATCTGATATTGAAAGTCTTGAAAGCATACAGAAGTTTTCGCTAAAAATCTGCTACAAAATTGGCACTCAAACTATGACAACAACCTTCAAATTTTTAAAATGATTCCCTTATCAACTTGCAAAGCTTCTTCTAAAATTGTTCAAATTCACGAATGGTATATTCTCTTTTTTTGCATGATATTCTGTCACTCCAGCTGCCTCTTACAATATCCTCTATAAGCATTGTCTTACTAACAATGTTTCAGTTCCTTTCTCTCAATCTTTGTTGTCCTTCATTGCCTCTCTTTGAAACTCTCAGCCTAGTGACAATAAATCCTGCTGTTCATTTTCATCACATCAAATTATGTTAATCACTTGCATCATTCATATTAACCTAATTTCTATGCAATGTGTAGATATATCTGCTCTCAATTTATCCTATTTATCTATTATATGCATTATATCTATTCTGCTGTAAAAATTGATTGGTTGATTTAAACATTATTTGGTTATACAGGTTGCAATTGGAATCTTATTTTTTGTTGAAAAAGTAAGCATACTACTGTTTTCATTACTAATGAACTACTGCTTATGTAGCTACATAAACATCAATCTCATAATACATTAGGAACCAAAATAATGTTATGTTTACTTTATATATATGCTACTTGTATAATCATGTATTAGTTAAATCAACCAACCAATTTTTACAGTGTAGCACACGCTATTGAGTGCCTAATTTGTGAAATAAAATGAAAGAAAAAATAATTTAGGGTAATTCAAGTTTTATGAGTGGGTTGATGCATGGGTGTATGCACTCAATGCATACTTTCTGTGAGGTCAAAAGGTCAGTCTAGTAGCCCAGTCCAGCAAAAGCCCAGTAAAATTCAAATTATTATGTTCAGGCACTTTTGTGTGGCTTCTATGTAGGAAGGTATTTGACTGATATCAACCATCCCTACATTAACTTAATTTTTAGAATTTTTTTAATTTACTTGTTTATACTTGTGAAATAGTTAATGTAAGATAATAGCTGTGTATATATAATGCTAGGTAATTGCAAGGAAGTCTGCATGAATATTATTTAATTACACTACTTTTAATAACACTACATCTAATCATGACACTTCAGATGATATTTATTATGTAAAAGAGTAAGTCATCATGAACAAATAACTTTCTATGACAGAGTAATTATAAAGTTATTCATAGAATGCTTTGGTACTAATAAATGCTATTAGTCATGTTATGGCAGACTGACACATCATACGACTTACTAGACACCACTGTGAACTCCATAGTGGGTCAGTAGAATCATTAGGTTGTACATATTTCTTTTGCCAGGTATGTAGTCTTTGCTGTTCTACATAACCAACCTATAAAAATAAGACAATAATTTAATTTTTATTGTTTCTTTTCATGGATTCCATTTATGTCACTATTATTCTACTAAAGACAGAATGGCTTTTACATATAGTGGTATGCCTATATCTAGCCCATATGAATATTACTCTTCCTTATCAAACAGCTGGTCACAAAAGACTGCTTGCAATAATATTGTGTCTATAAACAGTTCCTCTATTAAAAAGCTATCAACTAAATGATGATGCAGCATTTGTAAATATAGTAAAGAACTAGTTAATCATCATGACATTCATTATTACGTAATTGTCCATGCATTACCTCTTGCTCTGATTTAAGAGCATTGGCATGATATTGGATCTCTCCACCAATTAGATCTTTTACTTGATAATTGCCATCAGAATCAAGAAGAAAGTGGTACATATTATTTAATGAGCCAATCTGTAATAATAATAATAGTTAGTGTGAGTAAAAACATACTTACAGCTCCTAAATTTATAAAGCCATGTCTCTTAGCAATTTCATCAGCTTTGTCTTTCCCTCCAGTAACCTCTACTGCCCAGCTGTTACTATAACGAATAATCTTTTGAGACTGTGTTAATGACACAACATAACATAGTAGACTGCAAAGAAGAACAGCAGAAGCACCTGCTACAGCTGCCATAGTCTTGTCTCTATCCTAATAAAGTTAGTTAATGAATTTGTTAGGTTTGACATCGTACAATAAAAACACTCTTAGCTATACGTCAATAGTGAATAGCGAGCAACCCCCGCAGCCGTTTTCTAAGATGATTTTGATTGGTTAGATTTAGTAAGGTGTAACATGTGACTTACTATCTAAAGTCATTTTGATTGGTTTATTAAAATTGGACCACTAATTAGACTATTCAAACTCAACTAGACATCGGACTTAGCTTGTGGAAAAGTGGTCATGATAACAAGACAGGTAGTTATTAATAATTTTATCTTTACTGTTGGATAAATAAAATCATTATCAGTTCTGACATTAGGTAAACAGTCAATTCCACATATAAAGGTAAGTTAGTAATCAAAACAACATTATAGAAGTTTGCTACATGGAGTATATAGAACAATATATTGGCTAAATCAACCAATTAGTTTTTAGTGTTGAAATACCATAAATAATATTATGGTCTAAAGACTCACTGTAAAAATTAATATGTCATTTTAACAACTAATTTATAGCTTACATAGATGGATTACTATGGTATGTTGTATATTTATATATCAACAAATTATACAATGATTAATTCACATAAATTCTACATTCAACAGTAATCCATCCATGTAAAGTACAAACTAATTATAAAAATAACATTGTAATTTTTACAGTGCACAACTTATATATAGTCTACTTCCTTACATTTAAATAAAGTATGATGATGAATATATTAAATGTTTGGAGGTAGGAATATTCATTGTTTATGCAGCATTCTTGGTGGCCAATTTTATGAAACTCACAATATCTCTAGAGATTTGTCCTTTTCTCCATTAACCTCTATTATGGACAGTGGCCCACCCATAGATGTCTTTGAGTATTATTAATATTGTTTGTCAATAGTGATTATTTTACCTATATAAATATGATTATAGACAGTATTTATTACATTTTACACCTTCTCTGATATTGCACCCATAGATATTAGACTTGACAAGCTATCATCTTGAATTTTCTCATGAGTCATAAAATTGAGATCATATATCTGCTAGTAGAAGTTTCATTCTGTATTTTTTAATTGAAATGATTTGATTTTCATATAGCTGGTATTGTAGTATTTGTTACTTCAGTATATTAAAGAATTCCAAAGAGTGCATGGACGCCTCTAGAATTAGTAGCTGGGAGTAGGTTTAGTAGCTGGGAGTAGGTAGCATGCACAGAACAGGGTTTTATCTATAGATGTTAGGTGTGTTAATTGTAACAATGGACAGTCAGTCACTTAGTTTATTTAAAGTTGCTGCTAACAAGATGATTATTGGTTACTAAAACTCCAATACCACCGAATCCTTGTTTATTCTCTATAGTTCTGTAATTACCAAACCAGTTGCAATTGGGGATATAGATTTTATCTTCAAATCTTAGGTATAACTTCACAATTGTTCTATTAAGGGTGTGAATTATAGCTTCTTTTATATTACCATTTCTATAATACCATCCATCAAGTAGTCTTCTTTGTATTATATCTAATTGTTTTCAAATTGCTCAAGTAACTAGTCAGTATCTAAAATGTTAATCAATTTTGGAGAATCCACAATCAAAACAGTATATGTTATTACTGTATGAAGCATACAATCTAAGCAGCAGTAAGATAAAAGATATCTCGCCAGGTTAGATCAGAAGTAGATCAATCCAAATTACATGTAAAATAATATGACTATCAGATAATATCTCACTTAGCTTCCAATGTCAATGCTACAACTCCAGAGACATATGGAGTTGCTGGGCTAGTGCTATCAAATGTTTTAGTACAACAACTATTACGAGCTAATGTTGCCTGACAAGAGAAGTAATCACTATTGAGTATTCACTCACATAAATGTATGAGTATTCACATAAACAATTCATGTTTAATATACATATCAATATATCATGTACTTATTACTTGTAGGTTTTCATTAAATGTATTCTCAACATAGGCAACAGTAAAATTAGCAGAGCATGGTTCATCATAGCTAGCAGGAGCACCAACTGATATGGTATATCTGCTTTGAGAAAAACCATCAGCTGCACAAGTATCATAAAAATTATGACCAGCTGCCCATTACCAGCTGCCCATGTAAAGATGTTACCTTTCCCTCGTCGACCCTAAAATAGTAATCAGAGATGGATTAATAATTGTATTAGAAAGGATTTAAAAGCTATTTGTAATGCAGTTTTATATTAGCCTTTGATTTCAGCAATTTCTAATATTACAGAATAATTAAAGTCTTACAAATTGTGTTCCTTCTTTTAGAGCAGTGAGTGTTAAAGTTTCTGGTCCACCAACAATACATCCATAATCAGCTGGACCCCAACTATTGCTATATATATCAATAGCATTTCTCTGATAGCTCACAGCACTTGCCTCTTGAGCATCAGTTGTTTCACCACCCAATAAACGAATTCCTATGAAGTTAACTAGTAGTTATAAACACATAAAACTAGACTAGAAAAATATACTTAATATTAATTATATAAAAGTAACTATTATATTAATCCATCTCTTCTAATATTTGCCATTATACCTGCAAGTTTTGCATCATAAGCCACACCCACTCCACAGACACTGTTTGCTCGTACCATACCAATCTCTCCAGCACAAGCTGTTCCATGTGAGTCTAATCCAGAAGAGAAGGATTACTATCATAATTATTATAGTCATAACTATAATAGTCATAACTATAAGTTGATATCTACATAAAGATACATGGAATCTATAACAGGACATCCCAACATGCTACATACTTGAGAAGATTTATTTAAGTATACAAACTGTGTAATTACATTGTAGTTAGTAATAAAAATATTGTATCTTGTTGCGAGAATGCATGCACCCCAAGTGACTATAAATTACTTAAAACAACAATCCATTTTAACATACATTCACTTTTACAAGTACATTAATTTTACAGTACTATAGTAATTAGTAATAACAACATGTACATTGGATGTTAATGATACTTTCAATATATTTTGTGAGGATACATGTAACTCAAGTGACTATGAATCAGTTGAAACAACCAATTGCTTTTAACAGTGTATATATAAAAGGATTGTTGACTACATACAATTATAACAATATTTTAGCTATTTGGGAACATGAGGTTTTCTTTGTTATTTAAGAAAAGTGATTTAGAAAGAGACTTCAATGCAAGTAGAGACCATTAATGTTATGCAACAGTACTTATAATGTTCTCAATGTTATAATACATATAGGTATATAGTAAACCTTATAAGTAGACTATATCAACTTACATAGTTATTAACCAAGTCATAATGACTATATTCCATACCTATAGAATAAGAGGAATTAAATTACATACAACAGAACCTCACATAAAGGATATCCTATTTCATTTCCCACTCTATCAGGTTACTTCCTCTAGACACACACTAAATACTTTAATATATTATATAATTCCTTTATTAAAGACACCTCTATAATAAGGTTCATTATATAGAGAAGGTTTGGTATATACACAATGCTATAAGCATATAAAAATATATATATTAAAGTGATTAAAAGCAATCATATAAATAGTTTTAGATTTATAAAATATAGTTACTTATCATCTTCAACCACTCCTACAATGATATCATTACCAGTATATCCCTGTATCCAAGCTGGTTCTACATTGATATCTAATAGTAAACTAGTATATCATGTTTGACCAGTATTGTTCTAAAATAAGCAACAAATTGTAATATGCCATATATGGTAAACATTTGAATTATTTTAAGACATATATTTCACAAGTCTTTGAATTATATTACTATATGTGACAGGAAACAGAAGACTAATTAACTGATTGATCAGATTTCTCTACAGACATATCTTAAACAAAGATATAGAACCTCATAAAGATAAGGAAATCATTGTATGACAACATTTTTGAAGCTAAGTGTCATTGCAATCACAAACCATATAACATTTCAGTCCCCTTCTCTTGATCTTCTGCTGCTCTTCGTTGCCTCCACTTGTTCTCTTTGAAAGTCTCTGCCTATACTAACCTTAAATTCTGCTGTTCATTTTAATCACTTAAAATGATGTTAAAGTATTGGTTGCATCATTCATAGTAATCCAATTTCTGCGTAATATATAGATATATCTGATCTCAATTTTATCCCTTCTGTTGTATGCATTATATCTATTAAAAGACATTATTGAGTGCTTTGTTTGTGAAACAAAATGAAATAAAAGATAAATTAGGGTGATTCAAGTTTTGTGAGTGTGTTGATGCTTGGGCCCATACACTCAATGTACATTTTCTGTGAGGTGTCTAGTAGTCCAGTCCAGTAACAGCCCAGTAAAATTCAAATATAAAAATTGTGATCAGGTACTTTCATTTGGCTTCTATATAGGGATGTATTTGATAACTACATTAACTTCATATTTAGAAGATGTTTTTTGTTTACTTGTATATATATACAAATAAGTTAATATTAAACAATAGCTATGTCTATACAATACCAGGTAATTACAAGGAAGTATGGGCACAACACATGAATATTATTTAATCACACCACTTCTAATCATGACACTTCAAATGATATCAGGTATACAATAGCAGAGGATTTTCTAAACACTTCATGACACTTCAGATGACATTTCTATATTTATTATGTGAAAGAGTAAGTCATAAGTAAAAAACTTCCTATGAAAGAGCAATATAAAAGTTATTCATAGAATGGACTAATGAATGCTATTAATCATGTTATGTTAGTACATATCATACAACTTACTAGACACCACTGTGAACTCCATAGTGGGTCAGTAGAATCACTAGGTTGTACATATTTCTTTTTCCAGGTATGTAGTCTTTGCTGTTCTACATAACCAATCTATACAGTGAAACAATGATTCTTTAATTTTTACCATTTCTTTTCATGGAATCATTTATTCTACTAAAGACAGAATGGCTTTTACATACAGTGGTGTGCCTATATCTAGCCCACATGATTGTCATTCTTTTTTATCAAACAGCTGGTCACAAAATATTGCTTGCAATAATATATTTCTTCCTCCATTAAAAACACTATAAACTAAATGATGATGCAGCATTTGTAAATATAGAAAGGAACTACTTGACATTCATTATTATTAGATTTTTTACTTGATGATCACCACCAGAATCAAGAAGAAAGTGGTACATATTATTTAATGAACCAATCTATAATAAAAATAATAGTTAGTGTGAACAAAAAATATCATTGTCATACTTACAACTCCTAAATTGACCAAGCCATGTCCCTCAGCAATTTCATCAGCTTTGTTTTTCCCTCCAGTAACCTCTACTGCCCAGCTGTTACTATAACGAATAACTATCTTTTGAAACTGTGTTAATGACACAATAGAACATAGTAGACTGCAAAGAAGAACAGCAAAAGCACCTGCTACAGCTGCCATAGTCTTGTCCCTGTCTTAATAAAGTTAGTTAATGAATTTGTTAGGTTTGACATCGTACAAAAAAAACGCTCTTAGCAATTTCGTCCCTAGCCTACCACGCCCCATGCCGATAGCGAAAAACGTCAATACCGTATAGCTGAGCAAAAATAGCTTTCTAAGATGATTTTGATTAGTTAGATTTAGTAAAGTGCAACATGTGACTTAATATTCTAAGAACTTTTGAGTGGTTTATTAAAATTAGTACACTAATTACACTAATTAAGTTTAATGACACATTGATCTTGTAGAAAACTGGTCATGATAACAAGACAATTTCTTCAGGAGTAAAATAGAAAAGGATATAGTTATGTGTATATTTCTGTCACTATACTGTTAACATTGTTTTATTAGTTGAGAATAAAAATGACTTAGAACAGTTTATTTGTAGAATGAAGTCTTAGTGTGAAAAGAATCATTTTGCTATTTACATTGATAAACTAAAATATTGCTCATTACATACATATTCCTTAATTTTTTATACAATTAGAATGTAATGCATGAAAACACATACTTCAAAGTCTGTTCAAACCATCCACTGACTTATGCAATTTTAGTAAATGTACTTGGTTTAGGCATTGCATTAAATTAATGTGTCAAGTTACACTAATAATTTAGGGACCAATCATAGTAGCTTTTAATTATTAATAATTAATAATTATCTGTAATTAAGAAGTTATAACATATATTATCATTTTTAAGAATTTGACACACATATATAATATGCAATGAAATACAACAATACCTTAATAGATAATACAAGTTTGTATCCCATATATAAATAAGAAGCTATGTATAAATATATTATTATAAGTATATATTGACAAAAGCTGAACAAATAAGTAAATAAATATTATGAGTTTAGTTGAATTAATCTGTTAAAAATAAATAGGTTATCTGCATATCTGCAAGATAATTCCATGATGGTGTGAGGTAGAAATGAGTATAAATATCAAAATGTCTTTACAACTACCAGCTGAACTGATTATTGTTATTAAATAATATTTGATAATTACACTGTCTAAGGTTGACATCTCCTGATGGATAATAACATTGAGTATGGAATATATTATGAAGAATTCATTTGCTTGCTTTCTAGATCTTTCTAGATTCTAATGTAGGTTAATCATAATATGTCTAATAGCTGACTGTAGTCCATGTTCCACTCATTCTAGGCGCTTATTTTTGAACAGCTTCAAGTAATATTTTTAGTATTGTATTGTATTGTATGGAACACAAAGAGGATAAACATATTCAAGATGAGATCATTTATAGAGGAATAAAGGTATAACAGAGAGTATGTTTCAACATTTCTATGCATCTTCCTGTACAAAAGGCCTATAATCTTTTTTGACTTTTAATTTGTTGAACAGAACAAAATTTGCTCATGCCAACTAAATCCTTCATGAGTATTACACCATGATATTTGAATGTATTTAATTCTTCTTTAGATGATTCAGTTGAAATTTATATTCTTAACAATAGGGAATAAGATCATTGGTATACAAAATTAATTATAAAAGTGCAAGAGATAGGAGGAAACCCTGTTTGTCACATTTGTTTGCTTCAAAACAATCAATGCCAGTACCATTTATTTCCAAGCAATAATTAACTCTAGACGTAGAATATTTCTAACAAGTTACAATTAATTCCATAAACATAGCAACTTATACTAAAGTAAGTTCCTATCTATATTATAAATAGTTTCTTTAAATCAAAAAAACATAATAATGTGTCTATTAATAAGGTTACTATTTTGTACATCATGTAAACAGTAAGGGCATCTTCAAGACAATTTATGACCTCATTTAAATCCTAGGCCTTATTGTTCTTTTATGAATATGCCATTATATTCTAACCAGAAAGTTAATCATTGGTTTAGAACACTTGTATAAGCTTTAAGTAAATTATATTGGAACACAAT
The DNA here is from genome assembly GCA_963965975.1 of Xestospongia bergquistia. Lineage (NCBI taxonomy): Eukaryota > Metazoa > Porifera > Demospongiae > Haplosclerida > Petrosiidae > Xestospongia > Xestospongia bergquistia. The sequence goes on along the minus strand of OZ014420.1, from coordinate 5,219,321 downwards.
ATCCTTATGATTTAGTGGATCACTAAGATTGTTTGATTTAGAAATTGGTAATATAATCACTTTTTGTCAGGAAAACAACTTGTTTGGAAACATGTTCTAAAAAGATGTGTAATAAAAGGAATAAGGTTGGGATGCTAAAAAATACTCCACATAAATGTTATCAAGATTCTTGGTATAGAGGTTTGAGAATTGCTATATGTATTGATTTCATCATGTGAAAAGTAATCATTGAGTGTACATGTATTGTTACATTATATACTACTAATATTTATGTAAAGTAATGATTTATGCAACTATCTCATACAATGTAGAAATTACATAGTTTGTACTAAGTGTCTTTCCATATATACTTTGCAGACTATTGTCCTTAAGATTATATTTCTGTAATACCAATAATTCTTGTCTTTGGGCTGAAAGAAACTCAATTTTATGTCTAACTAATTTTTCAAAGAGTGATCCTGACATCTTTCCTCTTAACATGAAAATGACAATCCTATTAGAGTTTGTAAAATGTTTTTTGGTTTTCCTTTTAAATTTATTGATTAAATATTACACTATTTAAAGGTAATCAGTTAGAAATATATAAATGAACAAACTTTGGCATACACACAATTAACTCTTTTACTACTAGATATTAATAAACAGATATCATTATTATTGTTATAAGTTGCTTCCATATCCTCTATATAATTCTGTAAAGACTGGTATTGTAGTATTTATTATTTCAGGATATTAAAGAATTACAAAGAATGGTAACCCATAGAATTAGTAACAGGGAGTAGGTAGCACATAAAAGGGCTATATCCGTAGATGTTATGTGTGTTAGTTGTAACAATAGCAGGGACGGGGTCAAATACACTGAATAGTATTTAAATACAAATACAGATACTCTCAAAATATGAAATACAAAATACAAATACTTCTAGCAGGAATGTATTTCAAATACAAATACAAATACTTTGAAAAGTATTTAAATACTTTTCAAATACTTCTTTCTACTATTCCAGAACATCCCCATTATTTGCTTTTACATGTAATCAACTAATCATTACAAATTATTTATTGCATCTAATAAAAAAGATCTTTTACATAGTCTTGTAGAAGAAACAAACAATTTAAAAAGGAGTATTTCATGAAGATATCACGAAGTATTTGAACTACAAATAAATATTTCCTGTTTCAAAAATTCAAAATACAAATATAAGTACAAATACTCCAATATAAATACTGATATATATAATCTAAATAATGTTATAGAATCCTAAAATTGTTTTTAAATAAAGAAAATATCATTACATCATTGCTACAAAAGGCCTAATATTTTAGAACACAATTATCTTGCATATAAGATTAAACTCATGGTGTACATTGCATAAAATCTATTTTTTGTTAGCACTTCTAATACTACATAGCTATACATATACACTACACTGATATACAAATCTAGTTTACATTACAAGTGCCAATATAAAGGCTAACACAATAAACAAGTTATAAACAGGAATCTTTCCAGCTGCTGATGGTAAATAGCAATAATTGCTAGCTATACTGTTTGGTGCTTGACATTCATATGGTTGGATACATTCTAAAGTAGTGGCATTACGTAGCAGAGTACTGTTACATGCATCACAATACTGAGGTCCAGCAGCAGCACATCCTTTGGGACGAGCACATGCTGTATCACATTGAGATGGAATGTTAGACACTGCAGGTGGTGTTCCAGACACACCATATAACGAAACAGATATATTACTCATTCTAGCAGACCCCCTTGAGTTCTTCCAGTACACTCGTATAGTCCATTGTCCATTAGGGTTTTCACCCCAGTGTAGAACACTTAAGAATGGCCAATTAAGATAACCTTCTGTGGTGACAATATCATAAGGTCGATTGAACAGTAAAGTAGAAGTAGAGCCTTGAGGAGAAGTGAGTGTAACATTGATATCACCACGTTTAGCACGATTATTATAGAAGGAATAACTAAGATCATTTACATCTTCGGCTAATTGATTAACTGCATCTGTTTCATCTAAGTCATAACGATAGCCATTTGCATGAAGTGTCATAGTAACTATAATCTGTTCAAGATAAGTGATCTGACCAGAGTAAGTGAATGTGACAATAAGTGGTGAACTAAGTGTAGCATACCTGTCATATGTATTAATAGAAAACTTACATCAACAATTATAAAAATAACTAACCCAGTTGTTTTAGATGGAGTCAAAGTATGTGACATTTCAGAAGGTACATTGATCCAATGCTGAGCTCGTGTTACCATGGCTTCAGCATCAATTGCTCCAAATCCAAAGTGATGACTCACTGTCAGACCAGCACCATTTATAAACTTATCATTAGTATTGGCTAATAGAGAATCAGAATTTGATGTATATACAATAAGATACAAGATATCTCGCCAGGTTAGATCAGAACTAGATCAATCCAAATTACATATAAAGTAATATGACTATTTGATAATATCTCACTTAGCTTCCAATGTCAATGCTACAACTCCAGAGACATATGGAGTTGCAGAGCTAGTGCCATCAAATGTTTTAGTACAACGACTATAACGATCTAATGTTGCCTGACAAGAGAAGTAATCACTATTGACTCACATAATGTATGAGTATCCACATAAACAATTCATGTTCAATATTCATATCAATATATAATAAACTTACCACTTGTAGGTTTTCATTAAATGTATTCTCAACATAGGCAACAGTAAATTTAGCAGAGCATGGCTCGTCATAGCTAGCAGGAGCACCAATTTGAGAATAAGCACCAACTGATATGGTATATCTGCTTTGAGAATAACCATCAGCTGCACAAGTATCATAAAAATATTCAGCTCCTCCTCCATTACCAGCTGCCCATGTAAAGATGTTACCTTTCCCTCCTCGACCCTAAAATAGTAATCAGAGATGGATTAATAATTGTATTAGAAAGGATTTAAAGGAAAGCTATGAAATGCATTTCATATTATACATTATCACATGGAAGTATCAAAAATTGGTTACACTACATAGGCAGTATAAGTTTGTTGCCTCTGTTTTCAGCAATTTCTGTTATTAAAGAATTATTAAAGTCTTACAGATTGTGCTCCTTCTTTTAGAGCAGTGAGTGTTAAAGTTTCTGGTCCACCAACAATACATCCATAATCAGCTGGACCCCAACTATTGCTATATATATCAATAGCATTTCGTTGATAGCTCACAGCGCTTGCATCTTGAGCATCAGTTGTTTCACCCCCCAACAAACGAATTCCTATAAAGTTAATCACTAGCTATAAATACATAAAAACAGACTAGATAAATATACCTATTATTAACTATATAAAAGTAACTATTATATTAAGTCATCTTTTCTAATGTTTTCTATTATACCTGCAAGTTTTGCATCATAAGCCACACCCACTCCACAGACACTGTTTGCACGTACCATACCAATCTCTCCAGCACAAGCTGTTCCATGTGAGTCTGATCCAGAAGGAGAAGGATTACTATCATAATTATAATAGTCATAACTATAAGTTGATATCTACATAAAGATACATGGTAAGCTCTTGTCATTATCAAGTTCTCATAATTATTGACATATAATATGTAAGCCTTATGGATGATAATAATATCACATTGATTCTAACTAATACATGATGATTTACATTGAATATAATACATAATGTGATATTAGAATGACGTAAACATTGTATCACACTGCTCTCATTACTAAAATCTACTAACTGAAACCCATGTAGTGAATTTTCAAAGCAATGAAGATTCTGTTTAACATCTTATAATTAGACAAAATAATAATAATTTTCGTTGATGCTAGACTTGTGCACGAGTCTTGTTACTATATAACTATCAGTGTTAGCTTTACTATATCATTGTGTGTGAGGGCTGTCACTATGTAATTTATAATAAGACATTCCTACATACATGAGAAGATTTTTAAGTACACAAACTGTGTACTTCCATTGTAGTTAGTAATGGAAATCTTGTTAATACTCTCCAATAAAAAATTTGGTGAGAAAACATGTACTGAGGTGACTATGAATAAATTACATATATTCACCTTTTACAAGTACATGAATTGTACAGTACTATACAACATGTACATTGTATATTGTTAATACTTTCTAATATATTTTGAGGATACAAGTAAATCAAGTGACTATAAATTACTTAAACAACAGTCCACTTTAACAGTGTATATATAAAAGGACAGTTGGTTACTTACAATTATAACAATACTTTAGTTATTTGGGAACATGAAGTTATCTTTGTCATTTAAGACAAGTGATTTAGAAAGAGACTTTAATGCAAGTAGAAACCATTAATGCTATACAACAGTACTTATAATGCTTATAATACATGGAGGTATATAGTTAACTTTATAAGTAGACTATATCAACTTACATAGTTATCAACCAAGTCACTGTGACTATATTCTATACCTACAGAATAGGAGGAATTAAATTACATACAATAGAACCTCGCATAAAGGACATCCTATGTCATTTCCCTCTCTATCAGGTTAATTCCTCTAGACATACACTAAATACTATAATATATTACATAATTCCTTTATTAAAGACATCTCTATAAGGTTCACTATTATAGAGAAGGTTTGGTATACAGTATTAATATATGTAATGCTATAAGCATATAATAATTATATATTAAAGTAATTAAAAGCAATAATATATAAACAGCTATAGTAGTTACTTACCATCATCAACCACACCTACAATGATACCATTACCAGTATATCCCTGTATCCAAGCTGGTTCTACATTGATATCCAATAGTAAAGTAGTATATCCAGTTTGACCAGTATTGTTCTAAAATAAGTAACAAATTATAATATGCCATATATATATGGTAAACAGTTGAATTATTTTAAGACACATATTTCACAAATCTGAGAGTCTTTGAATATCAAGTTACATTACTACAAAATGTACGTGTCACTATGTGACAGGAAACAGAAGACTAATTAACTTATTGAACTAATCAGATTTCACTACAGACATATCTTAAACAAAGATATAGTACTTTAAGTAAAATTTAGTTGGTTGCTTCATTATATGAAGACAAGGAAAAGGTCATATGATTACATATTGAAACTAAATGATATCATAAGCCAACCATATAAGGTATATACCAATATACTGTTACACTTTATTGTCTTAGATAGCTAAGTCTGTTTGATATAGACATTAGAATGATTGATATACAATTTATATGTTAATATTAAACAATAGCTTTAATACCAAGTAATTACAAGGAAGTATGGGCACAACAACATGTTAATCACACTATTTCTAATAACACTACTTCTACTCATGACACTTTAGATGATATTTATATATATTTGTTATGTGAAAGAGTAAGTCATGAATAAACAACTTCAATCATAAAGTTATTCACAGACAAATAGAATTAATGAATGCTATTAGTCATGTTATGGCAGACTGACATATTATATGACTTACCAGACACCACTGTGAACTCCATAGTGGGGCATTAGAAGCAGTAGGTTGTACATATTTCTTTTGCCAGGTATGTAGTCTTTGCTGTTCTACATAACCAACCTATACAATCAGACAATGATAGCATTCTTTAATTTTTACTATTTCTTTTCATGGATTTCATTTACATCATCATTATTCTACTAAAGACAGAATGGCTTTTACATACAGCGGTGTGCATATATTATACATATATTGTACAATATATGCATCATTAAAAGTTAACTTTATAACATAGAAGGAAATTTAACAATAGAGCGTTTTGACTAGCATTGTTGTTAATGTAAATATACATTTTCCTTTTGATTGGTATTATGTTACTATAATGTTTCTGGGAATGGTCCAGCTGAAACCTATCCAAATGCAACCAGATTACTTTTTGTTATTAATGACAAAAAGGTCTTAATTCTATCTTGTCTTTGATTAACAACAATTATCATATCAACAACAATGTTAACTTAGATACCAATCCAGAGCAAGTATACTCTAGTGTGAATCGTAGTTTTAATTGTTATCAGATGCATCTAGTCCATATGAATACTAGTCTCTCAGCTAGTCACAAAAGACTGTTTGTAATAATAATGTGTCTTCAAATGGTTCCTCTATTAAAAATACTATTAATTGAATGATGATGCAGCATTTGTAAATATAGTAAGGAACTACTTGACATTCATTATTATGTAATTATCCATGCATTACCTCTTGCTCTGATTTAAGAGCATTGGTACAATAATGGATCTCTCCACCAATTAGATCTTTTACTTGATGATCACCATCAGAATCAAGAAGAAAGTGGTACATATTATTTAATGAACCAATCTGAAATAAAAATAATAGTTAGTGTGAACAAAAATATTATTGTCATACTTACAGCTCCTAAATTTATAAAGCCATGTCTCTCAGCAATTTCATCAGCTTTGTCTTTCCCTCCAGTAACCTCTACTGCCCAGCTGTTACTATAACGAATAACTATCTTTTGAGACTGTGTTAATGACACAATAGAACATAGTAGACTGCAAAGAAGAACAACAGAAGCACCTGATACAGCTGTCATAGTCTTGTCTCTGTTCTAATAAAGTTAGTTAATGAATTTGTTAGGTTTGACATCCTACAATGAAAGTACTCTCGGCATTTTATATACTCTCGTCCTCAGCCTACCACGCCCCATGCAAACTGCGAAAACATCAATACCGTATAGCTGATAAACTTGAGCAATCCACAGTAGTTTCTAAGATGATTTTGATTGGTTAACATGTGACTTACTATCTAAGATAATTTTGATTGGTATATTAAAATTGGACCACTAATTAGTTTATTTAATTCAACAAGACATCGACCTTGTGGAAAAGTGTAACAAGACAACTTCTTCAGCTAAATCATCTCAAGAATGATTATATATTGCTAACATTCAAGAAATCTGCAATATTTCCTAGTTGTTTATTAACACTTGATGGACAGATTCTTCAAGAAGGAAATACATTCAAATATTTTGGTGTAATACTAATGAAGTATTTAGTTGGCATTAGCATATTTGTTCTGTTCAACAAAAGCCAAAAGGATTATAGGCCTTTTGTACAGACAGATGCATAGAAATGTTGAAACATACTCACTGTTATATCTTTATTCCTCTATCATATGATCTCATCTTAAATATGTTTATCCTCTTTGTGTTCCATACATAAACAAAATTACTTGAAGTACCGGTGTTGAAAAAGTAAGCACTTAGAATGTCTTTAGGTGAGTGGAACATGACTACAGTCAGCTATATTATTATGATTTACCTACGTTAGAAGAAACAAGATCAAGAAAGCAGGCAAATGAATTCTTCTTTGTAACATATTACATAGTCAATGTTATTATCCATCAGGAGTTGTCAACCTTAGACGTTTTGGTTTTTATACTCATTTCTATATCACACAAAATCATCATGGAATTATCTTAGTTGGGAGCAGACCAATGAACCTATTTATTTTTAAAAGATTAATTTAACTACATTCATAATATTTCTTTATTTACTTATTTGTTCAGTTTTTGTCAATATATACTTATAATGTATTTATACATACAATATATAGCTTCTTATCATGGGATACAAACTTGTATTATATATCATTGAAGCTATTTTTGTATTCCATTGCATATTATATATGTGTGTCAGATTTTTAATATATATTATAACTTATTTTAACTTATAGCTAAATATTAATAATTAATAATAATAGCTGCTATGATTGGACCCAAAATTGTTAGTGTAACTTGACACATTAATTTCATGCAATGCCTAAACCAAATAGATTTACCAAAATTACATATGTTTGTGGATTGTTTGAATGGGCTCTGAAGCATGTGTTTTCATGCATTGTATTCTAATTGAATTAAAAAATTAAGAATAATAATCATATGTCTGTAATGAGTAATACATGTACTTTAGTTTAATCAATGTTTATAGCAAAATGATTCTTTTCACATTAAGACTTCACTCTACAAATAAACTGTTGTCAGTCATTTTTATTCTCAACTAATAAAACAATATTATTAGCATACAGAAATGTACACATAACTACATCCTCTTCTTTTTTACTCCTAAATTTATTCTTAACATAGGGAATAAGATCATTGGTATGCAAATTAAAAAGTGCAAGAGACAGGATAACCTGTTTAATGCACCTGCTTGCTTCAAACCAATCAGTGTCGGCACCATTTATTTCCAAGCAATAATTAACTCTAGATCTAAAATATAAAGGGCTCTGAAACTCACTAACAAGTTATCATTAAATGTTTTAAAAAGCTGTGTAATAAAAGGAATAAGTTTAGGATGCTAAAAAATAATCCACATAAATAATTATTATCAAGATTCTTGGTATAGAGGTTTGAGAATTGGTATATGTATGGATTTCATCATGTGAAAAGTAATCATTGAGTATACATCTATTGAGACAGTTATATATTGATATTTATCTATGTAATGTAATAATCTATGCAACTATCTAATACAATATAGAAGTTATATAGTTTGTAGAAACTATTTTTCTGTATATACTTGTAGACTATTGTCCTTATCTTTGCATATTGAAGGGATATAAATGGTTGCAATGAAGTAAAGTGACAAATTCAATAAAAATTGGAGATATATATTATCTGTGGGTAATTTGTTTGCATACAAGAAAAGATTGACTATCATAACCAAGTTGTTCAGTACTTGTGTGACATCATCTGTATTACTCTTCTTTAACTTTAATGTTTAACCATTCTATAGTTGCAGATGTTTGCAAGTCCTAATCTAAATAATGTTACAGAATCCTAAAATTGTTTTTAAAGGGGGGCAGACATGCCAAAATTCAAAAATACTTTTTTTGCATAAATGAAATCTTTGACATGTCCAATTCACCCTAAAAATATTTCAATAATTTTTAAAAATTGTTATCACTGTTAAAAGCAAGCTTCTTTTCGAAGCGCTTTCAAGGCTTCTTCTGCAATTGCAACGTTCTTCCTATTAGGGTGGGGCTCCCTTGTGACGTCACAAGGGGAGCGATGCTAGGTGCAAAGTAATGGCTGAAGACTTTCAAATCGATCTATCTAGTCAGTATTCCAGCACATTAAGCCTCTCCTACTCTTCTTCTTCCTTCAATATGACAGAAAGCAGTGACCCTGCGTCATGTGTGGAATCTGACCTCGAGAAAGGCTCTGAGAACATAGTTGTTCCATATCAGTATGAACCAAGGAAAGTGGCTCTGAGTCAGAATCATCATATGACGAGTCTCAGAATGACGAGAGGTTACTAAATACTGAATGGTTAGTCTCTTGAGCCACAGAAGTCATTTCAGCCTTCTCCAACATTAGTTCAATAATGTTATTATTTATTTTGTTATGGAAATAATATATATCATTACTCTTGAGTCATTAACTATATATTAATGTCATTGAGTTAGTGATATTTGAACCCAACATAATGAGCAGATGGAAACTTTGTCCGAAATTTGTTGAGAACACAGCTAGGCAATACAACACGTATTTTTCTTCCAACCCAACACTAACTAGTAAACTGTTGATAGGAGATAAATCTGTATTGGGTGTATGTAATGGCTTACTGTAAGTGAGTTCAATAAAACCTTGTACGTACTTATATCATGGCTGCTCCTGAATATCATGTACCATAATGTTGCCTATAACTGAAATATCCTGCTTGTAGTACCCAAACATTTAGGCAAACAGGTTCAAATCTTTCATGTTCAGCACTAAGCTCCAGTAGGCATGACTATACAATGTCCACACTTACACTTATAGGTAAATATAATAGTATCTATAACACAACACAATATTTTGAAGTTAGCTAAGATAGCTCATGTAGCCTTCTTAATTCTTATTCATTATTATAGCTGACTAACAGACACAAGAGACTGACCATTCAGTATTTAGTAACCTCTCGTCATTCTGAGACTCGTCATATGATGACTCTGACTTAGAGCCACCTTCCTTGGTTCATACTGATATGGAACAACTATGTTCTCAGAGCCTTTCTCGAGGTCAGATTCCACACATGACGCAGGGTCACTGCTTTCTGTCATATTGAAAGAAGAAGAAGAGTAGGAGAGGCTTAATGTGCTGGAATACTGACTAGATAGATCGATTTGAAAGTCTTCAGCCATTACTTTGCACCTAGCATCGCTCCCCTTGTGACGTCACAAGGGAGCCCCACCCTAATAGGAAGAACGTTGCAATTGCAGAAGAAGCCTTGAAAGCGCTTCGAAAAGAAGCTTGCTTTTAACAGTGATAACAATTTTTAAAAATTATTGAAATATTTTTAGGGTGAATTGGACATGTCAAAGATTTCATTTATGCAAAAAAAGTATTTTTGAATTTTGGCATGTCTGCCCCCCTTTAAATAAAGAAAAAATCATTAAAGACATTTCATCATTGCTACAAAAAGCTTAATATTCTAAAAACACAATTATTTTCTTGCATATAATTAGTAGTTCATTCCAATTACTTTTACTGTTCCTTTTAGGTCTTCGGCTTATTATAGATTATAAATACAACAATATTGATATTTATAGCAACAGTTGGGGACCATCTGATAATGGATTCACAGTGGAAGGTCCACGAATACTAACTAGAATGGCCCTTGAAAATGGTGTGAATAAGGTAATCTAATTAAAACATTGGGATTATGGAACATTGTACTATTTTAGGGTAGAGATGGTAAAGGAAGTATATATGTATGGGCTGCTGGGAATGGAGGTTTACGTAAAGATTCCTGTGCTGCTGACGGATATGTAAATAGTATTTATACTATAGCAATTGGATCAGTAGATGATCGAGGAAACCCTACATACTATGATGAAAAATGTAGTGCAAAGATGGCTGTTACTTATAGCTTTAGTTCCAATACAAGTTACAAGGCACATGTGGTAAGGAGTATACCTTGAACATTTTTTGATGCTCATCAGTGGATTAATGTACCTACACAAATTGTACAAAAGTTAGTACCAAAACAACTTCTATTTTATTGCCATATATTAACAGAGATTTTATTAATACTAATGGATATTTTCATTGGTCTTTTATGAGCTTACATTTCTGAGGCGAAAATCCTATTGGTAATTGGATGTGTACTATCTCATATTGTTCAATTATAGGAAAAGTCAAAGTGAGTAATGTTAAGGTTGTGCTTTATGGCACAAAGAGTACACCAGATTCTGTTAAAAAATACCTTCAATATGTCCATCATCATGTGTACAGACTAAGCATTGCTTTTCTGTGCATTGTGATAGCTGTAAAAAATTTCAGAGACCCACAAACATTACAATGTTTGAACTCATGTCCTAATGGTACAAAAGTATTTAGTAACTACTGCATTGATCCTAGCAGTGTTTTCAATTTCACTGCAATTCCTGGTCAATCTACATCTACTATAACAACGATAATTATCTCCATCTTCCTCCAAAGTAACAATCACTACAAACACTAAAAGGCAGAGATAAAATCAATTATCGTATTTCAAGCAGCCATTGTTGTATCTGGTTAGTACCATTTCTGACTACACAATGTCACTATCCACCTCTACACCACCCAGTACTAATGCATTTAGTATCAAAGATGCAGATAAGGTCAACTCCCCTTAATGCTGGGATCAGTGGTTGCAGTAATATGGTGCAATTGTTGATTTCACTTTGTTCATTTACATTAAGTGTAATTGTATTCATGTTGTAGACATGTATTTTTTAACTTTAGTATACATTTTAACTTAGCCATTCTATGGATATATATGTTTGCAAGTACTAATCTAAATAATGTTATAGAATCTTGACATTGTTTTTTAATAAAGAAAATATCATTAAAGACATTTTATCAATGCTACAAAAAGCCTAATGTTTCAAATTCAAAGGTACATGTATTTTCTTGCATATAAAATTAATAAACTTATGTTGTACATTGATAAAGATCTATTTTGTTAGCACATCTAATACTACATAGCTATACATATATAGATTACACTGGTATACAATTCTAGCTTATATTAGGAGTGCAAACATAAAAGCTAATACAATAAACAGATTATGAACAGTAATTTTCCCAGCCTTATATGGTGTTCCAGAAAATCCAGACACACCATATAAGGAAACAGATACACTGCTCATTCTAGCAGACCCCCTCGAGTTCTTCCAGTACACTCGTATACTCCATTGTCCATTAGGATTTTCCCCCCAGTGTAGAACACTTAAGAATGGCCAATTAAGATAACCTTCTGTAGTGACAATATCATAAGGTCGATTGAACAATAAAGTAGAAGTAGAGCCTTGAGGAGAAGTGAGTGTAACATTGATATCACCACGTTTAGCACGATTATTATAGAAGGTATAATTAAGATCATTTACATCTTCGGCTAATTGATTAAGTGCATCTGTTTCATCTAAGTCATAACGATAGCCATTTGCATGAAGTGTCATAGTAACTATAATCTGTTCAAGATAAGTGATCTTCCCAGAGTAGGTGAATGTGACAATAAGTGGTGAACTAAGTGTAGCATACCTGTCACATGGATAAATAGAAAACTTACATCAACAATTATAAAAATAACTAACCCAGTTGTTTTAGATGGAGTCAAAGTATGTGACATTTCAGAAGGTACATTGATCCAATGCTGAGCTCGTGTTACCATGGCTTCAGCATCAATTGCTCCAAATCCAAAGTGATGACTCACTGTCAGACCAGCACCATTTATAAACTTATCATTAGTATTGGCTAATAGAGAATCAGAATTTGATGTATATACAATAAGATACAAGATATCTCGCCAGGTTAGATTAGAACTAGATCAATTGAAAGTACTTAAAAAGTAATATGACTATCTGATAATATCTCACTTAGCTTCCAATGTCAATACTACAACTCCAGAGACATATGGAGTTGCTGAGCTAGTGCCATCAAATGTTTTAGTACAACGACTATTACGAGCTAATGTTGCCTAAGAAAAGAAGTAATCACCATTGACTCATATAGTTGATGTTCAATATTCATATCAATATATCATGTACTTACAACTTGCAGGCTTTCATTAAATGTATTCTCAACATAGGCAACAGTAAATTTAGCAGAGCATGGTTCATCATAGCTAGCAGGAGCACCAATTTGAGAATAAGCACCAACTGATATGGTATATCTGCTTTGAGAAAAACCATCAGCTGCACAAGTATCATAAAAATATTTAGCTCCTCCTCCATTACCAGCTGCCCATGTAAAGATGTTACCTTTCCCACCTCGACCCTAAAATAGTAATCAGAGATGGACTATAACAATTATATTAAGATAATATAATTACAAGAATTGCATTAGAATGGAGTTAAAGGCTATTTTATTAAGAAACTTGTAACACAGTTTCACATTATTCTCTAATTTTAGCAATTTCTGTTATTAAAGAATAAATAAAGTCTTACAAATTGTGTTCCTTCTTCTAGAGCAGTGAGTGTTAAAGTTTTTGGTCCACCAACAATACATCCATAATCAGCTGGACCCCAACTATTGCTATATATATCAATAGCATTTCGTTGATGGCTTTCTGCACCTGCCACTTGAGCATCAGTTGTTTCTTCACCACCCAACAAACGAATTCCTATAAAGTTAATTACTAGTTATAAAAACCTAAGAATAGACTAGAATTATATACCTATGATTAATTATATGAAAATAAAGATTATATTAAACTAATGTTAGCCATTATACCTGCAAGTTTTGCATCATAAGCCACACCTACTCCACAGACATTGTTTCCACGTACCATACCAATCTCTCCAGCACAAGCTGTTCCATGTGAGTCTTCCCCAGAAGGGAAAGGATTACTATCATAACTATAATAGTCATAACTATAAGTTGATATCTACATAAAGATACATGGAATCTATAACAGGATATTCTTATATGCTACATACTTGAGAAGATTTGTTTAAGTATATGAACTGTGTAATTACATTATAGTTAGTAATAAAAATAGCACATGTTGTTAATATTTTTGTGAGAATGCATGTTCTCCAAGTGAAAATGAATCACTTAAAACAACAAATTGATTTTAACAATATATATATAAAAGGGACAGTTGGTTACATACAATTATAACAATGTTATAGTTATTTGGGAACATGGAGTTTTCTTAGTCATTTAAGAAAAGTGATTTAGAAAGAGACTTCAATGCAATTAGAAACTATTAATGTTATAGAATAGTACTTATAATGTTCTCAATCTTATAATACCTGATAGTTAACTTTATAAGTAGACTATATCAACTTACATAGTTATCAACCAAGTCACTGTGATTATATTCCATACCTACAGAAGGAAATAAAATTAAATTACATACAATACAACCTCACATAAAGGACATCCTATGTCATTATCCTCTCTATCACACACTAAATATTATAATATATTATATAATTCCTTTATTAAAGACACCTCTATAAGGTTCACTATATAGAGAAGGTTACTTACCATCATCAACCACACCTATAATGATACCATTACCAGTATACCCCTGTATCCAAGCTGGTTCTACATTGATATCTAATAGTAAACTAGTATATCCAGTTTGACCAGTATTGTTCTAAAATAAGCAACAAATTGTAATATGCCATATATGGTAAACAGTTGAATAATTTTAAGACATATATTTCACAAGTCTGAGAATCTTTGAATATCAAGTTACATTACTACAAAATATACATTACTACATGACAAGATATAGAAGACTAATTAACTGATTGAACTGATCAGTACAGACATATCTTAAACAAAGATATAGATTCTTATAAAGATAAGGAAATCATTGTATGACAACATTTTTTGAAGCTAAGTATCAATGCAATCAACCAAATAGTGTACACTGTACAAGTAAATTAAAAGTTCTAAAAAACCCATTAAAAAGTAGAGATGGCAGTAAAAAAATCTCAAACAAGCCCAAAGTAGGAATGGCAGTGTCAAGGGCATAATATTTTGTTGAACAGTTGCGTAAGGCATATAGTCCCATTAGTAGTCTAAAGTAAAAGACTCTTCAGTTAGTTAGAAAGTGAAGATTTTGTGTACAAAATGTACTGACAACACAGTAAAATGCATGGGTGTACGTAATCACTTGACTAGATTACTGGATTGACCTTTGACTTTGCAAAAATGGTAATATTATCTGTCTTTGCTCATGCATTTACCCATTTAAAATAATTTTACAATTCACAGTATTCGTTAAATCAACCAATCAATTTTTACAGTGTACAGAATCTTATAACTCTAAAATTCAACTAATGACTTCTCTGCATTATCCTATTGCTCATCACTTTGAGACTCACACACAAAATCTGATATTGAAAGTCTTGAAAGCATACAGAAGTTTTCGCTAAAAATCTGCTACAAAATTGGCACTCAAACTATGACAACAACCTTCAAATTTTTAATCTGATTCCCTTATCAACTTGCAAAGCTTCTTCTAAAATTTTTCAAATTCACAAATGGTATTCTCTTTTTTTGCATGGTATTCTGTCACTCCAGCTGCCTCTTAAAATATCCTCTAAGCATTGTCTTACTAACAATGTTTCAGTTCCTTTCTCTCAATCTTCTGCTGTCCTTCGTTGCCTCTCTTTGAAACTCTCAGCCTAGTGACTATAAATCCTGCTGTTCATTTTCATCACATCAAATTATGTTAATCACTTGCATCATTCATATTAACCTAATTTCTGTGCAATGTGTAGATATATCTGCTCTCAATTTATCCTATTTATCTATTATATGCATTATATCTATTATGCTATTGAGTGCCTAATTTGTGAAACAAAATAAAATGTGTAATATGTAGCTAATGTAAGAAAATAGCTGTATATATATAATGCCAGGTAATTGCAAGGAAGTCTGCATGAATATTATTTAATTACACTAGTTTTAATAACACTACATCTAATCATGACACTTCAGATGATATTTGTATATTTTTATTATGTAAAAGAGTAAGTCGTCATGAACAAATAACTTCCTATGACAGAGTAATTATAAAGTTATTCATAGAATGGATTGGTACTAATAAATCCTATTAGTCATGTTATGACAGACTGACACATCATACAACTTACTAGACACCACTGTGAACTCCATAGTGGGTCAGTAGAATCAGTAGGTTGTACATATTTCTTTTGCCAGGTATGTAGTCTTTGCTGTTCTACATAACCAACCTATAAAAATAAGACAATAATTTAATTTTTACTGTTTCTTTTCATGGATTCCATTTATGTCACTATTATTCTACTAAAGACAGAATGGCTTTTACATATAGTGGTGTGCCTATATCTAGCTGTGATAATGATGAATATGGTAATAATGTATGAATAATTATGTATTCCAGAATATTTCAGATGACCACATGTATCTATTGTGTGAGCACGTTTTGAGTTAGTTCTTTTTGAGTTTTGTACAAGTTGACTCTCTCATTATTCTTTTGTATTTATTGTTATATGTTGAACCTATCTTGGCCAGGTTACAACATATTTGGCGATGAGAGCTGAAACAAACTCATTAACTAGATGGTACAGACTACAGTGGGCAAGCTCGAAGTATTTCTCCCGAAGCTGCACAACTTCCCGAAGTATGTACAATGTGTGCAGCTCTACTTCAAAGCAAACAATATAACAGAGGATTGTAAGAAGGCTGTTTTTCTCTCTGCACTGGGCTATGAAATGTATGACATACTCACGAACATATTCACTAATCCTGAGACGGAAGACTTCGACATGCTGGTCGACAAATTGACTAACCACTTTCACCCTAAATCATCAATTGTTGCTGAAAGATATAAGTTTGGATGCTGTCGTCAGGGAAACTCAGAAAGCCTAGCTGACTTCTTTGTCGACCTCCAGAGACTTTCAGCTCGGTGCAATTTGAAGGCCGATGCTCTCGATGAAAACCTTCGTGACAGATTTGTCTGCGACCTTACTCAAGAGTACATACGGAGCAGGTTACTCACGAAAACAGACAAGCTCTCATTTGATCGAGCAGTAGAGATTGCTATCAGCTTAGAAGGAGCAAAGTTGAATGCTCAATTGATGAAGTCACAAATTGCATCACATGGGACCCGTGAGGTTCATCGTGTCGGTAATCGTTCAAGTAAGCATCAAAATCATTCTGTTGTTTCTTGTTACAGGTGTGGAGGGCCTCACTTAGCAAACAAGTGTCGGTTTATCAAAGAGAACTGTCACTCTTGTGGTAAAACTGGTCATATCTCTAAGGTTTGTCGCAGCAAGCCCTCTGTGATACCATACCTCACTCAAGCTCGTTCAAAGGGCAGGTCCCCCAAAGCAGCAAATGTTGTTGAAGAGACAAGTACATCTTCTTTAGATGACTTGCACCAGGGGTTTCGAGTTTATTCTATACCGTCTAGAGTTGTACCACTTAGAGTTACGGTTACAGCCTATGGTCACAAGCTCGACATGGAGCTGGATACAGGTTCAGCATTGTCTATCATCAGTGAGGACACCTTCAAGTCACTTTTTCAGGATGAGGTTAAGCTCAAACCCACTACTATTTCTCTACGTTAATATTCAGGACATCTCTTGACCATATTAGGAATAGCTGACCTCAAGATAACCTATAAGTCTAAACAGTTTACATTGCATATTGTTGTGGCCAAAGGTCAGGGACCAACCTTGTTAGGTAGAAATTGGCTTCAGTCCATTCAATTAGATTTGAAGTCTATTAAAGCTGTTTATTACAAATCTTCAGTAGAGGAACTTATTAAGAAACATTCTCGTTTATTCTGTTCTGAAATGGGCACTATTCAAGGAGTGAAAGCCAAGATTTTTGTACTACCCGAGGCTCAGCCTCACTTCTTCAAACCGCATCCCTTGCCATACACTCTTAAGAGTCGGGTTGAGGCCGAACTCGACCGACTTGTACAAGCTAAAGTTATTACGCCTACGCAGTTCTCAGATTGGGCAGCACCCATCATCCCTGTTATTAAGGCAGATGGAAACATTCGTGTTTGTGGAGACTATAAAGTAACTGTCAATGCTGTTGCAAAGCCAGAGGTTTACCCACTACCCGGAGTGGATGATCTTTTCACCGCCTTATCAGGAGGTACACTGTTCTCCAAACTTGATTTGTCAGATGCTTAACCAACAACTTGAATTAGATGAGGAGTCAAAAAGTACACTACCATTAATACTACTAAAGGCATCTTCCAATACCAAAGGTTGCCATTTGGCATATTTTCTGCCCCATCCATTTTTCAGAGGACAATGGAAAGTTTAATGCAAGGCCTACCAGGGATTGTAGTTTACATCGATGATATTCTTGTCACTGGGAAGACTCCTAAAGAGCATCTACGTAACTTAGACCAAGTGATACACTGGCTAGAACAGGCAGATGCCACACTAAAAGAATCGAAACGTACCTTCGCTGCACCATCAGTGGAATACCTAGGCCATATCATAGATAAGGATGGACTCCACCCATCTGAAGAGAAACTACAAGCAATACAATTAGCACCAGAACCATGGAACATAATTGAACTCAAATCTTTTCTAGGTTTACTAAATTATTATGCTAAATTTTTACCTAACCTTTCTGTTGTTTTTTTTCCTCTCTATAGGTTTCTCTGAAAACATGTGAAGTGAGAATTGACGGAGGAACAGTCACTAGAGTTTAAACAAGCTAAAAAGTTGCCACATTCGTCTACTTTGCTAGTTCATTATGATAGTCAGAAGGAGTTATTACTATCTTGTGATGCCTCTGCTTATGGAGTAGGTGCTGTTCTAGCACACCATATGGAGGATGGGTCAGAGATGCCCATTGCTTTCATTTCACGTACTTTGACACCCGCAGAAAAAAATTACTCACAACTGGAGAAGATGTCTGGCTGTGGTAATTGCTGTTAAAAAGTTCCATCAACACTTGTTAAGGCAGAAATTTATCATATATTCAGATCATCAACCTTTGATGTATTTGTTCAGTGAGAACCGCCCAGACCCTCAGATGGCTGCTCCTAGGATCCAGCGATGGTCCTTATTCTTAAGCTCTTATCAGTATGTTATCCAATACCAACCTGGTCACAAGATTGCCAATGCTGATGCTTTTAGCAGACTACCTATAACTGACAAACAGTTTAATTTTAATTTTAAGGATGGAGAAGTTAATTTCCTTCTTAATCATCTTTCAGAGGTAATAATTACAGCATCCCAGATTGAACACTGGACTAGTAAGGATCCAATTCTCTCGCGTGTACATCATTTCATTCTACATGGTTGGAATACTACTAATTCTAATGATGATTTCCAAAATTATTTTAATCATCGAAACGAATTAAGCGTTGTGGATGGCTGCATACTATGGGGGTCACGTGTTGTGATTCCACCTCAGGGTTGTGCCATTGTATTAGAGCAACTTCATGACACTCATCCTGGCACCAATCGAATGAAAAGTTTGGCTAGATCATATGTCTGGTGGCCACATCTTGATTCTGATATTGTTATTAAAGTAAGACATTGTCACATTTGTCAAAATAATCGTTCATCATCCCTGAAGGCTCCTTTACACCCATGGGAATGGACTAGTAGACCTTGGTCAAGATTACACATAGACCATGCAGGACCCTTTCAGGGTAAACTTTTTCTAGTAGTTGTAGACACACATTCCAAATGGATCGACATTCAAATAGTCAAGTCTACATATTCCGATTCAACAATTGCAGTCTTACGTTACCTTTTTGCTACTCATGGCCTTCCAGAACACGTAGTATCAGATAATGGACCTGGTTTTAGAAGCTCAGTATTTCAGAATTTTATGTCCCAAAACGAGATAAACACTCTTTTACCTCTCCCTATCACCCAGCTTCAAATGGGTTGGCTGAATGTGCTGTACAAACTTTTAAGCATGCTGTCTTAAAAATAGAAGGCCCCTTGGAACTTAGGTTAGCTCGATTTTTGTTGAATACTGTGTAACACCTCAGACTACTACGGAAGTTTCACCATCTGAACTATTAATGGGGAGACAACTCCTTACTTCATTAGATTTACTACACCCAGACACTTCATGCAAAGTGTCAGAGAAACAAGACAAGTTGATTAGGAATAAAGTCCCTCGTAAGTTTGAAATTGGTGATAAACTTTTTGCAAAAAAACTTCCATGGAACAGAATGGATACCTGTTAAGGTTACAAAAGTCACTGGTCCACTTTCATATGAGGTACAAACAAACACTGGCATTGTTCTAAGACGTCATGTAGACCACCTTAGACGTAACTATTCTGACCATGTTCTACAGGAACCAGTTGAAGATTTGTTTATGTCAGATGCGTTAACTCCAAATCTAGATACTCCTGCAGTTCAAGTCGATATACCACCACCTGCACAAGTTTGTCCTGTTGCTGTTTGTCATTCTACTCATGTACCTCGACCTGTTGATTGTTTTCACCCCTACTTCAAACTTAAGAGGGGGGAAATGTGATAATGATGAATATGGTAATAATTTATGAATATTTATGTATTCCAGAATACTCCAGATTAGCACATGTATCTATTGTGTGAGCACGTTTTGAGTTAGTTCTTTTTGAGTTTTGTACAAGTGGACTCTCTGTCTTTATTCTTTTGTATTTATTGTTATATGTTGAACCTATCTTGGCCAGGTTACAACACTAGCCCACATGAATATTACTCTTCATTATCAAACAGCTGGTCACAAAAGACTACTTACGATAATATTTTGTCTCTGAATAGTTCCCCTATTAAAAAGCTATCAACTAAATGATGATGCAGCATTTATAAATATAATAAAGAATTAGTTAATCATCATGACATTCATTATTATGTAATTGTCCATGCATTACCTCTTGCTCTGATTTAAGAGCATTGGTATGATATTGGATCTCTCCACCAATTAGATCTTTTACTTGATGATCACCATCAGAATAAAGAAGAAAGTGGTACATATTATTTAATGAACCAATCTGTAATAAAAATAATAGTTAGTGTGAGTAAAAACATACTTACAGCTCCTAAATTTATAAAGCCATGTCTCTCAGCAATTTCATCAGCTTTGTCCTTCCCTCCAGTAACCTCTACTGCCCAGCTGTTACTATAACGAATAACTATCTTTTGAGACTGCGTTAATGACACAATAGAACATAGTAGACTGCAAAGAAGAACAGCAGCAACACCTGCTACTGCTGTCATAGTCTTGTCTCTATCGTAATAAAGTTAGTTAATGAATTTGTTAGGTTCCGTATAGCGAGCAACCCCGCAGCCGTTTTCTAAGATGATTTTGATTGGTTAGATTTAGTAAGGTGTAACATATGACTTACTACCTAAAGTCATTTTGATTGGTTTATTAAAATTAGACCACTAATTAGACTATTCAAACTCAACAAGACATCGGACTTAGCTTGTGGAAAAGTGGTCATGATAACAAGACAGGCAGTTATTAATAATTTTATCTTTACTGTTGGATAAATAAAATCATCATCAGTTCTGACATTAGGTAAACAGTCGATTCCACATATATAGGTAAGTTAGTAATCAAAACAGCATTATAGAAGTTTGCTACATGCAGTATATAGAACAATATATTGGCTAAATAACCAATTAGTTTTTAGTGTTGAAATACCATAAATAACATTATGGTCTAAAGACTCACTGTAAAAATTAATATGTCATTTTAACAACCAATTTGTAGCTTACATAGATGGATTACTATTGTTGTTGTATGTTTACATATCAACAAATTATACAATGATTAATTCACATAAATTCTACATTCAATAGTAATACACCCATGTAAAGTACAAACTAATTATTAAAATAACATTGTAATTTTTACAGTGCACAACTTATATATAGTCTACTTCCTTACATTTAAATAAAGTATGATGATGAATATATTAAATGTTTGGAGGTAGGAATATTCATTGTTTATGAAGCATTCTTGGTGGCCAATTTTATGAAACTCATAATATCTCTAGAGATTTGTCCTTTTCTCCATTAACCTCTATTATGGACAGTGGCCCATCCATAGATGTCTTTGAGTATTATTAATATTGTTTGTCACTAGTGATTATTTTACCTATAAATATAGACAGTCTTGGTGGTCACTTTCACAATATTTATTACATTTTACACCTTCTCTGGAATATTCCACCCATAGATATTGGACTTAACAAGCTATCATCTTGAATTTTCTCATGAGTCATAAAATTGAGATCATATACCCGCTAGTGGAATTTTTATTCTGTATTTTTTAATTGAAATGATTTGATTTTCATATAGCTGGTATTGTAGTATTTGTTACTTCAGTATATTAAAGAATTGCAAAGAGTGGACACCTCTAGAATTAGTAGCTGGGAGTAGGTAGCATGCACAGAATAGGGTTATATCTATAGATGTTAGGTGTGTTAATTGTAACAATAGACAGTCAGTCACTTACTTTATTATTTAAAGTCGCTGCTAACAAGATGATTATTGGTGACTAAAACTCCAATACCACCAAATCCTTGTTTATTCTCTATAGTTCTGTAATTACCAAACCAGTTGCAATTGAGGATATAGATTTTAACTTCAAATCTTAGGTATAACTTCACAATTGTTCTATTAAGGGTGTGAATTATAGCTTCTTTTATATTTATATTTCTTTGTATTATATCTAATTGTTTTTAAATTGCTCAAGTAACTAGTCAGTATCTAAAATGTTAGTCAATTTTGGAGAATCCACAATCAAAACAATATATGTTATTACTATATGAAGCATACAATCTAAGCAGCAGTACAGGTTGGATGCACACATGATGCATGATTGATGTAGTGCTGGAGACAACAAAGTATAGGATGCTGTTTGATAGGGAATGGTGGAGTTGGATATAGGGTGGATGGATTAGAGGCATATACTGAGGTTGTTATGATTGGTGTAAGGACGTTTGAATATGAGGGTGCTGGCACTGTAAGGAATATTGGAGTTGGAAGTAAAGAAGTAGGGAGGTACTTGTGATGGTTGAGGTAAAGGTAATGTGTGGCGATAAAATTGAGGTGGAAGAGAATGATAAGTTGGTAAAAATTTACAATTGATTTATAGATATATGAGTTGGAAAATGTGGTGGCTGGGTAGCAATCCGTGTGATGGGATAAAAAATGACTGCAATGAAGTAGAGTGACAAATTGGGTAAAATATGGTTATGATAATAATGATGTAAAGGGGATGTGTTGACTATTGAGAAATTGGAGATACATATCTTTGATAGACCATTTACCAGGTAGAACGTCTTGGGTATAATGCCTTTTATGATGTCACTTGACATGTCTGTAGGTAATTTATTTGCATACAAGGAAAGATTGACTATCATAACCAAGTTGATCTACTTGCGCAACATCTTCATTTACATTACTTTTCTTTAACTTTAATCATTAGCCATTCTATAGCTACAGATCTTTGTAAGTGCTAATCTAAATAACGTTACGTTGTTGAATTCTGAGATTTTTTATAAAGAAAAAAACTAAAGATATTACATCATTGCTACAAAAGACCTAATACTTTTAAAAACACAATGATGTTCTTACATATAAGATTAAACTCATGGTGTACATTGCATAAAATCTATTTTTTGTTAGCACTTCTAATACTACATAGCTATACATATACACTACACTGATATACAAATCTAGTTTACATTACAAGTACAAATATAAAGGCTAACACAATAAACAGATTATAAATAGCAATATTTCCAGCTGCTGATGGTAAAAAGCAATAATTGCTAGCTATACTGTTTGGTGCTTGACATTCATATGATTGGATGCATTCTAAAGTAGTGGCATTACGTATCAGAGTGCTGTTACATGCATCACAATACTGAGGTCCAGCAGCAGCACATCCTTTGGGACGAGCACATGCTGTATCACATTGAGATGGAATGATAGACACTGCAAGTGGTGTTCCAGACACACCATATAACGAAACAGATATATCACTTGTTCTTGCAGACCCCCTTGAGTTCCTCCAGTATATTCGTATACTCCATTGTCCATTAGGATTTTCACCCCAGTGTAGGACACTTAAGAATGGCCAATTAAGATAACCTTCTGTAGTGACAATATCATAAGGTCGATTAAACAATAAAGTAGAAGTAGAGCCTTGAGGAGAAGTGAGAGTAACACTGATATCACCACGTTTAGCACGATTATTATACAAGTCATAATTAAGATCATTTCTATCTTCATATAGTTGATTAAGTGCATCTACTTCATCTAAGTCATAACGATAGCCATTTGCATGAAGTGTCATAGTAACTATAATCTGTTCAAGATAAGTGATCTGCCCAGAGTAAGTGAATGTGACAATAAGTGGTGAAGTAAGTGTAGCATACCTGTCACATGAATGAATAGAAAACTTACATCAACAATTATAAAAATAACTAACCCAGTTGATCTTGATGGAGTCAAAGTATGTAACATTTCAGAAGGTACATTGATCCAATGCTGAGCTCGTGTTACCATGGCTTCAGCATCAATTGCTCCAAATCCAAAGTGATGACTCACTGTCAGACCAGCACCATTTATAAACTTATCATTAGTATTGGCTAATAGAGAATCAGAATTTGATGTATATACAATAAGATACAAGATATCTCGCCACGTTAGATCAGAACTAGATCAATCCAAATTACATGTAAAGTAATATGACTATCTAATAATATCTCACTTAGCTTCCAATGTCAATGCTACAACTCCAGAGACATATGGAGTTGCAGAGCTAGTGCCATCAAATGTTTTAGTACAACGACTATTACGAGCTAATGTTGCCTGACAAGAGAAGCAATCACTATTGACTCACATAATGTATGAGCATCCACATAAACAATTCATGTTCAATATACATATCGATATATAATAAACTTACCACTTGTAGGTTTTCATTCAGTGTATTCTCAACATAGGCAACAGTAAATTTAGCAGAGCATGGTTCATCATAGCTAGCAGGAGCACCAATTTGAGAATAAGCACCAACTGATATGGTATATCTGCTTTGAGAATAACCATCAGCTGCACAAGTATCATAGTAATATTTAGCTCCTCCTCCATTACCAGCTGCCCATGTAAAGATGTTACCTTTCCCTCCTCGACCCTAAAATAGTAACCAGAGATGGATTAATAATTGTATTAGAAAGGGTTTAAAATAAACACTTTGAAATTCAGTTTCATATTATACATTATAACATAGAAGCAACAAAAAATTGGCTGCACTACATAGTCAGTATAAGTTTGTTGCCTTTGATTTCAGCAATTTCTAATGTTATTATTGAATAAAGTCTTACAGATTGTGTTCCTTCTTCTAGAGCAGTGAGTGTTAAAGTTTCTGGCCCACCA
This sequence comes from Xestospongia bergquistia, assembly GCA_963965975.1. Classification (NCBI taxonomy): domain Eukaryota; kingdom Metazoa; phylum Porifera; class Demospongiae; order Haplosclerida; family Petrosiidae; genus Xestospongia; species Xestospongia bergquistia. The sequence goes on along the minus strand of OZ014420.1, from coordinate 5,193,918 downwards.
ACAATAAATCCATAATCAGCTGGACCCCAACTATTGCTATATATATCAATAGCATTTCGTTGATGGCTCTCTGCACTTGCATCTTGAGCATCAGTTGTTTCACCACCCAACAAACGAATTCCTATAAAGTTAATTACTACTTATAAACACATAAAAATAGACCAGAAATATATATCTATTATTAATTATATAAAAAGTAACTATTATATTAAGTCATCTCTTGTAAACCATTATACCTGCAAGTTTTGCATCATAAGCCACACCCACTCCACAGACACTGTTTCCACGTACCATACCAATCTCTCCAGCACAAGCTGTTCCATGTGAGTCTTCCCCAGAAGGAAAAGGATTACTATCATAACTATAATAGTCATAACTATAAGTTGATATCTACATAAAGATACATTGAATCTATAACAGGACATCTCTACATGCTACATACTTGAGAAGATTTGCTTAAGTATACAAACTGAGCAATTACATTGTAGTTAGTAATAAAATAGTATATCTTGTTAATACTTTTCAATGTATTTTGTGAGAATGCATGCACCCCAAGTGACTATAAATTACTTAAAACAACAATCCATTTTAACAGTGTATATATAAAAGGACAGTTGGTTACATACAATTATAACAATATTATAGTTATTTGGGAACACGGAGTTTTCTTTGTTATTTAAGACAAGCGATTTAGAAAGAGACTTCAATGCAAGTAGAAACCATTAATGTTATAGAACAGTACTTATAATGCTGTCAATCTTATAATACATATGGATATATAGTTAACCTTATAAGTAGACTATATCAACTTACATAGTTATTAACCAAGTCACTATGACTATATTCCATACCTATAGAACAAGAGGAATTAAATTACATACAATAGAACCTCATATAAAGGATATCCTATGTTATCTCTCTCTATCAGGCTACTTCCTCTATACATACACTAAATACTTTAATATATACTACATAATTCTTTAATATATTATATAATTCCTTTATTAAAGACATTTCTATAAGTTAACTATATAGAGAAGGTTTGGTATATAGCATTAAAATATGCAATGCTTAAGCATAGAATAATTATGTATTAATATGATTAAATGCAATCATATAAACAGTTATAGATTTAGTTACTTACCATCATCAACCACACCTACAATGATACCATTACCAGTATATCCCTGTATCCAAGCTGGTTCTACATTGATATCTAATAGTAAACTAGTATATCCAGTTTGACCAGTATTGTTCTAAAATAAGCAACAAATTGTAATATGCCATATATGGTAAACAGTTGAATTATTTTAAGACACATATTTCACATGTCTGAGAATCTTTGAATATCAAATTATATTACTACAAAATGTACATGTTATTATGTGACAGGAAACAGAAGACTAATTAACTGATTGAACTGAACAAATTTCTCTACAGACATGTCTTAAACAAAGATACAGAACCTCATAAAGATAAGGAAATCATTGTATGACAACGTTTTTGAAGCTAAGTCATTGCAATCATAAGCTAACCAAATAGTGTATAAGTAAATAAAAATTTCTAAAAAATCCATTAAATGTAGGGATGTCAGTAAAAACATCTCAAATAAGCCCAAAGTAGGAATGGCAGTGTCAAGGGCATATTACTTTGTTGAACAGTTGTATGAGGCAAATAGTCTCATTAGTAGTCCAAAGTAAAAGACTCTTCAGTTAGTTATAAAGTGAAGATCATGTCATGTGTAAGGAATGTACTGACAGCACAGTAAAATGGCTTTATGTAATCATTTGACTGCACTACTGGACTGACCTTTTGACATTGCAACAATGACAATATTATCTTTTTCTGCTCATGCATTACCAACCAATTAGAATTGAATTGTTAATGACAACTTTAAAACTCTTCTTTAATTGTCAAAAAATTCATTTGCTTTGAGAGTCTAATAAATTTGCTAATGCAGTATATTGCAAAATTTGATTGGTTGATTGACATACTGAAATTATGGTAAGTATAATATAAACATCACTCTGTTTTATTATTAATAATTATATTATGTTTGCCCAAACATTAGCACATTATTGGTGTTAACAGAAGTAGGCAACATATTTCCTATCTACTGCACGTCATTTTGGAACCCACACATAAAATCTGACATTGAAAGCATATAGAAGTTTCACTAAAAATCTGCTCCAAAACTGGCACTCAAACTATGACAACAACCTTCAACTTTTTAATCTGATTCCCTTATCAATTTGTAAAGACTCTTCTAAGATTGTTCTCCTCTTAAATTTATGAGTGTTTTTTTTTCTGCATGGTATTCTTTCACTCCAACCTCCTCTTACAAGATCCTTTAGGCATAGTCACCCTAACAACATTTCATTTCCCTTCTCTTGATCTTCTGCTGCCTTTCGTTGCTTCCGTGGTTTTCTTTGAAACTCTCTGCCTAGTGACCTTAAATCCTGCTGTTCATTTTCATCACTTAAAATGATGTTAAAGTATTACTAGCATCATTCATATGAACCCAATTTCTCTGTAATATATAGATATATCTGTTCTCAATTTTATCCCATCTATTGTACGCATTATATCTATTAAAAGACATTATTGAGTGCTTTATTTGTGAAACAAAATGAAATAAAAGATAATTTAGGGTGATTCAAGTTTTGCGAGTGTGTTGATGCGTGGGCCCATACACTCATTGTACATTTTCTGCGAGGTGTCTAGTAGTCCAGTCCAGTAACAGCCCAGTAAAATTCAAATATAAAAATTGTGATCAGGTACTTTTGTGTGCCTTCTATGTAGGGATGTATTGGACTGATATCAACCATCCCTATAATAACTTCATATTTAGAAAGTGTTTTTATTTACTTGTTTATATATACAAATAAGTTTTAATATTAAACAATAGCTATATATGTACAATACCAAGTAATTACAAGGAAGTATGGGCAGAACATATGAATATTATTTAGTCACACTACTTCTAATCACACCACTTCTAATCATGACACTTCAAATGATATCAGGTACACAAGAGCAGTACATTTTTCAAAAAATGAAGTAAATATTGGTAGGTATAGCTAATATCAGTTCAATACAAATAATGTAAATAAGATAGTAGGAATGCCAATTGCATTATCCCTATATAATAGCACAGGCATAGAATCCAAAAGCATGTCACTGATATTATTTAAGTGATATAGTTAGTGAATATCCTAAATTGTTTTGTGCCACCTGTGCTATTACTCAAGGATGATACAATCGTCATCCCTACCATCTTGTTTGCAATCTTTGTATTTGACTGATATTAGCCATCCCTACATTTACTTCATTTTTAAGGAAGATGTTTTTATTTACTTGCTTATATATATGAAGTAGTTAATGTAAAACAATAGCTGTGAATATACAATACCAGGTAATAAGGAAGTGTGGGCACAACATATGAATATTATTTAATAACACTACTTCTAATCGTGACACTTCATTTTTACAAAAGTTTTTAATATATGTGTTTGTAGGTGTGAAATAGTTAATGTAAAACAATAGCTGTCAATACAGGGTAATTACAAGGAAGTATGGGCACAACACATGAATATTATTTAATCACACTATTTCTAATCACACCACTTCTAATCATGACAATTCAAATGACATCAGGTACACAAGAGCAGTACATTTTTCAAAAAATGAAGTAAATATTGGTAGGTATAGCTAATATCAGTTCAATACAAATAATGTAAATAAGATAGTAGGAATGCCAATTGCATTATCCCTATATAATAGCACAGGCATAGAATCCAAAAGCATGTCACTGATATTATTTAAGTGATATAGTTAGTGAATATCCTAAATTGTTTTGTGCCACCTGTGCTATTACTTAAGGATGATACAATCGTCATCCCTACCATTTTGTTTGCAATCTTTGTATTTGACTGATATTAGCCATCCCTACATTTACTTCATTTTTAAGGAAGATGTTTTTATTTACTTGCTTATATATATGAAGTAGTTAATGTAAAACAATAGCTGTGAATATACAATACCAGGTAATAAGGAAGTGTGGGCGCAACATATGAATATTATTTAATAACACTACTTCTAATCATGACACTTCAGATGAAATTTGTATATTTATTATGTGAAAGAGTAAGTCTTAAATGAATAACTTTCTATGACAGAGCAATATAAAGTTATTCATAGAATGGACTGGTACTAATGAATGCAATTAGTCATGATATGTCAATACATATCATATGACTTACCAGACACCACTGTGAACTCCATAGTGGGTCAGTAGAATCAGTAGGCTGTAGATATTTCTTTTGCCAGGTATGTAGTCTTTGGTGTTCTACAAAACCAACCTATACAATCAGACAATGATTTTTTAAATTTTTACTATTTCTTTTGATGGATCCATTTACATCACAATTATTCAACTAAAGACAGAATTGTTTTACATACAGTGGTGTACATATATCTACCCCACATGAATATTATTCTTGTTTATCAAATAGATGGTCACACAATAATATTGATTCTCCAAATAGTTCCTCTATTAAAAACACTATCACTTGAATGATGATGCAGCATTTGTAAACATAGTAAGGAACTACTTGACATTTATTATTATGTAATTATCCATGCATTACCTCTTGCTCTGATTTAAGAGCATTGGTATGATGTTGGATCTCTCCACCAATTAGATCTTTTACTTGATGATCACCATCAGAATCAAGAAGGAAGTGGTACATATTATTTAATGAACCAATCTGTAATAGAAATAATAGTTAGTGTGAGCAAAAAATATCATTGTCATACTTACAGCTCCTAAATTTATAAAGCCATGTCTCTCAGCAATTTCATCAGCTTTGTCTTTCCCTCCAGTAACCTCTACTGCCCAGCTATTACTATAACGAATAACTATCTTTTGAGACTGTGTTAATGACACAATAGAACATAGTAGACTGCAAAGAAGAACAGCAGCAGCACCTGCTACAGCTGCCATAGTCTTGTCTCTGTTCTAATAAAGTTAGTGAATGAATTTGTTAGGTTTGACATCGTACAATAAAAGCACTCTCGGCATTTTATATACTCTCGTCCTCAGCCTACCACGCCCCATGCAAACTGCGAAAACATCAATACGTATAGCTGATAAACTTGAGCAATCCACAGTAGTTTATTTTGATTGGTTAACATGTGACTTACTATCTAAGATAATTTTGATTGATTTATTAAAATTGGACCACTAATTAGTTTATTTAAATTCAACAAGACATAAACCTTGTGGAAAAATGTAACAAGACAACTTCTTCAGCTGAATCATTTCAAGAATGATTATATATTGCTAACATTCAAGAAATTTGCAATATCTCCTAGTTGTTTATTAACACTTGATGGACAGATTCTTCAAGAAGGAAATACATTCAAATATTTTGGTGCAATACTAATGAAGTATTTAGTTGGCATGAGCATATTTTGTTCTGTTCAACAAAAGCCAAAAGGGTTATAGGCCTATTGTACAGACAGATGCATAGAAATTTTGAAACATACTAACTGTTATATCTTTATTCCTCTATCATATGATCTCATCTTGAATATGTTTATCCTCTTTGTGTTCCATACATAAACAAAACTACTTGTAGTGTCTATTAATAAGGTTACTTACTATTTTGTACATCATGTAAACAGTATAAGGACATATTCAGACAGTTTATGACCTCATTTTAATCCTAGGCCTTATTGTTCTTTTTTGGGTATATATGTCATTATATTCTAACCAGAAAGTTAATCATTAGTTTAGAACACTTGTATAAGCTTTAAGTAAATTATATTGGAATGCAATATCCTTATGATTTAGTGGATCACTAAGATTATCTGATTTATAAATTGGTAATGATTTATGTCATAATCAGGAAAACAACTAGTTTACAAAAATGTTTTAAAAAGCTGTGTAATAAAAGGAATAAGTTTAGGATGCTAAAAAATAATCCACATAAATAATTATTATCAAGATTCTTGTATAGAGGTTTGAGAATTGCTATATGTATGGATTTCATCATGTGAAAAGTAATCATTGAGTATACATGTATTGAGACAGTTATATATTGATATTTATCTATGTAATGTAATAATCTATGCACAACTATCTAATACAATATAGAAGTTATATAGTTTGTAGTAAGTGTTTTTCTGTATATACTTGTAGACTATTGTCCTTATCTTTGCATATTGAAGGGATATAAATGATTGCAATGAAGTAAAGTGACAAATTCAATAAAATATGGTAATGATGATGATGGAAGGGGATGTTTAGAGAAATTAGAGATACATATTGTCTGTGGGTAGTTTGTTTGCATACATGGAAAGATTGACTATCATAACCAAGTTGGTCAGTACTCGTGTGACATCATCTGTATTACTCTTCTTTAACTTTAATGTTTAACCATTCTATAGTTGCAGATGTTTGCAAGTGCTAATCTAAATAATGTTATAGAATCCTGAAATTGTTTTTAAATAAAGAAAATATCATTAAAGACACTTCATCATTGCTACAAAAAGCCTAATATTTTAAAAACACAATTATTTTCTTGCATATAATTAGTGGTTCATTAAAATTACTTTTACTGTTCCTTTTAGGTCTTCGGCTTATTACAGATCAAGGATCAACTGATATACAGGAAGTGGTTGCTTTAAATTATAAATACAACAAAGTTGATATTTATAGCAACAGTTGGGGGCCATCTGATAATGGATTCACAGTGGAAGGGTCCACGAATACTAACTAGAATGGCCGTTGAAAATGGTGTGAATAAGGTAATCTAATGAAAACATTGGGACTATGGAACATTGTACTATTTTAGGATAGAGATGGTAAAAGAAGTATATATGTATGGGCTGCTGGGAATGGAGGTTTACATGAAGATTTCTGTGCTGCTGATGGATATGTAAATAGTATTTATACTATAGCAATTGGATCAGTAGATGATCGAGGAAACCCTACATACTATGATGAACAATGTAGTGCAAAGGTGGCTGTTACTTATAGCTTCAGTTATAATACAAGTTACTAGACACATGTGGTAAGGAGTATACCTTGAACATTTTTGATGCTCATCACTGGATTAATGTACCTACACAAATTGTACAAAAGTTAGTACCGGAACAACTTCTATTTTATTGCCATATCGTAACAGAGATTTTATTAATACTAATGGATATTTCCATTGGCCTTTTATGAGCTTACATTTCTGGGGTGAAAATCTTATTGGTAATTGGATGAGTACTGTCTCATATCATTCAATTATAGGAAAAGTCAAAGTGAGTAATGTTAAGGTTGTGCTATATGGCACAAAGAGCACACCAGATTCAGTTAAAAAAATACCTTCAATATGTCCATCATCATGTGTACATACTAAACATTGCTTTTCTGTGCATTGTGATAGCTGTAAAAATTTCAGAGACCCACAAACATTACAATGTTTGAACTCATGTCTTAATTGTACAACATTATTTAGTAACTACTGCATTGATCCTAACAGTGATTTCAATCACACTGCAATGCCTGGTCAATCTACATCTATTATAACAATGATATCTCCAACTTCCTCCAAAGTAACAATCACTACAACACTAAAAGGCAGAGATAAAACTGGTTATCATATTTCAAGCAGCCATTGTTGTATCTGGTTAGTACAATTGCTGACTACACAATGCCACTATCCACCTCTACACCAGCCAGTACTAATGCATTTAGTATCAAGGATGAAGATAAGCTCAAGCCCCCTAATGCTGGGATCAGTAGTTGCAGTAATATGGTGCAATTGTTGATTTCATTTTGTTCATTTACATTAAGTGTAATTGTATTTATGTTGTAGACATGTATCTTTTAACTTTAGTATACATTTTAACTTAGCCATTCTATGGATATATATGTTTGCAAGTGCTAATCTAAATAATGTTATAGAATCTTGACATTGTTTTTTAATAAAGAAAATATCATTAAAGACATTTTATCAATGCTACAAAAAGTCTAATGTTTCAAATTCAAAGGTACATGTATTTTCTTGCATATATATATATATATAAAATTAATAAACTTATGTTGTACATTGTATTGAGTTAAAAATCTATTTTGTTAGCACATCTAATACTACATAGCTATACATATATAGATTACACTGATATACAAATCTAGCTTATATTAGGAGTGCAAACATAAAAGCTAATACAATAAACAGATAATGAACAGTAATTTTCCAAGCCGCTTTGTTAGGCACTGGAGTTGGTGTTCCAGAGAATCCAGACACACCATATAAGGAAACAGATATATTACTCATTCTAGCAGACCCCCTTGAGTTCTTCCAATACACTCGTATAGTCCATTGTCCATTAGGGCTTTCACCCCAGTGTAGAACACTTAAGAATGGCCAATTAAGATAACCTTCTGTAGTGACAATATCATAAGGTCGATTGAACAGTAAAGTAGAAGTAGAGCCTTGAGGAGAAGTGAGTGTAACATTGATATCACCACGTTTAACACGGTTATTATAGAAGGTATAATTAAGATCATTTATATCGTCAGCTAATTGATCAACTGCATCTACTTCATCTAAGTAATAACGATAGCCATTTGCATGAAGTGTCATAGTAACTATAATCTGTTCAAGATAAGTGATCTTCCCAGAGTAAGTGAATGTGACATTAAGTGGTGAACTAAGTGTAGCATACCTGTCACATGGATAAATAAAAAACTTACATCAACAATTATAAAAAAAACTAACCCAGTTGTTATAGATGGAGTCAAAGTATGTGACATTTCAGAAGGTACATTGATCCAATGCTGAGCTCGTGTTACCATGGCTTCAGCATCAATTGCTCCAAATCCAAAGTGATGACTCACTGTCAGACCAGCACCATTTATAAACTTATCATTAGTATTGGCTAATAGAGAATCAGAATTTGATGTATTTACAATAAGATACAAGATATCTCGCCAGGTTAGATTAGAACTAGATCATTTAAAAGCATATATAAAGTAATATGACTGAAAGCATATATATAAAAAGTAATATTCTATCAGGCAATATCATGGACTCACTTAGCCTCCAACGTTAATGCTACAACTCCAGAGATATATGGAGTTGCTGCGCTAGTGCCACCAAACATTTTAGTACAACGACTATTACGAGCTAATGTTGCCTAAGAAAAGAAGTAATCACCATTGACTCATATAGTTGATGTTCAATATACATATCAATATATCATGTACTTACAACTTGCAGGCTTTCATTAAATGTATTCTCAACATAGGCAACAGTAAATTTAGCAGAGCATGGTTCATCATAGCTAGCAGGAGCACCAATTTGAGAATAAGCACCAACTGATATGGTATATCTGCTTTGAGAATAACCATCAGCTGCACAAGTGTCATAAAAATATTCAGCTCCTCCTCCATTACCAGCTGCCCATGTAAAGATGTTACCTTTCCCTCCTCGACCCTAAAATAGTAATCAGAGATGGACTATAACAATTATATTAATATAATATAATTACAAGAATTGCATTAGAATGGAGTTAAAGGCTATTTTATTAATAAACTTGTAAGACAGTTTAACATTAGTCTCTAATTTTAGCATATTTCTGTTATTAAAGAATAAATAAAGTCTTACAAATTGTGTTCCTTCTTTTAGAGCAGTGAGTGTTAAAGTTTCTGGTCCACCAACAATACATCCATAATCAGCTGGACCCCAACTATTGCTATATATATCAATAGCATTTCGTTGATGGCTCACAGCACTTGCCTCTTGAGCATCAGTTATTCCTTCACCCAACAAACGAATACCTATAAAGTTAATTACTAGTTATAAAAACCTAAGAATAGACTAGAATTATATACCTATGATTAATTATATAAAAATAAAGATCATATTAAACTATCTTTTCTAATGTTAGCCATTATACCTGCAAGTTTTGTATCATAAGCCACACCCACTCCACAGACATTGTTTCCACGTACCATACCAATCTCTCCAGCACAAGCTGTTCCATGTGAGTCTTCCCCAGAAGGAAAAGGATTACTATCATAACTATAATAGTCATAGCTATAAGTTGATATCTACATAAAGATACATGGAATCTATAACAGGATATTCTTATATGCTACATACTTGAGAAGATTTGTTTAAGTATATAAACTGTGTAATTACATTGTAGTTAGTAATAAAAATAGCACGTGTTGTTAATATTTTTTGTGAGAATGCATGTTCCCCAAGTGAAAATGAATCACTTAAAACAACAAATTAATTTTAACAATATATATATAAAAGGGACGGTTGGTTACATAAAATTATAACAATGTTATAATTACTTGGGAACATGGAGTTTTCTTTGTCATTTAAGAAAAGTGATTTAGAAAGAGACTTCAATGCAATTAGAAACCATTAATGTTATAGAATAGTACTTATAATGTTCTCAATCTTATAATACCTGATAGTTAACTTTATAAGTACCGTAAACGTCAAAAGTTTTGAGGTAGTTATATTTTCGCGGTTGACACAAAACGCGAAATTATGAGTTCGGGAAAATTTGAGTGGTTGACATTTACGGTAGACTATATCAACTTACATAGTTATCAATCAAGTCACTATGATTATATTCCATACCTACAGAAGGAAATAAAATTAAATTACATACAACACAACCTCACATAAAGGACATCCTATGTCATTTTCCTCTCTATCAGGTTACTTCCTTTAGACACACACTAAATATTATAATATATTATATAATTCCTTTATTAAAGACACCTCTATAAGGTTCACTATATAGGGAAGGTTACTTACCATCATCAACCACACCTACAATGATACCATTACCAGTATATCCCTGTATCCAAGCTGGTTCTACATTGATATCTAATAGTAAAGTAGTATATCCAGTTTGACCAGTATTGTTCTAAAATAAGCAACAAATTGTAATATGCCATATATGGTAAACAGTTGAATTATTTTAAGACACATGTCTGAGAACTTTGAATATCAAGTTACATTGCCATATATGGTAAATATTTGAATTATTTTAAGACACATATTTCACATGTCTGAGAACTTTGAATATCAAGTTACATTATAAAATATACATGTCACTACGTGACAGGATATAGAAGACTAATTAACTGATTGAACTGATCAGATTTCACTACAGATATATCTTAAACAAAGATAAAGATTCTTATAAAGATAAGGAAATCATTGTATGACAACATTTTTTGAAGCTAAGTGTCATTGCAATCATAAGCCAACCAAATAGTGTTCAAGTAAATAAAAAGTTCTAAAAAAGCCATTGAAAAGTAGAGGTGGCAGTAAAAATATCTCAAACAAGCCCAAAGTAGAAATGGCAGTGTCAAGGACATAATATTTTGTTAACAGTTGCATAAGGCAAATAGTCCCATTAGTAGTCTAAAGTAAAAGACTCTTCAGTTAGTTATAAAGTGAAGATTTTGTGTAAGAAATGTACTGACAACACAGTAAAATGCATGGGTGTATGTAATCACTTGACTGGACTACTGAATTGACCTTTGACTATGCAAAAATGGTAATATTATCTGTCTTTGCTCATGCATTTACCCATTTAAAATTAAATTATTGATGACAACTTTAAAACTCTTCTTTAATTGACAAAAATAAAATTTTCAAGAGTCTAATAAATTTGCTAAGGCAGTATACTGTAAAACTTGATTGATTGGTTTACATGATGAGATTATGGTAAGTATAGTATAAACACCACTCTGTTTTATTATAATAATTATATTACAGTTGCCCAAACATTAACAATATTAATGGCGTAAACAGAAGTAGGTAACATAATAAGTGATAGACTACATTGTGCGTACAGGTTAAGGTGGCTATTGTCTAAAGAGATGTTATACACTGTTAAAATTGATTGGTTGATTTAACTAATACATGGTTATATAGATTACATGTGCAAAATGTAAGAATAATACTACTATTGTACTTTAGTCATGTAGCTACATAAGCAGTACATTAAAAATGAAAATAGTCTTCTGATTACCTTTTCGACAAAAATAATTTTACAATTCACAGTATTGGTTAAATCAACCAATCAATTTTTACAGTGTACAGAATCTTATAACTCTAAAAATTCAACTAATGACTTCTCTGCATTATCCTACTGCTCATCACTTTGGGACTCACACACAAAATCTGATATTGAAAGTCTTGAAAGCATACAGAAGTTTTCGCTAAAAATCTGCTACAAAATTGGCACTCAAACTATGACAACAACCTTCAAATTTTTAATCTGGTTCCCTTATCAACTTGCAAAGCTTCTTCTAAAATTGTTCAAATTCACGAATGGTATTCTCTTTTTTTGCATGGTATTCTGTCACTCCAGCTGCCTCTTACAATATCCTCTAAGCATTGTCTTACTAACAATGTTTCAGTTCCTTTCTTTCAATCTTCTGCTGTCCTTTGTTGCCTCTCTTTGAAACTCTCAGCCTAGTGACTATAACTCCTGCTATTCATTTTCATCACATCAAATTATGTTAATCACTTGCATCATTCATATTAACCTAATTTCTGTGCAATGTGTAGATATATCTGCTCTCAATTTATCCTATTTATCTGTTATATGCATTATTCTATTACACTGTAAAAATTGATTGGTTGATTTAATTATTTGGTTATAGAGGTTGCAATTGCAATCTTATTTTTGTTGAAAAAGTAAGCATACTACTGTTTTCATTACTAATGCATACTGCTTATGTAGCTACATAAACAATCTCATAATACATTAGGAACCAAAATAGTGCTATGTTTACTTTATATATATGCAACTTGTATAATCATGTATTAGTTAAATCAACCAACCAATTTTTACAGTGTAGCACACGCTATTGAGTGCCTAATTTGTGAAATAAAATAAAATGAAAGAAAAAATAATTTAGGGTAATTCAAGTTTTATGAGTAGGTTGATGCATGGGTGTATATACACTCAATGCATACTTTCTGTGAGGTCAAAAGGTCAGTCTAGTAGCCCAGTCCAGTAAAAGCCCAGTAAAATTCAAATTATTATGTTCAGCCACGTTTGTGTGGCTTCTATGTAGGGAGGCATTTGACTGATATCAATCATCCCTATACTAACTTAATTTTTAGAATTTTTTTAATTTACTTGTTTATACTTGTGAAATAGTTAATGTAAGAAAATAGCTGTGTATATATAACGCTAGGTAATTGCAAGGAAGTGTGCATGAATATTATTTAATTACACTACTTTTAATAACACTACATCTAATCATGACACTTCAGATGATATTTGTATGTATTTATTATGTAAAAGAGCAAGTGGATTGGTACTAATAAATGCTATTAGTCATGCTATGGCAGACTAACATATCATACAACTTACTAGACACCACTGTGAACTCCATAGTGGGTCAGTAGAATCAGTAGGTTGTACATATTTCTTTTGCCAGGTATGTAGTCTTTGCTGTTCTACATAACCAACCTAAAAAATTAAGACAGTAATTTAATTTTTACTGTTTCTTTTCATGGATTCCATTTATGTCACTATTATTCTACTAAAGACAGAATGGCTTTTACATATAGTGGTGTGCCTATATCTAGCCCACATGAATATTACTCTTCCTTATCAAACACAAAAGACTGCTTGCAATAATATTGTGTCTCTAAATAGTTTTTCTATTAAAAAGCTATCAACTAAATGATGATGCAGCATTTGTAAATATAGTAAGGAACTAGTTAATCATCATGACATTCATTATTATATAATTATCCATGCATTACCTCTTGCTCTGATTTAAGAGCATTGGTATGATATTGGATCTCTCCACCAATTAGATCTTTTACTTGATGATCACCATCAGAATCAAGAAGAAAGTGATACATATTATTTAATGAACCAATCTGTAATGAAAATAATAGTTAGTGTGAACAAAAATATCAGTGTCATACTTACAGCTCCTAAATTTATAAAGCCATGTCTCTCAGCAATTTCATCAGCTTTGTCCTTCCCTCCAATAACCTCTACTGCCCAGCTGTTGCTATAACGAATAACTATCTTTTGGGACTGTGTTAATGACACAATAGAACATAGTAGACTGCAAAGAAGAACAACAGAAGCACCTGCTACAGCTGCCATAGTCTTGTCTCTATCCTAATAACGTTAGTTAATGAATTTGTTAGGTTTGACATCGTACAATAAAAACACTCTATATATCGTATACGTCACTACCGTATAGCGAGCAACCCCGCAGCCGTTTTCTAAGATGATTTTGATTGGTTAGATTTAGTAAGGTGTAACATGTGACTTACTATCTAAAGTCATTTTGATTGGTTTTTTAAAATTAGACCACTAATTAGACTATTCAAACTCAACAAGACATCCGACTTAGCTTGTGGAAAAGTGGTCATGATAACAAGACAGGCAATTATTAATAATTTTTTTCTTTATTGTTAGATAAATAGAATCATCATCAGTTCTGACATTAGGTAAACAGTCAATTCCACATATATAGGTAAGTTAGTAATCAAAACAGCACTATAGAATTTTGCTACATGCAGCATATAGAACAATATATTGGCTAAATCAACCAATTAGTTTTTAGTGTTGAAATACCATAAATGACATTATGGTCTAAAGACTCACTGTAAAAATGAATATGTCATTTTAACAACTAATTTGTAGCTTACATAGATGGATTACTATGGTTGTTGTATGTTTACGTATCAACAAATTATACAATGACTAATTCACATAAATTCTACATTCAATAGTAATCCACCCATGTAAGTACAAACTAATTATTAAAATAACATTGTAATTTTTACAGTGCACAACTTATATATAGTCTACTTCCTTACATTTAAATAAAGTATGATGATGAATATATTAAATGTTTGGAGGTAGGAATATTCATTGTTTATGAAGCATTCTTGGTGGCCAATTTTATGAAATTCATAATATCTCTAGAGATTTGTCCTTTTCTCCATTAACCTCTATTATGGACAGTGGCCCACCCATAGATGTCTTCGAGTATTATTAATATTGTTTGTCACTAGTGATTTTACCTATAAATATGATTATAGACAGTCTTGGTGGTCACTTTCACAGTATTTATTACATTTTACACCTTCTCTGGAATATTCCACCCATATAGATATTGGACTTGACAAGCTATCATCTTGAATTTTCTCATGAGTCATAAAATTGAGATCATATACCTCCTAGTGGAAGTTTCATTCTGTATTTTTTAATTGAAATGATTTGATTTTCATATAGCTGGTATTGTAGTATTTGTTACTTCAGCATATTAAAGAATTCCAAAGAGTGCATGGACACCTCTAGAATTAGTAGCTGGGAGTAGGTAGCATGCACAGAACAGGGTTATATCTATAGATGTTAGGTGTGTTAATTGTAACAATAGACAGTCAGACACTTACTTTATTATTTAAAGTTGCTGCTAACAAGATGATTATTGGTTACTAAAACTCCAATACCACCAAATCCCTTGTCTATTCTCTATAGTCCTGTAATTACCAAACCAGTTGCAATTGGGGATATAGATTTTATCTTCAAATCTTAGGTATAACTTCACAATTGTTCTATTAAGGGTGTGAATTATAGCTTCTTTTATATTACCATTTCTATAATACCATCCATCAAGTAGTCTTCTTTGTATTATATCTAATTGTTTTCAAATTGCTCAAGTAACTAGTCAGTATCTAAAATGTTAATCAATTTTGGAGAATCCACAATCAAAACAGTATATGTTATTACTATATGAAGCATACAATCTAAGCAGCAGTAAGATATAAGTTATCTCGTCAGGTTAGATCAGAACTAGATCAATCCAAATTACATATAAAATAATATGACTATCTGATAATATCTCACTTAGCTTCCAATGTCAACGACTATAACGAGCTAATGTTGCCTGACAAGAGAAGCAATCACTATTGACTCACATAAATGTATGAGTATCCACATAAACAATTCATGTTCAATATTCATATCAATATATGATGTACTTACCACTTGTAGGTTTTCATTCAATGTATTCTCAACATAGGCAACAGTAAATTTAGCAGAGCATTGTTCATCATAGCTAGCTGGAGCACAAACTTGAGAATAAGCACCAACTGATATGGTATATCTGCTTTGAGAATAACCATCAGCTGCACAGCTGCCCATGTAAAGATGTTACCTTTCCCTCCTCGACCCTAAAATAGTAATCAGAGATGGATTAATAATTGCATTAGAAAGGATTTAAAAGCTATTTGTAATGCAGTGTTTCATATTAGCCTTTGATTTCAGCAATTTCTAATATTATTAGAGAATAATAAAAGTCTTACAGATTGTGTTCCTTTTTTAGAGCAGTGAGTGTTAAAGTTTCTGGTCCACCAACAATACATCCATAATCAGCTGGACCCAACTATTGCTATATATATCAATATCATTTCTCTGATAGCTCACAGCACTTGCATTTTGAGCATCAGTTGTTTCACCACCCAACAAACGAATTCCTATGAAGTTAACTAATAGTTATAAACACATAAAAATAGACAAGATGAATATACCTATTATTAATAATATAAAAGTAACTATTATATTAATCCATCTCTCCTAATATTTGCCATTATACCTGCAAGTTTTGCATTATAAACCACACCCACTCCACAGACACTGTTTGCACATACCATACCAATCTCTCCAGCACAAGCTGTTCCATGTGAGTCTGATCCAGAATTAGAAGGATTACTATCATAACTATAATAGTCATAGCTATAAGTTGATATCTACATAAAGATACATGGAATCTATAACAGGACATCTCTACATGCTACATACTTGAGAAGATTTATTTAAGTATACAAACTGCGTAATTACATTGTAGTTAGTAATAAAAATATTAATTCTTGTTAATACTTTTCAATGTATTTTGCGAGAATGCATGCACCCCAAGTGACTATAAATTACTTAAAACAACAATCCATTTTAACATACATTCACTTTTACAAGTACATTAATTGTACAGTACTATAGTAATTAGTAATGACAACATGTACATTGTATGTTAATGATACTTTCAATATATTTTGTGAGGATACATGTAATTCAAGTGACTATGAATCAATTAAAACAACCAATTGCTTTTAACAGTGTATATATAAAAGGATTGTTGATTACATACAATTATAACAATATTTTAGCTATTTGGAAACATGGGGTTTTCTTTGTTATTTAAGAAAAGTGATTTAGAAAGAGACTTCAAAGCAAGTAGAAACCATAAATGTTATACAACAGTACTTATAATGTTTTCAATGTTATAATACATATAGGTATATAGTAAACCTTATAAGTTGACTATATCAACTTACATAGTTATTAACCAAGTCATATGACTATATTCCATACCTACAGAATAAGAGGAATTAAATTACGTACAACAGAACTTCACATAAAGGATATCCTATTTCATTTTCCCACTCTATCAGGTTACTTCCTCTAGACACACACTAAATACTTTAACATATTATATAATTCCTTTATTAAAGACACCTCTATAATAAGGTTCATTATATAGAGAAGGTTTAGTATATACGCAATGCTATAAGCATATAAAAATATATATATTAAAGTGACTAAAAGCAATCATATAAATAGTTTTAGATTTATAAAATATAGTTACTTACCATCATCAACCACACCTACAATGATACCATTACCAGTATATCCCTGTATCCAAGCTGGTTCTACATTGATATCTAATAGTAAACTAGTATATCCAGTTTGACCAGTATTGTTCTAAAATAAGCAACAAATTGTAATATGCCATATGTGGTAAACATTTGAATTATTTTAAGACACATGTCTTTGAATATCAACTTACATTGCTACAAAATGTTTGATGTTGTACGTGACAGGAAACAGAAGACTAACTAACTGATTGATCAGATTTCTCTACAGACATATCTTAAACAAAGATGCAGAACCTCATAAAGATAAGGAAATAATTGTATGACAGCATTTTTGAAGCTAAGTGTCATTGCAATCACAAACCATATAACATTTCAGTTCCCTTCTCTCGATCTTCTGCTGTCCTTCGTTGCCTCCTCTTGTTCTCTTTGAAACTCTCTGCCTATACTAACCTTAAATTCTGCTGTTCATTTTAACCACTTAAAATGACATTAAAGTATCACTTGCATCATTCATATTAATCCAATTTCTGTGTAATATATAGATATATCTGATCTCAATTTTATCCCTTCTGTTGTATGCATTATATCTATTAGCATACTCTATTGAGTGCTTTGTTTGTGAAACAAAATGAAATAAAAGATAAATTAGGGTGATTCAAGTTTTGTGAGTGTGTTGATGCTTGGGCCCATATACTCAATGTACACTTTCTGTGAGGTGTCTAGTAGTCCAGTCCAGTAACAGCCCAGTAAAATTCAAATATAAAAATTGTGAACATGTACTTTCATTTGGCTTCTATGTAGGGATATATTTGACTGATAACTACATTAACTTCATATTTAGAAGATGTTTTTATTTACTTGTATATATACACAAATAAGTTAATATTAAACAATAGCTATGTATATATACAATACCAGGTAATTACAAGGAAGTGTGGGCACAACACATGAATGTAATTTAATCATAGTACTTCTAACATGACACTTCAGATGATATTTCTATATTTATTATGTGAAAGAGTAAGTCATAAATAAAAAACTTCCTATGAAAGTGCAATATAAAAGTTATTCATAGAATAGACTAATGAATGCTATTAATCATGTTATGTTAGTACATATCATACGACTTACTAGACACCACTGTGAACTCCATAGTGGGTCAGTAGATTGTACATATTTCTTTTTCCAGGTATGTAGTCTTTGCTGTTCTACATAACCAACCTATACAATCAGACAATGATTCTTTAATTTTTACCATTTCTTTTCATGGAATCATTTACATCACTATTATTCTACTAAAGACAGAATGGCTTTTACATACAGTGGTATGCCTATATCTAGCCCATATGAATGTCATTCTTGCTTATCAAACAGCTGGTCACAAAATACTCTCTTAGCAATTTCGTCCCCAGCCTACCACGCCCCATGCCGATAGCGAAAAACGTCAATACCGTATAGCTGAGCAAAAACAGTTTTCTAAGATGATTTTGATTGGTTAGATTTAGTAAAGTGCAACATGTGACTTAATATTCTAAGATCTTTTGAGTGGTTTATTAAAATTAGAACACTAATTACACTAATTAAGTGCAATAACACATTGATGTGGTAGAAAAGTGGTCATGATAACAAGACAATTTCTTCAACTGAATCATCTAAAGAAGAATTAAATGGATTCAAATATCATGGTGTAATACTCATGAAGGATTTAGTTGGCATGAGCAAATTTTGTTCTGTTCAACAAATTAAAAGTCAAAAAAGATTATAGGACTTTTGTATAGGAAGATGCATAGAAATGTTGAAACATACTCACTGTTATACCTTTATTCCTCTATAAATGATCTCATCTTGAATATGTTTATCCTCTTTGTGTTCCATACCATACAATAATAAAAATATTACTTGAAGGTGTTCAAAAAATAAGTGCCTAGAATGAGTGGAACATGGACTACAGTCAGCTATTAGACATATTATGATTAACCTACATTAGAATAAAGAAAGATCTAGAAAGCAAGCAAATGAATTCTTTATAATATATTCCATACTCAATGTTACTATCCATCAGGAGATGTCAACCTTAGACAGTGTAATTATCAAATATTATTTAATAACAATAATCAACTTATTCAGATGGTAGTTGTAAAGACGTTTTGATATTTATACTCATTTCTACCTCACACCATCATGGAATTATCTTGCAGACATGCAGATAACCTATTTATTTTTAACAGATTAATTCAACTAAACTCATAATATTTATTTATTTATTTACTTATTTGTTCAGCTTTTGTCAATCTATACTATATTTATACATAGCTTCTTATTTATATATGGGATACAAACTTGTATTATCTATTAAGGTATTGTTGTATTTCATTGCATATTATATATGTGTGTCAAATTCTTAAAAATGATAATATATGTTATAATTTCTTAATTACAGCTAATTATTAATTATTAATAATTAAAAGCTACTATGATTGGTCCCTAAATTTTTAGTGTAACTTGACACATTAATTTAATGCAATGCCTAAACCAAGTACATTTACTAAAATTGCATAAGTCAGTGGATGGTTTGAAAAGACTTTGAAGTACGTGTTTTCATGTATTACATTCTATTTGTATAAAAAATTAAGGAATATGTCTGTAATGAGTAATATTTTAGTTTATCAATGTAAATAGCAAAACCATTCTTTTCACACTAAGACTTCATTCTACAAATAAACTGTTGTAAGTCATTTTTATTCTCAACTAATAAAACAATATTAACAGTATACAGAAATATACACATAACTATATCCTTTTCTATTTTACTCCTAAATTTATATTTTTAACAATAGGGAATAGGATTATTGGTATACAAAATTAATTATAAAAGTGCAAGAGACAGGAGGAAACCCTGTTTGTCACACTTGTTTGCTTCAAAACAATCAATACCAGTACCATTTATTTCCAAGCAATAATTAACTCTAGATGTAGAATATTTCTAACAAGTTACAATTAATTCCATAAGCATAGCAGCTTATACTAAAGTAAGTATATTATAAATGGTTTCTTTAATTCAAAAAAACATAAGAATGTGTCTATTAATAAGGTTACTATTTTGTACATCATGTAAACAGTAAGGGCATGTTCAAGACAATTTATGACCTCATTTAAATCCTAGGCCTTATTGTTCTTTTATGAATATGTCATTATATTCCAACCAGAAAGTTAATCATTGGTTTAGAACACTTGTATAAGCTTTAAGTAAATTATATTGGAACACAATATCCTTATGATTTAGTGGATCAATAAGATTGTTTGATTTAGAAATTGGTAATATAATCACTTTTTGTCAGGAAAACAACTTGTTTGGAAACATGTTCTAAAAAGATGTGTAATAAAAGGAATAAGGTCGGGATGCTAAAAAATACTCCACATAAATGTTATCAAGATTCTTGGTATAGACGTTTGAGAATTGCTACATGTATGGATTTCATCATGTGAAAAGTAATCATTGAGTATACTTGTATTGTTACATTATATATATACTACTAATATTTATGTAAAGTAATGATTTATGCAACTATCTCATACAATGTAGAAATTACATAGTTTGTAGTAAGTGTCTTTCCATATATACTTGCAGACAATTGTCCTTAAGATTATATTCTGTAATACCAATAATTCTTGTCTTTGGGTTGAAAGAAACTCAATTTTATGTCTAACTAATTTTTCAAAGAGTGATCC
Organism: Xestospongia bergquistia; assembly: GCA_963965975.1. Classification (NCBI taxonomy): domain Eukaryota; kingdom Metazoa; phylum Porifera; class Demospongiae; order Haplosclerida; family Petrosiidae; genus Xestospongia; species Xestospongia bergquistia. The sequence goes on along the minus strand of OZ014420.1, from coordinate 5,172,451 downwards.
TGACATCTTTCCTCTTAACATGAAAATCATAATTCCATTAGAGTTTGTAAAATGTTTTTTGGTTTTCCTTTTAAATTTATCGATTAAATATTAAACTATTTAAGGTAATCAGTTAAAAAATATAAATGAACAAACTTTAGCATACACACAATTAACTCTTTTACTACTAGATATTAATAAACAGATATCATTATTGTCATAAGTTGCTTCCATATCCTCTATATAATTCTGTAAAGACTGGTATTGTAGTATTTATTATTTCAGGATATTAAAGAATTACAAAGAATGGTAACCCCTAGAATTAGTAACTGGGAGTAGGTAGCACAGAAAAGGGCTATATCCATAGATGTTAGGTGTGTTAGTTGTAACAATAGCAGGGATGGTGTCAAATACATTGAATAGTATTTAAATACAAATACAGATACTCTCAAAATATGAAATACAAAATACAAATACTTCTAGCAAGAATGTATTTCAAATACAAATACAAATACTTTGAAAAGTATTTAAATACTTTTCAAATACTTCTTTCTACTATTCCAGAACATCCCCATTATTTGCTTTTACATGTAATCAACTAATCATTACAAATTATTTATTGCATCTAATAAAAAAGATCTTTTACATAGTCTTGTAGAAGAAACAAACAATTTAAAAAGGAGTATTTCATGAAGATATCACGAAGTATTTGAACTACAAATAAATATTTCCTGTTTCAAAAATTCAAAATACAAATATAAGTACAAATACTCCAATATAAATACTGATATATATAATCTAAATAATGTTATAGAATCCTAAAATTGTTTTTAAATAAAGAAAATATCATTACATCATTGCTACAAAAGGCCTAATATTTTAGAACACAATTATCTTGCATATAAGATTAAACTCATGGTGTACATTGCATAAAATCTATTTTTTGTTAGCACTTCTAATACTACATAGCTATACATATACACTATACTGATATACAAATCTAGTTTACATTACAAGTGCCAATATAAAGGCTAACACAATAAACAAGTTATAAAAAGGAATCTTTCCAGCTGCTGATGGTAAATAGCAATAATTGCTAGCTATACTGTTTGGTGCTTGACATTCATATGGTTGGATGCATTCTAAAGTAGTGGCATTACGTAGCAGAGTGTTGTTACATGCATCACAATACTGAGGTCCAGCAGCAGCACATCCTTTGGGACGAGCACATGCTGTATCACATTGAGATGGAATGTTAGACACTGCAGTTGGTGTTCCAGACACACCATATAACGAAACAGATATATTACTCATTCTACCAGACCCCCTTGAGTTCCTCCAGTACACTCGTATACTCCATTGTCCATTAGGGTTTTCACCCCAGTGTAGGACACTTAAGAATGGCCAATTAAGATAACCTTCAGTAGTGACAATATCATAAGGTCGATTAAATAATAAAGTAGAAGTAGAGCCTTGAGGAGAAGTGAGTGTAACATTGATATCACCACGTTTAGCACGATTATTATAGAAGGTATAAGTAAGATCATTTATATCTTCATCTAATTGATTAACTGCATCTGTTTCATCTAAGTCATAACGATAGCCATTTGCATGAAGTGTCATAGTAACTATAATCTGTTCAAGATAAGTGATCTGACCAGAATAAGTGAATGTGACAATAAGAGGTGAACTAAGTGTAGCATACCTGTCACATGAATGAATAGAAAACTTACATCAACAATTATAAAAATAACTAACCCAGTTGATCTTGATGGAATCAAAGTATGTGATATTTCAGAAGGTACATTGATCCAATGCTGAGCTCGTGTTACCATGGCTTCAGCATCAATTGCTCCAAATCCAAAGTGATGACTCACTGTCAGACCAGCACCATTTGTAAACTTATCATTAGTATTGGCTAATAGAGAATCAGAATTTGATGTATATACAATAAGATACAAGATATCTCGCCAGGTTAGATCAGAACTAGATCAATCCAAATTATATGTAAAGTAATATGACTATCTGATAATATCTTACTTAGCTTCCAATGTCAATGCTACAACTCCAGAGACATATGGAGTTGCTGAGCTAGTGCCATCAAATGTTTTAGTACAACGACTATAACGAGCTAATGTTGCCTGACAAGAGAAGTAATCACTATTGACTCACATAATGTATGAATATCCACAAAAACAATTCAAGTTTAATATACATATCAATATATAATGAACTTACTACTTGTAGGTTTTCATTAAATGTATTCTCAACATAGGCAACAGTAAATTTAGCAGAGCATGGTTCATCATAGCTAGCAGGAGCACCAATTTGAGAATAAGCACCAACTGATATGGTATATCTGCTTTGAGAATAACCATCAGCTGCACAAGTGTCATAAAAATATTCAGCTCCTCCTCCATTACCAGCTGCCCATGTAAAAATGTTACCTTTCCCTCCTCGACCCTAAAATAGTAATCAGAGATGGATTAATAATTGCATTAGAAAGGATTTAAAGGAAAGCTATGAAATGCATTTCATATTATACATTATCACATGGAAGCATCAAAAATTGGTTACACTACATAGGCAGTATAAGTTTGTTGCCTCTGTTTTCAGCAATTTCTGTTATTAAAGAATAATTAAAGTCTTACAGATTGTGTTCCTTCTTTTAGAGCAGTGAGTGTTAAAGTTTCTGGTCCACCAACAATACATCCATAATCAGCTGGACCCCAACTATTGCTATATATATCAATATCATTTCGCTGATAGCTCACAGCACTTGCATCTTGAGCATCAGTTGTTCTACCACCCAACAAACGAATTCCTATAAAGTCAATCACTAGTTATAAACTCATAAAAATAGACTAGATAAATATACCTATTATTAATTATATAAAAGTAACTATTATATTAAGTCATCTCTTGTAAACCATTATACCTGCAAGTTTTGCATCATAAGCCACACCCACTCCACAGACACTGTTTCCACGTACCATACCAATCTCTCCAGCACAAGCTGTTCCATGTGAGTCTGATCCAGAAGGAGAAGGATTACTATCATAACTATAATAGTCATAACTATAAGTTGATATCTACATAAAGATACATGGTAAGCTCTTGTCATTATCAAGTTCTCATAATTATTGACATTATAATATCTAAGCCTTATGGATGATAATAATATCACATTGTATCTAACTAATCAGTGATGATTTACATTGAATATAATACATAATGTGATATTAGAATGACGTAAACATTGTATCACACTGCTCTCATTACTAAAATCTATTAACTGAAACCCATGTAGTGAATTTTCAAAGCAATGAAGATTCTGTTTAACATCTTATAATTAGACAAAATAATAATAATTTTCGTTGATGCTAGACTTCTGCACGAGTCTTGTTACTATATAACTATCAGTGTTAGCTTTACTATATCATTGTGTGTGAGGGCTGTCACTATGTAATTTATAATAAGACATTCCTACATACATGAGAAGATTTTTAAGTACACAAACTGTGTAATTCCATTGTAGTTAGTAATGGAAATCTTGTTAATACTCTTCAATAAAAAATTTGGTGAGAAAACATGTACTGAGGTGAGTATGAATAAATTACATACATTCACCTTTTACAAGTACATAAATTGTACAACATGTACATTGTATATTGTTAATACTTTCTAATATATTTTGAGGATACAAGTAAATCAAGTGACTATAAATTACTTAAACAACACTCCACTTTAACAATGTATATATAAAAGGACAGTTGGTTACTTACAATTATAACAATACTTTAGTTATTTGGGAACATGAAGTTATCTTTGTCATTTAAGACAAGTGATTTAGAAAGAGACTTTAATGCAAGTAGAAACCATTAATACTATACTACAATACTTATAATGCTTATAATACACGCAGGTATACAGTTAACTTTATAAGTAGACTATATCAACTTACATAGTTATCAACCAAGTCACTGTGACTATATTCTACACCTACAGAATAGGAGGAATTAAATTACATACAATAGAACCTCGCATAAAGGACATCCTTTGTCATTTCACTCTCTATCAGGATATTTCCTCTAGACATACACTAAATACTATAATATATTACATAATTCCTTTATTAAAGACACCTCTATAAGGTTCACTATTATAGAGAAGGTTTGGTATACAGCATTAATATATGTAATGTTATAAGTATATAATAATTATATATTAAAGTAATTAAAAGCAATAATATATAAACAGCTATAGTAGTTACTTACCATCATCAACCACACCTACAATGATACCATTACCAGTATATCCCTGTATCCAAGCTGGTTCTACATTGATATCTAATAGTAAACTAGTATATCCAGTTTGACCAGTATTGTTCTAAAATAAGCAACAAATTGTAATATGTCATATATGGTAAACAGTTGAATTATTTTAAGACACATATTTCACATGTCTGGTGAATATCAAGTTACATTACTACAAAATGTATGTGTCACTATGTGACAGGAAACAGAAGACTAATTAACTTATTGAACTGATCAGATTTCACTACAGACATATCTTAAACAAAGATATAGTACTTTAAGTAAAATTTAGTTGGTTGCTTCATTATATGAAGACAAGGAAAAGGTCATATGACTACATATTGAAACTATATGATCTCATAAGCCAACCATATAAGGTATATACCAATATACTGTTACACTTTATTGTCTTAGATAGCTAAGTTTGATTGATATAGACAGCCAAGCCTGCATTAGAATGATTGATATATAATTTATATGTTAATATTAAACAATAGCTTTAATACCAAGTAATTACAAGGAAGTATGGGGATAACAACATGTTAATCACACTATTTCTAATAACACTACTTCTAATCATGACTCTTCAGATGATATTCATATATACTTGTTATGTGAAAGAGTAAGTCATGAATAAACAACTTCAATCAAAAAACACAAAAATAGAATTAATGAATGTAATTAGTCATGTTATGGCAGACTAACATATTATATGACTTACCAGACACCACTGTGAACTCCATAGTGGGTCAGTAGAATCAGTAGGTTGTAGATATTTCTTTTGCCAGGTATGTAGTCTTTGCTGTTCTACATAACCAACCTATATAATCAGACAATGATAGCATTCTTTAATTTTTACTATTTCTTTTCATGGATTTCATTTACATCATCATTATTCTACTAAAGACAGAATGGCTTTTACATACAGCAGTGTGAATATATTATACATATATATAGACAATATATGCATCATTAGGAGGTAACTTTATAACATAGAAATTTAACAATAGAGCCTTTTGACTAGCATTGTTGTTAATGTAAATATACATTTTCCTTTTGATTGGTATTATGTTACTATAATGTTTCTGGGAATGGTCCAGCTGAAACCTATCCAAATGCAACCAGATTACTTTTTGTTATTAATGAAAAAAAGGTCTTAATTCTATCTTGTCTTTGATTAACAACAATTATCATATCAACAACAATCTAGATACCAATCCAGAGCAAGTATACTCTAGTGTGAAGCGTAGTTTTAATTGTTATGAGATGCATCTAGTCCCTATGTATATTAGTCTCTCAGCTAGTCACAAAAGACTGTTTATAATAATAATGTGTCTTCAAATGGTTCCCCCATTAAAAATGCTGCCAACTGAATTGATGATGCAGCACATATATATATAGTATGGAACTACTTAAAGTTTATGATCATCATGACATTCATTATTATGTAATTATCCATGCATTACCTCTTGCTCTGATTTAAGAGCATTGGTATGATATTGGATCTCTCCACCAATTAGATCTTTTACTTGATGATTGCCATCAGAATCAAGAAGAAAGTGGTACATATTATTTAATGAACCAATCTGTAATAAAAATAATAGTTAGCGTGAGTAAAAACGTCATTGTCATACTTACGGCTCCTAAATTTATAAAGCCATGTCTCTCAGCAATTTCATCAGCTTTGTCCTTCCCTCCAGTAACCTCTACTGCCCAGCTATTACTATAACGAATAACTATCTTTTGAGACTGCGTTAATGACACAATAGAACATAGTAGACTGCAAAGAAGAACAGCAGTAGCACCTGCTACAGCTGCCATACTCTAGCCTTCCTTATGCTAGTATAACCACGCCCTTAGCTAATGAATCTTATTATGCTTGACACTCTACAATAAATGTGACTTACTATTAACACCTATTGATTACAATGAAAAACTCAGTGTTTCTAAACTAATGTAGCATTATAAGTTATTTCTTAAATACAGAAATATCGTATACTGTAATAACATCATCTGATGTACTAGTGGCCACTAGAAGCTTTCAAATGAGTGACTCTCTGTGGGTTCTTTAGAAACAGAGTGTTACTTATATGTGGTCCTTCTTGGTGTAACTTCTATGATAATGTAACTTGTACTATGATGATGACATCACTATGTGATTTCTATATATATATTTGAAGTGTCAACAGGAATCTTTGATTTAATGTCAGATACATCATAAACTGTACTTGTTCCTTCTTCATTCTTACTACATGGTTGATGTTGCCTCCTTAAAAGGTTAATATCTATAATAATAATGTGTTGTATTATATAGTAAAACTTACATGTACAAACAGAACATCACACAGATAATAACCCCGTAACAAGAATTATAATGAGAACTGCTAATATTGTGTCCATTACAGTGGTTATTTTCTAGAATGTCAATTCCCAAAATGTCACTTTCTAAAATGTCTACTCTCAAAATATCATATCTCAATAATGTCAACTTCTCAAAATGTCAACTCCCAAAAATGCCATCTTTCTTTACTGTATTAGAATTAGCATTAGATAATAACTTGGCGGTACATCTAGTACTTAGCTTGACCAAATAGCAGTCCCTATAAATTCTATTTAGTACTATAACCTTTATGATCTTTGGTGATACACAAAGTAATCTCACAAACTAAGTTTATCAGGTGATAATAATGATCTAAATGGTCTCTCATTGGCTCACTAGTGGAAGACAATGAATACAAGAAATGTTAAAAGTTATTGCATTAAATTACCTGTATTTTTTCACTTTGGTTTTGACTTTGCAGACTACAGGCGATAGAGAATATATACATAAAATTACATGGAAAAAGAATAGTTGTAAAATGCAAATACATTCATGAATGCTATCATAAGAAATGCAAACATGAGAGGAAACTAATGATATCAAATTAACTCTATAACAAATATAGCTTACTGTTGAAAATTAGTATACAAAACAAAATGGAATGTATTTCAGTACTGAATTAAAACACTGTTTATGAGCATCAAAATAGAAATTTGCTAAATGTTGTTTTATATTTCCTGTTTCTTTTTTCATCGTGACTCCCCAAACAAAACTGTTAGGGACCTTCTCACATAGGTAACGTAAGTGATTGCTATATAAGTAATATTTCTGGTGGTTTCTGAACTTTCAGGTGGTTACCATTTTGATGTAGTTATTGAAGGAATTAAAAATGTTTGTAGTATATACCTGAATTATGTATAGTACTTAAACATTCCTTGAACTCCTTGGCAGTGCATGAATTTATACCTTTCTTATAGAGACACTCATTAAAATTTGCTTGTTACATTACATGATATTATGATTCAATATACCATTGCGGGTATATATCTTGTTAGGTTGTCTTCATTGGGATTGACAGAAAACCATCTTTCAGCTTAACAATTTCAATGTATATTCACTGGTAAATATAAACAAGAATCTTACGTTGTACATGAACTATAGCATTATTTCCATGAGATATAGTACTGTTCAATACAGATACTGATGATCCACTCACTTGTGCAATATATGTATATATATATATATATATATATATATATGTAAAATCAAACCATGAACTTCCACGAAGAGCTTTAATTTGGTTATCAGTCACATCCAAATTGTCTGAATGTCTATCAATAATGTTCTGCAGATTAAGTTCAATCATAATCCAATTTATCTGAATTTCTTCAATTATCATTCTCTATTCATTGATATTCACGAAATTTGGCTAGTATTCCACAGATAATTTGTACATCTATCTAATCACAACTAAATCTTTGTGAATCTGTAAAATACTAATTATAAAAATACAGATAATTTGGGTTGGAAATTTTGTCATTTTGTTAATGGTAATTGTAGAAGTTGACATACTTTACATTTCACTCAAGATCAATTAATTAATAAGTTTTCTCTGAATAGACACAAAATAGTAACAAACCAGGATTGTCCGCTGTAAACTATAATATTATAGTACTAGGTGTGGTTATCACTACTAACAGTAAGTGTAATTAGGAAAAATTAATTTGATTCATAAAATTGACAGATGAAAATTGTAAAAAATTCTTAATATTATTTTGATAACATAGTTATTGCTGTAAGGACTGTATTTTGCCAAGTATGAAGGCTGTAAATTTTTGAAAACTATCTTGCCACTCAAAGACAGTTTGCAGTCACACCCAGTTCATGATAGTGGTAAGTATATTCATTTGTTGTGCTGTGCATCAGTGGTTACTTTGTCCTGGTTATTTTAATTTACTTGCTTCAAACCTTGCATACATCAACAATTATAAAACTATAAAAACATATATATAGTTAAAACAGTGTGTTATACAATTAATTTTAGGGCCACTTGGCATGCTTTATATACCAGGGGGAATATTTTATCTCACTGTATGTTACAATATAATAGAAATGACAAAATCACCATGCACACAAGCCTATAGCAATCAAACAAAAAAGACCACACACTTTGAATTGTAGTTTGTCTACTTACATACATGTATTAATTGTCTCGTGATCATACATTGCTAAAAGTTGGACTAATGTGTCATGTAATTATAAGTAAACCCCACCCCTAAATACTAAAACATAGGTCTTCAATATTAGTATTATACTGCCCTGAATTTGATTTGCAAGTTTCCACTAGTTTGTGTCTGTTATGTGAGATAAAACAAATTTATTTCACATGTTTCTTTGATGACGTGGAATTAACAGTTAGGCTCTATTGTTGGCTGTGACATTGATGTTAGTAATATGTTTTCTTTCACGGGACTCTACCTTTGAATCTGAAAGGAGAAGAATTATTCCTGTTAAATATAGTTGTGAATTATGGACCAAAATAGGTATTGTGTAGTGTGATAAATTTTGCTGTACATCAGCTGTACATCACTTTAACAATCAGTTTGAAGTATCAAGAAAATCAAAAAAAATTAAGGAAAGAGACAGTCACAGTTTATCAACATGTGTACTTCATAACAATGATTCACATTCTTTCTACATTACAGCTGGATTAAAATCACAGAAGGCTTCTGATAAAAAAGAAGTTCAGAAGGGAATCTATTTCCTGGAACAACCCATTGGTAGGAAAATTAGTCATAACTGTTCAAACATGTATTTACTAGTTACTGCTAATGAACTCATAGCAACTGAGAGAGAGAGGGTGGCAACAAATTGGAGAGAAAAAAATGGAGGCAATGAAAAATTTATTTCACTAACATAACATTATGAAACAACAAATAAGAACCATTTTTGACATAATAATAATGTTTGTAGACATAATAATGATGTTAGTACACGTAACCATGTTGAAAAAGAATAAAAATGGCTGAAACAAACAACTTATAAACTCAATGTACCCTCTTTTATGAATTATAATGTTATATCATCATCACTGGTATCATAGTTAACAACATTACTCTCAAGAGCAGAGTCCATTGAGCTAACATTTCAGTAGCTACACCTCCTGAAGTTGGAGACACAGAAGCATTTGAAGGAACTGCAATGACTGAACTAGTAGAAGTCATAGCACTTGTAGAAGAAGGATTACTAGTGGTTGTAATATTAATAATTGATGGCAGCAGTTCTGTTCCTAAAATGATGACACCAATATGTTTAAGATTACAGCATTCTATTTGGTAATCTGCACTTACCAGTAAAAGTCACAGTATTTGTAGAAGGGATGGTAGTGGTGATAATTGATGGCAACAGTGCTGTTCCTAGTATGATGACACCAATGTAACCAATAAGTCTAAGTTTACAACATTCTATTTGGTAATCTGCACTTACCAGTAATGTTAAAAAATTCAAATCTGGTTGCACCTTTTGTTGTTACAGCACGACAAGCATATTCACCAGGAGAATCAGTTCCCACTATTAATGTGTATGCATAAGTAAATGATCTCAACATATTGTTAGTGAAGGTTGTGGTTTGAATGACATTTTTGTTTTTATAAAATGTCACAGTAACATTAGAGAGACATGTTTCCACCTGACATCCAATTGTAATTGTCTCTCCAACAGTTCGAGATGATATATCCACATTAGGTATGTCAGATGCAATGATAACTGGATCTAAATGGAAAAAAAATATGTGAACTGGCTTTATTATAGAATACTTGTATAATATTGACTAAAACAATGTATTAGCATCTGTATAAAGAGGGTACAATATTTGGTGCCCTCTAAAAGCTTATGAAGAAACAATTGTACAAGACAACTAGCCACTCCTGACACTTACCTTCATCTACAAATACTCTGACATTGATGTTAGCGTCGTTGTTACCTTGAACATGACAGACATAAATTGCTTCATGCTCTGTCATCAAGGGATCAAAAGTCAGATTAGCAATGATAAAAGTCTCATTATTAATAACTTGTGATGATGTCTATTAGGAAGTGATTACATTATATAAAGTCATCAAATTCTACTTACATTAGTGAGTCGTGTGTCTGTGTTGGGTATACGAACTCCTGAACCAAAGAAGGACCAGAATACATTATCTCCCATTCCTATACATTGGATTACTTCACGACAATAAACACGAGATCTTAGTGTACCATTTTTTGACCCCAAGATCATTGGACCTATAACAGTAATCAATTACTTCAGAACCATCCAGCAGTTGAATATATTTGTGAACATTAACATAATAGAAAGCTATTGTGTAAAGAGAAACTGCCAGGTGTGACTTTTAAATAACACACTAGACCAAGGGGTCCTACACAGATGAAATCTCATAGTGTGCCTTGAAATCATACAAGGAAATCTTGAAATCAGACTAAGACCAACTTAAATTAGAAATCAAACCTTTATGGGCATTGTCACACCTCTTAGCTTTGATTTGAAAGGTGCAGTTTCTGATATTATTTTTCTTGTGTTGCTATATGAGAAAATAACTACCAGTAACCACACCATTCAAATTAAAGGTAAGAAGAGTGGCAACAGGAAGGTATACCTTTTCAATAAAAGGTAAGAGGTGTGACAATAGTGATTTGTAAATCAGAAATCTCAGAAATCACACAAAGAAATCTGGAAATCATGAGAGTTTGTCATGTGATTTTATCCGTATATGTACAACAAAACTAGAAATAGCTAAATCAACTGGTAATGTTCTGTAAGGATACCTGTTTCTTGATTGTTAGAAGACAAGACAAGTCTGATCTTGTTAAAAAAATAAGAAAAAATTCAAAGGACCTAATGATAACTATATATATATATATAGTACTACATATTATGCCATTGACTAACTTTGGCTTTGTGATGTAACAAGGCAAGACAAACCATCTAGGTAAAAGCTACATTTACCATTTATGCAAAAAAGTATGTAACAGCTAAATCAGAATAACATCTCATACTTCCCTTTCTATCACATCATCTCTTCTATATCAAACTTATAGATAAACAAATTTTATTTATGAAAATTAATAAAATTTAAATATTCATAGTATGTATACGTGAAGCTTCCATACATAGTTGCAGGCTTAGCTCGTTCAAGGACACAGAGCAGCTATAATTTTTGAAGAATAAATGTTTTAATTTGCAACAAATACGAAAGCTCTTTTTGAAAATCGTGAAAATTTTTACATCTAATTAAATATTCATAGTGGTGGATATTCATTCCCGATTAGCTTAGCGCGAGACGACTATTTTTTTAATAATCTGAACGGTGCAGCAAAATCTTAACTTAGTTTATTACACACACACACACACACACACATATATATATACATATACATATGTGTATATATATATATATATATACATATACATACATACATACATACATACATATATATATATATATATATATATATATATATATATATATATATATATATGTATGTATGTATGTATGTATGTATGCATGTATGTATGTATATATATCATACTAGGAATACGTGTTTACGCATGTTACAAATGCTAAAGTTTATTTTATCCATGCATTTATTATATATTCACTGTCATGCAGTTTCACATAATTGCATTTATTACATATTCACTGTCATGCAGTTTCACATAATTGCATTTATTACATATTCACTGTCATGCAGTTTCACATATGTTGCATATTTTTGGTCCAGTATGCCACTTTGGAGAGCCAGCTTTGACAACTGTGAACATGATATAGGGCAATTTATCATTGAAGTATGCACTTCCTATTCTGTACAGATAGCCATTGTCTAAATATTATCATTGATACTAAGGTATTATATGTATATATATGAATGTCTATTATACTGTCTTCATTATTATTAACTAACTGACTCAATTCGCTGATTAGTTATTGATCATATAGGCCTTGGTGGCCTCTACTAAGTATAAACTTGATGAGGACTAAGAAAATATTCCCTGCTCCTCCTTCCATTGGTGGGTTTGCTCATAATAGGCTGAATAAAGTATGAATTTATGAATATATTATCATACAACTAGTTGATTACTACAATCCCAACTAGTCTGAAAACAAAGGGTAAGGGTTATCTAGTCATGTAAATATCAACATAATGTACTATGATTAGTTAGCATGCATACCCTATAATCCATATATACCACATGTATTGAGTAAAAAAATTATAACTTGCTACTGGTTGTTGTGAGAATAAACTATACTCTGTTTACAGTCTGTGCCTATAATCATATTAAATTAAGTTAATTGTATGTACACATATTCTAGCATGATGAGTTCGTGTAAAGATCAATTCATCTATCACCTTAAAAATTAGCAGATGTCAACTTAAAGTTCTAGTCACACTGCTTTGGTAAGAGTCATGTAATGTATATTTATTGACAAAAGTACTAAAGACAGTACAGACATGTAACAACATAACAAGAATTTAAAAAAGAAGGGATTGTGAAAATAAAAAATAAACTAGATATTATTGGTCTCAGTATTAACAATTATCCATAGACTGTAGATTGACTAGATATCAATACATAAAGTGATCACTATAATCTGAACTGGTGAAAAACTACACCTCAGAATCACTGCATGCAGTTTAAATTTCAGCATCAGTTGTAAGTATAGTTTTTTATTAATAGCTCTCCCTCTTTAAATGCTCAATAAAGCAGTCCTATCATAACCATTTTGGCTACAGTTAATCACAGCTATTTCATACTTTTTACAATTTAAGTGCATGGCCAATTAACCATTTTCAAACATTGCTGTAGCAATCTATTTAAGTTTTCTGGAACCTATGAATTGTCTTCAATGATGATAACCTCTAGATTACTAACTCCTGATTAATTTACAAGACTATTATAGATGTAGTTATTAAATTGACTCACTTTCACCTTGAGATACAACAAAAAAGCACACAATGAGCAGAAAAAAGCTGGCACTCCATTCTGCATACATCTTCAACTATTTATAACAAGAATTGAAGTCACAGACAGAGTAGAGAGGTTTTTGTCCCAACAGCTAATTTACAATGTGTTCAAGCTCAATCTTCACTCAAGTATCATTCAATTCTTACCTGATGGCAAATACCATGTACACACACACACACACACACATATATATATATTTCCAGTGTTAACTGGTAGAAACTGATAATCATCACTGTAGTGACACACAGCATCTTATAAACTGTCACAGCTAATTACAAATTAATATACACACAATAAACAGTAACATACTGAAAGCTGTCTGCATGTTTACTGATCCTAACCATCACCACATAGAGAAAGAAAACTAATAAGTAACAAAATGATGTATTAAATGACTACCACTACTAGCAACACAGAACATGCAGAAAGCACAGAGCTGTGTTAACTAATAAAGAAGTTTTGAATCATATTAATATTGTTATTTCCAATGATATTTTGGATTTAAACATAAACATTTCCTTGTAAATGACTTAGAAACACAGCATGATTATGAATATGAAACTTAATATGAAACCTCTTCAGAAAAACAATAGTTTCTTTGTAGAGATTAAATTCAAGTGAAAACACATGAGTAAACAATAGAGAGGAAGTGAGTTTTTTATCACATGTCACTCTATCCTTGTACTGAAACTGTTTGAATTAGTCACAGGTTCCTAAAGTGTTCTAGTAATATGAGACATTAGTTTTCTTTACATATGTAGGAATGAATAATAATAAAATAATAAGTTACATGTGCGTACTTCATATTTAGTACATACCTTTTTGTGTATATGTGTCTGTTGTGAAGTATAGGAAGACAATAGATAATATATAAATTCCATGTGACTAAGATATACAAATTATGCTTACAATACCAATGCTAAAATCAATTGGTTGTTTTAACTGATTTATAGTCACTTGTATTCTCGCAAAATACATTGAAAATTAATTACAACGTATGTTGTTATTACTAATTACTATGCAATTTAGGTACTTGAAAAAAGTGAACGTATGCAATATAATTATAGCTATACTGTTGTCAATATTAATGGGCTATTTGATAGTGGTGCACCTAATTGTCAGAGAAAAATAAAGATTCTGTTTAACATCTCATATTTAAGTTAAAAAGCAAACAGCTGGACCTACTCCACGATTTTTTACTTAGTAAAATATACAGTTTCTATGTTGCACTATTCCTGATTGTTACTTTGTATTAAACTGCTTACCTTCATATTAGTGCTAGTACTATTGGTGATACTAAAAGAAATTATATATATGTTATTGCTAATGACTTGTTCTATAATATGGTCAAGTCCTCTTTGAGGTTAATTGAATTTTCTCACAGCATGTTTTCCATTACTTACAATTATATTATTTAATGAATAGCAAGTGAATAGTTGTCATATATTAGTATTATAGACAGTATCTGAAGACAATGACGAATGTATTGAAATACCTAAGCATGTTGTCTCCTTTGATCTGTTTAATATCATTTTAAGAATCAATACTAATGAGATATATATTTATGTATCTATTGTTGGACTTCCTGCTACATCTGTAAGTAATCACAGGTATATGCATACATATAAATACATAAATAAAATACATGTTGATATGTACTTACATCTATATGATATTGTTTCTACTGTAACATTCCTACTTGGTTATTGCAAGAAGAGGACAACTGCTGCTGCTGTGTACAGTCTATTGCATGCCTCTGGTCAAAATACATTCAATTCTTGCTCACCTCTCATACAGAAAATGTTACCGTCAAACCGAGGCGAACAACGAAGAAAATACACTTTTGGTGCTGCACAAAAGAGAAAGAGAAAGCATTCAGGTCAGAGTAAACATACACCATGTGTATATGTGGAAAGTCTAATCCTGAGCTTTTCAGTTCTCTGGACCCAGATAGTTGCTGTCATTTCACGTACATACTACTTTGTTATGACTTGGAGACTCTTTGGGCTCTTGTGGCAACCAAATTCTATAGTATATGGTAAAATCTACTTCTAGCTCGGTATAAGTCAGCCTTCAGTTAGCCAATGTAGCAACCGAGTAGTAATTTATAAATGTGAACAGACTGAGAACCTTATGTGTTAAGTAGAGAGGTTTTTGCTGTTGTGTTTAAATACTTTGATTACCTAAATAAAACTGGAATGGCTTCTTCAATTCCCTCCCAGACTGTGAACCTTCTTCATGAATGCCACAGCTGACAATAAGCATGGAGGCTCAAGTTAAATGTCCCTAGCAGCTAGCTGACAAACATGAGTAGTTGTACTCAGGCTCCACATTGCAATTGAGAACCAGATTGGAAGCCTGGAATATATCTAGACTCTTGTATAGAATATGCTTCTCATTTGCAAGTTCCATTTCTTGGGCCCACTAGTACCAATATCAAAGGTAAATAATAAGCAGCTGCTCGTTGTAATTGTTTTCCAGTGTTAGAGAGGCTTTTAGAATAGTCAACTTTTATTTATAATCTTACTAGAAATAAGTTACTTAACATAACAACAATTAACAACTGTCTCTAAACTAATGTAGTATTACAAGTTATTCTTAAATACACTATAATATCTTGTACTATAATAACATCATCTGATGTAGGAGTGGCCACAGGATGGTCATAAACAAATGACTCTTGGACTGTAACATCCTCTGTTGAAGGAGTGGTTGCTGGAAGATCATAAATGAGTGACTCACTGTGAGCAGGCTCTTTAAAAGTAGAATGTTTCTTGTATGATAGCATTCCAATATTTGAAGTGTCAGTAGGTACGTTTGAATTAATATGTATGTTTTGTTTAAGGTCAAGAACATCATAAACTGGACTTGTTCTCTCTTCACTCTTACCACATGGTGGACATCCCCTCCTTAAAAGGGATGATATCCATTATAGCTATGCTGTAATAGTAAAACTTACATGCACAAACAGAACAGAACACATATAATGGCAAGAATGATAAAGACAACTAAAAATATTGTACCCATTACGGCAATACTTGCATCATCTTTGTTAGAAATGTCTAATACAATAATACATAGTACTCATACTATCAAACAGACACTTACTTTCAGTTGGTAAAGTTGATTGCAAAGAATCAACTATTATAATGTTTGGTTTACCTTTTCCTCCTCCAGTAGTACTGACATATATCATCACAGCATAAGCTACATTTGACTGTAAGTTAATAAAGACTACACTTGTGTAAGTAGATGGAACAATCTTCATTAATGAATACTCAGATCGAATTAATATGATAGTATAGTTACCAATAAAACCCTTTATAAGTATTAATGGATACCAAGTCACATATATTGCTGTGTCATTGATATGAGTAGCATTGAGTCCTTTAATAGCTGGAGGAGCTGGGCAATGAATTAATTCAACAATAGGTATCTTTATTAAATCATGTTATACCTCCTTCCTTTGTGAAAGCAGTTAGCGTCACCTCTGGTTCATTTCCAGCACTAGTAGTTGCACTCACGCTGATATTATAAGGAACATACTTAACTAAGAGTAGAAGATAATCCAATAGTTTCTACAATATAAACACTTACCTAATCCACTAATAATGACATATAGCATAGTACCATTAACAGTACTACTACCAGCAATAGTACCATTAGTATAGTATGTCACTATAACAATATATGAAGTAATGATACCATTAGGTGGAGCTGGTTGACTCCATGAAATATTGAAGGATGTATCAGAGAGAGATGAGACTGTCAGAGATAACACTTCACTAGAAACTATAATTTAATGATATTACATATACTAATGATTATAACAATACTTTATACGCCTACTATCTTCAGCAGTTCTACCAGTAGCATTTCCATTAGGACCTGAACCAACACTAATTGCAGCACTTACAAAACAGATATACTCAGTGTAGGCCTTAATCATTGTATTAGTAATGTTAGCAGTAGTACTTGTAACAGTCCTTCTACCTACTTCATTACTATTTCCTAACTCAGTACAGTAATAGGTATAACTTATAATGATACCATTTTGTAATGATATATCAGGAGGAGTCCAAGATAAAGTAAGTACATTAGGTTGACTTGATGTGACTGTAATGGAGAGAGGAGGACCACTAGGAGCTGACAAACACACAATATAAACAATGATGTACTAATGACTACATACCTGCTTGTCCAGTAACATTACTTACACTAGCAGGAGGTCCTACTCCAGCAGCTGTAGCAGCAGTTAAATTACATGTATATTGTCTAAATGGTTCTAGTCCAGTGAGTGTAGCATTCCTCAATGATGAACTATAAGTCATCATATCACTGCTATAATAAGACATTGTAGCATTATCATCAGAACATGTGTAGTTATAGTCAATGATGATTCCATTAGGTTGTGATGGTGGTTCCCATGAGAGATAGAGTGAAGTTGAGTTGAGGCATGTCAATTTCTAATTAGTAGGTTTACTAGGAGCTAAGTATGATCAGTAATAATAAAATAATGAAATAAAGTGATTTTACCAATTATATTGGTAAAATCAATACCAATAGTATTGACAGATTGCACTTGATAATAATACATAACATTGATATTTAGTCCTTGTATTGTCACACTGTATTGCATATTAGTAGCTGTTATGAACTGTAAGTTGTGAATATTGTTAGTATTAACAACACTACTGATCATATTAAGTTCATCCATTGATGTACCAAATATTACAGTATAATTTTCTGGTGTATATGATACTTGAGGTATAGTCCAGTAGATGGTAGCTGTAGTAGGAGTTACACTAACTGTTCCAAGTACAGGTTGTACTGGAACAGCAGGACCTAGTATATATGTCATGTTAATATATTGGGTATATAGCTATACCTTTAACAATAACTGTGACACTATCTGAAGTCATTGCTGTACCAATAGCTCCAATGATAGTAACATTAACATTACAAGTGAAAATAAATGTACCAGATGATATACCATAAACAGTTAAATTACTATCAAGTCCATTATTCATAACATTTCCAACTTCATATTTTCTTCTTGTGGCCATGAAAATATAATAGAGTCTGTATTATAAGTAGGAGGAGTAATATCAATTACACAGTTAAGACTGAACATATCATAAGGTGGTGTATTCAAACGTATCACATCAGTTGGAGTAACAGTGGCATTTATTACTAAAGAATAGATTGTAAATAGACTTATCAACTGACATATAATGTCATTTATTAGTACTATAACAATATTTAGCATTACTATTTAAATGTACTTACTGATAACATAGAGAGTTCTAGTATCATTAGCAGTAGATAATATCAATATGCTACTATCATTATGTTGTATCATAGTCTGACAGGTATACATTCCAGCATTACTAGTATTGACATTAGATATAGTATATTGTACAATGAAGACATGACCATTTTGTGATGGTGTGTTCATTTTACCACCAGATGGACTGAATGTAGTACTAGCCAATGAGAGACCATTTAGATCATTGTTATCAACTAAGTTAGACACAGTGATAGTACATGTAAAAGTAGCTGTATTTCCAGCAATAACTGATATAGAATTGAGTGATACAACTGGAACTGGAACTAAAGGAAGACAATATATATATATATCATTTAAAGTACTTAAGTAATCTAAATAATCTAAATACAGAATATGTGACATTAAGCTAAGGTAGAAATGGAAAACTAAACAAAATTTTTAAATATAAAAAAGATAGTACCTAATTCCAAACTCAGTCTCCAGGAAGGCTAATTAGTAAAGTACTTGGAAAGGTTTTACCACATCATTCCCAAACTAGGTCACAATAAATGAAGGGGCAGAATGGAATATTGAATAAGTAGTTTTAATGATTATTTATATGACAATGATACTAAGTCATGTATTCTACCTTGTTGTACTTTTAGGTAAATGGTGTCTTTACATATTTAATTATTGTATTAATCATGCTTGTTTCTAATAATAGTAGTGGCATTTTCCCAAATCATAAGTACATATTAAGTACTACTATGTCTTATAAGTTAATTATAATAGGCCCCAATGAGTTAATTATAATAGGCCCCTATGAGCAAATGTAAGTAACTGACTTACACTCTCATGTGATATAATACTATTTATTACATATGATGATAAGCCATAAATTAAAATACAGTAGATAAAATACAGTTTTGTCATCTATTATGTCACTTATAATAGTATATTAAATGATTAGTGGATATCATAAAATTCAAAAAGTGTAATTACATTGTAACTAATAAACAAGACTATGATCATAAAAAATCACCTCAATTTGTCTTTTTTGTCAGTGTTACCAAAGTGTATTGATGACTGTAAACATCTTAATAGCAATATTATGTTAATAAAGCATTAGAACATTGTAGAAACTACAAATATGATCTGTCAAGTCTAAAATCAAACCATTTACAGTAAAAATATATTAAATTATTTGGTTTTGATGTAAATGTAAAGACTGACTTATTTATTGTTGAGTCTGTGAAAGCATACATTGCCTACATATCAAAGAAGCTTAAGAGAGAGAGAGAGATGACCAACTCATAATTAAGACTATATAGATGTGATTATTAAACTAACTTACTTTGACCTTGAGATACAACAAGAAAGTGCATCATAAGAAGGAAAAAAAATGCCTCTCCATTCTGCATACATCTTTAGCTATTTATAACAAGAATTAATGTCACAGTTAGAGTGTAGAGATTTTTTGTTTCAACAGCTAATTTATTATGTGTTAATTTCCAAACTTTATAGAGTGAACAAAATCTTCATTTCCTCTTCCATCTATGATAATTAACGTGATTTGTATATACATTGAATATGTATACATGAAGCTTTCCATACATGCTTGACACCTTCATATGTGCAATTATTTGTACAATTTAGTCATCCAAGGAGTTATGTAACAAGGCCTGTCTCTAGTGATAATTATATATAGAATTACCTTTATTTCTTATTTACAAAATTTCTACTGATGTTTCCTGGATTTAAACATCCACATTTCCTTGTAATGATGCTTAAACACAGCATGATTATAAATTAAGAGGAAGCTTGTTCATAACCATAATACTTTTGTTATAGAAACTAAATTTAAATGCAAGCACATTAAATAGAAGGAAGTGGAGTTTTCTTATTGTATGTCAATCTATCCTACCACTAAAATTGTCTCGATTAGTCAATGACACCACAAGCTGTATTCTAGCATTATGAGGCTTTATTTTTTTTAAAAATGAAATATTAAGTTACATATTGCTTCAGATATAGTGTGTCTATGTACTTTTTAGTGTGTATGTAGTTACTGTAAAGTGTAGGAAGACAATAGATTCAGACAATACATTAATATGCTCAAGTCCTCTTTGAGGTAAATTGAATTTCCTCACAGCATGTTTTCTATTTACTTATAATTATATTATTTAACGAATAGCAAGTGACAAGTTGTCATATATTAATATTATAGGTTGTATCTGAAGACAATGACAAGTGTATTGAAGTAACTGAATTGATCTCATGACAAATATGTTGTTGTCTCCTTCAATCCACTGGATGACTCTACTAGCATTAACATGTCTCATTTTTAACAGATCAATTTACCTATAGAATCAGACAAAAGAAATATAGTTTGTCTTTTCATTAATGACATACAGTGATTTGTATATATTGTAATATTATAATAGATATAGAAACAAATTTAATAATAGAGTCCATTGACTAGCGATGCTATCAAGTTTATAAAGATACATTATCTTTTTGATTGGTATCATAATATTTCTGGGAAGGAGGAAATTTGAAATGAACAATATGATCCAGTTGCAATCAACCAATCAGATTACTTTTTGTCATCACTAACAGAGATCTTATATTATCTAATGTCTTTGAATAACCACTATTATCATATCAAGAACCTATCCAGAACAAGTATACTCTATATCTAAATTATATATATATTTAATTAATAACAATTTTGCATGGTTATCGATAAAATGTAATATTAATTGTTATCAGATGTTATTAGTCTGCTTGGCCATATATACAAGATGGTGCAGTATTCCCTTTATTAAAAAATGCTACATAGTGAATGATGACATTATTATATGTCAAGTAGTAGTAGTAATTTTCCATGCATGCATTACCTCTTTCTCTGATTTGAAAACATTGGTATGATATTAGGTCGATCTTTCCAGTAATTAGGTCACCATCAGAATCAATATGAAAATGGTATATATTATTTAATAAACCATTTATAATAATAGCAATGGTTTGTATGAGCAGACAAGACTTCATTGTAGTTCTTAAAGCTCCTAATTTTATCATGTCTCTCAACTTGTCCTTCCCTCCTGTAGTCACCATTGTCCAGCTGTTACTGTAACAAATATAATATCTACAGTTGTGTTATTGGTACAGCAGATACAGTACTATTAAAGCCACGCCCTTAGCTAATGAACTTGTTAGATTTTATTTTCACTTTTACTAGAAATAACACAACAGCAATGAACAACTGTCTCTAAACTAATGTAACATTATAAGTTATTTCTTAAATACAGCGTAAGCTGCATTATCATCTACTGTAATAACATCATCTGATGTAGTAGTAGCCATAGGAAGATCATAAATTAGTGACTCTTGCACTGCAACATCATCTGTTGTAGTGGTCACTGGAATATCATAAACGAGTGACTCTTGCACTGTAGTAACATCATCTGTTACAGTAGAGGCCACTGGAAATTCATAAATAAATGGCTCCCTGTCTGCAGGTTTTTTATATGATAGCATTTCTATATTTGAAGTATCAGCAGGTACATTTGATTTAATATCAGGAACATCATAAACTTGACTTGCTCCCTCTTTACTCTTACCACGTGGTGGACATTGCCTCCTTAAAAGGTATGATATCCATTATAACTATGTGCTAAAACTTACATGCACAAACAGAACAGCACACTTATAAGGACAACATTTATAATGACACTTGCTAACATTGTAGCAATGCTTGCTTCATTCTTGTCAGAAATGTCTAATACAATAATACATAATACCTATACTATCAAATGAACACTTACTTTTTGTTGGTAAAGTTGATTGTAGAGGATCAACTATTTTAATGGTTGGTTCACCTTTTCCTCCTCCAGTAGTACTGGCATATATCATCACAGCATAAGCTACATTTGACTGTAAGTTAATAAAGACTACACTTGTGTAAGTAGATGAAACAATCTTCATTAATGAATACTCAGGTCGAATTAATATGACAGTATAGTTACCAATAAAACCATTTATAAGTATTAATGGATACCAAGTCACATATATTGCTGTGTCATTGATACGAGTAGCATTGAGTCCCTTAATAGCTGGAGGAGCTGGGCAAAGAATTGATTCAATAGAATGTATTTTTTTATTAAATCATGTTATACCTGCTTCCTTTGTGAAAGCAGTTAGTATCATTTCTGGTCCATTTCCAGGACTAGTAGTTGCACTCACACTGATATTGTAAGGAACATACTTAGCTAAGAGTAGAAGATAACACAATAGTTTCTACAAAATAAAACACTTACCTAATCCACTAATAATGACATATAGCATAGTACCATTAACAGTACTACTACCAGCAATAGTACCATTAGTATAGTATGTCACTATAACAATATATGAAGTAATGATACCATTTGGTAGAGCTGGTTGACTCCATGAAATATTGAAAGATGTATCAGAGAGAGACGAGACTCTCAGAGATAACACTTCACTAGGAACTATAATTTAATGATAATATAATAATGATACTTTATACACATACCATCTTGAATAGTTCTACCAGTAGCATTTCCATTAGGACCTGAACCAATACTAGTTGCAGCACTTACAAAACAAATATACTCAGTGTAGGCCTTAATCATTACATTAGTAATGACAGCAGTAGTACTTGTAACAGTCATTCTATCTACTTCATTACTTTCTCCTAACTCAGTACAGTAATAGTTATAACTTATAATGATACCATTTTGTAATGACATATCAGGAGGAGTCCAAGATAAAATAAGTACATTAGGTTGACTTGATGTGATATTAATGGAGAGAGGAGGACCACTAGGAGCTGACAAACACACAATATAATCAATGATGTAATAATGACTACATACATACCTGCTTGTCCAGTAACATTACTTACACTAGCAGGAGGTCCTACTCCAGCAGCTGTAGCAGCAGTTACATTGCATGTATATTGTCTAAATGGTTCTAGTCCAGTGAGTGAAGCATTCCTCAATAATGAACTATTAGTCATCATATCACTTCTATAATAAGACATTGTAGCATTATCATCAGAACATGTGTAGTTATAGTCAATGATGACTCCATTAGGTTGAGATGGTGGTTCCCATGAGAGATAGAGTGAAGTTGAGTTGAGACTTGTCAATTTCACATTAGTTGGTTCACTAGGAGCTATGTATGATCAGTAATAATAAAATAATTATATAAAGTGATTTTACCTGATTCTGAAGTAGTAAAATTACTAATACTACTGTAGTTTTTACCAATAGTATTGACAGATTCCACTTGATAATAATACACAACATTGATATTTAGTCCTTGTATTGTCACATTGTATTGTGCATTAGTTGCTGTTATGAACATTAAGTCATCAATATTGTTAGCATTAACAACACTACTGATCATATTAAGTTCATCCATTGATGTACCAAATAATACAGTATAATTCTCTGGTGTATATGATACTTGAGGTATAGTCCAGGAGATGGTAGCTGTAGTAGGAGTTACACTGACTTCACGAAGTACAGGTTGTACTGGAACAGTAGGACCTAGAATAATTAGTATATATGTCATATTAATATATTGGGTATATAGCTATACCTTTAACAATAACTGTGGCACTATCTGTAGGTATTGCTGTACCAATAGCTCCAATGATAGTAACATTAGCATTACAAGTGAAAATAAATGTACCAGATGATATACCATGAACAGTTAAATTACTCTCAAGTCCATTATTCATAAGATTACCAACTCCATACATATCTTCTTGTGGCCATGAAAATTTAACAGAGTCTGTATTATAAGTAGGAGGAGTAATACCAATTACACAGTTAAGACTGAACATATGATAAGGTGGTGTATTCAAACATATCACATCAGTTGGAGTAACAGTGGCATTTATTACTAAAGAATAGATTATAAATAGACTTATCAACTAACATATAATGTCACTTATTAGTACTATAACAATATTTAGTATTACTGTTTAAATGTACTTACTGATAACATAGAGAGTTCCAGTATCACTACCAGTAGATGATGTCATTATGTTACTATCATTATGTTTTATCATAGTCTGACAGGTATACACTCCAGCATTACTAGTATTGACATTAAATATAGTATATTGTACAGTGAAGACACGACCATTTTGTGATGGTGTGTTCATATTACCACCAGATAGACTGAATGTAGTACTAGCCAATGAGAGACCATTTAGATCATTATTATCAACTAAGTTAGACACTGTGATAGTACATGTAAAAGTAGCTGTATTTCCAGCAATAACTGATATAGAATGATTGAGTAATACAACTGGAACTGGAACTAAAGGAAGATAATTAAAACAACAGTAATCCTAATAAAATTATAATTCTAAAAATTATCCTAAGATTATTTAGAGGGAAAGTTCATTAGTAAAACAAAGTAACGATAACACCTAATGATTTGTCAGAAGCTATAGCATGTCAAGAACAAGTCTTTTATTCCAATCCTTAGAATATTAAAGATCAATCATGCTTTTAGTTGTAGCACTTGTGGGAGTCATAAATTCATTGGATTGCTGCAGTTTGTATTAGCAGCCAATGCTTTCAGATTAATTTAATTGGTTACTTGAAGTTACATCTAACAATGTAATAAATTAGTGTGAGTTACATACCTATATATATATAATATTATAACTAATGACCAAAGTAGTCTTAGGAAAAAACAATATTTTCAAAATAAAATAAATATTTAATGTTTGAGCATTTCTAGGCCACCTGACAAAATATGAAATGCCCAATATTGGGGTGTAGCCTATAGATAACTTTTAATTTGCAATGTTCAGATATATTTTTTGTGTTTTCAAATGTATGACATAAGTTGGAGTAACAGTGTCATTTATTACTAAGGAATAAAGTGTAGAAATAATGTAAATACACTTATCAACTGACATATAATGTCATTTATCAGTACTATAACAATATTTAGTATTACTGTTTAAATATACTTACTGATAACATAGAGAGTTCCAGTATCATTACCAATAGATGATGTCATTATGTTAGTATCATTATGTTGTATCATAGTCTGACAGGTATACACTCCAGCATTACTAGTATTGACAATAGATATAGTATATTGTACAATGAAGACATGACCACTTTGTGATGGTGTGTTCATATTACCACCAGATAGACTGAATGTAGTACTAACCAATGAGAGACCATTTAGATCATTGTTATCAACTAAGTTAGACACTGTGATAGTACATGTAAAAGTAGCTGTATTTCCAGCAATAACTGATATAGAATCATTGAGTGATACAACTGGAACTGGAACTAAAGGAAGAAAATTAATGCAACAGGAATGTTAAACAAGATTGTAATTAAAAATATTATCCTATAATTGTTTTGTAAGAGACTAAATGAAGACTACATTTCTAAACACTTCCACAAATTAAGGTAGAAAAGCTAATGCTATGAGTATGATAGTTCACACCTATTGTAGTAGTGCTCAAAGTCAGTAAGGTTACTAAAATTCATTAGTTGTTATATATACATTGATCAGAGGTGAAAGGCATCCAGTGCAATTTCATTCGTTGTTTTCAATTGTGTCATACAACAATATAATATAACAATGAAAACAAACATACATACATATATATATACATAACACATAGTCCAAAAGAATTAAAACTTAAGTTTAGTCTAAATATAAAATGTGCAACACTAAGCTAAGGTAGAAATGAAGATTGACAATTTGACAAAAACATCTGAAAGTTATGATAAAATTAGGACATAATAAATATGGAACTTTGATTTTTAAAAGATTATCTTGGTGTAGATAAAGTGATACTCAGTCATGTACCCTACCTTGTTTTTGTATTGATAGGAAATACTATCCTTATATCTTTAATCCTTTGTGTTCTTAGCATGCTTGTTTCCATTCTTGTCAATAAACATTATGATACTTGCATCATAGCAAGTGGTATCATATACAGCAAGAAAATTTTCTGAGGCTTTCAAAACAACCATTTGAAAGTAATTCACGAAATTCTATTCTAGCCAAATTTTCCCACTGTATGATTTGTGTATCACAGTTATATAAACTAATAATAGTATGACTTTTAGTATCCATAATCCAGTGATAACTCAATCCTGAAGTGGCAATATTGTAACAACCACATAAATTTGGCCACAAGTCATGTACATTGAATATTATCAGCTATATAGTAATTAGGGATACATTAAATATAGTTCTTCTCTTTTTGCTCAGCTATGTATTAGTAACATAAAAAGTGTCACCAATATGTGTATCTTTGACTGACATGGCTAACTTAAGCAAATAACCAAATAACCACAATAATTCATTAAAATAAAGAACATTTTCTGATCTAATTATAAATATGTCAATAAAGATTGATACTGGGTCATTTAAGCAGTCTATTAAGTTTAACTGTAAAGCTATGATAACATGTTATAGTCAGTATAACCTACTATAGTGTGAATCTGCTAACATTGTTAAAATGGAAAATAAAATTCTTAAAACATCTTTGTAGATTCTAGCTAGTATTTCTTACTTAAGATAAAGGAAAACCCAACGTGACATTTTGACTAATTTATAGGACACTATTGAAACTTTATCAAAAGCATTACATCAAATCCATTGTCAACTCTTTCCAGGTAATCCTATTTATTAAGTTATATATGATATTGTTTAGATTATATAGTACCAATAGTATGTACTCACTTTGAACTGAGAGAGTTCCAGTATCATTACCAGTAGATGATGTCATTATGTTAGTATCAATATGTTGTATCATAGTCTGACAGGTATACACTCCAGCATTACTAGTATTGACATTAGATATAGTATATTGTACAATGAAGACATGATCACTTTGTGATGGTGTGTTCATATTACCACCAGATGGACTGAATGTAGTATTAGCCAATGAGAGACCATTTAGATCATTGTTATCAACTAAGTTAGACACTGTGATAGTACATGTAAAAGTAGCTGTATTTCCAGCAATAACTGATATATTATTGAGTGATACAACTGGAACTGGAACTAAAGGAAGAAAATTAAAACAACAGCAATCCTAACAAAATTATAATTCTAAAAATTATCTTAAGATTATTTAGAGGGAAATTTCATTAATAAAACAATAATGTTAACACCTAGTGATTTGGCAGGAGCTATAGCATGTCAACAACAAGTCTTTTATTCCAATCTTTAGAATATTAAAGATCAATCATGCTTTTAGTTGTAGCAATTTTGGGAGTCATAAATTCATTGGATTGCTGCAGTTTGTATTAGCAGCCAATGCTTTCAGCTTAATTTAATTGGTTACTTGAAGTTACATCTAACAATGTAATAAATTGGTGTGAGTTACATACCTATATATATAATATTATAACAAATGACCAAAGTAGTCTTAGGAAAAAACAATATTTTCAAAATAAAATAAATATTTTATGTTTGAGCATTTCTAGGCCACCTGACAAAATATGAAATGCCCAATATAGGAATGTAGCCTATAGATAACTTTTAATTTGCAATGTTCAGATATATTGTTGATGCTATTTTTTGTTTTTTCAAATGTATGACATAAGTTGGAGTAACAATGGCATTTATTACTAAGGAATAAAGTGTAGAAATAATGTAAATACACTTATCAACTGACATATAATGTCATTTATTAGTACTATAACAATATTTAGTATTACTGTTTAAATATACTTACTGATAACATAGAGAGTTCCAGTATCATTACCAGTAGATGATATCAGTATATTACTATCATTATGCTGTATCATAGTCTGACAGGTATACACTCCAGCATTACGGGTATTGACATTAGATATAGTATATTGTACAGTGAAGACACGACGACTTTGTGGCGATGTGTTCATATTACCTCCAGATGGACTGAATTTAGTATTAGCCAATGAGAGACCATTTAGATCATTGTTATCAACTAAGTTAGACACTGTGATAGTACATGTAAAAGTAGCTGTATTTCCAGCAATAACTGATATAGAATCATTGAGTGATACAACTGGAACTGGAACTAAAGGAAGAAAATTAAAAAGTTATATATGATATCGTTTAGAATATATAGTACCAATAGTATGTACTCACTTTGAACTGAGAGAGTTCCAGTATCATTACCAATAGATGATGTCATTATGTTAGTATCATTATGTTGTATCATAGTCTGACAGGTATACACTCCAGCATTACTAGTATTGACATTAGATATAGTATATTGTACAATGAAGACATGACCACTTTGTGATGATGTGTTCATATTACCACCAGATGGACTGAATGTAGTACTAGCCAATGAGAGACCATTTAGATCATTGTTATCAACTAAGTTAGACACTGTGATAGTACATGTAAAAGTAGCTGTATTTCCTGCAATAACTGATATAGAATCATTGAGTGATACAACTGGAACTGGAACTAAAGGAAGAAAATTAATGCAACAGAAATGTTAAACAAGATTGTAATTAAAAATATTATCCTATAATTGTTTTGTAAGATACTAAATGACAACTACATAGCTAAACACTTCCATAAATTAATGTACAAAAGCTAATGCTATGAGTATGATAGTTCACACCTATTGTTGTAGTGCTCAAAGTCAATAAAATTCATTAGTCGTTATATATATAAATATATCAATCGGAGGTTCGGTGTAATTTCATTCAATATAACAATGAAAACAAACACACCTGTATATAACACATGGTCCAATTAATTGAAACTTAAATTAAAAACAGAAGATATAACACTAAGCAAATGAAGAAATGAAGATTGGCAATTTGACTAAAAATATCTGAAAGTCATGATAAATTAGTGCACAATAAATATGGAACTTCAAATTTTTAAAGTTTTTCTTGAGGTTTTCAAAACAGCAATTTGAAAGTAAGTCACCAAAGTCTATTCTAGCCAAAATTTGTCACCATGTGATTGTGTATCACAGTTATAAAAATAATAATAGTATGATTTTTAGTATCCATAATCCAGTGATAACTCAATCCTGAAGTGGCAATATTGTAACAATCGTCACAAGTCATAAATTATCTTGTGTCATTGAATATGTTTAGTTATAATATTAGTAATTAGGGATACATTAAATACAGTCATTCTTGTCTTGCTCAGCTATGTATTAGTCACATAAATGCTTCAGCAATATGTGTTTCTTTGATTCACATGGCTAACATAAGCAGTAAGCTAATATCACCACAAAAATGGGATAAAATGACCACAATATTTCTAAAAAGCATTAAAAAAACATTGATACTGGGTCACTAAAGCAGTCTGTTGATAACTTGTTAGAGTCAGTATAATATACTATAGTACATTGCTTTTACACCTACTTTGCTGTAGTAGTCGAATCATGGCTTCAATTGAAGCTATAAGTAGATACTAAGTTAGTTAAGTTGAAACAGTATCTACCACTCCATCATAATTTCAGTTTTATTGGACATAAACTACAAAGAGTACTGTCGGCTTCTAGTTGGCTTTTCACATATTAAGTTAGACCAGTTTTTGGCTTTGTGGTAAGTCAATGTTGGGCTTACATCAACTTGATGAGATTCTGATAATGAGGACAACGGTTGAAATGACAAAATGCTATTCTATGTGTATTTATTAAGATATATATGATACTGTTTAGATTATATAGTACTTGTAGTGTATACTCGGTGATAACATAGAGAGTTCCAGTATCATTACCAGTAAATGATGTCATTATGTTACTATCATTATGTTGTATCATAGTCTGACAGGAATACACAGTTATATAAACTAATTATAGTATGACTTTTAGTATCCATAATCCAGTGATAACTCAATCCTGAAGTGGCAATATTGTAACAACCACATAAATTTGGCCACAAGTCATGTAATATCCTGTGGCATTGAATATTATCAGCTATAATATAGTAATTAGGGATACATTAAATATAGTTCTTCTCTCTTTGTTCAGCTATGTATTAGTCACATAAAAAGTGTCACCAATATGTGTATCTTTGACTGACATGGCTAACATAAGCAAATAACCAAATAACCACAATAATTCATTAAAATAAAGAACATTTTCTGATCTAATTATAAATATGTCAATAAAGATTGATGCTGGGTCATTTATGCAGTCTATTAAGTTTAACTGTAAAGCTATGATAACTGTTATAGTCAGTATAACCTACCATAGTGTGAAGCTACTAACATCATTAAAATGGAAAATACAATTCTTAAAACAGATTCTCGCTAGTATTTCTTACTTAGGGAAAAGGAAAAACCAATGTGACTTTTTGACTAATTTATAGGACACTATTGAAATTTTATCAAAAGCATTAGATCAAATCCATTATCAACTCTTTCCTGGTAATCCTATTTATTAAGTTATATATGATATTGTTTAGATTATATAGTACCAATAGTATGTACTCACTTTGAACTGAGAGAGTTCCAGTATCATTACCAATAGATGATGTCATTATGTTAGTATCATTATGTTGTATCATAGTCTGACAGGTATACACTCCAGCATTACTAGTATTGACATTAGATATAGTATATTGTACAATGAAGACATGACCACTTTGTGATGGTGTGTTCATATTACCACCAGATGGACTGAATGTAGTATTAGCCAATGAAAGACCATTTAGATCATTATTATCTACTAAGTTAGATACTGTGATAGTACATGTAAAAGTAGCTGTATTTCCTGCAATAACTGATATAGAATCATTGAGTGATACAACTGGAACTGGAACTAAAGGAAGAAAATTAATGCAACAGAAATGTTAAACAAGATTATAATTAAAAATATTATCCTATAATTGTTTTGTAAGATACTAAATGACGACTACATAGCTAAACACTTCCACAAATTAATGTACAAAAGCTAATGCTATTAGTATGATAGTTCACACCTATTGTTGTAGTGCTCAAAGTCAGTTATGTCAATGAAATTCATTAGTCGTTATATATTTAAATATATCAATCAGAGGTTCGGTGTAATTTCTTCAATATAACAATGAAAACAAACACACCTGATATAACACATGGTCTAATTAATTGAAACTTAAGTCAAAGTGTAATTGCATTGTAATTAATAAAACAAGATTATGATCATAGAAAATCACTTCAAGTTGTAGAACATTTTAGAAACTACAAATATGATCTATCAAGTCTAACATCAACAGTAAAAGTATATTAAATTAATATACTTTTACTAATTGTGACTTGTTTGAGTGATAGAATGAAAATTTTGATCAATCAAATGAACAAAACTCCAATAACTCACTTTGTACATTGAGGCTCACAGTATTAGAAATCACAACAGTAGTGTCACTAGTCAGGTTAGCTCTACATTGATATATTCCAGCATGTGATGTAGTAATATTACCTTCAGTAGTAAGGATACTTTGTACAGTAACACTACCATTAACAGAGGTATCTCCAGTATTAATGTTTACAAGAGGAGAGGTGTCAGTAATGAGGTCATTATTAAAGGACCACTCAATATTGACAGTATCCATACCACAATATAGTGTAGTACACTGGACATTAACAGAACAGTTAAAGGTATATGTTGTTGTATCACCAGCAATGGATACTGAACATGGTGACTTTGTTAAAGAGACATTTACAATTGTAACATCTAAATGGAAGAAACACAAGTTAACACACATGTATATTTGTATAAATCATTAATATCTACTAAGTTATTATAACTAAACCAACATGTAATGTAAACAATTTATTATGTATAAGCATCAATCAAATGTTACACATATCATTGTGACGCTGTTAGTGGTAATCAGTATATGCACAACAGTTTGTTTATGACAGGAAATCCATTAGGACAGTAGCTTCAAAAATCCTTGAGTCAGTAGGTCATGAAATCATAGAAAGAAGGATATAACCACAAATATACTCTGTATGTGCTAACCATAAATCCTAAAGAAAAAATTACTACCTAATTAAACAATGTTAAGAATGGAACATTAAAATCAATATTTCTTAAAAGATTGTTTCAAGTGACAATATCAAAAGACCTCACAAAGAGAAATTTGAAATTTTGTTAAACAGAAATCTTGTGGCAACAATATTAGGTATCCACAATATGCAAAGAGTTATATATAGAGAGAGTTGTGATGTTGTTAATGATAGAAGAACATTTTATTTAATTTAATTTCCTTACATCAGTTATTTTAATAATAGTTTAAATTTTATAGTTATTTTATTATTGGAATTGATGGACTGAATATACATTGTTGGATGTAGTATTGTTTTTACACACATGCTTTAATTTTGCTAATAATACATACTTTGACCATTTATGAGTACTTACTTACCACTTAAGCCTGATCCAGAGCTAGATCTAGAGCCTGAAATGATGGACAATAATGCTAATAATACATACTTTGACCATTTATGAGTACTTACTTACCACTTAAGCCTGATCCAGAGCTAGATCCCGAGCCTGAAATGATGGACATACACATGAAATAAAAAGTAAATTATATATTTTTAAGTAATGATGTAATATATAAAAGTATTAAATGATACAAAATGATTAGTATCATAAAGTATTTTGTAATAACTAGTAGTACATTTAATTAAGCATAACAAGAAAGTAGATATTAGTCAAATTATAATACACTTATATATATATATCTTTAATATTATATATATATATATATATATATATATAATTATAATTATATATCTGGTAAATGGCTTATTAATATGTTTAATGTGGAATTTTTTATTCAGTTTGTGTTCACCAAATATGAAACTATAAACAAGGAAAGTTAACACACTTGTACTAAAACTGGAGGATTAGCACTTTAAAGACAATAACTGTGTGAAAATCTTGATAATCTTTCCAATAATACCTGTTGTACCTGATTGGGTGGCTGCTTTGTTAAGAAGATATTGAAGTTATAAGAAATTTCCTTTGGAGACATCAAAAAGTCTACCCTACTTAGCAAAACATTAGAGTGGTATTTGTTGCCATGTTTGTTATGATCAGCTTACAATGTATCTCACATACAGCATTTATATTAGGGAGTGCAAAAAATGTCATCAAGTATTTATAACAGTTGATTCTCAAAGGTCCATGGCAATGTCTTTTCAGAACTATTGAGGTTAATTAGGATAGATAAAAGTACAGTACAGTACACCTAACCAAACTTAACCACAAGAGTGATTTCCTGACAAGGCATGTTAAGGCCATGATGATTATACTAGGGTTAGGAATAACCATAACCATGTTCCAGTCTTTAAGGTAGCACGAGTGCTCAAACAAGCCATGTCTCTAATGTATGGTGATTCATTGCACTTTGCAAGACAGTATTGCCCAGCCAGAGAAGCTTGTCACATAGAAAAAGTAATATGAGAGTCTTAGCTTGAGGATAACACATAATGACTTATGGGTGTCAAAACAACTGCTACAAAAAAGCTGCAGCATAAACGTCTCTTAAGCCTAGACCACCTAGATGAATAATTAGAGTTGCTTAGAACCAGAAAGTACTTGTAATGGTCTCCAAACAATTACGTAGATTCAAATCAAACTATAGTGGGAGAGTACTAGGTAGATGAATGAGCTTGCACAGACTCAAACAGCTCCTTTGTAAATGCAGCTCAACTCAAGGATAATCCAGATCCTGTAGACATAAAAAAAAGATGCTGAGAGTCCACTTTACCATTGAATTGATATGTAGGACTCCAATTGTGTTACTGTCATTGACAGAAGTTGGGTATGTATCTATCTATATCTCTTTGACTTAGTCTCTGTATACAAGCTTCAATCTGCAGGGCAATAAAATTACCCTAATGCCAACAACAAACCCTGTCAATAAACAGGTGTCTTCTTCCTCCATGATGAGGAAAGAACAGGTTGGCTTTAGTAAACAGAGAAAGGTGGACAAAGCCCCAACGACCATCTACACAAGCGTTGGAGAACTCTGAGCAAAAACTTAAGCATGGGAAGCATGTGGTACATATGAAGCACTAAGAGAAGCATATCTTAATCTATAAAGAATGGGAAACAACTCAGTAATTTGATTGGCTAAATAAAATACCTGATGACTGAACTTCATCCAGGGCTAGGTCAAAATGTTATAGTCCTTGTAATTGCAGTATTATCTGACAAAATATGCAGAATCAACAATAAAAAGATGTCAAAATATCTGATGGTTAGCACAAACGGTCACTGCAACATTACCTAGGTCTCACAGAATGATAACTGCCAATCCAGACATCATAACAAATTTGCAAGCAGTATGTACCATGTGCTTGTGCTTAATTTTCTAAGAAAGAAACCTCAGACCAACAGTCACATGTTATGTGAAAGTAATTATTGGCTATATACAAAAAGTGTGTAATCGAGAAAAATTGCCATCACACAGAGGACAACGTATACGATCCTGTCTTTCAGAAGGATCTTTGTAATGTTTTTAGCACCAAGAATTATTGCTATCATTTCACTAAGATATCCTCTATGTGAAAACTGTCTACTTCCAAATATCGTATTTCTTTATTCAAAAGTCTCTTAATTACTTCATTAGTTTAAATGTAATTGTGACTATTGATCACATGACCTTCTAATTATGTCTCTTTTTTTATCAGACACTCAATATCAGTGCCTATATAGGGAAGGGCCAGGTTATCCACTGGAATGTATGGTCAGAAAACATAGAGTATCTTGTCCAAGACAAATCAGAATATCTCAATACTTACCAGCTTTCTTTCTTAGAAAATACCCATGTTATGAATGATTTATAAGCTAAGCAATCTTTTTAAATATCACAGTGAAAATTGGTGAAAATGCTAAATTGTTTTCGTTTCTTCTCCTTCTTTTTTGTCCACAAAAATAACTCAAAAAAGAAAAGAAGATAGCCATCATTTTCACAGTTGCAGCATAATTTGAAATGAACTACCTGCTTTTCTATCTCACATTTTGAGCACTTCTGAAATAAAATCAAGTAATTTCAGAACGTTACTATGAAGAACTACCTTAAAGAAGCCTTTTCTTACAAAAAAATTAATATAGACGGAAAGAAATGAATCAGAACAAAAATATTAGTCTCTTACTTCTCGCAGGTATAGACTTTTGCCTGTTTTGGTGTTCAGCTTAAAATATCCAGAATAATTATTGCATGACTGATAATCTAATGACTGTAGGACTAGCGATCATGCTATGAATTAAGTATCATTACAACTTTCCTGTTGTGTACTGGATTGACATCCATTCCAAGATTCCAGCTAATTTACTGTTATTACTCTAGTCATAATAATTATTGTTGATTCATCAGAGTAGGTAAAAATGCTTTTTGTGAGCTGGTCGAACATTAAACCTCACCGCCTTTCAAAAGGCTACAGCCTTTTGTATATTGGGTATCAAAACACTTCCATTTAAAAATCCAGCAAACAAGGAAATAAAAAGTTTTTTGTTTTGTAGGAATGATGCAATCATCACTCCTACTATTATATCTTTTTTGCATTCTTTGTAATTGGACTGATATTAGCCATCCCTACATTTTTTCATTTTTAGGAAATGTTTTTTATTCAATAGTCTATATAAAATGGTAATAAAGTAGATAATTATTATATAATGCTTGCAAAATCTGGACTATAGCTTTAGTAGTAATCTCTATTGATTTATGTTTCTTAGACTATGAAAGTGCAAACTGGCAAATATTACAAGCTAATTTTAAAATGGTTAGTGCATGCATTAACTGTTATAATTGGGACATTCTAAAATTTTAAGAATATTGGGAGTAACATTACTAGCAACATTATATAGCATCTATTATTGTCATTAGACAATAATATTGGGAATTTATTATTGCCATATAATATTAGAGGCACCATTCACAGCTGGATCATTGATACTAAAATAAAACTTCATCTTCTGCAAAGACTCTTCCTTTTTTTAACTAACTGCATACTGTCAAGGCATTCTTTACAAACCTTACTGCTAGTTGATTTTATTACATCAGTATGGGTGTGGTTACAACATGTTTTGTGTAGTGTCAGTACATCCTTTTACACTAAAATCAATATTACATGTCCAACAAATAGGCTTTGTGTTGGTATAAACCTTTTACAAATAGGATGTTTGTTATAACCACTAGGATCAGAGTTACTCTCTACATCTCCAGATAATAGAATGAAAATAACATTAATTACTATAACAGAACAACTGTTAAGCTGACAAAAATTAGATAGATTAATTTGGTCTGAACTAGCAAGATTGTGTTGATTAATCTTACAACTACCTGAATGAACAAAGCATCTTCTCGCTTTTTTAATGCTATCAGAACATAAATAAGAGACTTTAAAACTGTTGGAAAGACTTGATTAAAAATATGAAACCACACTTTAATTAGTTTGACTCAATCTTAGGTTAGTAAAAATATCACTTTAAATTTGCTTCACCAACTGGGGCAGTAGGGCAGATAGAAACTCGAACAGGTGTCTATCATACCTTCGTCAGTGAGGAAAAGAAGATGAATATCATTTCTAAATACAGCAAATTGACAAAATGCTGCCAAACAAAATGGTGTCACAGAATGAGTTTAGGACGAATAATGTATTATGTATTTACATATGTTTTACATTTTAAGACATGTTGATTCTGTTGGGCTTTTCATATTTTTGGTAGGGGGTCTGGATTTCTTAATAATATTATTCATAATTTTATCGCTAAAATTAATCATTTTCCATTATAGTGAGGCAACAAGAGAGCAATACAACTTCACATAGATAGAAACATTATAATCCACAAAGCAAATAGAGATAATTAATGTTTAAAACAGGAACAGCACTCATAGTATATAAAGACAAATGTAAACATCTATGTTTTTATAACTAAAAGAACATGTGAATGTAAACATTTTATTGGTCAAAATAATCAATTTAATGGTTACATACATGTTTTAGGAGAAACTACATGTACCATATCACTCTGACACTAGTACACTCTGTACGTACAATACATACAATGCCATATTATATACAAATTGCTATAACAGATCTATTATATGGCAAACCATTCAAAGGATCTAATGATAACTATATATATATAGTACTACATGTTATGCCATTGTCTAACTTTGGCCTTGTGATGTAACAAGACATGACACATGATCTAGGTAGAAACTACATGTACTATCTATACATAAAGAATATGTAACAGCATAACCAGAAAAAGTTCTACTTTTTATCACATCATCTCTTCTATATCAAACTCATATAAACATAGGCTGCATACAGTGTGAATATATGATCATACATGACTATACTACAAACACAGCCTGTTCTGGGGGGCATAGTTATTCCCATATATAATTTCATATATATCACTTGTATGATCATTAAGTAGAGAAATATTAAGGTAGTCGCAGTGGCTAACAGTCAGATCACAATTTTTAGCACTAACCGTCTATCAGAATAATATACGTACATAAGCGGTCAGTAATACCAATGATACACCAAGTCTAAGTTCTCCATTTTTGGCAGGTGCGCCATTTCTAGGCTTTTCTTGTTACTTAATAAAACGCAGAGCTCAAGTACCACAAGCAGTCTCTTAGAATCGAGTGTCAGCGAGATGTTTCCAGTTAGGTTGAACTGACTTTGGTTGTATATTGTAGTTCTATTATTTAGGGAAGCTGAGGACAGACAGTCTAATCCAATTTACTACTGTGGAAGGTGTACATAGTGTATTGATGATGAAACAGTTGTTTAATATGGTATCATTTTGGGTGTATAAATTTAGTTAGAAAGCCCAAGTCACGTCCGTATATTATGCTGACGGACGGTTAGTGCTAAATATTGTGATCTTCATGCCAGACGGTTAGCCACTGTGTAAGGTATTTTCTAACTCAGAACAGTTGCATGTTTTGCTAGTGTATTATGAGAACAAACAATAGTCTTTTTACTTTGTGTAAGCATATTAATTTGATTATATATAATGTATTTTATGCATAATAAATAAGTTCATACACGTAAGCAACTATCTCCAAACAATCTAATGACTCATGTTGACTAAGATTCATGCATGACGTAAAGACTGACTTAATTATTGCTGATTATGTGAAAATGTACATTACGTACACATCAAAGAAGCTTAAGAATGCAAAATGGCCAACTCATAATTAAGACTATATATATATATGTAGTTATTAAACTGACTTACTTTGACCTTGAAATACAACAAGAAAGCACACAATGAGCTGGAAATGGTTGGCTTTCCATTCTGCATACATCTTCAATTATTTATAACAAGAATTGATGTCACATTCAGAGCAAGGAGGTTTTTGTTCCAACAGCTAATTTATTGAACTTGAGTTCCAAAGTTCAGAGAATAAACAAAATTATCATTTCCTCTTTCATCTATGGAAAATTAATATAATTTTTATATTCATAGATATGTATATATGAAGCTTTCCATACATTCTTGACACCTTCATATGTCAAATGTTTATAGGCTTACTCATCCAAGGACATAAAGCAGCTAAATAACCTCTGAAACCAAAATCTATTAATCTTATGAATCATTATTAATATTGTAAAAATATCCAACAAAGACTGTTTTAATTGATCATTATATAGTATTACCTTTATTTCTTATGTACAAAAATTGTATGGTTCCTATAGGCAAAATGAAAGGGATTCCATGAGCAACAAGTAATTTTTAATGATTTTTCCTGGATTCAAACATAGACATCTACTTGTAAATGATACTTGAACACAGCATGATTATAAGTTAATAGGAAGTTTGGTCAAAACCATAATACTTAATTTTTTATAGCAACTAATGGAAACACAAACACATAAATAAACAACAAATAAAAGGAAGTGATGTTTTATTATCACACGTCACTCTATCCAAGTACTGACTTTGAATTAATTAGTCAGAGACACAAACAAGTATTCTAGCAATACCAGACTTTAGTTTCATAAGGAATAAATGATAATAATGAAATAGTAAGTTACATATGTTTCGTATTTAGTGTGTCTATGTACCTTTTAGTGTGTATATAGTTAGTATAAGTATAGGAAGACAATAAATTCATACAGTACATATTAACGTAATGACTGATAACCTACATGAAGTCTGCGACTTAAAATATGCAAAATTCTACTTAAAATACAATATGTGACACCTAGCAGCCTTTGTTTGTCTTAAATATAAATAGTCTTTACTTATTTGGGGGCTGTTCTCATGTTTGATGTGTGAGACACTAAGCTGATTAGATGTCATTCATTGTTCATTAATATACTCAATTCATCTATTTAATCTCCTCACATCATGTTTTCTATTCACCTACAACTGTATTATTAACTTTATTAATGAGCAGCAAGTGACAAGTTGTCATATATTAATATTGTAAGTTGAAGTGATGGTATCTGAAGACAATGGTAAGAGTATTTATTGAAGTACCTGAAGGTTCTCATGGCAGATATGTACTTGTTTCCTTTGGTCCATTGGATGGCTCTACTAACATAAATTGTCTTGTTTCTAATGGATCAATTTACCTATAGAATCAGTCAAGAGAGCTATACTTTGTGGTTTGTATTTATTATAATATTATAAACATAGAAACAAATTTAATTAATAAAGTCTTTTGACTAGCATTGTTGTAAATGTACATTATCCTTTTGATTGGGATCATGTTGCTATAATGTTTCTGGAAAGGAAGACATCTGGAGACTATGACAGTGCTCCAGCTGTAATCTGTCCATGCAATCAGCCTAATTAAGTGCTAATAAAACATCTTAATTCTATCTGATGTCTTTGAATAACAACAATTATTATATATATCAAGAACTTATCCAGAGAAAGTATAATGTGAAACAAAATTGTAAATGGCATTTTAAATGTTATTGATCCAGCATACAGTATTTATAGTGTTAATTGATATCATATACATTTAGTTCAGCTTGCTACACTAGATTGTTTGAAATATAGTGTTTCCAATAATATATAGTTCCTTCTATAATAAAAATGCAACAACTGAATGATGATACAGCACATATAAATATAGTAAGGAACTAGTTAAAGCTTATGATCATCATGACATTCATTATTATGTAATTATCCACACAATACCTCTTGCTCTGATTTAAGATAATTGGTATGACGTTGGATCTCTCCACCAATTAGTTCCTTTACTTGATGATTGCCATTAGAATCAAGAAGAAAGTAGTACTTATTATTTAATTAACCAATCTATAATAACAGTAATGGTTAGTATGAGCAGACAAGACCTCATTATCACTGTAGTACTTAAAGCTGTAATGTCTCTCATCAATTTCATCCTTCCCTCCTGTCACGTCTGTGTCTAATTAAACTCTATTTCCAGCTTTTACTGTAAGGAATATAATCACTAGAGTTCTGTTAATGGCACAGTACTACATACTAGACTGCAAAGAAGACCAGTTGTGCTATGATAAAGTCACTCCCTTAGCTAATGAATCTTGTTAGACTTTATTCGAACTCTTAAAAAATAACACGACAACAATGAGCAACTGTTTCTAAAATAATTTAGCTTTATAATTTATTTATTTATGAGTGATTCTTTGTCTGACTGTTCTGCAGGAGTATAATAATCATTACATGATATCATTTCTATATTTAAAGTGTCGGCAGGTACGTTTGATTTAATATCACAATCAGGAGCATCATAAACAGGACTTGTTCCCTCTTCACTCTTACCACATGGTGGATGTCGCATCCTTAAAAGGGATGATATCCATTATAACTATGCGCTGTAATAATAAAACTTACATGCACAAACTTAGCAGCACACATATATTGGCAAAAATGAAAACGACAACTGCTATTATTGTACCCAATATAGCAATACCTGCATTGTTCTTGTCAGAAATGTCTAATACAATAATACATAATACCTAAACTATCAAATTAACACTTACTTTTTGTTGGTAAAGTTGATTGTAGAGGATCAACTATTATAATGGTTGGTTCACCTTTTCCTCCTCCAGTAGTACTGGCATATATCATCACAGTAAAAGCTACATTTGACTGCAAGTTAATAAAGACTACACTTGCGTGAGTAAATGGGACAATCTTCATTAATGAATACTCAGATCCATTTAATATGACAGTATAGTTACCAACAAAACCATTTATATGTACTAATGGATACCAAGTCACATATATTGCTGTGTCATTGATACGAGTAGCATTGAGTCCTTTAATAGCTGGAGGAGCTGGGCAAAGAATTGACTCAATAAAATGTATCTTTTATTAAATCATGTTATACCTCCTTCCTTTGTGAAAGCAGTTAGTGTCACTTCTGATCCATTTCCAGCACTAGTAGTTGCACTCACACTGATATTATAAGGAACATACTTAGCTAAGAGTAGAAGATAACACAATAGCTTTTACAATATAAAACACTTACCTAATCCACTAATAATGACATATAGCATAGTACCATTAACAGTACTACTACCAGCAATAGTACCATTAGTATAGTATGTCACTATAACAATATATGAAGTAATGATACCATTAGGTAGAGCTGGTTGACTCCACGAAATATTGAAGGATGTATTGGAGAGAGATGAGACTCTTAGATATGTCACTGTACTGGGAACTATATAATTTAATAATAATATAATAATAATTATAACAATAACAATTTATGCACATACTATCTTCAGCAGTTCTACCAGTAACATTTCTATTAGGACCTGAACCAACTTTAGTTGCAGCACTTACAAAACAAATATACTCAGTGTAGGCTTTAACCATCATATTATCAATGACAGCAGTGGTACTTGTAACAGTTCTTCTATCTACTTCATTACTTTTTCCCAACTCAATACAGTAATAGGTATAACTTATAATGATACCATTTTGTAATGACATATCAGGAGGAGTCCAAGATAAAGTAAATACATTAGGTTGACTTGATGTGACAGTAATGGAGAGAGGAGGACCACTAGGAGCTGACAAACACACAATATAATCAATGATTTAATAATGACTACATACCAGCTTGTCCAGTAACATTACTTACACAAGCAGGAGGTCCCACTCCTGCAGCTGTAGCAGCAGTTACATTACATGTATATTGTCTAAATGGTTCTAGTCCAGTGAGTGTAGCATTCCTCAATGATGAACTATAAGTCATCATATCACTTCTATAATAAGACATTGTAGCATTATCATCAGAACATATGTAGTTATAGTCAATGATGACTCCATTAGGTTGAGATGGTGGTTCCCATGAGAGATAGAGTGAAATTGAGCTGAGACTTGTTAATTTCACATTAGTAGGTTTACTAGGAGCTATGTATGGTCAGTAATAATAAAATAATAAAAGAAAGTGATTTTACCTGATTCTAAAGTAGTAAATTTACTAATACTACTGTAGCTTTTACCAATAGTATTGAGAGATTGCACTTGATAATAATACATAACACTGATATTTAGTCCTTGTATTGTCACATTGTATTGTATATTAGTAGCTGTTATGAACTGTAAGCTGTCAATATTGTTAGTATTAACAACACTACTGATCATATTTAGTTCATCCATTGATGTACCAAATATTACAGTATAATTCTCTGGTGTATATGATACTTGAGGTATAGTCCAAGAGATGGTAACTGTAGTAGGAGTTACACTAACTGTTCTAAGTACAGGTTGTACTGGAACAGCAGGACCTAGAATAATTAGTATATATGTCATGTTAATATATTGAGTATATAGCTATACCTTTAACAATAACTGTGACACTATCTGTAGTTATTGCTGTACCAGTAGCTCCAATAATAGTAACATTAGCATTACAAGTGAAAATAAATGTACCAGATGATATACCATGAACAGTTAAACTACTCTCAAGTCTATTATTCATAACATTTCCAACTCCATATTTATCTTCTTGGGGCCATAAAAATATAACAGAGTCTGTATTATAAGTAGAAGTAATATCAATTACACAGTTAAGACTGAACATATCATAAGGTGGTGTATTCAAACATATCACATCAGTTGGAGTAACAGTGACATTTATTACTAAAGAATAGATTATAAATAGACTAATCAACTAACATATAAT
The DNA here is from genome assembly GCA_963965975.1 of Xestospongia bergquistia. Lineage (NCBI taxonomy): Eukaryota > Metazoa > Porifera > Demospongiae > Haplosclerida > Petrosiidae > Xestospongia > Xestospongia bergquistia. Next base: position 5,128,389 of record OZ014420.1, on the reverse strand, counting down.
GTCACTTATTAGTTCAATAACAATATTTAGTATTACTGTTTAAATGTACTTACTGATAACATAGAGAGTTCCAGTATCATTACTAGTAGATGATGTCAGTATCTTACTATCATTATGTTGTATCATAGTCTGACAGGTATACACTCCAGCATTACTAGTATTGACATTAGATATAGTATATTGTATAAAAAAGACATGACCACTTTGTGACAGCGTGTTCATATTACCACCAGATGGACTGAACATAATACTAGTCAATGAGAGACCATTTAGATCATTGTTATCAACTAAGTTAGATACTGTGATAGTACATGTAAAAGTAGCTGTATTTCCAGCAATAACTGATATATTATTGAGTGATACAACTGGAACTGGAACTAAAGGAAGAAAATTAAAACAACAGTAATCCTAACAAAATTATAATTCTAAAAATTATCCTAAGATTATTTAGAGGAACATTTCATGAGTAAAACAGAGTAATGTTAACACTTGGTGATTTGGCAGAAGCTATAGCATGTCAACAACGAGTCTTTTATTCCTATCCTTAGAATATTAAAGATCAATCATGCTTTTAGTTGTAGCACTTGTGGAAGTCATAAATTCATTGGATTGCTGCAGTTTGTATTAGCAGCCAATGCTTTCAGCTTAATTTAATTGGTTACTTGAAGTTACATATAACAATGTAATAAATTAGTGTGATTTACATACCTATATATATAATGTTATAACGAATGACCAAAGTAGTCTTAGGAAAAAAACAATATTTTTAAAATAAAATAAATATTTAATGTTTGAGCATTTCTAGGCCACCTGACAAAAATATGAAATGCCCAGCATAGGGTTGTAGCCTATAGATAACTTTTAATTTGCAATGTTCAGAGGTATTGTTGTTGCTATTTTTTGTGTGTTCAAATGTATGACATAAGTTGGAGTAACAGTGTCATTTATTACTAAGGAATAAAGAGTAGAAATAGTGTAAATACACTTATCAACTGACATATAATGTCACTTATTAGTACTATAACAATATTTAGTATTACTGTTTAAATGTACTTACTGATAACGTAGAGAGTTCCAGTATCATTACCAATAGATGATGTCATTATGTTACTATCACTATGTTGTATCATAGTCTGACAGGTATACACTCCAGCATTACTAGTATTGATATTAGATATAGTATATTGTACAATGAAGACATGATCATTTTGTGATGGAGTGTTCATTTTGCCACCAGATGGACTGAACATTGTACTAGCCAATGAGAGACCATTTAGATCATTATTATCAACTAAGTTAGACACTGTGATAGTACATGTAAAAGTAGCTGTATTTCCAGCAATAACTGATATAGAATCATTGAGTGATACAACTGGAACTGGAACTAAAAGAAGATAACGAATACAACATTCAAACTAATACCAGGATATACAAGTTGCTTATTCAAAAAGTAAACACAATACTATTTTGACTACTAATGTAATAAGAAAATGATTGTTATGCAGTTACATAATTATTAGTAACAAAAACAGTATTATGCTTATGTTTTCAACAAAAACAAATATGTACTTGCAATCTGTGTAACCAAATAATAGTTAAATCAACCAATCAAGTTTTACAGTTATATATATTAAGCTTAAGAATCAGAGTAAAAAACAAAAAAAACTTTTTACTGTTTAGGTTATACAATAGCAACATTTTATCTAGAAAGTTTATGGAACTCACAACAGTCAGAATATCTACAAATGCACAAAACCTGGTAAGTGTTTTCCTATTATATAGGCATATGTATTTACTATATGTTACTTGTACATAGTCTCATACCTAGTCTATCATGAATTCAGCAATTAACAATAACCACACCTTTGTTGATTCACTTTATGGGATTACTATGTACAAGGGACAAAATGACCACAATAATAATAAAAATAATAACATTACAGCACAGACCACATGTTGTTCCATATATATTACATCATCCAATAAAGATCGAATTGATACTGGGTCACTAAAGCAGTCTGTTGATAACATGTTAGAGTCAGTATAACCCACTATGGTGTGAAGATGCTAAGATTGTCAAAATGAAAAATACAATTCTTAAACATCTTCATAGATAAATGGAAATTCTATAGCTACTATTTCTTCCTTAAGATGAAAAAAGAATAAACCATTTCAGGGCACTATTTACCAGTAATATATCATTAACTCTTTAATTCCAAGTTATCCTATATATATAAAGCAACGTATGATATTGTTTAGATTGTATAGTACTTATAGTGTATACTTACTTTGAACAGAGAGAGTTCCAGTATCATTACCAGTAGATGATGTCAGTATGTTACTATCATTATGTTGTATCATAGTCTGACAGGTATACACTCCAGCATTACTAGTATTGACATTAGATATAGTATATTGTACAATGAAGACATGATGATTTTGTGATGGAGTGTTCATTTTACCACCAGATGGACTGAATGTAGTATTAACCAATGAGAGACCATTTAGATCATTATTATCAACTAAGTCAGACACAATGATAGTACATATAAAAGTAGCTGTATTTCCAGCAATAACTGATATAGAATCATTAAGTGATACAACTGGAACTGGAACTAAAAGAAGATAATAAAAACAATAGTAATGTTAACAAAATTATACTTGTAAAAATCACCATAAGATTATTTTAAGGGAAATTTGCTTGAGTACACCTAATGATTTGTCAGAAGCTGTGGTATGTCAACAACAAGTCTTTTTTCCTTAGAATAATGATTATAGTCATGCTTTCATGACATGACCATGTGTATGTGGGGCTAAATAACCACAATAATAATAAAAATATTAAAATATAGAACATTTGGTGTTCTACGTACATTAGATAATCCAGTAAAGATATTTCAACAAAGATTGATGCTGGAACACTGAAGTGGTTTGTTGAGTGGTATAAGTATTGATAATCATTGCATGCTATGTGTTCTGATAACATGTTAGAGTCAGTACAAACAATGAAAGTATGAAGATGCTAAATTGTAAAATACAGTTCTCAAAACATTACTACTATTGGAGCACTATTAAGCCTTAACAAAAGCATTAGATCAAACATATTATCAACTCTTTCCAGGTTATTCTATATATTTAGTTATATATGATATTGTTTAGATTGTATAGTATTTATAATATATACTTACTGATAACATAGAGAGTTCCAGTATCATTACCAGTAGATGATGTCAGTATCTTACTATCATTATGTTGTATCATAGTCTGACAGGTATACACTCCAGCATTACTAGTATTGACATTAGATATAGTATATTGTACAGTGAAGACATGACCACTTTGTGACAGTGTGTTCATATTACCACCAGATGGACTGAATATAGTACTAGCCAATGAGAGACCATTTAGATCATTATTATCAACTAAGTTAGACACTGTGATAGTACATGTAAAAGTAGCTGTATTTCCAGCAATAACTGATATAGAATCATTGAGTGATACAACTGGAACTGGAACTAAAGGAAGACAATAAACAGAAAGTATAAAATTCTTAAGTGTATAGTCTAAATTCAGAAGATGTGACATTAATCTAAGATAGAAGAATTACTACATAATTAATCAAGTTAATCAAAAGGTATAGATGTAACATTGAATGAATAGTTCTTTAAAGATCATTGATATGAAGTGATACAATGTCATGTACTCTACCTTGTTACTGAGCTTTTAGGCAATGTTATCCTTACATATTTATTTCTCACTTTATCATGCTTGTTTCTAACAATAGTAGTGATGTTTTTGAAAACCATACATACATATTAAGCACCTTTTTTAATGAGTTGATTATAATATGCTCCTATGAGCAAAATGTATGCACAAGATTGTAATTGATTTACACTCTCATGTGATATAGTACTGTTTTTTTACATAATTATGATGATAATGTCATAAATTCAGTAGATGAAAAACAGTTTTTTCACCAATTAAGACACTTATAATAGTATATTAAATGATTAGTGGATATCATAATATTTAATACTGTACTGCTTGACAAAAAGAAGTGTAATTACATTGTAACTAATAAAACATCATAAAAAAATCACCTCAAATTGCCTTTGTGTTTGTGTTACCAAAATCTTTTGAGGACTGTAAACATATTAATAGCTATAGTCATGTTAAAGCATTAAGTACATTGTAGAAGCTACTAGTATGATCTGTCAAGTCTAACATCAAAGCATTTACAGTAAAAGTATATTAAATTATTTGCTTTTGATGTGTGTCAGTGATAGAATCAAATTGTGATCAATCATATGTATACAAAACTTCAATGAAAAGCACTGCAGTGATGTTAGTTTCTTTGTAATTGTCATGCTGCCACTTCATGAGAACTAACAGAATATTTAGATTAAAATAGGCAACAGTATTGCACGAAGACATCTTTGCTTTGTGTAAACAGTACAGGTGGTAGATGGTGTTAAAACTCTAGATGTGGAAAGGCCAATTTAACTGTAATGGGTGTGTCAGTGACAGTCACAGTCCAAGTGGCAGTTTTGTGAGACTTTTAAAAATCTCTTTGCTAACTTGTGTATTTTGTAGATTTAGTGTAGCTTTTATAACACTTAATATATTTAGTTGTCTTACAGCTCCTAGATGTATCTATTTACTGTAACAATTGTCTGCAAAGAAGGCTATCAAGGTAAATAAAATTTGCTATAACTTCAGTTTTTATAAAAATTCCCATGTTGAAATTGTAGAGAAGTGTATTTTGTACCCATAGTAGTTTTATTGGAGCAAACATTTGTTTTGTCTTGCATGTGCTTTTTTGAAATGGCTTTCTGACTTTTAAGCTTTGTCTTCCATTGATAGTCTTTTAGCTACAATGACTTTCTAGTACCTAACTTTTGCAGTTTTTCTGTAGCTGTAGACATGACAAAGTACAGTAACCCTTGTCCACACAGTGAGTGGCTAGGGTAAATAACTTACTTTGTACATTGAGTGTCACAGTATTAGACATCACAACAGTAGTGTTACTAGTCAGGTTAGCTCTACATTGATACATTCCAGCATGTGATGTAGTAATAGTACCCTCAGTAGTAAGGACACTGTGTATAGTCTCATTACCATTAACAGAGGTGTCTCCAGTAGTAATGTTTACAAGAGGAGAAGTGTCAATAATGAGGTCATTATTAAAGGACCACTCAATATTGACAGTATCCATACCACAATATAGTGTAGTACACTGGACACTAACAGAACAATTAAATGTATATGTTGTTGTATCACCAGCAATAAGTACTGAATTTAGTGACTTTGTTAAAGAGACACTTGAAATTGTAACATCTAAATGGAAGAAGAACAAGTTAACATATATATATGTATAGTTGTATATATATCATTATTATATTTATATTTACTAAGTTATGATAACTAATCCAACATGTAAATGTAAACAATTTATTATGTATAAGCATCAATCTAATGTTATACATATCATTGTGACACTGTTAGTGGTAATCAGTATATACACAACAGTTTTTATATGAGAAGAAATCAATTAGGATGGTAGCTTTAATGATCCTTGAGTCAGTAGGTCATGAAACCATTGAAAAAAAGAAACTTTTGCAAATAAAGCCTGTATGTGCAAACCCTAAAGACAAAAATTACTAATTAATCATGTTAATTTATAATTAATCAAGGTGCAGAATGGAACATTAAAGGAATATGTTTAAATAGATATTTTTAAGCAACAATATCAAAGAGCTCACTAAGATGGAAAAATCAGAGTGCTGTTAAACAGAAATCTTGTTGTAACAATATTGAGTGTCCACAATATGCAAAGAGTTATATTGTTCTAGAGTTGTGATGTTGTTAATAATAATTGAGAAGCACATTTTATTTCATTTCATTTCATTTACCTACATCAGTTATTTAATATTGATATAATTTTATGATTATTTTATTATTGCAGTTGGTGGATTGAATATATATTGTTAGATATAGTATTATTTTAACACACATGCTTTAATATTGTTAATAATATATATCTTGACCATTAATAAGTAGTTACTTATCCTTTAGGCCAGACCCTAAGCCAGATCCAGAGCCAGATCCAGAGCTAGATACAGAGCTAGATCCAGAGCCAGATCCAGATCCAGAGCTAGATCCAAAGCTCAATCCAAAACTAGATCCAGATCCTGAAATAGTGCATACACATGAAATATAAGTAAACTAATTTATATATAGTTTAAAGTAATGATGTATTATAAGAAAGAATTACAATGATACCAAATGAATAGTATCGTAAAATATATTATAAATAACTAGTAGTATATTTAATTAAAAATAACAAGAAAGACTCTTATATATATATTTAGACATTAGTCAAATATAATACATTTATAATGTGTATATATACTGAAGTATCTAAGTCTGTTGAAGAGTGCTCGATGTCATTCAGACAGCTCTGATGATTGCATAACGTGTGAAACTCAGAGTAACAGCAACACAACGAGAGCCCTGTTCTTTTGTCCTTTAATTCTGTTCTAATGTGTATATATATATTTGGTATATTAATTACATATATAATAAGATATGTATGTGCATTCATGTCGTGTAATTACATATATATGTGTGTGTGTGTGTGTGCATTCAAATTATATGTTTGGTAAATGGCTAAATATATTTAATGTGGAATATCTATTTATTCAGTTTGTACTCATGAAATATGGAAGTATACAAAAAGAAAGTTAATACACTTGTAATAGAAATTTGAGGGATTAGTATTTTAAAAGCAATGACTGTGTGGAAATTTTGTCGCTCTCGATCTCCAACAATGCCTGTTATAAGAAATTTCTGGTCTACTTAGCATGAAATCAGGATGGTATATGTTACCAGGTTTGTCATGATCCTCTATACAATGCATCTCATCTCATGTAAAGAATGCACTCATGTTTTTTATAGCAATTAATTCTCAGAGGTGCATAATCACATGTTAAAAAAGCTCTCCAGATTGATCAATGAACCAGCCACAGTAATTTTGCAGAAACATATTGAGGTTAATTAGGATACCTAACCAAAATTATGTGAATTTCTGACAAGCCATGAAAGGACCATTATTATAGGGTTAACAATTGCCATAACCATCTTCCAGTGTTTAGGGCAGCAAGAGCAATCAAGCAAGTTCCATTTCTAATGAATGTTGATACATTGCACTTTGTATGACAAGTAATTATCGTACTGAGTAGCCTGCATAATTTTTAATGGAGATGAAAGGTTAACTGAAGACAACTTCACACTTAGCATTGAACAAGTATTGCTGTCATATATATGGTATATATCCCATCCATATATATAGAAAAGTATTATAAGAATCCTAGTTTGAGAAGGATACATACTGACTTACATTTGCAAAACAATTGCTATAAAGAAAATTTAGAGGCTTCTCTTAAGTCTAAATAACCTAGATGAATAGTCAGAGTTGCTTAAAACCATGAAGTACAATAATAACCTGCAAACAATTACATAGATTCAAATCAAACTGGTGGGAGGATACTAGGTATACAATTGACCTTCAAACAGCTTTTTAGTAAATGTAGTTCAACTCAAGGATAATCTAGATCCTGTAAACTTGTCAGCATACACAGGAGATGCTGATAGTCCACTCCACACTTGACTTGTAAGACTCCAAGTGTATTATTATCCTTGACAGAAGTTGGGTTTGTACTAAATTTCCTTGACTTAATCTCTGTACAATCTTCAATCTACAGCACAGTAAAATTACCCTGATGCCAACAATGAACCCTGTCATTAATCAAACCTTTTCTTTCCTCCATGATGAAGAATGCATAGGTTGGCTTTAACAAATAGAGAAAGGTGTATGGAGAAGCCCCATAAACCATCTACACAAGCATTAGAGAGCTCTTAGAAAAAAACTTGAAATAATATGGGAAGTGTTTTACATGGTATATATGTAGTACAATATGTTAAACTCTGAGAGTCATAACTTTATCTATAATGAAAGGAAAACCACTTATTATTTGATTGGCTGAATAAAGTACCTGCTGACTGAGCTCCAATGAGGGCTATATCAAAATGTTGTGGTCCTTGTGGTTGCAGTGTCATTTCGACACTCAGACCAACAGACACATGTTATGTAAGTTATTAATATGGCTACAAAAAATGTTAATTCATAAGAAGAATCATGCAGAGGACAACAAATACAGCCCTGTGGTCCTTTTATAATGTTATTAGTATGGATAGATGTTGCTCTATTTAACTAACTAATATACTGTGAGAAAGCTATCCACACAATCTCTTTACTTTACTCATGTCTTTTAATTACTTCATTAGTTTAAAAATAACTATTAATAATGTCTTCTTCCAATTTTGTCTTACCAAGTGTATTAGTTGGAGTAGGTGAAATTGTAGAGTAGGAAGAAGTAGGATAACAACCAATTTTAGCTATGTCATTACAACAATCTCCAAAATGGTAACACACTTCATCACAATAGCAATCAATATTTGTACAAGGTGGTGACAGGAACATTGCACAGCATCCAGAATAGCTGAGATTTAGCATCAAACATGAACCTAACAATAACACATATGTATACAAGCATATTCATTTTGTTTGTATTGCTTACTTACCTTGAATAAAAGGTGGTGTAGGCGTAACTATAGCACTACTTAAAGATGAAGTGACAGTGGATGAAAAACTTGCTATAATAGGAGTATTACTTGTTGTTTCATTTCCTGTATCTATAAAAAAAGTAATAATTATTACATAATGCTTCCAAGCTCTGAACTATAGCTATAGTAGTACTCTCTTTTGATGTATGTTACTTTGGCAAAGAAACATACATTGAAAGAGAGTACTACTAAAGCTATATACCATGACTATGGTCATGACCATGAAAATTAAAACTAGCAAATACTACAAACTAATTTTAAGATGGGAATTGAATTGTTATAGTTGGGAGATTTGAAAATTTTATGAATATTGGCAGTAATATTGTATAGCATTGTAGGGGATTTAATATTGTCATTAGAGGCACTATTTTCAACTGGATCGTTACTGCTAAAATAAAATTACACTTTCCATGAAGACTTTTTCTGTTTTGAACTAACTACATACACCCAAGATTTTTTTATAATTTATCATTAGTATGGGTGTGGCTGCAATATTGTTATTTGCACTATAATCAATGTTACACGTCCCACAAAAAGATGATATCAACTTTTCACAATTGGGACACTTCTTATAAACACTAGGATCAGAGTTACTCTCTACATTTGCAGACAAGTATGGAGAATAACAGTAATTAGAATTTACAATAACAGAACGACAATTAAGGTGACAAAAGTGTAGACAAATTAATTTGGTCTGGATTAACAAGGCTGTACTGATAGATCTTACAGCTGCTTGAATGAACAAAGCATCTCGCCACTCTTGTAATGATATCATGGCAGTGGGTCAAACACATACAATAGAGTATATAGTTAAACTTAACTCAATTTTGTCCTAATGGAAAGAATGCTATATAATGCTCTGACATAAATCATATTACTTTTGTTAACACACAACTTAATTCTAGAATTACAGAAGACAAGTAAGAAACTTTATAACTCTGTTAAAAAAGGCTTCAGTAACAAAATAAACTCACACTTGAATTAATCTAGGATTAGTGAAAATATCATATTAAAATTCACTTCACCAACTGCTATAGCAGGACAGTTATTAAACTGAACATGTGTCTGTCACATCTTGGTCAGTGAAGAAAAGAAAATGAAGGCCTTCTTTAAATACAGAGGCAAAATGTCACACTTCCAAAAGTGGCAAAATAGCTGCCAACAAGAAGTTGTTAAAGAATAGTTTCAAAATGAATAAAAAAATATTTAGCTATTTACATATGCTTTTCATTTTAATTTGTGCACATTCTACTGGGTTTTTAACATTTTTGGTACAGGGTATAGATTTCTCAATAATTATTTATTGATTGATAAAGTTATTTTTGCATCTTAGTGAGGCAACAAAGAAGCAATACAGCTTCACCATAGATGGAAGCATTAGAATCTGCAAGCTTTTAAAAATACTAGTATAGCTATCCTTTACAACTAGAACAGCAGTCATAGTTAGTATATTAACACAAATAAAGCAAACACTTACTAAGTTATTATAACTAATTCAGCACATAAAGATAATCAAGTTATTGTGCATGTGTAAAAGTATCTATCAGATGTTGCACATAACACTGTGACACTGTACCATCTGTATGTGCAATGCATATATATAATACCATATTATATACAAATTACTGTAACAGATCTATTACATGGTGAACCATTGAAAGGACCTATAATGATAACTATAGTACTGGATATAATGTAATTGAGTAACTTTGCCTTGTAATGCAACAAGACAAGACACATGATCTAAGTAAAAACTACATATACCATTTATACATAATAATTATGTAAAAACAAAACCAGAAGGACATTTACTACTTTCCTTTCTATCACATTATCTCTTTTATATCAAACTCATATAAGCATAGGCTGCATACAGTGTTAATGTATGATCATACAACTGTCTATACTAAAAATACAACCTTTTCTAAGGGGGATAGTTAGTCCCAGATATAAATTCATATATATTATATGTATATTCATTAAGTAGAGAAAAATCAAGAAATTTTCTAATTCAGAATTGTTGTGTTTTATGAGACAAACAATAATCTGTTACTGTGTGTGCCTATAAGCATATTAATATATATAATGTATTCTATGCACAATAAATAAATTCATACACATTACTTATCTATCTATAGAAACAATCTACTGACTCATGTTGACTAAAATTCATGCACATTATAAAGACTGACTTAATTATTGTTGAGTGTATATTATCTACACATCAAAGAAGGTTAAGTGAGAGAGAGAGATGACCAACTCATAATTAAGACTATAATAAGATGTGGTTATTAAACTGACTTACTTTGACCTTGAGATACAACAACAGAGCACACAATGAGCAGAAAAAACCTGACTCTCCATTCTGTGTACATCTTCAATTATTTATAACAAGAATAGATGTCACAGTCAGAGCAAAGTAGTTTTTGTCCCAACAGCTAGTTTATTGTGTGCTTAAGGTAAAAATATCTGAAATTTTTTTTCAGCTTTTTTTGATGGAATCATGTAAAGATACTTGTTCTAATAATTGATCATGTTTTAAAAATTTTTTTAAACCCTAGTACTTTGCAGAAATGTAGTTTGATTCCTTAATATCTGCAATGATTTGGAGACGTCAAATAATAATATTAAAGAACGTAGAGAGCTGAAACTTTTGAAAATTAAAGATGAAGTCAATTACTACAATTTTACGGATGGATTTATTTCTACAATAATATTTGACATTTTTACAAAGCTATAAACCTTCCCTACTTTAATCACTATTATTATTATATGTTATACAAATCGTACAAAGAAATGCATCCGTAAAAGTACTAAAAATTGATCATTTTCGTTCTTGAACTTGTCAGCAGGTTGTTACATTATCCATAGAATCAAAAATCACAACAACAGTATCTATCAGTGCAAAAGTCGCCATCTTGATAATGAATAATCGATTTTCATTAATTAAAGGCAATGAATACACTTAGTGTCAGGTTATTGATAAGTGACTTTCGCGGGGTTAAAATAGTTAAATATATTATTACTATTTTTATTATTGTTGTTATTATTGTTATTAAAGCATGGTCTGCTTTGAGATGAAGGCACATAAGACTACAAACAATAATTATAATAATAATAATAGCAATAATAATTAATACATTTTATTTAACTATTCTAACCCCGCGAAAGTCACTTATCAATAACCTGACACTAAGTGTATTCATTGCCTTTAATTAATGAAAATCGATTATTCATTATCAAGATGGCGACTTTTGCACTGTTAGATACTGTTGTTGTGATTTTTGATTCTATGGATAATGTAACAACCTGCTGACAAGTTCAAGAACGAAAATGATCAATTTTTAGTACTTTTACGGATGCATTTCTTTGTACGATTTGTATAACATATAATAATAATAGTGATTAAAGTAAGGAAGGTTTATAGCTTTGTAAAAATGTCAAATATTATTGTAGAAATAAATCCATCCGTAAAATTGTAGTAATTGACTTCATCTTTAATTTTCAAAAGTTTCAGCTCTCTACGTTCTTTAATATTATTATTTGACGTCTCAAAATATTGCAGATATTAAGGAATCAAACTACATTTCTGCAAAGTACTAGGGTTTAAAAAATTTTTTAAAACATGATCAATTATTAGAACAAGTATCTTTACATGATTCCATCAAAAAAAGCTGAAAAAAAATTTCAGATATTTTTACCTTAAGTTCCAAAGTTCATAGAGTAAACAAAATCATTCTGTGATATGTTAGTTATTATTATTGTATGGGGGCCGATAAGAACACGCCCGAGCACATGTTGATTTCTGTTCTGTCTCCTGAGTGTGTTTGTTGTTGAGTTATCCATAATGATCTCGGCTAAGTATAAAACACATTCCTTTCCACTTTTATAATATGAAAATTAATATAATTTGAATATTTATAGTATGTATACGTAAATCTTCCTATACAGTTGCAGGCTTAATTCACTCAAGGACACAGAGCAGCTATAATTTTTGAAGAATAAATGTTTTAATTTGCATTAAAATACAAAAGTTCTTTCTGTATACATTTAATTAATTATTCATGATGGTCGATGATTTAATATTAGTACCCTAACACGAGACAGCTAATCTGAACGGTGCAGCAAAATCTCAATTTGTTATAATAATAATAATAACAAATTTAATTCCTCCACAAAGTTACATGGGCACATGCCTGTGTATGCCCGTATGTAGCTATGTCACACTAGAAGCACATGTGCATGTAAACAATAAATAGAGGGAATTTAATGTTTTTTTATTTCCTGTCTCTCTATCCCAGTACATAAATTGTCTCAATTAGTCAGACATTACTGAAGTATTCTAGTAATATAGGACTAGTTTTCTGTAGAAATCAATGATAATGAAATAGTAAGTTACATATATTTCATATTTAGCATGTCTATGTACCTTATAGTGTGTATCATACTGTAATAACTTGTCATAACTAGTTACAGTTGTATGGTTTTGTTGATATATAAGAGCATGCATTTCCTGTTGTAGTCAGTTGTTATTGATGTTGTTATAGTTCTCATTTTGTTTGTAAAGATTGTTGGGTTCTCTCTCCTATAAAGATTATAGAAATATCACATTGGCGACGAGGGTCGGATAACATGCAAGCACGGATAGGACAAGTGGGTGAATTCGACACGAAACTCGAAAGCTGGGAGCAGTATGCAGAGAGACTTGGTCATTTCCTAGATGCAAACGGTATTGAAGATGCTACCAAAAAAGGTCAGTGTTCCTATCAGTCATAGGGCTGACCACCTACAAGGTGCTAGCTAGTTTAATCGCACCAGAAAAACCAAGAGACAAGGACTACGAGGAACTAGTAAAAGTTCTTAAAGAGCATCATAACCCGACTCCATCAGAGATCGTTCAGAGATACAAGTTTCACACTCGAACACGGCAACCAAGCGAAACAACAACACAGTTCGTAGCAGAGCTGAGAGCACTCGCTCAGTATTGTAATTTTGGAGCTTCATTGACCAACTTACTTAGAGATCGCATTGTATGTGGAATTAATGACGATCACGTTCAAAGAAGACTCCTTTCGGAAAAAGGACTTACATTTGAAAAAGCCTTGGAGCTAGCAGTGAGTTTTGAGACTGCTAGGAAAAATGTCTCAGAATTGTAGGGGGACTGCAAGGCCACAAGCCGTACATCGAATTGCAAATCACGCATGCTACCGTTGCGGGAGAGGAGGACACCAACCGGACAAATGCAGATTCAAGCAAGCTAAGTGTCTCAGTTGTGGTAAAGTTGGCCACATACAAAGAGTTTGCAGAACCGCCCCAAAACCAGACAAGACCACCCCAAAGAAATCTCGAGACCACAAGCCTCAGCCCATCAAGCAACTCTCTGGGAAAGAGGAGGAGCCTATTGAACTCTTTTAAAACCATTTTGGTGAGGACAATAATGCTATACAATTGACTGTTTATATCTATCGAAGGGAAACCTGTACTTATGGAACTAGACACGGGAGCTTCTGTCTCCATTCTCTCATCATCAACCTGGACTAGACTGTTCCCAGGACGAGAGTTAAAAAGGACTAACACAGTACTTAAAACGTTCTCAGGGGAGCAACTTCAACCAATTGGCAGTGCTGATGTTAAAGTTCAGTACAAATCTCAATCTGTCACCTTACCCATACTAGTGCTGGAAGGTGAAGGACCTGACTTATTTGGACGAAATTGGCTGAAACACATCCAGATCGACTGGCAGAGTATGCATCAAGTAGAGGAGGACAAATTGCACACAATGTGGGCTCGTCACAAAAAATATTTAAAGAGGGATTAGGAAAAGTGAAAGATTTCAAAGCAAAGATTCATGTCGAGGCAGATGCTACTTCGAAATTCTGTAAAGCACGACCAGTACCCTACTCAATGAAAGTAAAAATAGAAGAAGAATTGGACAGATTATTATCATTAGGTATATTAAAGCCAGTACAATTTTCTGAGTGGGCTATGCCAATTGTACCCGTCTTGAAATCAGACCGTTCAGTGAGGATTTGTGGTGATTTTAAGGTCACTGTCAATCCAGTGGCTAAATTGGATTGCTACCCTATTCCTCGTATAGAAGACCTTCTGGCAACGCTCGGAGGAGGTAAATCATTTACAAAACTAGATATGAGTCAAGCATATCAACAAGTCGAATTAGAGGAATCATCAAAGAAGTTTACAGTTATAAATACACACAAGGGGTTATTTGAGTACACCCGATTACCATTTGGCATCTCTTCTGCACCTGCTATATTTGAACGGGTGATGGAGGGACTTCTCCAAAATATTCCAGGAGTTGTTGTCTATATTGATGATGTCTTAATTACAGGCAAGACAGACGAAGACCATTTACAGTCATTAGAGACAGTACTGAAACGAATGGAGGATGCTGGGATGTTATTAAAGAAAGACAAGTGTTGTTTTATGACTAAGTCTGTATCATACCTTGGGTATATCATTGATGCAGAGGGTTTACACCCTACTAAAGAGAAGTTACAGGCTATTCGAGACACCCCCAGCCCTAAGAACTTAACTCAACTGAAGTCATATTTAGGACTGCTATCATATTATGGCAGATTTTTACCTAATTTGTCAAATTTTCTTTTTCCTTTATATAGGTTACTCAGAAGGCAGACTCCGTGGACATGGTCGAAAACAGAAGAAGAAACGTTTCAGAACTCTAAGAAACTTTTGATGTCATCCAAGCTACTAGTTCGTTTTGACCCATCTCTAGAGCTAATATTAGCATGTGATGCCTCCAACTACGGTATTGGAGCTGTTCTGGCACATTGTCTACCAGACGGGTTGGAGAAACCTATAGGTTTCTCATCTCGTACTCTCACAGAAACCGAGAAACGGTATTCTCAATTGGAAAAGGAAGGACTAGCCTGCATATTTGGAATTAAAAAGTTTCATTCATATCTATTTGGACATCCATTTACTATTTACACAGATAACTTACCTTTGAAGTCACTCTTTTGTGAGAAGCAAGCTGTACCGGCACAAGCTGCAGGACGAATTCAAAGATGGGCACTGATTCTCGCAAATTATGAGTACAAGATATTATTTCGCCCAACACATAAGCATAGTAATGCTGATGCTCTAAGCAGATTACCAAGTCCTACAACGTCAGTGGAAGAACCGGTACCAACAGAACTAATATTATTGATGGAAGCAATAGAGAAAATGCCAATTACTGAAGAAAGTATCAAGGATTGGACACAGAAGGATCCAACCTTATCTCGCATCTACAAGTATATACAAAATGGCTGGCCAAACCAGTGTCCAGAAGAGCTGAAACAATTTGTAAGATGGAAGTCAGAGCTATCGACCTTGAATGGTTGTATATTATTCGGCTCAAGGGTCTTAGTACCACCACCAGGGAGGAAGCAGCTGTTGTTGGAGTTACACCAGGGACATCCAGGAATCAGCAGAATGAAAAGTCTCGCACGAATGTATCTTTGGTGGCCTGGAATGGACTCAGAGATAGAGAAATTAGTAAAAAAATGTTCTAAATGCCAAGAGAACCAGAGGGATGTACCATCAGTACCTCTGAAACCATGGTCTTTGCCAAGTAGACCATGGAATAGACTACACATCGACTACGTGGGTCCATTTATGAACTCCATGTTTTTGCTCATTATTGATGCCCATTCAAAGTGGGTGGAGATATTTAAAACCTCTTCAACTACGTCAGCTGCCACTATTCAGTTGTTAAGAAGCACATTCTTTAGATTTGGTATTCCTCAAACAATAGTGTCAGATGATGGTAGTTGCTTCACAAGTAGTGAATTTGAGGAGTTTCTCAAGCTCAATGGCATTAATCATTTATTGACAGCACCGTACCATCCTCAATCAAATGGCCTGGCTGAAAGAATGGTTCAAGCTTTCAAATGTGGAATGAAAAAATTATCTGAAGGTACAATAGACTTAAAATTAGCTAGATTCTTATTTAACTATTGAATAACGCCTCATAGTACCACAGGCATGTCTCCCTCAGAGTTAATGTTTGGCAGACAATTAAATACTCGTTTTGATTTATTACAACCTTAGTTGAACTCTAAAGTTTTTAAAAAACAGCAGAAACAAAAGCAATCATTTGATAGACATACTAAAAATAGAGATTTTGTTATTGGTGATCTTGTGTATGTACGCAACTTCTCAAAAGAGAGTCGTGTTAAATGGATACCTGCTACAGTTGTAGAACGTTGTGGAAATGTTACTTTCATCATACATCTAGAAGATTCAAATAATTATGTAAAAGGCACAAGAATCAAATGCGTCAACGTATGTCTGAGTACTTTCCAGAGATTGAAGTCTCACTTGACCAAACGCCTCCACCAGTGACACATTCTGACGATGCAAGAAGATATCCAACTAGAAACAGACAACCTCCTCAACGTTTTGCTGAAGAATCTTGGGATTAAGAGGGGGAGATCTGTAATAACTTGTCATAACTAGTTACAGTTGTATGGTTTTGTTGATATATAAGAGCATGCATTTCCTGTTGTAGTCAGTTGTTATTGATGTTGTTATAGTTCTCATTTTGTTTGTAAAGATTGTTGGGTTCTCTCTCCTATAAAGATTATAGAAATATCACACATACACAAGACACTAAACTGATTAGATGTTATTGTTCATTAATATGGTCAATTCCTCTATTGAATCTCCTCATGTCATATTTTCTATTCACATACAATTGTATTATTTAATGAATAGCAAGTGACAAATTGTCATATATTAATATATAGGTTGAAGTGATAATATCTGAAAATAATGACAAGTATATTGAAGTACCTGAGGGTTCTCACAGCAAACATGTTGCCTTCTTTGATCTATTGGATGGCTCTACTTATGTCTTGTTTCTAATGAATCAATTTACTTATAGAATCAAACAAAAGAGCTATATTTTGTCTTTTCATTGATTACATACATACAGTGGTTTGTATTTATTGCAATATTATAAACAGAAACAAATTTAATAATAGAGTTCTTTGACTAGCATTGTTGTTAAGCTCATAAATACACATTATCATTTGATTAGTATCATGTTACTATAATGTTTCTGGGAATACTCCAGCTGCAATATCTGTTCATACTGTTAGCTGGATTACTTTTTGCGATCACTAATAAAACATCTTAATTTTATCCTATGTCTTTAATCACTACTACCATATCAAGAAGAACCTATCCAGAGCAAAAATACTCTAAGGTAAAGTATGAAACATTATATTATCTTTTAAAGTAATATTTCTATATAATATATATAGTGTTAATTGCTATGAATGCATCTAGTTTATTTGGCTACACTAGATTGTTTGAAATATGGTGTCTCCAAATAGTTTCTTCAATAGTAAAAATGCTATCAACTGAATAATGATGATGCAGCATACATAAATATAGTGTGGAGCCAATTAAACTTGATTGTTATTAGATTTATTATTATATAATTATTCATATTTACCTCTTGCTGCTACAATATTAGATCACTCCACCAATTAGGTCACCATCAGAATAAAGAAGAAAATGGTACATATTATTTAATAAACCATTCTATAATAACAGCAATGATTAGTATGAACAGACAAGACTTCATTGTAATACTTAAAGCTTGTAAATTTATCATGTCTCTCAGCACCTTGTCTTTCCATACTGTAATAACTACTGCCCACCTGTTATTGTAACAAATATAATCTCTACAGTTGTGCTAATGACACAGTAGACCATACCAAACTATAAAAAACCTTTTATTTTATATATTGTAAGATGCCACACCCGTAGCTAATGTACTTGTTAGACTAGAAACAACACAACAACAATGAACAACTATATCTAAACTAATGTAGCATTATAAGTTATTTCTTAAATACAGTGTATGCTGCATTATCTTGTACTGTAATAGCATCATCTGTTGTAGGAGTGGCTACAGGAAGATCATAAATGAGTGACTCCTTGCCTGTGGGTTCTTTAATAAAGTGTTCTTTATATGAAAGCATTTCTATATTTGGAGTATCAGTAGGTACGTTTGATTTAATATCAGCAGTGTATGCTGCATTATCTTGTACTGTAATAGCATCATCTGTTGTAGGAGTGGCTACAGGAAGATCATAAATGAGTGACTCCTTGCCTGTGGGTTCTTTAATAAAGTGTTCTTTATATGAAAGCATTTCTATATTTGGAGTATCAGTAGGTACGTTTGATTTAATATCAGCAGTGTATGCTGCATTATCTTGTACTGTAATAGCATCATCTGTTGTAGGAGTGGCTACAGGAAGATCATAAATGAGTGACTCCTTGCCTGTGGGTTCTTTAATAAAGTGTTCTTTATATGAAAGCATTTCTATATTTGGAGTATCAGTAGGTACGTTTGATTTAATATCAGCAGTGTATGCTGCATTATCTTGTACTGTAATAGCATCATCTGTTGTAGGAGTGGCTACAGGAAGATCATAAATGAGTGACTCCTTGCCTGTGGGTTCTTTAATAAAGTGTTCTTTATATGAAAGCATTTCTATATTTGGAGTATCAGTAGGTACGTTTGATTTAATATCAGCAGTGTATGCTGCATTATCTTGTACTGTAATAGCATCATCTGTTGTAGGAGTGGCTACAGGAAGATCATAAATGAGTGACTCCTTGCCTGTGGGTTCTTTAATAAAGTGTTCTTTATATGAAAGCATTTCTATATTTGGAGTATCAGTAGGTACGTTTGATTTAATATCAGCAGTATATGCTGCATTATCTTGTACTGTAATAGCATCATCTGTTGTAGGAGTGGCTACAGGAAGATCATAAATGAGTGACTCCTTGCCTGTGGGTTCTTTAATAAAGTGTTCTTTATATGAAAGCATTTCTATATTTGAAGTATCAGTAGGTACGTTTGATTTAATATCAGCAGTGTATGCTGCATTATCTTGTACTGTAATAGCATCATCTGTTGTAGGAGTGGCTACAGGAAGATCATAAATGAGTGACTCCTTGCCTGTGGGTTCTTTAATAAAGTGTTCTTTATATGAAAGCATTTCTATATTTGAAGTATCAGTAGGTACGTTTGATTTAATATCAGCAGTGTATGCTGCATTATCTTGTACTGTAATAGCATCATCTGTTGTAGGAGTGGCTGCAGGAAGATCATAAATGAGTGACTCCTTGCCTGTGGGTTCTTTAATATATGAAAGCATTTCTATATTTGGAGTGTCAGTAGGTACGTTTGATTTAATATCAGGAACATCATAAAGAGGACTTGTTCCTTCTTCACTCTTACCAAATGGTGGATGCCTCCTCCTTAAAAGGAATGATATCCATTTATAGCTATGTGTTGTAATAGTAAAACTTACATATACAAAAGCATTTCTATATTTGGAGTGTCAGTAGGTACGTTTGATTTAATATCAGGAACATCATAAAGAGGACTTGTTCCTTCTTCACTCTTACCAAATGGTGGATGCCTCCTCCTTAAAAGGAATGATATCCATTTATAGCTATGTGTTGTAATAGTAAAACTTACATATACAAACAGAACAACACGCACATAATGACAAGAATTATAACGACAATTGCTAATATTGTGCCCATTATAGCAATACCTGCATCATTCTTGTCAGAAATGTCTAATGCAAGAATACATAGTACCTTATACTATCAGACAAACACTTACTTTCAGTTGGTAAAGTTGATTGTAAAGGATCAACTATTATAATGGTTGGTTCACCTTTTCCTCCTCCAGTAGTACTGGCATATATCATCACAGCATAAGCTACATTTGACTGTAAGTTAATAAAGACTACACTCGTGTAAGTAGATGGAACAATCTTCATTAATGAATACTCAGGTCGAATTAATATGACAGTATAGTTACCAACAAAACCATTTATAAGTATTAATGGATACCAAGTCACATATATTGCTGTGTCATTGATACGAGTAGCATTGAGTCCTTTAATAGCTGGAGGAGCTGGGCAAAGAATTGACTAATTAATTATAACAATAACAATTTATACACATACTATCTTCAGCAGTTCTACCAGTAACATTTCCATTAGGACCTGAACCAACTTTAGTTGCAGCACTTACAAAACAGATATACTCAGTGTAGGCCTTAATCATTGGATTAGTAATGACAGCAGTAGTGCTTGTAACAGTCCCTCTTTCTACTTCATTACTTTCTCCCAACTCAGTACAGTAATAGGTATAACTTATAATGATACCATTTTGTAATGTCATATCAGGAGGAGTCCAAGATAAAATAAATACATTAGGTTCACTTGATGTGACAGTAATGGAGAGAGGAGGACCACTAGGAACTGACAAACATACAATATAATCAATAATGTAATAATGACTACATACCTGCTTGTCCAGTAACATTACTTACACTAGCAGGAGGTCCTACTCCAGCAGCTGTAGCAGCAGTTACATTACATGTATATTGTCTAAATGGTTCTAGTCCAGTGAGTGTAGCATTCCTCAATGATGAACTATAAGTCATCATATCACTTCTATAATAAGACATTGTAGCATTATCATCAGAACATGTGTAGTTATAGTCAATGATGATTCCATTAGGTTGTGATGGTGGTTCCCATGAGAGATACAGTGAAGTCGAATTAGGACGAGACAATTTCACATTAGTAGGTTTACTAGGAGCTATGTATGATCAGTAATAATAAAATAATTAAACAAAGTGATTTTACCTGATTCTAAAGTAGTAAAACTGCTAATACTACTGTAGTTTTTACCAATAGTATTGACAGATTCCACTTGATAATAATACATAACATTGATATTTAGTCCTTGTATTGTCACATTGTATTGTATATCAGTAGCTGTTATGAACTGTAAGTTGCCAATATTGTTACTATTAACAACACTACTGATCATATTGAGTTCATCCATTGATGTACCAGATAATACAGTATAATTTTCTGGTGTATATGATACTTGAGGTATAGTCCAAGAGATGGTAGCTGTACTAGGAGTTACACTAACTTCACGAAGTACAGGTTGTACTGGAACAGCAGGACCTATAATAATTAGTATATATGTCATGTTAATATATTGGGTATATAATTATACCTTTAACAATAACTGTGACACTATCTGTAGTTATTGCTGTACCATCAGTTCCATTGACAGTAACAGTACAAGTGTATATATATGTATTAGCTGATAAACCATCAGTTATATCAACAGTTAAATTACTCTCAAGTCCATTATTCATTACATCACCAACTCCATACATATCTTCTTGTGGCCAATACACACTGTACATATTGGTAAAAGGAGTAATACCAATTACACAGTTAAGACTGAACATATCATAAGGTGGTGTGTTCAAGCGTGTTACATTAGTTGGAGTAACAGTAGCATCTGTAATAGAAAGTAGGGTGTAATATACATACAAAAATGTACTATAGACATATGACTATTTAAAAATAAAGAAAGCTATATATGCAGTTAAAACTCACCTATAACTGTAAGAGTAGCAGTCATAGGACTTGATGTACCACTGTTAGTAACATAAGTAGATAAAGTTCCATTATAGAACACTCTAGCTAAACAACTATAGTCTCCTGCTTGACTAATATCCACTGAATTAAGAGTACGAGAAACAGTTTTACTATTGCCAGCTGTGACAATTTGTGATAGTAAGTCTCTAGTTGATAAGACTTCAATGTAAGTATCCATATTGTAACTGTTAAAACTAGTCAACGTTATAACACAAGATATTGTAGCACTACTTCCAGCAACTACAGTATCACCAATAGCACTTGAGATAGTTGGAGGAGGGACTATAAAAATGTTAGGATAGTTGAATATATCTTGCCAGTCAATTTTAACACTTATTTTACTCAAAACTACTTTTTCATGAGTGTTATAAGATTATTTGTTTAATTAACTTGTGAAATGTAAGGATGGTACCTCTTGTTCTATTTGTGTACCAGTCTAGTCTTCACTGATACATTATTCAAATAAAGTTAAGACTTAGAAATTAAGGTAACCTAATAAATATAGCATAAACTTGTCATTTTTTATAATTATGACAATATAAACATTCATTACCAAGAAATATTATAGTCAATTAAGAAAAAACATAGAACCTGCCTGAACTTTATACATAAAAAAATCCTATACATGTAATTGCTTTCCATTCATATATATATATATATATATATATATTTACAGATTACAATAATCAGATCTAATTATTGACATTTAACTTTAAAAACTATTTGAAGCTTTGTGAGAATATCTGAAAATTGGGTTGTGTATTGTACAGGAGAAAAACTTAAATATGAGGACTATTTGCAGGAAATACCATATTTGGTGGTTGTTAGACACATACACATATCTTCATTGATTCTAATAAATGGTATTAATTTATTTGGTCATATACAATGTAATTAGTTCCAATCACATTGTGTAAGCCAATCTAGGAACTCATAATAAAATCTTTTAAGTATTATCTAATGTCCATTAAACAAGAAGGTTAATTAATTAAGCTTGATATACACATTAATAGATGATATAATGTAAACTTACTAGTAACATTAAGAGTAGCTGTCATAGGATTTGATGTGGTACTATTAATAACATAAGCAGAAAAAGCTCCATTATAGAACACTCTAGCTGAACAACTATAGTCTCCTGCTTGACTAATAGCCACTGAATTAAGAGTATGAGAAACTGTTTTACTATTGCCAGCTGTGACAATTTGTGATAGTAAGTCTCCAGTTGATAAGACTTCAATGTAAGTATCCATATTGTAACTGTTAAAACTAGTCAACGTTATAACACAAGATATTGTAGCACTAGTTCCAGCAACTACAGTATCACCAGTAGCACTTGAGATAGTTGGAGGAGGGACTATAAAAAAAGATATAACATTAGTTACATTATTACATTTAAAAAACTTCATTGTTAAAAAAGTTTGAATGTTGAGTGATGTACGAAAATTAAACACACTAATATTATTACATATTAAAATATTTACAGTATGTAGTGCACATGTTACATGGTGGTGTTGAAAGTATTTAAAGTGTAGAGAGTGTAGGCATGACTAAGATGGCTCTTCTGAGATATATGGAACTTATAGATGATCCAAAGGTTCTATCATCTTCCATATATACAGCCACAGGCAATTGCTTGGCCAAATGATAAAGTTAGGAAGGCCATGAAAGCATGTCAAGAAAATGTGGACCTTATCAGCTGTACAGTTCAGGCATATAAACTAAAATTGGTAAAAATGCTAGTTATCATGATGTTAATGCAGCCTTGTATTTCTTTTTTAGAATTATATACGTGATAGCCTTAAATAAAATAATTCATACCTTACTCTTCTATAGTGCTCAATGTGTTGCACATTGCAAAATTTAGGGATTAATAGTTTTCGTATACACCTCTTGTGTCTGAAATTTTTTAACACGTTAATTTTTTACATTAAACTTTTGTAATGCAAACATTTCCCAATCTACAGTAGTACTAATAGTGTATACTCACTTTTAACAGAGAGAGTTCCAGTATCACTACCAGCATCTGATGTCAGCATGTTACTATTACTATCATGTTGTACTATAGCCTGACAGTTATACACTCCAGCATTACCAGTATTGACATTAGATATAGTATATGGTACAGTAAAGACACGACCAGTTTTTGATACTGAACCCTTAGTACCAGATGGATTCAAACTAGTACTAGCCAATGAGAGACCGTTGTCATCAACTAAGTTAGACACTGTGATAGTACATGTAAAAGTAGCTGTATTTCCAGCAATAACTGATATATCATTGAGTGATACAACTGGAACTGGAACTAAAGAAATATACCAGAAATGTTAACAAGTTATTGTATGGAATTATCTGTATTATATTCCATTCATATTGACTTTGCAAACAGTAATTCCTTGCAGTAGACTATATGCATAAAATTATATGGAGAGCTGTCAAAAGAATACTTGTGAAATGCAAATCACTTCATAAATAAAAAATATAAGAATAAGAGGAAGCCAATGATATCAAAATTAACTCTTTTACAAACAGTTTGTTGTTGAGAATCAATATACAAAGTCAAAACAAATGGAATATACTTCAGCACTGAATTAAAACACAGTTTTTGAGCATCAAAGAGTCACATATTGTTTTTTATTTCCTGTTCCTGTTTTCATCAAATCTCAAAAACCAAAGTGTTAGAACCAACTTTGACAGAGGCAATTTAATGGATTGCACTTATGTAAGTACTCTAAACTTTCAGACTGACAGCAGTATTAATGAAAATAGAAGTGTTATACCTGTATCATGTATGCTACTCTGAATTTAATCAATTATAATAAGTGTTTAGCTAGTCTTTTATGTTCAAGTAGAAAGAAAGGATAAACTAATTAATTTTTGACTACTTTAGTGGACAATATTTAGAAGCAATGTATTATTGACTCTTTCCAAGTTATCCTATATATTAAATAATAAATGATAACATTTAGATTGTATACTGTAGATTGGGAAAATTTCGTCGTTAAAAAAAGTTTGAATGTTGAGCGATGTACGAAAATTAAACACACTAATATTATTACATATTAAAATATTTACAGTATCTAGTGCACATGTTACATGGTGGTGTTGAAAGTATTTAAAGTGTAGAGAGTGTAGGCATGACTAAGATGGCTCTTCTGAGATATATGGAACTTATAGATGATCCAAAGGTTCTATCATCTTCCATATATACAGCCACAGGCAATTGCTTGGCCAAATGATAAAGTTAGGAAGGCCATGAAAGCATGTCAAGAAAATGTGGACCTTATCAGCTGTACAGTTCAGGCATATGAACTAAAATTGGTAAAAATGCTAGTTATCATGATGTTAATGCAGCCTTGTATTTCTTTTTTAGCAAAACTTAGGGATTAATAATTTTTCGTATACACCTCTTGTGTCTGAAATTTTTTAACATGTTAATTTTTTACATTAAACTTTTGTAATGCAAACATTTCCCAATCTACAGTAGTACTAATAGTGTATACTCACTTTTAACAGAGAGAGTTCCAGTATCACTACCAGCATCTGATGTCAGTATGTTACTATCACTATGTTGTACTATAGCCTGACAGGTATACACTCCAGCATTACTAGTATTGACATTAGATATAGTATATGGTACAGTAAAGACACGACCAGTTTTTGATACTGAACCCTTAGTACCAGATGGATTCAAACTAGTACTAGCCAATGAGAGACTGTTGTCATCAACAAAGTTAGACACTGTGATAGTACATGTAAAAGTAGCTGTATTTCCAGCAATAACTGATATATCATTGAGTGATACAACTGGAACTGGAACTAAAGAAATATACCAGAAATGTTAAGAAGTTATTGTATGGAATTATCTGTATTATATTCCATTCATATTGACTTTGCAAACAGTAATTCCTTGCAGTAGACTATATGCATAAAATTATATGGAGAGCTGTCAAAAGAATACTTGTGAAATGCAAATCACTTCATAAATAAAAAATATAAGAATAAGAGGAAGCCAATGATATCAAAATTAACTCTTTTTTACAAACAGTTTGTTGTTGAGAATCAATATACAAAGTCAAAACAAATGGAATATACTTCAACACTGAATTAAAACACAGTTTTTGAGCATCAAAGAGTCACATATTGTTTTTTATTTCCTGTTCCTGTTTTCATCAAATCTCAAAAACCAAAGTGTTAGAACCAACTTTGACAGAGGCAATTTAATGGATTGCACTTATGTAAGTACTCTAAACTTTCAGACTGACAGCAGTATTAATGAAAATAGAAGTGTTATACCTGTATCATGTATGCTACTCTGAATTTAATCAATTATAATAAGTGTTTAGCTAGTCTTTTATGTTCAAGAAGAAAGAAAGGATAAACTAATTAATTTTTGACTACTTTAGTGGACAATATTTAGAAGCAATGTATTATTTACTCTTTCTAAGTTACCCTATATATTAAATAATAAATGATAACATTTAGATTGTATACTGTAGATTGGGAAAATTTCGTCTTTAAAAAAAGTTTGAATGTTGAGCGATGTACGAAAATTAAACACACTAATATTATTACATATTAAAATATTTACAGTATGTAGTGCACATGTTACATGGTGGTGTTGAAAGTATTTAAAGTGTAGAGAGTGTAGGCATGACTAAGATGGCTCTTCTGAGATATATGGAACTTATAGATGATACAAAGGTTCTATCATCTTCCATATATACAGCCACAGGCAATTGCTTGGCCAAATGATAAAGTTAGGAAGGCCATGAAAGCATATCAAGAAAATGTGGACCTTATCAGCTGCACAGTTCAGGCATATGAACTAAAATTGGTAAAAATGCTAGTTATCAAGATGTTAGCAGCCTTGTATTTCTTTTTTAGCAAAACTTAGGGATTTATAATTTTTCGTATACACCTCTTGTGTCTGAAATTTTTTAACATGTTAATTTTTTACATTAAACTTTTGTAATGCAAACATTTCCCAATCTACAGTAGTACTAATAGTGTATACTCACTTTTAACAGAGAGAGTTCCAGTATCACTACCAGCATCTGATGTCAGTATGTTACTATCACTATGTTGTACTATAGCCTGACAGGTATACACTCCAGCATTACTAGTATTGACATTAGATATAGTATATGGTACAGTAAAGACACGACCAGTTTTTGATACTGAACCCTTAGTACCAGATGGATTCAAACTAGTACTAGCCAATGCGAGACCGTTGTCATCAACTAAGTTAGACACTGTGATAGTACATGTAAAAGTAGCTGTATTTCCAGCAATAACTGATATATCATTGAGTGATACAACTGGAACTGGAACTAAAGAAATATACCAGAAATGTTAACAAGTTATTGTATGGAATTATCTGTATTATATTCCATTCATATTGACTTTGCAAACAGTAATTCCTTGCAGTAGACTATATGCATAAAATTATATGGAGAGCTGTCAAAAGAATACTTGTGAAATGCAAATCACTTCATAAATAAAAAATATAAGAATAAGAAGAAGCCAATGATATCAAAATTAACTCTTTTTACAAACAGTTTGTTGTTGAGAATCAATATACAAAGTCAAAACAAATGGAATATACTTCAGCACTGAATTAAAACACAGTTTTTGAGCATCAAAGAGTCACATATTGTTTTTTATTTCCTGTTCCTGTTTTCATCAAATCTCAAAAACCAAAGTGTTAGAACCAACTTTGACAGAGGCAATTTAATGGATTGCACTTATGTAAGTACTCTAAACTTTCAGACTGACAGCAGTATTAATGAAAATAGAAGTGTTATACCTGTATCATGTATTCTACTCTGAATTGAATCAATTATAATAAGTGTTTAGCTAATCTTTTATGTTCAAGAAGAAAGAAAGGATAAACTAATTAGTTCTTGACTACTTTAGTGGGCAATATATTGAAGCAATGTATTATTGACTCTTTCTAAGTTATCCTATATATTAAATAATAAATGATAACATTTAGATTGTATACTGTAGATTGGAAAAATTTAGTCGTTAAAAAAAGTTTGAATGTTGAGTGATGTACGAAAATTAAACACACTAATATTATTATATATTAAAATATTTACAGTATGTAGTGCACATGTTACATGGTGGTGTTGAAAGTATTTAAAGTGTAGAGAGTGTAGGCATGACTAAGGTAGCTCTTCTGAGATATATGGAACTTATAGATGATCCAAAGGTTCTATCATCTTCCATACAGCCACAGGCAATTGCTTGGCCAAATGATAAAGTTAGGAAGGCCATGAAAGCATGTCAAGAAAATGTGGACCTTATCAGCTGCACAGTTCAGGCATATGAACTAAAATTGGTAAAATGCTAGTTATCATGATGTTAATGCAGCCTTGTATTTCTTTTTTAGCAAAACTTAGGGATTAATAATTTTTCGTATACACCTCTTGTGTCTGAAATTTTTTAACATGTTAATTTTTTACATTAAACTTTTGTAATGCAAACATTTCCCAATCTACAGTAGTACTAATAGTGTATACTCACTTTTAACAGAGAGAGTTCCAGTATCACTACCAGCATCTGATGTCAGTATGTTACTATCACTATGTTGTACTATAGCCTGACAGGTATACACTCCAGCATTACCAGTATTGACATTAGATATAGTATATGGTACAGTAAAGACACGACCAGTTTTTGATACTGAACCCTTAGTACCAGATGGATTCAAACTAGTACTAGCCAATGAGAGACCGTTGTCATCAACTAAGTTAGACACTGTGATAGTACATGTAAAAGTAGCTGTATTTCCAGCAATAACTGATATATCATTGAGTGATACAACTGGAACTGGAACTAAAGAAATATACCAGAAATGTTAACAAGTTACAGTATGGAATTATCTGTATTATATTCCATTCATATTGACTTTGCAAACAGTAATTCCTTGCAGTAGACTATATGCATAAAATTATATGGAGAGCTGTCAAAAGAATACTTGTGAAATGCAAATCACTTCATAAATAAAAAATATAAGAATAAGAGGAAGCCAATGATATCAAAATTAACTTTTTTACAAACAGTTTGTTGTTGAGAATCAATATACAAAGTCAAAACAAATGGAATATACTTCAGCACTGAATTAAAACACAGTTTTTGAGCATCAAAGAGTCACATATTGTTTTTTATTTCCTGTTCCTGTTTTCATCAAATCTCAAAAACCAAAGTGTTAGAACCAACTTTGACAGAGGCAATTTAATGGATTGCACTTATGTAAGTACTCTAAACTTTCAGACTGACAGCAGTATTAATGAAAATAGAAGTGTTATACCTGTATCATGTATGCTACTCTGAATTCAATCAATTATAATAAGTGTTTAGCTAATCTTTTATGTTCAAGTAGAAAGAAAGGATAAACTAATTAATTTTTGACTACTTTAGTGGACAATATTTAGAAGCAATGTATTATTAACTCTTTCTAAGTTACCGTATATATTAAATAATAAATGATAACATTTAGATTGTATACTGTAGATTGGGAAAATTTCGTCTTTAAAAAAAGTTTGAATGTTGAGCGATGTACGAAAATTAAACACACTAATATTATTACATATTAAAATATTTACAGTATGTAGTGCACATGTTACATGGTGGTGTTGAAAGTTTTAAGTGTAGAGAGTGTAGGCATGACTAAGATGGCTCTTCTGAGATATATGGAACTTATAGATGATCCAAAGGTCCTATCATCTTCCATATATACAGCCACAGGCAATTGCTTGGCCAAATGATAAAGTTAGGAAGGCCATGAAAGCATATCAAGAAAATGTGGACCTTATCAGCTGTACAGTTCAGGCATATGAACTAAAATTGGTAAAATGCTAGTTATCATGATGTTAATGCAGCCTTGTATTTCTTTTTTAGCAAAACTTAGGGATTAATAATTTTTCGTATACACCTCTTGTGTCTGAAATTTTTTAACATGTTAATTTTTTACATTAAACTTTTGTAATGCAAACATTTCCCAATCTACAGTAGTACTAATAGTGTATACTCACTTTTAACAGAGAGAGTTCCAGTATTACTACCAGCATCTGATGTCAGTATGTTACTATCACTATGTTGTACTATAGCCTGACAGGTATACACTCCAGCATTACTAGTATTGACATTAGATATAGTATATGGTACAGTAAAGACACGACCAGTTTTTGATACTGAACCCTTAGTACCAGATGGATTCAAACTAGTACTAGCCAATGAGAGACTGTTGTCATCAAATAAGTTAGACACTGTGATAGTACATGTAAAAGTAGCTGTATTTCCAGCAATAACTGATATATCATTGAGTGATACAACTGGAACTGGAACTAAAGAAATATACCAGAAATGTTAACAAGTTATTGTATGGAATTATCTGTATTATATTCCATTCATATTGACTTTGCAAACAGTAATTCCTTGCAGTAGACTATATGCATAAAATTATATGGAGAGCTGTCAAAAGAATACTTGTGAAATGCAAATCACTTCATAAATAGAAAATATAAGAATAAGAGGAAGCCAATGATATCAAAATTAACTCTTTTACAAACAGTTTGTTGTTGAGAATCAATATACAAAGTCAAAAGAAATGGAATATATTTCAGCACTGAATTAAAACACAGTTTTTGAGCATCAAAGAGTCACATATTGTTTTTTATTTCCTGTTCCTGTTTTCATCAAATCTCAAAAACCAAAGTGTTAGAACCAACTTTGACAGAGGCAATTTAATGGATTGCACTTATGTAAGTACTCTAAACTTTCAGACTGACAGCAGTATTAATGAAAATAGAAGTGTTATACCTGTATTATGTATGCTACTCTGAATTCAATCAATTATAATAAGTGTTTAGCTAGTCTTTTATGTTCAAGTAGAAAGAAAGGATTTACTAATTAGTTTTTGACTACTTTAGTGGACAATATTTAGAAGCAATGTATTATTGACTCTTTCCAAGTTATCCTATATGTTAAATAATAAATGATAACATTTAGATTGTATACTGTAGATTGGGAAAATTTCGTCTTTAAAAAAAGTTTGAATGTTGAGCGATGTACGAAAATTAAACACACTAATATTATTACATATTAAAATATTTACAGTATGTAGTGCACATGTTACATGGTGGTGTTGAAAGTATTTAAAGTGTAGAGAGTGTAGGCATGACTAAGATGGCTCTTTTGAGATATATGGAACTTATAGATGATCCAAAGGTTCTATCATCTTCCATATATACAGCTACAGGCAATTGCTTGGCCAAATGATAAAGTTAGGAAAGCCATGAAAGCATATTAAGAAAATGTGGACCTTATCAGCTGTACAGTTCAGGCATATGAACTAAAATTGGTAAAAATGCTAGTTATCATGATGTTAATGTAGCCTTGTATTTCTTTTTTAGCAAAACTTAGGGATTTATAATTTTTCGCATACACCTATTGTGTCTGAAATTTTTTAACATGTTAATTTTTTACATTAAACTTTTGTAATGCAAACATTTTTCAATCTACAGTAGTACTAATAGTGTATACTCACTTTTAACAGAGAGAGTTCCAGTATCACTACCAGCATCTGATGTCAGTATGTTACTATCACTATGTTGTACTATAGCCTGACAGGTATACACTCCAGCATTACTAGTATTGACATTAGATATAGTATATGGTACAGTAAAGACACGACCAGTTTTTGATACTGAACCCTTAGTACCAGATGGATTCAAACTAGTACTAGCCAATGAGAGACCGTTGTCATCAACTAAGTTAGACACTGTGATAGTACATGTAAAAATAGCTGTATTTCCAGCAATAACTGATATATCATTGAGTGATACAACTGGAACTGGAACTAAAGAAATATACCAGAAATGTTAACAAGTTATTGTATGGAATTATCTGTATTATATTCCATTCATATTGACTTTGCAAACAGTAATTCCTTGCAGTAGACTATATGCATAAAATTATATGGAGAGCTGTCAAAAGAATACTTGTGAAATGCAAATCACTTCATAAATAAAAAATATAAGAATAAGAGGAAGCCAATGATATCAAAATTAACTCTTTTACAAACAGTTTGTTGTTGAGAATCAATATACAAAGTCAAAACAAATGGAATATATTTCAGCACTGAATTAAAACACAGTTTTTGAGCATCAAAGTGTCACATATTGTTTTTTATTTCCTGTTCCTGTTTTCATCAAATCTCAAAAACCAAAGTGTTAGAACCAACTTTGACAGAGGCAATTTAATGGATTGCACTTATGTAAGTACTCTAAACTTTCAGACTGACAGCAGTATTAATGAAAATAGAAGTGTTATACCTGTATTATGTATGCTACTCTGAATTTAATCAATTATAATAAGTATTTAGCTAGTCTTTTATGTTCAAGTAGAAATAAAGGATAAACTAATTAATTTTTGACTACTTTAGTGGACAATATTTAAAAGCAATGTATTATTAACTCTTTCTAAGTTACCCTGTATATTAAATAATAAATGATAACATTTAGATTGTATACTGTAGATTGGGAAAATTTCGTCTTTAAAAAAAGTTTGAATGTTGAGCGATGTACGAAAATTAAACACACTAATATTATTACATATTAAAATATTTACAGTATGTAGTGCACATGTTACATGGTGGTGTTGAAAATATTTAAAGTGTAGAGAGTGTAGGCATGACTAAGATGGCTCTTCTGAGATATATGGAACTTATAGATGATCCAAAGGTTCTATCATCTTCCATATATACAGCCACAGGCAATTGCTTAGCCAAATGATAAAGTTAGGAAGGCCATGAAAACATGTCAAGAAAATGTGGACCTTATCAGCTGCACAGTTCAGGCATATGAACTAAAATTGGTAAAAATGCTAGTTATCATGATGTTAATGCAGCCTTGTATTTCTTTTTTAGCAAAACTTAGGGATTTATAATTTTTCGTATACACCTCTTGTGTCTGAAATTTTTTAACATGTTAATTTTTTACATTAAACTTTTGTAATGCAAACATTTCCCAATCTACAGTAGTACTAATAGTGTATACTCACTTTTAACAGAGAGAGTTCCAGTATCACTACCAGCATCTGATGTCAGTATGTTACTATCACTATGTTGTACTATAGCCTGACAGGTATACACTCCAGCATTACTAGTATTGACATTAGATATAGTATATGGTACAGTAAAGACACGACCAGTTTTTGATACTGAACCCTTAGTACCAGATGGATTCAAACTAGTACTAGCCAATGAGAGACTGTTGTCATCAAATAAGTTAGACACTGTGATAGTACATGTAAAAGTAGCTGTATTTCCAGCAATAACTGATATATCATTGAGTGATACAACTGGAAGTGGAACTAAAGAAATATACCAGAAATGTTAACAAGTTATTGTATGGAATTATCTGTATTATATTCCATTCATATTGACTTTGCAAACAGTAATTCCTTGCAGTAGACTATATGCATAAAATTATATGGAGAGCTGTCAAAAGAATACTTGTGAAATGCAAATCACTTCATAAATAAAAAATATAAGAATAAGAGGAAGCCAATGATATCAAAATTAACTCTTTTACAAACAGTTTGTTGTTGAGAATCACTATACAAAGTCAAAACAAATGGAATATACTTCAGCACTGAATTAAAACACAGTTTTTGAGCATCAAAGAGTCACATATTGTTTTTTATTTCCTGTTCCTGTTTTCATCAAATCTCAAAAACCAAAGTGTTAGAACCAACTTTGACAGAGGCAATTTAATGGATTGCACTTATGTAAGTACTCTAAACTTTCAGACTGACAGCAGTATTAATGAAAATAGAAGTGTTATACCTGTATCATGTATGCTACTCTGAATTTAATCAATTATAATAAGTGTTTAGCTAGTCTTTTATGTTCAAGTAGAAAGAAAGGATAAACTAATTAATTTTTGACTACTTTAGTGGACAATATTTAGAAGCAATGTATTATTGACTCTTTCCAAGTTATCCTATATATTAAATAATAAATGATAACATTTAGATTGTATACTGTAGATTGGGAAAATTTCGTCGTTAAAAAAATTTTGAATGTTGAGCGATGTACGAAAATTAAACACACTAATATTATTACATATTAAAATATTTACAGTATGTAGTGCACATGTTACATGGTGGTGTTGAAAGTATTTAAAGTGTAGAGAGTGTGGGCATGACTAAGATGGCTCTTCTGAGATATATGGAACTTATAGATGATCCAAAGGTTCTATCATCTTCCATATATACAGCCACAGGCAATTGCTTGGCCAAATGATAAAGTTAGGAAGGCCATGAAAGCATATCAAGAAAATGTGGACCTTATCAGCTGTACAGTTCAGGCATATGAACTAAAATTGGTAAAAATGCTAGTTATTATGATGCTAATGCAGCCTTGTATTTCTTTTTTAGCAAAACTTAGGGATTAATAATTTTTCGTATACACCTCTTGTGTCTGAAATTTTTTAACATGTTAATTTTTTACATTAAACTTTTGTAATGCAAACATTTCCCAATCTACAGTAGTACTAATAGTGTATACTCACTTTTAACAGAGAGAGTTCCAGTATCACTACCAGCATCTGATGTCAGTATGTTACTATCACTATGTTGTACTATAGCCTGACAGGTATACACTCCAGCATTACTAGTATTGACATTAGATATAGTATATGGTACAGTAAAGACACGACCAGTTTTTGATACTGAACCCTTAGTACCAGATGGATTCAAACTAGTACTAGCCAATGAGAGACTGTTGTCATCAAATAAGTTAGACACTGTGATAGTACATGTAAAAGTAGCTGTATTTCCAGCAATAACTGATATATCATTGAGTGATACAACTGGAACTGGAACTAAAGAAATATACCAGAAATGTTAACAAGTTATTGTATGGAATTATCTGTATTATATTCCATTCATATTGACTTTGCAAACAGTAATTCCTTGCAGTAGACTATATGCATAAAATTATATGGAGAGCTGTCAAAAGAATACTTGTGAAATGCAAATCACTTCATAAATAAAAAATATAAGAATAAGAGGAAGCCAATGATATCAAAATTAACTCTTTTTTACAAACAGTTTGTTGTTGAGAATCAATATACAAAGTCAAAACAAATGGAATATACTTCAACACTGAATTAAAACACAGTTTTTGAGCATCAAAGAGTCACATATTGTTTTTTATTTCCTGTTCCTGTTTTCATCAAATCTCAAAAACCAAAGTGTTAGAACCAACTTTGACAGAGGCAATTTAATGGATTGCACTTATGTAAGTACTCTAAACTTTCAGACTGACAGCAGTATTAATGAAAATAGAAGTGTTATACCTGTATCATGTATGCTACTCTGAATTTAATCAATTATAATAAGTGTTTAGCTAATCTTTTATGTTCAAGAAGAAAGAAAGGATAAACTAATTAGTTTTTGACTACTTTAGTGGGCAATATATAGAAGCAATGTATTATTGACTCTTTCTAAGTTATCCTATATGTTAAATAATAAATGATAACATTTAGATTGTATACTGTAGATTGGGAAAATTTAGTCGTTAAAAAAAGTTTGAATGTTGAGTGATGTACGAAAATTAAACACACTAATATTATTACATATTAAAATATTTACAGTATGTAGTGCACATGTTACATGGTGGTGTTGAAAGTATTTAAAGTGTAGAGAGTGTAGGCATGACTAAGATGGCTCTTCTGAGATATATGGAACTTATAGATGATACAAAGGTTCTATCATCTTCCATACAGCCACAGGCAATTGCTTAGCCAAATGATAAAGTTAGGAAGGCCATGAAAGCATGTCAAGAAAATGTGGACCTTATCAGCTGCACAGTTCAGGCATATGAACTAAAATTGGTAAAATGCTAGTTATCATGATGTTAATGCAGCCTTGTATTTCTTTTTTAGCAAAACTTAGGGATTAATAATTTTTCGTATACATCTCTTGTGTCTGAAATTTTTTAACATGTTAATTTTTTACATTAAACTTTTGTAATGCAAACATTTCCCAATCTACAGTAGTACTAATAGTGTATACTCACTTTTAACAGAGAGAGTTCCAGTATCACTACCAGCATCTGATGTCAGTATGTTACTATCACTATGTTGTACTATAGCCTGACAGGTATACACTCCAGCATTACCAGTATTGACATTAGATATAGTATATGGTACAGTAAAGACACGACCAGTTTTTGATACTGAACCCTTAGTACCAGATGGATTCAAACTGGTACTAGCCAATGAGAGACCGTTGTCATCAACTAAGTTAGACACTGTGATAGTACATGTAAAAGTAGCTGTATTTCCAGCAATAACTGATATATCATTGAGTGATACAACTGGAACTGGAACTAAAGAAATACACCAGAAATGTTAACAAGTTATTGTATGGAATTATCTGTATTATATTCCATTCATATTGACTTTGCAAACAGTAATTCCTTGCAGTAGACTATATGCATAAAATTATATGGAGAGCTGTCAAAAGAATACTTGTGAAATGCAAATCACTTCATAAATAAAAAATATAAGAACAAGAGGAAGCCAATGATATCAAAATTAACTCTTTTACAAACAGTTTGTTGTTGAGAATCAATATACAAAGTCAAAACAAATGGAATATACTTCAGCACTGAATTAAAACACAGTTTTTGAGCATCAAAGAGTCACATATTGTTTTTTATTTCCTGTTCCTGTTATCATCAAATCTCAAAAACCAAAGTGTTAGAACCAACTTTGACAGAGGCAATTTAATGGATTGCACTTATGTAAGTACTCTAAACTTTCAGACTGACAGCAGTATTAATGAAAATAGAAGTGTTATACCTGTATTATGTATGCTACTCTGAATTTAATCAATTATAATAAGTAATTAGCTAGTCTTTTATGTTCAAGAAGAAAGAAAGGATAAACTAATTAATTTTTGACTACTTTAGTGGAAAATATTTAGAAGCAATGTATTATTAACTCTTTCTAAGTTATCCTATATATTAAATAATAAATGATAACATTTAGATTGTATACTGTAGATTGGGAAAATTTCGTCGTTAAAAAAAGTTTGAATGTTGAGCGATGTATGAAAATTAAACACACTAATATTATTACATATTAAAATATTTACAGTATGTAGTGCACATGTTACATGGTGGTGTTGAAAGTATTTAAAGTGTAGAGAGTGTGGGCATGACTAAGATGGCTCTTCTGAGATATATGGAACTTATAGATGATCCAAAGGTTCTATCATCTTCCATATATACAGCCACAGGCAATTGCTTGGCCAAATGATAAAGTTAGGAAGGCCATGAAAGCATGTCAAGAAAATGTGGACCTTATCAGCTGCACAGTTCAGGCATATGAACTAAAATTGGTAAAATGCTAGATATCATGATGTTAATGCAGCCTTGTATTTCTTTTTTAGCAAAACTTAGGGATTAATAATTTTTCGTATACACCTCTTGTGTCTGAAATTTTTTAACATGTTAATTTTTTACATTAAACTTTTGTAATGCAAACATTTCCCAATCTACAGTAGTACTAATAGTGTATACTCACTTTTAACAGAGAGAGTTCCAGTATCACTACCAGCATCTGATGTCAGTATGTTACTATCACTATGTTGTACTATAGCCTGACAGGTATACACTCCAGCATTACCAGTATTGACATTAGATATAGTATATGGTACAGTAAAGACACGACCAGTTTTTGATACTGAACCCTTAGTACCAGATGGATTCAAACTAGTACTAGCCAATGAGAGACCGTTGTCATCAACTAAGTTAGACACTGTGATAGTACATGTAAAAGTAGCTGTATTTCCAGCAATAACTAATATATCATTGAGTGATACAACTGGAACTGGAACTAAAGAAATATACCAGAAATGTTAACAAGTTATTGTATGGAATTATCTGTATTATATTCCATTCATATTGACTTTGCAAACAGTAATTCCTTGCAGTAGACTATATGCATAAAATTATATGGAGAGCTGTCAAAAGAATACTTGTGAAATGCAAATCACTTCATAAATAAAAAATATAAGAATAAGAGGAAGCCAATGATATCAAAATTAACTCTTTTTTACAAACAGTTTGTTGTTGAGAATCAATATACAAAGTCAAAACAAATGGAATATACTTCAGCACTGAATTAAAACACAGTTTTTGAGCATCAAAGAGTCACATATTGTTTTTTATTTCCTGTTCCTGTTTTCATCAAATCTCAAAAACCAAAGTGTTAGAACCAACTTTGACAGAGGCAATTTAATGGATTGCACTTATGTAAGTACTCTAAACTTTCAGACTGACAGCAGTATTAATGAAAATAGAAGTGTTATACCTGTATCATGTATGCTACTCTGAATTTAATCAATTATAATAAGTGTTTAGCTAGTCTTTTATGTTCAAGTAGAAAGAAAGGATAAACTAATTAATTTTTGACTACTTTAGTGGACAATATTTAGAAGCAATGTATTATTGACTCTTTCCAAGTTATCCTATATGTTTAATAATAAATGATAACATTTAGATTGTATACTGTAGATTGGGAAAATTTATTCGTTAAAAAAAGTTTGAATGTTGAGCGATGTACGAAAATTAAACACACTAATATTATTACATATTAAAATATTTACAGTATGTAGTGCACATGTTACATGGTGGTGTTGAAAGTATTTAAAGTGTAGAGAGTGTATGCATGACTAAGAATGGCTCTTTTGAGATATATGGAACTTATAGATGATCCAAAGGTCCTATCATCTTCCATATATACAGCCACAGGCAATTGCTTGGCGAAATGATAAAGTTAGGAAGGCCATGAAAGCATATCAAGAAAATGTGGACCTTATCAGCTGTACAGTTCAGGCATATGAACTAAAATTGGTAAAATGCTAGTTATCATGATGTTAATGCAGCCTTGTATTTCTTTTTTAGCAAAACTTAGGGATTAATAATTTTTCGTATACACCTCTTGTGTCTGAAATTTTTTAACATGTTAATTTTTTACATTAAACTTTTGTAATGCAAACATTTCCCAATCTACAGTAGTACTAATAGTGTATACTCACTTTTAACAGAGAGAGTTCCAGTATCACTACCAGCATCTGATGTCAGTATGTTACTATCACTATGTTGTACTATAGCCTGACAGGTATACACTCCAGCATTACTAGTATTGACATTAGATATAGTATATGGTACAGTAAAGACACGACCAGTTTTTGATACTGAACCCTTAGTACCAGATGGATTCAAACTAGTACTAGCCAATGAGAGACTGTTGTCATCAAATAAGTTAGACACTGTGATAGTACATGTAAAAGTAGCTGTATTTCCAGCAATAGCTGATATATCGTTGAGTGATACAACTGGAACTGGAACTAAAGAAATATACCAGAAATGTTAACAAGTTATTGTATGGAATTATCTGTATTATATTCCATTCATATTGACTTTGCAAACAATAATTCCTTGCAGTAGACTATATGCATAAAATTATATGGAGAGCTGTCAAAAGAATACTTGTGAAATGCAAATCACTTCATAAATAAAAAATATAAGAATAAGAGGAAGCCAATGATATCAAAATTAACTCTTTTTTACAAACAGTTTGTTGTTGAGAATCAATATACAAAGTCAAAACAAATGGAATATACTTCAACACTGAATTAAAACACAGTTTTTGAGCATCAAAGAGTCACATATTGTTTTTTATTTCCTGTTCCTGTTTTCATCAAATCTCAAAAACCAAAGTGTTAGAACCAACTTTGACAGAGGCAATTTAATGGATTGCACTTATGTAAGTACTCTAAACTTTCAAACTGACAGCAGTATTAATGAAAATAGAAGTGTTATACCTGTATTATGTATGCTACTCTGAATTTAATCAATTATAATAAGTGTTTAGCTAGTCTTTTATGTTCAAGAAGAAAGAAAGGATAAACTAATTAATTTTTGACTACTTTAGTGGACAATATATAGAAGCAATGTATTATTGACTCTTTCTAAGTTACCCTATATATTAAATAATAAATGATAACATTTAGATTGTATACTGTAGATTGGGAAAATTTCGTCGTTAAAAAAAGTTTGAAAGTTGAGTGATGTACGAAAATTAAACACACTAATATTATTACATATTAAAATATTTACAGTATGTAGTGCACATGTTACATGGTGGTGTTGAAAGTATTTAAAGTGTAGAGAGTGTAGGCATGACTAAGATGGCTCTTCTGAGATATATGGAACTTATAGATGATACAAAGGTTCTATCATCTTCAATACAGCCACAGGCAATTGCTTAGCCAAATGATAAAGTTAGGAAGGCCATGAAAGCATGTCAAGAAAATGTGGACCTTATCAGCTGCACAGTTCAGGCATATGAACTAAAATTGGTAAAATGCTAGTTATCATGATGTTAATGCAGCCTTGTATTTCTTTTTTAGCAAAACTTAGGGATTAATAATTTTTCGTATACACCTCTTGTGTCTGAAATTTTTTAACATGTTAATTTTTTACATTAAACTTTTGTAATGCAAACATTTCCCAATCTACAGTAGTACTAATAGTGTATACTCACTTTTAACAGAGAGAGTTCCAGTATCACTACCAGCATCTGATGTCAGTATGTTACTATCACTATGTTGTACTATAGCCTGACAGGTATACACTCCAGCATTACCAGTATTGACATTAGATATAGTATATGGTACAGTAAAGACACGACCAGTTTTTGATACTGAACCCTTAGTACCAGATGGATTCAAACTAGTACTAGCCAATGAGAGACTGTTGTCATCAACTAAGTTAGACACTGTGATAGTACATGTAAAAGTAGCTGTATTTCCAGCAATAACTGATATATCATTGAGTGATACAACTGGAACTGGAACTAAAGAAATATACCAGAAATGTTAACAAGTTATTGTATGGAATTATCTGTATTATATTCCATTCATATTGACTTTGCAAACAGTAATTCCTTGCAGTAGACTATATGCATAAAATTATATGGAGAGCTGTCAAAAGAATACTTGTGAAATGCAAATCACTTCATAAATAAAAAATATAAGAATAAGAGGAAGCCAATGATATCAAAATTAACTCTTTTTTACAAACAGTTTGTTGTTGAGAATCAATATACAAAGTCAAAACAAATGGAGTATACTTCAGCACTGAATTAAAACACAGTTTTTGAGCATCAAAGAGTCACATATTGTTTTTTATTTCCTGTTCCTGTTTTCATCAAATCTCAAAAACCAAAGTGTTAGAACCAACTTTGACAGAGGCAATTTAATGGATTGCACTTATGTAAGTACTCTAAACTTTCAGACTGACAGCAGTATTAATGAAAATAGAAGTGTTATACCTGTATCATGTATGCTACTCTGAATTTAATCATTTATAATAAGTGTTTAGCTAATCTTTTATGTTCAAGTAGAAAGAAAGGATAAACTAATTA
This sequence comes from Xestospongia bergquistia, assembly GCA_963965975.1. NCBI lineage: Eukaryota > Metazoa > Porifera > Demospongiae > Haplosclerida > Petrosiidae > Xestospongia > Xestospongia bergquistia. The sequence continues at coordinate 5,086,658 of OZ014420.1, read as the reverse complement.
ATTTTTGACTACTTTAGTGGACAATATTTAAAAGCAATGTATTATTAACTCTTTCTAAGTTACCCTGTATATTAAATAATAAATGATAACATTTAGATTGTATACTGTAGATTGGGAAAATTTCGTCTTTAAAAAAAGTTTGAATGTTGAGCGATGTACGAAAATTAAACACACTAATATTATTACATATTAAAATATTTACAGTATGTAGTGCACATGTTACATGGTGGTGTTGAAAGTATTTAAAGTGTAGAGAGTGTGGGCATGACTAAGATGGCTCTTCTGAGATATATGGAACTTATAGATGATCCAAAGGTTCTATCATCTTCCATATATACAGCCACAGGCAATTGCTTGGCCAAATGATAAAGTTAGGAAGGCCATGAAAGCATGTCAAGAAAATGTGGACCTTATCAGCTGCACAGTTCAGGCATATGAACTAAAATTGGTAAAATGCTAGTTATCATGATGTTAATGCAGCCTTGTATTTCTTTTTTAGCAAAACTTAGGGATTTATAATTTTTCGTATACACCTCTTGTGTCTGAAATTTTTTAACATGTTAATTTTTTACATTAAACTTTTGTAATGCAAACATTTCCCAATCTACAGTAGTACTAATAGTGTATACTCACTTTTAACAGAGAGAGTTCCAGTATCACTACCAGCATCTGATGTCAGTATGTTACTATCACTATGTTGTACTATAGCCTGACAGGTATACACTCCAGCATTACCAGTACTGACATTAGATATAGTATATGGTACAGTAAAGACACGACCAGTTTTTGATACTGAACCCTTAGTACCAGATGGATTCAAACTAGTACTAGCCAATGCGAGACCATTGTCATCAACTAAGTTAGACACTGTGATAGTACATGTAAAAGTAGCTGTATTTCCAGCAATAACTGATATATCATTGAGTGATACAACTGGAACTGGAACTAAAGAAATATACCAGAAATGTTAACAAGTTATTGTATGGAATTATCTGTATTATATTCCATTCATATTGACTTTGCAAACAGTAATTCCTTGCAGTAGACTATATGCATAAAATTATATGGAGAGCTGTCAAAAGAATACTTGTGAAATGCAAATCACTTCATAAATAAAAAATATAAGAATAAGAAGAAGCCAATGATATCAAAATTAACTCTTTTTACAAACAGTTTGTTGTTGAGAATCAATATACAAAGTCAAAAGAAATGGAATATACTTCAGCACTGAATTAAAACACAGTTTTTGAGCATCAAAGAGTCACATATTGTTTTTTATATCCTGTTCCTGTTTTCATCAAATCTTAAAAAACCAAAGTGTTAGAACCAACTTTGACAGAGGCAATTTAATGGATTGCACTTATGTAAGTACTCTAAACTTTCAGACTGACAGCAGTATTAATGAAAATAGAAGTGTTATACCTGTATCATGTATGCTACTCTGAATTTAATCAATTATAATAAGTGTTTAGCTAATCTTTTATGTTCAAGAAGAAAGAAAGGATAAACTAATTAGTTTTTGACTACTTTAGTGGGCAATATATAGAAGCAATGTATTATTGACTCTTTCTGAGTTATCCTATATGTTAAATAATAAATGATAACATTTAGATTGTATACTGTAGATTGGGAAAATTTCTTCGTTAAAAAAAGTTTGAATGTTGAGTGATGTACGAAAATTAAACACACTAATATTATTACATATTAAAATATTTACAGTATGTAGTGTACATGTTACATGGTGGTGTTGAAAGTATTTAAAGTGTAGAGAGTGTAGGCATGACTAAGGTAGCTCTTCTGAGATATATGGAACTTATAGATGATACAAAGGTTCTATCATCTTCCATACAGCCACAGGCAATTGCTTGGCCAAATGATAAAGTAAGGAAGGCCATGAAAGCATGTCAAGAAAATGTGGACCTTATCAGCTGCACAGTTCAGGCATATGAACTAAAATTGGTAAAATGCTAGTTATCATGATGTTAATGCAGCCTTGTATTTCTTTTTTAGCAAAATTTAGGGATTAATAATTTTTCGTATACACCTCTTGTGTCTGAAATTTTTTAACATGTTAATTTTTTACATTAAACTTTTGTAATGCAAACATTTCCCAATCTACAGTAGTACTAATAGTGTATACTCACTTTTAACAGAGAGAGTTCCAGTATCACTACCAGCATCTGATGTCAGTATGTTACTATCACTATGTTGTACTATAGCCTGACAGGTATACACTCCAGCATTACTAGTATTGACATTAGATATAGTATATGGTACAGTAAAGACACGACCAGTTTTTGATACTGAACCCTTAGTACCAGATGGATTCAAACTAGTACTAGCCAATGAGAGACCGTTGTCATCAACTAAGTTAGACACTGTGATAGTACATGTAAAAGTAGCTGTATTTCCAGCAATAACTGATATATCATTGAGTGATACAACTGGAACTGGAACTAAAGAAATATACCAGAAATGTTAACAAGTTACAGTATGGAATTATCTGTATTATATTCCATTCATATTGACTTTGCAAACAGTAATTCCTTGCAGTAGACTATATGCATAAAATTATATGGAGAGCTGTCAAAAGAATACTTGTGAAATGCAAATCACTTCATAAATAAAAAATATAAGAATAAGAGGAAGCCAATGATATCAAAATTAACTCTTTTACAAACAGTTTGTTGTTGAGAATCAATATACAAAGTCAAAACAAATGGAATATACTTCAGCACTGAATTAAAACACAGTTTTTGAGCATCAAAGAGTCACATATTGTTTTTTATTTCCTGTTCCTGTTTTCATCAAATCTCAAAAACCAAAGTGTTAGAACCAACTTTGACAGAGGCAATTTAATGGATTGCACTTATGTAAGTACTCTAAACTTTCAGACTGACAGCAGTATTAATGAAAATAGAAGTGTTATACCTGTATCATGTATGCTACTCTGAATTCAATCAATTATAATAAGTGTTTAGCTAGTCTTTTATGTTCAAGTAGAAAGAAAGGATAAACTAATTAATTTTTGACTACTTTAGTGGACAATATTTAGAAGCAATGTATTATTGACTCTTTCCAAGTTATCTTATATATTAAATAATAAATGATAACATTTAGATTGTATACTGTAGATTAGGAAAATTTCGTCTTTAAAAAAAGTTTGAATGTTGAGCGATGTACGAAAATTAAACACACTAATATTATTACATATTAAAATATTTACAGTATGTAGTGCACATGTTACATGGTGGTGTTGAAAGTATTTAAAGTGTAGAGAGTGTAGGCATGACTAAGATGGCTCTTTTGAGATATATGGAACTTATAGATGATCCAAAGGTTCTATCATCTTCCATATATAAAGCCACAGGCAATTGCTTGGCCAAATGATAAAGTTAGGAAGGCCATGAAAGCATATCAAGAAAATGTGGACCTTATCAGCTGTACAGTTCAGGCATATGAACTAAAATTGGTAAAAATGCTAGTTATCATGATGTTAATGCAGCCTTGTATTTCTTTTTTAGCAAAACTTAGGGATTTATAATTTTTCGTATACACCTCTTGTGTCTGAAATTTTTTAACATGTTAATTTTTTACATTAAACTTTTGTAATGCAAACATTTCCCAATCTACAGTAGTACTAATAGTGTATACTCACTTTTAACAGAGAGAGTTCCAGTATCACTACCAGCATCTGATGTCAGTATGTTACTATCACTATGTTGTACTATAGCCTGACAGGTATACACTCCAGCATTACTAGTATTGACATTAGATATAGTATATGGTACAGTAAAGACACGACCAGTTTTTGATACTGAACCCTTAGTACCAGATGGATTCAAACTAGTACTAGCCAATGAGAGACTGTTGTCATCAAATAAGTTAGACACTGTGATAGTACATGTAAAAGTAGCTGTATTTCCAGCAATAACTGATATATCATTGAGTGATACAACTGGAACTGGAACTAAAGAAATATACCAGAAATGTTAAGAAGTTATTGTATGGAATTATCTGTATTATATTCCATTCATATTGACTTTGCAAACAGTAATTCCTTGCAGTAGACTATATGCATAAAATTATATGGAGAGCTGTCAAAAGAATACTTGTGAAATGCAAATCACTTCATAAATAAAAAATATAAGAATAAGAGGAAGCCAATGATATCAAAATTAACTCTTTTTTACAAACAGTTTGTTGTTGAGAATCAATATACAAAGTCAAAACAAATGGAATATACTTCAACACTGAATTAAAACACAGTTTTTGAGCATCAAAGAGTCACATATTGTTTTTTATTTCCTGTTCCTGTTTTCATCAAATCTCAAAAACCAAAGTGTTAGAACCAACTTTGACAGAGGCAATTTAATGGATTGCACTTATGTAAGTACTCTAAACTTTCAGACTGACAGCAGTATTAATGAAAATAGAAGTGTTATACCTGTATCATGTATGCTACTCTGAATTTAATCAATTATAATAAGTGTTTAGCTAATCTTTTATGTTCAAGAAGAAAGAAAGGATAAACTAATTAGTTTTTGACTACTTTAGTGGGCAATATATAGAAGCAATGTATTATTGACTCTTTCTGAGTTATCCTATATATTAAATAATAAATGATAACATTTAGATTGTATACTGTAGATTGGGAAAATTTAGTCGTTAAAAAAAGTTTGAATGTTGAGTGATGTACAAAAATTAAACACACTAATATTATTACATATTAAAATATTTACAGTATGTAGTGCACATGTTACATGGTGGTGTTGAAAGTATTTAAAGTGTAGAGAGTGTAGGCATGACTAAGATGGCTCTTCTGAGATATATGGAACTTATAGATGATACAAAGGTTCTATCATCTTCCATACAGCCACAGGCAATTGCTTAGCCAAATGATAAAGTTAGGAAGGCCATGAAAGCATGTCAAGAAAATGTGGACCTTATCAGCTGCACAGTTCAGGCATATGAACTAAAATTGGTAAAATGCTAGTTATCATGATGTTAATGCAGCCTTGTATTTCTTTTTTAGCAAAACTTAGGGATTAATAATTTTTCGTATACACCTCTTGTGTCTGAAATTTTTTAACATGTTAATTTTTTACATTAAACTTTTGTAATGCAAACATTTCCCAATCTACAGTAGTACTAATAGTGTATACTCACTTTTAACAGAGAGAGTTCCAGTATCACTACCAGCATCTGATGTCAGTATGTTACTATCACTATGTTGTACTATAGCCTGACAGGTATACACTCCAGCATTACCAGTATTGACATTAGATATAGTATATGGTACAGTAAAGACACGACCAGTTTTTGATACTGAACCCTTAGTACCAGATGGATTCAAACTGGTACTAGCCAATGAGAGACCGTTGTCATCAACTAAGTTAGACACTGTGATAGTACATGTAAAAGTAGCTGTATTTCCAGCAATAACTGATATATCATTGAGTGATACAACTGGAACTGGAACTAAAGAAATATACCAGAAATGTTAACAAGTTATTGTATGGAATTATCTGTATTATATTCCATTCATATTGACTTTGCAAACAGTAATTCCTTGCAGTAGACTATATGCATAAAATTATATGGAGAGCTGTCAAAAGAATACTTGTGAAATGCAAATCACTTCATAAATAAAAAATATAAGAATAAGAGGAAGCCAATGATATCAAAATTAACTCTTTTTTACAAACAGTTTGTTGTTGAGAATCAATATACAAAGTCAAAACAAATGGAATATACTTCAACACTGAATTAAAACACAGTTTTTGAGCATCAAAGAGTCACATATTGTTTTTTATTTCCTGTTCCTGTTTTCATCAAATCTCAAAAACCAAAGTGTTAGAACCAACTTTGACAGAGGCAATTTAATGGATTGCACTTATGTAAGTACTCTAAACTTTCAGACTGACAGCAGTATTAATGAAAATAGAAGTGTTATACCTGTATTATGTATGCTACTCTGAATTAAATCATTTATAATAAGTATTTAGCTAGTCTTTTATGTTCAAGAAGAAAGAAAGGTTAAACTAATTAATTTTTGACTACTTTAGTGGAAAATATTTAGAAGCAATGTATTATTAACTCTTTCTAAGTTATCCTATATATTAAATAATAAATGATAACATTTAGATTGTATACTGTAGATTGGGAAAATTTCGTCTTAAAAAATTTTGAATGTTGAGCGATGTACGAAAATTAAACACACTAATATTATTACATATTAAAATATTTACAGTATGTAGTGCACATGTTACATGGTGGTGTTGAAAGTATTTAAAGTGTAGAGAGTGTGGGCATGACTAAGATGGCTCTTCTGAGATATATGGAACTTATAGATGATCCAAAGGTTCTATCATCTTCCATATATACAGCCACAGGCAATTGCTTGGCCAAATGATAAAGTTAGGAAGGCCATGAAAGCATGTCAAGAAAATGTGGACCTTATCAGCTGCACAGTTCAGGCATATGAACTAAAATTGGTAAAATGCTAGATATCATGATGTTAATGCAGCCTTGTATTTCTTTTTTAGCAAAACTTAGGGATTAATAATTTTTCGTATACACCTCTTGTGTCTGAAATTTTTTAACATGTTAATTTTTTACATTAAACTTTTGTAATGCAAACATTTCCCAATCTACAGTAGTACTAATAGTGTATACTCACTTTTAACAGAGAGAGTTCCAGTATCACTACCAGCATCTGATGTCAGTATGTTACTATCACTATGTTGTACTATAGCCTGACAGGAATACACTCCAGCATTACTAGTATTGACATTAGATATAGTATATGGTACAGTAAAGACACGACCAGTTTTTGATACTGAACCCTTAGTACCAGATGGATTCAAACTAGTACTAGCCAATGAGAGACCGTTGTCATCAACTAAGTTAGACACTGTGATAGTACATGTAAAAGTAGCTGTATTTCCAGCAATAACTGATATATCATTGAGTGATACAACTGGAACTGGAACTAAAGAAATATACCAGAAATGTTAACAAGTTATTGTATGGAATTATCTGTATTATATTCCATTCATATTGACTTTGCAAACAGTAATTCCTTGCAGTAGACTATATGCATAAAATTATATGGAGAGCTGTCAAAAGAATACTTGTGAAATGCAAATCACTTCATAAATAAAAAATATAAGAATAAGAGGAAGCCAATGATATCAAAATTAACTCTTTTTTACAAACAGTTTGTTGTTGAGAATCAATATACAAAGTCAAAACAAATGGAATATACTTCAGCACTGAATTAAAACACAGTTTTTGAGCATCAAAGAGTCACATATTGTTTTTTATTTCCTGTTCCTGTTTTCATCAAATCTCAAAAACCAAAGTGTTAGAACCAACTTTGACAGAGGCAATTTAATGGATTGCACTTATGTAAGTACTCTAAACTTTCAGACTGACAGCAGTATTAATGAAAATAGAAGTGTTATACCTGTATCATGTATTCTACTCTGAATTTAATCAATTATAATAAGTGTTTAGCTAATCTTTTATGTTCAAGAAGAAAGAAAGGATAAACTAATTACTTTTTGACTACTTTAATGGGCAATATATAGAAGCAATGTATTATTGACTCTTTCTGAGTTATCCTATATGTTAAATAATAAATGATAACATTTAGATTGTATACTGTAGATTGGGAAAATTTAGTCGTTAAAAAAAGTTTGAATGTTGAGTGATGTACGAAAATTAAACACACTAATATTATTACATATTAAAATATTTACAGTATGTAGTGCACATGTTACATGGTGGTGTTGAAAGTATTTAAAGTGTAGAGAGTGTAGGCATGACTATAGTAGCTCTTCTGAGATATATGGAACTTATAGATGATACAAAGGTTCTATCATCTTCCATACAGCCACAGGCAATTGCTTGGCCAAATGATAAAGTTAGGAAGGCCATGAAAGCATGTCAAGAAAATGTGGACCTTATCAGCTGTACAGTTCAGGCATATGAACTAAAATTGGTAAAATGCTAGTTATCATGATGTTAATGCAGCCTTGTATTTCTTTTTTAGCAAAACTTAGGGATTAATAATTTTTCGTATACACCTCTTGTGTCTGAAATTTTTTAACATGTTAATTTTTTACATTAAACTTTTGTAATGCAAACATTTCCCAATCTACAGTAGTACTAATAGTGTATACTCACTTTTAACAGAGAGAGTTCCAGTATCACTACCAGCATCTGATGTCAGTATGTTACTATCACTATGTTGTACTATAGCCTGACAGGTATACACTCCAGCATTACCAGTATTGACATTAGATATAGTATATGGTACAGTAAAGACACGACCAGTTTTTGATACTGAACCCTTAGTACCAGATGGATTCAAACTAGTACTAGCCAATGAGAGACCGTTGTCATCAACTAAGTTAGACACTGTGATAGTACATGTAAAAGTAGCTGTATTTCCAGCAATAACTGATATATCATTGAGTGATACAACTGGAACTGGAACTAAAGAAATATACCAGAAATGTTAACAAGTTATTGTATGGAATTATCTGTATTATATTCCATTCATATTGACTTTGCAAACAGTAATTCCTTGCAGTAGACTATATGCATAAAATTATATGGAGAGCTGTCAAAAGAATACTTGTGAAATGCAAATCACTTCATAAATAAAAAATATAAGAATAAGAGGAAGCCAATGATATCAAAATTAACTCTTTTACAAACAGTTTGTTGTTGAGAATCAATATACAAAGTCAAAACAAATGGAATATATTTCAGCACTGAATTAAAACACAGTTTTTGAGCATCAAAGAGTCACGTATTGTTTTTTATTTCCTGTTCCTGTTTTCAACAAATCTCAAAAACCAAAGTGTTAGAACCAACTTTGACAGAGGCAATTTAATGGATTGCACTTATGTAAGTACTTTAAACTTTCAGACTGACAGCAGTATTAATGAAAATAGAAGTGTTATACCTGTATCATGTATGCTACTCTGAATTTAATCAATTATAATAAGTGTTTAGCTAGTCTTTTATGTTCAAGTAGAAAGAAAGGATAAACTAATTAATTTTTGACTACTTTAGTGGGCAATATATAGAAGCAATGTATTATTGACTCTTTCCAAGTTATCCTATATGTTAAATAATGAATGATAACATTTAGATTGTATACTGTAGATTGGGAAAATTTCGTCTTTAAAAAAAGTTTGAATGTTGAGCGATGTACGAAAATTAAACACACTAATATTATTACATATTAAAATATTTACAGTATCTAGTGCACATGTTACATGGTGGTGTTGAAAGTATTTAAAGTGTAGAGAGTGTAGGCATGACTAAGATGGCTCTTTTGAGATATATGGAACTTATAGATGATCCAAAGGTTCTATCATCTTCCATATATACAGCCACAGGCAATTGCTTGGCCAAATGATAAAGTTAGGAAGGCCATGAAAGCATATTAAGAAAATGTGGACCTTATCAGCTGTACAGTTCAGGCATATGAACTAAAATTGGTAAAAATGCTAGTTATCATGATGTTAATGCAGCCTTGTATTTCTTTTTTAGCAAAACTTAGGGATTAATAATTTTTCGTATACACCTCTTGTGTCTGAAATTTTTTAACATGTTAATTTTTTACATTAAACTTTTGTAATGCAAACATTTCCCAATCTACAGTAGTACTAATAGTGTATACTCACTTTTAACAGAGAGAGTTCCAGTATCACTACCAGCATCTGATGTCAGTATGTTACTATCACTATGTTGTACTATAGCCTGACAGGTATACACTCCAGCATTACTAGTATCGACATTAGATATAGTATATGGTACAGTAAAGACACGACCAGTTTTTGATACTGAACCCTTAGTACCAGATGGATTCAAACTAGTACTAGCCAATGAGAGACTGTTGTCATCAACTAAGTTAGACACTGTGATAGTACATGTAAAAGTAGCTGTATTTCCAGCAATAACTGATATATCATTGAGTGATACAACTGGAACTGGAACTAAAGAAATATACCAGAAATGTTAACAAGTTATTGTATGGAATTATCTGTATTATATTCCATTCATATTGACTTTGCAAACAGTAATTCCTTGCAGTAGACTATATGCATAAAATTATATGGAGAGCTGTCAAAAGAATACTTGTGAAATGCAAATCACTTCATAAATAAAAAATATAAGAATAAGAGGAAGCCAATGATATCAAAATTAACTCTTTTACAAACAGTTTGTTGTTGAGAATCAATATACAAAGTCAAAACAAATGGAATATACTTCAGCACTGAATTAAAACACAGTTTTTGAGCATCAAAGAGTCACATATTGTTTTTTATTTCCTGTTCCTGTTTTCATCAAATCTCAAAAACCAAAGTGTTAGAACCAACTTTGACAGAGGCAATTTAATGGATTGCACTTATGTAAGTACTCTAAACTTTCAGACTGACAGCAGTATTAATGAAAATAGAAGTGTTATACCTGTATCATGTATGCTACTCTGAATTTAATCATTTATAATAAGTGTTTAGCTAGTCTTTTATGTTCAAGTAGAAAGAAAGGATAAACTAATTAATTTTTGACTACTTTAGTGGAAAATATTTAGAAGCAATGTATTATTAACTCTTTCTAAGTTACCCTATATATTAAATAATAAATGATAACATTTAGATTGTATACTGTAGATTGGGAAAATTTCGTCTTTAAAAAAAGTTTGAATGTTGAGCGATGTATGAAAATTAAACACACTAATATTATTACATATTAAAATATTTACAGTATATAGTGCACATGTTACATGGTGGTGTTGAAAGTATTTAAAGTGTAGAGAGTGTAGGCATGACTAAGATGGCTCTTTTGAGATATATGGAACTTATAGATGATCCAAAGGTCCTATCATCTTCCATATATACAGCCACAGGCAATTGCTTAGCCAAATGATAAAGTTAGGAAGGCCATGAAAGCATGTCAAGAAAATGTGGACCTTATCAGCTGCACAGTTCAGGCATATGAACTAAAATTGGTAAAAATGCTAGTTATCATGATGTCAATGAAGCCTTGTATTTCTTTTTTAGCAAAACTTAGAAATTTATAATTTTTCGTATAAACCTCTTGTGTCTGAAATTTTTTAACATGTTAATTTTTTACATTAAACTTTTGTAATGCAAACATTTCCCAATCTACAGTAGTACTAATAGTGTATACTCACTTTTAACAGAGAGAGTTCCAGTATCACTACCAGCATCTGATGTCAGTATGTTACTATCACTATGTTGTACTATAGCCTGACAGGTATACACTCCAGCATTACTAGTATTTACATTAGATATAGTATATGGTACAGTAAAGACACGACCAGTTTTTGATACTGAACCCTTAGTACCAGATGGATTCAAACTAGTACTAGCCAATGAGAGACTGTTGTCATCAAATAAGTTAGACACTGTGATAGTACATGTAAAAGTAGCTGTATTTCCAGCAATAACTGATATATCATTGAGTGATACAACTGGAACTGGAACTAAAGAAATATACCAGAAATGTTAACAAGTTATTGTATGGAATTATCTGTATTATATTCCATTCATATTGACTTTGCAAACAGTAATTCCTTGCAGTAGACTATATGCATAAAATTATATGGAGAGCTGTCAAAAGAATACTTGTGAAATGCAAATCACTTCATAAATAAAAAATATAAGAATAAGAGGAAGCCAATGATATCAAAATTAACTCTTTTACAAACAGTTTGTTGTTGAGAATCAATATACAAAGTCAAAACAAATGGAATATACTTCAGCACTGAATTAAAACACAGTTTTTGAGCATCAAAGAGTCACATATTGTTTTTTATTTCCTGTTCCTGTTATCATCAAATCTCAAAAACCAAAGTGTTAGAACCAACTTTGACAGAGGCAATTTAATGGATTGCACTTATGTAAGTACTCTAAACTTTCAGACTGACAGCAGTATTAATGAAAATAGAAGTGTTATACCTGTATCATGTATGCTACTCTGAATTTAATCATTTATAATAAGTGTTTAGCTAGTCTTTTATGTTCAAGTAGAAAGAAAGGTTAAACTAATTAATTTTTGACTACTTTAGTTGAAAATATTTAGAAGCAATGTATTATTGACTCTTTCCAAGTTATCCTATATGTTAAATAATAAATGATAACATTTAGATTGTATACTGTAGATTGGGAAAATTTCGTCGTTAAAAAAAGTTTGAATGTTGAGCGATGTACGAAAATTAAACACACTAATATTATTACATATTAAAATATTTACAGTATCTAGTGCACATGTTACATGGTGGTGTTGAAAGTATTTAAAGTGTAGAGAGTGTAGGCATGACTAAGATGGCTCTTCTGAGATATATGGAACTTATAGATGATCCAAAGGTTCTATCATCTTCCATATATACAGCCACAGGCAATTGCTTGGCCAAATGATAAAGTTAGGAAGGCCACGAAAGCATATCAAGAAAATGTGGACCTTATCAGCTGTACAGTTCAGGCATATGAACTAAAATTGGTAAAAATGCTAGTTATCAAGATGTTAATGCAGCCTTGTATTTCTTTTTTAGCAAAACTTAGGGATTTATAATTTTTCGTATACACCTCTTGTGTCTGAAATTTTTTAACATGTTAATTTTTTACATTAAACTTTTGTAATGCAAACATTTCCCAATCTACAGTAGTACTTATAGTGTATACTCACTTTTAACAGAGAGAGTTCCAGTATCACTACCAGCATCTGATGTCAGTATGTTACTATCACTATGTTGTACTATAGCCTGACAGGTATACACTCCAGCATTACTAGTATTGACATTAGATATAGTATATGGTACAGTAAAGACACGACCAGTTTTTGATACTGAACCCTTAGTACCAGATGGATTCAAACTAGTACTAGCCAATGAGAGACCGTTGTCATCAACTAAGTTAGACACTGTGATAGTACATGTAAAAGTAGCTGTATTTCCAGCAATAACTGATATATCATTGAGTGATACAACTGGAACTGGAACTAAAGAAATATACCAGAAATGTTAACAAGTTATTGTATGGAATTATCTGTATTATATTCCATTCATATTGACTTTGCAAACAGTAATTCCTTGCAGTAGACTATATGCATAAAATTATATGGAGAGCTGTCAAAAGAATACTTGTGAAATGCAAATCACTTCATAAATAAAAAATATAAGAATAAGAGGAAGCCAATGATATCAAAATTAACTCTTTTTTACAAACAGTTTGTTGTTGAGAATCAATATACAAAGTCAAAACAAATGGAATATACTTCAGCACTGAATTAAAACACAGTTTTTGAGCATCAAAGAGTCACATATTGTTTTTTATTTCCTGTTCCTGTTTTCATCAAATCTCAAAAACCAAAGTGTTAGAACCAACTTTGACAGAGGCAATTTAATGGATTGCACTTATGTAAGTACTCTAAACTTTCAGACTGACAGCAGTATTAATGAAAATAGAAGTGTTATACCTGTATCATGTATTCTACTCTGAATTTAATCAATTATAATAAGTGTTTAGCTAATCTTTTATGTTCAAGAAGAAAGAAAGGATAAACTAATTAGTTTTTGACTACTTTAGTGGGCAATATATAGAAGCAATGTATTATTGACTCTTTCTAAGTTATCCTATATGTTAAATAATAAATGATAACATTTAGATTGTATACTGTAGATTGGGAAAATTTAGTCGTTAAAAAAAGTTTGAATGTTGAGCGATGTACGAAAATTAAACACACTAATATTATTACATATTAAAATATTTACAGTATGTAGTGCACATGTTACATGGTGGTGTTGAAAGTATTTAAAGTGTAGAGAGTGTAGGCATGACTAAGGTAGCTCTTCTGAGATATATGGAACTTATAGATGATCCAAAGGTTCTATCATCTTCCATACAGCCACAGGCAATTGCTTAGCCAAATGATAAAGTTAGGAAGGCCATGAAAGCATGTCAAGAAAATGTGGACCTTATCAGCTGCACAGTTCAGGCATATGAACTAAAATTGGTAAAATGCTAGTTATCATGATGTTAATGCAGCCTTGTATTTCTTTTTTAGCAAAACTTAGGGATTTATAATTTTTCGTATACACCTCTTGTGTCTGAAATTTTTTAACATGTTAATTTTTTACATTAAACTTTTGTAATGCAAACATTTCCCAATCTACAGTAGTACTAATAGTGTATACTCACTTTTAACAGAGAGAGTTCCAGTATCACTACCAGCATCTGATGTCAGTATGTTACTATCACTATGTTGTACTATAGCCTGACAGGTATACACTCCAGCATTACCAGTATTGACATTAGATATAGTATATGGTACAGTAAAGACACGACCAGTTTTTGATACTGAACCCTTAGTACCAGATGGATTCAAACTGGTACTAGCCAATGAGAGACTGTTGTCATCAACTAAGTTAGACACTGTGATAGTACATGTAAAAGTAGCTGTATTTCCAGCAATAACTGATATATCATTGAGTGATACAACTGGAACTGGAACTAAAGAAATATACCAGAAATGTTAACAAGTTATTGTATGGAATTATCTGTATTATATTCCATTCATATTGACTTTGCAAACAGTAATTCCTTGCAGTAGACTATATGCATAAAATTATATGGAGAGCTGTCAAAAGAATACTTGTGAAATGCAAATCACTTCATAAATAAAAAATATAAGAATAAGAGGAAGCCAATGATATCAAAATTAACTCTTTTACAAACAGTTTGTTGTTGAGAATCAATATACAAAGTCAAAACAAATGGAATATACTTCAGAACTGAATTAAAACACAGTTTTTGAGCATCAAAGAGTCACATATTGTTTTTTATTTCCTGTTCCTGTTTTCATCAAATCTCAAAAACCAAAGTGTTAGAACCAACTTTGACAGAGGCAATTTAATGGATTGCACTTATGTAAGTACTCTAAACTTTCAGACTGACAGCAGTATTAATGAAAATAGAAGTGTTATACCTGTATCATGTATGCTACTCTGAATTTAATCAATTATAATATGTAATTAGCTAGTCTTTTATGTTCAAGAAGAAAGAAAGGATAAACTAATTAATTTTTGACTACTTTAGTGGAAAATATTTAGAAGCAATGTATTATTAACTCTTTCTAAATTACCCTATATATTAAATAATAAATGATAACATTTAGATTGTATACTGTAGATTGGGAAAATTTCGTCGTTAAAAAAAGTTTGAATGTTGAGCGATGTACGAAAATTAAACACACTAATATTATTACATATTAAAATATTTACAGTATCTAGTGCACATGTTACATGGTGGTGTTGAAAGTATTTAAAGTGTAGAGAGTGTAGGCATGACTAAGATGGCTCTTTTGAGATATACGGAACTTATAGATGATCCAAAGGTCCTATCATCTTCCATATATACAGCCACAGGTAATTGCTTAGCCAAATGATAAAGTTAGGAAGGCCATGAAAGCATGTCAAGAAAATGTGGACCTTATCAGCTGCACAGTTCAGGCATAAAAACTAAAATTGGTAAAAATGCTAGTTATCATGATCTTAATGCAGCCTTGTATTTCTTTTTTAGCAAAACTTAGGGATTAATAATTTTTCGTATACGCCTCTTGTGTCTGAAATTTTTTAACATGTTAATTTTTTACATTAAACTTTTGTAATGCAAACATTTCCCAATCTACAGTAGTACTAATAGTGTATACTCACTTTTAACAGAGAGAGTTCCAGTATCACTACCAGCATCTGATGTCAGTATGTTACTATCACTATGTTGTACTATAGCCTGACAGGTATACACTTCAGCATTACTAGTATTGATATTAGATATAGTATATGGTACAGTAAAGACACGACCAGTTTTTGATACTGAACCCTTAGTACCAGATGGATTCAAACTAGTACTAGCCAATGAGAGACCGTTGTCATCAACTAAGTTAGACACTGTGATAGTACATGTAAAAGTAGCTGTATTTCCAGCAATAACTGATATATCATTGAGTGATACAACTGGAACTGGAACTAAAGAAATATACCAGAAATGTTAACAAGTTATTGTATGGAATTATCTGTATTATATTCCATTCATATTGACTTTGCAAACAGTAATTCCTTGCAGTAGACTATATGCATAAAATTATATGGAGAGCTGTCAAAAGAATACTTGTGAAATGCAAATCACTTCATAAATAAAAAATATAAAAATAAGGGGAAGCCAATGATATCAAAATGAACTCATTTTTACAAACAGTTTGTTGTTGAGAATCAATATACAAAGTCAAAACAAATGGAATATACT
Source organism: Xestospongia bergquistia (assembly GCA_963965975.1). Classification (NCBI taxonomy): domain Eukaryota; kingdom Metazoa; phylum Porifera; class Demospongiae; order Haplosclerida; family Petrosiidae; genus Xestospongia; species Xestospongia bergquistia. The sequence continues at coordinate 5,070,309 of OZ014420.1, read as the reverse complement.
TCAGCACTGAATTAAAACACAGTTTTTGAGCATCAAAGAGTCACATATTGTTTTTTATTTCCTGTTCCTGTTTTCATCAAATCTCAAAAACCAAAGTGTTAGAACCAACTTTGACAGAGGCAATTTAATGGATTGCACTTATGTAAGTACTCTAAACTTTCAGACTGACAGCAGTATTAATGAAAATAGAAGTGTTATACCTGTATCATGTATTCTACTCTGAATTTAATCAATTATAATAAGTGTTTAGCTAGTCTTTTATGTTCAAGTAGAAAGAAAGGATAAACTAATTAGTTTTTGACTACTTTAGTGGGCAATATATAGAAGCAATGTATTATTGACTCTTTCTAAGTTATCCTATATGTTAAATAATAAATGATAACATTTAGATTGTATACTGTAGATTAGGAAAATTTAGTCGTTAAAAAAAGTTTGAATGTTGAGTGATGTACGAAAATTAAACACACTAATATTATTACATATTAAAATATTTACAGTATGTAGTGCACATGTTACATGGTGGTGTTGAAAGTATTTAAAGTGTAGAGAGTGTAGGCATGACTAAGATGGCTCTTCTGAGATATATGGAACTTATAGATGATACAAAGGTTCTATCATCTTCCATACAGCCACAGGCAATTGCTTAGCCAAATGATAAAGTTAGGAAGGCCATGAAAGCATGTCAAGAAAATGTGGACCTTATCAGCTGCACAGTTCAGGCATATGAACTAAAATTGGTAAAATGCTAGTTATCATGATGTTAATGCAGCCTTGTATTTCTTTTTTAGCAAAACTTAGGGATTAATAATTTTTCGTATACACCTCTTGTGTCTGAAATTTTTTAACATGTTAATTTTTTACATTAAACTTTTGTAATGCAAACATTTCCCAATCTACAGTAGTACTAATAGTGTATACTCACTTTTAACAGAGAGAGTTCCAGTATCACTACCAGCATCTGATGTCAGTATGTTACTATCACTATGTTGTACTATAGCCTGACAGGTATACACTCCAGCATTACCAGTATTGACATTAGATATAGTATATGGTACAGTAAAGACACGACCAGTTTTTGATACTGAACCCTTAGTACCAGATGGATTCAAACTGGTACTAGCCAATGAGAGACTGTTGTCATCAACTAAGTTAGACACTGTGATAGTACATGTAAAAGTAGCTGTATTTCCAGCAATAACTGATATATCATTGAGTGATACAACTGGAACTGGAACTAAAGAAATATACCAGAAATGTTAACAAGTTATTGTATGGAATTATCTGTATTATATTCCATTCATATTGACTTTGCAAACAGTAATTCCTTGCAGTAGACTATATGCATAAAATTATATGGAGAGCTGTCAAAAGAATACTTGTGAAATGCAAATCACTTCATAAATAGAAAATATAAGAATAAGAGGAAGCCAATGATATCAAAATTAACTCTTTTACAAACAGTTTGTTGTTGAGAATCAATATACAAAGTCAAAAGAAATGGAATATATTTCAGCACTGAATTAAAACACAGTTTTTGAGCATCAAAGAGTCACATATTGTTTTTTATTTCCTGTTCCTGTTTTCATCAAATCTCAAAAACCAAAGTGTTAGAACCAACTTTGACAGAGGCAATTTAATGGATTGCACTTATGTAAGTACTCTAAACTTTCAGACTGACAGCAGTATTAATGAAAATAGAAGTGTTATACCTGTATCATGTATGCTACTCTGAATTTAATCAATTATAATAAGTAATTAGCTAGTCTTTTATGTTCAAGAAGAAAGAAAGGATAAACTAATTAATTTTTGACTACTTTAGTGGAAAATATTTAGAAGCAATGTATTATTAACTCTTTCTAAATTACCCTATATATTAAATAATAAATGATAACATTTAGATTGTATACTGTAGATTGGGAAAATTTCGTCGTTAAAAAAAGTTTGAATGTTGAGCGATGTACGAAAATTAAACACACTAATATTATTACATATTAAAATATTTACAGTATCTAGTGCACATGTTACATGGTGGTGTTGAAAGTATTTAAAGTGTAGAGAGTGTAGGCATGACTAAGATGGCTCTTTTGAGATATACGGAACTTATAGATGATCCAAAGGTCCTATCATCTTCCATATATACAGCCACAGGCAATTGCTTAGCCAAATGATAAAGTTAGGAAGGCCATGAAAGCATGTCAAGAAAATGTGGACCTTATCAGCTGCACAGTTCAGGCATAAAAACTAAAATTGGTAAAAATGCTAGTTATCATGATGTTAATGCAGCCTTGTATTTCTTTTTTAGCAAAACTTAGGGATTTATAATTTTTCGTATACACCTCTTGTGTCTGAAATTTTTTAACATGTTAATTTTTTACATTAAACTTTTGTAATGCAAACATTTCCCAATCTACAGTAGTACTAATAGTGTATACTCACTTTTAACAGAGAGAGTTCCAGTATCACTACCAGCATCTGATGTCAGTATGTTACTATCACTATGTTGTACTATAGCCTGACAGGTATACACTCCAGCATTACTAGTATTTACATTAGATATAGTATATGGTACAGTAAAGACACGACCAGTTTTTGATACTGAACCCTTAGTACCAGATGGATTCAAACTAGTACTAGCCAATGAGAGACCGTTGTCATCAACTAAGTTAGACACTGTGATAGTACATGTAAAAGTAGCTGTATTTCCAGCAATAACTGATATATCATTGAGTGATACAACTGGAACTGAAACTAAAGAAATATACCAGAAATGTTAACAAGTTATTGTATGGAATTATCTGTATTATATTCCATTCATATTGACTTTGCAAACAGTAATTCCTTGCAGTAGACTATATGCATAAAATTATATGGAGAGCTGTCAAAAGAATACTTGTGAAATGCAAATCACTTCATAAATAAAAAATATAAAAATAAGGGGAAGCCAATGATATCAAAATTAACTCATTTTTACAAACAGTTTGTTGTTGAGAATCAATATACAAAGTCAAAACAAATGGAATATACTTCAGCACTGAATTAAAACACAGTTTTTGAGCATCAAAGAGTCACATATTGTTTTTTATTTCCTGTTCCTGTTTTCATCAAATCTCAAAAACCAAAGTGTTAGAACCAACTTTGACAGAGGCAATTTAATGGATTGCACTTATGTAAGTACTCTAAACTTTCAGACTGACAGCAGTATTAATGAAAATAGAAGTGTTATACCTGTATCATGTATGCTACTCTGAATTTAATCAATTATAATAAGTATTTAGCTAGTCTTTTATGTTCAAGTAGAAAGAAAGGATAAACTAATTAATTTTTGACTACTTTAGTGGAAAATATTTAGAAGCAATGTATTATTAACTCTTTCTAAGTTATCCTATATGTTAAATAATAAATGATAACATTTAGATTGTATACTGTAGATTGGGAAAATTTCGTCGTTAAAAAAAGTTTGAATGTTGAGCGATGTATGAAAATTAAACACACTAATATTATTACATATTAAAATATTTACAGTATGTAGTGCACATGTTACATGGTGGTGTTGAAAGTATTTAAAGTGTAGAGAGTGTGGGCATGACTAAGATGGCTCTTCTGAGATATATGGAACTTATAGATGATCCAAAGGTTCTATCATCTTCCATATATACAGCCACAGGCAATTGCTTGGCCAAATGATAAAGTTAGGAAGGCCATGAAAGCATGTCAAGAAAATGTGGACCTTATAAGCTGCACAGTTCAGGCATATGAACTAAAATTGGTAAAATGCTAGATATAATGATGTTAATGCAGCCTTGTATTTCTTTTTTAGCAAAACTTAGGGATTAATAATTTTTCGTATACACCTCTTGTGTCTGAAATTTTTTAACATGTTAATTTTTTACATTAAACTTTTGTAATGCAAACATTTCCCAATCTACAGTAGTACTAATAGTGTATACTCACTTTTAACAGAGAGAGTTCCAGTATCACTACCAGCATCTGATGTCAGTATGTTACTATCACTATGTTGTACTATAGCCTGACAGGTATACACTCCAGCATTACCAGTATTGACATTAGATATAGTATATGGTACAGTAAAGACACGACCAGTTTTTGATACTGAACCCTTAGTACCAGATGGATTCAAACTGGTACTAGCCAATGAGAGACCGTTGTCATCAACTAAGTTAGACACTGTGATAGTACATGTAAAAGTAGCTGTATTTCCAGCAATAACTGATATATCATTGAGTGATACAACTGGAACTGGAACTAAAGAAATATACCAGAAATGTTAACAAGTTATTGTATGGAATTATCTGTATTATATTCCATTCATATTGACTTTGCAAACAGTAATTCCTTGCAGTAGACTATATGCATAAAATTATATGGAGAGCTGTCAAAAGAATACTTGTGAAATGCAAATCACTTCATAAATAAAAAATATAAGAATAAGAGGAAGCCAATGATATCAAAATTAACTCTTTTACAAACAGTTTGTTGTTGAGAATCAATATACAAAGTCAAAACAAATGGAATATACTTCAGCACTGAATTAAAACACAGTTTTTGAGCATCAAAGAGTCACATATTGTTTTTTATTTCCTGTTCCTGTTTTCATCAAATCTCAAAAACCAAAGTGTTAGAACCAACTTTGACAGAGGCAATTTAATGGATTGCACTTATGTAAGTACTCTAAACTTTCAGACTGACAGCAGTATTAATGAAAATAGAAGTGTTATACCTGTATCATGTATGCTACTCTGAATTTAATCAATTATAATAAGTATTTAGCTAGTCTTTTATGTTCAAGAAGAAAGAAAGGATAAATTAATTAATTTTTGACTACTTTAGTGGAAAATATTTAGAAGCAAGGTATTATTAACTCTTTCTAAGTTATCCTATATATTAAATAATAAATGATAACATTTAGATTGTATACTGTAGATTGGGAAAATTTCGTCGTTAAAAAAAGTTTGAATGTTGAGCGATGTATGAAAATTAAACACACTAATATTATTACATATTAAAATATTTACAGTATGTAGTGCACATGTTACATGGTGGTGTTGAAAGTATTTAAAGTGTAGAGAGTGTGGGCATGACTAAGATGGCTCTTCTGAGATATATGGAACTTATAGATGATCCAAAGGTTCTATCATCTTCCATATATACAGCCACAGGCAATTGCTTGGCCAAATGATAAAGTTAGGAAGGCCATGAAAGCATGTCAAGAAAATGTGGACCTTATCAACTGCACAGTTCAGGCATATGAACTAAAATTGGTAAAATGCTAGATATCATGATGTTAATGCAGCCTTGTATTTCTTTTTTAGCAAAACTTAGGGATTAATAATTTTTCGTATACACCTCTTGTGTCTGAAATTTTTTAACATGTTAATTTTTTACATTAAACTTTTGTAATGCAAACATTTCCCAATCTACAGTAGTACTAATAGTGTATACTCACTTTTAACAGAGAGAGTTCCAGTATCACTACCAGCATCTGATGTCAGTATGTTACTATCACTATGTTGTACTATAGCCTGACAGGTATACACTCCAGCATTACTAGTATTGACATTAGATATAGTATATGGTACAGTAAAGACACGACCAGTTTTTGATACTGAACCCTTAGTACCAGATGGATTCAAACTAGTACTAGCCAATGAGAGACTGTTGTCATCAAATAAGTTAGACACTGTGATAGTACATGTAAAAGTAGCTGTATTTCCAGCAATAACTGATATATCATTGAGTGATACAACTGGAAGTGGAACTAAAGAAATATACCAGAAATGTTAACAAGTTATTGTATGGAATTATCTGTATTATATTCCATTCATATTGACTTTGCAAACAGTAATTCCTTGCAGTAGACTATATGCATAAAATTATATGGAGAGCTGTCAAAAGAATACTTGTGAAATGCAAATCACTTCATAAATAAAAAATATAAGAATAAGAGGAAGCCAATGATATCAAAATTAACTCTTTTACAAACAGTTTGTTGTTGAGAATCAATATACAAAGTCAAAACAAATGGAATATACTTCAGCACTGAATTAAAACACAGTTTTTGAGCATCAAAGAGTCACATATTGTTTTTTATTTCCTGTTCCTGTTTTCATCAAATCTCAAAAACCAAAGTGTTAGAACCAACTTTGACAGAGGCAATTTAATGGATTGCACTTATGTAAGTACTCTAAACTTTCAGACTGACAGCAGTATTAATGAAAATAGAAGTGTTATACCTGTATCATGTATGCTACTCTGAATTTAATCATTTATAATAAGTGTTTAGCTAGTCTTTTATGTTCAAGTAGAAAGAAAGGTTAAACTAATTAATTTTTGACTACTTTAGTTGAAAATATTTAGAAGCAATGTATTATTGACTCTTTCCAAGTTATCCTATATGTTAAATAATAAATGATAACATTTAGATTGTATACTGTAGATTGGGAAAATTTCGTCGTTAAAAAAAGTTTGAATGTTGAGCGATGTACGAAAATTAAACACACTAATATTATTACATATTAAAATATTTACAGTATGTAGTGCACATGTTACATGGTGGTGTTGAAAGTATTTAAAGTGTAGAGAGTGTAGGCATGACTAAGATGGCTCTTCTGAGATATATGGAACTTATAGATGATCCAAAGGTTCTATCATCTTCCATATATACAGCCACAGGCAATTGCTTGGCCAAATGATAAAGTTAGGAAGGCCACGAAAGCATATCAAGAAAATGTGGACCTTATCAGCTGTACAGTTCAGGCATATGAACTAAAATTGGTAAAAATGCTAGTTATCAAGATGTTAATGCAGCCTTGTATTTCTTTTTTAGCAAACCTTAGGGATTTATAATTTTTCGTAAACACCTCTTGTGTCTGAAATTTTTTAACATGTTAATTTTTTACATTAAACTTTTGTAATGCAAACATTTCCCAATCTACAGTAGTACTTATAGTGTATACTCACTTTTAACAGAGAGAGTTCCAGTATCACTACCAGCATCTGATGTCAGTATGTTACTATCACTATGTTGTACTATAGCCTGACAGGTATACACTCCAGCATTACTAGTATTGACATTAGATATAGTATATGGTACAGTAAAGACACGACCAGTTTTTGATACTGAACCCTTAGTACCAGATGGATTCAAACTAGTACTAGCCAATGAGAGACCGTTGTCATCAACTAAGTTAGACACTGTGATAGTACATGTAAAAGTAGCTGTATTTCCAGCAATAACTGATATATCATTGAGTGATACAACTGGAACTGGAACTAAAGAAATATACCAGAAATGTTAACAAGTTATTGTATGGAATTATCTGTATTATATTCCATTCATATTGACTTTGCAAACAGTAATTCCTTGCAGTAGACTATATGCATAAAATTATATGGAGAGCTGTCAAAAGAATACTTGTGAAATGCAAATCACTTCATAAATAAAAAATATAAGAATAAGAGGAAGCCAATGATATCAAAATTAACTCTTTTTTACAAACAGTTTGTTGTTGAGAATCAATATACAAAGTCAAAACAAATGGAATATACTTCAGCACTGAATTAAAACACAGTTTTTGAGCATCAAAGAGTCACATATTGTTTTTTATTTCCTGTTCCTGTTTTCATCAAATCTCAAAAACCAAAGTGTTAGAACCAACTTTGACAGAGGCAATTTAATGGATTGCACTTATGTAAGTACTCTAAACTTTCAGACTGACAGCAGTATTAATGAAAATAGAAGTGTTATACCTGTATCATGTATTCTACTCTGAATTTAATCAATTATAATAAGTGTTTAGCTAATCTTTTATGTTCAAGAAGAAAGAAAGGATAAACTAATTAGTTTTTGACTACTTTAGTGGGCAATATATAGAAGCAATGTATTATTGACTCTTTCTAAGTTATCCTATATGTTAAATAATAAATGATAACATTTAGATTGTATACTGTAGATTGGGAAAATTTAGTCGTTAAAAAAAGTTTCAATGTTGAGTGATGTATGAAAATTAAACACACTAATATTATTACATATTAAAATATTTACAGTATCTAGTGCACATGTTACATGGTGGTGTTGAAAGTATTTAAAGTGTAGAGAGTGTGGGCATGACTAAGATGGCTCTTCTGAGATATATGGAACTTATAGATGATCCAAAGGTTCTATCATCTTCCATATATACAGCCACAGGTAATTGCTTGGCCAAATGATAAAGTTAGGAAGGCCATGAAAGCATGTCAAGAAAATGTGGACCTTATCAGCTGCACAGTTCAGGCATATGAACTAAAATTGGTAAAATGCTAGTTATCATGATGTTAATGCAGCCTTGTATTTCTTTTTTAGCAAAACTTAGGGATTTATAATTTTTCGTATACACCTCTTGTGTCTGAAATTTTTTAACATGTTAATTTTTTACATTAAACTTTTGTAATGCAAACATTTCCCAATCTACAGTAGTACTAATAGTGTATACTCACTTTTAACAGAGAGAGTTCCAGTATCACTACCAGCATCTGATGTCAGTATGTTACTATCACTATGTTGTACTATAGCCTGACAGGTATACACTCCAGCATTACCAGTATTGACATTAGATATAGTATATGGTACAGTAAAGACACGACCAGTTTTTGATACTGAACCCTTAATACCAGATGGATTCAAACTGGTACTAGCCAATGAGAGACTGTTGTCATCAACTAAGTTAGACACTGTGATAGTACATGTAAAAGTAGCTGTATTTCCAGCAATAACTGATATATCATTGAGTGATACAACTGGAACTGGAACTAAAGAAATATACCAGAAATGTTAACAAGTTATTGTATGGAATTATCTGTATTATATTCCATTCATATTGACTTTGCAAACAGTAATTCCTTGCAGTAGACTATAATGCATAAAATTATATGGAGAGCTGTCAAAAGAATACTTGTGAAATGCAAATCACTTCATAAATAAAAAATATAAGAATAAGAGGAAGCCAATGATATCAAAATTAACTCTTTTTTACAAACAGTTTGTTGTTGAGAATCAATATACAAAGTCAAAACAAATGGAATATACTTCAGCACTGAATTAAAACACAGTTTTTGAGCATCAAAGTGTCACATATTGTTTTTTATTTCCTGTTCCTGTTTTCATCAAATCTCAAAAACCATAGTGTTAGAACCAACTTTGACAGAGGCAATTTAATGGATTGCACTTATGTAAGTACTCTAAACTTTCAGACTGACAGCAGTATTAATGAAAATAGAAGTGTTATACCTGTATCATGTATGCTACTCTGAATTTAATCAATTATAATAAGTGTTTAGCTAGTCTTTTATGTTCAAGTAGAAAGAAAGGATAAACTAATTAATTTTTGACTACTTTAGTGGGCAATATATAGAAGCAATGTATTATTAACTCTTTCTAAGTTATCCTATATATTAAATAATAAATGATAACATTTAGATTGTATACTGTAGATTGGGAAAATTTCGTCGTTAAAAAAAGTTTGAATGTTGAGTGATGTACGAAAATTAAACACACTAATATTATTACATATTAAAATATTTACAGTATGTAGTGCACATGTTACATGGTGGTGTTGAAAGTATTTAAAGTGTAGAGAGTGTGGGCATGACTAAGATGGCTCTTCTGAGATATACGGAACTTATAGATGATCCAAAGGTCCTATCATCTTCCATATATACAGCCACAGGCAATTGCTTAGCCAAATGATAAAGTTAGGAAGGCCATGAAAGCATGTCAAGAAAATGTGGACCTTATCAGCTGCACAGTTCAGGCATAAAAACTAAAATTGGTAAAAATGCTAGTTATCATGATCTTAATGCAGCCTTGTATTTCTTTTTTAGCAAAACTTAGGGATTAATAATTTTTCGTATACACCTCTTGTGTCTGAAATTTTTTAACATGTTAATTTTTTACATTAAACTTTTGTAATGCAAACATTTCCCAATCTACAGTAGTACTAATAGTGTATACTCACTTTTAACAGAGAGAGTTCCAGTATCACTACCAGCATCTGATGTCAGTATGTTACTATCACTATGTTGTACTATAGCCTGACAGGTATACACTCCAGCATTACTAGTATTGACATTAGATATAGTATATGGTACAGTAAAGACACGACCAGTTTTTGATACTGAACCCTTAGTACCAGATGGATTCAAACTAGTACTAGCCAATGAGAGACCGTTGTCATCAACTAAGTTAGACACTGTGATAGTACATGTAAAAGTAGCTGTATTTCCAGCAATAACTGATATATCATTGAGTGATACAACTGGAACTGGAACTAAAGAAATATACCAGAAATGTTAACAAGTTATTGTATGGAATTATCTGTATTATATTCCATTCATATTGACTTTGCAAACAGTAATTCCTTGCAGTAGACTATATGCATAAAATTATATGGAGAGCTGTCAAAAGAATACTTGTGAAATGCAAATCACTTCATAAATAAAAAATATAAAAATAAGGGGAAGCCAATGATATCAAAATTAACTCATTTTTACAAACAGTTTGTTGTTGAGAATCAATATACAAAGTCAAAACAAATGGAATATACTTCAGCACTGAATTAAAACACAGTTTTTGAGCATCAAAGAGTCACATATTGTTTTTTATTTCCTGTTCCTGTTTTCATCAAATCTCAAAAACCAAAGTGTTAGAACCAACTTTGACAGAGGCAATTTAATGGATTGCACTTATGTAAGTACTCTAAACTTTCAGACTGACAACAGTATTAATGAAAATAGAAGTGTTATACCTGTATCATGTATTCTACTCTGAATTTAATCAATTATAATAAGTGTTTAGCTAATCTTTTATGTTCAAGAAGAAAGAAAGGATAAACTAATTAGTTTTTGACTACTTTAGTGGGCAATATATAGAAGCAATGTATTATTGACTCTTTCTAAGTTATCCTATATGTTAAATAATAAATGATAACATTTAGATTGTATACTGTAGATTGGGAAAATTTAGTCGTTAAAAAAAGTTTGAATGTTGAGTGATGTACGAAAATTAAACACACTAATATTATTACATATTAAAATATTTACAGTATGTAGTGCACATGTTACATGGTGGTGTTGAAAGTATTTAAAGTGTAGAGAGTGTGGGCATGACTAAGATGGCTCTTCTGAGATATATGGAACTTATAGATGATCCAAAGGTTCTATCATCTTCCATACAGCCACAGGCAATTGCTTAGCCAAATGATAAAGTTAGGAAGGCCATGAAAGCATGTCAAGAAAATGTGGACCTTATCAGCTGCACAGTTCAGGCATATGAACTAAAATTGGTAAAATGCTAGTTATCATGATGTTAATGCAGCCTTGTATTTCTTTTTTAGCAAAACTTAGGGATTAATAATTTTTCGTATACACCTCTTGTGTCTGAAATTTTTTAACATGTTAATTTTTTACATTAAACTTTTGTAATGCAAACATTTCCCAATCTACAGTAGTACTAATAGTGTATACTCACTTTTAACAGAGAGAGTTCCAGTATCACTACCAGCATCTGATGTCAGTATGTTACTATCACTATGTTGTACTATAGCCTGACAGGTATACACTCCAGCATTACCAGTATTGACATTAGATATAGTATATGGTACAGTAAAGACACGACCAGTTTTTGATACTGAACCCTTAGTACCAGATGGATTCAAACTGGTACTAGCCAATGAGAGACCGTTGTCATCAACTAAGTTAGACACTGTGATAGTACATGTAAAAGTAGCTGTATTTCCAGCAATAACTGATATATCATTGAGTGATACAACTGGAACTGGAACTAAAGAAATATACCAGAAATGTTAACAAGTTATTGTATGGAATTATCTGTATTATATTCCATTCATATTGACTTTGCAAACAGTAATTCCTTGCAGTAGACTATATGCATAAAATTATATGGAGAGCTGTCAAAAGAATACTTGTGAAATGCAAATCACTTCATAAATAAAAAATATAAGAATAAGAGGAAGCCAATGATATCAAAATTAACTCTTTTTTACAAACAGTTTGTTGTTGAGAATCAATATACAAAGTCAAAACAAATGGAATATACTTCAACACTGAATTAAAACACAGTTTTTGAGCATCAAAGAGTCACATATTGTTTTTTATTTCCTGTTCCTGTTTTCATCAAATCTCAAAAACCAAAGTGTTAGAACCAACTTTGACAGAGGCAATTTAATGGATTGCACTTATGTAAGTACTCTAAACTTTCAGACTGACAGCAGTATTAATGAAAATAGAAGTGTTATACCTGTATTATGTATGCTACTCTGAATTTAATCAATTATAATAAGTATTTAGCTAGTCTTTTATGTTCAAGAAGAAAGAAAGGATAAACTAATTAATTTTTGACTACTTTAGTGGAAAATATTTAGAAGCAATGTATTATTAACTCTTTCTAAGTTATCCTATATATTAAATAATAAATGATAACATTTAGATTGTATACTGTAGATTGGGAAAATTTCGTCGTTAAAAAAAGTTTGAATGTTGAGCGATGTATGAAAATTAAACACACTAATATTATTACATATTAAAATATTTACAGTATCTAGTGCACATGTTACATGGTGGTGTTGAAAGTATTTAAAGTGTAGAGAGTGTAGGCATGACTAAGATGGCTCTTCTGAGATATATGGAACTTATAGATGATCCAAAGGTTCTATCATCTTCCATATATACAGCCACAGGCAATTGCTTGGCCAAATGATAAAGTTAGGAAGGCCACGAAAGCATATCAAGAAAATGTGGACCTTATCAGCTGTACAGTTCAGGCATATGAACTAAAATTGGTAAAATGCTAGATATAATGATGTTAATGCAGCCTTGTATTTCTTTTTTAGCAAAACTTAGGGATTAATAATTTTTCGTATACACCTCTTGTGTCTGAAATTTTTTAACATGTTAATTTTTTACATTAAACTTTTGTAATGCAAACATTTCCCAATCTACAGTAGTACTAATAGTGTATACTCACTTTTAACAGAGAGAGTTCCAGTATCACTACCAGCATCTGATGTCAGTATGTTACTATCACTATGTTGTACTATAGCCTGACAGGTATACACTCCAGCATTACTAGTATTTACATTAGATATAGTATATGGTACAGTAAAGACACGACCAGTTTTTGATACTGAACCCTTAGTACCAGATGGATTCAAACTAGTACTAGCCAATGAGAGACCGTTGTCCTCAACTAAGTTAGACACTGTGATAGTACATGTAAAAGTAGCTGTATTTCCAGCAATAACTGATATATCATTGAGTGATACAACTGGAACTGGAACTAAAGAAATATACCAGAAATGTTAACAAGTTATTGTATGGAATTATCTGTATTATATTCCATTCATATTGACTTTGCAAACAGTAATTCCTTGCAGTAGACTATATGCATAAAATTATATGGAGAGCTGTCAAAAGAATACTTGTGAAATGCAAATCACTTCATAAATAAAAAATATAAAAATAAGGGGAAGCCAATGATATCAAAATTAACTCATTTTTACAAACAGTTTGTTGTTGAGAATCAATATACAAAGTCAAAACAAATGGAATATACTTCAGCACTGAATTAAAACACAGTTTTTGAGCATCAAAGAGTCACATATTGTTTTTTATTTCCTGTTCCTGTTTTCATCAAATCTCAAAAACCAAAGTGTTAGAACCAACTTTGACAGAGGCAATTTAATGGATTGCACTTATGTAAGTACTCTAAACTTTCAGACTGACAGCAGTATTAATGAAAATAGAAGTGTTATACCTGTATCATGTATTCTACTCTGAATTTAATCAATTATAATAAGTGTTTAGCTAATCTTTTATGTTCAAGAAGAAAGAAAGGATAAACTAATTAGTTTTTGACTACTTTAGTGGGCAATATATAGAAGCAATGTATTATTGACTCTTTCTAAGTTATCCTATATGTTAAATAATAAATGATAACATTTAGATTGTATACTGTAGATTGGGAAAATTTAGTCGTTAAAAAAAGTTTGAATGTTGAGTGATGTACGAAAATTAAACACACTAATATTATTACATATTAAAATATTTACAGTATGTAGTGCACATGTTACATGGTGGTGTTGAAAGTATTTAAAGTGTAGAGAGTGTAGGCATGACTAAGATGGCTCTTCTGAGATATATGGAACTTATAGATGATCCAAAGGTTCTATCATCTTCCATACAGCCACAGGCAATTGCTTAGCCAAATGATAAAGTTAGGAAGGCCATGAAAGCATGTCAAGAAAATGTGGACCTTATCAGCTGCACAGTTCAGGCATATGAACTAAAATTGGTAAAATGCTAGTTATCATGATGTTAATGCAGCCTTGTATTTCTTTTTTAGCAAAACTTAGGGATTAATAATTTTTCGTATACACCTCTTGTGTCTGAAATTTTTTAACATGTTAATTTTTTACATTAAACTTTTGTAATGCAAACATTTCCCAATCTACAGTAGTACTAATAGTGTATACTCACTTTTAACAGAGAGAGTTCCAGTATCACTACCAGCATCTGATGTCAGTATGTTACTATCACTATGTTGTACTATAGCCTGACAGGTATACACTCCAGCATTACCAGTATTGACATTAGATATAGTATATGGTACAGTAAAGACACGACCAGTTTTTGATACTGAACCCTTAGTACCAGATGGATTCAAACTGGTACTAGCCAATGAGAGACCGTTGTCATCAACTAAGTTAGACACTGTGATAGTACATGTAAAAGTAGCTGTATTTCCAGCAATAACTGATATATCATTGAGTGATACAACTGGAACTGGAACTAAAGAAATATACCAGAAATGTTAACAAGTTATTGTATGGAATTATCTGTATTATATTCCATTCATATTGACTTTGCAAACAGTAATTCCTTGCAGTAGACTATATGCATAAAATTATATGGAGAGCTGTCAAAAGAATACTTGTGAAATGCAAATCACTTCATAAATAAAAAATATAAGAACAAGAGGAAGCCAATGATATCAAAATTAACTCTTTTACAAACAGTTTGTTGTTGAGAATCAATATACAAAGTCAAAACAAATGGAATATACTTCAGCACTGAATTAAAACACAGTTTTTGAGCATCAAAGAGTCACATATTGTTTTTTTATTTCCTGTTCCTGTTTTCATCAAATCTCAAAAACCAAAGTGTTAGAACCAACTTTGACAGAGGCAATTTAATGGATTGCACTTATGTAAGTACTCTAAACTTTCAGACTGACAGCAGTATTAATGAAAATAGAAGTGTTATACCTGTATCATGTATGCTACTCTGAATTTAATCAATTATAATAAGTGTTTAGCTAGTCTTTTATGTTCAAGAAGAAAGAAAGGATAAACTAATTAATTTTTGACTACTTTAGTGGAAAATATTTAGAAGCAATGTATTATTAACTCTTTCTAAGTTATCCTATATATTAAATAATAAATGATAACATTTAGATTGTATACTGTAGATTGGGAAAATTTCGTCGTTAAAAAAAGTTTGAATGTTGAGCGATGTACGAAAATTAAACACACTAATATTATTACATATTAAAATATTTACAGTATGTAGTGCACATGTTACATGGTGGTGTTGAAAGTATTTAAAGTGTAGAGAGTGTGGGCATGACTAAGATGGCTCTTCTGAGATATATGGAACTTATAGATGATCCAAAGGTTCTATCATCTTCCATATATACAGCCACAGGCAATTGCTTGGCCAAATGATAAAGTTAGGAAGGCCATGAAAGCATGTCAAGAAAATGTGGACCTTATCAGCTGCACAGTTCAGGCATATGAACTAAAATTGGTAAAATGCTAGATATCATGATGTTAATGCAGCCTTGTATTTCTTTTTTAGCAAAACTTAGGGATTAATAATTTTTCGTATACACCTCTTGTGTCTGAAATTTTTTAACATGTTAATTTTTTACATTAAACTTTTGTAATGCAAACATTTCCCAATCTACAGTAGTACTAATAGTGTATACTCACTTTTAACAGAGAGAGTTCCAGTATCACTACCAGCATCTGATGTCAGTATGTTACTATCACTATGTTGTACTATAGCCTGACAGGTATACACTCCAGCATTACTAGTATTGACATTAGATATAGTATATGGTACAGTAAAGACACGACCAGTTTTTGATACTGAACCCTTAGTACCAGATGGATTCAAACTAGTACTAGCCAATGAGAGACTGTTGTCATCAAATAAGTTAGACACTGTGATAGTACATGTAAAAGTAGCTGTATTTCCAGCAATAACTGATATATCATTGAGTGATACAACTGGAAGTGGAACTAAAGAAATATACCAGAAATGTTAACAAGTTATTGTATGGAATTATCTGTATTATATTCCATTCATATTGACTTTGCAAACAGTAATTCCTTGCAGTAGACTATATGCATAAAATTATATGGAGAGCTGTCAAAAGAATACTTGTGAAATGCAAATCACTTCATAAATAAAAAATATAAGAATAAGAGGAAGCCAATGATATCAAAATTAACTCTTTTACAAACAGTTTGTTGTTGAGAATCAATATACAAAGTCAAAACAAATGGAATATACTTCAGCACTGAATTAAAACACAGTTTTTGAGCATCAAAGAGTCACATATTGTTTTTTATTTCCTGTTCCTGTTTTCATCAAATCTCAAAAACCAAAGTGTTAGAACCAACTTTGACAGAGGCAATTTAATGGATTGCACTTATGTAAGTACTCTAAACTTTCAGACTGACAGCAGTATTAATGAAAATAGAAGTGTTATACCTGTATCATGTATGCTACTCTGAATTTAATCATTTATAATAAGTGTTTAGCTAGTCTTTTATGTTCAAGTAGAAAGAAAGGTTAAACTAATTAATTTTTGACTACTTTAGTTGAAAATATTTAGAAGCAATGTATTATTGACTCTTTCCAAGTTATCCTATATGTTAAATAATAAATGATAACATTTAGATTGTATACTGTAGATTGGGAAAATTTCGTCGTTAAAAAAAGTTTGAATGTTGAGCGATGTACGAAAATTAAACACACTAATATTATTACATATTAAAATATTTACAGTATCTAGTGCACATGTTACATGGTGGTGTTGAAAGTATTTAAAGTGTAGAGAGTGTAGGCATGACTAAGATGGCTCTTCTGAGATATATGGAACTTATAGATGATCCAAAGGTTCTATCATCTTCCATATATACAGCCACAGGCAATTGCTTGGCCAAATGATAAAGTTAGGAAGGCCACGAAAGCATATCAAGAAAATGTGGACCTTATCAGCTGTACAGTTCAGGCATATGAACTAAAATTGGTAAAAATGCTAGTTATCATGATGTTAATGCAGCCTTGTATTTCTTTTTTAGCAAAACTTAGGGATTTATAATTTTTCGTAAACACCTCTTGTGTCTGAAATTTTTTAACATGTTAATTTTTTACATTAAACTTTTGTAATGCAAACATTTCCCAATCTACAGTAGTACTTATAGTGTATACTCACTTTTAACAGAGAGAGTTCCAGTATCACTACCAGCATCTGATGTCAGTATGTTACTATCACTATGTTGTACTATAGCCTGACAGGTATACACTCCAGCATTACTAGTATTGACATTAGATATAGTATATGGTACAGTAAAGACACGACCAGTTTTTGATACTGAACCCTTAGTACCAGATGGATTCAAACTAGTACTAGCCAATGAGAGACCGTTGTCATCAACTAAGTTAGACACTGTGATAGTACATGTAAAAGTAGCTGTATTTCCAGCAATAACTGATATATCATTGAGTGATACAACTGGAACTGGAACTAAAGAAATATACCAGAAATGTTAACAAGTTATTGTATGGAATTATCTGTATTATATTCCATTCATATTGACTTTGCAAACAGTAATTCCTTGCAGTAGACTATATGCATAAAATTATATGGAGAGCTGTCAAAAGAATACTTGTGAAATGCAAATCACTTCATAAATAAAAAATATAAGAATAAGAGGAAGCCAATGATATCAAAATTAACTCTTTTTTACAAACAGTTTGTTGTTGAGAATCAATATACAAAGTCAAAACAAATGGAATATACTTCAGCACTGAATTAAAACACAGTTTTTGAGCATCAAAGAGTCACATATTGTTTTTTATTTCCTGTTCCTGTTTTCATCAAATCTCAAAAACCAAAGTGTTAGAACCAACTTTGACAGAGGCAATTTAATGGATTGCACTTATGTAAGTACTCTAAACTTTCAGACTGACAGCAGTATTAATGAAAATAGAAGTGTTATACCTGTATCATGTATTCTACTCTGAATTTAATCAATTATAATAAGTGTTTAGCTAATCTTTTATGTTCAAGAAGAAAGAAAGGATAAACTAATTAGTTTTTGACTACTTTAGTGGGCAATATATAGAAGCAATGTATTATTGACTCTTTCTAAGTTATCCTATATGTTAAATAATAAATGATAACATTTAGATTGTATACTGTAGATTGGGAAAATTTAGTCGTTAAAAAAAGTTTCAATGTTGAGTGATGTATGAAAATTAAACACACTAATATTATTACATATTAAAATATTTACAGTATCTAGTGCACATGTTACATGGTGGTGTTGAAAGTATTTAAAGTGTAGAGAGTGTGGGCATGACTAAGATGGCTCTTCTGAGATATATGGAACTTATAGATGATCCAAAGGTTCTATCATCTTCCATATATACAGCCACAGGCAATTGCTTGGCCAAATGATAAAGTTAGGAAGGCCATGAAAGCATGTCAAGAAAATGTGGACCTTATCAGCTGCACAGTTCAGGCATATGAACTAAAATTGGTAAAATGCTAGTTATCATGATGTTAATGCAGCCTTGTATTTCTTTTTTAGCAAAACTTAGGGATTTATAATTTTTCGTATACACCTCTTGTGTCTGAAATTTTTTAACATGTTAATTTTTACATTAAACTTTTGTAATGCAAACATTTCCCAATCTACAGTAGTACTAATAGTGTATACTCACTTTTAACAGAGAGAGTTCCAGTATCACTACCAGCATCTGATGTCAGTATGTTACTATCACTATGTTGTACTATAGCCTGACAGGTATACACTCCAGCATTACCAGTATTGACATTAGATATAGTATATGGTACAGTAAAGACACAACCAGTTTTTGATACTGAACCCTTAATACCAGATGGATTCAAACTGGTACTAGCCAATGAGAGACCGTTGTCATCAACTAAGTTAGACACTGTGATAGTACATGTAAAAGTAGCTGTATTTCCAGCAATAACTGATATATCATTGAGTGATACAACTGGAACTGGAACTAAAGAAATATACCAGAAATGTTAACAAGTTATTGTATGGAATTATCTGTATTATATTCCATTCATATTGACTTTGCAAACAGTAATTCCTTGCAGTAGACTATATGCATAAAATTATATGGAGAGCTGTCAAAAGAATACTTGTGAAATGCAAATCACTTCATAAATAAAAAATATAAGAATAAGAGGAAGCCAATGATATCAAAATTAACTCATTTTTACAAACAGTTTGTTGTTGAGAATCAATATACAAAGTCAAAACAAATGGAATATACTTCAGCACTGAATTAAAACACAGTTTTTGAGCATCAAAGAGTCACATATTGTTTTTTATTTCCTGTTCCTGTTTTCATCAAATCTCAAAAACCAAAGTGTTAGAACCAACTTTGACAGAGGCAATTTAATGGATTGCACTTATGTAAGTACTCTAAACTTTCAGACTGACAGCAGTATTAATGAAAATAGAAGTGTTATACCTGTATCATGTATGCTACTCTGAATTAAATGAATTATAATAAGTGTTTAGCTAGTCTTTTATGTTCAAGTAGAAAGAAAGGATAAACTAATTAATTTTTGACTACTTTAGTGGACAATATTTAGAAGCAATGTATCAATGACACTTTCCAAGTTATCCTATATGATAAATAATAAATGATAACATTTAGATTGTATACTGTAGATTGGGAAAATTTCGTCTTTAAAAAAAGTTTGAATGTTGAGCGATGTACGAAAATTAAACACACTAATATTATTACATATTAAAATATTTACAGTATGTAGTGCACATGTTACATGGTGGTGTTGAAAGTATTTAAAGTGTAGAGAGTGTAGGCATGACTAAGATGGCTCTTCTGAGATATATGGAACTTATAGATGATCCAAAGGTTCTATCATCTTCCATACAGCCACAGGCAATTGCTTAGCCAAATGATAAAGTTAGGAAGGCCATGAAAGCATGTCAAGAAAATGTGGACCTTATCAGCTGCACAGTTCAGGCATATGAACTAAAATTGGTAAAATGCTAGTTATCATGATGTTAATGCAGCCTTGTATTTCTTTTTTAGCAAAACTTAGGGATTTATAATTTTTCGTATACACCTCTTGTGTCTGAAATTTTTTAACATGTTAATTTTTTACATTAAACTTTTGTAATGCAAACATTTCCCAATCTACAGTAGTACTAATAGTGTATACTCACTTTTAACAGAGAGAGTTCCAGTATCACTACCAGCATCTGATGTCAGTATGTTACTATCACTATGTTGTACTATAGCCTGACAGGTATACACTCCAGCATTACTAGTATTTATATTAGATATAGTATATGGTACAGTAAAGACACGACCAGTTTTTGATACTGAACCCTTAGTACCAGATGGATTCAAACTAGTACTAGCCAATGAGAGACCGTTGTCATCAAATAAGTTAGACACTGTGATAGTACATGTAAAAGTAGCTGTATTTCCAGCAATAGCTGATATATCATTGAGTGATACAACTGGAACTGGAACTAAAGAAATATACCAGAAATGTTAACAAGTTATTGTATGGAATTATCTGTATTATATTCCATTCATATTGACTTTGCAAACAGTAATTCCTTGCAGTAGGCTATATGCATAAAATTATATGGAGAGCTGTCAAAAGAATACTTGTGAAATGCAAATCACTTCATAAATAAAAAATATAAGAATAAGAGGAAGCCAATGATATCAAAATTAACTCTTTTACAAACAGTTTGTTGTTGAGAATCAATATACAAAGTCAAAACAAATGGAATATACTTCAGCATTGAATTAAAACACAGTTTTTGAGCATCAAAGTGTCACATATTGTTTTTTATTTCCTGTTCCTGTTTTCATCAAATCTCAAAAACCAAAGTGTTAGAACCAACTTTGACAGAGGCAATTTAATGGATTGCACTTATGTAAGTACTCTAAACTTTCAGACTGACAGCAGTATTAATGAAAATAGAAGTGTTATACCTGTATTATGTATGCTACTCTGAATTAAATCAATTATAATAAGTGTTTAGCTACTCTTTTATGTTCAAGTAGAAAGAAAGGATAAACTAATTATTTTTTGACTACTTTAGTGGACAATATTTAGAAGCAATGTATTATTGACTCTTTCCAAGTTATCCTATATGTTAAATAATAAATGATAACATTTAGATTGTATACTGTAGATTGGGAAAATTTCGTCGTTAAAAAAAGTTTGAATGTTAAGCGATGTACGAAAATTAAACACACTAATATTATTACATATTAAAATATTTACAGTATGTAGTGCACATGTTATATGGTGGTGTTGAAAGTATTTAAAGTGTAGAGAGTGTGGGCATGACTAAGATGGCTCTTTTGAGATATATGGAACTTATAGATGATCCAAAGGTCCTATCATCTTCCATATATACAGCTACAGGCAATTGCTTGGCCAAATAATAAAGTTAGGAAGGCCATGAAAGCATGTCAAGAAAATGTGGACCTTATCAGCTGCACAGTTCAGGCATATGAACTAAAATTGGTAAAAATGCTAGTTATCATGATGTTAATGCAGCCTTGTATTTCTTTTTTAGCAAAACTTAGGGATTAATAATTTTTCGTATACACCTCTTGTGTCTGAAATTTTTTAACATGCTAATTTTTTACATTAAACTTTTGTAATGCAAACATTTCCCAATCTACAGTAGTACTAATAGTGTATACTCACTTTTAACAGAGAGAGTTCCAGTATCACTACCAGCATCTGATGTCAGTATGTTACTATCACTATGTTGTACTATAGCCTGACAGGTATACACTCCAGCATTACTAGTATTGACATTAGATATAGTATATGGTACAGTAAAGACACGACCAGTTTTTGATACTGAACCCTTAGTACCAGATGGATTCAAACTAGTACTAGCCAATGAGAGACCGTTGTCATCAACTAAGTTAGACACTGTGATAGTACATGTAAAAGTAGCTGTATTTCCAGCAATAACTGATATATCATTGAGTGATACAACTGGAAGTGGAACTAAAGAAATATACCAGAAATGTTAACAAGTTATTGTATGGAATTATCTGTATTATATTCCATTCATATTGACTTTGCAAACAGTAATTCCTTGCAGTAGACTATATGCATAAAATTATATGGAGAGCTGTCAAAAGAATACTTGTGAAATGCAAATCACTTCATAAATAAAAAATATAAGAATAAGAGGAAGCCAATGATATCAAAATTAACTCTTTTACAAACAGTTTGTTGTTGAGAATCAATATACAAAGTCAAAACAAATGGAATATACTTCAGCACTGAATTAAAACACAGTTTTTGAGCATCAAAGAGTCACATATTGTTTTTTATTTCCTGTTCCTGTTTTTATCAAATCTCAAAAACCAAAGTGTTAGAACCAACTTTGACAGAGGCAATTTAATGGATTGCACTTATGTAAGTACTCTAAACTTTCAGACTGACAGCAGTATTGATGAAAATAGAAGTGTTATACCTGTATCATGTATTCTACTCTGAATTGAATCAATTATAATAAGTGTTTAGCTACTCTTTTATGTTCAAGTAGAAAGAAAGAATAAACTAATTAATTTTTGACTACTTTAGTGGACAATATTTAGAAGCAATATATTATTGACTCGTTCCAAGTTATCCTATATGTTAAATAATAAATGATAACATTTAGATTGTATACTGTAGATTGGGAAAATTTCGTCTTTAAAAAAAGTTTGAATGTTGAGCGATGTACGAAAATTAAACACACTAATATTATTACATATTAAAATATTTACAGTATGTAGTGCACATGTTACATGGTGGTGGTGAAAGTATTTAAAGTGTATAGAGAGTGTAGGCATGACTAAGATGGCTCTTTTGAGATATATGGAACTTATAGATGATCCAAAGGTTCTATCATCTTCCATATATACAGCCACAGGCGATTGCTTGGCCAAATGATAAAGTTAGGAAGGCCATGAAAGCATATCAAGAAAATGTGGACCTTATCAGCTGTACAGTTCAGGCATATGAACTAAAATTGGTAAAATGCTAGTTATCATGATGTTAATGCAGCCTTGTATTTCTTTTTTAGCAAAACTTAGGGATTAATAATTTTTCGTATACACCTCTTGTGTCTGAAATTTTTTAACATGTTAATTTTTTACATTAAACTTTTGTAATGCAAACATTTCCCAATCTACAGTAGTACTAATAGTGTATACTCACTTTTAACAGAGAGAGTTCCAGTATCACTACCAGCATCTGATGTCAGTATGTTACTATCACTATGTTGTACTATAGCCTGACAGGTATACACTCCAGCATTACTAGTATTGACATTAGATATAGTATATGGTACAGTAAAGACACGACCAGTTTTTGATACTGAACCCTTAGTACCAGATGGATTCAAACTAGTACTAGCCAATGAGAGACCGTTGTCATCAACTAAGTTAGACACTGTGATAGTACATGTAAAAGTAGCTGTATTTCCAGCAATAACTGATATATCATTGAGTGATACAACTGGAAGTGGAACTAAAGAAATATACCAGAAATGTTAACAAGTTATTGTATGGAATTATCTGTATTATATTCCATTCATATTGACTTTGCAAACAGTAATTCCTTGCAGTAGACTATATGCATAAAATTATATGGAGAGCTGTCAAAAGAATACTTGTGAAATGCAAATCACTTCATAAATAAAAAATATAAGAATAAGAGGAAGCCAATGATATCAAAATTAACTCTTTTACAAACAGTTTGTTGTTGAGAATCAATATACAAAGTCAAAACAAATGGAATATACTTCAGCACTGAATTAAAACACAGTTTTTGAGCATCAAAGAGTCACATATTGTTTTTTATTTCCTGTTCCTGTTTTTATCAAATCTCAAAAACCAAAGTGTTAGAACCAACTTTGACAGAGGCAATTTAATGGATTGCACTTATGTAAGTACTCTAAACTTTCAGACTGACAGCAGTATTGATGAAAATAGAAGTGTTATACCTGTATCATGTATTCTACTCTGAATTGAATCAATTATAATAAGTGTTTAGCTACTCTTTTATGTTCAAGTAGAAAGAAAGAATAAACTAATTAATTTTTGACTACTTTAGTGGACAATATTTAGAAGCAATATATTATTGACTCGTTCCAAGTTATCCTATATGTTAAATAATAAATGATAACATTTAGATTGTATACTGTAGATTGGGAAAATTTCGTCTTTAAAAAAAGTTTGAATGTTGAGCGATGTACGAAAATTAAACACACTAATATTATTACATATTAAAATATTTACAGTATGTAGTGCACATGTTACATGGTGGTGTTGAAAGTATTTAAAGTGTATAGAGAGTGTAGGCATGACTAAGATGGCTCTTTTGAGATATATGGAACTTATAGATGATCCAAAGGTTCTATCATCTTCCATATATACAGCCACAGGCGATTGCTTGGCCAAATGATAAAGTTAGGAAGGCCATGAAAGCATATCAAGAAAATGTGGACCTTATCAGCTGTACAGTTCAGGCATATGAACTAAAATTGGTAAAATGCTAGTTATCATGATGTTAATGCAGCCTTGTATTTCTTTTTTAGCAAAACTTAGGGATTTATAATTTTTCGTATACACCTCTTGTGTCTGAAATTTTTTAACATGTTAATTTTTTACATTAAACTTTTGTAATGCAAACATTTCCCAATCTACAGTAGTACTAATAGTGTATACTCACTTTTAACAGAGAGAGTTCCAGTATCACTACCAGCATCTGATGTCAGTATGTTACTATCACTATGTTGTACTATAGCCTGACAGGTATACACTCCAGCATTACCAGTATTGACATTAGATATAGTATATGGTACAGTAAAGACACGACCAGTTTTTGATACTGAACCCTTAGTACCAGATGGATTCAAACTAGTACTAGCCAATGAGAGACTGTTGTCATCAACTAAGTTAGATACTGTGATAGTACATGTAAAAGTAGCTGTATTTCCAGCAATAACTGATATATCATTGAGTGATACAACTGGAACTGGAACTAAAGAAATATACCAGAAATGTTAACAAGTTATTGTATGGAATTATCTGTATTATATTCCATTCATATTGACTTTGCAAACAGTAATTCCTTGCAGTAGACTATATGCATAAAATTATATGGAGAGCTGTCAAAAGAATACTTGTGAAATGCAAATCACTTCATAAATAAAAAATATAAGAATAAGAGGAAGCCAATGATATCAAAATTAACTCTTTTACAAACAGTTTGTTGTTGAGAATCAATATACAAAGTCAAAACAAATGGAATATACTTCAGCACCGAGTTAAAACACAGTTTTTGAGCATCAAAGTGTCACATATTGTTTTTTATTTCCTGTTCCTGTTTTCATCAAATCTCAAAAACCAAAGTGTTAGAACCAACTTTGACAGAGGCAATTTAATGGATTGCACTTATGTAAGTACTTTAAACTTTCAGACTGACAGCAGTATTAATGAAAATAGAAGTGTTATACCTGTATCATGTATGCTACTCTGAATTTAATCAATTATAATAAGTGTTTAGCTAGTCTTTTATGTTCAAGTAGAAAGAAAGGATAAACTAATTAATTTTTGACTACTTTAGTGGACAATATTTAGAAGCAATGTATTATTGACTCTTTCCAAGTTATCCTATATGTTAAATAATAAATGATAACATTTAGATTGTATACTGTAGATTGGGAAAATTTCGTCGTTAAAAAAAGTTTGAATGTTGAGCGATGTACGAAAATTAAACACACTAATATTATTACATATTAAAATATTTACAGTATGTAGTGCACATGTTACATGGTGGTGTTGAAAGTATTTAAAGTGTAGAGAGTGTAGGCATGACTAAGATGGCTCTTTTGAGATATATGGAACTTATAGATGATCCAAAGGTTCTATCATCTTCCATATATACAGCCACAGGCAATTGCTTGGCCAAATGATAAAGTTAGGAAGGCTATGAAAGCATGTCAAGAAAATGTGGACCTTATCAGCTGCACAGTTCAGGCATATGAACTAAAATTGGTAAAATGCTAGTTATCATGATGTTAATGCAGCCTTGTATTTCTTTTTTAGCAAAACTTAGGGATTTATAATTTTTCGTATACACCTCTTGTGTCTGAAATTTTTTAACATGTTAATTTTTTACATTAAACTTTTGTAATGCAAACATTTCCCAATCTACAGTAGTACTAATAGTGTATACTCACTTTTAACAGAGAGAGTTCCAGTATCACTACCAGCATCTGATGTCAGTATGTTACTATCACTATGTTGTACTATAGCCTGACAGGTATACACTCCAGCATTACTAGTATTGACATTAGATATAGTATATGGTACAGTAAAGACACGACCAGTTTTTGATACTGAACCCTTAGTACCAGATGGATTCAAACTAGTACTAGCCAATGAGAGACCGTTGTCATCAACTAAGTTAGACACTGTGATAGTACATGTAAAAGTAGCTGTATTTCCAGCAATAACTGATATATCATTGAGTGATACAACTGGAAGTGGAACTAAAGAAATATACCAGAAATGTTAACAAGTTATTGTATGGAATTATCTGTATTATATTCCATTCATATTGACTTTGCAAACAGTAATTCCTTGCAGTAGACTATATGCATAAAATTATATGGAGAGCTGTCAAAAGAATACTTGTGAAATGCAAATCACTTCATAAATAAAAAATATAAGAATAAGAGGAAGCCAATGATATCAAAATTAACTCTTTTACAAACAGTTTGTTGTTGAGAATCAATATACAAAGTCAAAACAAATGGAATATACTTCAGCACTGAATTAAAACACAGTTTTTGAGCATCAAAGAGTCACATATTGTTTTTTATTTCCTGTTCCTGTTTTTATCAAATCTCAAAAACCAAAGTGTTAGAACCAACTTTGACAGAGGCAATTTAATGGATTGCACTTATGTAAGTACTCTAAACTTTCAGACTGACAGCAGTATTGATGAAAATAGAAGTGTTATACCTGTATCATGTATTCTACTCTGAATTGAATCAATTATAATAAGTGTTTAGCTACTCTTTTATGTTCAAGTAGAAAGAAAGAATAAACTAATTAATTTTTGACTACTTTAGTGGACAATATTTAGAAGCAATATATTATTGACTCTTTCCAAGTTATCCTATATGTTAAATAATAAATGATAACATTTAGATTGTATACTGTAGATTGGGAAAATTTCGTCTTTAAAAAAAGTTTGAATGTTGAGCGATGTACGAAAATTAAACACACTAATATTATTACATATTAAAATATTTACAGTATGTAGTGCACATGTTACATGGTGGTGTTGAAAGTATTTAAAGTGTATAGAGAGTGTAGGCATGACTAAGATGGCTCTTTTGAGATATATGGAACTTATAGATGATCCAAAGGTTCTATCATCTTCCATATATACAGCCACAGGCGATTGCTTGGCCAAATGATAAAGTTAGGAAGGCCATGAAAGCATATCAAGAAAATGTGGACCTTATCAGCTGTACAGTTCAGGCATATGAACTAAAATTGGTAAAATGCTAGTTATCATGATGTTAATGCAGCCTTGTATTTCTTTTTTAGCAAAACTTAGGGATTTATAATTTTTCGTATACACCTCTTGTGTCTGAAATTTTTTAACATGTTAATTTTTTACATTAAACTTTTGTAATGCAAACATTTCCCAATCTACAGTAGTACTAATAGTGTATACTCACTTTTAACAGAGAGAGTTCCAGTATCACTACCAGCATCTGATGTCAGTATGTTACTATCACTATGTTGTACTATAGCCTGACAGGTATACACTCCAGCATTACCAGTATTGACATTAGATATAGTATATGGTACAGTAAAGACACGACCAGTTTTTGATACTGAACCCTTAGTACCAGATGGATTCAAACTAGTACTAGCCAATGAGAGACTGTTGTCATCAACTAAGTTAGATACTGTGATAGTACATGTAAAAGTAGCTGTATTTCCAGCAATAACTGATATATCATTGAGTGATACAACTGGAACTGGAACTAAAGAAATATACCAGAAATGTTAACAAGTTATTGTATGGAATTATCTGTATTATATTCCATTCATATTGACTTTGCAAACAGTAATTCCTTGCAGTAGACTATATGCATAAAATTATATGGAGAGCTGTCAAAAGAATACTTGTGAAATGCAAATCACTTCATAAATAAAAAATATAAGAATAAGAGGAAGCCAATGATATCAAAATTAACTCTTTTACAAACAGTTTGTTGTTGAGAATCAATATACAAAGTCAAAACAAATGGAATATACTTCAGCACCGAGTTAAAACACAGTTTTTGAGCATCAAAGTGTCACATATTGTTTTTTATTTCCTGTTCCTGTTTTCATCAAATCTCAAAAACCAAAGTGTTAGAACCAACTTTGACAGAGGCAATTTAATGGATTGCACTTATGTAAGTACTTTAAACTTTCAGACTGACAGCAGTATTAATGAAAATAGAAGTGTTATACCTGTATCATGTATGCTACTCTGAATTTAATCAATTATAATAAGTGTTTAGCTAGTCTTTTATGTTCAAGTAGAAAGAAAGGATAAACTAATTAATTTTTGACTACTTTAGTGGACAATATTTAGAAGCAATGTATTATTGACTCTTTCCAAGTTATCCTATATGTTAAATAATAAATGATAACATTTAGATTGTATACTGTAGATTGGGAAAATTTCGTCGTTAAAAAAAGTTTGAATGTTGAGCGATGTACGAAAATTAAACACACTAATATTATTACATATTAAAATATTTACAGTATGTAGTGCACATGTTACATGGTGGTGTTGAAAGTATTTAAAGTGTAGAGAGTGTAGGCATGACTAAGATGGCTCTTTTGAGATATATGGAACTTATAGATGATCCAAAGGTTCTATCATCTTCCATATATACAGCCACAGGCAATTGCTTGGCCAAATGATAAAGTTAGGAAGGCTATGAAAGCATGTCAAGAAAATGTGGACCTTATCAGCTGCACAGTTCAGGCATATGAACTAAAATTGGTAAAATGCTAGTTATCATGATGTTAATGCAGCCTTGTATTTCTTTTTTAGCAAAACTTAGGGATTTATAATTTTTCGTATACACCTCTTGTGTCTGAAATTTTTTAACATGTTAATTTTTTACATTAAACTTTTGTAATGCAAACATTTCCCAATCTACAGTAGTACTAATAGTGTATACTCACTTTTAACAGAGAGAGTTCCAGTATCACTACCAGCATCTGATGTCAGTATGTTACTATCACTATGTTGTACTATAGCCTGACAGGTATACACTCCAGCATTACTAGTATTTACATTAGATATAGTATATGGTACAGTAAAGACACGACCAGTTTTTGATACTGAACCCTTAGTACCAGATGGATTCAAACTAGTACTAGCCAATGAGAGACCGTTGTCATCAACTAAGTTAGACACTGTGATAGTACATGTAAAAGTAGCTGTATTTCCAGCAATAACTGATATATCATTGAGTGATACAACTGGAACTGAAACTAAAGAAATATACCAGAAATGTTAACAAGTTATTGTATGGAATTATCTGTATTATATTCCATTCATATTGACTTTGCAAACAGTAATTCCTTGCAGTAGACTATATGCATAAAATTATATGGAGAGCTGTCAAAACTTGTGAAATGCAAATCACTTCATAAATAAAAAATATAAGAATAAGAGGAAGCCAATGATATCAAAATTTTAGAGTGATTTCTAAATAGAGAACTTTTCTTTTTGAAATCAAACTGACTGACTGAGGATGACTGAATAAAGTTGATGCTTTTATACTAGTGACAATATGTGCTTCTTATGCGGATACTTCCAGAAGCATAATTAAAATTATAATGAATAATGAATAATGATAATAAGTTATTAATGATTAACATCTCACTACATCACTCCCCCTCCAGTGTCTATGACACGAATGGTGTAAAACGTTTTGGAAAATGAATACGTCGTCCAGAGCGAGTTGTACAGGTGGGAGGTTGAGTGGTTGACTCGTGGGTGGAGGGTTGTCATCAAGGTGTGCTGGCTTGAGCCGGTCGATGGAAACTGTATCTTTTCAACCATTGATATCGACGGTGTAGTGTTTATCCATTCTTTTTAGAACTAGAAATGGACCATCATACGGTGGCTGAAGTGGTTTACGTACTACGTCTTGGTGGATAAAGACGTGGGTGGCAGTGGCTTACTCTTTCGGAATGCTACTGTCATTATTAGTGGGTTGCCGAGGTGGTGATGAGTGGATATGTTGCATCAGGGCTTTTAATTTCTGACATAGTTGGATGGATCCGGAAGTCATTTGGTAGTTGTAGGAGTGAAGTATTCTCCAGGTAAGCAGAGAGTTGTGCCATACACCAATTCAGCTGCTGTAGAGGAAATGTCCTCCTTTAGGGAAGTTCGAATTCCAAGCAAAACAAATGGAAGGACATCCATCCACAAGTTTGTATTGGTTTGTGCTTTCAAAGCACACTTCAACTGTCTATGGAAACGCTCCACCATTCCATTCAATTGCGGGTGGTAAGCTGTTGTACGTGCCCGTTTGCACCCGAGAAATGACATTAGATTTTTCCATAAATGAGATTCAAATTGACGGCCATGGTCAGTAACAATAGTCGAGGGAACACCGAACCGGGATACCCATCCATTGATAAATGCTTGTACCACTGTCTCTGTGGTAGTATTAGTGATGGGAATAGCTTCGAGCCACCTGGTGAAACGGTCAATACAGGTGAGGAGGTAAGAAAAACCTCGTGGTGATAACAGCGGTCCAATCAGGTCAACATGAACTATTTTGAAACCAGCTTTGGGAGCGGGGAAGGATGACAGTGGAGATTGTATATGATGTTGTATCTTTGCACGTTAGCACTGGACACAAGAGCGTGTCCAACGGCGAACATCAGAATTGATCCCAGGCCATACGTAGCGAGTAGTAATGAGCTTTTAGGTCGCTCGTATCCCTGGGTGTGATAAACGGTGGATAGAATCAAATATAACTCGTCGCCACACTTTTGGAACTAGGGGACATTGTGTGCCAGTAGAGGTATCACAGTAAAGCGGATGGGATGAGTTAGGGAGTGGCATGGCTTCAACTACTAATGGGGACTGTGGGGACGAATTGAAGTGCTCGAATTTGGGGATTGGTGGACTGAGTCTCGGCCATAGCAGTGTAATCTACTGTGGGGGGTTGTCCTGACAACAGAGCATTTATCTCGATGCGGGAGAGTGCATCTGCTACAGGATTATCAGATCCCTGGATATGTTGTATATTGGAAGTGAACTGTGAGATATTATCTAGTTGTCGTGCTTGACGAGGTGAGTGACGATCAGAGCGAATATTCAAGGCAAAAGTTAACGGTTTGTGATCAGTGAAAACATGGAATTCTCTGCCTTCTAGAAAATGTTTGAAATGTTTAATGGCTAAATAAACAGCCAGTAGCTCTCTGTCAAAAGTGCTATAACGTTTTTCTGTAGCAGTCATCTTTTTGGAGAAAAAGGAAATTGGATGCCATGAGCCTTTGATGTGTTGTTGCAGGACAGCACCTACTTCTGTATCAGATGCATCAGTCATAAGACATGTGGGTACATCAGGGGCAGGGTAGGATAGAAAGGAGGCGGCAGCCAAAGCTTCCTTGGTATTTCTGAATGCAGCTATTGCATCATCATTCCAAGTGAGAGTATGGGACTTTGCTTTTGTAGCCTTAAGTAGGTCATGTAGGGCCTGCATCAGGTCAGTGCAATGGGGAAGGAAACGATGGTAAAAATTGACCATTCCAATGTACCGACGTAGCTAACATGGAGACGTAGGCTGAGGGAAATCACGAATGACTGCAACTTTGTCTGGGAGTGGGGCAACACCTTCAGAGGTAACTTGATGTCCTAGGAAATCTAGTTGGTCAACACCAAAAATACACTTGCTTGGATTAATAACAATCCCATGAGAAGCAAGATGTTTGAAAACAGACTTCAAATCTCGTAGGTGTTCTTCGGGAGAACTGCTAGCAATCAGTATATCATCAATATAGACATATGTGTTGGAAATGCCACGTAGGACTTGACCCATAAAACGTTGAAAAGTCTGTGCAGCATTCCTTAGGCCAAAAGGCATGTGAACATACTCAAATAAGCCAAATGGTGTTGTTTTTGCTGTTTTTGGAACGTCTGCTGGATCTACAGGGATTTGATGATATGCCCGTGTGAGATCTAGTCTTGAAAATATGGTGGCACCTTGTAACATTGAAGTGAAATTGTGAATGTGTGGTACTGGATAACGGTCAGGAACAGTACATTTTTTCAAGGCACGATAATCTCCACAAGGATGCCAAACACCACTAGTCTTCTTGGGCACCATGTGTAGGGACGACGCCCATGGGCTTGACGATGGTCTGATGATACCCAGGTTAACCATGTGCTCAAACTCCTGCTTTGCAACATGCAGACGATCGGGAGCCAGTCGTCTTGGACGGGCAGACACAGCTGGACCAACAGTCTGGATGTGGTGGGTGACGTCATGCCTAATAGGGATATCTAGCAAAGAGATTTGTGTGAGAGTGGGAAATTCAGACAACAGTGTGAGGTATGGATTGTCATGGTTCTTGGGAAAAGAGATGGACTAGGAAAAGAGTCCATAGAGAGGATACCGTGAACATGAATATATGTATGGCCATCAGTCAATTGTTGCTTTCTCATGTTTACCAGCAGTCCGAAATGTTGAAGAAAATCAGCACCTATAATGGGCTTTTGCACCTCAGCGATGACAAAAATCCAAGGTAGTGAATGTCTGAGGCCAAGGTTAAGATTCAGGAACCGATTCCCATAAGTACAAATAGGAGTGTTATTCACTGCTGTAAAGGTGAGTTTATCCAGCTGGCGACGGCGATCAGCTGGCGTAGGAGGTATCACACTCACTTCTGAACCTGTATCCACAAGAAATCGTGTGTGTGTGTTAGTATCACTTACATGAAAAAGGCGACTGAAATGTTGGCTGGAAATGCCTGTCGCCGCTAACGTCCGGCCTGGGTGTTTCCCAAACTACAGGGCTCCTTGCATTTCCGTGCAGCTTCCCCAAACTTAGTATGGTACCAGCAGAGGGTGTCATCAGGTGGAGGAGTTTTTGGAGCTGGACTCCGTTGTCGACAGTTGCAAAAGGAGCTTCGTTGTCGGAATCTGGATCTGTCGTGGGTCAGTGATGTAATTAGGTCAGCCAGGCAGGCAACTTCTTCACGCAATAGAGTAACTTCAGAGTTTGTTTGCTGGGTGGAGATTGAAGCGACTGTAGGTGTTACCACTTCCATGACTTTGTCTGCCATGTCTGCCAGCTTGCTCAGGTCCAAGGAGGTGTCAGCTGATGCAAGTACCATATAGACGTTGGGAGGCAACCTTTGTAAAAACAGTTCACGAAGAAAGGAGTTAGCATCTGCTGAGGTCCCAAGTTTGTCTCCAAGAAGTTGCTGCATTCGACGCAATAGCTGAGTTGGTTTACGGTCTCCTAGTTCTTTACCTCTGATGAGTTCTTGCAACTTACGTTGCTCCGAGGCAGCTATGCGTTTTATGAGTTCGGATTTAAGTGTGTCGTACAGAGCTTCGTCTGGCGGTCTAATGAGAAGATCTTTAACTTCGACAGCAAATTCAGGGCTGAGGGAACTGACAACGTAATCGAAGTGAGTCATTTGAGAAGTAATTCCTCTCGTAGTGAACTGGGCCTCTATTTGAGCAAACCAAACTTCTGGGTCAGCAGGCCAGAATGGTGGCAGTTTGATGCTGACAGCAGCTAGAGAGGGCATTGAAGAAATATTAGGGTCTGGATCAGTCATTGTGCTCTACTGAGTAGCGTCCGGGTCACCAATTTAGAGTGATTCTAAATAGAGAACTTTTCTTTTTGAAATCAAACTGACTGACTGAGAATGACTGAATAAAGTTGATGCTTTTATACTAGTGACAATATGTGCTTCTTATGTGGATACTTCCAGAAGCATAATTAAAATTATAATGAACAATGAATAATAATAATAAGTTATTAATGATTAACATCTCACTACAAAATTAACTCTTTTACAAACAGTTTGTTGTTGAGAATCAATATACAAAGTCAAAACAAATGGAATATACTTCAGCACTGAATTAAAACACACCAAAGTGTTAGAACCAACTTTGACAGAGGCAATTTAATGGATTGCACTTATGTAAGTACTCTAAACTTTCAGACTGACAGCAGTATTAATGAAAATAGAAGTGTTATACCTGTATTATGTATGCTACTCTGAATTTAATCAATTATAATAAGTGTTTAGCTAATCTTTTATGTTCAAGAAGAAAGAAAGGATAAACTAATTAATTTTTGACTACTTTAGTGGGCAATATATAGAAGCAATGTATTATTGACTCTTTCCAAGTTATCCTATATGTTAAATAATAAATGATAACATTTAGATTGTATACTGTAGATTGGGAAAATTTCGTCGTTAAAAAAAATTTGAATGTTGAGCGATGTACGAAAATTAAACACACTAATGTTATTACATATTAAAATATTTACAGTATGTAGTGCACATGTTACATGGTGGTGTTGAAAGTATTTAAAGTGTAGAGAGTGTAGGCATGACTAAGGTAGCTCTTCTGAGATATATGGAACTTATAGATGATCCAAAGGTTCTATCATCTTCCATATATACAGCCACAGGCAATTGCTTGGCCAAATGATAAAGTTAGGAAGGCCATGAAAGCATGTCAAGAAAATGTGGACCTTATCAGCTGCACAGTTCAGGCATATGAACTAAAATTGGTAAAAATGCTAGTTATCATGATGTTATTGCAGCCTTGTATTTCTTTTTTAGCAAAACTTAGGGATTTAAAATTTTTCGTATACACCTCTTGTGTCTGAAAATTTTTAACATGTTAATTTTTTACATTAAACTTTTGTAATGCAAACATTTCCCAATCTACAGTAGTACTTATAGTGTATACTCACTTTTAACAGAGAGAGTTCCAGTATCACTACCAGCATCTGATGTCAGTATGTTACTATCACTATGTTGTACTATAGCCTGACAGGTATACACTCCAGCATTACCAGTATTGACATTAGATATAGTATATGGTACAGTAAAGACACGACCAGTTTTTGATACTGAACCCTTAGTACCAGATGGATTCAAACTAGTACTAGCCAATGAGAGACCATTGTCAACAACAAAATTAGATACTGTGATAGTACATGTAAAAGTAGCTGTATTTCCAGCAATAACTGATATAGAATTGAGTGATACATTAGGAACTGGAACTAAATAAAGACAATAAATACAACAATAATGTTAACAATATCATCAATTACCAAT
This sequence comes from Xestospongia bergquistia, assembly GCA_963965975.1. Taxonomy (NCBI): domain Eukaryota; kingdom Metazoa; phylum Porifera; class Demospongiae; order Haplosclerida; family Petrosiidae; genus Xestospongia; species Xestospongia bergquistia. The sequence goes on along the minus strand of OZ014420.1, from coordinate 5,034,474 downwards.
AGTGTGGATGACATGATTATTTCACATAGGAAAAGTTTTACAATGAAATTTAATTATACAAAAGTAACAAGTTAGTTATATTCAATTTAAATATTAAATATACACAAAATGTTTTCATGATATCTATAAATATTAGCCTAATTTACAGGATATACCATTGTGGCTGACAATTATTTGATCTAAGGTGGTCCACAGTTGATTGAACTAAAATTAATGTTAAGTTGACAATGCTAAATTGACACTGTAGTGATTTATTACATATTATTATAAATATTTAATCCTTATTTTCAGTATACACTCTTCTGCAAAATTATGTGACATTAATTCAAAGCAAAAAAAGAGCTACCGATATATTAGAACTTTTTGCTGATGAGTTGAGGAATACCAAATATTTGTATGAATTGAGGACTTATATATATCACCAGTAGTACTTGTAATAATTGGATGAGAGTCTATAAAAACAGTTAGGGTACCTAAATAACCATGCCATTCAATTTAAATATTTATTTTACTCATAATTACTTTTTAACGAGTGTTTTGAGATTAAATGTTTAACTATTAGCTACATTTGCCAAAATTAGTGAAATGCAAGGATACTGTTATCTCATTTAATTTGCAAACCAGTCTAGTCTTCACTTATACATATTTCCAATGCAGTTAGACATAGAAATTTATGTAGCCTAATAAATATAGCTTAAACTTGTCATTTTTCATAATTAGTGCAATAGTGGGTATTATGTAGATCTATGTATGTGTATATAGTTATGAATTCTAACTTGTCCCTAATAATAACTAATTAATTAAATGTAATAAATGGCATCTCTTGGGAAGACCACTTATGTATTATGCTAAAGTTGTTACTTCATTAATGAAGCACTCAAAATAATACTTTTTGTCATCTAAAATCATAGCTTCTAATCCTAAACATCTAAGAAATATTGTAGTCTATGAAGAAGAAAACATAGAACATTATAACATCCTACATAGCAAGTGAATAAGCACTAGTACAGCTACTGTGAAGCTTCTGCAAACTTTTCAATGCTAAAAACTTTAGATAATATTAGCATCATTGAAAGAATCAATGAATAATGAAGAAATGAATATAAGCTATTTAAAAGATTACAATAATCAGATTTAATTATTCACTTACATTTAACTTAAAAAGCCATATAGTAAAAATTGGAATGTGCATTTTACTGGATAAACCCCCCTCAAATGTGAGGACTATTTTAGGAAATACCATATTTTCTTGCTGTGCATATCTATCTTCCTAGAAAAGATGATTCAAACATGTTAAATAAGATGAGTCTTATTTAATATGTTTGAACCACCATTAGCAAATCCTATATTATTTAAATTTTTAGAAATTGTACTAGTATAGAGTCAAAGCAACATCAGTCACATTTTGTTTTTACTATGAATTGACAATCTTGAAATAGTATTTTATCAATAGTAAACAATTAGATATTTGCAACAAGTTGATAGTAACTCACTTTTTACATTGAACATCACAGTATTAGACATCATAACAGTAGTGTTACTAGTTAGCTTAGCTCTACATTGATATATTCCAGCATGTGAGGTACTAATAGTACCTTCAGTAGTAAGCATACTCTGTACAGTATCATTACCATTAACAGAGATGTTGCCAGTATTAATGTTTACAAGAGGAGAGGTATCAGTAATGACGACATTAATAAAGAACCACTCAATATTAACATTATCCATACCACAATATGGTGTAGTACACTGGACACTAACAGAACAGGTAAAGGTATATGTTGTTGTATCACCAGCAACAGGTACTGAACTCGGTGACTTTGTTAAAAAGACACTTGAAATTGTAACATCTAAATGGAAGAAACACAAGTTAATATATATGTATATTTGCATATATCATTACTATATTAACATAAAGTATTTGGAGAGCTGTATATAAATTAAATTAAAACATATAAAGTTACTGCCAGCATTCATTACAACCAATGAGTAAAAATACTGTAATTAACCCTTTACCCCTTCGTAAACAAGTAATAATATATTTTTTTTTCAAAATGAAATACTACCAAAAGACCTTGATAGCAGTATTTAATATTCAACAATGTAACTTAACGCTTTTCATCAAGTTTAAATAAAATACCCAGTTATTTAGATTTTTATAAGGATTTGTGTATCCATCTATATCTTGTTTCTTTCCTTTTAGGTCTTGTCATCTCTATATCATTGTTTTTTTATAATGTTTTTTTTACTTGTTTTATTCTTTCTTAGTACATGCAAATATACCAAGATTGACCTATGACTAAAGAATAATTTATTTTGTTATAGAGAGAGTTTGTAATTACGCAGTCTTTATTTGTTCAGCAGGAAAACAGTATTTTAGTGTATATAAAGCTGATCCCCCACCCCCTAAACCCAAACATAAACTACTAATGTTGTTCCAGTTCTTAGGTACTCAAACTAAAAGTAATTTTAGTACCATCAATTTAATTTTAGTTCCAGTTCTAGAACTAGAACTAGTACTATAACTAAAATAATTTTTATCTTAGTACTGAATTAGAACTGGAACTGGAACTATAATTTGACATGAGAACTGGAACAACACTATAAACTACACACTAAAGTCAAACCACTCAAAGTGACTACATATCTACTGACAACTCTATATATAATGTGATTGATTAACTTTAGTCTTGTAATGTAATAAGACAAGACACATGATTTAGGAGAAAAATACATGCACCAAAAATTATGTAACAGAAAAACTAGAAGAACATTTCCTACTTCTTTTTCTATCACATCATTTCTTTTATATCAAACTCATCGTAAACATAAGCTGCATACAATGTCAATATATGATTATACAAGTAACTATACTATAAACACAGCCTGTTCTGTGAGGGGATAGCTAGTCACATAAATATCAACATAATTTATGGTATGACTAGTTGCAATTAATTAGTAGACATCCCCTATAATCCATTTATGCCACATGCATTGAGTATAGAAAAATATTGTGGATTATATTAACTTTATTAACTTAGTACAGTTGTTATCATTTATTATTTTGCCTGCATGTTGTGACAATAAACAATAATCTCTTTACTATATATGTGTGCCTAAAATCATATTAAATGTATATATATATATACATATATATATATATGTACCAGAAATACCAGAATTGAAGGACAAAAGAACAAAGCTCTCGCTTTGTTGCTGTTACTCCGAGTTTCACGCGTTATGCACATAACATGTGAAACTCGGAGTAACAGCAACAAAGCGAGAGCTCTGTTCTTTTGCCCTTAAAATCTGGTCTAACCTGCTCTGTCTAACGATATCGAGCACTCTTCAACAGACTTAGATACTTCAGTATATATATATATATATATATATATATATATATATATATATATATATATATATATATTCTAACCATGATAAGTTTGTATACACCCTCTTATTTCTAACTACAGTTTGTTTTTAGCTCCAAACAATCCATTGACTCATGATGCTGCTTAAGATGCATGTATGATGTAACGACACCTTAGTTATTGAGTCCACTTGAGCAAACCAGACTTGTGGATCTGAGGGTCAGAATCGAGGAAGTTTGATGTTGACAGCTCCAACGTTGTGTTCACCTTCTATAGACACGTTTTCCGGTTTTCAAATGTCGGGGTCACCAATGTAGCTAGTAGTTAACCAATATTTATTACTAAAATCAAATAACTATCGATAGATGCTCGATTCAAGGTGACAATGATAGAACACAAAAAATGAGAGTAACGAACCACGAGGTAGACAAATAATTAATATTCATAACTTTACTTAAGTCACATGAGTGGCTGCTACAGTTTGATTTAAAAAATGAAATCACATAGTTTGACTCGATCTTGGGTTAGTAAAAATATCACTTTAAATTAATTTAATGCAAATGAGGCAGTAGGACAAATAGAAATTTGAACATATGTCTATCATACCTTTGTCAGTGAAGAAAAGTAAATGAAGACCTTTTCTAAATACAGCAATGCAAATTGACAAAATGTTGCCAACAAAAAGGTGTTACAGAACGACTTCAGGATGAATAATGTATTATCTATTTGCATATGTTTTACATTTTAAGATGTTTTGATTCTGTTGGGTTTTTCACATTTTTGGTAAGGGGTGTGGATTTCTCAATAATATTTATTCATAATTTTATCGCTAAAGTCAATTTTCCATCTTAGTGAGGCAACAAGGGAGCAATGCAACTTCACATAAATAGAAGTATTAGAATCCGCAAAGCAATTAGGAATAGCTAATGGTTAAAACAGGACTAACACTCAAAGTTAGTATATTAAAACAAAAGTAAACATCTACAAGTTTTTATAACTAAAAGAACATGCAAATGTAAACAATTTATTATTTAAAATCATCAATTTAATGGCTACATGGTTTAGGAGAAACTACATGTACCATTTATACATATCATTGTGACACTGTTCACTCTATTTAGAATGCATATGATATCATATTATATATAAATTGCTATAACAGATCCATTATATGGCAAACCTTTCAAAGGATCTAATAATAACTATAGTACTACATATTATGCCATTGACTAAATAAATTTGGCCTTGTGATGTAACAGCATAACCAGAAGCATTTCTACTTTCTATCACATTGTATTCTCTATATCAAACTCATATAAACATAGGCTGCATGCAGTATGAATATATGATCATACAACTGACTATACTACAAACACAACCCGTTCTGAGGGGCATAGTTAGTACCATATATAATTTCATATATACCACTTATATATTCATTAAGTAGAGAAGTATTAAGCATTGGAGCTTTTGTCAATTAGAGTGCAAAGTACCCAGTAGACACACTAAAAGGCAAAGCTTTTTCCCCCTTTGATTGAAGAGAAATGCTGAGTCATCAATAATCATCTTGCGCATCTTTCATGTGAGATTACATCACTTAATGAGGATAAGGAAGTCTCTGGATACGAGGTTGAGCACTTTAGTGCATTTTATTTTAACGTTTTTAACATTGAGAGATATTGCTATCATTTAACTAAGATATACTTTATGTGAAAGCTATCTACCTCCAAAAATCTCTTTATTGATATATAAGTCTTTTAATTACTTCATTAGTTTAAAAATAACTCTGACTATAATGTACTGCATTAGCTTCTAATTTTGTCTTACCAAATGTATTAGTTGGAGTAGGTGAAACTGTAGAGTAAGAAGTAGGATAACAACCAATATCAGCTACATCATAGCAACAATCATTAAAAACGTAACATGCTTTATCACAATAGCATCCTTTATTTGAACAAATTGATGATATACAACATCCAGAATATCTGAGATTTAGTGCCAAACATGAACCTAACAATAACATACATTATGTACAAGCATATTCATTTTTTGTATTGGTCACTTACCTTGAATAAAATGTGGTGTAGGCGTAATGATAGCACTACGTAAAGATGAAGTGACAGTGGATGAAAAAATTGCTGTAAGATGCATACTAATTTTTGCTTCATTTCCTGTATCTATATAAAAATGGTGATAAATTTACTAATTATTATAATGTTTGCAAACTCTGGACTAGTTATAGTAGTACTCTTTACTGATTCATGTTTCTTTATATATCACCAGTAGTACTTGTAATAATTGGATGAGAGTCTATAAAAACAGTTAGGGTACCTAAATAACCATGCCATTCAATTTAAATATTTATTTTACTCATAATTACTTTTTAACGAGTGTTTTGAGATTAAATGTTTAACTATTAGCTACATTTGCCAAAATTAGTGAAATGCAAGGATACTGTTATCTCATTTAATTTGCAAACCAGTCTAGTCTTCACTTATACATATTTCCAATGCAGTTAGACATAGAAATTTATGTAGCCTAATAAATATAGCTTAAACTTGTCATTTTTCATAATTAGTGCAATAGTGGGTATTATGTAGATCTATGTATGTGTATATAGTTATGAATTCTAACTTGTCCCTAATAATAACTAATTAATTAAATGTAATAAATGGCATCTCTTGGGAAGACCACTTATGTATTATGCTAAAGTTGTTACTTCATTAATGAAGCACTCAAAATAATACTTTTTGTCATCTAAAATCATAGCTTCTAATCCTAAACATCTAAGAAATATTGTAGTCTATGAAGAAGAAAACATAGAACATTATAACATCCTACATAGCAAGTGAATAAGCACTAGTACAGCTACTGTGAAGCTTCTGCAAACTTTTCAATGCTAAAAACTTTAGATAATATTAGCATCATTGAAAGAATCAATGAATAATGAAGAAATGAATATAAGCTATTTAAAAGATTACAATAATCAGATTTAATTATTCACTTACATTTAACTTAAAAAGCCATATAGTAAAAATTGGAATGTGCATTTTACTGGATAAACCCCCCTCAAATGTGAGGACTATTTTAGGAAATACCATATTTTCTTGCTGTGCATATCTATCTTCCTAGAAAAGATGATTCAAACATGTTAAATAAGATGAGTCTTATTTAATATGTTTGAACCACCATTAGCAAATCCTATATTATTTAAATTTTTAGAAATTGTACTAGTATAGAGTCAAAGCAACATCAGTCACATTTTGTTTTTACTATGAATTGACAATCTTGAAATAGTATTTTATCAATAGTAAACAATTAGATATTTGCAACAAGTTGATAGTAACTCACTTTTTACATTGAACATCACAGTATTAGACATCATAACAGTAGTGTTACTAGTTAGCTTAGCTCTACATTGATATATTCCAGCATGTGAGGTACTAATAGTACCTTCAGTAGTAAGCATACTCTGTACAGTATCATTACCATTAACAGAGATGTTGCCAGTATTAATGTTTACAAGAGGAGAGGTATCAGTAATGACGACATTAATAAAGAACCACTCAATATTAACATTATCCATACCACAATATGGTGTAGTACACTGGACACTAACAGAACAGGTAAAGGTATATGTTGTTGTATCACCAGCAACAGGTACTGAACTCGGTGACTTTGTTAAAAAGACACTTGAAATTGTAACATCTAAATGGAAGAAACACAAGTTAATATATATGTATATTTGCATATATCATTACTATATTAACATAAAGTATTTGGAGAGCTGTATATAAATTAAATTAAAACATATAAAGTTACTGCCAGCATTCATTACAACCAATGAGTAAAAATACTGTAATTAACCCTTTACCCCTTCGTAAACAAGTAATAATATAATTTTTTTTCAAAATGAAATACTACCAAAAGACCTTGATAGCAGTATTTAATATTCAACAATGTAACTTAACGCTTTTCATCAAGTTTAAATAAAATACCCAGTTATTTAGATTTTTATAAGGATTTGTGTATCCATCTATATCTTGTTTCTTTCCTTTTAGGTCTTGTCATCTCTATATCATTGTTTTTTTATAATGTTTTTTTTACTTGTTTTATTCTTTCTTAGTACATGCAAATATACCAAGATTGACCTATGACTAAAGAATAATTTATTTTGTTATAGAGAGAGTTTGTAATTACGCAGTCTTTATTTGTTCAGCAGGAAAACAGTATTTTAGTGTATATAAAGCTGATCCCCCACCCCCTAAACCCAAACATAAACTACTAATGTTGTTCCAGTTCTTAGGTACTCAAACTAAAAGTAATTTTAGTACCATCAATTTAATTTTAGTTCCAGTTCTAGAACTAGAACTAGTACTATAACTAAAATAATTTTTATCTTAGTACTGAATTAGAACTGGAACTGGAACTATAATTTGACATGAGAACTGGAACAACACTATAAACTACACACTAAAGTCAAACCACTCAAAGTGACTACATATCTACTGACAACTCTATATATAATGTGATTGATTAACTTTAGTCTTGTAATGTAATAAGACAAGACACATGATTTAGGAGAAAAATACATGCACCAAAAATTATGTAACAGAAAAACTAGAAGAACATTTCCTACTTCTTTTTCTATCACATCATTTCTTTTATATCAAACTCATCGTAAACATAAGCTGCATACAATGTCAATATATGATTATACAAGTAACTATACTATAAACACAGCCTGTTCTGTGAGGGGATAGCTAGTCACATAAATATCAACATAATTTATGGTATGACTAGTTGCAATTAATTAGTAGACATCCCCTATAATCCATTTATGCCACATGCATTGAGTATAGAAAAATATTGTGGATTATATTAACTTTATTAACTTAGTACAGTTGTTATCATTTATTATTTTGCCTGCATGTTGTGACAATAAACAATAATCTCTTTACTATATATGTGTGCCTAAAATCATATTAAATGTATATATATATATACATATATATATATATGTACCAGAAATACCAGAATTGAAGGACAAAAGAACAAAGCTCTCGCTTTGTTGCTGTTACTCCGAGTTTCACGCGTTATGCACATAACATGTGAAACTCGGAGTAACAGCAACAAAGCGAGAGCTCTGTTCTTTTGCCCTTAAAATCTGGTCTAACCTGCTCTGTCTAACGATATCGAGCACTCTTCAACAGACTTAGATACTTCAGTATATATATATATATATATATATATATATATATATATATATATATATATATATATATTCTAACCATGATAAGTTTGTATACACCCTCTTATTTCTAACTACAGTTTGTTTTTAGCTCCAAACAATCCATTGACTCATGATGCTGCTTAAGATGCATGTATGATGTAACGACACCTTAGTTATTGAGTCCACTTGAGCAAACCAGACTTGTGGATCTGAGGGTCAGAATCGAGGAAGTTTGATGTTGACAGCTCCAACGTTGTGTTCACCTTCTATAGACACGTTTTCCGGTTTTCAAATGTCGGGGTCACCAATGTAGCTAGTAGTTAACCAATATTTATTACTAAAATCAAATAACTATCGATAGATGCTCGATTCAAGGTGACAATGATAGAACACAAAAAATGAGAGTAACGAACCACGAGGTAGACAAATAATTAATATTCATAACTTTACTTAAGTCACATGAGTGGCTGCTACAGTTTGATTTAAAAAATGAAATCACATAGTTTGACTCGATCTTGGGTTAGTAAAAATATCACTTTAAATTAATTTAATGCAAATGAGGCAGTAGGACAAATAGAAATTTGAACATATGTCTATCATACCTTTGTCAGTGAAGAAAAGTAAATGAAGACCTTTTCTAAATACAGCAATGCAAATTGACAAAATGTTGCCAACAAAAAGGTGTTACAGAACGACTTCAGGATGAATAATGTATTATCTATTTGCATATGTTTTACATTTTAAGATGTTTTGATTCTGTTGGGTTTTTCACATTTTTGGTAAGGGGTGTGGATTTCTCAATAATATTTATTCATAATTTTATCGCTAAAGTCAATTTTCCATCTTAGTGAGGCAACAAGGGAGCAATGCAACTTCACATAAATAGAAGTATTAGAATCCGCAAAGCAATTAGGAATAGCTAATGGTTAAAACAGGACTAACACTCAAAGTTAGTATATTAAAACAAAAGTAAACATCTACAAGTTTTTATAACTAAAAGAACATGCAAATGTAAACAATTTATTATTTAAAATCATCAATTTAATGGCTACATGGTTTAGGAGAAACTACATGTACCATTTATACATATCATTGTGACACTGTTCACTCTATTTAGAATGCATATGATATCATATTATATATAAATTGCTATAACAGATCCATTATATGGCAAACCTTTCAAAGGATCTAATAATAACTATAGTACTACATATTATGCCATTGACTAAATAAATTTGGCCTTGTGATGTAACAGCATAACCAGAAGCATTTCTACTTTCTATCACATTGTATTCTCTATATCAAACTCATATAAACATAGGCTGCATGCAGTATGAATATATGATCATACAACTGACTATACTACAAACACAACCCGTTCTGAGGGGCATAGTTAGTACCATATATAATTTCATATATACCACTTATATATTCATTAAGTAGAGAAGTATTAAGCATTGGAGCTTTTGTCAATTAGAGTGCAAAGTACCCAGTAGACACACTAAAAGGCAAAGCTTTTTCCCCCTTTGATTGAAGAGAAATGCTGAGTCATCAATAATCATCTTGCGCATCTTTCATGTGAGATTACATCACTTAATGAGGATAAGGAAGTCTCTGGATACGAGGTTGAGCACTTTAGTGCATTTTATTTTAACGTTTTTAACATTGAGAGATATTGCTATCATTTAACTAAGATATACTTTATGTGAAAGCTATCTACCTCCAAAAATCTCTTTATTGATATATAAGTCTTTTAATTACTTCATTAGTTTAAAAATAACTCTGACTATAATGTACTGCATTAGCTTCTAATTTTGTCTTACCAAATGTATTAGTTGGAGTAGGTGAAACTGTAGAGTAAGAAGTAGGATAACAACCAATATCAGCTACATCATAGCAACAATCATTAAAAACGTAACATGCTTTATCACAATAGCATCCTTTATTTGAACAAATTGATGATATACAACATCCAGAATATCTGAGATTTAGTGCCAAACATGAACCTAACAATAACATACATTATGTACAAGCATATTCATTTTTTGTATTGGTCACTTACCTTGAATAAAATGTGGTGTAGGCGTAATGATAGCACTACGTAAAGATGAAGTGACAGTGGATGAAAAAATTGCTGTAAGATGCATACTAATTTTTGCTTCATTTCCTGTATCTATATAAAAATGGTGATAAATTTACTAATTATTATAATGTTTGCAAACTCTGGACTAGTTATAGTAGTACTCTTTACTGATTCATGTTTCTTTAGCCAAAAGGTGCAAACTTACAAATACTACAACTAAATTTAAAATAGAACATGAATTGGAACATTTGAAACCTTTATGAATATCAACAGTATTACAGTAGGAAGTCACTTATCCGAACACACTGGGACCGGGGCATGTTCGGATAATCGAAATGTTCGGATAAGTGAACATCATTACAGATACTGTAATGTCTGTATATACCCATGTACATGTATTACACAAACATTTTATTTTACTTTGAATATCATACTGACATGTAATATATACACGTTATACACAAGAGAACCAATATTAATTGGAAAAGTAATCTTTGATTTGTGTTTGTTTCTTAGTTATTAATCTCTTTCGTGCAGTTTCCAACAATAGTCCATTGAGTATTACTACAGTATCCATGGGTGTGGATTTTCACTGTCTTCCTCTTCTTAATACAGCCTTCATCTCTATTCTGGGTTTGAAAGTCCTGTAGTTTCTTTTTGTTTTTCACGATATCATGAACTGGATTTTCCAACGCTATACTGGTCTGCCACGCACTGCATAGTTTTTCCATTTCTAACTAGCTTGAATATGTCGAGTTTTTCACTTATAGTGAGTACCGTTCGTTTTCTCTTGCGATTAGAAACACTAGCAATGCTAGCCATATCTCTAGCTGCTCACTTGTTGAAAATGGCCACGTGTTAGTGGGTGTGGTGCATGATACCATTCGGTTAATCGACGTGTTCGGATAAGTGACATTCGGATAAGCGACGTCCTACTGTACTAGCAACATTATATAGCATTGTAGGGGATTTATTACTGTCATTAGAGGCACTAATTGGCATCCACAATTGGTAGTAGTACCTTACATAGGAGTCATGAAACATCACAGAAGGAATATGAGCTTTGCCAGAAAGATCGCAGATATAACGGTAAATCTCATAATCTTTATTTGAAGCAAAGTTACTAACCAGGTTGGACTCAAAGGAAGAACAAGTATCAAGGATATTAAGTTGTAACAGACACACAGCTGAGGAGAGACGAAGAAGATTACTTGAAGATTGGTTGTGCTTGTATCGCTTCCTAAGAGAATGAACAATGTGCAGACAATGACAAATGGTCAAATTAAACCACTTTGGCAATGAATTGGTTTTGACCTTAGCCAAGGGAGTAAACAGAGAGATTGCTGAAAGAACAATGCCCTTAAAGAAAGACCAAATGAATTCAACATGGGCAGACTCAGTGTGGATTGAAGTCATAGTCTAAAAGAAAAGAGTTGAGACTGTCGAAATCAGTTTCCTTTTAATTATAAATCCAAGATGTAGATGATTTATGGAGACCCAAGGAAGGTAAGGAAAATGACAAGGAAAGAGGATAATGATCAGATACTAAGAGTGGTGAAGACAAGGGAGAAACATTAGCAGACAAGGCAGGACTGCAAATAACTAAGTCAAATAAGTTACCACACAAATAAGTAGGAAATGTAACAAGTTGAGCCAAGTTGTACTGAAAGATGAGGTCACATAATGCAATTGAAGTATGAGATTGGCCATGCATAGAAGACCAACAGATATCGGGAGAATTAAAATCACCCAATATAACTAAATTGGGATAAGTGACGGCAAGTGTTTCAAGATAAAGAAGCACATCAGAGTAATGCTGCTGGTCAGAAGAAGGAGGAACATAAACTAGACAGATTGTGACTGGGGGCTTAGAAGAAACTTGAATACAAACAATCTCTAGGTCAGGAGGAGAGGGAAGAAGAGAAGAGGGTATGGAGTGATGAACGGCAAGCATAACACCACCACCCCTAGATACTCTATCATGCTGAAATAAAACAAATGAAGATGGGAGAATTTCACCATTGCCAATGTCAGGGGTGAGCCAGGTTACTGTTAAAGCAAAGACTGAGAAATCAGAAGAATAAACGAAAGATTGAAAGTTATGAAGTTTAACTATGCTACGGGCGTTCCAAAGGCAAACAGATAATAGATGAGAAGGTAGTCAATTGGAGGCAGAAACAGTGCCACTTGAAGGAGAAGCATTGACTGCATTGTTGCTATTGACAGCGAAGTTACTATTGGCAACATTGTTACTAGCAAGTAAATCAATTAATTGAGGCGCAGGATCACCAAGGCTATAAGGTGGGACAAAAACACCATTCCTCACCCTTCCTGCTAACTGACCACTTACATAAATTTGAGAATATCTTATCTTTATGGAACTTCTGTCAACACCATCATCCAACAACCTTCTCCTTTCTTTGAGAAAGGAGAAGGTTGAACATATGTCTATCATACCTTTGTCAGTGAAGAAAAGTAAATGAAGACCTTTTCTAAATACAGCAAATTGACAAAATGTTGCCAACAAAAAGGTGTTACAGAATGAGCTCAGGATAAAAAATGTATTATCAATTTTCATATGTTTTACATTTTAAGATATTTTGATTCTGTTGGGTTTTTCACATTTTTGGTAAGGGGTGTGGATTTCTCAATAATATTTATTTATAATTTTATCGCTAAAGTCAATTTTCCATCTTAGTGAGGCAACAAGGGAGCAATGCAACTTCACATAAATAGAAGTATTAGAATCCGCAAAGCAATTAGAAATAGCTAATGTTTAAAACAGGACTAACACTCAAAGTTAGTATATTAAGACAAAAGTACACATCTACAAGTTTTTATAACTAAAAGAACATGTAAATGTAAACAATTTATTATTTAAAATCATCAATTTAATGGCTACATGGTTTAGGAGAAACTACATGTACCATTTATACATATCATTGTGACACTGTTCACTCTATCTAGAATGCATATGATATCATATTATATATAAATTGCTATAACAGATCCATTATATGGCAAACCATTCAAAGGATCTAATAATAACTATGGTACTACATATTATGCCATTGACTAAATTTGGCCTTGTGATGTAACAGCATAACCAGAAGCATTTCTACTTTCTATCACATTGTATCCTCTATATCAAACTCATATAAACATAGGCTGCATACAGTATGAATATATGATCATACAACTGACTATACTACAAACACAACCCGTTCTGAGGGGCATAGTTAGTACCATATATAATTTCATATATACCACTTATATATTCATTAAGTACAGAAGTATTAAGGTATTTTCTAACTCAGAACAGCTGCATGTTTTGCTAGTGTATTATGAGAACAAACAATAGTCTGTTTACTGTAAATACCTATAAGCATATTAGTTTGATTATATATAATGTATTCTATGCACAATAAATAAGTTCATACACATTAGTTATCTATCTCCAAGCAATCTACTGAGTCATGTTGACTAAGATTCATGCATAATGTAAAGCTGACTTAATTATTGTTGATTCTGTGAAACTGTACATGTACATTACCTACACATCAAAGAAGTTTAAGAGAGAGATGACTAACTCATAATTAAGACTATATATATATGCAGTTATTAAACTGACTTACTTTGACCATGAAATACAACAAGAAAGCACACAAAGAGATGGAAATGGTTGGCTTTCCATTCTGCATACATCTTCAATTATTTATAACAAGAATTGATGTCACAGTCAGAGCAAAGAGGTTTTGTTCCACAGCTAATTTATTGTCTGCTCAAGTTCCAAACTTTATAGAGGGAACAAAATCATCATTTCCTCTTCCACCTATGATAATTAGTATGATTTGTATATTCATTGATATGTTGTATACATGAAGCTTTCAATACATGCTTGACACCTTCATATGTGCAATTGCTTGTAGTATTAATTCATTCAAGGACATAGAGCAGCTATATAATCTCTGAAACGAAATGTATAATCTTGTGAATCATGTTAATATTGTAAAGATATGCAACAAAGACTGTTTTAATTGATAATGAAAGGGATTCCACAAGAAACAATTAATTTCTACTGATGTTTCTTGGATTCAAACATAGACATTTACTTGTAAATGACACTAAAACACAGCATGATTATAAGTTAATAGGAAGCTTGTTCAGAACCATAACACTTAATTCTCTGTTTGGAAACACAAACACATTAGTAAACAATAAATAAAAAGAAGTGAGCTTTATTATCACATGTCACTATCCAAGTACTAACTTTGTCTCAATTAGTCAGAGACATAAACAAGTTATTTAGCAATACCAGACTTTAGTTTCTGTAGAAATAAATGATAATAATGAAATTGTAAGTTATATACGTTTTGTATTTAGTGTGTCTATGTACCTTTTAGTGTGTATGTAATTAATGTAATGTATAGGAAGACAATAGATTCAGACAGTACATATTAACTTTATGACTGGTAACCTACATGAAGTCTGTGACTTAAAACATGTAAAATTCTA
Organism: Xestospongia bergquistia; assembly: GCA_963965975.1. Classification (NCBI taxonomy): domain Eukaryota; kingdom Metazoa; phylum Porifera; class Demospongiae; order Haplosclerida; family Petrosiidae; genus Xestospongia; species Xestospongia bergquistia. Next base: position 5,019,272 of record OZ014420.1, on the reverse strand, counting down.
CTAATTTAAATTACAATATGTGACAACTAGCAGCCTTTGTTTGTCTAAAACATAAATAGTCTTTACTTATTTGGGAGCTGTTCTCATGTTTGATGTGTGAGACACTAAGCTGATTATTCGTCATTGTTCATTAATATACTCAATTCTTCTATTTAATCTCCTCACATCATGTTTTCTATTTACCTTCAACTGTATTAACTTTGACCTTGTGTGAGTGAGGTTATAGTACTTACCTTGCCCACAGGTATGTGTGTCTTTTCCAAAAGCACAGGCAATACAGCAGAGTATATGGCCTTTACATTTTGAGGGACCGTTCCCATATCTGACATGTGAGGCACTAGATGTCATCGCTAATGATGTGTTCATTAATATAACTTTGAGTCTTTGAGGTAAATTAAATTTTTCTTTTTCCTGGAAATATGTTTTATTCAAAGTAACAAGTCATATATTAATATTGTAGGTTGGAGTGATGTTATCTGAAGACAATAACAAGTGTATTCGTTGAAGTATTTGAAGGTTTATATGGCAAATAAGTACTTGAGCATTTATATGATATTGGATCCCTCAGCCAATTAGATCTTTCACTTGATGATCACCATCAGAATCAAGAAAGAAGTGGTACTTATTATTTAATGAACCAATCTATAATAACAGCAATGGTTAGTATGAGCAGATAAGACCTCATTATCACTACAGTATTTAAAGATCCTAAATTTATAATGTCTCTCAGTAATTTCATTCTTCCCTCCTGTCATGACTGTATCTAATTAAACTCTACTTTCCAGCAGTTACTATATAATCACTAGAGGTGTGTTAATGGCACAGTACTACATACTAGACTGTGAAGAACAGTTGTACTATGATAAAGCTAATAAATCTTGTTAAACTTTATTTGAACTCTTAGAAATAGCACAACAGCAATGAACAACTGTTTCTAAAAATAATGTAGTAACATAAGTTATTTATTTATGAGTGATTCCCTGTCTGATTGTTCTTCAGAAGTATAATATTCATTACATGATATCATTTCTATATTTAAAGTGTCGACAGGTACGTATGATTTAATATCACAATCAGGAGCATCATAAACTGGACTTGTTCTCTCTTCACTCTTACCACATGGTGGATGTCGCCTCCTTAAAGGGAATGACATCCATTATAACTATGTGCTGTAATAGTAAACTTACATGCACAAACAGAACAGCACAAAGATACAGGCAAAAATTACAAAGACAACTGAAAATATTGTACCCATTACAGCAAATCTTGCATTATTCTTATCAGAAATGTCTAATACATGCAATAATACATAGTACCTATATATTAAACAGACACTTACTTTCAATTGTAAAGATCACTATTATAATGTTTGATTCATCCTTTACCCCTCCAGTAGTACTGGGATATATTATCGCAGTATAAGCTACATTTGACTGTAAGTTAATAAAGACTACACTTGTGCAAGTAGATGGAACAATCTTCATTAATGAATACTCAGGTTGAATTAATATGATAGTATAGTTACCAATAAAACCATTTATAAGTACTAATGGATCGAAGTCACATATATTGCTGCATCATTGATATCAGGTTTAGCTTTTAAATAACACACAGCTAGATTGAGGGATCCTTCATAGATAAAGTGTGCCTTGAAATCATACAAGAAAATCTTGAAATATTTTAAATTTCTGGTTTTCAATATTATTTTCCCTGTGTAACTAGCTATATGAGAAAATAACTACCAGAAACCACACCATTCAAATTAAAGGTAAGATGTATGGCAACAGGAAGCTACACCTTTTCAATAAAAGGTAAGAGGTGTGACAATAGTGATTTGTAAATCAAAAATCTCAGAAAACACACAAAGAATTCTGGAAATCTTAAGAGTCTATCACGTGATTTTATACTACAACAAAGCTAGAAATATCTAATTCAATTGGTAATGTTCTGTAAACATACCTGTTTCTTGTTTGTTAGAAGACAAGACAAATCTGATCTTTTTAAAAAAAACAAGAAAAAAGTTATCGACGAAAGGAGCAAGTCGCTACTAGGATAGGCCTCGTAATAGAATGGAATATTGGCCATACAAACTTCCGTCAAAGTCAGACCCCCGTTTATGACTATGATTATAACGCAAAAATGGCGTCTCTTACAAAGGTTGTTGCGATATAGAATCCTTATCAAGTTGCCAACAATTATAAGACTGCCGAGCACTAAAGAATAGCAGGTAGTAAATATTCACAGAACATGCAGAAAGCACAAAGTTGCATTATTGTGTTCATCAAATATGAAAGTATACAGAAGGAAAGCAGTACTTCAAAGGTAATATCTGCGAGAAAATTTTGTTGATCTCTCCAACAATCCCTATTGTAACTGCTTGGGTAGATGCTTTGTTAAGGTAAAAATATCCGAAATTTTTTTCAGCTTTTTTTAAATACAATCATGTGAAGATACTTGTTCTAATAACTGGTCATGCTTTTAAAAAAATTAAACCCTAGTACTTTGCAGAAATGTAGTTTGATTCCTTAATATCTGCAATATTTGGAGACATCAAAAAATAATATTAAAGAACCTAGAGGGCTGAAACTTTTGAAAATTAAAGATGAAGTCAATTACTACAATTACATGGATGGATTTATTTCTACAAAAATATGTGACATTTTTACAAAGCTATAAACCTTGCTTTTTTTAATCACTATTATTATTATATGTTATACAAATCGTACAAAGAAATGCATCCGTAAAAGTACTAACTATTGATCATTTTCATTCTTGAACATGTCAGCAGGTTGTTACATTATCCATAGAATCAAAAATCACAACAACAGTATCTAAAAGTCCAAAAGTCGCCATCTTGATAATGAATAATAAAATAGCTAAATAAAATGTATTAATTATTATTACTATTATTATTGTTCGTAGTCTTATGTGCTTTCATCTCAAAACAGACCACGCTTTAATAACAATAATAACAATAATAATAATAAGAGTAATAACATATTTAACTATTTTAACCCCGCGAAAGTCACTTATCAATAACCGGACAGTAAGTGTATTCATTGCCTTTAATTAATGAAAATTGATTATTCATTATCAAGATGGCGACTTTTGCACTTTTAGATACTGTTGTCGTGATTTTTGATTTTATGGATAATGTAACAACCTGCTGACAAGTTCAAGAACGAAAATGATCAATAGTTAGTACTTTTACGGATGCATTTCTTTGTACGATTTGTATAACATATAATAATAATAGTGATTAAAGTAAGCAAGGTTTATAGCTTTGTAAAAATGTCAAATATTTTGGTAGAAATAAATCCATCTGTATAATTGTAGTAATTGACTTCATCTTTAATTTTCAAAAGTTTCAGCCCTCTAGGTTCTTTAATATTATTATTTGACGTCTCCAAAGCATTGCAGATATTAAGGAATCAAACTACATTTCTGCAAAGTACTAGGGTTTAAAGTTTTTTTTAAAGGCATGATCAATTATTAGAACAAGTATCTTCACATGATTGCATCAAAAAAAAGCTGAAAAAAATTTCAGATACTTTTACCTTAAGGTATTGAGGTTATAAGAAATTTCTTTTGGAGACATCAAAAATTCTAATCTAATTAGCATGAAACCAGAATATTATACGTTAACTGGTTTGTTATGACCCTTTCCTACAATTTATCTTACATATAATGTTTTTATGTGGAATTTCAAAGAATGCTGTCAAATATTTAATAACAATTGATGCTTAAAGGTCTATGGCGACATCTTAAAAATGTTCTCCAGAGTGTTGTTAATGTTAATTAGGATAGTTCATTATACCTAACCAAACTTTAGTGAATTTTTTGACAAGACATGGTAAAGCCATTATTAGCGTTAAGAATTGCCACAACCATGTTACAGTCCTTAGGGCAGCAGGAGTGTTTAACAAGCCCTGATGCTGATACATTGCAGTTTGCAAGACAGTTGATTTCCAGAGTAGCCAGTATAACTTTTTGTGAAGCTGAAAGTTGAACTAAAGATAACTCCATACTTAACATTGAACAAGTATTCTCGTCATATATATGGGATATATCTCATCTATATATATAGAAAAAGTATTATGAGAATCATAATTTGAGAAGGACATGTCCTGACTTATACATGTGTCAAAACAAATGCTATATAGAAGCTTAGGAGAAGCTTGCCTCAAGCCTAAACCACCTAGTGGAATAGTTAAAGTTGCTTAAAACCAGGGAGTACATATATATAATGGTCTTCAAACAACTACATAGATTCAAATTAAACTGATGGGAAGAACTAAGTAGACAAATTAATTTATATAAATTCAAACAGCTCCTTAGTAAATGAAGTTTAATCCAGATCCTGTAACTTGTCAGCATACAGAAGAGATACTGATAGTCCACTCCACACATGACTTGTAGAACTCCAATTGTGTTACTATCTTTGACTGTAGTTTGGTTGAAACCAAATTTTTTTTTACATGTACAAATGAAGCACTATGGAAACTAAGAGAGGCATAACTTCATCTATAAAGAATGAATGTACCTGGTGACTGAACTACATCCATGGCTAGATCAGAAGGTTAGATGATTGCAATGTTATCTGACAATCTACACTGTATCAACAATAAAATGTTGTGAAAATATCTGATGGCTAGCACAAATGGTCAGTGCAGCATTTCTTAGATCTAATGAAATGATAACTGCCAATCCAGATCCATCTGAAATCATAACAAAACTTGCAAGCAGTACATACCATGTGCTTGTGGTCTTTTAAGAAAGAGATCTCGGCCCATCTGTCGTGTCTTTGTACTTTTAGTAGTAACTGACAAATTTTATAAAATAACCATAACACAATAACTAAACTAAACAACCAAAACATGATATTAAATACTTACTCACAAAACATATTATGTCATAGAATAATGCATTAATCACTAAATGAAATACCACACCAACAGTCATATGTTATATAAAAGTAATTAATATGGTTACAAATATAGAAAGAACAAATCACACAGAGTACAACAAATATAGCCTTGTGTTCCAAAGGGACCTTTTTGACTTTTTTAGCATGGAGAGATATTGCTCTCACTTAACTAAGACATAGTCTATGTGAAAGCTATCTATACCTCCAAAAAACTCTTTTATTATTCATAAGTCTTTTAATTACTTCATTAGTTTAAAAATAACTCTGACTAATATATTCATGAGATTCTAATTTTTGTCTTACCAAGTGTATTAGTTGGAGTAAGTGAAATTTCAAGGAGGAGTAGTATAACAACCAATGTCAGCTATGTCATTACAACAGTCTCCAACATTGTAAGAACTTGATCACAATAGCATCTATTAATTGTACAAGGTGATGAAAGGGACATTACACAACATCCAGAATGAGATTTAGTCTCAAACATGAACCTAACAATAACACATATGTATACAAGCATATTCATTTTGTGTGTATTGCTCACTTACCTTCATATTCAGGTACTACAGGAGTAACTATAGCACTACTTAAAGATGAAAACTTACAGTGAGAGGCGTACTACTTGTTGTTTCATTTCCTATATCTATATAAAAATGGTAATAAAGTTAATAATTATTATATAATACTTGCAAACTCTGGACTGTAGCTTTAGCAGTACTCACTTTTCATTTATGTTTCTTTGACTATGAGAATGCAAATTGGCAAATACTACAGACTCATTTTCAAATGAGAATTGAATTGTTATGGTTGGGACATACTCTGAAAATTGGTAGTTTGGTAGTAATGTTGCTAACAACTATTTATAGCATTATAATGGAGTGCTCTTTATAGCTGGTATCATTACTAATACAATCAAAATTACACTTTCAATTCTGCAGATGGTTTCTTATTAGAACTAACTATCTATAACCAAAGCCATCTATTAAAAACTTCCTAATAGTTAAATATACATAAATCATGATCAAAATATGGGTGTGGTTTCAGCATGTTGGGTCAGTACAGTCTTTTGCACTAAAATCATTATACACATGTGACCTGACCTAACAAGGCTCTGGTGAATGAACAAATTATTCTATGCATGTTTGCCACTCATATTGATATGACACATGTCTGTCACACTTTCATCAGTGAAGAAAAGAAAATATAAATGGTTGCCATCAAGAAGGCCAAAAGTTATAAAATTCTTGATTTTAAAATGGGTTACTGATTTACATATTTTTACATCTTAAAATCTAGGATTTTCAAATTTTGTCAAGAGGTCTGAATTTGTCAATTAATTACGATTGTAAAAAAACACCTCAGCTATGTTGGTGTTGCTTCTTTGTTTATAAGAATTCTGTTTAAAATGGTTACACAAGTAGCATTAGAACATTATAGAAGCTAAAAATGTAATCAGTTGAGTCTAACAATAAAGAATTTACAAGAAAACATTGAAAGAAAGAAACATTCACAAATACATAAAGTCTGTATGTACAATATATACCTATCTATAAATATATATATACATTATTGTAACAATTGATGAGTTGTTTATGGTTATACAGGTATAATTATGATCATACAACCAACTATACTACAACATAACCTGTCTTGAGAACAATGGGGGGAGATAGTTAGTCACATGTATAATTGGATGGTTACAATTATTAATAATTAGCAAGTGTACATAATCCATTAACACATATATGATCATTAAGAAGAGAAACATCATGGTATTTTTCTAACTTAGAACAGCTGTATGTTTTAGTAGTGCTTCATGAGAATAAGCAATACTCTGTTTACTTTGTGTGTCTACAAGCATATTAATTTGATTATATATAATGCATTTTATGCATAATAAATAAGTTCATACACATTATTTATCTATCTCTAAATCAAAGAATCTTTTGAGAGAGAGATGTCCAACTCATAATTAAGACTATATAGATGTGATTATTAAACTGACTTACTTTGACTTTGAGATACAACAAGAAAGTGCATAATAAGAAGGAAAACACTACCACTCTATTCTGCATACATCTTCAGCTATTTATGAACAAAGCGAACAAAATTTTCATTTCCTCTTCCACCTATGATAATTAACATTATTTGTACAGTCATTGATATGTATGCATGAAGATTTCTATACATGGTTGACACTTTCATATGCGCAATTGTTTGTACAATTAAGTCATCCAAGGAGTACAAAACAAAGCCTGTTTCTATTCATAATTATATAGAGTATTACCTTTACTTCTTATATACAAAATGTTTTGTGTATTTAAACATAGACATTCTTGTAAATAATGCTTAAATACAGCACAGTTATAAATTAATAGGAAGCTTGTTCAGAACCATAATACTCTCTTTTTAGAAACTAAATGTAAATGCAAACACATTAAAAAGAAGGAAGTGAATTTTTTTATTGTATGTCAATCTATCTCAGCACTAAAATTCTCTCAATTAGTCAAAAACATCACAAGCTGTATTCTAGCATTATGAGACTTTATTTTTTTGTAGGAATGAACAATAATGAAATATTAAGTCACATATTGCTTCAGATATAGTGTGTCTATGTACTTTTTAGTGTGTATGTAGTTACTGTAAAGTACAGGAAGACAATAGATTCAGACAATACATTAATATGCTCAAGTCCTCTTTTGAGGTAAATTGAATTTCCTCACAACATGTTTTCTATTTACTTACAATTGTATTATTTAATGAATAGCAAGTGACAAGTTGTCATATATTAATATTATAGGTTGGATTGATGGCATCTGAAGACAATGACAAGTGTATTGAAGTAACTGAATTGATCTCATGACAGTTATATTGTTGTCTCCTTCAATCCACTGGATGGCTCTACTAGCATTAACATGTCTCATTTTTAACAGATCAATTTACCTATAGAATCAGACAAAAGAAATATAGTTTGTCTTTTCATTAATGACATACAGTGATTTGTATATATTGTAATATTATAATAGATATAGAAACAAATTTAATAATAGAGTCCATTGACTAGCGATGCTATCAAGTTTATAAAGATACATTATCTTTTTGATTGGTATCATAATATTTCTGGGAAAGAAGGAAATTTGAAATGAACAATATGATCCAGTTGCAATCAACCAATCAGATTACTTTTTGTCATCACTGACAAAGATCTTATTATCTAATGTCTTTGAATAACCACTATTATCATATCAAGAACCTATCCAGAACAAGTATACTCTATATCTAAGTTATATATATTTTTTAATTAATAACAATTTTGTATGGTTATGGATAAAATGTAATATTAATTGTTATCAGATGTATTTAGTCTACTTGGCCCATATATACAAGATGGTGCAGTATTCCCTTTATTAAAAAATGCTACATAGTGAATGATGACATTATTATATGTCAAGTAGTAGTAGTAATTTTCCATGCATGCATTACCTCTTTCTCTGATTTGAGAACATTGGTATGATATTAGGTCGATCTTTCCAGTAATTAGGTCACCATCAGAATCAATATGAAAATGGTATATATTATTTTATAAGCCAATTATAATAATAGCAATGGTTTGTATGAGCAGACAAGAAGTCATTGTAGTTCTTAAAGCTCCTAATTTTATCATGTCTCTCAACTTTGTCCTTCCCTCCTGTAATCACTGTTGTCCAACTGTTACTGTAACAAATATAGTATCTACAGTTGTGTTATTGGTACAGCAGATACAATACTATTAAACCCGTGCCCTTAGCTAATGAACTTGTTAGATTTTATTTGCACTTTTACTAGAAATAACACAACAGCAATGAACAACTGTCTCTAAACTAATGTAACATTATAAGTTATTTCTTAAATACAGCGTAAGCTGCATTATCATCTACTGTAATAACATCATCTGATGTAGTAGTAGCCATAGGAAGATCATAAATTAGTGACTCTTGCACTGCAACATCATCTGTTGTAGTGGTCACTGGAATATCATAAACGAGTGACTCTTGCACTGTAGTAACATCGTCTGTTACAGTAGAGGCCACTGGAAATTCATAAATAAATGGCTCCCTGTCTGCAGGTTTTTTATATGATAGCATTTCTATATTTGAAGTATCAGCAGGTACATTTGATTTAATATCAGGAACATGATAAACTTGACTTGCTCCCTCTTTACTCTTACCACGTGGTGGACATTGCCTCCTTAAAAGGTATGATATCCATTATAACTATGTGCTAAAACTTACATGCACAAACAGAACAGCACACTTATAAGGACAACATTTATAATGACACTTGCTAACATTGTACCCAATATAGCAATGCTTGCTTCATTCTTGTCAGAAATGTCTAATACAATAATACATAATACCTATACTATCAAATGAACACTTACTTTTTGTTGGTAAAGTTGATTGTAGAGGATCAACTATTATAATGTTTGGTTCACCTTTTCCTCCTCCAGTAGTACTGGCATATATCATCACAGCATAAGCTACATTTGACTGTAAGTTAATAAAGACTACACTTGTGTAAGTAGATGAAACAATCTTCATTAATGAATACTCAGGTCGAATTAATATGACAGTATAGTTACCAATAAAACCATTTATAAGTATTAATGGATACCAAGTCACATATATTGCTGTGTCATTGATACGAGTAGCATTGAGTCCCTTAATAGCTGGAGGAGCTGGGCAAAGAATTGATTCAATAGAATGTATTTTTTTATTAAATCATGTTATACCTCCTTCCTTTGTGAAAGCAGTTAGTATCATTTCTGGTCCATTTCCAGGACTAGTAGTTGCACTCACACTGATATTGTAAGGAACATACTTAGCTAAGAGTAGAAGATAACACAATAGTTTCTACAAAATAAAACACTTACCTAATCCACTAATAATGACATATAGCATAGTACCATTAACAGTACTACTACCAGCAATAGTACCATTAGTATAGTATGTCACTATAACAATATATGAAGTAATGATACCATTTGGTAGAGCTGGTTGACTCCATGAAATATTGAAAGATGTATCAGAGAGAGACGAGACTCTCAGAGATAACACTTCACTAGGAACTATAATTTAATGATAATATAATAATGATACTTTATACACATACCATCTTGAACAGTTCTACCAGTAGCATTTCCATTAGGACCTGAACCAATACTAGTTGCAGCACTTACAAAACAAATATACTCAGTGTAGGCCTTAATCATTACATTAGTAATGACAGCAGTAGTACTTGTAACAGTCATTCTATCTACTTCATTACTTTCTCCTAACTCAGTACAGTAATAGTTAAAACTTATAATGATACCATTTTGTAATGATATATCAGGAGGAGTCCAAGATAAAATAAATACATTAGGTTGACTTGATATGATATTAATGGAGAGAGGAGGACCACTAGGAGCTGACAAACACACAATATAATCAATGATGTAATAATGACTACATACATACCTGCTTGTCCAGTAACATTACTTACACTAGCAGGAGGTCCTACTCCAGCAGCTGTAGCAGCAGTTACATTGCATGTATATTGTCTAAATGGTTCTAGTCCAGTGAGTGAAGCATTCCTCAATAATGAACTATAAGTCATCATATCACTTCTATAATAAGACATTGTAGCATTATCATCAGAACATGTGTAGTTATAGTCAACAATGACTCCATTAGGTTGAGATGGTGGTTCCCATGAGAGATAGAGTGAAGTTGAGCTGAGACTTGTCAATTTCACATTAGTAGGTTTACTTGGAGCTATGTATGATCAGCAATATAAATTAAATAAATAAAGTGATTTTACCTGATTCTGAAGTAGTAAAATTACTAATACTACTGTAGTTTTTACCGATAGTATTGACAGACTCCACTTGATAATAATACACAACATTGATATTTAGTCCTTGTATTGTCACATTATATTGTGCATTAGTTGCTGTTATGAACATTAAGTCATCAATATTGTTAGCATTAACAACACTACTGATCATATTAAGTTCATCCATTGATGTACCAAATAATACAGTATAATTTTCTGGTGTATATAATACTTGAGGTATAATCCAGGAGATGGTAGCTGTAGTAGGAGTTACACTGACTTCACGAAGTACAGGTTGTACTGGAACAGTAGGACCTATAATAATTAGTATATATGTCATGTTAATATATTGGGTATATAGCTATACCTTTAACAATAACTGTGGCACTATCTGTAGGTATTGCTGTACCAATAGCTCCAATGATAGTAACATTAGCATTACAAGTGAAAGTAAATGTACCAGATGATATACCATGAACAGTTAAATTACTCTCAAGTCCATTATTCATAACATTACCAACTCCATACATATCTTCTTGTGGCCATGAAAATATAACAGAGTCTGTATTATAAGTAGGAGGAGTAATACCAATTACACAGTTAAGACTGAACATATCATAAGGTGGTGTATTCAAACATATCACATCAGTTGGAGTAACAGTGGCATTTATTACTAAAGAATAGATTATAAATAGACTTATCAACTAACATATAATGTCACTTATTAGTACTATAACAATATTTAGTATTACTGTTTAAATGTACTTACTGATAACATAGAGAGTTCCAGTATCACTACCAGTAGATGATGTCATTATGTTACTATCATTATGTTGTATCATAGTCTGACAGGTATACACTCCAGCATTACTAGTATTGACATTAAATATAGTATATTGTACAGTGAAGACACGACCATTTTGTGATGGTGTGTTCATATTACCACCAGATAGACTGAATGTAGTACTAGCCAATGAGAGACCATTTAGATCATTATTATCAACTAAGTTAGACACTGTGATAGTACATGTAAAAGTAGCTGTATTTCCAGCAATAACTGATATAGAATGATTGAGTGATACAACTGGAACTGGAACTAAAGGAAGATAATTAAAACAACAGTAATCCTAACAAAATTATAATTCTAAAAATTATCCTAAGATTATTTAGAGGGAAAGTTCATTAGTAAAACAAAGTAACGTTAACACCTAATGATTTGTCAGAAGCTATAGCATGTCAATAACAAGTCTTTTATTCCAATCCTTAGAATATTAAAGATCAATCATGCTTTTAGTTGTAGCACTTGTGGGAGTCATAAATTCATTGGATTGCTGCAGTTTGTATTAGCAGCCAATGCTTTCAGCTTAATTTAATTGGTTGCTTGAAGTTACATCTAACAATGTAATAAATTGGTGTGAGTTACATACCTATATATATAATACTATAACAAATGACCAAAGTAGTCTTAGGAAAAAACAATATTTTCAAAATAAAATAAATATTTAATGTTTGAGCATTTCTAGGCCACCTGACAAAATATGAAATGCCCAATATAGGGATGTAGCCTATAGATAACTTTTAATTTGCAATGTTCAGATATATTTTTTGTGTTTTCAAATGTATGACATAAGTTGGAGTAACAGTGGCATTTATTACTAAGGAATAAAGTGTAGAAATAATGTAAATACACTTATCTACTGACATATAATGTCATTTATCAGTGCTATAACAATATTTAGTATTACTGTTTAAATATACTTACTGATAACATAGAGAGTTCCAGTATCATTACCAGTAGATGATGTCATTATGTTACTATCATTATGTTGTATCATAGTCTGACAGGTATACACTCCAGCATTACTAGTATTGACAATAGATATAGTATATTGTACAATGAAGACATGACCACTTTGTGATGGTGTGTTCATATTACCACCAGATGGACTGAATGTAGTACTAGCCAATGAGAGACCATTTAGATCATTGTTATCAACTAAGTTAGACACTGTGATAGTACATGTAAAAGTAGCTGTATTTCCAGCAATAACTGATATAGAATGATTGAGTGATACAACTGGAACTGGAACTAAAGGAAGAAAATTAATGCAACAGGAATGTTAAACATAATTGTAATTAAAAACATTATCCTATAATTGTTTTGTAAGATACTAAATGAAGACTACATTTCTAAACACTTCCACAAATTAAGGTAGAAAAGCTAATGCTATGAGTATGATAGTTCACACCTATTGTAGTAGTGCTCAAAGTCAGTAAGGTTACTAAAATTCATTAGTTGTTATATATACATTGATCAGAGGTGAAAGGCATCCAGTGCAATTTCACTGGTTGTTTTCAATTGTGTCATACAACAATATAATATAACAATGAAAACAAACATACCTACATATATATACATAACACACAGTCCAAAAGAATTAAAATTTAAGTTTAGTCTAAATATAAAATGTGCAACACTAAACTAAGGTAGAAATGAAGATTGACAATTTGACAAAAACATCTGAAAGTCATGATAAAATTAGGACATAATAAATATGGAACTTTGATTTTTAAAAGATTTTCTTGGTGTATATAAAGTGATACTAAGTCATTGTACCCTACCTTGTTTTTGTAATGATAGGAAATACTATCCTTATATCTTTAATCTTTTGTGTTCTTAGCATGCTTGTTTCCATTCTTGTCAATAAACATTATGATACTTGCATCATAGCAAGTGGTATCATATACAGCAAGAAAATTTGTTGAGGCTTTCAAAACAACCATTTGAAAGTAATTCACCAAATCCTATTCTAGCCAAATTTTCCCACTGTATGATTTGTGTATCACAGTTATATAAACTAATAATAGTATGACTTTTAGTATCCATAATCCAGTGATAACTCAATCCTGAAGTGGCAATATTGTAACAACCACATAAATTTGGCTACAAGTCATGTAATATCCTGTGGCATTGAATATTATTAGCTATAATATAGTAATTAGGGATACATTAAATATAGTTCTTCTCTCTTTGTTCAGCTATGTATTAGTCACATAAAAAGTGTCACCAATATGTGTATCTTTGACTGACATGGCTAACATAAACAAATAACCAAATAACCACAATAATTCATTAAAATAAAGAACATTTTCTGATCTAATTATAAATATGTCAATAAAGATTGATGCTGGATCATTTAAGCAGTCTGTTAAGTTTAACTGTAAAGCTATGATAACATGTTATAGTCAGTATAACCTACTATAGTGTGAAGCTGCTAAAATTGTTAAAATGGAAAATAAAATTCTTAAAACATCTTTGTAGATTCTAGCTAGTATTTCTTACTTAAGATAAAGGAAAACCCAACGTGACTTTTTGACTAATTTATGGGACACTATTGAAACTTTATCAAAAGCATTAGATCAAATCCATTGTCAACTCTTTCCTGGTAATCCTATTTATTAAGTTATATATGATATTGTTTAGATTATATAGTACCAATAGTATGTACTCACTTTGAACTGAGAGAGTTCCAGTGTCATTACCAGTAGATGCTGTCATTATGTTAGTATCATTATGTTGTATCATAGTCTGACAGGTATACACTCCAGCATTACTAGTATTGACATTAGATATAGTATATTGTACAATGAAGACATGACCATTTTGTGATGGTGTGTTCATATTACCACCAGATGGACTGAATGTAGTATTAGCCAATGAGAGACCATTTAGATCATTGTTATCAACTAAGTTAGACACTGTGATAGTACATGTAAAATTAGCTGTATTTCCAGCAATAACTGATATATTATTGAGTGATACAACTGGAACTGGAACTAAAGGAAGATAATTAAAACAACAGTAATCCTAACAAAATTATAATTCTAAAAATTATCATAAGATTATTTAGAGGGAAATTTCATTAGTAAAACAATTATGTTAACACCTAGTGATTTGGCAGAAGCTATAGCATGTCAATAACAAGTCTTTTGCTTCTGGATTGCTGCAGTTTGTATTAGCAGCCAATGCTTTCAGCTTAATTTAATTGGTTGCTTGAAGTTACATCTAACAATGTAATAAATTGGTGTGAGTTACATACCTATATATATAATATTATAACAAATGACCAAAGTAGTCTTAGGAAAAAACAATATTTTCAAAATAAAATAAATATTTAATGTTTGAGCATTTCTAGGCCACCTGACAAAATATGAAATGCCCAATATAGGGATGTAGCCTATAGATAACTTTTAATTTGCAATGTTCAGATAATTTTTTTTTTTTTCAAATGTATGACATAAGTTGTAACAGTGGCATTTATTACTAAGGAATAAAGTGTAGAAATAATGTAAATACACTTATCAACTGACATATAATGTCACTTATTAGTACTATAACAATATTTAGTATTACTGTTTAAATGTACTTACTGATAACGTAGAGAGTTCCAGTATCATTACCAGTAGATGATGTCATTATGTTACTATCACTATGTTGTATCATAGTTTGACAGGTATACACTCCAGCATTACTAGTATTGACATTAGATATAGTATATTGTACAATGAAGACATGACCACTTTGTGATGGTGTGTTCATATTACCACCAGATGGACTGAATGTAGTACTAACCAATGAAAGACCATTTAGATCATTGTTATCAACTAAGTTAGACACTATGATAGTACATGTAAAAGTAGCTGTATTTCCAGCAATAACTGATATAGAATCATTGAGTGATACAACTGGAACTGGAACTAAAGGAAGAAAATTAATGCAACAGAAATGTTAAACAAGATTATAATTAAAAATATTATCCTATAATTGTTTTGTAAGATACTAAATGAAGACTACATAGCTAAACACTTCCACAAATTAATGTACAAAAGCTAATGCTATGAGCATGATAGTTCACACCTATTGTTGTAGTGCTCAAAGTCAATGAAATTCATTAGTCGTTATATATATAAATATATCAATCAGAGGTTCGATGTAATTTCATTCAATATAACAATGAAAACAAACACACCCGTATACAATACATGGTCCAATTAATTGAAACTTAAGTCTAAAACAGAAGATGTAACACTAAGCTAAAGAAGAAATGAAGATTGACAAAAAATATCTGAAACTCATGAGAAATTAGTGTACAATAAATATGGAACTTCAAATTTTTAAAGTTTTCCTTGAGGTTTTCAAAACGGCAATTTGAAAGTAAGTCACCAAAGTCTATTCTAGCCAAAATTTGTCACCATGTGTTGTGTATTACAGTTATAAAAATAATAATAGTATGATTTTTAGTATCCATAATCCAGTGATAACTCAATCCTGAAGTGGCAATATTGTAACAACCACATAAATTTGGCTACAAGTCATGTAATATCCTGTGGCATTGAATATTATTAGCTATAATATAGTAATTAGGGATACATTAAATATAGTTCTTCTCTCTTTGTTCAGCTATGTATTAGTCACATAAAAAGTGTCACCAATATGTGTATTTTTGACTGACATGGCTAACATAAACAAATAACCAAATAACCACAATAATTCATTAAAATAAAGAACATTTTCTGATCTAATTATAAATATGTCAATAAAAATTGATGCTGGGTCTTTTAAGCAGTCTGTTAAGTTTAAATGTAAAGCTATGATAACATCTTATCATTGTAAAAATGGAAAATACAATTCTTAAAACATCTTTGTAGATTCTAGCTAGTATTTCTTACTTAAGATAAAGGAAAAACCAATGTGACTTTTTGACTAATTTATAGGACACTATTGAAACTTTATCAAAAGCATTAGATCAAATCCATTATCATCTCTTTCCTGGTAATCCTATTTATTAAGTTATATATGATATCATTTAGATTATATAGTACCAATAGTATGTACTCACTTTGAACTGAGAGAGTTCCAGTATCATTACCAGTAGATGATGTCATTATGTTAGTATCATTATGTTGTATCATAGTCTGACAAGTATACACTCCAGCATTACTAGTATTGACATTAGATACAGTATATTGTACAATGAAGACATGACCATTTTGTGATGGTGTGTTCATATTACCACCAGATGGACTGAATGTAGTACTAGCCAATGAGAGACCATTTAGATCATTGTTATCAACTAAGTTAGATACTGTGATAGTACATGTAAAAGTAGCTGTATTTCCAGCAATAACTGATATATTATTGAGTGATACAACCGGAACTGGAACTAAAGGAAGATAATTAAAACAACAGTAATCCTAACAAAATTATAATTCTAAAAATTATCCTAAGATTATTTAGAGGGAAATTTCATTAGTAAAATAGAGTAATGTTAACACCTAGTGATTTGGCAGAAGCTATAGCATGTCAACAACAAGTCTTTTATTCCAATCTTTAGAATATTAAAGATCAATCATGTTTTTAGTTGTAACACTTGTGGGAGTCATAAATTCATTGGATTGCTGCAGTTTGTATTAGCAGCCAATGCTTTCAGCTTAATTTAATTGGTTACTTGAAGTTACATCTAACAATGTAATAAATTGGTGTGAGTTACATACCTATATATATAATATTATAACAAATGACCAAAGTAGTCTTAGGAAAAAACAATATTTTCAAAATAAAATAAATATTTAATGTTTGAGCATTTCTAGGCCACCTGACAAAATATGAAATGCCCAATATAGGGATGTAGCCTATAGATAACTTTTAATTTGCAATGTTCAGATATATTGTTGATGCTATTTTTTGTGTTTTCAAATGTATCACATAAGTTGGAGTAACAATAGCATTTATTACTAAGGAATAAAGTGTAGAAATAATGTAAATACACTTATCAACTGACATATAATGTCATTTATTAGTACTATAACAATATTTAGTATTACTGTTTAAATGTACTTACTGATAACATAGAGAGTTCCAGTATCATTACCAGTAGATGATATCAGTATATTACTATCATTATGCTGTATCATAGTCTGACAGGTATACACTCCAGCATTACTAGTATTGACATTAGATATAGTATATTGTACAATGAAGACACGACGACTTTGTGGCGATGTGTTCATATTACCTCCAGATGGACTGAATTTAGTATTAGCCAAAGAGAGACCATTTAGATCATTGTTATCAACTAAGTTAGACACTGTGATAGTACATGTAAAAGTAGCTGTATTTCCAGCAATAACTGATATAGAATCATTGAGTGATACAACTGGAACTGGAACTAAAGGAAGAAAATTAAAAAGTTATATATGATATCGTTTAGAATATATAGTACCAATAGTATGTACTCACTTTGAACTGAGAGAGTTCCAGTATCATTACCAATAGATGATGTCATTATGTTAGTATCATTATGTTGTATCATAGTCTGACAGGTATACACTCCAGCATTACTAGTATTGACATTAGATATAGTATATTGTACAATGAAGACATGACTACTTTGTGATGATGTGTTCATATTACCACCTGATGGATTGAATGTAGTATTAGCCAATGAGAGACCATTTAGATCATTGTTATCAACTAAGTTAGACACTGTGATAGTACATGTAAAAGTAGCTGTATTTCCAGCAATAACTGATATAGAATCATTGAGTGATACAACTGGAACTGGAACTAAAGGAAGAAAATTAATGCAACAGAAATGTTAAACAAGATTGTAATTAAAAATATTATCCTATAATTGTTTTGTAAGATACTAAATGACAACTACATAGCTAAACACTTCCACTAATTAATGTACAAAAGCTAATGCTATGAGTATGATAGTTCACACCTATTGTTGTAGTGCTCAAAGTCAATAAAATTCATTAGTCGTTATATATATAAATATATCAATCGGAGGTTCGGTGTAATTTCATTCAATATAACAATGAAAACAAACACACCTGTATATAACACATGGTCCAATTAATTGAAACTTAAATTAAAAACAGAAGATATAACACTAAGCAAATGAAGAAATGAAGATTGGCAATTTGACTAAAAATATCTGAAAGTCATGATAAATTAGTGCACAATAAATATGGAACTTCAAATTTTTAAAGTTTTTCTTGAGGTTTTCAAAACAGCAATTTGAAAGTAAGTCACCAAAGTCTATTCTAGCCAAAATTTGTCACCATGTGATTGTGTATCACAGTTATAAAAATAATAATAGTATGATTTTTAGTATCCATAATCCAGTGATAACTCAATCCTGAAGTGGCAATATTGTAACAATAGTCACAAGTCATAAATTATCTTGTGTCATTGAATATGTTTAGTTATAATATTAGTAATTAGGGATACATTAAATACAGTCATTCTCGTCTTGCTCAGCTATGTATTAGTCACATAAATGCTTCAGCAATATGTGTTTCTTTGATTCGCATGGCTAACATAAGCAGTAAGCTAATATCACTACAAAAATGGGATAAAATGACCACAATATTTCTAAAAAGCATTAAAAAAACATTGATACTGGGTCACTAAAGCAGTCTGTTGATAACATGTTAGAGTCAGTATAATATACTATAGTACATTGCTTTTACACCTACTTTGCTGTGGTAGTCGAATCATGGCTTCAATTGAAGCTATAAGTAGATACTAAGTTAGTTAAGTTGAAACAGTATCTACCACTCCATCATAATTTCAGTTTTATTGGACATAAACTACAAAGAGTATTGTCGGCTTCTAGTTGGCTTTTCACATATTAAGTTAGACCAGTTTTTGGCTTTGTGGTAAGTCAATATTGGGCTTACATCAACTTGATGAGATTCTGATAATGAGGACAACGGTTGAAATGACAAAATGGTATTCTATGTGTATTTATTAAGATATATATGATACTGTTTAGATTATATAGTACTTGTAGTGTATACTCGGTGATAACATTCCAGTATCAGTTCCAGTATCATTACCAGTAAATGATGTCATTATGTTACTATCATTATGTTGTATCATAGTCTGACAAGAATACACAGTTATATAAACTAATTATAGTATGACTTTTAGTATCCATAATCCAGTGATAACTCAATCCTGAAGTGGCAATATTGTAACAACCACATAAATTTGGCCACAAGTCATGTAATATCCTGTGGCATTGAATATTATCAGCTATAATATAGTAATTAGGGATACATTAAATATAGTTTTTCTCTCTTTGTTCAGCTATGTATTAGTCACCAATATGTGTATCTTTGACTGACATGGCTAACATAAACAAATAACCAAATAACCACAATAATTCATTAAAATAAAGAACATTTTCTGATCTAATTATAAATATGTCAATAAAGATTGATACTGGGTCATTTATGCAGTCTATTAAGTTTAACTGTAAAGCTATGATAACATGTTATAGTCAGTATAACCTACTATAGTGTGAATCTGCTAACATTGTTAAAATGGAAAATACAATTCTTAAAACATCTTTGTAGATTCTAGCTAGTATTTCTTACTTAGGGAAAAGGAAAAACCAATGTGACTTTTTGACTAATTTATAGGACACTATTGAAACTTTATCAAAAGCATTAGATCAAATCCATTATCAACTCTTTCCTGGTAATCCTATTTATTAAGTTATATATGATATTGTTTAGATTATATAGTACCAATAGTATGTACTCACTTTGAACTGAGAGAGTTCCAGTATCATTACCAGTAGATGATGTCATTATGTTACTATCATTATGTTGTATCATAGTCTGACAGGTATACACTCCAGCATTACTAGTATTGACATTAGATATAGTATATTGTACAATGAAGACATGACCATTTTGTGATGGTGTGTACATATTACCACCAGATGGATTGAATGTAGTATTAGCCAATGAGAGACCATTTAGATCATTGTTATCAACTAAGTTAGACACTGTGATAGTACATGTAAAAGTAGCTGTATTTCCTGCAATAACTGATATAGAATCATTGAGTGATACAACTGGAACTGGAACTAAAGGAAGAAAATTAATGTAACAGGAATGTTAAACAAGATTGTAATTAAAAATATTATCCTATAATTGTTTTGTAAGATACTAAATGAAGACTACATAGCTAAACAATTCCATAAATTAAAGTAGAAAAGCTAATGTTATGAGTATGATAGTTCACACCTATTGTCGTAGTGCTCAAAGTCAGTTATGTCAATGAAATTCATTAGTCGTTATATATTTAAATATATCAATCAGAGGTTCGATGTAATTTCATTTCATAGCACATGGTCTAATTAATTGAAACTTAAGTCAAAGTGTAATTGCATTGTAACTAATAAAATAAGATTATGATCATTAAAAATCACTTCAAGTTGTAGAACATATTAGAAACTACAAATATGATCTATCAAGTCTAACATCAACAGTAAAAGTATATTAAATTAATTGATTGTGACTTGTTTGAGTGATAGAATGAAAATTGTGATCAATCAAATGAACAAATCTCCAATAACTCACTTTGTACATTGAGGCTCACAGTATTAGAAATCACAACAGTAGTGTCACTAGTCAGGTTAGCTCTACATTGATATATTCCAGCATGTGATGTAGTAATATTACCTTCAGTAGTAAGGATACTTTGTACAGTAACACTACCATTAACAGAGGTATCTCCAGTATTAATGTTTACAAGAGGAGTGGTATCAGTAATGGTGACATTATTAAAGGACCACTCAATATTGACAGTATCCATACCACAATATAGTATAGTACACTGGACATTAACGGAACAGTTAAAGGTATATGTTGTTGTATCACCAGCAATGGAAACTGAACTTGGTGACTTTGTTAAAGAGACATTTACAATTGTAACATCTAAATGGAAGAAACACAAGTTAACACACATGTATATTTGTATAAATCATTAATATCTACTAAGTTATTATAACTAAACCAACATGTAAATGTAAACAATTTATTATGTATAAGCATCAATCAAATGTTACACATATCATTGTGACACTGTTAGTGGTAATCAGTATATGCACAACAGTTTGTTTATGACAGGAAATTCATTAGGACAGTAGCTTTAAAAATCCTTGAGTCAGTAGGTCATAAAATCATAGAAAGAAGGATACAACCACAAATATACTCTGTATGTGCTAACCATAAATCCTAAAGAAAAAATTACTACCTAATTAAACAATGTGAAGAATGGAACATTAAAATCAATATTTCTTAAATGATTGTTTCAAGTGACAATATCAAAAGACCTCACAAAGAGAAATTTGAAATTTTGTTAAACAGAAATCTTGTGGCAACAATATTAGGTATCCACAATATGCAAAGAGTTATATATAGAGAGAGTTGTGATGTTGTTAATGACAGAAGAACATTTTATTTAATTTAATTTCCTTACATCAGTTATTTTAATAATGGTTTAAATTTTATAGTTATTTTATTATTGGAGTTGATGGACTGAATATACATTGTTGGATGTAGTATTGTTTTTACACACATGCTTTAATTTTGCTAATAATACATACTTTGACCATTTATGAGTACTTACTTACCACTTAAGCCTGATCCAGAGCTAGATCCAGAGCCTGAAATGATGGACATACACATGAAATAAAAAGTAAATTATATAGTTTTAAGTAATGATGTAATATATAAAAGTATTAAATGATACAAAATGATTAGTATCATAAAGTATTTTGTAATAACTAGCAGTACATTTAATTAAGCATAACAAGAAAGTAGATATTAGTCAAATTATAATACACTTATATATATATATATCTTTAATATTATATATATATATATATATATATATATATATATATATATATATATATATATATATATATATATATATAGTTATAATTATATATCTGGTAAATGGCTTATTAATATGTTTAATGTGGAATTTTTTATTCAGTTTGTGTTCATCAAATATGAAACTATAAACAAGGAAAGTTAACACACTTGTACTGGAGGATTAGCACTTTAAAGGCAATGACTGTGTGGAAAATCTTGTTAATCTTTCCAATAATACCTGTTGTACCTGCTTGGGTGGCTGCTTTGTTAAGAAGATATTGAAGTTATAAGAAATTTCCTTTTGAGACATCAAAAAGTCTACCCTACTTAGCAAAACATTAGAGTGGTATTTGTTGCCATGTTTGTTATGATGAGATTACAATGTATCTCACATACAGCATTAATATTAGGAGTGCAAAAAAATGTCATCAAGTATTTATAACAGTTGATTCTCAAAGGTCCATGGCAATGTCTTTTCAGAACTATTGAGATTAATTAGGATAGATAAAAGTACAGTACAGTACACCTAACCAAACTTAACCGCAAGAGTGATTTCCTGACAAGTTAGTTAGGAATCACCATAACCATGTTCCAGTCTTTAAGGCAGCAAGAGTGCTTAAACAAGCCCTGTCTCTAATGTATGGTGATCCAGTGCACTTTGCAAGACAGTATTGCCCAGCCAGAGAAGCTTGTCACATAGAAAAAGTAATATGAGAGTCTTAGCTTGAGGATAACACATAATGACTTATGGGTGTCAAAACAACTGCTACTAAAAAGCTGCAGCATAAACGTCTCTTAAGCCTAGACCACCTAGATGAATAATTAGAGTTGCTTAGAACCAGAAAGTACATGTAATGGTCTCCAAACAATTACGTAGATTCAAATCAAACTATAGTGGGAGAGTACTAGGTAGATGATTGAGCTTGCACAGACTCAAACAGCTCCTTTGTAAATGCAGCTCAACTCAAGGATAATCCAGATCCTGTAGACATAAAAAGAAGATGCTGAGAGTCCACTCTACCCTTGAATTGATATGTAGGACTCCAATTGTGTTACTGTCATTGACAGAAGTTGGGTATGTATCTATCTATATCTCTTTGGCTTAGTCTCTGTATACAAGCTTCAATCTGCAGGGCAATAAAATTACCCTAATGCCAACAACAAACCCTGTCAATAAACAGGTGTCTTCTTCCTCCATGATGAGGAAAGAACAGGTTGGCTTTAGTAAACAGAGAAAGGTGGACAAAGCCCCAATGACCATCTACACAAGCATTGGAGAACTCTGAGCAAAAACTTAAGCATGGGAAGCATGTGGTACATATGAAGCACTAAGAGAAGCATATCTTAATCTATAAAGAATGTGAAACCACTCAGTAATTTGATTGGCTAAATAAAATACCTGATGACTGAACTTCATCCAGGGCTAGGTCAAAATGTTGTAGTCCTTGTAATTGCAGTATTATCTGACAAAATATGCAGAATCAACAATAAAAAGATGTCAAAATATTTGATGGTTAGCACAAACGGTCACTGCAACATTACCTAAGTCTCACAGAATGATAACTGCCGATCCAGACATCATAACAAATTTGCAAGCAGTACGTACCATGTGCTTGTGCTTTTCTAAGAAAGAGACCTCAGACCAACAGTCGCATGTTATGTGAAAGTAATTATTGGCTATATACAAAAAGTGTGTAATCGAGAAAAATTGCCATCACACAGAGGACAACGTATACAATCCTGTCTTTCAGAAGGATCTTTGTAATGTTTTTAGCACCAAGAATTATTGCTATCATTTCACTAAGATATCTTCTATGTGAAAACTGTCTACTTCCAAATATCGTATTTCTTTATTCAAAAGTCTCTTAATTACTTCATTAGTTTAAATGTAATTGTGACTATTGATCACATGACCTTCTAATTATGTCTCTTTTTTTATCAGACACTCAATATCAGTGCCTATATAGGGAAGGGCCAGGTTAATCACTGAAATGTATTGTCAGAAAACATAGAGTATCTTGTCCAAGACAAATCAGAATATCTCAATACTTACCAGCTTTTTTTCTTAGAAAATATCCATGTTATGAATGATTTAAAAGCTAAGCAATCTTTTTAAATATTACAGTGAAAATTGGTGAA
Organism: Xestospongia bergquistia; assembly: GCA_963965975.1. Lineage (NCBI taxonomy): Eukaryota > Metazoa > Porifera > Demospongiae > Haplosclerida > Petrosiidae > Xestospongia > Xestospongia bergquistia. The sequence goes on along the minus strand of OZ014420.1, from coordinate 4,994,605 downwards.
AATGCTGAATTGTTTTCATTTCTTCTCCTTCTTTTTTGTCCACAAAAATAACTCAAAAAAAAAAAGAAGATAGCCATCATTTTCACAGTCGCAGCATAATTTGAAATGAACTACCTGCTTTTCTATCTCACATTTTGAGCACTTCTGAAATAAAATCAAGTAATTTCAGAACGTTACTATGAAGAACTACCTTAAAGAAGCCTTTTCTTACAAAAAATTAATATAGACGGAAAGAAACGAATCAGAACAAAAATATTAGTCTTTTACTTATCGCAGGTATAGACTTTTGCCTGTTTTGGTGTTCAGCTTAAAATATCCAGAATAATTATTGCATGACTGATAATCTAATGACTGTAGGACTAGCGATCATGCTATGAATTAAGTATCATTACAACTTTCCTGTTGTGTACTGGATTGACATCCATTCCAAGATTCCAGCTAATTTACTGCTATTACTCTAGTCATAATAATTATTATTGATTCAACAGAATAGGTAAGAATGCTTTTTGTGAGCTGGTCGAACATTAAACCTCACCGCCTTTCAAAATGCTACAACCTTTTGTATATTGGGTATCAAAACACTTCCATTTAAAAATCCAGCAAACAAGGAAATAAAAAGTTTTTTGTTTTGTAGGAATGATGCAATCATCATTCCTACTATTATATCTTTTTTGCATTCTTTGTACTGGACTGATATTAGCCATCCCTACATTTTTTTCATTTTTAGGACATGTTTTTTATTCACTAGTCTATATAAAATGGTGATAAAGTAGATAATTATTATATAATGCTTGCAAAATCTGGACTATAGCTTTAGTAGTAATCTCTATTGATTTATGTTTCTTAGACTATGAAAGTGCAAACTGGCAAATATTACAAGCTAATTTTAAAATGGTTAGTGCATGCATTAACTGTTATAATTGGAACATTTTAAAAGTTTAAGAATATTGGGAGTAACATTACTAGCAACATTATATAGCATTTATTTTTGTCATTAGACAATAATATTGGGAATTTATTATTGCCATATAATATTAGAGGCACCATTCACAGCTGGATCATTGATACTAAAATAAAACTTCATCTTCTGCAAAGACTTTTCCTTTTTTGAACTAACTGCATACTGTCAAGGCGTTCTTTACAAACCTTACTGTTAGTTGATTTTATTACATCAGTATGGGTGTGGTTACAAGATGTTTTTGTGTAGTTTCAATACATACTTTTGCACTAAAATCAATATTACATGTCCAACAAAAAGGCTTTGTGTTGGTATAAACTTTTTACAATTAGGATGTTTGTTATAACCACTAGGATCAGAGTTACTCTATACATCCCCAGATAATAGAAGGAAAATAACATTAATTACTATAACAGAACAACTGTTAAGCTGACAAAAATTAGACAGATTAATTTGGTCTGAACTAGCAAGATTGTGTTGATTAATCTTACAACTACCTGAATGAACAAAGCATCTTGCCACTTTTTTAATGATATCAGAACATAAATAAGAGACTTTAAAACTCTGTGTTGGAAAGACTTGATTAAAAATATGAAACCACACTTTAATTAGTTTGACTCAATCTTAGGTTAGTAAAAATACCACTTTAAATTTGCTTCACAAACTGGGGCAGTAGGGCAGATAGAAACTCGAACAGGTGTCTATCATACCTTCGTCAGTGAGGAAAAGAAAATGAATATATCATTTCTAAATACAGCAAATTGACAAAATGCTGCCAACAAAAAGGTATTACAGAATGAGTTCAGGATGAATAATGTATTATCTATTTACATATGTTTTACATTTTAAGACATGTTGAATCTGTTGGGCTTTTCACATTTTTGGTAGGCGGTCTGGATTTCTTAATAATATTATTTATAATTTTATTGCTAAAATTAATCATTTTCCATTTTAGTGAGGCAACAAGGGAGCAATACAACTTCACATAGATGGAAACATTATAATCCACAAAGCAATTAGAAATAATTAATGTTTAAAACAGGAACAGCACTCATAGTATATAAAGACAAAAGTAAACATCTATGTTTTTATAACTAAAAGAACATGTAAGTGTAAACATTTTATTGTCCAAAATAATCAATTTAATGGTTACATACATGTTTTAGGAGAAACTACATGTACCATATCACTCTGACACTAGTACACTCTGTACGTACAATACATACAATGCCATATTATATACAAATTGCTATAACAGATCTATTATATGGCAAACCATTCAAAGGATCTAATGATAACTATATATATATAGTACTACATGTTATGCCATTGTCTAACTTTGGCCTTGTGATGTAACAAGACATGACACATGATCTAGGTAGAAACTAAATGTACTATCTATACATAAAGAATATGTAACAGCATAACCAGAAAAAGTTCTACTTTTTATCACATCATCTCTTCTATATCAAACTCATAATAAACATAGGCTGCATACAGTGTATGATCATACATGACTATACTACAAACACAGCCTGTTCTGGGGGGCATAGTTATTCCCATATATAATTTCATATATATCAATAGATCATTAAGTAGAGAAATATTAAGGTAGTTGCAGTGGCTAACAGTCAGATAACAATTTTTAGCGCTAACCGTCTGTCAGCATAATATGCGTACATAAGTGGTCAGTATTACCAATGATACAACAAGTCTCAGTTCTCCATTTTTGGCAGGTGCACCATTTCTAGGCTTTTATTGTTACTTAATAAAACGCGGAGCTCAAGTACCACAAGCAGTCTCTTAGAATTGAGTGTCAGTGAGATGTTTCCAGTTAGGTTGAATCCCTGACTTTGGTTGTATATTGTAGTTCTATTATTTAGGGAAGCTGAGGACCGACAGTCTAATCCAATTTACTACTGTAGAAGGTGTACAAAGTGTATTGATGATGAAACAGCTGTTTAATATGGTATCATTTTGGGTGTATAAATTTAGTTAGAAAGCCCAAGTCACATCCGTATATTATGCTGACGGACGGTTAGTGCTAAATATTGTGATCTTCATGCCGGATGGTTAGCCACTGTGTAAGGTATTTTCTAACTCAGAACAGTTGCATGTTTTGCTAGTGTATTATGAGAACAAACAATAGTCTTTTTACTTTGTGTAAGCATATTAATTTGATTATATATATAATGTATTCTATGCATAATAAATAAGTTCATACACGTAAGTATCTATCTCCAAACAATCTAATGACTCATGTTGACTAAGATTCATGCATGATGTAAAGACTGACTTAATTATTGCTGATTCTGTGAAAATGTACATTATGTACACATCAAAGAAGCTTAAGAATGAAAAATGGCCAACTCATAATTAAGATTATATATATATATATGTGTAGTTATTAAACTGACTTACTTTGACCTTGAAGTACAACAAGAAAGCACACGATGAGCTGGAAATGGTTGGCTTTCCATTCTGCATGCATCTTCAATTATTTATAACAAGAATTGATGTCACATTCAGAGCAAGGAGGTTTTTGTTCCAACAGCTAATTTATTGAACTTGAGTTCCAAAGTTCAGAGAATAAACAAAATTATCATTTCCTCTTCCATATATGGAGAATTAATAAAATTTTTATATTCATAGATATGTATATATGAAGCTTTCCATACATTCTTGACACCTTCATATGTCAAATGTTTATAGGCTTACTCATCCAAGGACATAAAGCAGCTAAATAACGTCTAAAACCAAAATCTATTAATCTTGTGAATCATTATTAATATTGTAAAAATATTAATAATGATTCACAACAGTCGTTGTTGGATATTTTTACAATATTAATAATGATTCACAAGATTAATAGATTTTGGTTTCAGACGTTATTTAGCTGCTTTATGTCCTTGGATGAGTAAGCCTATAAACCTAAAGCCTATAGTATTGGTTCAGGTCCTAATGGAAATGCTACTGGTAGAACTGCTGAAGATGGTATGTGTATAAATTATTGTTATAATTATTATTATATTATCATTAAATTATATAGTTCCCAGTACAGTACTGGCATATATCATCACAGTATAAGTTACATTTGACTGTAAGTTAATAAAGACTACACTTGTGCAAGTAGATGGAACAATCTTCATTAATGAATACTCAGGTCCAATTAATGTGACAGTATAGTTACCAATAAAACCATTTATAAGTATTAATGGATACCAAGTCACATATATTGCTGTATCATTGACATGAGTAGCATTAAGTCCTTTAATAGCTGGAGGAGCTGGGCAAAGAATTGATTCAATAAAATGTATTTTTTATTAAATCATGTTATACCTCCTTCCTTTGTGAAAGCAGTTAGTGTCACTTCTGGTCCATTTCCAGCACTAGTAGCTGCACTCACACTGATATTATAAGGAACATATTTAGCTAAGAGTAGAAGAGGCCTCATAATTTCCACAATGTAAAACACTTACCTAATCCACCAATAATGACATATGGCATAGTACCATTAACAGTACTACTGCCAGCAATAGTACCATTAGTATAGTATGTCACTATAACAATATATGAAGTAATGATACCATTAGGTAGAGCTGGTTGACTCCATGAAATATTGAAGGATGTATTGGAGAGAGATGAGACTCTTAGATATGTCACTGTACTGGGAACTATATAATTTAATGATAATATAATAATAATTATAACAATAATTTATACACATACCATCTTCAGCAGTTCTACCAGTAGCATTTCCATTAGGACCTGAACCAATACTATAGGCTTTAGGTTTATAGGCTTACTCATCCAAGGACATAAAGCAGCTAAATAACGTCTGAAACCAAAATCTATTAATCTTGTGAATCATTATTAATATTGTAAAAATATCCAACAACGACTGTTTTAATTGATCATTATATAGTATTACCTTTATTTCTTATGTACAAAATTGTATGGTTCCTATAGACAAAATGAAAGGGATTCCACAAGCAATAAGTAATTTTTAATGATTTTTCCTGGATTTAAACATAGACATCTACTTGTAAATGATACTTGAACACAGCATGATTATAAGTTAATAGGAAGTTTGGTCAAAACCATAATACTTAATTCTTTATAGAAACTAATGGAAACACAAACACATAAATAAACAATAAATAAAAGGAAGTGATGTTTTATTATCACATGTCACTCTATCCAAGTACTGACTTTGAATTAATTAGTCAGAGACACAAACAAGTATTCTAGCAATACCAGACTTTAGTTTCATAAGGAATAAATGATAATAATGAAAAAGTAAGTTACATATGTTTGGTATTTAGTGTGTCTATGTACCTTTTAGTGTGTATGTAGTTAGTATAAGTATAGGAAGACAATAAATTCATACAGTACATATTAACTTAATGACTGATAACCTACATGAAGTCTGCGACTTAAAATATGCAAAATTCTACTTAAAATACAATATGTGACACCTAGCAGCCTTTGTTTGTCTTAAATATAAATAGTCTTTACTTATTTGGGGGCTGTTCTCATGTTTGATGTGTGAGACACTAAGCTGATTAGATGTCATTCATTGTTCATTAATATAATCAATTCATCTATTTAATCTCCTCACATCATGTTTTCTATTCACCTACAACTGTATTATTAACTTTATTAATGAGCAGCAAGTGACAAGTTGTCATATATTAATATTATAAGTTGAAGTGATGGTATCTGAAGACAATGGTAAGAGTATTTATTGAAGTACCTGAAGGTTCTCATGGCAAATATGTACTTGTTTCCTTTGGTCCATTGGATGGCTCTACTAACATAAATTGTCTTGTTTCTAATGGATCAATTTACCTATAGAATCAGTCAAGAGAGCTATACTTTGTGGTTTGTATTTATTATAATATTATAAACATAGAAACAAATTTAATTAATAAAGTCTTTTGACTAGCATTGTTGTAAATGTACATTATCCTTTTGATTGGAATGATGTTGCTATAATGTTTCTGGAAAGGAAGACATCTGGAGACTATGACAGTGCCCCAGCTGTAATCTGTCCATGCAATCAGCCTAATTAATTTTTCATAAGTGCTAATAAAACATCTTAATTCTATCTGATGTCTTTGAATAACAACTATTATTATATATATCAAGAACTTATCCAGAGAAAGTATAATGTAAAACAAAATTGTAAGTGGCATTTTAAATGTTATTGATCCAGCATACAGTATTTATAGTGTTAATTGATATCATATACATTTAGTTCAGCTTGCTACACTAGATTGTTTGAAATATAGTGTTTCCAATAATATATAGTTCCTTCTATAGTAAAAATGCAACAACTGAATGATGATACAGCACATATAAATATAGTAATGAACTACTTAAAGTTTATGATCATCATGACATTCATTATTATGTAATTATACACGCAATACCTCTTGCTCTGATTTAAGACCATTGGTATGACATTGGATCTCTCTGCCAATTAAATCTTTTACTTGATGATTGCCATCAGAATCAAGAAGAAAGTGGCACTTACTATTTAATTAACCAATCTATAATAACAGCAATGGTTAGTATGAGCAGACAAGACATCATTATCACTGTAGTACTTAAAGCTCCTAAATTTATAATGTCTCTCAGCAATTTCATCCTTTCCTCCTGTCACGTTTGTGTCTAATTAAACTTTATTTCCAGCTGTTACTGTAAGGAATATAATCACTAGAGTTCTGTTAATGGTACAATACTACATACTAGACTGCAAAGAAGAACAGTTGCGCTATGATAAAGCCACGCCCTTAGCTAGTTAGACTTTATTTGAACTTTTAAAAATATCACAACAGCAATGAACAACTGTTTCTAAAATAATTTAGCGTTATAATTTATTTATTTATGAGTAATTCCTTGTCTGACTGTTCTTCAGAAATATAATAATCATTACATGATATCATTTCTATATTTAAAGTATCAGCAGGTACGTTTGATTTAATATCACAATCAGGAGCATCATAAACAGGACTTGTTCTCTCTTCACTCTTACCACATGGTGGATGTCGCATCCTTAAAAGGAATGATATCCATTATAACTATGTGCTGTAATAATAAAACTTACATGCACAAACATAACAGCACACATATAATGGCAAGAATTATAATGACAACTGTTATTATTGTACCCAATATGACTATACCTGCATTGTTCTTGCCAGAAATGTCTAATACAATAATACATAGTACCTAAACTATCAAACAAACACTTACTTTCAGTTGGTAAAGTTGATTGCAAAGGATCAACGATTATAATGGCTGGTTCACCTTTTCCTCCTCCAGTAGTACTGGCATATATCATCACAGTATAAGTTACATTTGACTGTAAGCTAATAAAGACTACACTTGTGCAAGTAGATGGAACAATCTTCATTAATAAATACTCAGGTCCAATTAATGTGACAGTATAGTTACCAATAAAACCATTTATGAGTATTAATGGATACCAAGTCACATATATTGCTGTATCATTGACATGAGTAGCATTAAGTCCTTTAATAGCTGGAGGAGCTGGGCAAAGAATTGATTCAATAAAATGTATTTTTTATTAAATCATGTTATACCTCCTTCCTTTGTGAAAGCAGTTAGTGTCATTTCTGGTCCATTTCCAGCACTAGTAGCTGCACTCACACTGATATTATAAGGAACATATTTAGCTAAGAGTAGAAGATAGCCTCATAATTTCTACAATATAAAACACTTACCTAATCCACCAATAATGACATATGGCATAGTACCATTAACAGTACTACTACCAGCAATAGTACCATTAGTATAGTATGTCACTATAACAATATATGAAGTAATGATACCATTAGGTAGAGCTGGTTGACTCCATGAAATATTGAAGGATGTATTGGAGAGAGATGAGACTCTTAGATATGTCACTGTACTGGGAACTATATAATTTAATGATAATATAATAATAATTATAACAATAATTTATACACATACCATCTTCAGCAGTTCTACCAGTAGCATTTCCATTAGGACCTGAACCAATACTAGTTGCAGCACTTACAAAACAAATATACTCAGTGTAGGCTTTAATCATTACATTAGTAATGACAGCAGTAGTACTTGTAACAGTCATTCTATCTACTTCATTACTTTCTCCTAACTCAGTACAGTAATAGTTATAACTTATAATGATACCATTTTGTAATGTCATATCAGGAGGAGTCCAAGATAAAATAAATACATTAGGTTGACTTGATGTGATATTAATGGAGAGAGGAGGACCACTAGGAGCTGACAAACACACAATATAATCAATGATGTAATAATGACTACATACATACCTGCTTGTCCAGTAACATTACTTACACTAGCAGAAGGTCCTACTCCAGCAGCTGTAGCAGCAGTTACATTACATGTATATTGTCTAAATGGTTCTAGTCCAGTGAGTGTAGCATTCCTCAATGATGAACTATTAGTCATCATATCACTGCTATAATAAGACATTGTAGCATTATCATCAGAACATGTGTAGTTATAGTCAATGATGACTCCATTAGGTTGAGATGGTGGTTCCCATGAGAGATAGAGTGAAGTTGAGCCAAGACTTCTCAACCTCAAATTAGTTGGTTCACTAGGAGCTATGTATGATCAGTAATAATAAAATAATGAAATAAAGTGATTTTACCTGATTCTGAAGTAATACAATTACTAATACTACTGTAGTTTTTACCAATAGTATTGACAGATTCCACTCGATAATAATACATAACATTGATATTTAGTCCTTGTATTGTCACATTGTATTGTATATTAGTAGCTGTTATGAACATTAAGTTGTCAATATTGTTAGTATTAAAAACACTACTGATCATATTAAGTTCATCCATTGATGTACCAAATATTACAGTATAATTTTCTGGTGTATATGATACTTGAGGTATAGTCCAGGAGATGGTAGCTGTAGTAGGAGTTACACTAACTGGTCCAAGTACAGGTTGTACTGGAACAGCAGGACCTATAATAATTAGTATATATGTCATGTTAATATATTGGATATATAGTTATACCTTTAACAATAACTGTGACACTATCTGAAGTCATTGCTGTACCAATAGCTCCAATGATAGTAACAGTAGCAGTACAAGTGAAAGTAAATGTACCAGATGATATACCATGAACAGTTAAATTACTCTCAAGTCCATTATTCATAACACTTCCAACTCCATATATATCTTCTTGTGGCCATGAAAATATAACAGAGTCTGTATTATAAGTAGGAGAAGTAATATCAATTACACAGTTAAGACTGAACATATCATAAGGTGGTGTGTTCAAACATATCACATCAGTTGGAGTAACTGTCACTTTTATAACTAAAGAATAGATTATAAAATAGATAGACTTATCAACTATCATATAATGTCACTTATTAGTATTATAACAATATTTACTATTACTGTTTAAATTTACTTACTTATAACATAGAGAGTTCCAGTATCATTAGCAGTAGATGATGTCAGTATGTAACTATCACTATGTTGTATCATAGTCTGACAGGTATACACTCCAGCATTACTAGTATTGACATTTGATATAGTATATTGTACAGTGAAGACATGACCATTTTGTGATGGTGTCTTGATATTACCACCAGATGGACTGAATGTAGTACTAGCTAATGAGAGACCATTTAGATCATTATTATCAACTAAGTTAGACACTGTGATAGTACATGTAAAAGTAGCTGTATTTCCAGCAATAACTGATATAGAATGATTGAGTGATACAACTGGAACTGGAACTAAAAGAAGACAATGAATACAATATTCAAACTAATACAAGGTTTTATAAGTTGCTTATCTAAAAAGTAAACACAACACTATTTTGACTACTAATATATTATGAAATTGATGGTTATGCAGTTACATAATTATTAGTAACAAAACAGTATTATGCTTATGTTTTCAACAAAAACAAGTTTACACTTGCAACCTGTATAACCAAATAATGGTTAAATCAACCAATCAGGTTTTACAGTGATATATATTAAGGTTAAGGATTAGAGTGGAAAAAACATTTTACTGTTTAGTTTATACAATAGCAACATTTTAGCTAGAAAACTAATGGAACTCACAACAGTCAGAATATCTACAAATGTACAAAAGCTGGTAAATGTTTTCCTTTTATAAAGGAATATGTATTTACTACCTGTTACCTGTACATAGTCTCATACCCAGTCTACCATGAATTCAGCAAACAACAATAATCACACCTTTTTGTTGATACATTTTATGGGATTACCATGTATAAGGGACAAAATGACCACAATAATAATAATAATATCATTACAACATGGAACGTATGCTGTCCACATACATTACATAATCCAATAAAGATCGAATTGATACTGGGTCACTAAAGCAGTTTCTTGATAACATGTTAGAGACAGTATGACCTATTATAGTGTGAAGATGCTAAGATTGTCAAAATGAAAATACAATTCTTCATAGATAAATAGAAATTCTAGCTAGTATTTCTTCCTTAAGATGAAAAAAGAATAAACCATTTCACTTTAAAGGGCACTATTTAGCAGCAATATATCATTAACTCTTTAATTCCAGGTTATTCTATATATTAAGCAATGTATGATATTGTTTAGATTGTATAATACTTATAGTATATACTCACTGATAACAGAGAGAGTTCCAGTATCACTACCAGTAGATGATATCAATATGTTACTATCATTATGTTGTATCATAGTCTGACAGGTATACACTCCAGCATTACTAGTATTGACATTAGATATAGTATATTGTACAATGAAGACATGACCATTTTGTGATGGTATGTTCATATTACCACCAGATGGACTGAATGTAGTACTAACCAATGAGAGACCATTTAGATCATTATTATCAATTAAGTTAGATACTGTGATAGTACATGTAAAAGTAGCTGTATTTCCAGCAATAACTGTTACATTTTTGAGTGACACAACTGGAACTGGAACTAAAGGAAGACAATAGTAATGTTAACAAAGTATATTTGTAAAAACCACCCTAAGATTATTTTTAAGGGAAGTTTGCTTGAGTAAAAAAGTAATAAGGTTAACACCTAGTGATTTGTCAGAAGCTTTGGTATGTCAACAACAAGACTATTCTTCCTTAGAATAATGATTGGTTATGATTTCATGACATGGCCAGGGGTGTGTGGGGCTAAATGACCACAATAATAATAATATTAAAATATAGAACATTTGCAGTTCTATGTACATTAGATAATCCAGTAAAGATAATTCAACAAAGATTGATGCTGGAAAACTAAAGTGGTCTGTTGAGTGGTATCAGTATTGATATTCATTGGATGCTGTGTTATATATATTAGAGTCAGTACAAACAAGTGAAGTGTGAAGATGCTAAATTGTACAATACAATTCTTAAAACATTAACTTTTATCTTCTATTGACACACTATTAAGCCTTAACAAAAGCATAAGATCAAATATACTATCAACCCTTTCCAGGTTATCCTATATATTTAGTTATATATGATATTGTTTAGATTATATAGTACCAATAATATATACTCACTGATAACATAGAGAGTTCCAGTATCATTACCAGTAGATGATGTCAGTATGTTACTATCATTATGTTGTATCATAGTCTGACAGGTATACACTCCAGCATTACTAGTATTGACATTAGATATAGTATATCGTACAATGAAGACATGACCACTTTGTAACAGTGTGTTCATATTACCACCAGATGGACTGAATATAGTACTAGCCAATGAGAGACCATTTAGATCATTGTCTTCAACAAAGTCAGACACTGTGATAATACATATAAAAGTAGCTGTATTTCCAGCAATAACTGTTACATCTTTGAGTGATACAACTGGAACTGGAACTAAAGGAAGACAATAAATATAATATTTAAAGCACTTAAGTGTATAGTCTAAACACAGAATATATGACATTAATCTAAGGTAGAAGAATTACTACCTAATTAATAAGGTTAATCAATAATAAATCCAGGTATACAATGGGACATTGAATGAATAGATTTTAAAGATCATATATATGAAGTGATACAATGTCATGTACTCTATTTTGTTGTTGTACTTTTTGGCAATGGTATCCTTACATATTTAATTCTCACTTTATCATGCTTGTTTCTAATTATAGCAGTAATATGTTTTAAAAACCATACATACATATTAAGCACCTTTTTTATGAGTTAATTAGAATATGCTCCTATGAGCAAAATGTATGAGCAAACTGAATTTTACTGTCATATGATATAATACTATTTATTACACAATTTTGATGATAAGCTATAAATTCAGTATATGGAAAACAGTTTTGTCATTAATTAAGTCCCTTATAATAGTATATTAAATGATTAATGATATTTAATACTGTACTGCTTGACAAAAAGAAGTGTAATTACATTGTAACTAATAAAACAAGTGATGTTAGTTTCTTTGCAATTGTCATGCTGCCACTGCATGAGAACTAACTAAATACTTAGATTAAAATAGGCAACAGGATTGCACAAAGACCTATGTAAACAGTACATGTAGTAAATGGTGTTAAAACTCTAGGTGTGGAAAGTGCCAATTTAACTATAATAGATGTATTAGTGACAGTCACAGTCCAAGTGACAGTTTTGTAAGATGGTTTACACATTTCTTTGTTAACTTGTGTATTTTGTAGATTTAATGTAGCTTTTATAACAATATATTGGTATTCTTACAGCTCCTAGATGTATCTACTTACTGCAACAACTGTCAGCAAAGAAAGAAGGCTATCAAGGTAAGTAAAATTTGCTATAACTTCAAAACAAAACGTTTTTATGAAAATTCCCATGTTAAAATTCTAGAGAAGTGTATTTGTACTCAGAGTAGTTTTATTAGAGCAAACATTTGTTCTGTCTTGCCTGTTTTTTTGAAAGGGTTTTCTGACTTTTTAAGTTTTGTCTTCCATTGATAGTCTTTTAGCTAGAATGACTACTAGTGTTTAACCTTGGCTTTTTCTCTCTCAAGTTTTGTAGCTGTACACATGACAAAGTACTGTAACCCTCACCCACACAGTGAGTAGTGGGGGTTAATAACTTACTTTGTACATTTAGTGTCACATTATTAGACATCACAACATCAGTGTCACTAGCCAGGTTAACTCTACATTGATATATTCCAGCATGTGATGTAGTAATACTACCTTCAGTAGTAAGGATACTTTGTACAGTATCGTTACCATTAACAAAGGTGTCTTCAGTATTAATTTTTACGAAAGGAGAGGTATCAGTAATGATGACATTATTAAAGGACCACTCAATATTGATAGTATCCACACCACAATATGGCGTATTACACTGGATTTTAACAGAACAGTTAAAGGTATATGTTGTCATACTACCAGCAATAGGTATTGAATTTGGTGACTTTGTTAAGGAGACACTTGAAATTGTAATGTCTAAATGGAAGAAATACAAGTTAACATATATGTATATTTGTATACATCAGTACTATATCAATGCAAAAGTAAACACTTATTAAGTTATTATAGGTAAAACAACATGTAAACGTAAAGAATTTTATTCTGTAAAATCATCAAGCTATAATGTTACACATATCACTGTGACACTAGTGGTAATCAGTATATACACAACAGTTTGTTTATGACAGGAAATCCATTAGGACAGTTGAACAACTTTAAGTCACAAATTAACACTTATTTATACTTAAAGATAACTACATACTTATACACATTACACATTACCTGCAGCATATTTTAAAAATCCTTGAGTCAGTAAGCTATGAAACCATTGAAAGAGAGAAACTTTCACAAATACAGTCTATATGTGCAAACCCTAAAGACAAAAGTTACTACCTAATTAATCAAGTTAATCTATAATTAATCGAGGTGCAGAATGGAAGGTTAAAGGAAGATTTAAAAAAAAGATATTTGAAGCAACAATATCAACAGAGCTCACTAAGATGGAAAAATCAGATTGCTGTTAAACAGAAATCTTGTTGTAACAATATTAGGTGTCCATAATATGAAAAGAGATTCATATAGAGAGAGTTCTGATGTTGTTTTTATTTCATTTCATTTCTTACATCAGTTTTTAACGATTATTTTATTATTGGAGTTGGTGGACTGAATATACATTGTTAGATATAATGTAGTTTTAATACACATGCTTTAATTTTGTTAATAATATATACCCTAACCACTAATAAGTAGTTACTTACCATTTAGGCCAGACCCTGAGCCAGATCCAGAACTAGATCCAAAGCCAAATCCAAAGCTAGATCCAGAGCCTGAAATAGTATATACATATTAAATAAGAAGTAAACTAAATTATGTATATAGTTTAAAGTAATGATGTAATATAAGAAAGCAATACAATGAAATAGTATCATAAAAAATTTTATAAGTAACTAGCAGTACATTTAATTAAGCATAACAAGAAAGAGTCTTCTATAAACATTTCTCAAATATAATACATTTATTGTATATGTATACTGTATATTAATTATATCTATACATATCATGTAATATAATTGCCGAGCACCTTAGCGCGAGGCAAATAATCGTGCGTCGCATCTCGCAGATAGTTTGTATGTATGTATGTATGTATGTATGTGTCACACTTGAGAATGCAATTATTTCAGCCCAACCCGCAAAGGCGCAAACATATGCTCACGTGCTCCTGAAATGGCACTGTTGCTATTATTCTCCAGCTGTGCATGGAATCATGTGTGCTATCTTCCCTGGCCCAGCTACTTTAACAGAAAGATAAAAATAATATCTGCATACAAAAATGTATGCAATTCACTGCGCGAGGCTCTACACTGCGTATACGTATGTCTAGTTATATATCTGGTTAATGTCTAAATATATTTAATGTGGAATATTTATTTATTCATTTTGTGTTCATCAAATATGGAAGTATAAAGAAGGAAAGTTAACACACTCTCTAAGCTCCCCAGATTGATCAATGACCCTGCCACAGCAATTTTGCAGAAACATAATGAGGATACCTAACCAAAGCTATGTGAATTTATGACAAGCATGGCAAGGCCATTATTATAGGGTTAACAATTGTCATTTTCCAGTCCTTATGGGAGTAAGAGTGCTCAAGCAAGCTCTGTCTCTAATGCATGCTGATACGCTGCAATTGTGTTATTGTCCTTGACAGAAATTGGGTTCATATTAAATTTCTTTGACATAACCTCTGTACAAGCTCCAATCCACAGCACAATAAAATTATCCTGATCCCAACAATGAACTCTGTCAAATATCAAACATTTCTTTTCTCAATGATGAGGAATGCACAGGTTGGCTTTAACAAATAGAGAAAAGTGCGTGGACAAGCCCCACAAATCATAGCATTAGAGAGCTCTTATGAAAGAACTTGAAATAATATGGGAAGTGTTTACGTGTACATATGTAGTGCTATAAAACTGAGAGAGTAATCAATAAAGAATGCAAAACCACTCATTATTTCATTGGGTGAATAAAGTACCTGCTGACTGAAGTACAATGAGGGCTAGATCAGAATGTTATCTATAGTCATTGTAGTTGCAGTCTCATCTGACACTCAGGCCAACAGTCACATGTTATGTAAGTTATTAATATGGCTACAAAAAGTGTTAATTCAAAATAAGAATCATGCAAAGGACAACAAATATAGTCCTGTGTTCCAGAGGATCCTTTCATAATGTTATTAGCATGGAGAGATATTGCTCTTATATAAGTAATATACTCTATGTGAAAATTATCCATCTCCAAAAATCTCTTTTCTTTATTCATAAGTCAATTACTTCATTAGTTTAAAAATAGTTACGACTAATGTATTGCATGAGCTTCCAATTTTGTCTTACCAAGTATATTAGTAGGAGTAGGTGAAATTGTAGGGTAGGAAGGAGAAGTAGGATGACAACCAATATCAGCTACATCATCGCAACAATCATTTAAAATGTAACAGATTTGATCACAATAGCATCCATTAATTGAACAAGGTGATGATATACAACATCCAGAATAGCTGAGATTTAGTCTCAAACATGAACCTAACAATAAGACATATGTATATAAGCATATTCATTTTGTGTATATTGCTCACTTACCTTGAATAAAATGTGGTGTAGGTGTAACTATAGCACTACTTAAAGATGAAGTGACAGTGGATGAAAAAATTGCTGTAAGATGCGTACTACTTGTTGCTTCATTTCCTGTATCTGTATAAAAATGCATGGTGATAAAGTTAATAATTATTATATAATGCTTGCAAACTCTTGATTATATTTTTAGTAGCATTCTCTTTTGATGTATGTTTCTTTGACTATGAAAATGAAAACTAGCAAATACTACAAACTAATTTTAAGATGGGAATTGAATTGTTACAGTTGGGACATTTGAAACTTTTTATGAATATTGGCAGTAACATTATATTGCATTGTAGGTGTAGTATATTGAGACTTATTATGTTGTGTTATCTATGCATTGTAATTATTTGTAATGATTTGTGACGTCATTGATACATTTCTGTATATATATTTTGTATTCTGCCATTGTTGTTCAGAGAGAGATTAAGATATTCAATTCAGTGAAATACCTAAGGTAGTCGTGCTAGATGGAGTTACTACAGTAGGGGATTTAATATTGTCATTAGGCTACTATTTTCAGCTGGATCATTACTGCTAAAATAAAAATTACACTTTCTGCAAAGACTTTATCTTTTTTGAACTAACTACATATACCCAGGGCATTCTTTATAAACCCTACTGCTCATTAGGTATGGATGTGGCTACAACATGTTTTGTGGTATCAGTACAGCCATCTGCACTATAATCGATATTACATATCCCACAAAAAAACCTTTATGATGCCATCAACTTTTTACAATTAGGACATTCCTTAGAAATCCTAGGATCAGAATTACTCTCTACATCTGCAGACAAGTAAGGAGAATATATAGCAATAATTACAGAACAACCATTAAGGTGACAAAAGTTATTAATTTGGTCTGAATTAACAAGGCTGTACTGATTGATCTTATAGCTGCCTCAATGAACAAAGCATCTCACCACTCTTGTAATGATATCATGGCAGTAGGGGCAAACACATACAATAGAGTAAGTTAAGCTTGACTCAATCTTGTCCCAATGGACAGAATCCTAACACTCTGAGATAAATCATATTAGTTTTGTTAACATACAACTTAATTCTAGATTTTCAGAAGATAATTAAATAAGAAGCTTTATAACTCTGTGTTAGAAAAGGCTTGAGTAACAAAATGAACTCACACTTGAATTAATCTAGGGTTAGTGAAAATAGCACATTAAATTCGCTTCACCAACTGTGGTAGCAGGACAGCTATTAAACTGAACACATGTCTGTCACATCTTGATCAGTGAAGAAAAGAAAATGAAGGCCTTTAAATACAGAGGCAAAATGTCACACTTCCAAAAATGACAAAATAGCTGCCAACAAGTTGTTAAAGAATGATTTCAAGATGAATAAAAAATTATTTAGCTATTTACAAATGTTTTTCATTTTAATTTGTGCACATTCTACTGGGCTTTTAACATTTTTGGTACAGGGTATAGACTTTTCAATAATTATTTATTTATTGATAAAATTATTTTTCCATCTTAGTGATGCAACAAAGAAGCAATACAGCTTCACATAGATGGGACCATTAGAATCTGCAAGCATTTTAAAATACTAGTATAGCTAACCTTTACAACAAGAACAGCAGTTATAATTAGTATATTAACACAAATAAAGCAAACAATTACTAAGTTATTGTAACTAAATCAACAATTTATTGTGCATGTGTAAAAGTATCTATCTGATGTTGCACATAACACTGTGACGCTGTACCATCTGTATGTGAATGCATATATGTAATACCATATTATATACAAATTACTGTAACAGATCTATTACATGGTGAACCATTGAAAGGACCTATAATGATAACTATAGTACTACATATAATGTAATTGAGTAACTTTGCCTTGTAATGCAACAAGACAAGACATATGATCTAAGTAAAAACTACATATACCATTTATACCCTTAAGACACATACTTTAATTTTGCTAATAATATATACCCTAACCACTAATAAGTAGTTATTTACCATTTAGGCCAGACCCTGAGCCAGATCCAGAACTAGATCCAAAGCCAAATCCAAAGCTAGATCCAGAGCCTGAAATAGTATATACATATTAAATAAGAAGTAAACTAAATTATGTATATAGTTTAAAGTAATGATGTAATATAAGAAAGCAATACAATGAAATAGTATCATAAAATATTTTATAAGTAACTAGCAGTACATTTAATTAAGCATAACAAGAAAGAGTCTTCTATAAACATTTCTCAAATATAATACACTTATATACGTATATTGTATATTAGTTATATCTATACATATCATGTGATATAATTATATATCTGGTTAATGTCTAAATATATTTAATGTGGAATATTTATTTATTCATTTTGTGTTCATCAAATATGGAAGTATAAAGAAGGAATGTTAACACACTCTCTAAGCTCTCCAGATTGATCAATGACCCTGCCACAACAATTTTGCAGAGACATACCTAACGAAACTTATGTGAATTTACGACAAGCTTGGCAAGGCTATTATTATAGGGTTAACAATTGTCATTTTCCGGTCCTTAGGGGAGCAAGAGTGCTCAAGCAAGCTCTGTCTCTAATACATGCTTATACACTGCAATTATGTTATTGTCCTTGACAGAAGTTGGGTCCATACTACACATAACCTCTGTAGTAGCTCCAATCCACAGCACAATAAAATTACCTAATCCCAACAATGAACCCTATCAAATATCAAACATTTCTTTTCTCAATGATGAGGAATGCACAGGCTGGCTTTAACAAATAGAGAAAAGTGCGTGGACAAGCCCCACAAACCATAGCATTAGAGAGCTCTTATGAAAGAACTTGAAATAATATGGGAAGTGTTTACGTGTACATATGTAGTGCTATAAAACTGAGAGAGTAATCAATAAAGAATGCAAAACCACTCATTATTTCATTGGGTGAATAAAGTACCTGCTGACTGAAGTACAATGAGGGCTAGATCAGAATGTTATCTATAGTCATTGTAGTTGCAGTGTCATCTGACACTCAGGCCAACAGTCACATGTTATGTAAGTTATTAATATGGCTACAAAAAGTGTTAATTCAAAATAAGATCATGCAAAGGACAACAAATATAGTCCTGTGTTTCAGAGGATCCTTTCATAATGTTATTAGCATGGAGAGATATTGCTCTTATATAAGTAATATACTCTATGTGAAAAGTATCTATCTCCAAAAATCTCTTTTCTTTATTCATAAGTCTTTCAATTACTTCATTAGTTTAAAAATAACTGTGACTAATGTATTACATGAGCTTCCAATTTTGTCTTACCAAGTGTATTAGTTGGAGTAGGTGAAATTGTAGGGTAGGAAGGAGAAGTAGGATGACAACCAATATCAGCTACATCATAGCAACAATCATTAAAAATGTAACATATTTGATCACAATAGCATCCATTAATTGAACAAGGTGATGATATACAACATCCAGAATAGCTGAGATTTAGTCTCAAACATGAACCTAACAATAAGACATATGTATATAAGCATATTCATTTTGTGTATATTGCTCACTTACCTTGAATAAAATGTGGTGTAGGTGTAACTATAGCACTACTTAAAGATGAAGTGACAGTGGATGAAAAAATTGCTGTAAGATGCGTACTACTTGTTGCTTCATTTCCTGTATCTATATAAAAATGCATAGTGATAAAGTTAATAATTATTATATAATGCTTGGAAACTCTAGATTATATCTTTAGTAGCATTCTCTTTTGATGTATGTTTCTTTGACTATGAAAATGAAAACTAGTAAATACTACAAACTAATTTTAAGATGGGAATTGAATTGTTACAGTTGGGACATTTGAAACTTTTTATGAATATTGGCAGTAACATTATATTGCATTGTAGGGGATTTAATATTGTCATTAGGGTACTATTTTCAGCTGGATCATTACTGCTAAAATAAAAATTACACTTTCTGCAAAGACTTTATCTTTTTTGAACTAACTACATATACCCAGGGCATTCTTTATAAGCCCTATTGCTCATTAGGTATGGATGTGGCTACAACATGTTTTGTGGTATCAGTACAGCCATCTGCACTATAATCGATATTACATATCCCACAAAAAAACCTTTATGATGCCATCAACTTTTACAATTGGGACATTCCTTAGAAATCCTAGGATCAGAATTACTCTCTACATCTGCAGACAAGTAAGGAGAATATATAGCAATAATTACAGAACAACCATTAAGGTGACAAAAGTTATTAATTTGGTCTGAATTAACAAGGCTGTACTGATTGATCTTATAGCTGCCTCAATGAACAAAGCATCTCACCACTCTTGTAATGATATCATGGCAGTAGGGGCAAACACATACAATAGAGTAAGTTAAGCTTGACTCAATCTTGTCCCAATGGACAGAATCCTAACACTCTGAGATAAATCATATTAGTTTTGTTAACATACAACTTAATTCTAGATTTTCAGAAGATAATTAAATAAGAAGCTTTATAACTCTGTGTTAGAAAAGGCTTGAGTAACAAAATGAACTCACACTTGAATTAATCTAGGGTTAGTGAAAATAGCACATTAAATTCGCTTCACCAACTGTGGTAGCAGGACAGCTATTAAACTGAACACATGTCTGTCACATCTTGATCAGTGAAGAAAAGAAAATGAAGGCCTTTAAATACAGAGGCAAAATGTCACACTTCCAAAAATGACAAAATAGCTGCCAACAAGTTGTTAAAGAATGATTTCAAGATGAATAAAAAATTATTTAGCTATTTACAAATGTTTTTCATTTTAATTTGTGCACATTCTACTGGGCTTTTAACATTTTTGGTACAGGGTATAGATTTCTCAATAATTATTTATTTATTGATAAAATTATTTTTCCATCTTAGTGATGCAACAAAGAAGCAATACAGCTTCACATAGATGGGACCATTAGAATCTGCAAGCATTTTAAAATACTAGTATAGCTAACCATTACAACAAGAACAGCACTCATAGTTAGTATATTAACACAAATAAAGCAAACACTTACTAAGTTATTACAACTAAATCAACACATAAAGATAATCAAATTATTGTGCACGTGTAAAAGTATTTATCTGATGTTGCACATAACACTGTGACACTGTACCATCTGTATGTGCAATGCATATATGTAATACCATATTATATACAAATTACTGTAACAGATCTATTAAATGAAGAACCATTGAAAGGACCTATAATGATAATTATAGTACTACATATAATGTAATTAAGTAACTTTGCCTTGTAATGCAACAAGACAAGACACATAATCCAAGTAAAAACTACATATACCATTTATACATAATAATTATTTAACAGCATAACCAGAAGGACATTTACTACTTTCCTTTCTATCAGATTATCTCTTCTATATCAAACTCATAATAAACATAGGCTACATACAGTGTTAATATATGATCATACAACTGACTATACTAAAAATACAACTTTTTCTGAGGGGGATAGTTAGTCCCAAATATAAATTCATATATATTACATGTATATTCATGTCTTTTAATTACTTCATTAGTTTAAAAATAACTATTAATAATGTCTTCTTCCAATTTTGTCTTACCAAGTGTATTAGTTGGAGTAGGTGAAATTGTAGAGTAGGAAGAAGTAGGATAACAACCAATTTCAGCTATGTCATCACAACAATCTCCAAAATAGTAACACACTTCATCACAATAGCATCCATCATTTGAACAAGGTGATGAAAGGGACATTGCACAACATCCAGAATAGCTGAGATTTAGCATCAAACATGAACCTAACAATAACACATATGTATACAAGCATATTCATTTTGTTTGTATTGCTTACTTACCTTGATCATGAATAAAAGGTGGTGTAGGCGTAACTATAGCACTACTTAAAGATGAAGTGATAGTGGATGAAAAACTTGCTATAATAGGTGTACTACTTGTTGTTTCATTTCCTGTATCTATAAAAAAAGTAATAATTATTACATCATGCTTCCAAGCTCTGAACTATAGCTATAGTACTCTCTTTTGATGTATGTTACTTTGGCAAAGAAACAAACATTAAAAGAGAGTACTACTAAAGCTATAGTCCATGACTATGGTCATGACCATGAAAATGAAAACTAGGAAATACTACAAACTAATTTTAAGATGGGAATTGAATTTTTATAGTTGGGACATTTGAAACTTTTATGAATATTGGCATTAATATTATATAGCATTGTATGGGATTTAATATTGTCATTAGAGGCACTATTTTCAACTGGATCATTGCTGCTAAAATAAAATTACACTTTTCACAAATACTTTTTATTTTTTAAATAACTATATACACCCAAGACATTTTTTATAATCCCTCCTGCTCGTTAACGTTTTATCAAGAAGGTATGGGTGTGGCTACAATATTGTCAGTACAGCCATATTTGCACTATAATCAATATTACACGTCCCACAAAAAGGCTTTGTGATGTTATCAACTTTTCACAATTGGGACACTTCACTTCTTATAAACCCTAGGATCAGAGTTACTCTCTATATTTGCAGACAAGTATGGAGAATAACAGTAATTACAATAACAAAACAACAATTAAGGTGACAAAAGTGTAGACAAATTAATTTGGTCTGGATTAACAAGGCTGTACTGATTGATCTTACAGCTGCTCGAATGAACAAAGCATCTTGCCACTCTTGTAATGATATCATGGCAGTGGGTCAAACACATACAATAAAGTATATAGTTAAACTTAAGGTAAAAATATCTGAAATTTTTTTTAAAGCTTTTTTTGATGCAATCATGTAAAGATACTTGTTCTAATAATTGATCATGCTTTTAAAAAAATTTTAAACCCTAGTACTTTGCAGAAATGTAGTTTGATTCCTTAATATCTGCAATGCTTTGGAGACGTCAAATAATAATATTAAAGAACCTAGAGAGCTGAAACTTTTGAAAATTAAAAATGAAGTCAATTGCTACAATTATACAGATGGATTTATTTCTACAATAATATTTGACATTTTTACAAAGCTATAAACCTTCCCTACTTTAATCACTATTATTATTATATGTTATACAAATCGTACAAAGAAATGCATCCGTAAAAGTACTAAAAATTGATCATTTTCGTTCTTGAACTTGTCAGCAGGTTGTTACATTATCCATAGAATCAAAAATCACAACAACAGTATCTAACAGTGCAAAAGTCGCCATATTGATAATGAATAATCGATTTTCATTAATTAAAGCCAATGAATACACTTAGTGTCGGGTTATTGATAAGTGACTTTCGTAGGATTAAAATAGTTAAATAAAATGTATTAATTATTATTACTATTATTATTATTATTATTATTGTTCGTAGTCTTATGTGGCTTCATCTCAAAGCAGATCACGCTTTAATAACAATAATAACAACAATAATAAAAATAGTAATAATATATTTAACTATTTTAACCCCGCGAAAGTCACTTATCAATAACCTGACACTAAGTGTATTCATTGGCTTTAATTAATGAAAATCGATTATTCATTATCAAGATGGCGACTTTTGCACTGTTAGATACTGTTGTTGTGATTTTTGATTCTATGGATAATGTAACAACCTGCTGACAAGTTCAAGAACGAAAATGATCAATTTTTAGTACTTTTGCGGATGTATTTCTTTGTACGATTTGTATAACATATAATAATAATAGTGATTAAAGTAGGGAAGGTTTATAGCTTTGTAAAAATGTCAAATATTATTGTAGAAATAAATCCATCCGTATAATTGTAGCAATTGACTTCATCTTTAATTTTCAAAAGTTTCAGCTCTCTAGGTTTTTTAATATTATTATTTGACGTCTCCAAAGCATTGCAGATATTAAGGAATCAAACTACATTTCTGCAAAGTACTAGGTTTAAAAATTTTTTTAAAGCATGATCAATTATTAGAACAAGTATCTTTACATGATTCCATCAAAAAAAGCTGAAAAAAAATTTCAGATATTTTTACCTTAACTCAATCTTGTCCCAATGGACAGAATGCTATATAACGCTCTGAGATAAATCATATTAGTTTTGTTAACACACAATTTAATTCTAGAATTTCAAAAGACAAGTAAGAAACTTTATAACTCTGTTAAAGAAGGCTTCAGTAACAAAATAAACTCACACCTGAATTAATCTAGGGTTAGTGAAAATATCATATTAAAATTCGCTTCACCAACTGCTGTAGCAGGAGCTGCAGGACAGTTATTAAACTGAACATGTGTCTGTCACATCTTGGTCAGTGAAGAAAAGAAAATGAAGGCCCTCTCTTAATACAGAGGCAAAGTGTTACACTTCCAAAATTGATAAAATAGTTGTCAACAAGTTGTTAAGGAGTGATTTCAAAATGAATAAAAAAAATATTTAGCTATTTACATATGTTTTCATTTTAATTTGTGTACATTCTACTGGGCTTTTAACACTTTTGGTACAGGGTACAGATTTTTCAATAATTATTTATTGATTGATAAAATTATTTTTCCATCTTAGTGAGGCAACAAAGGAGCAATGCAGCTTCACCATAAATGGGAGCATTAAAATCTGCAAACATTTTACCATATTAGTATAGCTAACGTTTACAACAAGAACAACAGTCATAGTTAGTATATTAACACAAATAAAGCAAACACTTACTAAGTTATTACAACTAAATCAACATGTAAATGTAATCAATTTATTGTGCACGTGTAAAAGCATCAATCTAATGCTGCACATAACACTGTGACACTGTACAGCCTGTATGTGCAATGCATAGTCTATATATAATGCCATATTATATACAAATTACTGTAACAGATCTATTAAATGAAGAACCATTGAAAGGACCTATAATGATAATTATAGTACTGCATATAATGTAATTGAGTAATTTGCCTTGTAATGTAACAAGAGAAGACACATGATCTAAGTAGAAACTACACGTACCATTTATACATAATAATTATGTAACAGCAAAACCAGAAGGACATTTACTACTTTCCTTTCTATCACATTATCTCTTCTATATCAAACTCATAATAAACATAGGCTGCATACAGTGTTAATATATGATCATACAACTGACTATACTAAAAATACAATTTTTTCTAAAGGGGGATAGTTAGTCCAGATATAAATTCATATATATATACATGTATATTCATTAAGCAGAGAAAAATCAAGGAATTTTCTAATTCAGAACAGTTGTTTATTTTGCTAGTGTCTTATAACACAAACAATAGTCTATTTACTGTGTGTGTCTATAAGCATATTAGTTTGATTATATATAATGTTTTCAATTCATAATAAATAAATTCATACACATTAGTTATCTATCTACAAACAATCAACTGACTCATGTTGACTAAGATTCTTGCATAATGTAAAGTAAAGACTGACTTAATTATTGTTGAGTCTGTGAAAGTGTATATTATCTACACATCAAAGAAGCTTAAGAGAAAGAGATGACCAACTCATAAAGATGTGGTTATTAAACTGACTTACTTTGACCTTGAGATACAACAACAGAGCACACAATGAGCAGAAAAAAACTGACTCTCCATTCTGTGTACATCTTCAATTATTTATAACAAGAATATATGTCATAGTCAGAGCAAAGTAGTTTTTGTCCCAACAGCTAATTTATTGTGTGCTTAAGTTCCAAAGTTCATAGAGTAAACAAAATCATTCTGTGGTATATTGATTTAATATCATTATTATGGTATGGGGGCGATAAGGACACGCCCAAGTACATGTTGATTTCTGTTCTGTCCTGAGTGTGTTTGTCGTTGAGTTATATCTCGGTTAAGTATACAACTTTCCACCTTTATATATGAAAATTAATATAATTTGACTATTCATAGTATGTATGCGTGAAGTTTCCTACACACTTGCAGGCTTAATTCGTTCAAGGACACAGAGCAGCTATAATTTTTGAAGAATAAATGTTTTAATTTACATTAAAATACAAAAGTTCTGGAAAATCATAAAAATTTTACATCTAATAATTATTCATAGCGGTCGATGATTTAATAATTAATTGCCTAGCACCTTAACGCGAGACTACCAGTGCAGTAAAATCTCAATTTAGTTTATATACACATATAATTATAATACTAAGAATACATGGATACATATGATACAAATGCTAAAGTCAACTTTATCCATAGACAGAGCTAGACTAAGAGATCAAAGTTTCATTTGTCATTAAATCTAGCCTATTAATGCGTGAGCCAAACTAATTATTGCACCACCACCCAGGCACCCACCATGTTATAATAACAATAACAACAAATTTAATTACTCCTGAATGTTACATGGGCACATGTGTATGTGTATGTCCGTATGTAGCTATGCACATGTAAATAGAGGAAATTGAGTTTTTTTACTTCCTGTCTCTCTATCCCAGTACATAAATTGTCTCAATCAGTCAGATATTACTGAAGTATTCTAGTAATATAGTATTCTAGTATTCTAGTAATATAGGACTAGTTTTCTGTAGAAATCAAAGATAATGATATAGTAGTTACATATGTTTCATATTTAGTATGTCTATTGACCTTATAGTGTGTATTATATACAAAACACTAAACTGATTAGATGTTATTGTTCATTAATATGGTCAATTCCTCTATTGAATCTCCTCATGTCATATTTTCTATTCACATACAACTGTATTATTTAATGAATAGCAAGTTACAAATTGTCATATATTAATATATAGGTTGAAGTGATAATATCTGTAAATAATGACAAGTATATTGAAGTACCTGAGGGTTCTCACAGCAAATATGTTGTCTTCTTTGATCTATTGGATGGCTCTATTTATGTCTTGTTTCTAATGAATCAATTTACTTATAGAATCAAAAAAAAGTGCTATACTTTGTCTTTTCATTGATTACATACAGTGGTTTGTATTTATTGCAATATTATAAACAGAAACAAATTTAATAATAGAGTTCTTTGACTAGCATTGTTGTTAAGCTCATAAATACACATTATCATTTGATTAGTATCATGTTACTATAATGTTTCTGGGAATACTCCAGCTGCAATATCTGTTCATACAGTCAGCTGGGTTACTTTTTGTGATCACTAATAAAACATCTTAATTTTATCCTATGTCTTTAAATAATCACTAATACCATATCAAGAAGAACCTATCCAGAGCAAAAATACTCTAAGGTAAAGTATGAAACATTATATTATCTTTTAAAGTAATATCTATATATAATATATATAGTGTTAATTGCTATGAATGTATTTAGTTTATTTGGCTACACTAGATTGTTTGAAATATGGTGTCTCCAAATAGTTTCTTCAATAGTAAAAATGCTATCAACTGAATAATGATGATGCAGCATATATAAATATAGTGTGGAGCCAGTTAAACTTGATTGTTATTAGATTTATTATTATGTAATTGTTCATATTTACCTCTTGCTGTTACAATATTAGATCACTCCACCAATTAGGTCACCATCAGAATAAAGAAGAAAATGGTACATATTATTTAATAAACCATTCTATAATAACAGCAATGATTAGTATTAACAGACAAGACTTCATTGTAATACTTAAAGCTTGTAAATTTATCGTGTCTCTCAGCAATTTCATTACCTTGTCTTTCCATACTGTAATAACTACTGCACAGCTGATATTGCAACAAATATAATCTCTACAGTTGTGCTAATGACACAGTAGACCATACCAAACTATAAAAAACCTTTTATGTTATATATTGTAAGATGCCACGCCCATAACTAATGTACTTGTTAGACTAGAAACAACACAACAGCAATGAACAACTATCTCTAAACTAATGTAGCATTATAAGTTATTTCTTAAATACAGTGTATGCTGCATTATCTTGTACTGTAATAGCATCATCTGTTGTAGGAGTGGCTACAGGAAGATCATAAATGAGTGACTCCTTGCCTGTGGGTTCTTTAACAAAGTGTTCTTTATATGAAAGCATTTCTATATTTGAAGTATCAGTAGGTACGTTTGATTTAATATCAGCAGTGTATGCTGCATTATCTTGTACTGTAATAGCATCATCTGTTGTAGGAGTGGCTACAGGAAGATCATAAATGAGTGACTCCTTGCCTGTGGGTTCTTTAACAAAGTGTTCTTTATATGAAAGCATTTCTATATTTGAAGTATCAGTAGGTACGTTTGATTTAATATCAGGAACATCATAAAGAGGACTTGTTCCTTCTTCACTCTTACCACATGGTGGATGCCTCCTCCTTAAAAGGAATGATATCCATTTATAGCTATGTGTTGTAATAGTAAAACTTACATATACAAACAAAACAACACGCATATAATTACAAGAATTATAACGACAACTGCTAATATTGTGCCCATTATAGCAATACCTGCATCATTCTTGTCAGAAATGTCTAATACAATAATACATAATACCTATACTATCAAATAAACACTTACTTTCTGTTGGTAAAGTTGATTGTAAAGGATCAACTAATGTAATGTTTGGTTCACCTTTTCCTCCTCCAGTAGTACTGGCATATATCATCACAGCATAAGCTACATTTGACTGTAAGTTAATAAAGACTACATTTGTGTAAGTAGATGGAACAATCTTCATTAATGAATACTCAGGTCGAATTAATATGACAGTATAGTTACCAATAAAACCATTTATAAATATTAATGGATACCAAGTCACATATATTGCTGTGTCATTGATACGAGTAGCATTAAGTCCTTTAATAGCTGGAGGAGCTGGGGAAATAATTAATTCAACAATAGGTATCTTTATTAAATCATGTTATACCTCCTTCCTTTGTGAAAGCAGTTAGTGTCACCTCTGGTCCATTTCCAGCACTAGTAGTTGCACTCACACTGATATTGTAAGGAACATTCTTAGCTAAGAGTAGAAAATAATCCAACAGTTTTTCAATATAAACACTTACCTAATCCACTAATAATGACATATAGCATAGTACCACTAACAGTACTACTACCAGCAATAGTACTATTAGTATAGTATGTCACTATAACAATATATGAAGTAATGATACCATTAGGTAGAGCTGGTTGACTCCATGAGATATTGAAGGATGTATCAGAGAGAGATGAGACTGTCAAAGATACCACTTCACTAGGAACTATAATTTAATGATAATATATTAATGATTATAACAATAGTTTATACACATACCATCTTCAGCAGTTCTACCAGTACCATTTCCATTAGGACCTGAACCAATACTAGTTGCAGCACTTACAAAACAGATATACTCAGTGTAGGCCTTAATCATTGTATTAGTAATGGCAGCAATAGTAGTTGTAACAGTCATTCTATCTACTTCATTACTATCTCCTAACTCAGTACAGTAATAGGTATAACTTATAATGATACCATTTTGTAATGATATATCAGGAGGAGTCCAAGATAAAATAAATACATTAGGTTGACTTGATGTGATATTAATGGAGAGAGGAGGACCACTAGGAGCTGACAAACACACAATATAATCAATGATGTAATAATGACTACATACCTGCTTGTCCAGTAACATTACTTACACTAGCAGGAGGTCCTGCTCCAGCAACTGTAGAAGCAGTTACATTACATGTATATTGTCTAAATGGTTCTAGTCCAGTGAGTATAGCATTCCTCAATGATGAACTATTAGTCATCATATCACTTTTATTATAAGACATTGTAGCATTATCATCAGAACATGTGTAGTTATAGTCAATGATGACTCCATTAGGTTGAGATGGTGGTTCCCATGAGAGATAGAGTGAAGTTGAGCTGAGACTTGTCAATTTCACATTAGTAGGTTTACTAGGAGCTATATATGATCAGTAATAATAAAATAATGAAATAAAGTGATTTTACCTGATTCTGAAGTAATAAAACTGCTAATACTACTGTTGGTTGTACCGTTAGTATTGACAGATTGCACTTGATAATAATACATAACATTGATATTTAGTCCTTGTATTGTCACATTGTATTGTATATTAGTAGCTGTTATGAACATTAAGATGTCAATATTGTTAGTATTAACAATACTACTGATCATATGGAGTTCATCCATTGATGTACCAAATATTACAGTATAATTTTCTGGTGTATATGATACTTGAGGTATAGTCCAGTAGATGGTAGCTGTAGTAGGAGTTACACTGACTGGACCAAGTACAGGTTGTACTGGAACAACAGGACCTAGAATAATTAGTATATATGTCATGTTAATATATTGGGTATATAGCTAATAGCTATACCTTTAACAATAACTGTGGCATTATCAGTAGTCATTGCTGTACCATCAGTTCCATTGACAGTAACAGTACAAGTGTACATATATGTATTAGCTGATAAACCATCAGTTATATCAACAGTTAAATTACTCTCAAGTCCATTATTCATTACATTACCAACTCCATACATATCTTCTTGTGGCCAATACACACTGTACATATTGGTAGGAGGAGTAATACCAATTACACAGTTAAAACTGAACATATCATAAGGTGGTGTGTTCAAACGTGTTACATTAGTTGGAGTAACAGTAGCATCTGTAATAGAAAGTAGGGTGTAATATACATATAAATGTACTATAGACATATGACTAAAGGGACATTTAAAAACTTTTAAAAATAAAAAGCTATATATATGCAGTTAAACCTCACTTATGATTGTAAGAGTAGCAGTCACAGTACTTGATGTGGTACTATTAGTGACATAAGCAGATAAAGTTCCATTGTAGAACACTGTAGTAGAACAAGTATAGTCTCCTGCTTGACTAATATCCACTGAATTAAGAGTACGAGAAACTGTTTCACTAATGCCAGCTGTGACAATTTGTGATGGTAAGCCTCTAGTTTCTTGGACTTCAATGTAAGTATCCATATTGTAACTGTTAAAATTAGTCAACGTTATAACACAAGATATTGTAGCACTACTTCCAGCAACTACAGTATCACCAATAGCACTTGAGATAGTTGGAGGAGGGACTATAAAAAGTGTTAGGATAGTTAAATATATCTTGCCAGTCAATTTTAACACTTATTTTACTCAAAACTAGTTTTTCATGAGTGTTATAATGTTTAATTAACTTGTGAAATGTAAGGATGGTACCTCTTGTTCTATTTGTGTACCAGTTTAGTCTTCACTGATATATTATTCAAATAAAGTTAAGACTTAGAAATTAAGGTAACCTTATAAATATAGCATAAACTTGTCATTTTTTATAATTATGACAATATAAACATTCATTACCAAGAATTATTATAGTCAATTAAGAAAAAACATAGAACCTGCCTAAACTTTATACATAAAACAATCCTATACATGTAATTGCTTTCCATTCATATATATATATATAAGCACTAACACAGCTAGTGTGAAGCTTCTGCAACTATCCAATGCTAAAACTTTAGATGACATTAGCATCATGAAAAGAATCATTGAATAATGAAGAAATCAATATAAGCTATTTAACAGATTACAATAATTGGACGTATTTACTTACTTACAATTTAACTTTAAAAGCTATATGGAACTTATATTTAGTGAAAATTGGGATGTGCAATTTATTGGATAAAGGCCCCTCAAATAGAGAAATATTAACCACTAACTAGTAACTGTAAGAGTAACAGTTACAGTACTTGGTGTGGCACTATTAGTGACATGTTTATAAAGTTCCATTATAGAACATTCTAGCAAAACAACTATAGACTCCTGCTTGACTAGTAGTCACTGGATTAAAGTATGAGAAACAGTTTTACTACTATCAGCTGTGACAATTTTTAATGTAAGTTTCTAGTTGATTGGACTTCAATGTAGGTATCTATATTGTAACTGTTAAAACTAGTCAACATTATAATACAAGATATTGTAGCACTAGTTCCAGCAACTGCAGTATCACCAATAGCACTTGAGATAGTTGGAGTAGGAACTATGTATGTAGGCAATAAGATAAGATTGTCTTTAAAAATTACCAATAGTTGATTGAACTATATAACTGCTTTACATAGGAAAAAAGAGTAGGATATGGCAGTATAAAAATCCCATACATCCAAGACACTCTGTGGTAGTAGTCACATAGTAGAATATCACTAGTACTGCAATGACATGTATTGCTATATTGTCATAATTTTCTGAGTACTCTTACATCAATTAATTAATCACTATGGCTGTTATGTATAGATTACTATTCCTATTCTGATCTTATTTGACATGTTTAAACCACTATTAGCCAATCCTATATTACTTTTTTAAAGATATTGTACTAGTATAGATTAAAATCAACATCAGTCACATTTTGTTTGTACTATGAATTAGTAATCTTGAGATAGTATTTTATCAATAGTAAATGATTAGACAGTGAGTAGTGGGGGTTAATAACTTACTTTGTACATTTAGTGTCACATTATTAGACATCACAACATCAGTGTCACTAGCCAAGTTAGCTATACATTGATATATTCCAGCATGTGATGTATTAATAGTACCTTCAGTAGTAAGGACACTATGAAAAGTATTATCAGTACTACCAGTATTAGAGTTGACACCATTAGTAATTGTAACATAGGGTGAGCTGTCGGTAATATTATTGCCATTTAATAACCACACAACATTTACAGTATCCATCTCACAGTACATCATACTGCAATCAAAGTTAACAGAACAGTTAAAGGAATATGTTGTTGTATTACCAGCAATGGGTACTGAACTTGGTGACTTTGTTAAAGAGACACTTGAAATTGTAATATCTAAATGGAAGAAACACAAGTTAATATATATGTACTAGTATATTTGCATATATCATTACTATATTAACATAAAGTATTTGGAGAGCTATATATAAATTAAATTAAAACATATAAAGTTACTGCCAGCATTCATTACAACCAATGAGTAAAAATACTGTAATTAACCTTTATCCCTTCGTAAACAAATAAAAATATAATTTTTTTCAAAATGAAATACTACCAAAAGACCTTGATAGCAGTATTTAATATTCGACAATGTAACTTAACGCTTTTCATCCAGTTTAAATAAAATACACAGTTATTTAGATTTTTATAAGGATTTGCGTATTCATCTATATCCTGTTTCTTTCATTTTAGGTATTGTCATCTCTATATCATTGGTTTCTTATAATGTTTTTTCTTACTTGTTTTATTCTTTCTTACTACATGCAAATATACCAAGATTGACCTATGAGTAAAGATTAATTTACCTTGTTATAGAGAGAGTTTGTAATTACGCAGTCTTTATTTGTTCAGCAGGAAAACAGTATTTTAGTGTATATTAAACTGATCCCCAACCCCCTAAACCCAAACATAAACTAAACTACACACTAAAGTCAAACCACTCAAAGTGACTACATATCTACTGACAACTATATATAATGTGATTGATTAACTTTAGTTTTGTAATGTAATAAGACAAGACACATGATTTAGGAGAAAAATACATGTACCAAAAATTATGTAACAGAAAAACTAGAAGAACATTTCCTACTACCTTTTCTATCACATCATTTCTTTTATATCAAACTCATCGTAAACATAAGCTACATACAATGTCAATATATGATTATACAAGTAACTATACTATAAACACAGCCTGTTCTGAGGGGGAATAACTAGTCACATAAATATCAACATAATTATGGTATGACTAGTTGCAATTAATTAGTATAGACATCCCTTATAATCCATTTATGCCACATGCATTGAGTATAGAAAAATATTGTGGATTATATTAACTTTATTAACTTAGTACAGTTGTTATCATTTATTATTTTGCCTGCATGTTGTGACAATAAACAATAATCTCTTTACTATATATGTGTGCCTAAAATCATATTAAATTAAGTTAATTGCATGTATATATATATATATATATATATATATATATATATATATATATATACATACATACATACATACCAGAAATACCAGAATTGAAGGACAAAAGAACAAAGCTCTCGCTTTGTTGCTGTTACTCCGAGTTTCACGCGTTATACGCATAACACGTGAAACTCGGAGTAACAGCGACAAAGCGAGAGCTCTGTTCTTTTGTTCTTAAAATCTGGTCTAACCTGCTCTGTCTAAACGATATCGAGCACTCTTCAACAGACTTAGATACTTTAGTATATATATATATATATATATATTCTAACCATGATAAGTTTGTATACACCCTCTTATTTCTAACTACAGTTTATTTTTAGCTCCAAACAATCCATTGACTCATGAATATTGGCAGTAATATTGTATAGTATTGTAGGGGATTTAATATTGTCATTAAAGACACTATTTTTAACTGGATCATTGCTGCTAAAATAAAATTACACTTTCCATGAAGACTTTCTGTTTTGAACTAACTACATACACCCAAGAATTTTCTTTATAGTCCTTCCTGCTTTTATCATTAGGTTCGGGTGTGGCTACAATATTGTCATTTGCACTATAATCAATATTACACGTCCCACAAAAAGATGATATCAACTTTTCACAATTGGAACACTTCTAATAAACACTAGGATCAAAGTTACTCTCTACATTTGCAGACAAGTATGGAGAATAACAGTAATTAGAATTTACAATAACAGAACAACAATTAAGGTGACAAAAGTGTAGACAAATTAATTTGGTCTGGATTAACAAGGCTGTACTGATTGATCTTACAGCTGCTTGAATGAACAAAGCATCTCACCACTCTCGTAATGATGTCATGGCAGTGGGTCAAACACATGCAATAGAGTAGTTACTCAATTTTGTCCTAATGGACAGAATGCTATATAATGTTCTGACATAAATCATATTACTTTTGTTAACACACAACTTAATTCTAGAATTACAGAAGACAAGTAAGAAACTTTATAACTCTGTTAAAAAGGCTTCAGTAACAAAATAAACTCACACTTGAATTAATCTAGGATTAGTGAAAACATCATATTAAAATTCGCTTCACCAACTGCTGTAGCAGGACAGTTATTAAACTGAACATGTGTCTGTCACATCTTGGTCAGTGAAGAAAAGAAAATGAAGGCCCTCTCTTAATACAGAGGCAAAGTGTTACACTTCCAAAATTGATAAAATAGTCGTCAACAAGTTGTTAAGGAGTGATTTCAAAATGAATAAAAAAAATATTTAGCTATTTACATA
The DNA here is from genome assembly GCA_963965975.1 of Xestospongia bergquistia. NCBI lineage: Eukaryota > Metazoa > Porifera > Demospongiae > Haplosclerida > Petrosiidae > Xestospongia > Xestospongia bergquistia. The sequence goes on along the minus strand of OZ014420.1, from coordinate 4,959,289 downwards.
TGTTTTCATTTTAATTTGTGTACATTCTACTGGGTTTTTAACATTTTTGGTACAGGGTTTAGATTTCTCAATAATTATTTATTGATTGATAAAGTTATTTTTCCATCTTAGTGAGGCAACAAAGAAGCAATACAGCTTCACCATAGATTAAAGCATTAGAATCTGCAAGCTTTTTAAAATACTAGTATAGCTAACCTTTACAACAAGAACAGCACTCATAATTAGTATATTAACACAAATAAAGCAAACACTTACTAAGTTATTGTAACTAAATCAACAATTTATTCTGCACTTGTAAAAGCATCTATCTGATGTTGCACATAACACTGTGACACTGTACCATCTGTATGTGCAATGCACATATATAATGCCATATTATATACAAATTACTGTAACAGATCTATTACATGGCAAACTATTGAAAGGACCTATAATGATAACTATAGTACTTCATATAATGTAATTAAGTAACTTTGCCTTGTAATGCAACAAGACAAGACATATGATCCAAGTAAAAACTACATATACCATTTATACATAATAATTATGTAACAGCATAACCAGAAGGACATTTACTACTTTCCTTTCTATCACATTATCTCTTTTATATCAAACTCATATAAGCATAGGCTGCATACAGTGTTAACATATGATCATACAACTGACTATACTAAAAATACCACCTTTTATAAGGGGGATAGTTAGTCCCAGATATAAATTCATATATATACATGTATATTCATTAAGTAGAGAAAAATCAAGAAATTTTCTAATTCAGAACAGCTGTGTTTTATGAGACAAACAATAATTTGTTTACTTTGTGTGCCTATAAGCATATTAATATATATATATAATGTATTCTATGCACAATAAATAAATTCATACACATTATTTATCTACTATAGAAACAATCTACTGACTCATGTTGACTAAGATTCATGCACATTATAAAGACTGACTTAATTATTGTTGAGTGTATATTATCTACACATCAAAGAAGCTTAAGTGAGAGAGAGAGATGACCAACTCATAATTAAGACTATAATAAGATGTAGTTATTAAACTGACTTACTTTGACCTTGAGATACAACAACAGAGCACACAATGAACAGAAAAAACCTGACTCTCCATTCTGTGTACATCTTCAATTATTTGTAACAAGAATAGATGTCACAGTCAAAAGCAAAGTAGTTTTTGTCCCAACAGCTAATTTATTGTGTGCTTAAGTTCCAAAGTTCATAGAGTAAACAAAATCATTCTGTGATATGTTAGTTATTATTATTGTATGCGGGCGATAAGGACACGCCCGAGCACATATTGATTTCTGTTCTGTCCTGAGTGTGTTTGTTGTTGAGTTATCCATAATGATCTCGGCTAAGTAAGTATAAAACACATTCCTTTCCACCTTTATAATATGAAAATTAATATAATTTGATATTCATAGTATGTATACGTGAATCTTCCTATACAATTGCAGGCTTAATTCGTTCAAGGACACAGAGCAGCTATAATTTTTGAAGAATTAATTCCTATAAATGCATCCAGTTTGTTTGGCTACACTAGATTGTTTGAAATATGGTGTCTCCAAATAGTTTCCTCAATAGTAAAAATGCTATCAACTGAATAATAATGATGCAGCATACATAAATATAGTGTGGAGCCAGTTAAACTTGATTGTTATTAGATTTATTATTATGTAATTGTTCATATTTACCTCTTGCTGTTACAATATTAGATCACTCCACCAATTAGGTCACCATCAGAATAAAGAAGAAAATGGTACATATTATTTAATAAACCATTCTATAATAACAGCAATAATTAGTATTAACAGACAAGACTTCATTGTAATACTTAAAGCTTGTAAATTTATCGTGTCTCTCAGCAATTTCATTACCTTGTCTTTCCATACTGTAATAACTACTGCCCAGCTGTTATTGTAACAAATATAATCTCTACAGTTGTGCTAATGACACAGTAGACCATACCAAACTATAAAAAACCTTTTATGTTATATATTGTAAGACGCCACGCCAATAACTAATGTACTTGTTAGACTAGAAACAACACAACAGCAATGAACAACTATCTCTAAACTAATGTAGCATTATAAGTTATTTCTTAAATACAGTGTATGCTGCATTATCTTGTACTGTAATAGCATCATCTGTTGTAGGAGTGGCTGCAGGAAAATCATAAATGAGTGACTCCTTGCCTGTGGGTTCTTTAATAAAGTGTTCTTTATATGAAAGCATTTCTATATTTGAAGTATCAGTAGGTACGTTTGATTTAATATCAGGAACATCATAAAGAGGACTTGTTCCTTCTTCACTCTTACCACATGGTGGATGCCTCCTCCTTAAAAAGAATGATATCCATTATAGCTATGTGTTGTAATAGTAAAACTTACATATACAAACAGAACAACACGCATATAATGACAACAATTATAACGACAACTGCTAATATTGTGCCCATTATAGAAATACCTGCATCATTCTTGTCAGAAATGTCTAATACAATAATACATAGTACCTTATACTATCAGACAAACACTTACTTTCTGTTGGTAAAGTTGATTGTAAAGGATCAACTATTATAATGGTTGGTTCACCTTTTCCTCCTCCAGTAGTACTGGCATATATCATCACAGCATAAGCTACATTTGACTGTAAGTTAATAAAGACTACATTTGTGTAAGTAGATGGAACAATCTTCATTAATGAATACTCAGGTTGAATTAATATGACAGTATAGTTACCAATAAAACCATTTATAAGTATTAATGGATACCAAGTCACATATATTGCTGTGTCATTGATATGAGTAGCATTGAGTCCTTTAATAGCTGGAGGAGCTGGGCAATGAATTGATTCAATAGAATGTATCTTTTATTAAATCATGTTATACCTCCTTCCTTTGTAAAAGCAGTTAGTGTCACCTCTGGTCCATTTCCAGCACTAGTAGTTGCACTCACACTGATATTGTAAGGAATATTCTTAGCTAAGAGTAGAAGATAATCCAACAGTTTTTCAATATAAAACACTTACCTAATCCACCAATAATGACATATACCATTGTACCATTAACAGTACTACTACCAGCAATAGTACTATTAGTAAAGTATGTCACTATAACAATATATGAAGTAATGATACCATTTGGTAGAACTGGTTGACTCCATGAGATATTGAAGGATGTATCAGAGAGAGATGAGACTGTCAAAGATACCACTTCACTAGGAACTATAATTTAATGATAATATATTAATGATTATAACAATACTTTATACACATACCATCTTGAGTAGTTTTACCAGTACCATTTCCATTAGGACCTGAACCAATACTAGTTGCAGCACTTACAAAACAGATATACTCAGTGTAGGCCTTAATCATTGGATTAGTAATGACAGCAGTAGTACTTGTAACAGTCATTCTATCTACTTCATTATTATCTCCTAACTTGGTACAGTAATAGGTATAACTTATAATGATACCATTTTGTAATGACATATCAGGAGGAGTCCAAGATAAAATAAATACATTAGGTTGACTTGATGTGACAGTAATGGAGAGAGGAGGACCACTAGGAACTGACAAACACACAATATAATCAATAATGTAATAATGACTACATACTTGCTTGTCCAGTAACATTACTTACACTAGCAGGAAGTCCTACTCCAGCAGCTGTAGCAGCAGTTACATTACATGTATATTGTCTAAATGGTTCTAGTCCAGTGAGTGTAGCATTCCTCAATGATGAACTGTAAGTCATCATATCACTTCTATAATAAGACATTGTAGCATTATCATCAGAACATGTGTAGTTATAATCAATGATGATTCCATTAGGTTGTGATGGTGGTTCCCATGAGAGATAGAGTGAAGTTGAGCTGAGACTTGTCAATTTCACATTAGTAGGTTTACTAGGAGCTATATATGATCAGTAATAATAAAATAATGAAATAAAGTGATTTTACCTGATTCTGAAGTAATAAAACTGCTAATACTACTGTTGGTTATACCAATAGTATTGACAGATTGCACTTGATAATAATACGTAACATTGATAGTTAGTCCTTTTATTGTCACGGTATATGGTACATTAGTAACTGTTATGAAAATTAAGTTGTCAATATTGTTAGTATTAACAATACTACTGATCATATTGAGTTCATCCATTGATGTACCAAATAATACAGTATAATTCTCTGGTGTATATGATACTTGAGGTATAGTCCAGTAGATGGTAGCTGTAGTAGGAGTTACACTGACTGGGCCAAGTACAGGTTGTACTGGAACAGCAGGACCTAGAATAATTAGTATATATGTCATGTTAATATATTGGGTATATAGCTATACCTTTAACAATAACTGTGGCATTATCAGTAGTCATTGCTGTACCATCAGTTCCATTGACAGTAACAGTACAAGTGTATATATATGTATTAGCTGATAAACCATCAGTTATATCAACAGTTAAATTACTCTCAAGTCCATTATTCATTACATTACCAACTCCATACATATCTTCTTGTGGCCAGTAGACATTGTACATATTGGTAGTAGGAGAAATGACAACCATACACTTAAGACTGAATGTATCATAAGGTGGTGTGTTCAAACGTGTCACAGAAGATGGAGTAATAGCGGCATCTATAATAGAAGGTAGGGTCTAATATACATATAAATGTACTATAGACATATGACTAAAGGGACATTTAAAAACTTTTAAAAAATAAAAAGCTATATATATGCAGTTAAAACTCACTTGTAATTGTAAGAGTAGCAGTCACAGTACTTGATGTGGCACTATTAGTGACATAAGCAGATAAAGTTCCATTGTAGAACACTCTAGTTGAACAAGTATAGTCTCCTGCTTGACTAATATCCACTGAATTAAGAGTACGAGAAACTGTTTCACTAATGCCAGCTGTGACAATTTGTGATGGTAAGCCTCTAGTTGCTTGGACTTCAATGTAAGTATCCATATTGTAACTGTCAAAACTAGTCAACGTTATAACACAAGATATTGTAGCACTACTTCCAGCAACTACAGTATCACCAATAGCACTTGAGATAGTTGGAGTAGGAACTATAAAAAATGTTAGGATAGTTAAATATATCTTGCCAGTCAATTTTAACACTTATTTTACTCAAAACTACTTTTTCATGAGTGTTATAAGATTATTTGTTTAATTAACTTGTGAAATGTAAGGATGGTACCTCTTGTTCTATTTGTGTACCAGTCTAGTCTTCACTGATATATTATTCAAATAAAGTTAAGACTTAGAAATTAAGGTAACCTAATAAATATAGCATAAACTTGTCATTTTTTATAATTTTGACAATATAAACATTCATTACCAAGAATTATCATAGTCAATTAAGAAAAAACATAGAACCTGCCTGAACTTTATACATAAAACAATCCTATACATGTAATTGCTTTCCATTCATATACATATATATATATATATATATATATATATATATATATTTACAGATTACAATAATCAGATCTAATTATTGACATTTAACTTTAAAAACTATGTGAAACTTTGTGAGAATATCTGAAAATTGGGTTGTGTATTGTACAGGAGAAAAATTTAAATATGAGGACTATTTGCAGGAATACCATATTTGCTGGTTGTTAGACACATACACATATCTTCATTGATTCTAATAAATGGTATTACTTTATTTGGTCATACACAATGTAATTACTTCCAATCACATTGTGTAAGCCAATCTAGGAACTCATAATAAAATCTTTTAAGTATTATCTAATGTCCATTAAACAAGAAGGTTAATTAATTAAGCTTGATATACACATTAATAGATGATATAATGTAAACTTACTAGTAACACTAAGAGTAGCAGTCATAGGACTTGATGTAGTACTATTAATGACATAAGCAGAAAAAGCTCCATTATAGAATACTCTAGCTGAACAACTATAGTCTCCTGCTTGACTAATAGCCACTGAATTAAGAGTACGAGAAACTGTTTTACTATTGCCAGCTGTGACAATTTGTGAGAGTAAGTCTCTAGTTGATAAGACTTCAATGTAAGTATCCATATTGTAACTGTTAAAACTAGTCAACGTTATAACACAAGATATTGTAGCACTACTTCCAGCAACTGCAGTATCACCAATAGCACTTGAGATAGTCGGAGGAGGGACTATAAAAATAGTTAGGGTAATTAAATAATTATACCATGCCAATCAATCTTAGCTATAAATCTAACTTGTAACAATATATAAATCATAAAAATATTATTATAAGTAAAAAAATATTAAATTCACCAAATTAAGAATGCTACCTCTGGTCTAATTGGCATACCAGAGTAATCCTACTGCAGACACATATTTTCAATTCTCAGGCAGGCAATAGCATCATAAGATAACACAAAATTGTTTTTCTTAATTATAGATTACAATAACAGAAGGAGTTGAAAATGATTTTGTATAAAACGTTATGATTTTACATGACATGTGCTATTGTCTTATTTTAATTAATGAAAGTAACAAGTTTAACATAATTTGGAAGCAGTCTCTATAACTTATTTACATTGAATTGATTACGTTTTAGTCATTAGAAGGAAGATTTCATATTAACACACATAAATATACCTAGATGTACATGTATTTAATTAATAATAGTATTTATGTAAAAGCAGTTGTTTCATAAAAAAGCATCACAAACAAGTAAATAAATAAATTTTTAAAAGGAGTGATGGCAGTACAAATATCTCAAACAAGACAATCGGACACAGTAGGGATATGCCTACACAGTAGCCACTAACATGACTGTGACCATGTCATGGGAGCTAAATACCATTTTGAAAGCAAGTCACTAAATTTTCTCACAATAATAATAGCATGGTTGTATTATAGTGTCCATTATTCAGTGATAACCAAATGTTGATTTTGTAGCCAATTATAGTCCTCTTCATTCCTAGAATTTGCTATAGATAGGTTATAGAGGCAAGACAGTGTCTACCAGAGATGTTAAACCACTGAAATTCATGTACTACCATAATGTGGCATTAAACATTACTCAGTTATATTTCTAATAACTAAGGATACATTGAATATAGTTATTGCCTTCTAACTCAGCTATGTATTAGTTACATAAAATGCGTCAGCAATATGTGTATCTTTGACTGACATGGCCAATGTGTTAATTATAGTTACTAGTTTTTACAATGTTTTATTAAAGTAATTAATGCCACTATTTTGACAGTAGTAACTGAAAGTGACTAAAACAGATATAATAAAAACAGACATAGTGTATATACCTGTGTTATGTATGACATTTAGAAATTTTGCAATTATAATGAGATATGAGACAGCTGTAAATTCATGCACTGTCATTATAAGTTTAAAGCATTTCTTTGTTGTATTGTCATATCCTATTATGAATATGATTCAGATGTTATTACCATTGCTGGTGGCTTGTTAGGTTTTCTTTATTGTTTTGACAGAGAACCATCATTCAGTTACTAGAATTTCAACATGCATTCACTGATAAAAATAAACAAGACATATATCACAATTGTTTGAACAACACTTCTGATAATCAGGGTGGTAAAGCTAGGCTAACTGTGATATATTAACTCCATATAATTGTTTTGGACAATGTATTATGCACGTTTATATGTACATATATGTCCATTAACTTTGTTTAATTCTATTGTTTTGTTGCATGCAATAATCAAAAGTGAGGAATAAGAGTTTATCATATACTTTATGAGCTGACACATTTCACAACCAATGAATTAATGCATGGATATCACTGATCATGCTTTAATAGCTTGAACTTCTCATTAGCTTCTCTCTGCCTGTATTAAGTTTTGTTCCTACTATTTTATAATCACTTCACAGATATTACTGCTAATTTTACACAAATTTTATAGCTCCAGTGTGATAGTTGATGTAGTAAAAAAGGTTAGGGAACTTAAATATAATTTGCCAAAAATTTAATATTTATTGTACTTGTAATTACTTTTTTGTGAGTATTATAAGATTAAATATTTGATTATTAGCTAAATTTGCCAAAAAGTGAAATGTAAGGATACTGCCTTCTGGTTCTATTTGCAAACCAGTCTAGTCTTCACTGATACAGTTAGACATAGAATTTATGTTGCCTAATAAATATAGCCTAAACTTGTTATCTTGAATAATTGGGGCACTAGTGGGACATTTTTTTGTACTTTGATAGCCTGCCTATATATGTTAAAGATAAGACATCTAAGGACTGCACATGTATCTCTCCAAACTTGTTATTATGATTAAACAGCTATAGAAAATATGTTGTTAAACAAGTAAATAAAAATTTAAACAATATTAATTATGAAATGTAGGATGTAGATCTATATAGGTATGAATTTTAAATTTCCCTAATAATAATTAATTAATTAAATGTAATAAAATGGCATCTCTCGGGAAGACCACTTATATATTATGCTAAAGTCATTACTTTCATTAGTAAAACACTCAAAATAATAATTTTGTCATATAAAATCATAGCTTTTTAATCATAAATATGTAAGAATTATTGCAGTCTACGAAAAAGAAAACAAAGAACATTATAACATCCTACTAAGTAGTGGATAAGCACTAACACAGCTAGTGTGAAGCTTCTGCAACTATCCAATGCTAAAACTTTAGATGACATTAGCATCATGAAAAGAATCATTGAATAATGAAGAAATCAATATAAGCTATTTAACAGATTACAATAATTGGACGTATTTACTTACTTACAATTTAACTTTAAAAGCTATATGAAACTTATATTTAATGAAAATTGGGATGTGCAATTTACTGGATAAAAGCCACTCAAATAGAGGAATATAAATTACTAACTAGTAACTGTAAGAGTAACAGTTACAGTACTTGATGTGGCACTATTAGTGACATGTTGATAAAGTTCCATTATAGAACATTCTAGCAAAACAACTATAGACTCCTGCTTGACTAGTAGTCACTGGATTAAAGTATGAGAAACAGTTTTACTACTATCAGCTGTGACAATTTTTAATGTAAGTTTCTAGTTGATTGGACTTCAATGTAGGTATCTATATTGTAACTGTTAAAACTAGTCAACATTATAATACAAGATATTGTAGCACTAGTTCCAACAACTGCAGTATCACCAATAGCACTTGAGATAGTTGGAGTAGGGACTATGTATGTAGGCAATAAGATAAGATTGTCTTTAAAAATTACCAATCGTTGATTGAACTAAAATCTACTGTATAACTGCTTTACATAGGAAAAAAAAGTAGGAATGGCAGTATAAAAATCCCATACATCCAAAACCATATTCTACTCTGTGGTAGTAGTCACATAGTAGAAAATCACTAGTACTGCAATGACATGTATTGCTATATTGTCTTAATTTTCTAAGTACTCTTACATCAATTAATTAATCACTATGGCTGTTATGTATAGATTACTATTCCTATTCTGATCTTATTTGACATGTTTAAACCACTATTAGCCAATCCTATATTACTTTTTTAAAGATATTGTACTAGTATAGATTAAAATCAACATCAGTCACATTTTGTTTGTACTATGAATTAGTAATCTTGAGATAGTATTTTATCAATAGTAAATGATTAGATATTTACAACAAGTTGATAGTAACTCACTTTGTACATTGAGTGTCTCATTATTAGACATCACAACAACAGTAGTGTTACTAGCCAAGTTAGCTCTACATTGATATATTCCAGCATGTGAAGTAGCAATAGTACCTTCAGTAATAATGATACTTTGTACAGTATCACTACCATTAACAGATGTGTCTCCAGGATTAATGTTTACAAGAGGAAAAGTATCAGTAATGATGACATTATTAAAGAACCACTCAATATTGACAGTATCCATACCACAATATGGTGTAGTACACTGGACATTAACAGAACAGCTAAATGTATATGTTGTTGTATCACCAACAATAGGTATTGAACTTGGTGACTTTGTTAAAGAGACACTTGAAATTGTAACATCTAAATGGAAGAAACACAAGTTAATATATATGTACTAGTATATTTGCATATATCATTACTATATTAACATAAAGTATTTGGAGAGCTGTATATAAATTAAATTAAAACATATAAAGTTACTGCCAGCATTCATTACAACCAATGAGTAAAAATACTGTAATTAACCCTTTACCCCTTCGTAAACAAGTAATAATATAATTTTTTTCAAAACGAAATACTATCAAAAGACCTTGATAGCAGTATTTAATATTCAACAATGTAACTTAACGCTAGTACTTTTCATCAAGTTTAAATAAAATACCCAGTTATTTAGATTTTTATAAGGATTTGTGTATCCATCTATATCTTGTTTCTTTCCTTTTAGGTATTGTCATTTCTATATCATTGGTTTCTTATAATGTTTTTTCTTACTTGTTTTATTCTTTCTTACTACATGCAAATATACCAAGATTGATCTATGATATGAGTAAAGAATAATTTACCTTGTTATAGAGAGAGTTTGTAATTATGCAGTCTTTATTTGTTCAGCAGGAAAACAGTATTTTAGTGTATATTAAACTGATCCCCCACCCAAACATAAACTACACACTAAAGTCAAACCACTCAAAGTGACTACATATCTACTGACAACTATATATAATGTGATTTATTAACTTTAGTCTTGTAATGTAATAAGACAAGACACATGATTTAGGAGAAAGATACATGTACCAAAAATTATGTAACAGAAAAACTAGAAGAACATTTCCTACTACCTTTTCTATCACATCATTTCTTTTATATCAAACTCATCGTAAACATAAGCTACATACAATGTCAATATATGATTATACAAGTAACTATACTATAAACACAGCCTGTTCTGAGGGGGAATAACTAGTCACATAAATATCAACATAATTATGGTATGACTAGTTGCAATTAATTAGTAGACATCCCCTATAATCCATTTATGCCACATGCATTGAGTATAGAAAAATATTGTGTATTATATTAACTTAGTACAGTTGTTATCATTTATTATTTGCCTGCATGTTGTGACAATAAACAATAATCTCTTTACTATATATGTGTGCCTAAAATCATATTAAATTAAGTTAATTGCATGTATATATATATATATATATATATATATATATATATATATATATATATACCAGAAATACCAGAATTGAAGGACAAAAGAACAAAGCTCTCGCTTTGTTGCTGTTACTCCGAGTTTCATGCGTTATGCGCATAACACATGAAACTCAGAGTAACAGCAACAAAGCGAGAGCTCTGTTCTTTTGTTCTTAAAATCTGGTCTAACCTGCTCTGTCTAAACGATATCGAGCACTTTTTAACAGACTTAGATACTTTAGTATATATATATATATATATATATATATATATATATATATATTCTAACCATGATAAGTTTGTATACACCCTCTTATTTCTAACTACAGTTTGTTTTTAGCTCCAAACAATCCATTGACTCATGATGTTGCTTAAGATGCATGTATGACATAATGGCACCTTAGTTATTGAGTTATTGATAAGTCTGTGAAGATATAGATTACCTACATACACATGAAAAAGTCTCTTGAGAGAGGGGTGGCCAACTCATGATTAAGACTATATATATGTACTTATTAAATTGACTCACTTTGACTTTGAGATACAACAAGAAAGCACACAATAAGAAGGAAAAAGCTAGCTCTCCATTCTGCATACATCTTCAACTATTTATAACAAGAATTGAAGTCACAGTCAGAGCGAAGAAGTTTTTGCCCAAGTAAGGATAAACAAAATCACAGTCCACCCATTAAAATGTAAGCAATGAATATAATTTGTATATAGGCATAATTATATGTATAGAATTATAAACGTCCTGACTTCTTGATATGTGCGCATGCAATTGTTTGCAGTCTTCATTCAAGGACATAGAGTAGCTGTAATCCTTGAACCTTAAATTAATTAATTAATTTGAAGTGTAAAAGTTCTTTCTGATATACAAAATACTTTAGGACATGCTTTGAATATAAAGTATAAAACTATAGCATTAACTAATAATAACTCTTGTGAATCATATTAATACAATTGATAATTTCCAATGATGTTTCTTTTAAAACATGCATATACATTTGTGATATTTAGAAACACAGTATGATTATAAGCATAAACTTAATAGGAAACCAGTTCAGAAACACAACTTTATACGTATAGCAACTAAATGGAAATACATGAGTAAACGATAAATATAAATGAAACGAGAGTTTTTTGTCACTCTATCCTAGTAGTGAAATTGTCTCATTAGTCAGAGATTCCTGAAGTATTCTAGTAATATGAGACTTTAGTTTTCTACACATGTAGGAATGAATAACTATGGAAAGTAAGTTACATATGCTTCAAATTTAGTACATATCTTTTTGTACGGCTGTAGTGAAGTGTAGGAAGACAATAGATAATACATAAACTCCATGTGATTAAGATATACAAATTATACTTACAATATCACTATTATAATCAAATAAGTTGTTTTAACGATTCATGTTCACTTGAATTGCATGTACTCTCACAAAATACATTGAAAATTAATAATAACATACACTGTATATGTTATCATTACTAATTACTAAAGTATTGTACAATTAATGTACTTGAAAAAGGGAATTCATGCAATATACAACTATAACATATCATACTGCTGTCATTATTAATGTGTTATGCTATAGTGATGTATCACTAGAAAGACTCTTTTTACAACTTCTCATATTTAGATTGATAAAATAACTTTCATAGGCTTGTGTGTGTGTGAGTACTGTCATTATGTAGTCTATGGTAGTTATGCTGTGCCATTGTGTGTGAGCAAGGGCTGTCACTATAAATTTATAAGAAGACATCAATATCCTTATAACTTTTAATATGACTACATGTCATGTATACATAGGTAGGTAAAGTACTATTGATTTTGACTAAATTTTGAAAAATAATGAATTAAAAGTTCTGTAAGTTAATATAGCGGATGTAATAGTCACTTTTTATCAGTAAAACTGAAACATACTTGAATGATGGTATAAAAAAACAATGAGACATAAAAGCATGTATATGTTGTATAAACAAGTGCTATTAAAATGTATAAATACTAAAGTCAGTACTGGTAGTTTACACTAATTTTATTCATTAAACTAAAGAATTATTTGAATATTACAGCTCCTAAAGCTTTTGTTTAAAACAACTAAACATTAATTTTATAGATAGTTGGATTCAAGACAATATAGTTTACAATAATACAACTTCACGAACATATCAATATTCCATTATTTGATTATAAAAGAATTTTTAGTTCTAACTAAATAAAAGAAATAAATGCATTTTAAAAATGAAAATGAATGTAAGAATGACAATGTCAAAAAGTACAGAAACATGACAAGGATGATAGCATAATATAATGAGAATCACTATGCATAAGTAACTAAGTAAATAGCTACAACAAATATTAAGAATTCATTGTTAAAATAAACAGAATCATAATGTAGAGTATATGAACAATGCTAATTGTTTGTATAATGTGATTAACAGCAGTATACAATGATATTGGGTAATGGAATAGAGTTCAGTAAAGTGGTTATCTCCACTAAGCTGAAAAAGAGGCAAGGTAGTTATTAATACAGTTACTACCATGATTATATGCTCAAAGCATTCTCATTAACATACAGTTTAATGTGCAGATTCTGCTACTGTACATGGAGTGTCTGACCTTGTACCTTGTACAGTAAAATTACATGTACACTACAGTCTTATTGAGTATGCTGCTTAACAAGACAAAATAGATTTAATATCAAAAGCCTTACTTCTGATTTAGTTATTAATATTAAACACTAAAAAACAGAAGCATCACTTAACTAATATTTCAATAGTATAACATACTGATATATTGTAACAACATTAATGAGAGATGTAGTTCATACATATTCCTTTGTTTTCTAGGAAACATAGTTACCCAAATCAGTACTAGGCTCCTTCTGATGTGTAGTCTTTATTAAAACAAAACTTATGAATTAATAATAACTAACTCTAATATTCATAATAATAATAATAATACCTGTAATACAGGAAATTAATAATAATTAACATTAGCCCTGAACACACTACACGAGGTGACCTTGCTGTGCTGTTATCTATCATGGCTAGTATTACAGGTGATATTGATGTTGACTCAATGACTCTTACTCGTTTTGTACTCAACGAGCAAAGACGTATTGAAGGAGCTACTGGGAGTTTAACATTGCTGCTTAATTCTTTAATGACTGCCATCAAAGCTATCTCTACTGCTGTGAGAAAGGCAGGATTTGCTAAACTGTAAGATCATCTACCATAGCTATCTGTAGCAGTATAGACTTAATGATTTCCAAAAATTTTGTTGATAAGAGCAAATGATAGTCATGTGACAGCACACGCCCCTACTCCACCATTTTCTTACTTAGTAAAACATACAGTTACTATGCTGCATTATTCCTGATTGTTACTTTGTATTAAAGTACTTATCTTCATATTAGTGGTAGTACTATTGGGGATACTAATATTCAAGGAGAAGAAGTAAAAAAATTAGATGTCATTGCTAATGACTTGTTTATTAATATGCTCAAGTCCTCCTTTGAGGTAAGTTCAATTTCCTCATATCATGTTTTCCATTTACCTAAGTTGTATTATTTAATGAATAGCAAGTGACAAGTTGTCATATATTTATATTATAGGTTGGAGTGATGGTATCTGAAGAAAATGACAAGTGTATTGAAGTACCAGAAGGTTCTCGCGGAAAATATGTTGTGTCCTTTGATCCATTGGATGGCTCTTCTAATATTGACTGTCTCGTTTCTATTGGATCAATTTTTGGAATATGGAAAAAAGCAAGTAGTTCAATAATATATTGTTTTACTCTAAGAGTCACTGTGGGAGATAGTGTTAGTACACTTCTTATAATTTGTCATAGCAACATTAATCATATCTGTTAACTCAGTATGTAAATAAACTATGTTTGTCTTGATGTCTAATTATAACTAGTTATGTATTTGAATCAACTAAAAGTCATTGGATTTTCCTACTATAGTGACCTTTGTTTTTCTACCTGGTACACAGATAACTTTAACATTTATTTTGAGACCATTTGTTATTTATCCTTGTGTGCCTACTCATTTCATTATATTGTTGTATGTGACCTTCAAAGCTGAAGAATGAAATCAGTCGATATAAAGTAATTGCAAATATACATCTTACTTCATTGCTTCTACCACAAGTGCTTTGAATTGGCCATAGCTGTAACCAGACACTATATCATTTACTTTCCAGTCTTTATAATTGACAAAGTGTACCATTAAAATAATCTTACAATTATAACAACATATTATTTCTTACATAAATGTTTCTTTACATGACTTATGTTATCCAAGTACTATTAATATTATTCCTATGTGTAAGTTCTTGTCATTTTATCATTCTCTATCTCTTAAGGTCTGTGATGGTCCTGCTTGTGAAAGTGATCTCCTTCAACCTGGTCGTAAAATGGTAGCTGCAGGCTATGCCATATATGGTAGTGCCACTATGCTAGTGTTATCAACTGGTACAGGAGTCAATGGCTTCACACTAGATCCAGTGAGTACACGTTTTTGTGACTACATTTAATGTCATTCATTTTAGTCTGTTGGTGAGTTTGTTCTCACAGATCCAGGTTTAAAAATCCCTCGACATGGTAAGATATTTTCTATCAACGAGGGATATGCCCAGTATTGGTCTGAAGATGTTAAGGAATATGTTCGACAATGTAAATTTCCTGGGGTAAGCTAGAACTAGTAGTCATCTGTAAGCAAATAATATTAACTTTTACGTTAACATTGTATATCATGTGCATATTTGGAATATTCCAATCTTGAACTCTAACTTAATATATATTACCATACAAGTCATGCAGACAATTAGTACAGCTGCCAAACCATACAACCATTCCTTACTACCAAATGATTACATTTCAGCAAAAATATAATATGAGTATCTTATTGTAAATGATTGGCCTATAAACTGGTGCATTTACTACTGTTGTCACTGTGTTATTAATTTTGGGTCAATTTTATGAGCTGTCTTTATTATAGGATGGTAAAGCTCCTATGAATGCTCGTTATGTTGGTTCTATGGTGTCTGATATGCATCGTACTCTCAAATATGGAGGGATATTTATGTATCCTGGTACATCAAAGAGTCCTTCTGGAAAGGTTTGTCACAAGTGTACATATCATGTAATGTTGGAAGATATTTGTTTATGAAGCACTAAAGTGGTGAACTCTTGCTGTAGTAATAGCTGAATTGCACTAAGTGATATCAGTTTGAATACTGCCATAGCATGATAACTTACCAAATGACAGTCAACAAGATTGTCTCATGACTTAAAACTTATTGTGCTAGTGTTAAAATGTAGGCGTGGCAAATGACACCAGTTTAATCATAATGCGTGTGGCATTGACAGTCAGGTTTGTAAGTAATAAATCCATAAGGCTCTGTTTTTGCTAAGCTCTATATTTTGTAGACAATTAAATGTGCCAGATACCTTAACACAAGACTGTTATATAATAGTGACTTAATGTATTAATTTTTGTATGATAATACATAATATATCTTATTTAGTTACGTCTACAATATGAGTGTAACCCTATGGCTTTTGTTATTGAAAATGCTGGAGGAAAGTCTAGCAATGGCACTATACCTGTGTTAGATATCACACCTACTGATATTCATCAACGTAGCCCTATTTTTATTGGATCTCCAGACAATGTAGATGATTATCTTCGTGTACGAGCTGAATGTGATGCTAAGAAGGCATAGAACAATTGGATTACAAAGTTTAGATTCCAAAACAGATTTTCTCTATAATCAATTTGTAATCAATCTTTTATTAATAAATTAATCAATGCTACATAATAATTTCTGTTTAAGTAGTAATCTTATATATCTTATTGGTCCATCCTACTGCTATTTTAAGATCTTTTGAGTTATTACAAGCAAATCTGAGAGTATAACGTCTGTTATCACAGCTGTTGTAATTAAAATAAGATTATTCACAATATATATATATATTGTGTGTGCGTGTGTGTGCATATGTGTAATACAATCACTGTACATATTGTTCTAGTCATATAATGAACGATCTACTATAACTTTGAACATCAGACAATCGTCTCTTAAATATTGACAGTTAGTATCATCACGATAATTTAATTCATCATATAGAAGATACCCAGTACTTTGTAGATATCTCTGTTGTTTTCCTTTAGTAACTCTTCTACCTTTACCACTCCCTTTATAATCAAAGACAAAATTATAATGATGGTATTCTCCTTTCTGATTGAGGAGTCGTACTATAACTTCCCCTTCAAACGGCCACACAAGATCATCATCATAGGGTCCTTTCATCATGTATGATTTGATATGTAGTGTTGTAGCCCCGAACTCCACTTCAAAACACATCTTATATCCAAGAGAATGTGTAAAATATGGAGGACTACGCCAACATTGATTGAAGCATCTTTTATATTCAAAGTCTGTCATAGTAACTGAAAGTACAACATCACCATGACAAACATGGTCATGTATGTTACCAACTAAGTACTGCAGCTTTTCAGTTTTTTCTTTTAACTCACAAACTTCAGAATACAAGAGATCTATTTTCTTATCTTTCTCTTGTAGCTGTCTGTCTTTTTCCTCTGCCATTGTTCTCAGTTCTTCATTATTCCTTGCAAGCTGAGCATCTTTCTCGTGTAACTGTTTGTCTTTTTCCTGTGCCATTGTTCTTAGTTCTTCATTATTCCTTGCAAGCTGAGCATCTTTCTCTTGTAACTGTTTGTCTTTTTCCTGTGCCATTGTTCTCAGTTCTTCATTATTCCTTGCAAGCTGATCATCTTTCGCTTGTAACTGTTTGTCTTTTTCCTGTATTTGTCTGTCTTTCTCTTCCATCATCTTCTGCAAACTTGTATAAATCATTTGAGAAGAAAGAGCATTATGGTACAAGTTGTATTCAGACAGATGTTGAGGCAAATCACAATAATGAGGCTTCTCTTTACATCCCACATAATTAAACACACAATCTACAAGCCTTAACGGACATTTATCAAGATGATCTTGTAGCATTCCTCGCTCTATCTGAGAACACTCATTGGGACAATTGATAGGATATTTGTCACAAACTGGATAATGTTCATTAACTATTACCATGTAGGTTGACTTGTACTCACAATAATCACAAGTAAAAGGACGTTTTGGACATTTTTCATTATGTTCATGCATGCACTGCCGTAGGCATTGTTGACCACACCCATTAGGACATACTTGTTCTACATAAGGACACTGTGATAAATGCCTCTTCAGTTGACCAAGCTCTATCTTCTGACCACAACCCTCAGTGCACCATATTGACAATTTATTGAGAGTATTACGTTCAAAATATTTATCAGGTGATAATGTGTACTCACTATCTCGACAAGTTGGACAGCATAAAGTACTTTGTTGCTTGAACTTTTCCCCACAATTTCTACAGACATGATGACCACAGCAAGTAAACTGTTGTGGTTCTTCAAGAATATCTAGACAGAGAGAACATATGACATCATCAGGAGGAGGACTTATAAACTGGTACTTGTAGCTACTGACTCCTTTGGCCATCTTAATGAGTTTGTCTATGTTTCTACTATATACCTACATCCTACTAATACTAAACAGAGTGACTATTCCAGTGAATAAATAGAGTTCACGAGGAAACCAATTATTAACAAGTAAATTATGATTTGTATTATTAAAGGTTATAAACTGTAAGAATGCAGCCACACCTCCATAGTGCAGTGCTATCATGTTCAACTTACCTCTAGCTCTCTTGACAGCTTCTTTAACATTTGGTCAACTGACCTACAAAACTGTTCCTGATACTGATAATGGTCCTGCTTATGTGTTTGCTGAAGAAGGAACACTCAATGTATCAATTTACTGTGAAGTGATCAACAATAATGTACAAGCTCAGTCAAGATGGTTAATAATAAGAGATGACAATAGTCAGTCGATTGTTCCATCATTTGATGGTAGTGGTAAATGCACTAATCCTGCTGACTTAGTTGGCAAAATTGAAGCTATTGGAGATGACATTATCCAAGGATCAGTAACCTATCAGACAAATTTCACTATACTCAATTTCACTGTTGAGTTTGATCTCATACTAAACTTAATCAGATGTGGGCCACAAGGACACCCTCAAAGGACTTTTAATTTTGGATTTCCAGGTACATAATATGAAATGATTATAAGTAAGATGACAATATTGCTTGTTGACTTCAATAATTAAGTCTGTTTATTTAGTTCTTCCATCTCTATTAACTCCTGTTAGTATACAATTAGTGGTAGAGAACAATAATATTACAGTGGATCTAACTGTAGAAGGAGCACTCACACCATTTCCTCCTGTACTTATATCACAGTGGACACATGAGGGTCAACCCCTATTATCTAATGGCAATGATATTGTACTAACTGACTACACTATTACACTTAGTAGTGTTCAACATAACCAGTCTGGTAACTATACACTCACTGTTAGTAATAATGCTGGATCAATTACTACTAATTTTATAATAGATGTACAATGTAAGTAATTCAATTATATTATGTTGTATTCATATGGTATCTTGTCATTTTTAATGAGGCAAGTACGTTTACCTATTAAGGACTATATATTATCAGTGATCATCATTACATATTGTGTATATGTCATATATAAAATATACGTATGTGTCTATTACAGATGGTCCTGAAGGTATAGCACAAAGTGGACCAGTATATGTCGTCACTAATAATGATGTCATTATTACATCATATACTAATATTAGTGGCAATCCTGTCCCTTTATCTAATTGGAATAAAGATGAAGGATCATCTTTATCA
The DNA here is from genome assembly GCA_963965975.1 of Xestospongia bergquistia. Taxonomy (NCBI): domain Eukaryota; kingdom Metazoa; phylum Porifera; class Demospongiae; order Haplosclerida; family Petrosiidae; genus Xestospongia; species Xestospongia bergquistia. The sequence continues at coordinate 4,939,304 of OZ014420.1, read as the reverse complement.
TCAGGAGGAAGGTTTAATGTTAATATATTGGGTCAACTTATGATTACATCAGTACTATTAAGTGATGCTGGTCATTATAACAATACACTAGAAAACACAGTAGTCAATACTTCTCTCTCCATTAGTAATATCATTGAACTGGTGGTGGTTGGTAAGTAAGTATTCTCTTGATGTGTGTTAAATTGTTCCTCTTATAGATCCTCCCTCACAACCACGTAATGTGAGTATTATAGGTGATCCAGGACCTACTACAGTTAATCTAACATGGCATAATCCTGCTTCATTTGGTACATCTCTACTCTCTATATTTACAGTGATGTTAAATCCATCAACTGATGGTTTAACAACTATAATGATAAACTATACTGCTGCTAATACTACAGATCATACCTTTATTAACAGTGTAATGGTAACTGGTCTATATCCTAATACAGAATACTCTGTAACAGTGAGAGCTTATTCCACTCATAATGTACTAGGACTATTAGCTAGTAACTCTAGTACTGTTGTCATCTTTAACACTACATCAACAGGTATGTAATGATCATATAATGTGGTTATTATATTGTATTTAGCTCCTGAACTACAAAGTGTTACATTAACTAATGTTAATGGTAATCTCACTGTGAAGTGGACATTTATACATACTGGAGGTATTCCATTAGATAACATCAGTATATCTTGTAGAAGTGAAGAAGGAACTAATATTACTTTATTATGTGAGTCTGAATGTACTGGACAGAGTGTATCAGTAGGTCCAGTAACTGCTGGTTCTAACTATACCTGTATAATAACTGCTACTAACAGTATTGGTAGTGATATGATGAATACAAACAGTATTATTGTTATCACTGGTAAGTACATATGTTAGTTATATCAACTATATTGTTATTATATATTATAGGTATTCCATCTCAAGCTATTATTAATTCAGTATTAGGAGATCCTCCAGGTCAAGCTACACTTTATATTTATACAATGTATTCTGGTATAACTGATGTGTCTACTTTCCAATACATTATTACTGTACTGGGTATTAACCAGACTATAGTCACTGTGATACCACAATCATCAGAGTTTAATGGAGTTAGTATAAATGCTACTATTGAACTAGAACTGAGTCCAGGAAAATATCAATTCACTGTTATATCTAGTAATGTATATGGGAATTCAGTACAATCAAAGAACTCTTCATTCATTACAGTATTACCAAGTGAGACATTATAATACATTAAATATATGTAATATACACATATCTACTACCACAATAGTATATCCAGTATCTACAACAAGTCCCCAACCTACAGACAACAGATCTCGTAATAAGTTATGTATTACTATTATTGTTCAACATTTCTCTCATATATCTAGTATTAGGTGATGGAGTTATTGCTGGTATTATTATTAGTATTATTATCTTACTAGTACTACTAATAATTGTTATCTTAACTATTGTGATAACATATAAAGGTCAGTATTATATAGTATTTATAGCAATTAATACTACTGGGTGTGTCCTATTAGTGTCCAGTACTAAACAAAGAAGAGGTGAGACTAGTCCAGTGATAAAAAAGTTTTTCTCAGTAAAAAATGAAGCTTATGGTATAACTAAAGGCCCAGATCATAAGTCATCAATTGATGTAACAGAGAATGTAGCATATAGTACATTGGAACAACAATCATCACTCATAACTCCTCCAGTTTATGAGACAATAAATCAAGATAATAGTAAAACTACTGATGTTTATGATGATATTAATGATTATGTATGATATATTCTTTCATGTGCACAGACTTATTAAAGATTATAAATATCAATGAATACATATAAATGAGGTTACACACAATAACTGGGGGAGGTTGCATTATGGAGTGTCTATGTGTAGTAGTTGTTATGTTTGGGCTTGTGTGGCTGTTAGAAAACTGTAATGGATTATCTACATATCCTGTGTCACTAGATGGCCAGACTCCTGTTATAGCTGCTGTGGAAGGTGCTATCAATATAAAGTTATTCTGTGAAGTTACTTTCAATGGAAATCCTTCAATCACTACCTGGCAACTCACAAAATTTGGAAGTCCTAGATATCTTTTAACCTTTGATGTAAATGGTACAGGGACACCTCCTAATAGTGAGAACTTTACAGCTACTGGTGTACCTGTTGGAAACACTCTGTCTCGATCTAATCTCACTATATTAACATTTGATAGGTCACTTGATAAAGCATTAATGGAGTGTGGTCTTAGCAATACTGTTATGGCAAATTTTACTCTGAGAATAACTTGTACGTTCAAATAATTTATACACAGTACTGCTGTTCATTATTTCCTCAGACCTTCCTGTACTTCATCAAATATCTGCCCCTCAGCCAATAATAGAGAACGCTACCTTTTCATTTAACATTGAGTTAACATCAGGTTATCCTCTTTTACCACAGTTTAACTGGTATTATAACAATTTGGTCATTAGTCCTAATAGTACTAATCCTAATATATCAGTCTACCCACATATTATCTTCTCATCTGTCTCTCGCTCTCAATCTGGTAATTACAGTATGATAGCATCTAATGAAGGGGGTGACTCAACGGGATACTTCATACTAGATGTACAATGTAAGTAGTATGAATGTCATAGATACAGAATCTTTATAATTTTATTATTAGATATGTATGTTCATTACAGATGGTCCTGAAGGTATAGCAAAAAGTGGACCAGTATATATCATCACTAATAATGACATCATTATTACATCATATACTAATATTAGTGGCAATCCTGTCCCATTATCTAACTGGATTAAAGATGGAGGATCGTCTTTATCATCAGAAGGACGGTTTAATATTGATATATTGGGTCAACTTATGATTACATCAGTATTATTAAGTGATGCTGGTCATTATAACAATACACTAGAAAACACAGTAGTCAATACTTCTCTCTCCATTAGTAATATCATTGAATTAGTGGTAGTTGGTAAGTAAGTATTCTAAAGTTCTTCATTTTACATTTACTCACTTCTCACTTATAGATCCTCCCACACAACCACGTAATGTGAGTATTGTAGGTAATCCAGGACCTACTACAGTTAATCTAACATGGCATAATCCTGCTTCATTTGGTACATCTCTACTCTCTATGTTTACAGTGATGTTAAATCCATTAACTGATGGTTTAACAACTATAATGATAAACTATACTGCTACTAATACTACAGATCATACCTTTATTAACAGTGTAATGGTAACTGGTCTATATCCTAATACAGAATACTCTGTAACAGTGAGAGCTTATTCCACTCATAATGTACTAGGACTATTAGCTAGTAACTCTAGTACTGTTGTCATCTTTAACACTACATCAACAGGTATGTAATGATCATATAATGTGGTTATTATATTGTATCTAGCTCCTGAACTACAAAGTGTTACATTAACTAATGTTAATGGTAATCTCACTGTGAAGTGGACATTTATACATACTGGAGGTATTCCATTAGATAACATTAGTATATCTTGTAGAAGTGAAGAAGGAACTAATATTACTTTATTATGTGAGTCTGAATGTACTGGACAGAGTATATCAGTAGGTCCAGTAACTGCTGGTTCTAACTATACCTGTATAATAACTGCTACTAATAGTATTGGTAGTGATATGATGAATACAAACAGTATTATTGTTATCACTGGTAAGTACATATGTTAGTTATATCAACTATATTGTTATTAAATACTCTAGGTATTCCATCTCAAGCTATTATTAATTCAGTATTAGGAGATCCTCCAGGTCAAGCTACACTTTATATTTATACAATGTATTCTGGTATAACTGATGTGTCTACTTTGCAATACATTATTACTGTACTGGGTATTAACCAGACTATAGTCACTGTGATACCACAATCATCAGAGTTTAATGGAGTTAGTATAAATGCTACTATTGAACTAGAACTGAGTCCAGGAAAATATCAATTCACTGTTATATCTAGTAATGTATATGGGAATTCAGTACAATCAAAGAACTCTTCATTCATTACAGTATTACCAAGTGAGACATTGTGATACAGTAAATATATGTAATGTCATATTAATTGTAGGACCATTCACTACCACAACAAGTCCCCAACCTACAGACAACAGATCTAGTAATAAGTTATGTATTACTATTGTTGTTCAACACTTCTCTCATATATCTAGTATTAAGTGATGGAGTTGTTGCTGGTATTATTATTAGTATTGTTATCTTACTAGTACTACTAATAATTGTTATCTTAACTATTGTGATAACATATAAAGGTCAGTATTATATAGTATTAATGGTAATTAGTATTACCACTGAGTGTGTCCTATTATAGTGTCCAGTACTAAACAAAGAAAAGGTGAGACTAGTCCAGTGATAAAAGAGTTCTTCTCAGTAAAAAATAAAGCTTATGGTATAACTAAAGGACCAGATCATAAGTCATCAATTGATGTAACAGAGAATGTAGCATATAGTACATTGGAACAACAATCATCACTCATAACTCCTCCAGTTTATGAGACAATAAATCAAGATAATAGTAAAACTACTGATGTTTATGATGATTTTAATTATGTATAATATATTCTATTATGTGTACAGAGTTATTAAAGATTATAAATTTCGCGTATTCAGCCACACCTCGTTGCTAATCAATGATATGATCATACTCCTATTTCTGTTTGCAGTATCTTTAACTGTAGGTCAGGTGTTCTTTACAACTGTTCCTGATACTGACATTGGTCCAGCTTTTGTGTATTCTGAGGAAGGGACACTCAATGTATCTCTTTACTGTTTTGTGATCAGTAATAACATACAAATACAAAGTACTTGGTTTGTCAAAAAGCAAACAGATGAAGGAGCATTTATAACTAAATTTAATATAACTGGTGAGTTAATATCTCCAGCAGACCTAGTAGGTAAAATCACTGCTATTGGAGACATCGTTCAAGAATTAGGAATAACATATCAGACTAACTTTACTATACTCAATTTTACAAGTGAGTTTAATCTTGCACAAGTACAATGTGGACCAGGACCTATAAGAGAATTCAACTTTGGATTTCCAGGTAGGGCATTAACATCATGCCTCATTCTTGTAACTAGTAAGTCTGTTTATTTAGTTCTTCCATCTCTATTAACTCTTGCTAGTACTCAGTTAGTGGTAGAGAACAATAATATTACAGTGGATCTAACTGTAGAAGGAGCACCCACACCATTCCCTCCTGTACTTATATCACAATGGATACATGAGGGTCAACCCCTATTATCTAATGGCAATGATATTATACTAACTGACTACACTATTACACTTGATAGTGTTCAACGTAACCAGTCTGGTAACTATACACTCACTGTTAGTAATAATGCTGGATCAACTACTACTAATTTTATAATAGATGTACAATGTAAGTAATTCAATTATATTGTGTTGTATTCATGTGGTATCTTATCATTTTAATAAGGCAAGTAAATTTACTTATTAAGGACTATATATTATTATTGCTGCACATCATTATATATTGTGTATATGTCATATATAAAATATATCGACGTGGCTAGTTTGGTCCTGAAGGTATTTATCTTTTCATTGTATAATTACTTGATAAGGCAATTTCATCAGTACTTATGCATACTATGTATTTTTGTGTTTGTTATAGATGGTCCTGAAGGTATAGCACAGAGTGGACCAATATATGTCATCACTAATAATGATGTCATTATTACATCGTATACTAATATTAGTGGCAATCCTGTCCCATTATCTAACTGGATTAAAGATGGAGGATCATCTTTATCATCAGAAGGAAGGTTTAATATTGATATATTGGGTCAACTTATGATTACATCAGTATTATTAAGTTTGCTGGTCATTATAACAATACACTAGAAAACACAGTAGTCAACACTTCTCTCTCCATCATTGAACTAGTGGTAGTTGGTAAGTAAGTATTCTAAAGTTCTTCATTTTACATTTACTCACTTCTCACTTATAGATCCTCCCACACAACCACGTAATGTGAGTATTGTAGGTAATCCAGGACCTACTACAGTTAATCTAACATGGCATAATCCTGCTTCATTTGGTACATCTCTACTCTCTATGTTTACAGTGATGTTAAATCCATTAACTGATGGTTTAACAACTATAATGATAAACTATACTGCTACTAATACTACAGATCATACCTTTATTAACAGTGTAATGGTAACTGGTCTATATCCTAATACAGAATACTCTGTAACAGTGAGAGCTTATTCCACTCATAATGTACTAGGACTATTAGCTAGTAACTCTAGTACTGTTGTCATCTTTAACACTACATCAACAGGTATGTAATGATCATATAATGTGGTTATTATATTGTATTTAGCTCCTGAACTACAAAGTGTTACATTAACTAATGTTAATGGTAATCTCACTGTGAAGTGGACATTTATACATACTGGAGGTATTCCATTAGATAACATCAGTATATCTTGTAGAAGTAAAGAAGGAACTAATATTACTTTATTATGTGAGTCTGAATGTACTGGACAGAGTGTATCAGTAGGTCCAGTAACTGCTGGTTCTAACTATACCTGTATAATAACTGCTACTAATAGTATTGGTAGTGATATGATGAATACAAACAGTATTATTGTTATCACTGGTAAGTACATATGTTAGTTATATCAACTATATTGTTATTAAATACTCTAGGTATTCCATCTCAAGCTATTATTAATTCAGTATTAGGAGATCCTCCAGGTCAAGCTACACTTTATATTTATACAATGTATTCTGGTATAACTGATGTGTCTACTTTCCAATACATTATTACTGTACTGGGTATTAACCAGACTATAGTCACTGTGATACCACAATTATCTGAGTTTAATGGAGTTAGTATAAATGCTACTATTGAACTAGAACTGAGTCCAGGAAAATATCAATTCACTGTTATATCTAGTAATGTATATGGGAATTCAGTACAATCAAAGAACTCTTCATTTATTACAGTATTACCAAGTGAGACATTATAATACATTAAATATATGTAACGTCAAATTAACTATAGGACCACATACTACCACTCTAGCATCTTTAGCATCAACTACAACTATTGTAATGGGTACACTTACGGATAGCAGACCTAGCAGTAAGTAATGTATCACTATTGTTGTTCAATATTTCTCTTTATCTAGTATTAAGTGATGGAGTTATTGCTGGTATTATTATTAGTATTGTTATCTTACTAGTATTAATAATAATTGTTATCTTAACTATTGCGATAGTTTTAATATATAAAGGTCAGTATTATATAGTATAGTGAGTTATACTATTACCACTGTGTGTGTGTGTGTCCTATTAGTGTCCAGTACTAAACAAAGAAGAGGTGAGACTAGTCCAGTGATAAAAGAGTTCTTCTCAGTAAAAAATGAAGCTTATGGTATAACTAAAGGACCAGATCATCAGTCATCAATTGATGTAATAGAGAATGTAGCATATAGTACACTGGAACAACAATCATCACTCATAAATCCTCCAGTTTATGAGACAATATATCAAGATAATAGTAAAACTACTGGTGTTTATGATGATATTAATGATTGTGTATGATATATTCTTGTATGTGCCCAGAGTTATTAAAGATTATAAATATCAATGTATACATATAAATGAGTTTATGTGTACTAATTTATTATAATAAGTTGTACTGTTTAATTGAGACTTGATTAAATACCATTACTAACAATACATTCATATGTACCATTGTCTTTAATAGTGACATTACTTATTGTAATCAGTCTGTCTATTGATGTATTAAAATGATAATAATTAATACTGCCAGATAATAAGAGCTGACATCCTCCAATATTCTGTTGTAGTATGGACATCTGTTGATAAAACAATAATTATAAACTAGAATTGTTCTTACATTGCACATTTAGTTGTAGTAGATCCAGCATCATTACTACAGCACAGTGAGTGTATTGTTATCATACTAATTACATTGAACACTATGAAGTGTAATAGTGTAGTTAATATCATTGCTATTATATAGTATGAGTTAACTCTCATGTGTCCACTGTGATATAGGTACAAGAGGGAATGGAGTGGGTGCTCTTTCTACAGTTAGATCCACATGCACCATAATAATATTATTGTCTACCATTAAGTGAGTGCTATTAAGATTTAATAGAGATGGAAGAACTGAATGAAGTAGGAAAGGATAAAAGTTATCATATATTAGCTTCATATAATGAGAAAACAATAATTAAATATTTTATACAACCAGTCCATATTTCCAAATACATATTACATATAATCATTAATATCATCATAAACACCAGTAGTTTTACTATTATCTTGATTTATTGTCTCATAAACTGGAGGATTTATGAGTGATGATTGTTGTTCCAGTGTACTATATGCTACATTCTCTGTTACATCAATTGATGACTGTTGATCTGGTCCTTTAGTTATACCATAAGCTTCATTTTTTACTGAGAAGAACTTTTTTATCACTAGACTAGTCTCACCTCTTCTTTGTTTAGTATTGGACACTAGTAGGGCACACATACAGTGGTAATAGTACAACTCACTATACTATATAGTACTGACCTTTATATATCAAAATTACTACAATAGTTAAGGACAATAATACTAATAATAATACCAGCAATAATGCCATCATTTAGTACTAGATATAAGAGAGAAGTTGAGCAACAATAGTAATATAAAACTCACCACTACTAGATCTATCTGTAGCAGACACTGAAGGTACCACTGTAGTAGTAGGATTCACTCCTATTGTCAATATATACAAATAAATAAACAAGTCACTATTAGTACTGAATGTTGAGGTTGTATGAACAATAGTGGATATTTCTAGGTAAAATTGACATAATTTAAATTATAACAATGTTGCATATTGCTGACCTGATGAACGTGTTACTGATGGTTGTATTGTAACTATAAAGAAACTTTGTTAACCAATAATTGTATTGGTCAATGGATTTTCACAATATAGTACTGAACAGGAGGATGAGACAAATCTGCTTGAGGCTATGAATATAAGAATATAAGTTAATAATAATTATTAAGATGATATCTAAAGAAGATAGGAAGAAACTGAACTTAGTTAAAGGAGGTGTTCTCTTTAATCTAATGTCAAGTATTATAACTTCATTTATTTCCTGAGGAATATTTTTAATTGGTCTATTCCTACCATCACATTATATTGACTATAGACTGACTGAGAGAGACCAGTTTAGAGGAATCAGTGTCAATATATATACATTGACACTAGTGTTCTTACTACCAGTACTATGACTACTGATCAATGTGTATTCCCTTAATCTCAAGTTTAGTTAACTATAAAATGTACTCCTAAACTTACATTCCAGTAAATAGCAATATTAACATTGTTAGATCCAATGTAATTTATACTGTATTGAAAGTTCATAATTTGATCTGGGACTAAAATAAATTGAACAAAGTTATTTATAATTTTTGTATTTACCAGATATAAATCAATAATTACAGATAAATATTTTGACAATGCCCTTTTCAACTTTTATTTCATGTCATCCTAATCTACAAAAAATTCAACTATCACTAGACAAAGCTGAGATTGTTGTTGAATTATTTTCTATTCTACAGAATAATACTACACTTAAGGCATTGAGATTAGCTGTCAAAGATAGACTAGATTCTTTTAGAAGTATGGGTCCTAGCTTATAAGATATGTTAACACAAAATCAGACAATAGAACATCTTGAGATTGAAACTTTATTCAATATTCCAGGCCAGATAGTTACATGTCGTTTCTAACAACTGGTCTATCACACAGTACCAGTATGCAGGAGTTGATTGTACCCATTTCATCAGAAACCAACTATGAACAGATAAAAATTTCTTAGATGCTATCTCTAACAAAAGCAAGCTCACAGAAGTTAAACTTATGTATTAATGAGAAAAGGCAGTTATTTTTCTATGAAAAGATACTACCTCTTATTATCAACATTCTAAAGATTCATCAAGCTATAAGTTGTATTGAATGTACTCTTAATGACTTATTCCACTCTCAACCTCACTTAATAGATCTAGTGCAAGATTTTGGCAAACTGTCTTCACTCATCCCTCTCTTTGATGCATTATGATTGATAAGTCAACAGTCCTAAGATATGTTCTTTAATCACAAGAAAAGACATTAAATGACGTGCACAAACAACAACAACTGAACCCTGTACCAATAATAGATTGGTTGTATCATTAAAATTAATATGTGCTATGTAATTGTGTCAGAATATTTCTATTCATTTAGTATTGTGTTACTCTCAAAATATATGCTTGCATTATAATTGAAGATGTTTGGTATGAACTGTTACATGCAGAAAAGGATGTCTTAGGATGTGTGGAGTCACTCCTGTTGTCTGGAGGGTCAGGAGACGAGGGTGGTGGTAACCTGATCTCTCTAGTCTTGTTTTGCTTACTTCTCATTTTATCAGGTGATATTGAACTCAACTCTGGACCTAAAACTGGTAAACAACAACTGAAATTACTACATCACTCCAAAAGCAATTGGATTAATATAATTCAAGTTATAAATTTGCATGCTGTCTCATCCCTTAGTTAGACAAATGTACAAGCATGTATAGTGTAAGATGGTTATTTACATTTTCATTCATTTCATGATTAACCTATGTAACGAAGTCTCTGTAACAATAAGCAATATTCATGTCTATGCATTAAAACAGATGACTATGTAACTAAAATTATTGAGAGAACTGAATCTAAGTTGAAATATCATATTTAACTTTAATTGTTTGTCTTATATTTTAGATATTTCTGATCTTTTAAAGGAAGCTCCTGATAAACATGATTTACTAAACTTATTAGCTGATATTGATGACAAGTGGTATGAAATCGGCTTATCATTGAAAGTTGGTGATAATGTTTTAAACCGCTTAGAAAGTGAAAAAAAGAAGAACATTATCAAATTAGATCTAGTCCTTCAAAGTTGGATAACGACTAAGTCATCTCCTGTTACTTGGGATACAGTGATCACTGCCATGAAGGGACGTGTAGTTAATAGTCTACAGAAAGCTGAAGAGATAATTAAATATCTCACTAAAGGTAAATATCTTTTCTGTGGAAATAATCTATAACTTAATTTATGTAAGTCTTGCAGCTGTGTAGTGTGTTATGTCACTTTTAATAGGATTATATACTTTGAGTTTACTATGTATATTAATTGTAGTAACTGAAATTAAGCTTGGGGATTGGCTCAGATAATTGCAAGTTAGTACTCAGAAAATCTGATCCTACCAGATTAAATTGCTTGATCTAGTACACATAATAAATAATAGTTTTAACATAATTGTAATTGATGTACTTGTCCCAGGTAAGTGGACTCGTTTGTAAGCTAAGTCAAAAATCTAGCTCAAAGATCAAATGCTATTACAGTATATATTAGAATTAGTGAATTTACTTTTATACTATATAATATATTATAAGTAATAACAAAAATCTGTGCCAATGTAATTCGTTATATTTTTGAGGCAAAGATTCTTGTAAATAAACCATAAAGTTATCAAATCTTATCCCAAACATCCACTCTTCAAAGAAGGACATCTGATTAATTTGTTGGCACTCATGAAGTGTTGTAAATATAGTGTGAAAACTTCAGTTATATACACTCAACCTGTGTATATAGCCTGTCTTTTCTCTTTATTTGTCTATAAGTTAATTGAAGAACAGAAGTAAGAAGGCTACAGGCTACATTAAGCTACTCAAACTCAGCTAGTGTTATTTTAGATTTAATAGATTTAAAAGCATTCTTTTGTTATGTCATAACAATAGCATAATTTTATAGGCTACACCATGTTATTGAGGCCTTGTCTAAAAAATAATTTGAATAGATGCCCTTCTACACAGATTGGATGTCTTAAGATAACACTAAACTTATTTATGTATAAATCTTTTTTAAAGGGGAGTGTGTTAATGATGATGAACCTGTATCCACTACTTCATTAGACCCTGATGTTCAACAATATTGTGACATTATCATAGATTGGTACAAATACCAACCTATTGTCCCTACAGAATGGCCACCACGATTTGGGCAAGAGCTCTTTGAATTCTATTTAACTACAACTAATATTCATGAGTATAACATTGAGGTCAGTATTATTAATGAATATTATTATACTCTAACCTTAACAAAGTGGGTGGATCTTAACAGTTGCTATTTATGTGTTAGTTTATTTGCTATATCTTCTAATAATGATAGATACCACACAATGGAGAATTAATATTGGATTATGGTATTGTCATCAGATACCATGTACTACTAAAAAGAGAACTAGTACTGATATCTCAGGATGGGTGGAGTCACTATGGTCAGGAGATGAGGGTGGTGGTAACCTGACCTTCTCTCTAGTTTTATTTCTCTTACTTCTCCTCATTTTATCAGGTGATATTGAACTCAATCCTGGACCTAAAACAGGTAAACATTAAAACATATAACTGATACATACAGAGACTATGTCTTATTTACTTCAATATAATTGACATCAAGTAATGCTCTAAGACTTACTATTATGTCATGTACTATTGTAATATTGTATTGTATTGTAATATTGTAATATACTGTTGTAATATTGTATAGATTCACTCACTCCAAGTGAACTATTTCGTACTCACTTTGCTGATCTTAGTGATATCATTACTCCTATCCTTACCAGTGTAACTAATGTACTGTATGCAAAAGGACTGATATCATTTGAGACTTGCAATGACATGTTGACAACAAAAGGAGAGAGTGATTTGGTAAAATCTAGTAAGTTGGTAGGTGTATTACAGAGACAGTTAAAAGCACATAGAGATCCATACCAGTATCTAGTGAATATATGTCATGTATTTAGAAACCAACAACATCAGAGACTAAGAGAGATTACTACCTTTATATTACAACAACTAGGTGAGTCAATTAATATATTCCTTTACCTTACTATGTACCTTACTTCATTAAGGTGAATGTACTGTTGATGATGCTCCACCCACCAGTTCATTAGACCCTGATGTTCAGCGATATTGCAACATCATGATAGACCAATACAAATACCAACCTATTGTCCCTACAGACTGGCCACCACGAATTGGACAAGATTTCTTTGGAAGATTAACACTACTACAAACACAAGACAGACATGCCACTCCTCAAACAATACTACAGAAACAATGGTGTATGTTAAGAGGACAAATTGATAAAATTCCTCAAGTTACTAAAGATAAACAGATAGATATCCAGGATGTTCTTAAACCATGTGATAGTGGTCAATCTCTTAGAGTAGTAGTTAATGGTCCTCCTGGTATTGGTAAGACAACACTTTGTCGTAAACTGTTAAATATGTGGACTAAAGGAGAACTCACACATGAACAATATAACTTGATACTTTACTGTCCTCTCAGAAATGACAAGGTGGCTCAAGCTAGTGAATTGCAAGATATTCTCAAACACACTTATGAGTGTAATGAAGTTATCAATGTGACTGAATGGCTGTGTAAAATGCATGGGGAAGGACTATTGATAATCTTTGATGGTTGGGATGAATTAAGTACAGATCTCAGACAATCCTCATTAGCAACTAGAATAATTCGTAGAGAGATATTAGCGAAATGTTCAGTAATTGTCACCTCTCGTAGCTACGCTTCCTCTTCTCTGTTAGACATCTCTTCAGTTAACAGACATATTGAAGTTGTGGGATTTTCAGTTAAAGAGATTGAGGTGGTAGTCAAAGGAACATTAGAAAAGGAACCAGATCTAGCTGAGAAATTCATCCAAGACCTTGAAGTACGAGGTGATGTCCAATCATTGTGTTATGTACCATTAGTTTGTTCCATAGTCATTTTAGTTTATTGTAAGTCAAATGGACAGTTACCAACAACACTCACAGAATTGTATGAGAATTTTGTACTACAAACTCTCAGAAGACATGTCAAAATTAAGAGTACTCACAATATTGAACCAAGACAGCTACACAGCCTTCATCATTTGCCATCAGCCTTAGATATACCTTTCCAAGAGATTTGTAAATTTGCCTACTACAACTTGAAGAAAAACATAATGACATTTTTTTTAGTTCAACTCCATCAGTCTTTTAATCAGTCAATAAATGAAAGCTATTTAGGACTAATGACATCATTTGCTATGTATGACGAGGAGAGCTATCAATTCCTTCATCTGAGTATCCAGGAATTTCTAGCAGCATGGTGGATAGCTAAGTATGAGAAGACAGAAGAAGTGTTTACAGAACATTTTGATAATGATCATTTTCGAATGTGTCTGAGGTTTGTGGCAGGTCTAACTCACCTTGAACATGAGAGCTATCAACAATATTTTAATAAAGAACTTGACCTACAATGTAAAAGGAGAGGATTTGATGGTTGTTATTTCTCCAATTTCAATGAAATACATAGGCCACATATTGCTCGATTTCTCTTTCAGTCTGACAAATTAGATATTCTCCTCTTTCATCTCTTGTATGAATCACAGAATGAAAAATTATGTCAAATATTATCACAGTCTATGAAGGACCAGTCACTGTGTCTCCATAACATAAAAATATCTCTGTTTGACATGTTGTGTGTTAGATTTTTTCTCATCAACTCAAACATAACATGGAAATACTTGGATTTGGGAAGTCTATATGGACAAACAGTACAGCTCCTCACTAAAACACTTACTGACAACAATAGCATACAATGTGTTAAGTTTGATTTGACTATACAAAAATGTGATCAAGTGAGTATAGAAGCAGTGATAAAATTATTGCAGTCATCATTCTCTTGTTACCTTCAAGAGTGTTATATTATATTGAAGTTAGATAGACAAAAAGATCTATGTGTGGACACAACTCGCCTACTGTTATTGCAGTTACTACAATTAAAACAACTAAAGATACTATGCTTCACTTTAGATTTTAACAATGAATATATTCAGATAGACAAGATGGTTATGTCTGAAGTGGATTTTATTTTATCAGTCAATGTTACTCTACGTGAATCATATGTAGAACTTGTTCATTCTCACCTTGTCTCATCACTCTCGCCTTATCTCATCTCTGATGTTGTTAACAATTTAATTAAAGAAATTACTGGAGACAAATCTATTCTACAAAAGTCACATGCATTCAGTTTTTTGGCTCGACTTGAAAGGTCAATTCATGACAAAAGAATTGAACAATTACTAAAAGACAGCAATTACACATTACAAGCATTTAAACTGAACATGACTTATCATAATCTTGGATCAGTACTGGATATATTAAAGAAAAACATACCACTCAATGCTCTGGAGTATTGTTATGAATATTCAGCAATAGTTCCCCAACTTATGAAAGGACTATTGCCCTGTCTTGTAGAACAATATCAATTATATCCACTACCTCTATTATTTCAACATCATCCTAATCTACAACAACTTGAACTATCACTATCCACAGCTAAGAATACTATTGAACTATTTACTATTCTACAGAGTAATACTACAGTTAAGGCATTGAAAGTGATGTTATATGAAGAGCACATTTTTGACAGAATGGGTCCTTCTTTGCAGGATATGTTAGCACAAAACAACACAATTGAACATTTTGCTATTATTACTTATCGTCTTGAGTGGGATAGTACAGGAACTTCGAGTTCATGTACCAGTTTTATTGAGCACATTTCCAGTACATATTTGTCATTTCTAACGATTGGTCTTTCATACAACTCTGGTCTACAGAGTCTGAGTGTACCTATTCCATTGTCAGATACTAATTTTGAACAGATAGCAAATTTCTTTGATGTCATCTGCTATACACTCATAGAACTTGAGTTGCAATTTAGGCTAGATCAGTCATATGTGTTCATTAGCAGTTGTCTCTGCCAAACTAAGACAAAGTTGCTCTATGAACAAGGACTATATCTTATTACTAAGATGTTAGAGTCTCACAAAACTATCAAAGTTCTTCGCATAGAGAACAGTATTATGGACAAAACATCTCAACCTAACTGGATAGAAATAACGCAACATTTTTGGCAAACCATCTCCCTTCATCCCTCACTTCAATATGTTTTAATCACTAAGATTTCCTCAGTCCTTTTACATCCATTTAGATCACAAGAGAAGACATTATTGACTAAAGAGCAACTACCACGAATAGAATATTCTCTCTCATGTTAATAACCATGGAACATCCAAGTTCAATTTTGCATGATGATATGGAGCCCTGGACTTTAGTACAACACACAGCACACTGCATATAGTACTAAATGTTTATATGTTATTGTATTATCTGTTGAACTTTGAACCTAACTGGGTACCTACACAGACATAAAACCAGTTGATGATTGGAATTATTATTAATAATTATTACATACAAACAAAAATAAAGAATAATCAAAAACACAAAGTGTATATACTACATATTATCATGTGTTTTATTAACATGTATATATATTAATACTAGCTCTGTTAGAGTGTACATCAATATCAACTAATGGGCTTAACCCTATAATTAGTACTAACAGTATTATTATTATTGTTTCGTTGTTAGTAATAATGTTAGCATTTGTAGTCTTTCTATTAGTATTTAGTGGAGAAATATCAGATAAAGAATGAAAATGAAATACCTATAAAATAGCAAATACAACAGTATTAACAAATGAACCTCCTACATTACACAGTATAATGACATCTATGATCTATAGAGGAATTATACTAAACAATAACTTACATAAGCCATAAATGTTTTGATATGATTATAATATCCATAACACATCCAAGTACTATTATGTGTCCCTCCATGAAATGTTTCTATCATTTTAGAAATGAACAATACAGCTAAAACGAGAGAAAATAAAAGATGTTAAAATTAGTATTAAGTTATCACTACCCAACCATCTGTCCATCTATCCATCAGTCTTATTTGATATAGTTATAACATCATTTGTGATGAAATTAGTGGATCAGCTAGACCTGACAGAACAATTTAGGTGCTTGAATACAGTATATTTCAGAATAATTCAAAAACTAAAAGAGAACAATAGATTATTATTTACTTTCCTCTTTCAAAGAATTAAGGTAATGAGCTAGTACTTGGTACCATAATTTAAGCCATATGCGGTATACTAGTAAATGGTGTTCTCTGCTAAGTGTCAGGACCCTAAGAGAGAAGAAAGATATATACATGTTAGTACTGGTAATGTTCTTTCTTTTTATTTTGTCTTTTAAACAATGGATTTTTGAAGTTAAAATGTTGAGAAGTCATTTCATTGTCAAATTCATTTATTGATGCTATTAGTGGACCTTACAGAGGCAATTTAAGGTAATGATTTGTTTTAATGTTAATAATTATGTCTCTTATCTACACTGTAAATGCTGTTCTTCAAGATAATAACATGGCTTTACAGCTTGCATAGTCAGCTATTTAAAATACTATAGAATTCTACATGTACAAGAATATATTACTCTATGTGTACTAATTTATTATAATGAGTTGTACTGTTTAATTGAGACTTGATCTAATACCATTACTAACAATACAGGACAATGTACCATCGTCTTTAATAGTGACATTAGTGATTGTAATCAGTCTGTTTATTGATGTACTATATTTATACAACCAGTCCATATTTCTCAATACATATTACATATAATCATTAATATTATCATAAACACCAGTAGTTTTACTATTATTTTCATTTATTGTTTCATAAACTGGAGGATTTATGAGTGATGATTGTTGTTCCAATGTACTATATGCTACATTCTCTGTTACATCAATTGATGACTTATGATCTGGTCCTTTAGTTATACCATAAGCTTCATTTTTTACTGAGAAGAACTCTTTTATCACTGGACTAGTCTCACCTCTTCTTTGTTCAGTACTGGACACTAATAGGAACACACACACATACAGTGGTAATAATACAACTCACTATACTATATAGTACTGACCTTTATATATCAAGATTACTACAATAGTTAAGATAACAATTATTATTAATACTACTAAGATAACAATACTAATAATAATACCAGCAATAGCTCCATCATTTAATACTAGATATAAAAGAGATGTTGAACAACAATAGTAATATACAAAACTCACCACTACTAGATCTATCTGTAGCAGACACTGAAGGTACCACTGTGGTAGTAGGCTTCACTCCTATTGTCAATATATAAGGCAGTAAAACACTGTCTTATATATTTAATTCTAAATTGATAATGAATCAATAGTCATATTACCTATTTGATCAAGCAAATCTGAAACAATTATAAAATTAACTGGCTTACATGGAGTGTGTAACATAATTTATGAAGTTGAATTTCAAGTATTCTATATTATAATAGACACAACTACATAAATAAACTCACTATTAGTACTAAGTATTAATGTTGTATGAACAATAGTGGATATTTCAAGGTAACGTTGATATATAATTTATATTATAACAATGTTGCATATTGCTGACCTGATGAACTTGTTACTGATGGTTGTATTGTAACTATAAAGAAACCTTGTTAGCCAATATCTTCACAATATTATATTACTTACCATTTCTTTTGAGTACTGGACCAGGTCCAATGATATTAACAGCTGTGATATTAATATTATAATTATGACCAGGAGTTAGTCCAGTAATAATAACACTGGTATTAGTAGTATTAATAATTGTATTGGTCAATGGATTTGTCACAATATAGTACAGAACAGGAGGATGAGACAAATCTGCTTGAGGCTATGGATATAGGAATATAAGTTAATAATAATATTAAGATGATACTAAAGGAAATAGAAGGAAACTGAACTTAGTTAATGGAGACATTCTCTTTTGTTTAATGTCAAAAATTATAACTTCATCGATTATTGGTATTTCCTGAGAAACTAATATTTTTAATTGGTCTATTCCTATTTCTATCACATTACATTGACTATAGACTGACTAAGAGAGACCAGTTAGGAGGTATATAATGTATATACATTGACACTGATGTTCTTATTATCAGTACTATGACTACTGATCAATGTGTGTTACCTTATCCTTAATCTCAATAGTTTAGTTAACTATAAAATGTACTCCTAAACTTACATTCCAGTAAATAACAATATTAACATTGTTAGATCCAATGTAATTGATTCTGTATTGAAAGTTCATAATTTGATCTGGAACTAAAATAAATTGAACAAAGTTATTTATAAATTTTGTATTTACCAGATAAATCAATAATGATTGATTCACTAAATAATCCAATTGTCTCTCTTTTATCTACTCCAGCAACACTAAAGTTATACACGTTTCCTAATGATAACTTCATTATTCCAGTTCCATCAGAATTATCTGCCCATGATACAATTCCAGTGTTTGTGGTACAAGTAAAAACCACGGTATCTCCAGGACATACTGGAGAATATGATGGACAGCTTTGATAAAGAAGACCTAAGGATCCAATATAGATATCTAGTCATGACAATACCAAGATGACTGACTTAAAGAAAAATCTGGAAGAGTAGCAATAACAATAATAAGGTGAACTAAAAAGATCATAATTTCTGAAATAGTTGAATGCTGGCCATGGAGTGGGAGGAGTAAAGGAAGTCTCTCCACCTTCAAGGCTTCAACACATTTAGAAGTATACTACTGTAACTCTTACTGGTGTTAATGTGACCGTAAAATGTAAAGCTGAAAATATAATAGGACAAACACTAGTAGTTATCATTTAAGGTATGGCATGTGACAACTGACAATAGCTTAACATTCCTTGTAAAAGATTACACATATTAAAGATCTTTATGATACAAAGAAATGTTTAAAAAACTAAAAAAAGATAACAGTTTTATTTTTATCTTAATTTATTGTTTCATAAACTGGAGGATTTATGAGTGATGATTGTTGTTCCAATGTACTATATGCTACATTTTCTGTTACATCAATTGATGACTGTTGATCTGGTCCTTTAGTTATACCATAAGCTTCATTTTTTACTGAGAAGAATGCTTTTATTGCTGGACTAGTCTCACCTCTTCTTTGTTTAGTACTGGACACTAGTAGGACACACATACAGTCGTAACAGTAGAACTAACTAGCTATATAGTACTCACCTTTATATACTAAGATTACTACAATAGTTAAGATAACAATTATTATTAATACTAGTAAGATAACAATACTAATCATAATGCCAGCAATAACTCCATCACTTAACACTAGATAAAAGAGAAACGTTGAATAACAATAGCGATATATATATATATATATATTTATATATATATATAACTCACCACTATTAGATTTATCCGTAAGTACAGAAGATGTAGCTGGTAATGGTCCTATAGTTTATTAAATTAGGCAGACAGTATAATACTACCTATTTAGTGACAGTCCAGATATTGTATTCTACATTCATTCATTAAGAGTAATCCCAAGTCTTGTAGCAACTTTGCATTGAACTTAATAATGTCATTGTCTGTGGTTGTATCTAAATACTTTGTTTAAGTAAATAAGTAAGATTTTTATGGAAATGAAGATATGGAGATATGGCTAAATCAGTAAGAATACTAGCAAGATGATATTTTTTATATACAGAGACACATACTCTAATCTAGCACTGGAGTTATCAACATATTAGATTAGAAATATATCATGCATACTGACCTGAAAATGGAGTTTCAGTTGATGATAGCACTGTGAATACAATAAAAGTAGTGAGTGATGGACTTGGAGTTAAATAATTAGTAGAAGACATAGTTATTACAGGATAATTCATAGTAACTACAGAGAAAAAAATGAACATTATTTGTGTCATTTTTAGAGAATTTGTATTAAGATAAAATCCACTAATAAATATTCAATATATTCCATGTAAATTTCTTTACTCTTAGGAATCAGTCATAACATGCCAAGATGTATTACATCCAAATCAGTTACATGAAACTGATAGTTAGTTGGACGATTCACTTACCTGTAGACGCAATTTATGATGAAAACACTTTGTCTTATTACATAATAATAATGATGATTTCTATATACTAACCTGTAGCTGTAATACTAGTATAAGATCCTGTGCCTAGTCTATTGACACCTGCTACACTGATGATATTAGTCTGTCCTGATTCTGATCCATTAAATGTGATACTTGTGTTGGTAGTCGTGAATGACATAGAATTATTGCTGATATTACGTACTACAGAATAGTATTCAACTGATGGATATGAAGTATTGTCAATAGGCTAATGAAACAATAATTTTAACTTGTTAAAGACTGTATGAAATTACCTTCCAAATTATTGTGATTAAATTCATACTGCTCTCTTCAAGTCCTTCTACCAATGGAGGAACTAGACATTATTTTACATTAATATATAAAGACCTAATATTTTGATTTTTTACCATTCCAGATGACCTTTAAAGGAAGACTTTTATTTCCAGTTCTATTGCCACTATCTCTTCCCATTACATAGAACAAATAGACAGAACCAAGACTTCTATTACTTATCAGTAATGATGTCATGTTATCAGAGGTATACAGTACTTGTGTAGTATTAACTTCAATTATATAATTTGTAATACATATAGCATTCTCCTTTGGTGGTGACCAATTTAATAAAAGAGAGCTTGTATTAATTGCCGTAAACTCAAGATCTAATGGAGACCCAGGAGGATCTATGGCCAAACAACTAAATTATTGTCATCTTATTATTCCTATCTCACCTCTAACATTGACCATACCTGTAACTGGTTGACTCACTGCATCAGAACAACTAATGCTATCACCATTGACTGATGGAGTTACTGGTGTATTCAATGTAGCTTGACTACATACTGTTGTCTGGTTTCCACTAACAAACGCTAATAAGAAACTTTGAAATGAAATAGGATAGTTTTCAAAAGAAGTGATGTTAGTTGTGTTTCGAAATGTTACTGGACTGACTTGATTATCAGGATCAGTCCATTGAAGTACTCCAGTACCTATTGTCTTACAAGTTAAGATAAATTCGTCTCCTGGACATAATAGACCAGTATCTGGTACAGTTTGCTCTAAAATGACTAGAAATTGTTTATTATATATCAATATTAGTTTATTAACATATTTATACCTTTGGACTCACTATATTTTATAAGATTCCAACTACATATCTGACATAAAGTCCAAGTTACAAGAAAATTCATCATACAAGCCAAAATGACAATATAGGCGTGGCAGTCTGAAGTTGTGGAATAAAACTATAGATAGTGGGAGTTGCTATATCAAAATGGCACATGTAATGTGATGTTAGTCAAGTCATATATACCACAATACGTCAGACTGACAATGGTCCAGTCTATGTAGTAGATAAAGCAATTGATATTGAATGATTCCTTGTAAAAAGGCCACACAAATTTCATATGTAGGTTAGCTAGTAATAGATTCACACAATGCATAATGCAAAATTTTAACATTATATGAACAAATAAATAGCACAAAATGTGTAAGAAGTAAATGACAGTGTGCATAAATATCAAACGTAATATATTAAATCATTTTATAGGGTCCAGTAAAGCTTTCATATAAACAACTTGGTAATTTTACTTTAAATTACGTAGAACAGTGATAAGAATATAAATCAAACTAACATAGTGACAGTTAAGACACTAGCTATAGGTCAACCAAAGTAATGGTTGTTTATATATTCCATTTATATAGTTCAGCTTATGATTGTTACATTTTTATGATTATCTGTATTCATATATAATCATTAATATCATCATAAACACCAGTAGTTTTACTATTATCTTGATTTATTGTCTCATAAACTGGAGGATTTATGAGTGATGATTGTTGTTCCAATGTACTATATGCTACATTCTCTGTTACATCAATTGATGACTGTTGATCTGGTCCTTTAGTTATACCATAAGCTTCATTTTTTACTGAGAAGAATGCTTTTATTGCTGGACTAGTCTCACCTCTTCTTTGTTTAGTACTGGACACTAATAGGAACACACACATACACAGTGGTAATATTATGACTCACTATACTATATAGTAACTGACCTTTATATATCAAGACTACTACAATAGTTAAGATAACAATTATTATTAATACTACTAAGATAACAATACTAATAATAATACCAGCAATTACTCCATCATTTAATACTAGATATATAAAAGAAATGTTGAACAGCAATAGTAATACATATAGCTTACCACTACTAGATTTATCTGTAGGGAGACTTGTTACAGAAGATGTGGCTGGTATTGGTCCTATAATTATTATATTAGGCGGACAATATAATACTACCAATGTAGGGAAAGTCCAGATATTGTATTAATAGAAAACATGAAATATATCTCACAAAAAATGATAACTGTCTCTAGATATTTTCTATAACAATACCAATGTAATGACTGAGTTTATAGTTAAGCTACATTCATTCATTAAGAGTATATCCCAAACCTAGTTGTAACTTTGCATTGAACTTAACAATAATGTCATTTTCTGTGGTTGTACCTAAATACTTTTTAAGTATGTAAGTAACAATTTTATGGAAATAAAGATATGAAGATATGGCTAATATCAGTAAGAATACTAACAAGATGGTAATTTTTATATATAGAGCCACATACTCTAATCTAGCAGTGAAGTTATTAACATATTAGATTAGAAATATATCATGCATACTGACCTGAAAACAATGTTTCAGCTGATGATGGCACTGTGAATAGTGTAAAAGTAGTGAGTGAAGAACTCAGAGTTAAATAATTAGTAGAAGACATAGTTATTACAGGATAATTCATACTAACTACAGAAGAAAGGTGAACATTATTCATTTCATTTTTAGACAATTTATATGGAGATAATCTCTATTAATTATTCAATATATCCTATGTATATTTCTTTACTCTTAGGAATAAGTCATAACATGCCAAGATGTATTGCATCCAAATCAGTTACATGAAACTGATAGTTAGTTGGACGATTCACTTACCTGTAGAAGCAATTTATGATGAAAACACTTTGTCTTATTGCATAATAATAATGATGATTTCTATATACTAACCTGTAGCTGTAATACTAGTATAAGATCCTGTGCCTAGTCTATTGACACCTGCTACACTGATGATGTTAGTCTGTCCTGATTCTGATCCATTAAATGTGATACTTGTATTGGTAGTTGTGAATGACACAGAATTATTGCTGATATTATGTACTACAGAATAGTACTCAACTGATGGATATGAAGTATTGTCAATGGGCTAACGAAACAATAATTTTAACTTTGTAAAGACTGTATGAAATTACCTTCCAAATTATTGTGATTAAATTCATACTGCTCTCTTCAAGTCCTTCTACCAATGGAGGAACTAGACATTATTTTACATTAATATATAAAGACTAAACACATAAAACTTTTTACCATTCCAGATGACCTTTAAAGGAAGACTTTTATTTCCAGTTCTATTGCCACTATCTCTTCCCATTACATAGAACAAATAGACAGAACCAAGACTTCTATTACTTATCAGTAATGATGTCATGTTATCAGAGGTATACAGTACTTGTGTAGTATTAACTTCAATTATATAATTTGTAATACAGATAGCATTCTCCATTGGTGGTGACCAATTTATTAAAAGAGAGCTTGTATTAATTGGCGTAAACTCAAGATCTAATGGAGACCCAGGAGGATCTATGGCCAAACAACTAAATTATTGTCATCTTATTATTCCTATCTCACCTCTAACATTGACCATACCTGTAACTGGTTGACTTACTGCATCAGAACAACTAATGCTATCACCATTGACTGATGGAGTTACTGGTGTATTCAATGTAGCTTGACTACATACTGTTGTCTGGTTTCCACTAACAAATGTTAGTATGAAATTTTGAAATGAAATAGGATAGTTATCCAAATAACTAATGTTAGTAGTGTTTAGAAATGTTATTGCACTTATTTGACTATCAGGAATAGCCCATGTAAGAAATCCAGTACCTATTGTCTTACAAGTTAAGATAAATTCGTCTCCTGGACATAATAGACCAGTATCTGGTACAGTTTGCTCTAAAGTGACTAGAAATTGTTTATTATATATCAATATTAGTTTATTAACATATTTATACCTTTGGACTCACTATATTTTATAAGATTCCAACTACATATCTGACATAAAGTCCAAGTTACAAGAAAATTCATCACACAAGCCAAAATGACAATATAGGCGTGGCAGTCTGAAGTTGAAGGGTTGAGTTGTATTTATGAGTGGAGTCAGCTAGTGGGAGTTACTATACTAAAATGGAGCTTGTAATGATGTTGTTGGTAGATTTAGTAAAGTCAAGTTATATATACTACAATACCTCAGATTGAGAGTGGTCCAGCTTATTTGATTGCTAATGAAGGAACTCTTTATTTATCTGTTTTTTGTGAGGTGTATCGTCAAGGTAACCCAATACAAACAAGATGGATAATTCAAAGACAAAGTGATGGAACAGTTCTTGAAATAATGTTTACAAATGGAGATGTTACTGGTCCTGCAGATTTAGTAGATAAAGTCACAGTCACTGGAGAATTAACACCAAATACAATGATAACTTATGGAACCAACTTCACTTAATTTAACAAATGAATTCAATCAATCAATATTACAGTGTGGACTAATTTTATATGAGATGTAGACAATGTAAGTAATTCAATTGTATTGTATTCATATGGTATCTTATCATTTTAATGATACATGTACATTTACTTATTAAGGACTATGTAAGTAATATTTTATTCCACTCATGTCATATTTTATCTTTTGATTGTATAATTGCTTAATTAGGCAATCTCATTAGTATTTATGCATATTTGTCATACTATGTATCTTTGTGTTTGTTACAGATGGTCCTGAAGGTATAGCACAGAATGGACCAATATATATTATTATTACTAATAATGATGTCATTATTACATCATATACTAATATTAGTGGCAATCCTGTCCCTTTATCTAGCTGGAATAAAGATGGAGGATCATCTTCATCATCAGAAGGAAGGTTTAATATTGATATATTGGGTCAACTTATGATTACATCAGTATTATTAAGTGATGCTGGTCATTATAACAATACACTAGAAAACACAGTAGTTAATACTTCTCTCTCCATTAGTAATATCATTGAACTAGTGGTAGTTGGTAAGTAAGTTTTCTCTAATTCTTCATGTTACATTCACTCACTTATAGATCTTCCCACACAACCACCTAATGTGAGTATTATAGGTAATCCAGGACCTACTACAGTTAATATAACATGGCATAATCCTGCTTCATTTGGTACATCTCTACTCTCTATGTTTACAGTGATGTTAAATCCATCAACTGATGGTTTATCAACTATAATGATAAACTATACTGCTATTAATACTATAGATCATACCTTTATTAACAGTGTAATGGTAACTGGTTTACCAAATGAAGTAGAAAATTATGACCTAAATTATAATATTATGATGACAATTTTATGCCTTTTATTTCTTCACTAAATTGCAATTGTTCTAAGAGTACACCTCAAACATACAGTTTATATCCCATTGACATTTATAGTAGTAAATCTAGTGGGTTGTACTATAATCAATGGAATGTAAACTATAGATATGGGAGGAGTAGTAATATTTTTCATGAAGATGCAGCTTGTCATGATGTTGTTGCTGGTAGATCTAGTATTAGGTCAAGTTACATATATTACAATACCTGAGACTGAGAGTGGTCCAGCTTATGTGTTTGCTGATGAAGGGACTCTTAATGTTTCTGTCTACTGTGTAGTATTTCTTGACAATGAACAATTTCGAAGCAGGTGGCTTGTTAGACGACAGGTTGATGCTGGGTATATTTTACCAGACTTTAATATATCTGGTGAAGTTACAGGTCCTGCTCAAGCTACTGATTTAATAGGTAAAATTAAAGCTACTGGAGAGTTGATAACTAACACATCATTTACTTTTCAAACTAATTTCACTATTGTGAATTTTACAACTGAGTTTCAGATGTCAATAGTAAAATGTGGACCACAAGGAGAATCTTTAAGAGAATTTAATTTCAGTTTTCCAGGTATGAAATATATGATAACCTTTATCCTATCTTACTTCATACAGTTCTTCCATCTCTATTAACTCTTGCTAGTACTCAGTTAGTGGTAGAGAACAATAATATTACAGTGGATCTAACTGTAGAAGGAGCACCCACTCCATTCCCTCCTGTAGTTACATCACAATGGATACATGAGGGTCAACCCCTACTATCTAATGGCAATGATATTATACTAACTGACTACACTATTACACTTGATAGTGTTCAACGTAACCAGTCTGGTAACTATACACTTACTGTTAGTAATGATGCTGGATCAACTACAACTAGATTTATATTAGATGTGCTGTGTAAGTAAAGTAAGATTTAATGTTAACTGGTTTATAAATCCTGTGTTATCAACAGATGTTCCTACTGCTACAAGAATCGGAGGATCTCAGCTAGTTTTGTCAGGTAGTGCAGTGACTTTGATAGCATTTACTGATATAGAGGGTAATCCTGTACCTAATGTGACTTGGACTGGTCCAGATAATATGCCCATAACTACTAATGATGATCATTTTAATACATTAATAGATGGACATATTACAATAACTAATGTTACCAATGCAGATAATGGTACATATACCTGTACTGTAAATAATGATGTAGGACCAGGTCTCAATCAAATAGTGCAACTCATTATTGCAGGTACATAATATCATTAATATTGTATAATATCTTATGATACTCTCCACTATCAGTGATACCCGGACCTCCTCTTAATGTGAGAGATATGAACATTACTGATACAACTGTCACACTAACCTGGTCACCTCCTAGTGAACTTGGTATTCCATCTGTTAGTTATTATCATGTTGTTATGGTACCATCTCCTCCTTCTGATGTCATTTTAAATACTACTAATACCAAATTAATTATCAGGGGTATTATCCCTGGTACTACATACAATGTTACTGTAGTGGCTGTTGGCATGGGAGACAATGTTGGTCTAATAGAGAGCCAACCCAGCGATCCAATTATTGTTATGACAATGAGAGGAGGTTAGCATAATTATTGATACTTATGTATCCAATATCTCTGTTGTCTATATACTAGCTCCAATGTTACAGACAGTAATTGTTATACCATCTAATGGTAATATTGATATATTGTGGAAATTTCGTCACACTGGAGGCCAAACAATTGATGATATAGAGATCTATTGTGCTATCACTGGAGAAAGTAGTCAACTTTATTACATGTTATCATGTTTTAATGTGACTAGATGTGTTGATGATAATCTGATGGGTAGTACTAGCATAGGTCCAGTGTTGGCTGGAAAGAGATACTACTGTAGTGTGACTGCTATCAATACAAATGGTACTGATATGAGGAACATCTCTAATATTATACCTATTGAAGGTAATACTACCATATATGGAATAAGAATAGTAATAGATCAGTGATATAACTATTAATCTAATAAACGTTTTGTCATCATTATCTATTGTACTACACAATAGGTATACCATCACCACCTGAACTAATATCAACTACTTCATCTCTTGGTTATGTCACCCTTAGAGTCAGTACACCTTCACCTGGTGACAATATTACCTTTCAATTTAATGTAACTATCATTGATATAACTGATAATTCTACTGTACGAACTGAGAACTTTCCTTTCTTAAACTACATCAGTAATACTATAGTCTCACTTACTATTGAATTGCCTAATGGAGGAGTATTTTCATTCATTATTATAACTACAAACCAATATGGTATACCTGAGGTTACCATGACAACTAGAACAATCAGTGTCCAACCAAGTAAGTATCTCCTCTATGTACAGTATGAATTAATGTCATATTAACTATAGGACCATCTAATAACACTCTAGCATCAGTCACACCTACTGTAACTAGTACTCCTAACAGTAAGTTGTATATAGCAGTCCAACAGAAAGTACACACTATATACCTTGTATATAAAATTGATCCTCATCAAAAATCTAAATTTATTACATATAAAATAAAAATCAGACTTCCTACACAGCAAATATGGTCTTCAAAGTTGTATATATATATATATCTGTTTGTTCAATATTTCTCTTATATCTAGTATTAAGTCAAGGAGTTATTGCTGGTATTATTATTAGTATTGTTATCTTACTAGTATTAATAATAATTGTTATCTTAACTATTGTGGTGATATTAATATATAAAGGTCAGTACTATATAGTATAGTGAGTTGTATTATTACCACTGTATGTGTGTTCCTACTAGTGTCCAGTACTAAACAAAGAAGAGGTGAGACTAGTCCAGTGATAAAAGAGTTCTTCTCAGTAAAAAATGAAGCTTATGGTATAACTAAAGGACCAGATCATAAGTCATCAATTGATGTAACAGAGAATGTAGCATATAATACATTGGAACAACAATCATCACTCATAAATCCTCCAGTTTATGAGACAATAAATCAAGATAATAGTAAAACTACTGGTGTTTATGATGATATTAATGATTATGTATGAGCTACTTTATTGTATTCAGTATTTTTGTTGATTTGGTTAATTAACTAAGAGGGCTTGGCTGAAATTATTAAAATTTACACTGCTATTAGATATGTGTAAGCCATATAAGAAAGGAGACAATGTTATGTGCTTCACTACTAGTGTTATTGTTCTTTAGTGGAAACAACGTTTTGAGTCAAATATTAAATGTTATTACTGTTCCTGAGACATTGGACAATGTTATTCCTGTTGTGTCTGCTTTGGAGAATGCTACTGATATCCAGTTATATTGTTATGTCAATAGAACTACAGATGGTGCACAGAGGAGAACACGATGGTCAATATTGAGAAATGGAACTCAAGATGTCTTCCTAAGTTTTCATGTAAATGGAACTCCTTTAGCACCTTTTTTTGAAAACTTCATAGTTAAAGGAGAGGGAACCTTTCATACTAACCTGACTATATTGAAATTTAACAATACATTTGATCATGCTACTATTGGATGTGGTAGTGCTGAGTTTATAGTTGGAAAATTTAATCTAAGAATATTGTGTGAGTCATTTAGAAACACTTTTTATAAACAGAGGATCATTTTACACAATTATTGACCATTTTTAGATCTACCTCTCCTTCGTAAAGAGACAGTTCCTCAGCCAATAATAGAGAACGCTATCTTTTCATTCAACATTGAGTCCACATCAGGTTATCCTCTTCTACCTCAGTTTAACTGGTATTATAACAATGTGATCATTAGCCCTAATAGTACTAATCCTAATATATCAGTCTACCCACATATTATCTTCTCATCTGTCTCTCGCTCTCATTCTGGTAATTACAGTATGATAGTATCTAATGAAGGGGGTGACTCAACAGGATACTTCATACTAGATGTACAATGTAAGTAGTATGTATGTCCCATACACATGTATAATATAATATATATAATTTTATTATTTTATGTGTATGTTCATTATAGATGGTCCTGAAGGTATAACACAGAGTGGACCAGTATATATCATCACTAATAATGATGTCATTATTACATCATATACTAATATTAGTGGCAATCCTGTTCCTTTATCTAACTGGATTAAAGATGGAGGATCATCTTTATCATCAGAAGGAAGGTTTAATATTGATATATTGGGTCAACTTATGATTACATCAGTATTATTAAGTGATGCTGGTCATTATAACAATACACTAGAAAACACAGTAGTCAATACTTCTCTCTCCATTAGTAATATCATTGAACTAGTGGTAGTTGGTAAGTAAGTCTTCTCTAGTTCTTCATGTTAATTTACTCACTTATAGATCCTCCCACACAACCACATAATGTGAGTATTGTAGGTAATCCAGGACCTACTACAGTTAATCTAACATGGCATAATCCTGCTTCATTTGGTACATCTCTACTCTCTCTATTCACAGTGATGTTAAATCCATCAACTGATGGTTTATCAACTATAATGATAAACTATACTGCTGCTAATACTACAGATAATACCTTTATTAACAGTGTAATGGTAACTGGTTTATATCCTAATACAGAATACTCTGTAACAGTGAGAGCTTATTCCACTCATAATGTACTAGGACTATTAGCTAGTAACTCTAGTACTGTTGTCATCTTTAACACTACATCAACAGGTATGTAATGATCATATAATGTGGTTATTATCTTGTATTTAGCTCCTGAAGTACAAAGTGTTACATTAACTAATGTTAATGGTAATCTCACTGTGAAGTGGACATTTATACATACTGGAGGTATTCCATTAGATAACATCAGTATATCTTGTAGAAGTAAAGAAGGAACTAATATTACTTTATTATGTGAGTCTGAGTGTACTGGACAGAGTATATCAGTAGGTCCAGTAACTGCTGGTTCTAACTATACCTGTATAATAACTGCTACTAATAGTATTGGTAGTGATATGATGAATACAAACAGTATTATTGTTATCACTGGTAAGTACATATGTTAGTTATATCAACTATATTGTTATTATATGCTCTAGGTATTCCATCTCAACCTATTATTAGTTTAGTATTAGGAGATCCTCCAGGTCAAGCTACACTTTATATTTATACAATGTATTCTGGTATAACTGATGTGTCTACTTTCCAATACATTATTACTGTACTGGGTATTAACCAGACTATAATCACTGTGATACCACAATCATCAGAGTTTAATGGAGTTAGTATAAATGCTACTATTGAACTAGAACTAAGTCCAGGAAGATATCAATTCACTGTTATATCTAGTAATGTATATGGGGATTCAATACAATCAAAGAACTCTTCATTCATTACAGTATTACCAAGTAAGTCATTTTAATACATTAAATATACATAATGTCATATTAATTGTAGGACCATTCACTACCACAACAAGTCCCCAACCTACAGATAGAAGACCTAGTAGTAAGTTATGTATTACTATTGTTGTTCAACATTTCTCTTATATATCTAGTATTAAGTGATGGGGTTATTGCTGGTATTATTATTAGTATTGTTATCTTACTAATATTAATAATAATTGTTATCTTAACTATTGTGATAGTTTTAATATAT
Organism: Xestospongia bergquistia; assembly: GCA_963965975.1. NCBI lineage: Eukaryota > Metazoa > Porifera > Demospongiae > Haplosclerida > Petrosiidae > Xestospongia > Xestospongia bergquistia. The sequence continues at coordinate 4,907,123 of OZ014420.1, read as the reverse complement.
AAAGGTCAGTACTATATAGTATAGTGAGTTATACTATTACCACTGTATGTGTGTTCCTACTAGTGTCCAGTACTAAACAAAGAAGAGGTGAGACTAGTCCAGTGATAAAAGAGTTTTTCTCTGTAAAAAATGAAGCTTATGGCATAACTAAAAGATCAGATCAACAGTCGTCAATTGATGTAACAGAGAATGTAGCATATAGTACATTGGAACAACAAACATCACTCATAAATCCTCCAGTTTATGAGACAATAAATCAAGATAATAGTAAAACTACTGGTGTTTATGATGATATTAATGATTATGTATGAGTATAAATAATCATAATTATTGTTAAACTTAAATATTTAGCTATACCTGATTATTATAGATTATGGTCATGTATACTGTTATACTCTGACATCAGGAAAGGTCAAGATATCTGTTCCTGATAACTACAATGGATCAGATTTTGTGTTGTTAGATATTATAGCTCTAAGTATATCAGAGTAACTTACTATATACTCAATTCTACAAATGAATTCGCCTAAGTACAATGTGGACAACTTGGAATTTCTAAGTATAATATTGACATTATGTATATAGAGAGTGTAGCATAATAATGTCATGCAGTGGAACAACAACCATCACTCATCATATAAACCTCTTAATTCCAGCTTACAAGGTAACAAATCGATGAGAGTGACATTTGAATGTGTTTTTATAGTTGTTTTATGATGTTAACTAGTGAGTTTAACTTAAATGACATATTCCTTTGTTAAATTGTCAGGATATGATTGTAGAAAATTGGACAATGCAAGTTATATGTACTTTTGTTCTGTTCTTAATTTAAAACACCAACTACATTTATCAACTGAAGTACATAGAGCTGAAACCCAGAGAGGGAGACATACTAGCTTAGCTATAGTCCCTAATAGTATATTTGACAACACTAATGTTAGTATCGTTTGTGGTGGGAGTTAACCATTCTTCTTGAGAACAAGAGGAGGAAAAAGAAATGATACTAACTCTAGCAAGGTCACATCTGCCAGCATTCTAAATCCTAACTACAATTTCTAATGTAATGCAGTTATAATATATCAGACAAGTTCTTATAACTATTATTATGTAGAGTAGATCATACATACCAATATGTCAGGTGAAGAGATGGTCTATGCAAAAGAAACACTAGATTATGGGGTGCCATTTGTATCAAAATTAAATGCAAGTTATGATTTACTTTTTAATACTCATTATTTTTTAAATAACTTGTGATTTACCAAACAATGCTTGACTTATTAAATAATTAATGATTTACTAAATAATGCTTGATTTATTAAATAAATAAGAATTAAATCAAGAGTTATTTAATAAATAATGATCTATTTAATATATCATGATAATTTTCCAATTTTGATATAAACACTGCCCATACTATATCTATATATACTATGTGTCTCATTCAAACATTACTGGGTGTAATATTGGAATTGTTCCAATTCATATACAAGACATAATTACTTTATCTGTACAACATGTACATGGTCCATTGAGGATACACAAGTAATAAGATCAATTTTGTTATTAAATACAACACAAACAATATAATGTCAGGACATCCTTCTGTTACACAGTACAGTATACTTGATGCATATATAACATACATCATTTACTGTCATTGTTTACTGTCACTCAATAATTAAATATATCTATGCACAGATAGCTAATTAATTTGGTTGTTCACATTTGTTCTTGTAGACCACAATTTTAGCTAACAAATCAAAACAGCAATGCCATATCGTGTAAAGGAATATACCAAATCTCAAGAGACAGTATTGGTAGACTCTTCAAAGGTTCTTTTAAGAGAGAAGACTGTGGAAATTAAATGTCATGGCATTGAAACAAACAATACAAGAGAGCTGGGAATTGTTCAAACTTACCTAAGGTGTGGGCTAAAAGTCTCTCGAGCAAGCAACAGAAAATTGAAGCAAAGTAAGCATATTGTGGTAGTAGAGCAAGACTTGACCATGGAAGACCACTATTTTATAAAACGTGTTTACAAAGTTTTCTCTTCTACAAATAAAGATGAAGCAAAAGACGCATACACTCTGTTGGAAACCTGCCTGAAAACAGCATCAAGTATTCCATTTTCAAGTGATTTCTTGAAAGCAATTTTGTTGCCAAAACCTAAATTGTCTTTAAACTTAGCAATAGCTCTGTTGCGATTCATATCTGTAAATGAAAAGCTATCTCCAATTGAATGGGCTGCTTTTATTAACATCCATATAAATGAGCGATCATTAGCATTTTATGCTTGTGAATTTAGTGAAATCCGTGCCTTTGAGCTTCTTATTAAGCACGGAACCAATCCATTAGCTGAAGATCCTGTGAACGGAAATACACTTCTTCACATAGCTGTCAAATGGAGTTCTGGATGTCTAAAAATGATACTAGAATGGATGCATGAATCTTTACCACATCACACTCTTAGTGATTACTTAAGTAGACCAAATTGGGATAAAACAGCTTCACTTGAACTGAGACAATTTGTCCGTGAGCACTCCCAAAAGTCTTCAGCAAAGCAATATACACTTGTAAGCTTGTCTGCCGTTCCTTTTGGTCGACTCTCTCCAGCTCCAGAGTGTAGGTCACCAATTGAAGGAGGAGTAACACCATTAATGCTGGCCTGTAAAAGAGGAAACCTCCGTAGCTGTTTTTATTTATTAGTCGAAGGTGCTGATCCAAATGTTAAAGACTTGGGATCTGGTGTGACACCACTTCACATAGCAACATGTATGGGCAATGTTCCACTTGTTCAACTGTTGCTGGCATTTGATGCTGACACACAGGCTTGCAATAGAGATGGCATTACACCATTGAGTATCGTGCACCACAGACGAGAAGAAATGGAGAGGTGCTTTGAAGTGGTGAATAAAACAAATCAATTAAAGAATGCTAATACTTTAAAAGCCACAGCCATGATGGATGAAACAAAAGCCAATAGTCAGAGCTCAGTTCAAGATGGTGTCATTTTGTTGTCTTTAGATGGAGGAGGTACTCGTGGTATTATTTCTGCCTTTATCTTGTTAAGCATTGAGAAAAAGATGAAAGTCCTCTCTCAAAATCCTCAGTTAGATATAAGCCATTACTTCAATTGGTTTTCTGCAACAAGCATAGGAGCAATAACATCTATTATCATGGCCTACAGTGAGTGCTCAGTTGCAGATGTCATAAAATTAATAGTCTTCTACAAAGACGATATATTTCCTGGTCGACGCATATACAGTCCAGTACCACTGATTACTTTAACCAAGAAATATGTGGGTGAAAAGCTTCTTGAAAATGTAACTAACCCCAAAGTTCTTGTTACTGTAACTCAAGCTGACATTAGTCCACCTCAGCTAATTTTAGTGACAAACTATCGAAGAGATCTAGAGAATAAAAAACAATGGAAAGCTTGGGAAGCTATTCGAGCATCGACTGCAGCTCCAACATACTTTCCATCTTTTGAAGGCAAGTATGTTGATGGTGGTGTGCTAGCTGTCAATCCTGTCTTGTATGGAATGTCAGATATTCACCATTATGACAAACGAAAACTCAAGTTTGTACTCTCCCTTGGAACTGGTATGCTACCAACACAGCCAATTGAGAGCATTGATATAACACTGCCCAGGATTTCAACTAGTCTAATTGCTGATCTCAAAACAAACTTCAAGTTTTTTTCAGGATTACTAAACATTTTGACAGCCAATCTCACCAACATTGAAGGACCTAGTACACAAGCTCAGGACTGGTGTGAAGCTATTGGTGCTCGCTATCATCGTTTCTCTCCTTCTATTTCAAAGTATCTTTTCTTGGATACAACAGATGATATTGACATTGTGTCCATGCTCTATGATACATACATATACTGTCTTGAGCACGACAAAGAACTTGAAGATATTGCACAGTTTCTTGTAGAGCAAGGACCCCAAAGAGATTGATTAAATACAAAAATAATATGTATGCAATTATTAGTTCATCTGGTGTAATTTTATCATCAAAAATAGTTAGATTTTCACAGAAAACTGTGAATATCACTACAAAAAAGGCAAAGCCATTGGTATAATTAATTCAATATAATAATTAATGCTTTAATTTGTGATTCTGTACAAGTTCATAGAGAAAATGTTATGTCTTTTTGAGTATTAACAACATGGATCTTAACAATAATTCAAATTGGTATTAGGACTGAGTCACAACTGACTAATAAGATATCACATACTGTGTGTGTGTTTTTTTCACTGGGATTTAGTTTTTGTGAAGAAACAAATCTGTGAGAAATTACTTTTGCATTAATTTAATATGGCAGACAGGTAGCAATTGCAAAAATTTCTACCATGAATTATTGTGTTCACTAAAAAATGTGCATACATTAGAAAGAATCATTGATACAATATGAGCTTACCATACTACATACTATCTATCATCTACTACATGTACACCATCACATCTGCTGTAATATTATAGGTAATATAAATACTATGTTACAATATGTTCATGAACTAGTAATGGCCCTAATGGGTCACGTAACTATTATATTATGTCAGGAAAAAAGAAAAAAAGGAAAAAAATGATATGATTTGAACTACTAATGTTCTAGTATAAGTAATAAAGTACAACTTAAGACCAAATGGAACAATAATTACCATATAAACCAAGGGGGAGTGGTCCGCCAGCCAGTAGCATACGAGAGTTTGAAGGACTATATTGATGAGTATATATAGCATTTGGTGGATGAGGAAGATTACTGAAGAAATCTCTGTAAGTAGCATCCTTTCTCTAATGGACCAAATATATAGCATAAAAAATAATTAATTAGTAACATAATTATTGTTAGCCTATTGTTGTACTATCCTTAATTCCCAGTATAAAAGTAAGCATGAACAGATGATTGCTAAAGAACAGATGCTGATGAGGGACACCTCATACTAATTGTCAAGTATACTCTATATAGTACAGTTATATAGTTTTGATAATGTATTATGTTATAGGATAAAGGGATATACAGTGGATCCTCACATATACAAACAAACCTTTTGGGACTGACCCCTATCCATATTAAATAGACATAATATATAATTAGTTTGTATTGAGCTAAGTGATCTAATAATCTTTATCTAGGATTACAAACTCTCATTCTCGTGTCCAAATGCACAAGATGTGCAAGCAACATCTACTTTAGTCATTGTACTGGAGAATGTAAACTTCAATCAATTAATTACCACATACTCTTGAATAACAAGCTTTTTCATTAATATAATCTGAGAGTTCAGATTAAAGAGATAAGGATATGCAAAGATCCACTGTATTCAACATAATATGTACTTACCACCCATCCATAAGAAGTCTGTAATGTACAAAGTTCATTCTCTTTTGATTGAGATGGTAGATATTGAGCTGCTCTGAGATCATAAAAATATATATTTCCTCCTCCAGAACCAATGCTAACAATTTCATTTTTAAACTGTAGTGAACGAACACCTAATGTTTTGTAACAATATTCCTTCATTCTAGCTATAACTTACCACAATCTCTGTCTTTTGATCGTATTGAACCAACAGAATGATTGGCAATTCGACCATCGATAAAAGAGACATGAGAACGAGACCCAATGGCATAGAGATTTAAATCTGGCTGTAGCTCAAGGCATACATTCTCTGAACAATATGGCATGTCAACAGAACATACCTAGATTACAATTAGAGGCAATACAACAGGTGGATTAATTACAATAATAATAAGTTGTAGATACACTTAGCAATAGTATTTAAACTTTCAGTATAATGCAGTACCTCTTGAAAGATATTAATGTCCCAGAAATGAAGTGAAGCATCACAGACACTAGATTGTAGAGAGCCCATTGTCTAAAGTACATGTATTAAAAATCAGTTTGTTCGAAACACATATAAATTTAAGGACACTGTTTAATCAGAACATAGTTATTATGTTCCATAGTATCCAGAATATACAGTATTTAAAGTAGTCTGATCTATAGTTATTACTCACCATTGTATTTTTATTGTAAGATAAGCTGCGTACTTTACTGCCGTGAGAAAACCGTGGTGGTTGATTAGAAAAAGTGAACAACATATTTATACTAGGAGTTGACTCAGCTAGAGGGAAACTTAATGGCGAAGGAGTCATTAAAGAAGGTAACAAGTTATTGTTCTCTGTCATTATGGTGGATAAATCAGGGATCTTCCATGCAGCCATTGTTAAGTCACGTGAACCTACAGATATGAACAAAGATTAAATGACAAAAAGTGTGTACACACTAACTAGTTGATGATGTCAAATCAAGTATTCAAAATAATAATTATTATTTATTGCTATCATTACTCTTGCTTCTATCATCAACACTGATTTTCTGAGCCATGCTCAATATAACTTAATCATGAATAAAATGCACCTGTAGTCACCAGTACAATTAATAATAGACTTAACATTAGTACATGTAATATTATAAATTTATATGGGTTTTTAAGTAGTTGTTTTAACTTGCCTGTTATGACAATGTTATCAGCAATCCAGGCAACATCGAAAATCCAATCTTTGTGGCTCTATAGAAGATGATATTACATTAATACTTTATAAGTTTAATAAAGACTAACCTGTCCAAGTACATAGGGAGTAATTTCAGGTAATTTATAAACAGCAATTTCGTTTGGATTAACACCACCAGTAGCTAAATACTGTTGATCTCCTGAAGCTTTCATACAATGTATACCAGTTGTATCAGAAGATATGATACTGGAATTATTGCTTAGGAGTGGTACTTCAAAAAGTTGATTTGTAGATAAATTGACTGCAATCAACTACAGGAAATGAATAGTAGAAGCATGTATTTAAAATGCATGCTTTGAGTATAGATATTAGTCAATGTGCCAGGGCCTCCAATGTTAGGGAAATTTCCCTAAAACTAGGGAATAATTGATTAACTTAGGGTCCAGGGGAGGAATTTTTAAAAATTAAGGAATTTAGGGATTTTATAATTTCAAACCTTTTAATAATATTTATAACTAATAATAAATTCATAGCCTGTTTAAAATCTATTTTTGATAAACATGCATGATTGCATACATGTAAAATTTACTGATTAGCAGGCATACAACAAAACAAGACAAGAAATAGTATGAAAACAAAAACTTTAGATGCTATTATTTTGACTAAACGAAGCTTGCCTTGCACTTGTGTGGAATTTAAACCTGACAGTTCCATGTGCAAATGTGTCGACTTAGAAATGTATGATAGTGATGAAAGTTCTGACTCTGACAATGACTAAGTATTGGTTTAAGTATAAGATAACTATTGGTTTTTCTAGGGAAAATTCAAGGAAATATTGTAAAACTTAAGGGGGGGTTTAGGGGGTTACTAATTTTGTATTTAGGGAAATAAAGGGAAAAATTTTAGTTCCCCTAGGGGAAAATCAAATTTTGAGGTTGGAGGCCCTGCAATGTGCTCAATCAGGTGTGGCCCTGACAATGATGACATTTAATTAATTATCCTAAAGAAACATCTTGCCAAACTTTTAGCATGCATTACACATGTACTAGTGTTTGCATGCTAAATGGTTAAACTAATAATACCTGATTACTCTTAGTACCAATGAGGAAAACATCCTCTGTGAGCCACATGGAAGCAAATACTTTGTCACATTTTCCAATATCAAAGATTCTTTCTGATAATATATGTGGAAGATGACGCAGTACATTATCTCTGGCTGATAGATCATGTTCTGTTTGAGTCATATCTCGTTTTGGATAGAGATCCCATGGCTCTAACTGGCAGGTCCTATTCTTGACTAAAGACAGAGTAGTCATATATAGGGCCTACGTAGAAATTATCATTCCAGATAGAAAGTTATAGTTTATATACATACTTAATACAGAGCTTATAGTGTAAACATGTAAGGCTTTGAAGGGTCTTTTCTTTGAATGAGTCAAGGACGCGGGATAAAGTGGGTGGAGCTACACCTATTCCACGCCTACAAGTAGAGGCTTCCACGTTGTCAAGATGGTGAGTTTATGTAAATCTTTTATCGTCACGAATCCTTTTTCTCTTGAAAATATTAGAATTGACAATAGATTTATGTCTTCTTTTTTCTTTATATTTTAGGGCCGTGTAAGAACTAAGACCGTGAAAAAAGCATCTCGAGTAATAATAGAGAAATACTATACCCGTTTAACATTAGACTTCCATACCAATAAGAGGGTGTGTGAAGAGATTGCCATTATTCCCAGTAAGAGGCTGAGAAATAAGATTGCTGGGTAAGTAAACGTACATTAAAACATAGCATATCAGGTAGTATTCTTGTGTCACCCAATTTTTCTTGGGAGGGTAATATCAGGAATGGTCTGACACGCAGAAAATGTTTAGAGAAATTGCTATAGATCAACTTGAGCTCTGTTGTATAGGCCTAGCAGATTATGGCATGCATATCAATATGATTAAATTCTCACGAGATAACGCATGAGTATAATCACCTTGCGTTTTATAATGGTGAGTGATTATGAAGCATCTGGTAAAAAGTTTGATAACAAAATTAAAGTCTATTCCAGATTATGTTTTCATAAAGTTGAAGTAAAAGACAGAAGATGCTACTGCTTTTATTCTTTGTTAGCTGTGCTATCAAAATTAATAGCATGCCTCCTTTCATGTGACGTTTGTAATAATTAGTATTCCTCTGGCCCTGGTTAATCTATAGCAGTTTTCCTAGAGTCTCATACATACTTCTCCCATATATCTGGCCACGCAAAAACTATGTCGGGAGATTCTACTACCAAAAGATTACAAGCTGTTACATGAAATAGACACAACTGATAGCAACATAAATTTGATTTGTAACTAATGTCACAAATGATATTGTATATAATATACTATGTATGTCATTGGATTTAGAAATTGCTTCAAGTCATAGCAAAAAATAAAACAAACAGCTCAAAAGCTATAAGGCCATACTCATATTGATGCACTGCATAGTCTACATTTATTGTGTCATAATTACGTTATCACTATATGGACTTGATGCATTTTGTTAAATGTATCTACTAGTATAGGATTGTGATAGTAGTGTTGTTATTAAATGTTACAGATTTGTTACTCATTTGATGAAGAGGATACAAAGAGGACCAGTACGTGGTATCTCCATTAAATTACAAGAAGAAGAAAGGGAACGTCGTGACAATTATGTACCTGATGTAAGACTAATAGTGATGACTATTATAAGACTGTTGATATTATATCTCTAGATATCTGCTTTGGAGAAGGATGTACTTGAGATAGACCCCGAGACAAAGGACATGCTGAAACATTTGGTCAGTGTATCATTTGATTAGTCATTTCTAGCTTTAATTGACAGCTCAGTGTAGTCAATAACTAGTTTGAAGTGCATTTGTGTGATGTTTATGTCCCAAGTGTTGAATGGTGATGATTTATCAATGATTATCTATTCTATCAGTTCAGTATTGCTTATGATCAAGTTTGTGATTTAGAACGTCTTGTTAACATATTCCTTATCTTACTCCTGGAAAGCTTAGCTATTTCTAAATGTTATGAATGTTCATAATGCAGCATTGATAGTCTACCAATATTTACCAAATAGACCTAACAAGGGCAAAACAACCTTCTTTCATTTTTTTTCTTTTTTAGGATTTTGGAAATATTCAAAATCTACAAGTTGTTCAACCTCAAGTACCTCATTTGCCATACAATAGACGTTGAACAGATGTATTTACTGTTTTTGAACATTATTGATTCAAAAATATTATTTGAAAACTTAAAAAATTACATTTTGTTGCATGTATTATAGAGGCTGGACTATTATGAGTATGAAGTGATTATGCCAATGTTTGTCTAGTGCAGTGGTGTGATGCTTTTGTATCAAAGAAAGAACATATTTAATATTCACAGATTATTTTGTGGAGACATTAGATAACAAAACTAATGGGAGTTGTAATGCTCTCGTTTCTTCATTCAAGGATTGCAGTACTCCAGCTGATTGTAATATTTGTACAGCTTCCTCTGTAGATTAATGAATATCAGTGTGATGTTAGTCACAAGATCAAATCTGTGAATGTAGTTAATATAAAGAGTCAATATTAATTGATATGGAGTCTTTCTTTGTATTTATAGCAATTTTGATAGATTTTGGAGGACTTTCTGCAGGTCAGTCTTAATTATAATTTATTCATCAATAGCAATATATAATAATAATGTTAAACACATTTATGATATTAGCTCAGACTTCATTTCGGTTTGCCAATTACTATGGGGACAATATGGTCTTACAAAGAGCTCCTGCTGCAGCTATTGTATGGGGCTATGTCCCTAATTGTAAACCTGTCAGCATAACATTCAATGGAAAGACTGTATCAGCTACTATAATCCAAGGTAAGTAAGTCCATCTTGTAATACCTGTAGTCATAGCATGTAATGGTTGCCTCTTTTAGAGAATTGTCGATTCTCAGCACAGCTACCTCCAACATCTGCTGGAGGACCATATACTATTTCAGCCAGTACCACAGATCAGGAAAGTGTCATATCATTGAAAAATGTACTATTTGGTGATGTGTGGATCTGTGGTGGTCAGAGCAACATGGTCTTTACATTACCTCAGGTATACAAGTTCTTATAACAGCTATCAATGATTATGTACCATAGGCTTATAATGCTACTGAAGAAATAGCTAAAGCTGCTAATTATCCAAATATTCGACTTATAACTATAAAACAAGTGCTTTCAGAAACAAAACTAGAAGAGCCTCCTGAGATTCTTCAACCTTGGTCTGTTGCTAACACAAGTAATTCTATACCATATCATTCAATATATATTCCATTAATTTTGTCTACAGCTAGTGTTAATGGTGGTGATTGGGAATATTTCTCTGCTCTGTGCTGGTTTTATGGACGTGATATTTATGACCAGTATAAAATACCATTGGGTCTTGTTTCATCTAATTGGGGAGGTACTATTATTGAGGCTTGGTCATCTGTAGATGCCTTAAAGATATGCTATACTAGAGATAACATATCAATTACAAAGTCAAAAAGTGAAGTTGATGGTATTAGAGGTCCTAATCCAAATCAGCCATCAGTCCTATGGAATTCTATGATATATCCACTGCTTAACATGACCATATATGGAGCCATATGGTATCAGGGTGAATCTAATGCTGGTATATACATACATATCATTATTTTTAATATATTGTCTTGTTATTTTCAATTAGGTGATCCTGATAAATATAATTGTACTTTCCCAACAATGATAAGTGATTGGAGACAAAAATGGCATGATTCCACTAATGGACAAACAAATTCAATGTTTCCTTTTGGCTTTGTACAGGTGTATATTGAAATTTGAAAACTTCACTATGTTTCTTATTTTAGCTTTCAGCTGTTGGAACAAGCAACAATTCTGCTGATGGATTTGCAGGAATACGATGGACTCAAACAGCTAGTTATGGATATGTTCCTAATCCAGCTTTACACAATGTGTTCATGGCCGTAACAATGGATCTAGGTGATCCTACTTCTCCTTATGGTAACATACATCCCAGAGATAAACAAGATGTTGGTGCAAGACTGGCTTTAGCAGGACGAGCTATAGCTTATGGTGATAACAATGTCTATTATACTGGACCTCTTGTTAAAGAAGTAGGAATAGTACCACCTCCACTTGGTAAATTTATGGTTTCAGTTTCATTTCATAATATCCCAGCTGGAAATAAAATTGAACTTCGCTCACCTTGGGGGTTTGAAGTTGGTTGTATGACTGACTCCAAGACAACCTTCCTTCCTGGAACTGCAAGACAAGGCGAAGGAGGCACGGATATAATTGTGAGCTTTCCTCAGTGTCCTGAGGGATCTAGAATAGCTAGCATCCGTTATGCTTGGATGGACGATCCTTGCCCTTTTATGAAATGTGCTGTTTATAGTGGAGGTCTACCATCTCCACCATTTATTATCAGTTTAGTTTAGAGATTGTCAATAACAATTCATTTGAAGTTGATTCCTAATATTGTCAAATGTGTACATATAGTAGATTGTCCTTTGCTTACTGAAGCTTCTTTTCTTATTAATAATTAATTATGCAAGTTTATAAATTGTATTAATATTGTTTAAAGTCTTCAAAGTACTTTTTGTATGCTAACATATCCACTCTGTAAATTTCAAGCATGCTTATATGAAGTTCCTTACTACTAAGACGTCGAAGTAGCAAGACTTTGTGTAAAACTAACTTAAAATGCGTTTCCTGTATTATATAATTCTATACTGCAATATGTGTACTTGACTTTTAAGATAATAAAAATTAGATTAAAATGTAAGTACAATTAATAGCTTGTGGAGGGGGGGGGGGGGAGAAAATTGTTAAATGGAAAAGGAAATTGTTAAATGTTATTATTGAAGACCACTTCTTGTATATAAAAGTGGGCAATCCTATCATAATATTGACCAGTTGATCATGGCTACCATGAGGTAAGTCACATTGAATACAATAATAGACTAACATGGACAAGGATTAGGAGAAGATATTGTTATCTTCTTACTGAATGAGGTGTCGTTATGAAGAAAATAAAGAGATGATGGCATATCATCCATTGAATGATGATGACTGGCTTTAGTTTCAACAGCATCCTTTATTAGAGATTGATGGACTGAAGTTTGTAATTTCTATCTCAAGTTATTTTAAAATAATCATACCAATCTTTATAATTTACATTTTCAAAATAAATATGGTATCAACAGTAAAACTTATATATACATTATGAGGTCTATGTTTTACGAAATGTGCTAGGAATAAGAATGTCTAGACTCTCTCTGGTAAAGTCAACTTCAGAGTCTGTCTCATCTTCATCTGACTCAAGTATAACTGTTTGAGGCATCACATAGCCTATTCGTTTGGCATATTCAAATAAAACCTACAATAAATCAAGTTGAGATTCTTTTCTAACAAGTTCCTCTACAAACTACACTGACCTTATGTAAAAATAGATACTGCTCTTTTGTTTGTACCATACCACCACGATCTTGTCGAAGATTAGCTACTATTTTTAGAACATCTACAGTTTTTGTATCTTCCAGCTCCCTCATTCCAATATCAGCTGCTATAAACACACCAGTACGACCAATACCAGCACTAAAGTATTAAGTTATTTGTGCTATGAAATTTTTATATTACATGATATAGGCATACCTGCAATGTACTACTGTTGGTCCAGGCATTGTGAAGTTTTCTCTACTCCTTCTTGTATCCAATAAGAAATCTACTATTGTCCCAGGCTCAGTAGGTACACCATGATCAGGCCAGGCTTTGTACCAATAATGAAATACTTCACGTGTGACAAAGCGCTAGAAAACATTAATTTTATTTTTGTTATTACATTTGTAGTTAATGACATACCTCTAAATGTTGAATTACAAATGTAGTCAGTATATAATGATGTTGATTGACACGTCTCCTCACAGTCACCTGTATTTCACCATATACCTCTGTTACACCATATCCCTGTGGATCTGGCCAGTATTGGTTACATTTTACCTTTATTATAGTAAAGAAACTGATATAGTGACACACATAGTTTGTGAGGCTGTTACCATATCTCTCTCCACCAATTCAGTTGTCATAATAATCACAGTTGTTCTTTGTTCCCATATCATCCTCCAAAAGTCTGCTACAGTATATGCAAGCGGTCCTTGTGTAGCTATGTATGCTTTTGATTGGTCTCTGTAGCCCTATGGTTTATGCATGATCAAGGTGAGTCGACTGTTTACTTACTCTTATGAAATTAGCATTAATGAAGTCAGAGTTAGCCACTCCAAATTTAAGAAATAGAACAACACGAGTATTTGGATCTAGAGTTATTATCACATCACTTTCATCTAATGTCTATGATATACTAACTTGGTAAAACATCTCTATAGCGATTTTTATCCTCTGCACCAGTTGGTACTTCATTCATGTTTGTCATATTGGCTGGAATAGTCTACCATCAAAAAAAAGATTGAGTCATATTTGCATGTATTGATGTAATACAAAATGTCTGTTTATAGCACACATACACACACATCCTTGGATATACAGATAGCCAATGGCTACCAAGACAGATATTGATAGGATTTATTTACCATATATTGGTCATAGAGTTTATGATAGAATTCTATACACCTCCCAAGTTCTTCTATAGAGAGTGGACATGAGAGATTCTCCAAAAGATACTGTAAAGCACAAGCACATCAAAAGCAAACTGGACTGTCTCAACTTACATGTCCTCTTGACACTAAACTAAGACGAGAGGGACGGTTTGGACGAGGGAGAGGAGCAACATGATGTCCCCTCATTTCTACATCAGATCCACGTGTTATATTTTGACTACTTTCCCAATATTCTCTCTTCTTGGGCTTTTCTTTACGTTTTCTTATTATTACACAAATTAAAATCTAGAGAAAGTAAATGTGTTATATTATGTACGTAATAGTCGCTAAAACTTACAATGCAGCAAATAACTATTCCAATAGCTATCAGTACACCTACTCCGCCTAATGTTGGATAGAGCCATGTAGATAATTCTAATGATTTGTCTGAAGGCTCAATTGAGGATGTTGGTAAAGGTAATGATGAAGATGTTGCTTGTGGTGACTCAGTTGAAGATGTCAGTGAAGATGATGGCTGGGAAGATGATAAACACAATTGTACTGTATCTCCTGAACCACCACTGCTATCACTATCAACCATACAATTGATATAGCCAGAGTTAAGTTCACCAGGGGCGGACATTTTCACTGGCTTAGGCATTGCTAATAGAGGCAATAGGGCTAATCCAGTTGACCGAAGAGACTGCATCTTTTGGAGTATTGTGCTGTAATCTGCTAACTAGGTGGAGCTCCTTTTGGCGACGCCCTGTTGATAATATGAGCTATGAATAACGATACAGTAAAACCACACCCACAAAGGACACACCCACGTGTGCTTACTACACCAACATACCTGGCCTTGCCAGGCTTTCAAATCTCACCGTGGTTCATGGGGTAAGTTCATTATTGTCATTTTTCATAGAATACATTTATAGACTGGTATTCATCCGTTTCATATGACAATCATGTCATCAGCCATTTGTGTTAGACGATTTGAAGTGTTTGTGCTCTGAAGATATTAACCCCCTTCCCAAAAATTGTAGTTTTGTAGTCCCTGTTGTGAGGTCGTTGTGAACTAAGTAATACTTCTCATGGGATTATGGAGTGTTTATCTTACCTCATTGTTTACTTATCTGCCCCTGACGCAATCCACTTATTAACAATAATTAATAAATACTCATCTGACCTGTTTTAATGTTATATAATTAATAATTGTGATTAATTGTCAAAGATATTATGCCAGTATGTATGTATGCTAATTTCATTAATCAAAATATCTAAATTTCACATTCAAGTAGTAAGTGAAGATCCTTGACAATTATTACTAATTAACTACTCACAACAATATCTTAACAATGCATTGTTCCTAGAACATAAACATTAACTTACTAACATAATTATGTATGTTTTAACTGCCTTATAAGGAAATGACCCAGACGTTTGTCATGTTATACTAATGAGCTGGTAGTTTGTCATATTTCTTTTAGTACATGCTATGGCTCAACAGACCTCACTTAATTTGTCTGTTTTAAAAGAAGATGTGGAATATCCATTGACACCTGGAATATCTGAAGGTCGTTGTCTAATACATGTTAAATTAACTGAGTCATGTGCCAGAGCTATAGATAACCTCATTACAAGTCATAAAGTAAGTAATAGACAAAGTCATTCTCTTTTGTTGATGATGTAATATATTGATAGCAAATGATATGATTTTAAGTTTTAGAATGTTATTTATAGAGTATCTATATTTAATATAGTATGTGTCCAGACAAAAAGAATAATAGGCCATTAAATTATAGTTGTAAATAGTCTCTCTAAAATTTCCTTGAAGAAACAGGATAAAACATAAAGAGTTATCAGAAGTTATGATGTAGCAGTAACAGAGAGTAAATGTAATCAATCATACTTATCATCATATGTAGGACTGGTTTCTATTATATTCATATAATCATGTGACTATGTTTTTTAAAAATAATTTGCTTAAAGCGTGTCAGACAAAACAATTTGTTAAATGAAGGTTAACTATGTCATATAAATTTTAAGTTGCTATAAATTTAACTATTATTGAAAATGATGCATGTATGTCTGTGTGTGTGATATAGTTTATCTTATGTCTTTATTTAGGGTGCTTTTTTCAGTCTATGGTTCACTCAAAATGGTGGAGTAAGTATAATATAAACATCTTATGATAAAATAACACATCAGTAATAACAAGAGTAGACTATGATGCAATAAAAACTTACTTAATATTTATAAACAGCCCTAGAATTTGTTTGGGGATTACAAGTTTCATGTACACTACTATATCATTAATGTATCTATCTGTCTATCTTTGGTTTATATTGACTGTTCTTTCTAGCATTTATCAATACAGTCCAGTGGAGAGGGTATCCACAAATTCCAGTTCTCTACAGCCCGACTAGATAAAGTAGAAACTCATAGTAAACTAGAGTGTTTGCATCAACAGCTGGACAGCAACAAAAAATCAATGGTAAGTTTTAATGGTAAATGGCAGTATGAGAATGATCAGAGTGGGCTTTAGTACTTTGAGTATTAGGTACATTACAATAAACATATTTCCTCTTTGTAGATGTCATGTATGGGTTTAGTGGAGCATAAACTAACTATTAAAGCAACTGATGATGTATATGAAACAACAAAGAAAAGAGCAACTCAATTAGAAAAAGAGAGAAAAGGTGTTAGGTATGTCATAACACTGGAGAATATTGTCTAAGATCTAAGTTTGGTTCTTTGATTTTTAAACAATAAAATCAATCTCTTATTTGATATAATTCTGTTAATAAATAATTAATATGCTTAGATTAAGTTCATTATGATTGTTCTTTTTATTTAGCACTAAAGAGATAAGGATTCCTAAAGGTTTGTGATTATACTATTGTTGTAATAATTGTAATGTGTTCATTGGATTACCGTTATTTATCAAAGCTTAGAGGAAACAGGAATGATTTTATTTGCCACAGGATGTCTTAGGTCAATCTAATCAATAGATATTACAGGAAATTTAGACATGATGAGAACAATCCTAGATATTTGTTTTAATGATATATTATTTGTTACTTTCAGTTGTTAGCAAGTCAAAGCAACATCTTGGTAGTACTCCCAGGTCATCTCATAAATCATTAATATCTAGCAAACCTTCTATAACTAGTGGGATGAGTGGAGATGGAGTAGGTCCAGGGAAATCATTACCAATGGCTCCAAAAAGTTTAAGGTACTCCATTAGGGATAAATAGATCTTCATCATGTGGACTATTTGTGAAGCAGTTGCAAATTTATTTTTGTGTCTTATTCATATTTTATTTTTTCTCAGACAACGTGTGATGTATTTGTTAGCTTTAAAACCATTTAGAAGACCTGAGATATTAGTGAAACTAAAGAAAGGTATCACCATTTATAATGTAATTTAAGACTGTCAGCTCTTAACTAGTATATTAATAGGAGCTCATAATGAGAGCCATGTCTAGTAATGCCATCTGAGGCTCTCTTCTTAATACATATAAATTACATGTGCTTATTATTATACTAGACCCCTCCCCCTAAATCTTAAACCTTAACACTAATAGCATGTAAGCTAAAAATAGTAACATAACTTGTGTAGGAAAATTTAGACGTTTTGTTATTCGTTGAGAGTTTCATGCTTTCTCCCTAACCTATGGAATGCTAAATGTTTCAACATTAAGTTACTATTAATTTACAGCATTAAGCAAATTTCTTAGAGTATGAAGAGTCACAAGTCTCATCTCACTCCATCAAGTAATTTTTAACACCTGAAAACTTCTGCTTAGCACCTCAATTTTAAATAGCTTTAATTTTAAAACATTTAGCACTCCATATTTTTCTGTCATTGTGGTTTAAAACAATGGCATATCTGAACCTCGTGACATCATCTAAACTAACTGTTTGTATTATTAACCCTTTATTACCTAATGTAAGTGGGTGTTACACACTTAGAACTACATATTTCTTAGTTCTAAGCAAATGTTTTGTCTGTAACTATACAAGGACGTGCTTTATGATAGAGCCCAAGATGGTTGTTTATTATTGCAATAACTTGAGGAAAAATCAATACAACACTACAATGCTATATACATATTAGAAAATTCTTGTGAACATGAGGGTCATTACATTTATTTATCAGAATATAGGTAGTACCAATCAGTTTGAATATTAAAGGATACACTATATTACTGAAGCTACTCCACATACAACTTTATATGTTAATCTCTTACGTAGAAATGGTCATTATTGAACTTGTATTATTTTTATTCTATAGCTACCAAACGAAGTGAAAGTTCTCTAACAAACTTGGATTCAGTTCTAGCTGAAGTGAGTTTGGAGTCTTGAGTCTGAGTCCATTATGTTGATATTATTTATAGGTCTCTGATATACATGATGGTGCTGTGTACCATTTAAAGCCTGCTTTATATCATGATCTTAATGTTGATAGCTGGCCATTTTATAGTGAAGCAGAGAAAGCACTTGTTAAAAGGTCAGTTTAAAATTGTGAATATTCTTATAAGACAATTGTAATCTTTAGTAATTAGTTTATTTGAATTATGACAGAAAATATTAGCAAACATAAATTAAATTGCTTCTAAAGTAGTCAGGGTTTCATTTAGAAAAATGGGCAAGGGGGGGGGGGCAAAATAATACTTAGAGAAAATTTAGGGGGGCGAAGGAATTACTTGTGACAGTGTGCCCTCTAGGGGAGTCTGGAGGCATGTGCCCCAGAAAATTTTTGAATTTTAGACCCTCTGAGATTGCTTCTGGCACATTTTCAGACCATTTGTGGTTTTCAAATGACATGGAATAGAAAGAGTAGAAGAATAGCTGTTTAGGCTAAAAACTGTACATTCTTCTTGTGTTTAGCCTAAGGTTATCTTATGCTGTATATTCCTTGTGTTGAGTTTCAGTTCTGTATTCACTACATCCAATTACCCCTTGAAAAAAAACCGGCTAACCTAATGTCCAAGGAGGGGCAAGACTCTGGCAAGGGGGGGGGGCAAATGCCCCCTCCCGCCCCCCCTAAATGAAACCCTGGTAGTGTTGGGTGGGTTAAAATTTGCTGATTTGTGAAATTGTAAAATTTATAATAATTTGGCATTTTCCAGACTCACAAAATGACCAAATTGAAATTCTATCAAATTTTGTAATATACATCTTTGCACTTGATAAGAGTTATGACTACTACAAAATGACTAATCTTCAATTAACACACACCCAGTTTTATTAAGTAATTACAATATATTGTAAGTGTTATTGTACTTTCATTATCAAGGTGGGTCAGTCATGTTACCAAATTTGTGCTTAGTTGTATTAGATGTCTTTCGTCTACAAGATATCTAAAGGTCACGATAATTAGATCAATGTGTACACACACCTTTGTTTTATAATTAGAATATCTTGTGTAAATCTATAGAGGCTTGGTGTGTTTTTACTTTATATGGTGACACTACTACTGGCCAGACTCCAGGGCCACTATTGTCATCCAAGTGTACAATAATTGAATGTCATAATCGAGTTTAAAGCGTTATTTTTGGAGAGGTTCTCTGTTGTCATTTTGTTTGCAATCTTTGAGTGAAACTATTGTAGCTTTTATACAGTCAGCTTATGAGAGACAGTGATCTGTACTTACGGAGATGATAACAGTAGACAGTATATTATACTATTGATGTAGATATGTACTGTCTATCTTGTTCACTTTGTAACCATTAGAGAAAGGATTGTTTGGGCTAATTATCAATAGAATAATACTTACAAAGAAATATAATTTTGTAATGTCATGTTTTTTACTGAAACAATCAATATATAATAATAAATGTTTTTAATTGAAATAATTGATAAAATCACATTTATCATTAATGGTGTTAATTGAAGTAAGATAGTTAGCAGATTATAGTTCAATTCAATTTGACACATTTTCGTTCATGATTGTAATAATCCCCAGGATAAGCCTTCACATTAGTATAGCCAGAACAACATTGATACCGAGTGACAATCCTATCAAAGTAGCTTCCACTGAATGAATAGAAAAGCAAGTGATATTAATTAATTATTATTACAGTAACTCACCTATTAGTAGATTTATATCTTGCACATCGTACCCTACAGATACTAGATAGAAAATAAGAGAAAAGGCAATCAATTTTGTGTTGATATTCTAATAATTTACTTTTGTTCTCCACTGATGTATAATCGTTTTCTAATGTGAATCCTTGAATCACATCTAGGAATTGTTGAACTAGTTGTACCAGTTGGACCAGCAGTAGTTCCAGAAGTAGTACTGCTTGGACTGCCAGTAGTACCAGAAGTAGTATTGCTTGGACTGGCAGTAGTACCAGAAGTAGTACTGCTTGGACTAGCAGTAGTACCAGAAGTAGTACTGCTTGGACTGGCAGTAGTACCAGAAGTAGTAGGCTGAGTTGAGTCATCCTTCTCACACCTGCGTTCCGTATTGTAGATTTTGTTAGGATAAGCTTTCACATTATTGCCATCACAGCAGGCATATCTAGTGACTTGTTGAGGATTATACCTAACTCTAATTATAACAAGTCAAAATAGCAACAGATATAGAAGTCACTTACCCATTTGTTCGCTTGTATTTTATACACTCTACTGAACATATTCTGTAAATATAGCAATGACTAGTTGTTCTGCATAATGATATGATGAGACTTACTTTTGGCCATCAATGTAGGCACCTATACGATAATGTATCCTAGAGTCACAATCTGGAATAGCAGTGACAACAGTAACAACAGCTACAACCACTAGTAAAGAGAGAACTACAGTATTAGACATGTTGTTGCTTCTTTTCTTCTTTTTGCTGGATAGTTTGATAATGAGCTTTGTGACTGAGGTGCTACTTATATATTGCACTTGACACTCATGATTCTATTTCCTTTTAAGGCACTGAGCTGTCTCTACTTCCTTTGTGGTTAACCTACATAATATTATGCTGATGTTATAGTTGATAAGGACTGTGCTTGTCTCTGTTATCTTATTAGCAGTGATGATAAGGTTATAGACCAGACTTGACAAGGACTGTAATTGTCTCTGTTATCATATTATCGGTGACGATAAGGCAAACACTAGACTCGACTTTGACGTGTCAAAATATTGAAAAGGACAGATTTTAGTGTTAAGTAGTGATAACAAGTCTTATGTGAAAATGATCATTGACTTTGTTATCTGTGCATATTATCAATGATATTGAATAAAACACAAAATGTTGTTTACCAAATAACATACTATATTGTACAATAGTTTGGACAAGGTTTTGATTTATATGAAATGACAATGTTAAGATTGTGTTATTGATAATACCATGTTCTACAAGTACGTGATATAACATACTGTCATATATTAGGCTTGTTTGTTCCAAATAGGTAAATTTCAGGGGTCATTCCCTATGTCCAAGTCTTAACTTGTAGACCACAATACTTTCAATATGTAACAATAGAATTTAGTCTTTACTATTATTGGAATATTGTGTCAACTTTGACTTTGTATTGATAATCAAATTTGTGGAGTTATGTATGTATGATAGTTTGCCAAATATGTAGAAACTTTGTCATGAATAGTTGATGGTCCAATTACCTGCTACTGTTATAATCCTCTACTGGTTTTTATCTGGTCAACTTTATAAATAATGTTGGAGGATACTCCATCACAAGATAAGCATAAAAATTGACAATGTGTTATACTATTACCAATAATAGTAATGTAGATTATCTGAATAAATAAACTTAAGATTTGTTATAACAGTAGTAAGGGCTATATCACTCATGATATACTGGTAACTAAAATGTTATGAAAATATCCCAATCATGTCGAATATAACATCACAACTTGTTGTGGTCTAGAACACGTTCATTATGTCCATTTTAGTCTATAAAGTTGGCAGTCTGATATATAACAAGCCTGTCAATATATACACACATATATATATATGATATAATTTGTAGGAAACTTCAAACAGTTTTCCGACAACCACCCAATACCAATCCTCCCACAAGTTCATCAACTGATGAGAATGCATTAACTGGTAATAAGGTCAGTAAGATATGTTACTTGACTACTGCAAGTTTCTCTGTCTATCTGTTCATCCATCCATCCATCCAAGTTCACTGATGTATTACTTGGAATATTAATACATCATATTATTTGTTGAGAGAACAAGTCAATAATGAATAGAGGTGGTGATGAATGGATGGATGACAGATGTTTTATACTAGTATTTAGTGGATAAGTTAATAAAATTTTTGAATAATTAACAAAACTTGTTTTAATTTCTGTAGAGACAAAATGAAGAGCACATATCACAGGAACAATTAACATCTAAAAAATCTAAGTTTTCTTCAAATTCTTCCATAATTTCAACTGATTCATTACATACCACAAACTCATCTACTCCAGTAGTATTAGCAGAGACAAATAATGTCAGTATTGGAGATGTTCTAGAGCAATCTGAAACAAAACACAATAAAGAAATTGAGTATATGGACCAGTCACTTCTTATTGGTACTGAGAATATCAAAGTTGAAAAAACAGATTTTGAATCAAGTTTTGAGAGTAATATGATAGCCCCACTTCCCGAAGATGGAATGGAAGTTGTCAATGTTACTAAGTCAGAGATGACAAAGTCAAGTGGAGGCTCTAAACATAAAAAGAAGAAGAAACACAAACACAATGAAAGTAATATAATAATATATTGCTAAATTACTCTAACTTATTACCATACTTGAAAGTAGAATAATATCTATTTTCTGTTATATGACAAGTACATGTAAATATTGGGACTAAATTAAATGCTCTCTCTCTCTCTCTCTTTCATCCTGATTATGGCTCAAGTAAAAGAGGTGTTCTCTCATAAGGATAACCACAGCAGTCATGTGACAACAATGGATAAGTCACATGTCACAACACAACCAGTGGATTCTGTAGATATACCAGACTTTTCAAGGTATGTGTCATTTGTATATCAACATTATTCCTGTCTGTGTGTAGCTACGTATGACCTCTAGACTTACATAAGCTGACTTGAAGGCTATTACATTGTATTACATCACTATTTCAATAATTGTGACATCACACACACAATGATGTCACTTGTTAGTCTAGTTCCTAACTCTCCATATATAGTGACATGCAGACATCAATAGAAGCCTGTTATGTTCAATGATGTCATATATATCAGAATAGAGAATTTATGATGATAATTTTACTCCCTCTCTCCTCATCTCATCCTACCTTCCTCCATCTCTCTTTCCTTTCTCCCTCCTTCTTTTTCTCTTTCCCTTTTTCCTTTCCCACCTCCCTCCCTCTCTCCTTCCCTCATTCCTCCACTCATTCCACCTCCCTCCCTCTCTCCTTCCCTCACTCCTCCACTCATCCCACCTCCTTCCCTCTCTCCTTCCCTCATTCCTCCACTCATCCCACCTCCCTCCCTCTCTCCTTCCCTCATTCCTCCACTCATCCCACCTCCCTCCCTCTCTCCTTCCCTCATTCCTCCACTCATCCCACCTCCCTCCCTCTCTCCCCTCCTACTCCTCTCACCCTTCAGTCAATTTCCTCCAATCACAATGCCTGAAGAACGAAGGCATTATAAACATCTTTTCAATGAAGTAAGTGACAATGAAATACATTCTAACACTTTCCCTAAAGGAATACGAAGACTATTTGTCATTAAAGAAGACAATTGACAATATGCATGAGGAAGTGATGAAGTTAACATATCAATTAGATTCATTACCACAACACTCTCCAGAGCTCAAGGTAATAACACAACCAGAAACATGTGTAACTATGATTTTGACTGCTAGGATGTTAAAGCTAAAATAAAAGAAAAATTTGTACAGATGCAGCAGGTAAGAATATAACTAGTGCTAACACTATAATATAAGACAAAAAGACATTCCTGATTAGCAATGCAAGATAGAGGATAGTTGCTATAAGTCCAAGGTTGACAAATTAAGACAAAATAATAATATAATTTAAAAGTCATCTTATAATTGTTTTGGAGGACACTGATTTCACAGTGAACGCTGACTAGAGCAATAAAGTTTGTATAGTTAGCAGTAGTGTTAGTGGAAGACTAATAGCTATAGAATGCTAGAAATACAGAAGAGCAAGCTAGCAATAAACTTCAAGCATTGTTAGTCACACCATTGTTGTACCACTCACAGTTAGAGTTAATAAAATTAATTGGTTGCTGTGTGCATTGGTAGTTAAAGGATGCGATTTAGTTTCATAATTTCATTACTTACTCTTGAAAGTACAATAATAATGTTACTCTATTTAAACTGGTTAACACATGATACAGCTGGATTTCTTATAGGCCCAACTTTTCAGCCAACATGAGAGAACAATTTGAATCTCTTTTGTTGTGAAAAGTTTGCTAAAGGAATTATTTACAATCTTATAATCATGGTTATAATATCTTGAGAGTAGTCAACTTGTCTATGTAGTAAATTCTCAATACTCCACATTATAGATTTTTGAGTTACAACTAATGTTATCATTATTTAGGATTCTAGTTATCAGGAGAAGAAAACACATTTATTAAATCTTCATTATAAATTAGATCATCTTAAAAAGATGGTTGTACAATATGACTCAACTCACTCGTAGCATGAATATTGTATAATGTTAATGTTGTTAGTCCTTATATTGTTAATAGAATGTATCAATTTTAATAATGTCTAATATTTTAATCCTTTATATAATATGTTACAAGTTATTACTAAGGATGTTGTATAGTATTGAATTTTTATTGGTCAATGCATCAAACGTATTCATAGATATAAAGTTCAAAGTTCATTCAGAACCCACAAGTAGGTAACTTACTAGCAAGGTATATGTGTACACTCACGTATCCAAGTCGTCGTACAGTGACCAATGGTTAGTTTGATCAATCCTTTAAAAACAATTTTTGAAAGGGAGTAGATCCCTATTGTACATATAAATGGTAGTACTAAGTCCATGGTTGTCTGCTTAATCATATTGCTGGAACTGAGTGAATAGAGAAAAGACAAACAAAAAGGAAGTCTATTCTTTTTTCCTTACTGTTAAGTGGTTTATGTTACTTTATCATAAATAAAGAAACACTAGAATTATTAGACTATTTTAGTAGATGTTGGAAGACTGCCAGAAAAGAACGTGTTGCAATGAGAGAAGTGACTATGTTCATGTCTCAAGTTGAATTATGTTAATAAGTGGGTGTGTCTATATATTAGCTATTGTATTGAGAGCCCATAAAAATAGCCTCACATTTTTATGGTGTAGTAAAAACTGCAAAATGTATAGTTATTAGATATTGGTTCATTCTATATAACTTTGTCTGTGCTATGTATTATATATGTAGGGATAATGCATTTGCCATCCCTACTATCTTGTTTGTTTTCTTTGTAAAGGACTGATATGAGTCATCCTTATATTTACTTCATTTTTTAGAAAATGGTTTAATTTTATCACTTATTATACTGTAGTGTTAATAGATACTTTGACAGACTCTTACTGACTGATATAGAAACTCATTACAACTAAGCTTAAGTGTATAAAGAGATAAATGATCTTACTAATAGTATATAAGGTAATAAATTACTAAAGGAGGAGGAGGAAATAAGATTATACATTGTCTGTGGTTATTACACTAGAACGGTTGATAAATTATACAGCAATGTAGATGTTAGAATGTAGTTAAAGGAATATTTTGTGGTTTAATAATGAGTCATTATTTTCAAAATACAAAATATTGAATTACACAAACTTTGAAAATTCTCAAATAAGATTTCTAAAAATGGAAACATTTTACATCAAAAAGTTAGCAAAAAATTAGTAAACAAAGCTATAGCAAATAAAGGAGATAGCACAGTCATATCACTAGCTATGTTGTAAACATTGTACTTTTCTTTTAATCTTGTACCAAGTTCATTGTCAATAGATTTCACAGCATCTGTTAGGATATTCCTCTGAAGTTTTACAATCACAGTTCCATTTTAATAACATCATTTAAAGCATCCCAAGGAAGAGAACTGCTACGATGATATTCAATACCTCTTATTGTAGCAATTGGTAACTTTAAAGCAGTTGCTAGTCTTTTATCAACAGTTATTTCTTGTATGTCCTTCATTATATCTGAATAGTGTGCTATACATAATAAGAAACTAGCAGTGAACAATAGCTAGTTATTATACATTCTATTATAATAATTATGTAGATATATGTATTAAATTAGAATGCTATTATATAGAAAGAAGTTAGGTGACCAAGTATAGATGATATTACTGTTATAACGAAAGAAAATTAAGGCCAGATAAATTTTGGTGGTTAATATCATCGTTTGGCATTATTTTTATGCAACAAATGCAATCAATAGCTGACTGGGAATCTCATTACTCTTACATAAAACTACCATACAATGTCTCAATTGTAACATTACCTTTTCCCCTTAATATTATTAAAAGCATTATTTAAGAGTCAAAGTTCTTCTTAAATGTCATTGTCTTCTTCACTAAGAGAGACTATAATCAAACAAAATAAATAATTTAATATCATTTGATAACTATTACATTATTCAGTTCATAAAATAGCTGTTATTTATATTGACTCATAACAAAATTAATTATAGTGATAAGTCTTATAATAATTATACATTCTTATTATTTTAATAACTTGTATGCATATATAAATATTACAATACATATGATTATTAACCTAGATCTTTTGTGAGATTATCAGAGATCATTTCTAAAAGCCAGACACCTTGACATAATGGCTTGATTTCATCTACAGAATCACTATCATCACAACACGTTGCTTTCTTCTTCGTATCATTTGGACAACAAATATGATCATTTGTTTTATGTATTGTAAAATGAAAAGTTTCCTGGAGCATTGAAAGTGTTGACTATATTGAAATTTCTTTACAACAGCATTGATCCCTCCTTCGATCAATTTTCGAACAATACAGCATTTCTTTGCAGAACCAGAGTAATATATCTCCAGCCAATAAATAACATCTACTAATAGAACTGCACCTCCTAGACCAGTACATGTTAGACGGATAGCATTACAATGTTGTGGGTTGCTACCTGGAATTGAAGGTTAGAGATCAAACTTGATGGAAGATTTTTGATGAAGATGATTGACTATTAATGCAGGAAATAGTCCTTGAGGTATAGGGCTCATACCCCATGTCAGTCAGAACAAGTGGATCTGTGTTCTTATTGAAAATAGATCTTAAGGAGTCAGAGAGAATTATAATTGGAAGAACACAAGCAATAAAGTACTTTCCTTCTTGAGGGAAAGCAACAATGATAAATACATCCTCCATTAATTTAAGAAAATCATCTGGTGAGAACTCTGGAGAGAATCCATGTGACAAGCTTAAGACTGATGTCAGCAACTCTTGTTGAAAGATTCCTTCAGTCTTGAGTTGTTTATGAGTACCTAATGGAATATTGAGACCTTAAATCATCCACAGCATCAAAAAGAGATGCTGATTAACTCTGACAGCTTATCAAATAATGGCCGTGGATGAAGGAACACAACATTGGGAAGGACTCAAGGAAAATACAGGAAGATGGTTAGATGATGATAGTATATTAAAGCTGCATCCATGTCTTGAGGAACCATTTTGAGAGCGTCACCAAGTCTCAACTATTCAGACTTGCTGATAATCTTAGTTTGAGTGGTCTTTTGGTGTTGGTCTAAGACTAGCTGGACTAAAAACCACTGAGCGAGGATTTCTTCCTCTATGTAAGACTAGCATATCTTACAATGAATCAAATCAGCCATTTTAATCTCTTCCTCACTTCAAGCAATTGCATTATTGGAAAGATCATCTTCTCCCCATACTGATGATAACTCACTATCACCTCACTAAATCTCTCCAACGTTGACCAAAGAATGGCATTTTTGTCATCCAATGACTCACCATACTCACCAATCTTATCTAAATATGTCCCTAGTACTATAAAGTGAGGCTCTTTGTGGGAAAAATTGATGTAAATGTTACGTAGATCAGGTGGATTAACAGATGCTAATAAACGACATGGTGCTTCAAGGAGTTGTAGGTGTGTGATCTGTTGTTCCAGTGGTTGACCAATATGCTCTCCTTTGACACTAAAGAAGAACTCGGGTTTGCATTAAGCTTTTTGTTTAGCTTAATATCAACTAGACTATAATGTAGCAAAGCTGGTGCAATATCTAGAAAGACTGCTTGACCACCTAAATCTACGCAGTAGATCCAGTGTGATTCATAAAGAGCAAGAGACTTCTGTATAATAGGTAAGAAATGAACTACTTCCTGAATTGCTGAAGAAGACAGAGGTGTTTCATTTGGCTGAGAATCTTCTTTGGTAAACATGGTAACTGTAGAGGTAACACAATTTCCTTCATCATTGACATCTTGTTCAACATGTTCATCTTCAAGTGTATCAATTTCTTCCTCTGTTATTATTGTTTGAGTCTTCAACCCTACTTTCATTCTTTGAGCAATCATACCTTTAAGAGACTCGTAGTCTACCTTATTCCAATACTGAATAGGCCGATCATCTTCTGCTGTTACTATAGAAACATATCACTAGTAATCTTATATATACTGGTACTTACTGTGTAGCAATAGGTAATTGATATGTAACATTCTTCTTACAAACATAATGATCATCAGTCTAAAATGATATAGAACTAATAACTACGATATGAAGTTATAGATGAAGTGATGAACTAATATTATCTATGATAAACACATTAGACAACATATCAGTAGTCTTTTAATGTCAAAAAACAGCTCAAGAGAGTGAATATCTACAAAGAAATCTACCTAGACCCTCCTATTTATATGGACAGACCACATGTATTAACACACTAATATCTACTGGTAGACTAAACAGGGTATTCATATAGCAGTAAGTTAATATTTTATTGTGTATCGTGATAATATTGATTTCCACTCCCTAAATCTAAACATCGACTATACATAGCAACAAAGTACCTACTGTATTATGATAAGGGGCACATAAAAAATTATAGGCTGGTTATAAATTAAGTTAAGCTAAGCTAGCACTAACCAATACACTGTACATCTTACATAGAGAACTTACATATTAGGCTGGTCTTGCTTACCCTGTCATTGACCCATTTCGACAGAGTAGCAAGGAAAAGGTCAAAGCAATTAGTTAGCCACACCTAGTTCCCGCAAAAAAGGAAGAGGCAGAAAATGAACATATGACCAATTGTGTGTGACTATGTAAGCCTTGTCTTAACCTATAACTGAGTCATGACGAAGGGATTGTCATAGAAAGTAATACTGCAAAGAATTGAAAGTTTTGATCACTTGACTGCATAGGCACTGCTACCATGTCAGATGTTTGTAGAACGTATTAACTACTGCTCATTACAACTCTATACAAAACATGTGAATTTATTGAGAGACTACTATATGTCAATGCATGATATTTATGTTGTGACATACATACAAAATGAATTACTAAGTCACTAAGAAGTTAGCTAAGATATATATATTTTTAGTTATTTGTAATATAGGATATAACTTAGTATAAGTAGTTTATTGTTTCAATATGCATAGTCTCATGAGGTCAGGTTCAACTTACCTTTCGGCAATCAGACAACTGTTGATGTCAAAAGGAGAGTGAAATCAGGTTCATGATACTAATAAATATTAAAAACAATGTTCATTCTCTCTGTGTATATGTAGTGGCACCCATTTAAACTATTGAGCAGTTTAGTATTAAAAATAGTACAACAATTAACGAACTGGCTAGCTTTGTTACTACATCTGAGTGCACCTCAATGCTCCAATACAAATTTGTAAATGTGAACAGTTTTTTATATCACTGTAAAAATAGGCTGATTTTATAATTAATGCTGGGAGACTATATTGTCTTATTGGGCCCAGCTCTACTTACACAATTTGGTACTATACATCTAAAATTCTAAATGTCTTCTTTATATAGAGGACTCCCAAGAAAACCTTTTTATGTAAGGGAATATTTAAAGTAATATCATTCCCACAAACTTTACCCATTACCATGGCAACCTATTAAGATACTTCAAAAGAATTGAATGGAGAACTAGCTATCATAAGTAATAACAATATGCAATAATTGTACTATTAATTCTTTAGCCGTGGAGAGAGGCTCAGGATGTGACGATACAAACAGCTCATTCTCAAAGAAAATGCAGTGTTATATCAGGAGATGGCACTGATATGCTTTATCTCCACCCATAGGCACCAATTAGTTTAATGATGACCAATATTAATCAATGGAGAAAAAGTAGATAATGGAATATTAAAATGAGATTGATTGGAGAACAAACCAAACTTACTGATTACATAACAACAGTTACATAACACATGTTATTTTGTCTTTCTTTTGATTCTTCCTTTCCCACCAGTCTGCCATATTCCACTACCTTTCTTTCCTCTTCCTCTGAATTCCACCTACTTAATCACCACTTTGTTCTTTTGTCTCCTTTTTAGTCTTTTTTCTTTCATAAATTGAACTCTCTCTCTTTTTTGTGATATCTCTTTGATACTCTTTCAACTCACCATCACCTTGTTTACCACATCACCAAAAGAGGAAAAGGGAGATGGTTGGGCATTAAAATGCCCTCTTTGTCTTTGAAGTCCAAGAGAAACTTCAAGCAACAGAATAGAGAAATGAATGAATGGATGGCTGAATGAGCTGTGATGGACCTGATATGATAGTAGAGTACTGTTCTTTTCTGGTCAGTAAACTATCTATTTTATTTTTAAATTTTCAATCTTTATATCTGTGTCATAGGACACATATAGATCTGTAGCTGTTAATATTTGACTATTAAAAAGGAAAGGATGGTAAAAAATACTAATCTGGAGATTTTCTAATCATTTGTGCCCAGCTAAGACCACAATGAAGGATGACATTGTCAAAGACATCAAAGGAGATCACAATCATGCCCCAAACTCTACTAAAAACAAAGCAGTAAAGATGAATGAAGAAACCCAGAGAGAAAGTTGTAAGTGTTCCACACACTTACAACTTCTAAAGAATATTGTATATTGTTGGACTTTGAATTATTATACATACTACTGTAATTGTATTGTAGCAAACTATGACTTTTTATAGTACAACTGACTCTTGATAGTTGATGCAATGGGAGTTGACGTTTTGGGAGATAGTATTTTGGGAAATTAACATTTTGGGAGTTGATATTATGGGAGTTGACATTCTGAGCGAGACCTAACCAAAATCTACCACTTTCTTCTTCTTTCTGTTCTGTTGTAATACTAGTTGTCTTGTCTCTGTCTCTTGGTCACTACAATGATCTTCATCACAATTTTTATCTTTATCTTCCTCATTATTTGAGTTCTTTCCTCAGAGGAAAGGAAATCCATGTTTTCTAACTCATCCTCATGATCATATTCTTGTTGCCATCTTTTAACTTTTGCAAACTACACTGTCTTTTTCGACTTTCTTTTAGTCAGGTTTTAATACACATTTTTAGGTATTAATGATGTGTGTCTTCTGATGCAGGAAGTTGTAGGTTGGTTAGAGTGATAAGATCTTTAACAATAATCACAGTGAGTTGAGAACAATGCTTTCTCTTTTCTCAGAGCAAACACAACTCAAAAGAGAACAAAATGAAGTTGCTCTCAAACAAAAAAAATTCTTGTCTGGATTATCCTCATCTTAGTTGTTATAGTATTAGCATAATTATTATAACTATTATGTTTATCAACCCTCTGCTCATAGAAATACTAAAGACTCACAAGATGCTATGACTCCTAAAAACCAATGGATAATAGAAAATACCAATCTACCAAAAAACTTAAAACAAAGAAAGCAAGTAGTGTTGATAAGGGAAATAAATATTCTAATAATGAAGCTAAATGGTATACAGAAAGATTCAAAACAGGACCAATATCCACACCTTCAAAATGTCCTTCCACTGGATCTGGTCTGGGAAGGAATCAATTAAAAGACCCAAACAAACCCATACAAACAAAGAAATCAGAGATATCAATACTGAGGCATCCTGTGCCCCCAGTGATCCAGATCATCCCTTAATAATGGAAATATTGTCAGTCATATAGTCTTGATATTAACTGGTTCAGTCTGTTGCTATGGCCACTTGAAGTTTTGAGACTGTTATTAGCATCAAGACACACTGTAATTGATAGTCATTCTTTCTCTTATTTAGCATCTTTTTATACTGTTTATGGTTCAAAAACCTACTCCAAATACAAACACACACACGAAACTAGTAGAAATTTTATCAATTTTATATATTTTATAATTGTTTATATACTTCTTCATATTATATTGGTAGCTTTTATTAAATAGTTCACAAAGTACATGTAATTTAAAATGAACAATCAAACTCAAAATTTATAAACTTTCCTGTCACTCTCACTAGTAACAAAAATATTAGAGTCATTATCAATACACACACCAGCACTATATTGTAAATTACCTACACTATGAATTAATTTACCCTCAGGACTGAAGATCTTGAGTTGACCACTACGTATGTACTCACTCACTAAACTATATCCTTCCTCATCTATTACTATGCCAAATGGATTCTTTAACAGTTCCTTGCCATATTCTCTAAGATATTTACCAGTCTGTGAATAAACTACAACACAACCATTATTACGACATGTAACATGAATATTACCACTGGGATCTAAAGCAAGACCACCATTGACATCTGTTCCACACTTTATAGTCCTCAGGATGGTTTCATCAGAGTTAAAGATATGAACACACATTTCATCAACAACATAAATCTTTCCCTCTTTATCCAGTGTTACACCCCAAACTAGTTGAAATTCTCCAAATTGTCCTATTACTTCTCCTGTGGTAGTTAGTTTAATGATACTATTTACACCACTGTTAGCAACATATAGAACATCTCCTTTAACAGCTACACCCCAGTTGAACTGTTTAAATTTAACAGTACCTTTATCTAAACCAATACGAGCTATTAGACTTCCATCTTTCTTATACTTGTACACTGCAGTACTACACGTGACATGTATAGTCCCATCAGATGAAGCAACTATACAGTGCGGGTTCTGCTCTGATCTATCAGTCTCAAACATAGCAACAGGCCTCTTCAGTTGAAAATAGTCTCGATATGGTCTACCTCTAGCATACAGTGTAAATGGACTATTCTTGATGTGTTCATTATCAATGGTTACATAAACCTCATATGTACCAGGAGAGGGTGGAGTAAAAGACAACTCATACTGACCATTACCCTTGTCCAGTACTGTTCCATTGACTTTTGCTCCTCCTTCATCAAAACGACAACCTATCTTGTTTTTAGCTTCTAAAATAACATCATGTTTCTTACCAGCAACAACTTGATATATCTCTGGACCAATTATGACACTAGAAGATGGATCAACAGTAGATTCTACCTCTCCAAACTGATCTAAGTCAGTTACAAGAACTTTTGGATCTACAGAGAACTTAATCTCAGTACTACTAGCACTGGGAGCCTGAGTAATATTGATATCATAGTGGTTGATCTTTTCATTATGGAGGTAGGTTTTGAGTGTGTCACAGACTGACACTAATTCTGCTGATGTGTATGTAGCTACTATTGACTCAATTACATTAACTGATGAACTCAACTTCTCTGCTGCTCTTACTATCTTATCTCTCTTCATCTTAAGTTTAGTTTGTTTGACAGAAGATACCTTTTGTAAATCTTGAAGAAGTTTCTCCTTGCGTTTTCTAAGAGCAGTGTAGAGAGCTTCAAAAGCTGATTCAATAGCTGCTTTTATATGTTCTATATTTTCCTTCAATTGAAGTTGAGCAGCAGTGTTCTTCTCCTGAGAGGACTGTAGCTCTGATATAGCAGTAGTCACTGGTAGCAGACATTGTTGTAGTTCTTGTTTTTTACTGTCAGCTACCTGATCAAGCTCAGTACAAGTATGACCAACATGACCAGTACCAGTTAGAACACATAATCGACAGGTAATAGTATGACACACTTGACAACAAAGGTCTAGTGGTTCTTTTGGATGATGAGGACAGAGAGATGGTTTGGTTTTAGCTAGAAGAGAAGATACGTTAAGATGGTTGATACGGAATAGTTCGTGATGAAATAGTTTACGTTTCCTTTTATGGATATCTTCACAATCATTACAAATAAATTCCTCACAGTCAACACAATAGGCTAGTGCTGGTGGTGGATCAGTGATACATCCTTCACAGGCAAGAGGTGTAGAAGAGTTAGCCTTAGCAATGATGGTAGCAGCCCCCATTTCATGGACCAGTCGAAGATTATATGGCAAACCATCAACTCCTGAATTGTTAAGAAGAATTGTTGGCTCAGAGCAGGTAGGACATATGATGGTAGTATTGGTTGAGTTAACAAGATCTGTTAAACATGTCTTACAGAAGGAATGAAGACAAGAGAGGAGACGAGGGTCATTATAGGGGTGTGGTTGTTTATGAGAACATAGGTAGACAGTGGTACTACATGGAGGATCACAAGAGTCAGGTTCAGTAGTAGTAGTAGTAGCCATTATATGTATCTAGCTAAATAATAGATAATGAAAAGAGTAAGTAAAATATTGACAATAAGAGATGACAATCTAGATTATTGAGGCAAGTCATGTGATCTCAGGTACTCCTACAGACAACTAATGAATTTTGTTAATTCATAGTAACAATATATTAAACACTATCTCTCTAACAAACAAGTTTATCACATACTAATGTTATATAGATCAGGTAGATTAACAGATGCTAATAAACAACATGATACTCAAGGAGTTGTAGGTGAGTGATTGAACTTTTAATTTAGCTTGAGTGTAAGAATATTGACTTGATTATAAAATGTAGCAGAGCTGGAACAATATCCAGTCTGACCCCTGGAATCTACACAGTAGATCCAGTGTGATTCATAAAGAGCAGGAGACTTCTGTATAGTTTGTAATAGCTGAGCTACCTCCTGAATTACTGGAGATGACAGAGGTGCTTCATTTGGCTGAGAATCTTCTTTGGTAAACATGGTAACTGTAGAGGTAACACAATTTCCTTCATCATTGACATCTTGTTCAACATGTTGTTCATCTTCAAGTGTATCAAATTCTTCCTCTGCTATTATTGTTTGAGTCTTCAACCTTACTCTCATTGTTTGAGCAAATCATACCTTTAAGAGACTCATAGTCTACTTTATTCCAAGACTAAATATAAATAGACTGATCACCTCCCACTGTGATACTAGTGGTATCTACCTTTCTTACTTCAGGTACTGTAGTTACTGGTGTACTGTTATGAGTATAAGGTGGAGGCTCATTGAGTAGGAGACAGATGATTTTCCAGACCCAGGAGAACCATGGAGGATCAGTTTAGTCCACTTAACAACGACATAACCTCCATTGAGGGGCATGATGGCATGGTCAAATAAACTTAAATTCCAGTAGCCTTACTTGTCATATTGAGGAAAATACTAATAATAGCAGGTACTTCAATTGTTGCCATTGACAAGAGGTCAGCATATTTCATTTTGAATTCAGAGACATCCTCTAAAGCTAATAATGCATGTACATCAACTATATATACATAGCAAAGTAACTATTGCACAAACAGCTACTTAAGACATGTATAGGGCTGCTTATTAATTAAGTTAAACTGAGTTGTAGCATTAATACTTACAATCTTTGTAATATCCTGACAATGAAACCTAGCTAGTAGCACCAACTAACTCGAGCATTTAACTTTGTATCAGTTAGCCATATTCTCTCCCTAGGCTAGCACTAACTAATACACTGTACATTTACATAGAGAACTTACATTATTAGTCTGGTATTACTCTGTTGCTAACTCATTTCGATAGATTAACAAGAAAAAGGATTGAAAAAGAATGGTTCTAAGGGTCAAGACAGCAAATAGTTAGCCACACCTAGTCCCCTGCAAAAAGAGGCAGAGGCAGAGGCAGAAAATGAACAAATCCAACATTGACCAATTGTATGACTCTCTGATCCTTATAAAGCTTGTCTTATAACTTATAACTGAGTCATAACGAAGGGATTGTCATAGAAAGTAATACTACAAAGAATTGAAAGATTTTGATCAGTTGGAGTGAGATATATATTCATTGTTGTCTGCCAATGGACAATCCCCTTTCTTACATATCCCTAGGCACTGCTACTGTGTCATTGTAAAACTTATTAACTACTGCTCATTACAACTCTACACAAAACAAGTTAATGAAGAGTCTACTTATGTTTCAGTACATGATATATGATATGATATATGTGATGTACGTACAAACTGAACTTCCATGTCACTAAGAAGTTAGCTAAATATTTAGTTAGTCATTTGTAATATAGGATATAACTTAGTCAGTATAAATGTTTATTGTTTCAATATGCATAGTCAGACTAAACTTACCTTTTTGTGATCAAACAACTGGTACTGCTGATGTCAAAACGGGAGTGAAATCAGGTTCATGATACTAATAAATATTAAAAGCAATGTTCATTCTCTCTTTGCATATGTAGTGGTGTACCCATTTAAACTTTTGAGCAGTTTATTATTAAAAACAGTGTACTAAAAAATTGTAATGATAATAGTTTTTGCAGTGCTTTTTCTCAATATACCTGAGCAAAATTTAGGAAGTCACACTATAACAACAAAACTTGATGACTTTATATATCTCTTTTTTCTTTTTTGAGGCTCGTGTTACTCAAAAATCAAAACCACACTGATAACTCAACGCTTTAAAGTGCTTGATTCTAGAAAGGAACTCATCCAGAGAATAGAGGAACAGGATATTACGTAATAGATCTAGTTAACTAGAGACATTTGCTTCAGATATGAAATTATATTAACACAAATCATGAAGACTGTACTGGTACTGCTGTTCTTGTACTGCACTTCGTTGAACCTCTGTAACGGACAAAAATGTACTACTCCAGTATACAGTAACTCTGAAGCAATCATTAGAGGACCTTGTCCATCATCTCAAGTTATAGCTCCTGTTGGTAGCACTATAACATTTGAGTGCTCTTACAGTCATAATGGGGACTACATTCCTATTTGGAATATTACTAATATCGAGGTTATTGTCAATCAGAAAGTACCAATGAATAGTGGTATAACTGTGACATTAGGAGGTAATAGTGCTAATGGATACACTAGACTTACTTTTCCAGTTATCAAACAAGATACATTAAACATTGAGTGTGGACTGTGTAATGGAGACGACGTTAATTGTATTGAAGCCCCACAAGCTGCTATTATATCATTACCAGTAGGACTGATATCATTTGGTAAGTAAGTATTATAATATATCTCCTTTAATATAGTCACATCTACTGTAGGTCCTCCTCACTTATTAACTCATGAATTAAAAAATAATGTAGTCACACTTCGCTGGACTCCTCCATTGACATTATCAGATGGCTTTTTTTTTTCTTATAATATATCAGTCACTGATGATACTAATATCACAGATTATTTCTCTACTAATACCACTAATATAACAATTGAGAAGAATACATTAACTAATAGTGACTGTAATCAATATATATGGAGTGTGTCTACTGTAGTTAATAACAGCTACAGTCAATTCAACCAGTCCTTTGAGAAGTTTAGCTTTACATCAGGTAAGTAAGTATAATATTATTGTTAACAATTATTAATGATTGTTCTATTTTTATTAGCTCCTAATATTTCAGACAAGATACAAGTTATTAAAGATGAGTTAAATAATACATTTCTTAACTTCTCAGTGAGAAAATAAAGATAGCTATTGAACACTTATATTCTCTATTTTATTAGGTATTATTACAATGTAATAATTATATTTATCAGTTATTGGTGAAGGACAATTGTGGAAATGATCTTAACAGTTCATCGTCAGCAACTCCAATATCAATAAATGATGCTTTATTTTTCAATATAACCGATATTTCATTTGATAACAGGATATATTTTATATCAATAATGGTAGAGAACTTCATAGGAAATGACATGACAGAATATATTAACATCAGAAATGAAAGTAAATATTACTTTGTCATTAGTCTTATGTTATTTTAAATGTTTAGGTCAACCTTTTAACAATATTACTCCTCATATTTGCATGTCATCATCATCTCTAGTTTTAACACCCTTATTACAGTTCTCTTCCACTACATTTCTACCAACCAATTGTAAGTGTAACATATAATATAGCATGTCATTGTAATATTTACTTAGATCTTAGTTCTACCTTAATAAGTGGAGATAGTACACCAAGCAATGGTAACTGTAACATATTATATCATAATGCCGTCATAATATTTGTTTAGAACTCAGCTTTACTTTAATGAATGGAAATGGTACACAACTACCTCACTCATCAAACAGTGGTTAGAGCATATATTTCA
This sequence comes from Xestospongia bergquistia, assembly GCA_963965975.1. NCBI lineage: Eukaryota > Metazoa > Porifera > Demospongiae > Haplosclerida > Petrosiidae > Xestospongia > Xestospongia bergquistia. The sequence continues at coordinate 4,868,537 of OZ014420.1, read as the reverse complement.
TGTGTAATGTTTAATACATAAAGAACTTACATTTATAATATATATGTAACCTATTAATGTTATTTTAAGAGCTACTTTATACCTTACATGAATGGATTAATATACAATCCAAAATTCATGTGAATTACTGACTGTATAATTTATTGCTTTGTAATAGACTAGAACAACATACCTAAAAATTGTACAGTGAGTAGTTTACATGAATTCTTGATTCCATAGTAATCTATCCATGTAAGCTATAATTACCTGTTGCAATAACATATTAGTTATTACAATGATATATATTGACTTATATTACTTTCTAGTGCTATCATCAAATATTATTGTCCCAATGGTTGTTAGTGTTATAACTATCTTCATAATAATACTGATAATAGTAATAGTATTAGTGATAATAGGGATAACAGCTGTATATGTTAACAAAAAGGTATGTTATGCTATTAATGTTTTGTTTAAATCTGTTTTTCTTAGAGACCTATACCAGATCCTCAGATGCAGACCTGTCCAGCATATGGTAGAAGAGAAGAGTTTTTTATGAGAAATGTTACTAATAACTCATCAGATTATGACTATATACAATAAATCATTTATTATATTGTTTGATCTAGACATTAGATTGTTATTTGACAAACCCACCTTGTTTGAAATAATGTTTGATAATAAAATAATGCGTAGTACACTTCTCCAAACAATAATACTGGTAGCTAGCTACATCCACTATCTGTGCTGATATTTTAAAAAGACAATTAATGAATTATAATGCTCCAACATAGACATTTATTTTTACTATTTTCATATTAGCACTGATATTATGTGGTAGTGCTATATTATTTAAAGACAAGCACAAGAGTGTATTATTATTATTAGTGTTATATTATGTATGTTTAAAATACTGATCATTTAAGAAAGATAATTATAAAAGTGTTTGTCATGTCACAACTCACAAGACTAAGGAATATAAGTAAACAGTTACAATGTGTTATTTTTATAATTATTGAACTGTTTTATATAATATTAATAATAGTTTACTTTTCACTATGATTGTATGAGACATTATATATTGTTGAGTCAATTGAGTATATAGGGTTTATAAAATGTACTATGAATTAATTTGAAATATTGGTAATTATTCAGTACACATGAGGTTAGCCTGTATGAGAGAACTTAGAGAAAACTTGCATGATACAAAACTGGTCCTTTTGGCTATATATAATGTATCTTGATGTATTATTGTATACATGTACATGTACATTACCTTATCTGATACAAGTATTCTATTGAGGATATAGTTTCAGGAACCAGTACCTTGCTAAAAGTAAGGGGTTAGTTCTTGAGACTATTAGGAGATACATTTTCATTTAGATATAAATTAAATAGTTTATAATGACCAGTGTACTTTGTTAATATTTAAATTTAGCAATAAAAACAGAACATGTACTCTATTATCTGATGTGTATATATTTGTGTCCAATTTTGGTTGATTGAAATTCTACTATAAAGAGCAGTCATTCTCAATGCAAACAGAGTTTAAATCATTATTGTTTGTGACTTAATTGTACTAACTGTAATGTGGCCATCAATTTGTCTCCCTACTATAGGGTATTAATTCATGCATATCCTCATCTTTTAATTAATTCTACTTATCCCATTCATCAACGTATAGATATTCATTTATTAGTTTTATTTATTAATAAAGAATATATCACTTCATATAGCAACTTCTAGTTTCCAACAACTCTGCTTCTCTTGTCTTCATTGATTATAACAAATGTAATGAGTTTAATTCCTATTCCAACTTCCTTGACTTACAATTGCTCTTGTTTTAATTTGACATTAATGTCACAACAATTTTCGCAATAGTTATTGTAACCATCGCTCTAACCTCAAGTATTAAGACTGACTTATTTTATTATGATGCAACTTTTAGTAGTATAATAATAATGATGTAGGTGATGTACTCTATGTTAATGGACAAATAAAAAACTAATAAATGAATATCAATGTGAAATTGAATGGATAATTAGAATTGATAAATAGATGAGGGTGTGTATAAATGAATTAATACTCTACAGTAGGAAAGAAACAATCTTATTATATAAAGTCATTATTAACACACGTTTCTCTTTACATCTACAGCTACTATCCTTACTAATACTGTCACTACTAACTTTATTATTATAGGATATAGCTTATCATGCAGTGATAAGATTGTATGAGTTATTATACATTATTGAGTCTATTGAGTATATAGGATTTATAAAATGTACCATGAACTAATTTGAAATATTGGTAATTATTCAGCACACAAGTCAATCTGTATGAGAAAACATAGAGAAAACTTGAATGATACTGAAATGGTTCTTATGGCTATATATTATGTACTTTAATATATTAAAATCTCCATCAAGAATTAAGTAAACTCTTGATTTACAAGGGATCACCTCTTATATTGATTATTGTAAATATTATCACACACACTATAGGCAATTACTAAGGGGACAGACATACAGACTGTTTCAAACAATAGTTTGCTGGTGTTTTCTTATTTTGTTGTTAATTTTAATAGTAGACAAACCTGTACTAGTCCAGTATATAATAACACTGCTGAAGTAATTATCAAAAGATCTTGTCTATCAACGGGTGTTTCTGATGTTACTGGACTATTAATATCACTGCATTGTCAAGTAACTGATGAGTTAGCAAGTGAGGAGGACCTACAGTAGATGTGACTATGTTAAAGAGATATATTATAATACTTACTTACCAAATGATATCAGTTGTACTGGTAAAGTTGTAAGAGTCTGTTCACTGCTCAAGTTGTAGCTCCTATTGTTAGTACTGTGAAATTCATATGTTCTTTTGCTGGTATTGATCATACACAATTCTGGAATGTCAGTGATCTTATATTCATTACTGGTCGTCAACAACCACCCAATACCAATGTACTCAATATACTTTATGTTACTGTCCATCCATCTATCAGTTTGTCTGTTTACCTTATAAACCTATTCATCTGTTATTATTTTTACATCCATTTACCAATTCATTATCCAGTTATTCATTATTACACACTCCATCACATCTCTCTTTTTACATATAGTCAGAACACTATGGAATGCAAACATTTATAGGAAATTTATTATAGAATTAAAAACATAGTATAAAGTTTCCTTCTTGAATTTATATGTAGTATAACACAGCTGTTCTTATATAATTCATAGTCCATCTATGAGAAAATTCACACCCACTACCATAGACGTATAATATTACAATATAGCAATAGCTTTATATGATATTATATACTGCAGTGTCTAGAGTTAGAGTACTAAAAAGTTGTTAACAAAGCAGCAATAGGAACAGATAATATTCCATTCATAACATATACATGTTACTATAGTATTATAGTATGTACAACTGTGATTACAAATATTCTGGACTAAATTTTTCATAAGTAAGTAATTACTTTATTCACAGATTTCTATTTTATTATGTTGTTGTTGCTAATTAGTTTTACTTCAACTGATGAATTCTGAACTGAAATTATTAATGTCTTCAATTATAATATTAGAGGATAACTAATGAGTTACCCTTTGTAAGAGTGATGTGTTTATGGCAACAGTGTAATGGCAACATACTTCTTTAGCATATTAACGACCCTAATTATTAAAAATGAAGTCAAGCTGTTTGAGATTCTTTTGGTCTTTTTTTCCTATTTCTATTTCTGTACTGGACAACAACAACAAACCTGTACTAGTCTAGTATACAATGGCTCCTACTGATATAGCTATGAAGGGACCATGTCCATCATCTCGAGTTATAGCTCCTGTTTGATTTACTATAATATTTGAGTGTTCTTATGCTTACAGTGAAAGTTTAAAGGTACAATTTTGGAACATGACTGATCATGAACCTGGATGAAAATGATTATAATGTAACTGTCACAACAAATTCTAAAGCATAGGCCTAGAGATATTACAATTTTCTGTTAAAATACTCCAAATTATAAGCAAACCTGCTGGCTGTTCATTGTGAACTGAAGTAGCTTAGCCATTAATAGAGAAGAACATCTTAATATCACTGCATTGTAACATCTACTGTAGGTCCTTCTCACTTCTCAGGAGTGTCAACTTTCAATATCAACCTCTATAACTAGGACAAGCAGTACAAAACTAATAACAATTAATGTTACTATTAATGAGGCTATTATAAATACGTCAGTCAATAATAAAATGGATAAAACAATGGTATATAGCTATTGAAATGTACAAAATATATCAACAATTAATGTTAATAATATTGTATACTTTATACATCTTTACATTTCCTATTCCTTTACATTTCCTATTCCTATTTCCTATTATATATGTCATTTCTTTAATTCAGTCATAATCATCTGTTATTATTTAACATAATTTTACAAGGTTTTCAAACTAAAACTTCTGGGAATGCAACCCCCTGCTCATGGAACAGTTATTACTACTGATAACATTTTAGCCCCCCTAATCCCTACTATCTTCCTACCTCTATGAGCACTAACCAACACACTGTACATTTACATAAAGAACTTACGTATTAGGCTGGTCTTCCTTGCTCTGTTGTTGACCTATTTTAACAGATTAACAAGAAAAGAATTGAAAAGCATAGTTCTAAGGGTCAAGGCAAGCAATTAGTTAGCCACACCTAGTCACTTGCATGCACTAGCGCAAAACAGACAGATTGACTGATGCTTGTTTAACCTATACCTGGGAGTGATTACCATAAAAGATACTGGAAAGAATTGAAAAATTTTTATCAGTTTTGATTGAGATACTCGTTGTCTGCCAATAGATTTCAATGGACAATCCAGTTCATCCATCCTTACACATGTAAATAGGCACTGCACTGTGTCAGATGTTTGTAGAGCTTATTAACTATGCTCACTATAACTCTATACAAAACAAGTTAATTAAAAGATTACTATGTTTCAGTGCATGATATATTATAAATATATATATATATATAAATGTGATGTACATAAACTGAATTTTCAAGTCAGTAAGAAGTTAGCTAAATATACATTTAATAACTTAGTCAATATTAATATTTATTAATTATTGTTTCAATATGAATAATCAGACTCAATTTTCCTTTTTTGGATCAAACAACTGGTACTGCTGATGTCAAAAGGGGAGTGAAATCAGGTTCATGACACTAATAAACAATGTTCATTCTCTCTGATCCGTAGTGTCACCCATTTAAACTATTGAGCAATAATGCATACAATTGATGAACTGGCTAGCTTTATTACTATGTCTGAGTACATCTCAATGCTCCAATACAAACTTGTAATATGAAAGCTTGTTCCCATACATTATATCATTGTAAAAATAGGTTAGTTACATCAGCAGTGTTGGTCAGGTGGTCTAAGCACATAGTTAAGCAACATTAGTGGGAACATTTATACTGCTCAGTGTTGTGAGACCATAGAATGGGCCCAGCTCTACTTCCACAATTTGGTACCATACATCTAAATTTCTTCTTTATATAGAGGACTCCCATGAAAACCTGCCAATGGATGATGGAACTTCCTCTCTAAATATCAGACCAAAAAATCAATATGATGGAATTTAACATTACATGTCAATAGAATTACTAGTAATGAGATACTGTACTACTAATGTTAATATATACTGTGGAATTGATATATTACATGTCTATTTAACTTCCGATTAGTTACTGGAACAATTTTCATGGGTAATAAGCATGTATGTGAGGACTGTCACTTTGGAATTTTGTTGTTGTTCATGCAGACATGCTCCATTAAAAGTCATTTGTATAAGTACATAAAGTGTCAATTCCAGAGTAAATCAATTAAAACACCTCATAAATGTAAGATGTACATATTGCCATACAGTATTCAGTTGTGTATGTTGTTCAGTATTTGCTCCAGCTATCATCTCTGTCGTTATGATCTCGTATAATTTCTATTACGCAGTATTAATTGCATTGTGTATCTATGAATGTGGTACCTCTGCTTCTGAGTATTATGTCTCAGCTCCTAATGGAGCACCCTGTCCTCCTAATACTGACTGTCACAATCTCTCATTTTATTCAGTTGATTACTTCACTAATGACACAATCTTCTATTTCTTAGAGGGAACTCATACTCTACAACATCCATTAAAGATCAGTAGTGTAAGTAATTTAACTCTACAGGGAATGGGACGTATAGAACAAGGCTTTCATGAGACAGCTATGCAATCTACTTCAATAATAATGTGTAGTGATTTCAATGAAGCAGGAATAATGTTCATCTCTAGTACACAAGTTATATTAAAATCTATAACAGTAGCAAACTGTGGGTTCAACAGTTGTGCTGTATATGCACAAACTAAGGTTAGCTTATGCTTTCACAATGTTCTTAATGTCACGTTAGAATGGTTATCAGTTCAGAATGGCTCAGGTGTAGGGCTCTCTCTTATTAATGCTTTTGATGTACTAATTGCTAAATCCTCATTTGCTCAAAATCAACCTTATGGTGTCTGTTCAAATTGTCCAGGAGGCAATGCATATATATATTATTTTGATCAACTCACTGATAAAACATTTTATCGAGTTGATGTAGTCCAATCAAATTTTACATTGGGCTTAAATCTCCAATTTTGTCAGACATTTCTAAATAACCATTTCTTTTATTACGGATTCGGTGGTGGTTTAAGTATTGAGATGTCTCAAATACAATCTTACAAGATACAGTTTTATATAGACTATGTTTTGCTATATGGGAACACTGGAAACACAGGAGCTAATTTCTTCTTTCGAATGCACAGTGCTAATTACTCTCTTAAAATAAACAACACAATTAGTACTTATGGCACTTCTAAAATGCCTTCTGACAACTGTACTTTTGGAGCTGGGTTGACCTTGGTGCAACTCACATTAGATAATTTCATTGAACCTGATATATCCATTGAAAATAGTGTTATTTCAAACAATTTTGTTCAGGACTATGGAGGAGGTGTGTTAGTTTTTTGGTATGGTACTTATGGTAAAATTGAATTTTATAATTGTACAATTTACAACAATACTGCTCACATTGGTTCAGGATTGCTTCTCTATTTGTTAGAATCTTTTGGAGTCTCTACTGTGCCTCCTAGTTTTCATTTTACAAATGTTTTATTTGATTCCAATAAAGTACCCAACAATGGTGATGAAATTCAATCTGCTATAGGACTATTAAATATTCTTAACGTTACATTTGAGGAAATTGAGGTTAGAAATCACAACATAACTGGTTTAGTGGGTTTTCAAAGCTTGTTAACCTTTGTTAGAAATAGTCAGTTTGTGAACAATTCTGGGATACTTGGGGGAGGCATTGCTTTATATGATGCATCATATTTATTAGTAAACAATTTAACTGCAAACATATCATTTGTTAATAATTATGCTAGTCAATCAGGTGGTGGAATCTATGTATCAAAAGTTGTTAACCAAAACAGTTACCTTCCTTGTTTTTTTCAAATTGTCCCTAGATCTGATGAAGATTATTGTCAACCTACCAATGCCAGATTATATTTTGTAAATAATACAGCAGGTATATCAGGTGATGTGCTGTATGGTGGTAACATTGATTATTGCTCAAATAAATGTGATTTCAGTCGCCTTTTCCATTATCCTCAACAAATTGGTCTATCAGTAGTGTCATCAGATCCTATACAAGTCTGTTTTTGTGAATCAGAGAGACCAAATTGCTCTATTGAGTACATCAATATTACTACAATACCTGGGAGTATGTTCAACATATCACTAGCTGCTGTAGGTTCAACTAATGGTTTAACAACTGGGGTAATAAGATTGACTGAGTATTCAATGAATACAAGTGCTATCCATGAGCTAAGTGCACAGTGTACAGGCATTACCTATGAATTGAATATAACCAATACCTCATTGACCACAACAAAAATCTACATCACACGGAAAAAGCTAATCGAAGATCCCATGGGTAAAGTAATTGGAATAACAATTCAGTCCTGTCCAATTGGATTTGAATTATATAATGGGGGTTGTGGTTGCAACTTTATATTAAGAAAATTTCAAGAAATATCTTGTGATGTTAATTCTAAAACTATATCCAGAGTTGGGAATTTGTGGATTGGTTATGAAAATTGTACTATAGTATATCCAAACTGTCCTTTTGATTACTGCTATCATGGTAATGTTCAATTTACAATCACCTCACCTAACCCACAATGTCTTCTCAAAAGGTCCGGACTACTCTGTGGACAATGTGCTGAAGGACTTAGTCTCATGTTAGGTTCCAATCAATGTGGACATTGTAGTAATAACTACTTAACTCTTTTCATTCCATTTGGTCTTGCTGGTATAGGACTGGTAGGGCTCCTGATTGCTTTAAACTTAACTGTGTCTGTGGGTACCATCAATGGACTTATATTCTATGCTAACATTGTCAAAATATATGAACCTGTTTTCTTTCCTAACGGTCCCATTACATTTCTTAGTCATTTCATTTCCTGGCTCAATCTAGATCTCGGTATTGAGGTTTGTTTCTATAACGGCATGAATTCCTGTAGTAAGACATGGCTACAATTTGTTTTTCCTGTCTATGTTTGGTTTCTCCTAATACTTATCATAATAATGGCACGATATTCCAACAAAGTGGTTCAACTCGTAGGAACACATGTAGTTCCAGTACTAGCCACTATGATCTTACTCTCCTATACCAAATTAATACGGGCTGTTTTACAGGCTTTCTATTTCACCAGTATTGATTGTATTGATGAGAACAATGTCATGAATGATAAGATAGTGTGGTACATTGATGCTAATGTACGATATCTAGGAGGTTGTCATCTACCATTGTTCTTGTTCTCATTGGCTGTACTTATTTTATTAATCATTCCATACACTTTTTATCTTCTCACTATTTCGCTATTAGAAGGACCTCTATCAAAATACATGCACTGTTTTCAAAAGGTTTCAACTTTTATGAAGCCTTTCTTTGATGCATATGGAGGTCCATATAAGGACAGGTGTCGTTTTTGGACTGGATTTTTACTACTTGTTCGTATTGTTTTGTCACTAGTAGTGGCACTGAATAGAAAAGCTACTTTAGAAAGCAAGGCTAGAAACCTGGATGTATTAATATCTATTTTAGTTATTATCATATTCATGTACTTCATTTTAAAGGGGATATATCATCATTTTTACTTAGTCATTCTAGAAATATCTTTCATGCTTAACCTTATACTAATGGCACATCTGAATAATAGAATATGTACCATTATTTTAGTTTCAGCAGTGTTTGTTCAATTCTGTGGTATTATTCTCTATCACAGCTGGAGTTACTTGGTAAAGTCTCGTTTGCAACAAACAATTACAAAAGTCAAGATATTCCTTAAAAAACCTCAAGCTGATTCAAGTTATGATGATGACGAAGTTCTATCAACATCATATTCTGTTCCTGCTCATGTTGAAACTACGTTAGTAAGACGAGAATCACTGCTTGATGCTGAAGATAATATTAGTGTTGATTATGTATCATTTTTGTAGACTTGTTATTAGTATAGATTGTAATATACAGTAGTAGTGTATTTTCTGTTATAAAATATGAATAACTGTTATGGTATTAATATAAGTGCTGAGTAAATCATGAATATGATTAACCATTAGTCATCAATTTATTTCATAGTTGATTATTGATTGGAATTACAAACTATCATGACTACTCTGCATGATGTCAAATGGAATCTTCATTACATCATATACAAATATCAAACAGTATATTAGTGATGTGTACTATTTATTATGTATTACACTGTATTATATGTAACTATAGTTTGGTTAAATCATAGATAATACCTTTTGTTAAAATAACCAATAGTCATCACTTCACACAATAGACATATGCATCTTGTTATTAGTACTTAAAATAAGTTATGAAGTTCCTTCTAGAACTAACTGTCCATCTAATTAACTATTCAATTACATCTATCGTCCATACTCTAACTTTCTATAACTTCTGAATTCTTTATAAATAAATTATTATATATGAAATTTCATTACCAATAGATGGTTTGAGTCTTCATGGCTTTTACTGACAATCTAGTAGCTACTCAATTGACCTGAACTGCTAACATTTTCTCCCTCTGATCCTTAACCTTCTGAAGTACAAGTAGAATTGTTGTCACTTTCATCATCATGATTACCCAAGTGAGAATCATTAAAGTCACTTTTCATATCATCATTCTCAGGAATAACACTAGATATCTCTGTGATACAGGAATAAGGATTAGAAATATCCTCATTATGTCAAATTTACTTGCTTTCCAAGAAAATATGTTGCTTTTCAGACACGTGCTTTCATGTGAACAATTAATGTCTTTAAAGAAACTTTAAAACCTCAAATGTAGGCCTTAAGAAAACAAGGGGTTTTCCCTTCTTATACATTGTATACAAACACATAAACATTTTTAAATTCTAAAATTAAAGTGATGCCCTAACAGCCCCAAACAAGTAACTACAAGCATAAGAGCAAAAACCACTAGCTTTTGGTCCCTACTAGCCCTAGTTTTACGCCTTGATAAGCAGCAGATACTTCGAGGTATTATTTTACTACCGTTAAAATTTAATACATGTAATCTGAAATCCACACCCAATTAGTCACCAGTTGATGGGTAATGTCCGTTCAGAAGCAATCATTTGAGAAGCGATTAGAAGAAAAACCTAGTCTTCATGAGTTATGTGAACATATAGTTATTGGTGGGAAGTGGTACCAGTTAGGAATCCAGCTCAAGTTAGACGCTACTAAGCTAGATTTTATTGACGAACAGCCAAGAGACTACAACTACAAGACCACAAAGATGTTCCAATTGTTGTTAACTACTAGTCCTCAAGTTACTAGAAAACAAATTTTGGAAGCTCTTAAGAAGAGAGTGCTTGGTGAAATAAGTGTAGCCGATGAATATGAGGAGAAATTGAGGAATGTATCTTGCACCTTTGCTGGTGAGTTGATATATCTACAGGTAATTTTGAGAAAATAAAATGGCAATACAGATTACTTATCTAGCTAAAATTTCATTTTTTTACTGCCTGTCACCTAAAACACCACTAAGATTGTATCTTACAGTGCTTTATAGCCTCGCATCACGAGACATTCCTTGGGAAGGAATGTCTGGGGACTATTGCACACCACACAAGACTACCAACTAAGATGTTTCCTTTTTATAGAATACTAACATTAATGGGAAAAAATAATAGCTTTTGTCTGGCCTGTTTTGAGGTATGTATTATTTTGTTAGATGAATCACTTTCAGAATTTTTAAACTGTCACAATAGAGGGTAGGGCAGTATTACATTGTCATAATATCCCGCCCTCTTATAAGTGTAGTCTAAAAATGGAGTCTGAAAGATCATGGTTCAGGTTTTTGAAATCTCTGATTTGATTGGGACTTAGGAATTCCTGTCTTGTGCAATTTTTTTTCTATTATGTGTTGCCAGACCTTTCTTCATGGAATGGGTATGGCACATGAGACTACCATCTTTCATGTGTTAGGTATATTAGTTGCGCATATTCGTTCTGTTATTATTTTTGCTATTAATACCACATTTTTTATGTGACAACTTGTAATCTTTGATTCCTTAGCTTTGTTGTATAGCCATTAATGATTGTAATAATAATAATAATAATAATGATAATAATAACAATAATAATAATAATAATAATAATAATATAATGAAGCAGATGCTGAAACCAGATGCAATTTCAACTATATTCCTATGACTATCAGACATACCATCCAATCTTGAGATATTCAGCATTTAACAGTAACAGACAGATTCTATATGCATTACCCACAACAACCACATAGTTCAATGTTATTTGATATCGATATAGTAAGGCACTAAGGCTTACAGTTATTTAGTCTTGAGCTTGAGTCTAACTCTTCCGAGTCTAATTCAAAATTATGCCTGCAACGTGTGTTCTTCTAACTCTGATTCAGACATTTTCAGCTCACTTTGATTATTGTCTATGACACTAGACATGAGTCCCCAATCCATGATACACACTCACAACAGAGAGCATTAGAGCAAAATGGCAAAAAAATGAAATTTGTCTTCAAATTTCTTTTCATTAGAGTATTTTTGGCTAAGTGAAGATACTTTTCATGAATTACATATTATTATGAATGAAAAGAAGAATAGTTTGTATAACCTTTTTTCACTGGAGTTACCCTTTAATAGAGTCTCCAAGTATTCCCCTCCCAAAAATGTCAGGCTAGTGCATGACACACATACAATAGGTCCATTTCACATTTGTCATTTGCAACTTGAAACAGTTAAATTGAGCCATTTATTACCTCTGATTTATACAGAAACCAATGTGTTTAGGTGCACCTTAATATTTGTTACCCTCTTTTTGCTGCATACCTGAGGGTAGTCGGTCTAGCAATGTGAGCCTGATCAGTATGTGAGTAAAATGACTGATCACTATTTTGAGGCAAATTGTCATCTCTTCATTTGTGGCCGGCCTTATTTCTATAACTTCTGCTAATTCCTAAGTCTCAACTCTACTAGCTACCCCTTTATTGAAATGCATCTTCATGTTATTATTAATGTTATGATTTTTAATTACAATCTTGTTATTATAGGAACCGATTCCTTAGCTACTGAACCAAGTACTATTTTTCAGAGCCATGTTGATACACTGTTATATTCTCTGATCAATCCAATAAAAATATCTCAGCTTTTATTTAGTGAGAAATGTATCAGTGAAACAACACTTGATGATATGGAGACATCAGAAATTTCGTTAGATGAAAAATGGACAGCTCTCTTGTCTGCTATCCATACAGCTGTATCTTTAGATCACAAGATGTTGAAAGTGTTAGCTAGAGTACTGTCAAAGTTTGAAGAGACAAAACATTTATCTGACAACCTTATCAGGGAATATGGTGAGATGTTATGATGGATGTTATGAATATTGGTCTTTCTTTGTCTAGATCAAACATTCTATAATGACCAGATGACAACATTTAACATTCAAGGAAAAACACTAAGAGGTTGTTGTGATCTGACAAACACTAACTATGAAGATTATACCAGTGAGGTTAGACAATAAAACATTGGGATACATGATTTACTTTTCTCATCAACCTAATAAAAGTTAAGTCTACGAAAACGAAAGCGAGAGACCGAAGGGATTTTAGAAGAGGAATCGAAGAGAAGGAAGGAGAAACATGGTTTAGAGCAGTGGTCTGATTTTAATGGTATTTGTAGTTCAACAAACTGTAATTATTAATTCTATTATCATAGAAAAGTACAAGAGTAGAGTGGCCAATGATACTTTACGTTGTCATTATGGCACTTTATCTGAATGTCTTCAATATCCTGTTAGAGTAGCACAACAACTCTATGAAGAAAGAGTCATTCCAAGGATAACATTGAGTGTTGTGAAACAATCTTCATCTGAAGATGTAGCATTGTTTGTCCTGTTAAAAGCAGTACGTCATGCTGTACATACCAACTATCGTAATTTGATTGTGTTTGCTGGTATACTGTTAAAATTTAAAAGCAGTGTAATATGTGCTAATGCTATCTTGAAGGACTGTGGTAAGTTTGCCATAAACATGCATTGAAACTTTGTGTGATATTACTCCTTATAACAATGAATTCATAGTAAACCACACAAAATGATAGTGTGATTATACTTATAATTGTATTATCAAAACCACAAAGAAACCAGTGTAAGAACTATAATATCAAGGATTATTTTATAGATGAATTGCTTTCTGATGGTGATATTCCAGAAGTGCAACCTAGTAGTACTAGAAGTAATGAAGGCAATGGTAATATCAGTATGTTAATGTACATTATTGTAATTAATATACCATTAGATAATCCACCAACCACTCCATCAAAAGTCTCAGTTGAGAGCAGTTCATCTGGTCAAGGTTAATAAATTTAGCATTGACTTTATTTTTGGTTTTATAGATGTAATAGCAAAAGAATATCTAATTCCTCGAAAGTTGGACACCATTTTGGGGTCAATGAGGAGAAAATTTGCAGTAGCCTTCAGTAAAGTTCGAGAAGCCATCAATGAAAACTCTCCACCTCTCGATAAATTGATGCGATTTCTAACAGATGGTTACTCTCACCTTAAATCTCAAATTTCTCATGCTAGCTCTATTGATGATGTATTAGATATTGTGAGAGATCACTGTTCACTGATCAATATCAGCTGTCTAGAGAGTATTGTGGAGCGATTTGAGATCAAAGAAGCTGAAATACATATAAAAGAATATAAAGATGCCATTCAATCATTTTGTAGAGAAACAAAAGCTTGTCTTTGTCTGGATGAAAGTTTTGAAGTGACAAAAAGTCCTCTTCTACGATGTGAAACAGCTATCTATGTCTTAAACTGGGATCCTAAAGTTTGCACCATTGAAGATGTTAAGGATGTTCTTGCTGTATCAGTTGAGGGAAATGTGGAAATTCGTGATATCAGAGAAGGCAAATCCATCATTGTTACCTGTTATTTTCCACGTAGTCTACTTGGTATACTTATTGCCAAAGCTCAGGAGACTCTTGAATTAGTAAAAAAGAAAGGATTAATTAGATTGACAATTGGTCAATGTGTAATTTATGATAGCCAGAAAAGAGATGAGGTATTAGACAACAGTTATATTACATGTGACATGTATTGTTTATCAATATCTAGGAGGTGAGAGCTATTATAGAAGAGAAGGAAACGTTGAGAAATCAATTGGAAATTCAACAAAGTATCATTCGAAGTAAGACTATGGAACTAACCAAAATTCAAGGTAGCTGTATGCTATGTACATATGTAACCCAATTATCATTTATAATAGAAATGTGTAATATAATTTGTTTGATTTAATGTATCTCTTTATTGTAAATTAGATACTGAGAAGAAATTACTATTAGAGACTGCTAAGAGACAGAGAGAAGTAGAGGAACTACAGCAGGTAGTCACATCAATGACTTTCCAACTAAGGGAGAGAGACAAACAGAATGAGGAATTAAAGCAAAGCTTGAAAAGTAATCAGTATTACTGCATGGATAATAACAATTATCACTTCTTATTTTATATTATTGTTATTAGACATAGCATTAATGCAGAAACCACTAAGTGATCAAGGAATTCAGGAAACCCAAATAAAGTCTAGCCAAGAAGAAATATCTTTAACCATAGGTATATAGTAATATAATAATATAAATCATATTAAAAATTTGATCATTAGAGCCTTCATTACCAGAGATGAAGGATCCGTTAAAGGATTTAGCTGATGATGAAAAGTCAGACAGTGGTATGTAAGCCTCTCTAATATAATATATATTACTGGTAAACACACATTGTCTTGACAATATTAATTAAAGGAAGGAATAGAATCGTATTAACATTTGTTTTATGTTACATATATTAGAAGTAGTAACCAATAGTGACTTATCTCACTATATGTATTCATAATATGTATATACTATACTACATAATAACTCATTTTTGTGACAGGAAACATTACATGGAGTGATGATGACTATAGAGTTGATCTTGTTTCACCAACTGTTAAGCAATGTAAAGATGTTGTGAGTATGTTAATAAAAAAACAACAGAAAGAGAAAGAATGGAGTGTTTGGCTTTACAGATCATCTCCTGAAAGTACTCTAGAAATTATTAGTAATCTCAATGAGTGTGCAGTGTGGGAAATTCGTATAGTGGGCACTCCTTTGGACAGTAATTGTGTTTCAACATTGTCAGAGATAATTGCCACTAATAGAACGTTGAAGAGACTATGGCTACATTCTTCTCCGCTTACTGGTGACATTAAACCAGTTAGCGATGCCCTCCTAACTAACACTACACTTGAAGTATTTGGAACTTGGGATGCCACTATCACAGATGAAGATGCAACTAACTTGTCAGACATGTTAAGTATAAATAAAATATTGAAAGTACTAAACCTTTCAAACTGTAAGATCACAGATAATGGTATCCAATGTATTTGTGAAGGTCTCACTAAAAACCAAACATTGAAAGTACTCCATCTTGACAACAGTAACATCACTGATAATGGTGTTGAATATATCTGCAATGGACTTACTAAAAACCAAACTCTGACTACATTGGACATTAGTCGTAATCCTCAGATCACTTCAGTTAGTACCAATACAATAGTCGAACTAATAAATGCAACGTCATTGGAAAAGCTGCGTCTTAATGGCACTTCATTGAAATACGATAACGTTGAGACCATTTGTACTGCACTAAGTAACAATAGTACAATACAAACACTGTACTTACCTGAACAATTTAAGAAACATTGTAAAGGATTTGACAGTTTTAACCTAGTCAAAGATAGAGTCGAATTTTGGCCATCTAGTAGCTCTCCTGAATACTAGTATGCTTCATGCATCAACAATAATTATTCATCTTTGAACTTTATGTACTCAATCTCTTGTAGTGTTAGTAATTTTGTGTAAACAGATAATGTTGATAAATTATTTTTTTAATCTTCAAATTTACTTAGAAGCTATAAGTATTTATTGTTTTTTGATTAGAAAATGTTAAATTACTAAAGCAGATTTGAACATCTTTCATCACACTGTGAATGCAGTCACTGATACAGTAGAAAGTGTTCACATTAGCTACATCTGTACATGTGAATAAATGCTTGAGCTCTGGAATTGTTTCTATTATGTTCTAAATAGTAAGGCTGGATTGATGGCAGGCACACCAAAATGTGAGTAGGTTATGCTCAGTTTCCTCCTGTAATTTAGTCCACATAACCTCCTGTAGTTTCAGTGCCATTTCTCACCATCCATTGTGATTCTACAAATATTCTCTCTAATAGATGTCCATTTTCACCAAACATTATATTAAATGAAATTTTCATTGCCTCTAAAGATTCCTTGACCACCATGAGTTTATGGATTCTCAGATGCAAGGAATTTGTTTGAAGATAACTATCTTCAGTGATTAAAGAAACAGCAATGAATTTGTTTGTGAAATGCATCCACCTGTCCATTGACCTTTACACCAACTGCAATAGTCTTGTGAAACAATTTTATTAGTTGCTCTTGTCCACACTCTGCAATACATTCTAAGCATTCATTATAATGTAAAGGGTTCACATATTGTATTTCCTTAATTTATGGTTCATAAGGGTTAAATCATCACTTCATTTAAGTGAGATGCAACAAATCTTGTAAGATATCTACTTGGCCATAACCAAGCACTATGTGTATAGCCTCTTTGTATCATTATAAACATCAAACATAGGGCTAGTAAGCTTCATAGATTATTCCTTATTACTTCTACTAATTGCACTAATCATCAAATGATTCCAGCTCCTAGTTTCATATACTTCTCTCTTCCTTTTCTCATTCATATAAGCTTTGTGTATATTTGATGTGATGGTATGCCATGACTATGACTGAAAGTGAATTCAAGATTTGGAGGAAATAGTTGGAATATGACCAATAATTATAGTACATTTGCATATCTCTAGACAATCAGAACATATTAAACACTTCATGTAAGGTAAGTCCTCTTTTTTTGAGAAACCTTTGCCAACAGCTGGTTCAAGTCTTCATAGCTTTTACTGATGACAATTTTTTGGATCTACTTGACTGACCTGAGCTGCTAGCATCTTCACACTCTGATCTTTCATCTTCTGATGTACAAATATAATAATCACTATTATAGTTCAATAAGTTTTTGAGTTATACTCATTTGCAAAAAACACAATAATATTCATTAATGGATACTGTCCAATTAGTCTTGTCATACTCATGAATATTATTTGTAGTTAATTATCATATAAATTTTATCAAAGAATGATCATTATAATTCTATTTGCAATATGCTTTTGTTTGTGTGTATGTCTTAACTGTCTAATTTATTTAATTACTTTCTGTTTCACAGATTAGTTTATGGAGGAAACTGTCCCTACTCTACATTTAATTATGTTCATATTTGATCATATTAGATCATATTTATTACACATGACACACAGTACTAGAACTATATTATACAATGTTTACATGTGTATGCTGTATATCTGTCTGTTTGTATCACTTGTTAATAACAGCACATGTAGTTTTTAATATACAAGGAGTAATAAACATAGTTTATTTTATAAGATTGGCCAGACATTTTACTAATAGTTGATATTGTATTTAAAATTAGCTTAGATTTCTGTAGAATCTTTTGACTTCAGCATTCCTCATTGATAAATGAAAATTCTATTATAGGTCTGACTGATTTCTCTCTCTCAATTGTAAGTGTCTGGTATTGCTGTCTTTCCTAACAAATCTGTTCTCATTATTTTATTTCTCTGATAAATCAGATCATAGTGGCTGTCAACATTGTTGGATGTAATACACACACATGTATGATTCTCCTTTCCTCTGCTACTTAGTTTCTCTCTTTCCATTCTTTTTAGCCTCATATATGGAGGAAATAGTCCTCACTGTTGCTACCTCTACAACTTGAGACAACTTGTCTACATTGCTATGTGACATGAAAATTTATTAAAAGATGTTGTATTTTAGTGCTAAATATTCTCTTGAAATTAATAGTAGTGTACAATAAATAGACCAACGGTAGTATGCCTTATCTACAGAAATCATCACATTACAGTTAGAGCCTTCAGGCAGACAAAGTTATCTAGTCTTTGAAATTTCTTCAAAAACAGCAATAATAGATAGTATAGTTCTCAGGAAGCCCACGAGAATGCTTATTATAGTATTAATACAACAATGAAGAGACTATGGCCAAAAAGTTGTATTCCTCTCCAATTTTCATGACAGAGTAAACCATCCACAAACTTTTAACTATTAAAATAGTTTTAACCTGAAAAATTTTGTTCTAGCTAGTACTAACATACAATGATTTTACCTCATCTAAGGTGTATAATTGAACATGTATACTTGGTACACATGGAAGAAGTCCAATTGACACAAGTCTGATCCATTAGAGTCTGAGTTTATATACTCACTTCTTGTCAGTTGAGCAATTGTGGGTTCCAACTATATATTATTATGTTTACCAGAATCACATCTATTGTATACACAGTAAACAACACATACCCCTTTTCTATTTCTAAACCACTTTTATTATTAATATTCATCAATTTAATTCACATTATTTATCAAAAAATCCTCTAATAAAATTAATAATTATTACATGATTTGCACACTAATTAGGGAAATTTATTTTTCACAAAAATAATACACCCCAAAAAACCAGACATCTTCAATTCCAAACTTTACTATATTATTAATAAATCACAACTAGATTAATAATAAAAATGTCCATCTGTCAGAAGACTACATTTCATTCAAAGCTTCACTATCTAACCCATGCATTTGAGAAATCTTTTGAGCATACAATTTGATGGCATCATAATTCCATGCTTCCCACACAGTAATTTGCTGATGGGCCGTAACCTCTGGCTGCTCAGGACCACCACCAGCACTAATTTGACCAGCGTCAGTTGTAGCTCGAGGGCGTGACATGTCTAATGGCTCGAGCCACTGTGATGATACAACATACTCACTGCCAACTAAACAGAGCTTATGATTAGAACGATTGCCATATTTGCTGCTATCTTCAGTGGCAAATCGAGCAATGGCCACACCATGGTCACCATTCTCATTAATATCGACTACCACAACATCTCCCATTCCACGAGCTATCCATAATGTGTTATGCACAAGTAAGAGAGATGTCACACGTGTTGCACCTTGTTGGCGTAAAATAGAACGGATTTTAGCTTTTTTTACTGCATCAAATTCTGGTTGTGGAGAAAATATACTCTTGCCTTCTTGTTGTGTGATATTGTAGACACGTGTTCGAGGTCTACGGAAAGTCTTCAAAGTCTGTCTTGAGAGACGAGGATTATACGCAGCATTGGCTGTTTTGGATGGATTCTCTGGCTCGTTTGATACTACAAAAACAGATTCTGTAGGACTACCACTTGTCAAAGATGAGGTACTGCTTTCAAGTGGATCTACCTCTTCTTTTTCTTCCAAATTTTGAGGAGATGCAGACGGACTCTTTGTTTCCTTCCTAGTAGTAGTTCCAGCAGGTAAGGCTAGGTCTTCTACACTGCTCATGTCACCAATTACATTGCTACCAGTTGGATCAACACGACTACAATCAAAGACACATTTAAGTTCATAAGTTTCAGCATCCCATTCCATAACATTGGCTAACTGACGACCAATGCCCCAGACTCTGATCCCATTGGAGACAAGTTCATTCACTAGTTGAGCTCGCTTAGCAAAGATAGGTATAGTTGTAAGGACTTTCATATTGACAACATCTACAACAACTATACTATTACCACAACCACACCAAAGTCGACCAGAGCCCACAAATGCCATACATTTAATAGATGCAGCTTTGATTGTTTCAGAGAGTGTTAAAATGAGAGGTTCATTCCAGTCTTCAGCCTCTGCTTGATATTGTGCATCTTTACATTTCAAAGAGCAAGCTTCAGGCAAGATCTTTGCATCACCAATGTTAGATTCTTGAGGTGAGCTGATGCTCTTACGAGAAAAGATACAAATAGTACCATTGGCAAGAGAAGCAAAAACACGCTTCACCTAAGGAAAAAGAATATTAAGTTGACTTATTGTAGCATAGGTAATAATACTATAAGTAAAGGATTAGTATAAAGAATAATAGCATTAGTAAAGTAATAATAGCATTGGAATATTTCTATTACTTACTCGTCCTCCTTCAATCTCAGTGGTCATGTCAAGGACAGAGTCCTTTACTACAAAAGACCAAATATGAACAGCTTCACTGGGAGCTTTAAATCTGTATACTTGAATTTCAAAGTCCTATAGTACACAATACAGACAGAATAATTAATTAAATGTTTATTAATTCATTAGCTATTAAGGTGAGGCAACCCCTTCTCTCCTCATAAAATGATGTGACTCAGTATTCAGTCAAATGGTTAGGTATAGTGAGCTGCTATATATGTACATGTACTACATCGTATTGTACATCAAGACAACACTGTGTACTACTTACTGGGTAATTTCTACAAACTGATGTAGCTATCCATAGTCTCTTTTCTACCTCTCCAGTGGAGGCCATGGCATAGACCCGCCCACCTGGAGATGATTGCTCAGGTAAAATAAATATACCTATTAAAAGAGATTGTAATTAACAAAAAGGTATAAATCATCTACAAAATTTAACATAAAAATTGAGAAGTATAATGTAAAAATTATAGATGAAGTCTTTAGCAAAAATACCTGTGAATGGAGACACAGGTTGGAAATATATAATTTTTGTTCTGAGTCATGTGGAACTAGCCCTTCTCACTTGCATAAAGGAGAAATCTCTGATCTACTGACTTGATCACTTTACCAAGGACTCCTTATTGCTCAAAAAATCTGGCAACTCTTATGTCAACAGATCAGAAACTTCCCTCGTTTATACAGGAAGGGCTAAGACTATACATATAGTTACAGTAATCTGTTATTCTTTGTATTAGAAATAGTGCATAAATACTGCATATCTTTACAGATGATACCTTTCTGTACATTGAGAATACTGAAGTTACGTTCAGTATCTTGTCGAGACCAGGTCCACAAAAGGTTAGCACCACTATAATTATCAGGATTTTCTGATAATACAGGTTGAGAATAAAGAACATCAATTTTCTGAAGTGGATGTTCTTTGACACGAGTAATAACATGACGACGACACAAAAATCCAGGTGTAGATATACGTTGAACCACCTACAAAATAAATGTTATATGATTACCTCAATATCACAGCACTCTAGCCTTTTACACTATATCTGTAGTACCTCATCAGCTGTGGGTCGTTCAGCTGCTAAATGTCTCCAACAATCTTCCATTAATTCTGTAAGACCAGGGAAAGAAGGCTCAACATTGCCTTCATGAACTTGTGGTCTCTCCCTTTGTAACACAGCTCTGTTCACTTCTTGTCCACTAGACAATGTTTCAAATGGTCTTTGGCCAGTAATTAGCTCAAACAATAACATGCCAAAGGAAAAGATATCAACCTGTAATGATAACACAACAACTATATAATATACACCAACTAATATTATTTGAAGATACAAGTATTATATATTTTATCAAAGAGTGCCTATACTGTATAACAAGTAATGACCTTCTCATCAAATGCTTGGTCCTCTCCTCGTCTTCTGATAGCTTCAGGTGCCATATAACCAGGTGTGCCTTCTTCACCTTTAATACCACCAGGATTAGCAAATCTAGATAATATTATTACCATCATATTGATAATACACAACTCAGTCTACACACAATATCACAAATATGTATTGAGAGATAGACAGATTAATGTCATAATATTCTGATGCTAACATAAACACTCAGATATAACAAAGACATCAATACACTTGGCCACACCCTCTAGCCACACCCACACATCAGTTACCATTATTATAATTAACTGTATACTTAGCCACACCCTTTAGCCACACACACTCCAGTTATCATTATTATAATGAACTGTACCGTGATATTCCATAGTCTGCTAATTTAGCATTAACAGGTGTACTGACATCAAGAGACCAGACCAGAACATTGTCGGATTTTAGATCACGATAGACAATACCTCTTTTATGTAAGTATCGTGTTGCTAAGGCTACCTATAAGAAACGAAATTCAATAATTTGTCTTCACAATATCTATATTTGTTTTATATATGAACTAAAAATATGTAAGTCTGTATACTTCAATATTATTAGTTGATATTAGTAAAGATAGGACCACATAATGAAAGGAGAGAGGAAGAGGATGGATGCAGCACCTCCCACACAACTGATTAAAATATCAGATCAAGCTCTTGGGAGTTGTGCTAGATCTATTACTTATAAATATTAATAATATTGCAGTTGTGGGCAAGGCTAGTATGCGATGCTATCTCAACAATCTTACTTAAACTGTATTCATTGTAATTCTTCATGATTAAAAACTTGCTCTGACTTAAGACAGTTTTTACTATCATAGTCTATAACAGGAATTATGTATAACTGTTTTACTTTACAACTTATCATCATCATTATACTTGTATGTCACATATCTACTTTATTGTGGTCTAGTCTAAATATAGTAACACAACTCCTGAGAGCTCTATCTAGCATATTAATCAATTACATAGATGTTTCAAGTCTTTATTCCCTCATGTTTTCTCACTATACACTCATGGTAAGAAATGGCTTTATTGATAGCTACTACTTTGTACTGTGTCAATCATATTACTTGTAGTGCTATT
Source organism: Xestospongia bergquistia (assembly GCA_963965975.1). NCBI lineage: Eukaryota > Metazoa > Porifera > Demospongiae > Haplosclerida > Petrosiidae > Xestospongia > Xestospongia bergquistia. Next base: position 4,845,229 of record OZ014420.1, on the reverse strand, counting down.
CTTGCAGAGATCTCATGTCCTAATACACCACCAGGCATACGAATATTGATTGTAGGCAAATCAGCTTGAGCTGTTTTGATAGCTTCTAGTTTACGATCTAAGATACTGAACAAACTGCCCATAGGAGCTAACTCAAGAGCTATACACATCGGTCGTAGAGACACACCTACATATGAATACATAAACAAAATGATGATGGCAGTGAGATAATGGTTTACCTAATAATGAGACAATGTTAGGATGTGAGAGTTGAGCTAAAACAGTGACTTCTTGACGCATATCACGATAAAGAAACAATGCTTCTCCGGAAGTAATGTTATCATCCTAATAACAAAAAAAATGAAGAGTGTATTACAGGTATTTTTATACGTAGCTTTAAGCCAGAGTCTAAGGTTCATGATTATTTCAGATATTTTATCTACCTCTCTGTAACTGTATCCAGGAACACCAGGTGTATCATCAAATTCATCATAGACTGCTTCAACTTGAGACTGAGTTAGAAACTCCTTAACAGCCACAGACTCATGCTTATATTTACCACGATAAACAGCTCCTGTAACAAAGTGTAGTGATTTTTAAATAGCAATATCTGTATTAGAGTTATATTTATCATGTATGCAATGTAAATGTACTTATGATGACAGAAGACATTATGATATTTCAATATTACATGACTGTAATCTTATAAATAGAAAAGTAAATAATCAAAGTTAGTTATGTACAGTACCTGCTCCTCCTCTCCCAAGCCGAGTGGAATGATCTTTAGGATTAAACTCAAATACAGATTGGTCCAGCATCAGAGATGGAGGTAAGTCAGTCAGGAGGAGATCAGGAACAAGATAAGACAATGGAACATGAACATTGTAATCAGTACAATAAATGGTGTCCTAAATATAAAAAAGATGCATCACAGATGACTACAATATTACATTCTCTGAACACATATTGGTACATGATTACACACAATAGAGCACTTTCACCTCTTGCAAAGCCTTCAAGGCACAGTCCTCTAGCTTGTAAATGAACACTTCTTGTGTGACTGGGTCAGCAAAGAGAGGTTGGTCACTACATGGTACTTCAGAATCTTCTTTGAGTCCATATGGTACTACCCACAAGGCCTGTCTTTCAACCAGCCATTCACCATCAATGTCTAAATCATTTAGTCCTATTGGAGGAGAGAGAGAGAGAGAGAGAAAAGGTAAATAAAAGTCCTAGACGTAACAAGAGTGGTCTATGATATCTCTGCTCTAACTATAACCTGTCCAATTGAGTCTGACCCCTGACTCAGTGTTGTATCTCAGGGTAGGAATAAGCTAGAGAGAAACAGTGAAACAGTTTGTACCATTCAATATATCTCGTAACTCTGCTTACAATATGTAAAATCTAGAGAGCTAACTGTTCAGAAAAGTAGCAAACTATAGTTCCCATATAAAGTGAATGGTGTTCTTCATATTCCATCATGATGTTACATCTCACATAATTTGCACATCATTAACAAATACTAGTACAAGTATTCATTAACTGTAGCAAAATGTTTAGAAACAATAGAAAATGTCTTTTATAGTAAAAGCATGACATACTAACAAAGAAACAACAGCAAACAATAATGAAATGCTTCTAGAGGGTTAAAAAGAAGAATAAGCTATGAGGCCACACCCATCACAGACTGTCAAAATTCCACAAACCACTGTCAAACTCAACTTGGACAAAATATACTCTATCACCAACTATAATGTAATATTTATTTGACATAAAATCAGACAATTCTAAAGGAGTAGAGTACACATGTACACTAAACTTAATAACAATAGATGTGCTCTCAGGTGATAAACTTACCAGGGAACCATTCATCAATCAGTGAGTCTAGTTGATCCACAATATATCCCATAGCAGAGAAGTCACCACTCTTTGACCACACTGTAATGTCGACTCCTTGTATTGGATTAGCTTTAGAGTCAATACCACCTCCCAAAAACTTAGTTGAACTTTCAATCATTGCTTTTCCAATTGCTACACCAGATACCTCTACAGATAAGAACAATGTGACATTATAAAGTACTAAGATGTGTATTGAGGAGAACATAGTCAGTATACAGTGGACTATTTGTGTACAGTTATAGTTCCAACTGATGTAATGTAGTACCTGAGTGAGCTGACTGGATAGACTCTACAAGAAATCGTCCAGTTGGATGAATTACCAAAATACCCCGCCTCCAATAAATCATGTTAGGATCAGATTGTGACTTGAAATCCATCAGTCCAGATCTCTTTAAATTGATCATTAGACGAGATATCAATCTACTCCAGAAACCACTAGGAATATAAGCCATACGATAGCGCCTACGTACACAGGTCACTGGACAACAAATGATCTACAATAATACCATATTATAACAATAGGGGCAATTCTAATAGTTTAGTTAAAAGACAACTTACCTCTTTTCCATTGACAACTTTAGTTAAAGCATCTGAGTCTTCTTCAACAATATCTACTTCATCAGTTTGTGTTGGAGAGCAACCTTGTTTTAAACTGCTTTTACGTATCATTTTATCAGAAGATATAGCACTCTTACCACCTGGAAGAGGCATAGCAAAAGGGAGAGCAGGACGTTGTTCTGGAAGCATGGACGGTATCAACAGAGTACCTCGTCCTAGAGAAAGAGCAATTTCAAATCTCTCCAACAGCTGCATATATTGAGGGAGATACTGCTCAGGGTAGTTACGATTTCCACGGAAAATGAACCTCAAGTGTGTCTCCAAAAGGATACCACTTTGTACAAAAGAGTGTCGTTGAGGTACAGTAATAACATGAGCCAACATGTCTGCCAACCAGACTGAGTCAATGAAATACAAATTATTAAGTCCTTTGAGATGATCATTGTAATGCAAGATAATTCCATTATCATGAAGGAACTGTGCAGCTATTAAAGATGACAGTCATTAGTTGTTACTAGTTCATAAATCTCTTACCTAATGTTAACTCCTCAGGATCTGAAATATCTCCAGTTTTCTCAGCTAAAGCTGCAAATTCTTTTTGATTCAATACTGGAGGTTTCTCTTCTTCACGTAAACGTTTGGCTTCTTCTTCTATGAAATTTTGGAGAGAAATATAACTGGCTGGCACCTAAACAAGCAGAGTAGTCAGTACATAGAATGTGTACGGGTGGGCGTGATTGTTTCATGCATGTACAGCATATGTATGTGACTTAATTGGGAAAACTACACAAGTTGCACTAAAAATTTTCAAACAAATGGTTGTGTATGCCTGGTTGCTATCCATGCATTTTGTACTGGATGTCCACCAAATTTGATGTCCACTTAAGTACAAAAATGATTGCCCCTCCTGGATACTGAGTTTGGTATACATCCTATACAAAATGGCTGTGTAGTAACTGCATATATGTTTTAGCATAAGATGTGTGGTTTCCCATATTAGGTCATATGTATGCATGTACATATGTGTGTGTTATATCTTACCTGCATACCAATGACATGATCATGTGTGTCAGGGTCTTTAGCATTAAGTGCAGCTGCATGAATTCGTTCTTGGAGCTCCTTAATGCCTTCTTTAGTAACACATGATACCATACATATACTGATGGATGAGAAATAATTAATATATTAATTTAATAGGGGCTTACTCTGATATGGTAGGATAGCCTTGTGCATCATAGTGCTTCATGATACGAGAATGATACAAACGACGTAACTCTCCCACTTGATTTGGCGGTATTTTGTCTAAATGTGTGCCAACAACAATAACAGGAGAATAGGGAGCACGAGCCTAACATATAAAGAAAATATATTACAATTGTTAATAAGAAAGAAAGGAATAAAGGAAGGCTAGGGAAGTACCATTTACCTGAACATTGAGTAGCCAAGGTCTCAAGTAGTCAATCCCTTGTTCTCCTTCAGTCATGTTCCATACTAACAAATACAATGTATTACGAGACAAGAAGCATTGATGTGTAGCATAGTATACTTCCTGTCCTGCCAAGTCCCACATACTAAAAGTAACATCCATTTGTTGCTATAGAAACAACAGAGTATACATGTAATATACTACATGTATGATTGTGTAATGAAAACATTTAAATTGACAAACTTGACTTTTAACTTATCTCTGTGTTATTGTACATTATATAGGCATTGATATTTACATGTGCTAACAAAAACTAGAAGATAACTCTTACAAAGAAAGTATATGAACAAAGTCACACATGTATAGTTTTACCCTCTGTGATAATCCTCGAGCTCTAGGTGGTCTAATAGTCCATTTATGGACACACACACCAACTGTTGAGACATTAGGAGGGAGATTGCTACTTGGATCACGTAGAACAGAGAGTAAGGTAGTTTTACCACGTCCCTAACATAAACAAATCAATATTAGTACTAGCTTTGATGTATTAGTACAATTGTATGGAGAGGAAGTACCTGTAATCCAACAGCCATTAATTTCATTCTGTTGTAAGGTTCAGAGTTCTTGAGTTGAGCTTTAAGATAAGCTATTAATTGTTTAGTAGAAGCGCCACGTCCCACACCTACAAAGATAACATACCAACAGCTGTAAACATTATAATTTAATTTTACTGGTTATATATACAAAAATATGAATAACTTAATACAGCATAGGTTACCATAGCAACCTACTTACCAGGTAGTTGATGTTTAGGAACATTAGTTATTTCCAGTCCATGCATAATAAGTTCCCAACAATTTTTGAGTTGACCAAACGTTAGAGGTAAACAATGAATGTTAGTATTCCTATAATAATATTAATAGAATCAATGACCATTATTTAGAGGAATATGCAACTAACTTACTGACTGATATCCAGTCGAGCCAATGCAACAAATTTTCCCAGATAGTCAGGTAGAAATGCAATGTTGTTGTTTTGAAGATACAATGACTGGAGTGTGGTAGCCCATTTATCAACAGGTAATTCACGTGGACTACTATCAGGTAAATGAATACTGTTACCATGAGGAATACGTGCAGGCTTTTCATCTTTCTTTTTGTTTCTAAACATGCTATCAGGATAAGAAAAAAAGTAAACAAATTTTATAATCTCTATTAAATATATAGGGATTAGTAGATGTACTACTAATTTTATTTTTAAACAACTCACGTAACAAATGCTGTAGTGCCACGACGCTTGCCATCCTCTTTAAGTGGACGCGTTCCAGTTCGTGTGTAAGTCTGATCTTCTTCATTGAGATGTGTTAGAGTTACCATTTGGTTATAGGCTAAACTAAACTTGGTCATACGACTGTTAGACCATGATTTTGTTGGTGGTAGATGATGAATATGATTATGAGATAAATCAAGTGTTGTCAGATGAGATAGTTCTGTGATATTACGCGATATTTCATCAATTTCATTGTGTGAGAGATAAAGGCGTTCCAGACAATGCATCCAACAAGTAGCCGAGCCATATGGTAGCTCCTTCAAATTATTGTGTGAAACATCAAGATGAACCTACATAATAAAACCAACTTATAAACAATATCATAAAAGGTCAAAGTTCTAAGACGAGAAATTCAGGACTATAGAAGGTCCCATCACATTAATATAAAAGTTGACTAATGTGTTTTAATATGGGACTAGAACTAGTACAGTGAGCTTCTTCTATGAGTGATTTCATTGTGTCTATGAGTGATTTCATTGTGATATTCTTTGGAAAAACAGAGTTAAAACAGACCACTAATGATTATTTAAATAGACATCGTCAAATAACAATTTACTCTGATTGTAATCACAAAATAAACTCTACAATGTATACTTACCAAGTTGATACATCCCAAACACATAGAGGGAGGTAGCTTATGGAGATAGTTGTATGAAATAATAAGAGTGTTTAAACGACGCAAATTTTTAAATGTATCAGGAAGAGCTCTAATGCGATTATGAGAAAGATCCAAACGTTTTAAGAATTCACATTTCCAAAGAACATGAGGACAAGCATCTTCAGGATCACCTGAAACAGATTAACATCATTTAATTCATTAATACATTAATGTATTAACTCTATTACACAGTCTATTTATTTACCTGGTAACCTCTGGAGTAGATTATAGGAGAGATTTAAGGTAGTCAGTTCTGGAAGTGAAAACAATCCACTTGGAGCATAAGCAATTTGATTTTTGGAGGCATCAAGATCTGTTAAACTGTATAAAGACATTACTAGTTAATATTACCAATGCTGACACTAGATATAATTTGATTAGTGAGTAAATTTGGCAAGGATAAAATTTGCTAAATTGCCACTAAATAGTTTTGATATTACAAAAATTGTCAAATCATTTAAATAAACAATGAGCAAAATTTCCCATAATACATTACTGTATTGTTATTTTTAATATGAGAAGATGATAGTACACATAAAATGCTGACCTGACACATTTCCATTCCACAACCTCTTGGCAAATCTCAGGCAACAAATTTTGTGACACATCTAGAACTCGTAAACAAGGCATCTGAAAAATCTGTTCAGGCAAACAAGAAAGACGATTACATCGCAACTCTAACTTGGTTACACGATCAGAATAGTTAGACAAATAGGACCATGGAACTTCAACTATACCCAGTTCTCTCCATCGAGCTGTTAAAGAAGATGGGACACCAGATTTGGATGGACGAGAGCTTTGCTTTATACGTCTGACTAATAATTCTTTGACAAAGTCTGAGAATTTCGCCATTATAGTATGAGTGATAATGGCTCCATTTTGTAGCAGGTAGTCAGCCACCTCAATCTGTTTACTAGAGGCAGCAACATAGAGCAGACTATCTTTACCATCTACTCTAACTGCATCATCATTGTTAATGGTACGATGAATATCAAATTCCATCTCTTCCATTAAATATTGCAAGATATCCAAATGACCCTATAAATAAAACAAATGTATACAATAAATAGACAAGCAAATACTATATCTCTGTAATGTAACTGTTTGAAGGAGATGCTACATCTATTGTGTATAGAATGTTACTGTGTTATTTCAATCAAAAATAAAGAGTGACACCTTGACTTTTATAACTAGAGTATTGTTACACTTATCACATTGTTAGTTATTTTTCTCAAGTCAGCCTTAGTAACACGTAAACACATTGGTAGCAGTGGTGTGTTAGTACAAGTTAAACATGAACTCACTTGCATACAAGCTGTGAATACTAATGGCGGGTTAGTAATATAATAAAGATCAGCACCAGCATTGACTAAATATCTCAATATCTTCATTCTTCCTTCGACACAAGCAGCAAACAGAGGACTAAAACCTCCTCGAACACGTTTGAACTCTGCTCCATACTCTATCAGTAACTTGACAATTTCTAGACTGTCTGCAGTTACTGCTGCATATATTGGAGTACCAAATTCACAACGACAGTTGGGGTTGACATTAGAACGAAGAAGCTCTCTAACAATACGATAATGACCTTTTAGACAAGCATTATAAATGGTTTTCTCAACAAGAGCCTTAGGAGGGTCTTGTCTATTGGTCATGTCTAGTAACGTCAGCACATATTGTTCTTTGTCTATTAATTTACAAAGGCTATCATAGTCGCCTTCAGAACAGGCCTTGTAAAGCTGTCGAGCAATAGCTAGAAAAAATATAAATTATTATTGTACATGCAAGCATCAGATACTGTCATATTAAGTATGTTATAGTAAGCTAAATATACACATGTAGATGTTATCATATCAAAGTCATACTCAGACATTATTAATATTACTCCAGAAAGTATTGTACATCATTTCTTACTGTCTTCATAGGAAGCCATTGTTGATAGTCCTTACCTGAGAAATAAAGAAGTCAAATGTAACATATTATAGATGTATGAGTTACTAACAGAAAGTGGTACTTTTTTGACCTTTCATTGTTGTTTATATATGGTATATACTTCAAGTATAATGGTGTATTTATAATGACATCATCATATAAAGATAATGTTAGCTGTGTAGAGCGTGTTAAGACAACAGCATGCTAACTACATGATGTGATTTCTCATGAAGACAACAAGAGGCTCATTATAATGACATCATCATATAAAGATAATGTTAGCTGTGTAGAGTGTGTTAAGACAACAGCATGCTAACTACATGATATAATTTCTCATGAAAACAACAAGAGGCTCATGTCATATAACAAAGACATTCACAAATAAGCTAAAATCTATAGGGTACCTTCATAGAGTTATAACTAGATGGGTATTTAATTAAGTAGAAGCTACAAAAAATACCCTTTTATTGAAGACAGTAAAAATTATACCGGTCTCTCTATAGAATTTGGTTAAGATTACCAAACTACTTATGTACAAGTTTAATCAAACTATTGTTTTCAATGAAGTCACTCTGTCAACCTGACAGTTTTCAGATTCAAAATAGAATCCAACAGGACTGACTTTGGCATAATATCATTTGGAATGTTTTAGTTAGTACAAAAATGTGATAATAGAATTTTTAATACACAAAATGTGACTTGTCAAGTTAAAGATTAATAAAATAGATAAAAATAACAATACTACTAGTAATTGTAGTGTATTGTAACAAGTGGACTACTTAACAATGTCAATTAAATGTACGAATTACAATAATATGTTAATTAATTGTGATAAACAAATTTTAAAAGGTTAAATATTTCAATCATTATACTATTAGCAATATGGGTCATAATAATATACTCACATTATTAATTAATATCATGTATTATTCTTAATAAAAGGAGACACACCTACTCAACATCATTGACCCTCATAACATTGTATTTGAAATCAAGCATACATTATTACTACTGTGTAAAGATTTGAAACCAGAATATCATTAACCAAACAAATAAAATAATAAAATTATATCACGTGCGCACACACACACACACACACACACACACACACACACACACACACACACACACACACACACACACACACACACACATGTGCACCATACACACACACACATGCACACCATACACACAACAGACAAAGGCACACACAGACACTCAGACATACAGACACATATACACAGAGTAATCTAATTATAATAGCCCTAAATGGGACACTAAGTAATAGTATGTATCTCTATAACTGTTGCAACTTACAAACATGAGCCAGGAACTATACTGCTAGTTTTAAATCCTAGTTAAAAGGAAATCACCGATAGAGACAACCAACCACTAGGAGACAACGAGAACTAAAATTAATTGATGGATGATGTCATTATGTCAATTTAATCGTAATGAAGGGAAGAAGGGCAGTCCAGATCACGTGATCCAAAAGTTAGCTTTTAAACTCCGTCCTGTTACCTGTGTTTGACTTGTTAATAAGTCTGACAAAACTTACTGCTTCGTTTTTTTCTAATCTTCCGTTCTAGAGTCTGTTTTATAATAAATTTTACCAAAAAGTGAGTTATACAACAAATATTAGCGACTCCTTCGAATAAGACAACTGTCAAACTATAGATTTCTAATAAAACAACATTGTGTCCCTTTGTGTGATGTTGTTAATCATGTCCATCACTATTTTTTTGATTGTTTATATGTTTGTATTTGTTCTTCATTCAGAGTCACTATTATGTCAAGACGGCCACCTCCCCCTAAACCAGCTCTCAGACCCAAACCAGGTATTATAACTAATGACCTTGATTTAATAAATCTATCAATAATTATTATACTTTAAAATATAAACAATTACCTCTAACTTTGTTGAATTTAATAACATCTAGGAGGTACTGCCCCTACAATTATTAGCGAAAGTCATAATATATATAATATTATTATAGTAATTATGTAGCCAATTAATCATGACACCTTAGTAAACAACCTATAATGGTCATCATTGATTTCATTACAGGATCATTTATTTAATAATAACTACACTTAGTAATTAATGTGTGCCTTTTTGGTCTAGTGATAGAATGTAAAACTTGTGATGTCATATACCTAAGGATGTTGTCTATATATGTACATGTAATTTACTATGTTTGTTTTTTTATCCATAAACAAGATGCTATCTGAGTGAGTATAAACACCTTAGAGTTTGTGATTGTTAATGTGTAGCTTCATTGACTATTGTTAGCAGGTTTCACATTGAAAAAATCCTCCAATTGTTGAGTTGGTATAAAAGTCTATAACATAAAATTATATAGTGTAGTTGTCAGTAGAGACAAAGGTATATTTATTGTCAAAATTGAAAGTGGTGTTAATCACAAATTTGTCATAACTATTACTTTATACATATAATATCAAACCAAATGAGATTATATTGTTCATCAATGATTTCTTCAAGTGGTCATCATTTTACAAATCTAGTTATTCTAAACATATCAATGTGATGTCAGCTACTTTGAAAGTGTCAGTGCTATTCTGTTCAACTAAGTTATGTTGTGAACATGATGTATTGTTGGAATATAATGCTGAAATAACAATTATAGATTTTAGTTTCAATTGAAGATATTGTTGATCTACTAAATTTTGAGCATTATAACTAGTGTAGTATGAAAACCATTATAATCTTAAAAGATAAAAAAAATAGCTATAGTTCTTGGTATCAGATAGCTGGTCAACGACCATTATAACAGCATTGATTTTCTTAATAATGACTATATAAGACACAAAAAGAGTTGTATATTAATTTAATAACAATCAATTACACACGCCAACACACTACACTAACTTGACACTCATGAGGAACACAACTCTATCTACATTTACATTGAGACACATGTACTAGAGATGATCTTTGTAATGTAAACTCCACTATTACTGCAGTAGTTTCAATTAATTGCACTAGTCATTTCACTATTAACCACATCAATTAATTGTTGATCTTTTATTCTTAGGACAAGTCCAAGTGTTTAGAGCATTGTATGCGTATCAAGCACAACATGTAAGTAACTGATTTCTATTTAAGGGACACTGGAAATATTTTATGATATTGGTTAGCACTTAAGATAAATATTAGTGATAATTTTCAGTATAGCTATTTGTTCCATAGATCTCATAAGTACATTTTTACACACACATGCATGTGCGCATACACAAAACCACATACACACAAAGTGTGTATGTGTGTGTTTATCTGTGTGCATGCATGTGTTACACACATGAATGTACACATACACATAGTCATATAGTATTTTATCAGTCATTGTAAAAACTATTCAGATTGAGTTTCTTAATCACACATGAATTAGATTTTATCATGTTATAATGTGTTTTCAATGTCCTTCCTTCATCTTGTTACCACATTAAGAACGGGTTATAATAACTTTAATTTCATTCTCAAGGCTGATGAACTCAGTTTTCAAGAGGGAGATAATATATACATTCTAGAAAAAGTAAAACTTAGTAGATGCTATTGTATTATATTTTGTTATCAACTCAGAATGAAGATGGCTGGTGGAAAGCTAAGTGTGGAGGTAAAGTAGGCCTGGTTCCTTCCAATTATAGTGAGTGGGCGAGCCATTGTATTGTAGTTATCTATTGTTGTAGTTGAAAGTGGAGCTGAAACTATAGATAACCCTTTACATGAAGCTGCAAAACGAGGTATCATAACTGGTTTGTATATAGAGTTGGAGGTTTATTATATTACTGTAGGTAACCTACCATTCTTAGAAGAATGTTTGGCAAATCAAGTGTCAGCTAATGGTCTTGATAAATCTGGATCTACTGCACTTCATTGGGCTGCTAGTGCTGGCCATACAGGTGAGAAATGGATAGATGGACGGATGAATAGATTAATAGGACTGATAGTGAAAACACTTCAAATGATAAAGTTATATATTAACTTATTTGCTTACTTAACAGATTGTGCTCACCGTCTTTTGTCTATTCGTAATGTTGAAATCAATGTACAGGTATTATCAGTAATGTAATGTTGAAATCAATGTACAGGTATTATCAGTAATGTAGTGTTGAAATCAATGTACAGGTATTATCAGTAATGTAGTGTTGAAATCAATGTACAGGTATTATCAGTAATGTAATGTTGAAGTCAATGTACAGGTATTATCAGTAATGTAGTGTTGAAATCAATGTACAGGTATTATCAGTAATGTAATGTTGAAGTCAATGTACAGGTATTATCAGTAATGTAATGTTGAAGTCAATGTACAGGTATTATCAGTAATGTAGTGTTGAAATCAATGTACAGGTATTATCAGTAATGTAATGTTGAAGTCAATGTACAGGTATTATCAGTAATGTAATGTTGAAATCAATGTACAGGTATTATCAGTAATGTAATGTTGAAGTCAATGTACAGGTATTATCAGTAATGTAGTGTTGAAATCAATGTACAGGTATTATCAGTAATGTAGTGTTGAAATCAATGTACAGGTATTATCAGTAATGTAATGTTGAAATCAATGTACAGGTATTATCAGTAATGTAATGTTCAAGTCAATGTACAGGTATTATCAGTAATGTAATGTTGAAATCAATGTACAGGTATTATCAGTAATGTAATGTTGAAGTCAATGTACAGGTATTATCAGTAATGTAATGTTGAAGTCAATGTACAGGTATTATCAGTAATGTAATGTTGAAGTCAATGTACAGGTATTATCAGTAATGTAATGTTGCTTTAACTCAGCAACAGATTTTTTATTTTATTTATTTTATTGTATATTTATTTTCCGCTATTAGAACAAATTAGGAGATACACCATTACACAATGCTGCATGGAAAGGTCATAGTGATATAGTTGCTATGTTACTCGACAAAGGAGCTAATACAACAATTCGTAATAATGAAAACCAAATACCTTATGATTTGGCAGTCAAAAATCCTGAAGTTGGACGACTTTTAATGACACATACTGGTAAGTGATCATATAGTATTGAATATTAAGTTACCAAGTCACTATAATAACTTTGAGACCTAAATTTGTTTACAGTTTTAAAAATATATTTATATAATTCTTATTCAATAAAAGTGAGCCCTATTTTAGATCAATGTAAATTGAATACTGTTTCTGGTTTTATTGAACAAATGTAAGCCATAAAATCCTGATAGATAATATGGTATCATATTACTGGATCTCATTATACTAAATAATCTTTTTATTAATACTTATGTTCCCTCATTGAATAATCTTTATATGACTTATACAGGCCTTGGTGCTGAGGACTATGGAGATGAAGAGGATTCTGATTGACAATATAGTCTTTTCTCTCTGTGTCGTGTTTTCATTTTTAATTTGATGTAGATCAATCCATATTATTTGTTATAGAAATTTCTACATTATTATTGTAGTTCTTGTTGTGTAATAAATTATAAGTGATCAAATAGTTTACGGAAATAAACGAAAATATTCTGATTTGTATGCAAATTTGCTCCGTATACACATCTGTTGTCACACGTGTTTCAGTTTTATTATTGCCATTGTAAGCCCTGATATTTCATCAGATAAAGATAGTGCTATACTGATCAACCAGTGACAGTAATAATGGCGAGTGTTGGGGATAAGAAAAGTTAGCCATACTTCATAATATACCTTCAATTGATTATATTGTTCAATCATATATATGTAAATAAGGAACTATACTCTTGTATTAAGAATTTATAGCATTTTTTATTATATATTTATTCTTCGGCTAAAAGACTTCTTCAAAAAGTTTTATGAAATCTATAGCATGTTTATATCTTATGTCTTTGTTATATTGATACACTTTTCCAGCCATTAATAGTGTTCCTTAGTGGAGACACTGTTAATGAAATCTATTGTTAATAGAACACTATATTGTAACATCAAATGTTACAGAGATTAACAGACTTTAAGTTATAGTAAAAGTATAGGTATTGATTGTAATGAGTTACATATCACATTTATAATGTAAAGATTATGAAATGTAGTCAGTGTTTATACCACAACTAAAGTACAAATTAGTGTCATTGAAATTAGAATATCCTTAGCACTGTATCTGTGGTATCTATTGTACAAGTACAGACAGTGTCCCTAGTGCTGTTCTTGTGGTACCCATTGTACAAGTACAGATGATATCTCTAGCGTTGTAACTGTGGCATTTATTGTATAGTACTATAACCACCTGTTGTTACATTCCAATGACCACTATGTGGATGTTGTAATCTATGTAGATATTCTCTATACATCTGAGAAAGATGGTAATGATGAGACTGGAGACGGTTCAGAAGCCAAGCCATTCCAAACAGTCCTTCAGGTTAGCCGCTCCTACTATTACTGAGTAAATTAGATTGAATAGGCCTTACGGGCTGCTGTGTCAGAGCCATTGCCAACTATTATGGTTGATGGAAAAGATGATCAGGTAAGTAGTATTCACATATTGTAATTGAAGTCTTACAGTGAACAATTAGTATTGACATTTTATGTCTAATGATGTAACATTTGTGTTTGACAACTGCACACACTTTGCTTAAGTTTAAGAAAATATATTTTATATTTCATAATGAAAATGTGATGTGATTAAGAAGCCTTCTCAATACACAGTCTCCTTGAAGTTTTTCTTTGAAGTGAAATTAGTCCTACCTATCTTTATTACACTAACAACTCATTTAGTGTTGAGTCCGTTTGTATGAGTCATTTTTAGTTATTGCTGATGTGCTTATACTGTGACTCAAAGCAAAAATCATAAGCTTAGGACCACACACATACACCTCATTTTCCTTTTCAGGCAGAATTTCCTATGTATTTAACAGTACAGGAGTACTGTATTACATACTGGGGTGGTAGATGCTATAGGAAGTAGTAGTGGTCTCTTTATGAGTCACTATGTGCATTCACTGTGCTATAACTAGCTATTAAGATTTAGATTGCACAACATAGTTAGTTCTCTAATGTAATGTTTGCATAGTATACAGGAAGACAAATAGTGTAGAGTGATTATAGAGTACTAGAAGATAGGGGATGTGAAGTGCGTACAGAATACTAGAAGAAATTGTATGTGATAGTCTAATTCATCTGTCTTGTGCTCATATGCCCCCTCATGTAATGTGAGAAAAGGCATTTAGTGACTTTTAGTGTAATTCATTGTAATCTAGAAACATTACAATAAGTACAGTTGAAACAACATTGTTCAGATAACATTCATGTATGTCCTCGCCCACAACTTCAATAATTTAATTTTTGAAGTAATTGATCTGAATATAGGTAGTATGTGGCATTTTAATTAATTATGTGGAAGTTTCACATTTTTTCCATCTTTTCTTATCATGTGCTCCTGACTAATGTCACCAAATGATCTACCTTGCATTAATGGAGTGGTTTATTAATATAATAGAACAGTAAGCACTGTTAAATTTATCCCTAGAAGAAATCTATTACAATTTTGTACCAACGTTTAATGTTGAGTTTTTTCTTGTAACAGTGGTTAGCTTTTGAGGCTAAAACATTTGCTGAAGGCATAACTGTCCCTTTGTCAAGTCTGAAAGATGTGTATACTAAAATAAAATTATATTGGATTGGTTTGTAGACAGCCATTTAGTAATTAATAAAAATGAGTATAATAGTAATTCTTTGAAGCCAGAAAAATTTGACAATTCCTTTGCAGTCTACTGTGTAGATCATAAGTGTAGTTAATATATCTATTGTTAGTGTTGTGAATAAAAACACAATATGTTTAACTATACTCCATTAATAAAGTCTACCTTCTGAGTTTATTATTGTATGTAGCGTTGGGAGGAAGTCTCTTTAAGTCAGCTCAAAAAAAATAAGAAGGCTTTGCAAATTGATGAACGCAAACGAACAGCTAAAGATGAGAAAGATGTAAGAAATATTGTACCAAATCTGATCTTATTATTATATTATCTATAATAGAAAGAAGATGCACAAAGACGTGCTGAAAACCTTGAAAAGGCTAAACAAGTTAAGATAGAAATGGATCCTAGTCTACCAGCTGCTAAGAAAGTAAGCTACTGAAACTGACTTTGAAGTAAATTTTCTTGACATTAATGTAAACTGCTGCTTGTCTAAATGACAAACTGACTTACCTAATGAATGGATAGATAAATAGAGTAAATAATAGATAATAGATGGGTCATGAATAAAATGTAGTACAACAAATGAAGCAGTAACTATAGTAACGACTAATGAGGCAACATTATTAAACTCATTATAGTGTAGCAGCTGTTTTGTTACTAGATTAAAATTAGAGATAGCGTAGCTCATCGTGATATTCGTGTAGCCATTCATGGCTGGATACATCGACTGAGAAGACAAGGTAATCGACATTGTTACTATATCTTAATACCAGACTTCCATTAGGTAGTTCCTTGATGTTTATTATACTAAGAGATGGAACTGGATTCTTACAGTGCCTGTTAGCGGACAAGTTGGTTAGTGTCTATGACTATATATCACAACTAATTTATTTAACATAATGATACTAACATTGTTAAATTATTGTTAAATTATTGTTAAAGTATTCTTATTGCCTTTAGTGTCAAACTTATGAGGCTTTGCTGTTATCTACTGAGGCTTCTGTCACTGTGTATGGTGTGATAAAAACACTGCCTGAAGGAAAAACAGTAAACAAAATGAATTCAAACATTTTCACTTATTACTATTGTTAGGCTCCTGGTGGACATGAATTAGTTGTTGATTACTGGGAATTGATTGGTCCGTCTCCTCCTGGTGGAGCTGATAACTTAGTCAACGAACACTCCCTTGTTGATGTTCAACTTGATCAACGCCACATTATGCTCAGAGGAGAGACAGTTAGTATATACATTGTCCCATTATGAGTTTTCTTATTTCTCTTTAGCTTTCAAAGATTTTTCGAGTACGTTCTACAGTGACGCAATGGTAAGAACATTTCATGTAAAATACATGTGTACATGTATCTCTTGTTATCTTTAGTTTCCGTGACCATTTCTTTGATAATGGTTATATTGAGGTATGTGTATCCTAATACATGTCATGTATGATGACATCATAGGTGACTCCACCCACTATGGTCAAAACTCAAGTAGAAGGTGGAGCTACGCTGTTCAAGCTAGATTATTTTGGAGAAGAGGTACATATATCACAGAATGTACGAAATATGTCGCTTGTTCCTAGGCCTATATGACCCAATCATCTCAGCTTTATCTTGAGACCTGTCTACCAGCATTAGGTGATGTGTTTTGTATTGCTCAGTCATACAGAGCAGAGCCATCTCGTACTCGAAGACATATTGCAGAGTAAGATGACTTGTGACTTGCACATGTGGTTGTATTCTTTTTCTCAATACATAGATATACACACATTGAAGCTGAATGTCCTTTTATCACTTTTAATGATTTGTTGGATACAATTGAAGACCTGGTAAGTAATGTGGAAGGCTCTCTCTCTCTCCCACTCCCCTCTTCCCCTCTTCCTCTCTCTCTCATATTTCTTTCTTTCTTTTAGGTCTGTGATGTTGTTGATAGGGTAATGAGGTCACCTGTAGGTGAACTAGTTAGAGAACTTAACCCTGTGAGTTTCATTATTTAATATAAGAATATTATGTTGTGACCACACCCACTAATTGTCAGTACTACATTTATGTCCTCGTGGTTTTCCATATATAGGATCTAAAGTGTCCCAAGAAACCATTTAAGTGAGTGATCTTTGTGAAGTTGTTGGCAAAGTGACAAAAAGTATCTTAAAACATCACGAATGCCAACAATTTACATCTAATTATTCCTACTATCTGTTACATTGAGTTGTAGTATACTATTGTATGTAGTACTACATATCTCTCTTTATAGGAGAATGAACTATACTGATGCTATCCAATACCTTAAAGAGAACAACATCACAAAAGATGATGGTACATTCTATGAATTTGGAGAGGTCAGTTATGACAGCTAAATAAACTGGCAGCTATGAATTTTACTACTTTATTTTTACTATGTATATCAATGACATGTACCTCCATAAATGTCTTCTTTAATGACAGGATATTCCTGAGGCTCCTGAACGAAAAATGACTGATCAAATTAATGAAGTTTGTTTATATCATACTGCTAACTTCTAATTCCATTTATCTCTCTTTTATTCAGCCAATTCTTCTCTGTCGTTTTCCTGCAGAAATCAAGTCTTTTTATATGCCAAGATGTGTTGAAGATTCAAGGCTTACTGAATCTGTTAGTAATGACTGAATATAATATATATAGTTCATGATCATATCCACATAACAGGTTGATGTTCTTGTGCCTGGGGTAGGAGAAATTGTAGGTGGATCAATGAGGATTTGGAAAGAGGTTATCAGATGCATATAACTACAATTAATAGTTAGACCATTATCTACATCTCCAACTACTCATAGCTAAATTACTGGATAGATCTAAGCCTGTCTATGTTATACCACTGACATATTTTAGAAAAAGATGGCTTCATTTTTACATTCATCATCATCTGTTCAATAGACAATGTAGCTACTTAAGTCTTCAAGAATGTAACAGCAAATATGATTGTTGTTAATAACATTCTGAGTGTGTCCTTCTTTACAATTATTATTGCTATTTATACATTGTCTCTTTTTACTGTATAGGATGAATTATTGCGTGGTTTTGAAAGGGAAAAGATTGACCCTACTCCATACTACTGGTACACTGATCAGGTAAGTAATATATGTTATTGACAGCCAGTCATAGCTAGAGTTGTACCTCAAAGAGTGTTTGTTAATTCATGCTCATTTACATGACTGTTATTGGCACAGTTGGTCTTCACATGAGTTGGTTAGTCTATAAAACTTCCTTTCTCTCCTCATATGGTATACTATGTTGTCATGGGTCTTCTGTCAACACAGCAGTGTTAATAAGAGTGTTATTGGCACACATTTGTTTGTGTGTGGGTACACCCCTCATTTGTAGTGGGCTGTATAGTAAGGCACTCTGGCTGACTGTTGTTGGTTGCTGTTAAAGCTATTTTCATAACAACCATTGTTTATTATGTTGGTTGTTGATAAACTACTTAATGGGTTTTGTAAATTAATATATGATCCAATAACATTCATCATTGTAATGCTCTTTATTATTATTCTCTTAGTAAGCATGTATTTTATTCTTTTCTTGTAGCGCAAGTATGGTTCTTGTCCTCATGGTGGATATGGTCTTGGTTTGGAGCGCTATTTAGTGTGGTTATTAGGTCGTAATCACATACGTGATGTTACTCTCTATCCACGATATATTGAACGATGTAAACCTTAAATATGACATTAATTGTTTATAGTTGCTTATTTCGGTTTTCTTTTGTTACGGGACGAGAAGTAATAGGAATTATTAATAATAATTAATGTGTTAATTATTAGTGTGGGTATTCCTTGCGTTTAAAATTAAAATCTTGTCGTACTTTTCATATCGCGTAGTGATCGCACTAGAACACAGGAGCAATCACAATGGAACAGGTGAGAATAATGACTAGTAACTCCACGAGTCAACCAGTAACAGATTCAAAGATCCCATTAATGTTGTGTATTGTTATTCCAATTCTACTTATGCTGATCGCGTTGGGAGTGTTTCTCCTTGTTCTCCTTGTCTGGTGGGGTATCAGAAAAAGACATAAAAAACAGAACAGGTACAGAGCAGTTCCAACTAGAGAACCAAGCCAATCTTCTCTCCCATTTCCACCTCGTGTTCAGTTAACATCATCAAACAGTCCCCAGGTTCAACCAAGTTACACTACTGCTACACCTCTTGAACAACAGCAATCAGCAATGGGCACAAAACAGTTTCAAACAAGATATCCTTTTATACAACATCGACCTCCTAGTCCTCAAGGATCAGTTGATGAGAAACGTCCACCACGATATAGAACTCGCCGTAAAGGCAATCACAAACATGGCCGTGGTAAACATGTGATTGTAAAAAGAGACGCTATTGACTCTGAACATTCACCTACACCAGAAGAACAATCACGAGATGGTTCACCTGCTCCTTCTCAAATTTACCTTCTCCCAGCTAAACAGACCCCTTCACCCAACGATGGTTCACACACACCTAAAGAATCTGAGATATATTTGACAATACGATACAACAAACCTACAGAATCTTTAATCATAAGAGTTGAGAGAGTAACTAGTCTTGCTTTAAGAAATGATGGTACAGAAGTGGATGCATATGTTCGCCTTCATTTTACACCAGTTCGCCCCAAGGGTCCACAGTGGACAACATCAAAGACCCAGACACGAAGACGTAGCTCTGCTCCTGTTTTTGAAGAGGAGATATCTTATCCCAATATGCCAGTGGATGAACTAGTAGATACCACACTTCATATTGAAGTCTTGGATTACAAATCTTACGGGAAACATCAAGTGTTAGGTTCAAATGAATTAGCAATGAAAGACGTAGACTTGTCCTCTGAAGAGACAATAAATATTTCACTTCCATTATTAGCACCAACGGTAAGTAACTCATGATTACTAGTTAACTCATGGATAACTGTACCTCTATTATTGAATATTGAAATAACTGTTCTACAATTTTAACTAAGTATGTTTATTTCAGGCAACAGGTGAGTGTTATGGAGTAGTTCTACTTTCGTTGTGCTTTGAACCTGAAAATAGAAAACTAAGTCTAATAGTTCTCAGAGCAAAGGATCTTAATGGCAACAACTTCAAAGAAACAGGTCAGTGTCGTAGTCTCCTGGATTAGTGATAATGCCTCCTTCCTCACAGATCCTATCGCTAAGGTTTCAATTTCATTAAAGGACAGAGTCTTGAGTAAATTAAAGACTAAAAAGAAAGTTTCAAGTTGTTCTCCAATATTTAATGAAGCTATTTCATGTACTGTGGGTATGGAGAATATACGCAATGTTAAAATTAGTGTTACACTCACAAACGAGAACAGACAAAGTCGTGTTCGTGAGTTAGGAACAGTAACAATCAGTTCACAATCAACAGGTGACGAACTAAGACATTGGAATGATGCTATTACATGTCCAGGAAAACATATAGCTGAGTGGCATGACTTGTGTAGATTATAAATTTTGTAGACAATAAGAGTTTTGTTTCAAGTAATGACTACAGACAATAATTATGACTTTTTAATGACATTATTTAAATAAACCATATTATATGTTGTAGTACTAATGCTATGACTAGAAGAAATACTGGTTGGTATAAGTAACATATAATTTGTTGTTTACCAGTTTTATGATCATAATTCCAGAGACCATGTATATTTATTATCAATAGGGATTTATTTCCTGTCAAAGAGATTCTTTGACACCATATAATGCGAATTATACCATTTTGGGTTTTAGACAATTAAGTTACTCGACGATGTCTAGTTGTGAGTTATATAGCTTTAACAAAATGCATCATTTGGCATTTATTTAATTTCATACTTCACTGAACACCTTATATGCTGACCAATGTCAAACAACAAGTTATACTACAATTACACACTATTGACTCTATCTATTCAGGAGGAGGTTCTTGGCGTACTTGAGGGGCACCACCTCCTTCTCCATCTTGGGATTTTTTACTCCCTGAAACAATGTCATCAATACGCAACAACAAGATAGCAGTCTATGTCAAGAACAATATGATACAATACATAACTACAATATATACCTCAATAGATGTCTTAAATGTTTGTTCTTTGACAGACAGAGGGTCCCAAATGCCAAGTTCATTCATATCTGCTATAACACCTTTGTCTCCATCAATGCCCCATGTTGTATTACCACCTTCAGCATGTTTGGCCTACATAACAATAGCCACAATAGACAAGTGATAAATTAATCTCAATAATGAAGCCAAGCAAGTTATATACAACACTAATTCCATTTAAAGAAGTGACACCATACACAGGAATAAAGCACATTCCAAACCACAAGTTGCAATAACAAACCTTTAGTACAAATTAGTGTATACAGCCCTTACTCTAAGTTGTGTCAAAACTCTGATTGTATTAGATCCACAATTCTGTATTAGAGTACGTGGTATGACCTCCAATGCTTTACCTACAGCTCTATAAGGCCACTGTTGTACACCAGCTACACTCTAATAACAAGAGAGTACTATAATGATATCTTTTAACTCTCTACCTTAGCTTTCTCAGTAATCATTTGTGCTAATGCCATTTCTAAAGCTCCACCTCCTGGCACCAGACGAGGGTCAATCATAACATTACGAACTACTTGCATAGCATCTTGTAAATTTCGTTCCATCTAATATATAATATCAATAGTTCTCATAATATAATGACCACACCCACCTCATTAAGAATGTCTTTACTTGCTCCACGCAACACAATAGTACATGCCTTTGGATTCTTACACTCAACAAGATAAGTAAAATATTCATCACCAATTTTCCGAACTTCAAACAATCCACACTCTGTACCAACATCATCTTCCTTTAATTCATCAGTACGGTTCACTATAGTAGCCCCACAAGCACGAGCAATCCTGTCATTATCAGTTTTACGTACACGCCTTATAGCAGTAATATTGTGTTTTGATAAATGATGTTGAGCTAAATCTAAAAAAGGAAGAGAGTAAGACTACTATTAGGACAGTATAGTAGAATGTACATAGTAACATGTAGTGATGTGTAGTGACATGTAGAAATATACCTGATACTCCTTTCTCAGTAAAAACAAGATCTGGTTTAACAGCAATTATTTCAGAACAGATTTTTTCAATGTATTCTTCTTCAAGTTGTAGCAACCGAGTAAAATCAACTTCACCAGAGATTTCTACATTTGTCTAAAGAGAAGAATGGCTTTCAATACTTCATAGATAGCTCTAACTTGACTTTCTCCTTTTTTATATTCCAAGGGACAATCAAGAAGGACAATACGAGGATTTTGAATCTTACGTCGCATTCTTGGATGAGTAACATCTTTATTGATCATCACTCCTTGAAGTACTTCAGAGTCTTCAGTAGTCCCTCCAGGTATCTATTAGATATGATATTACAATAGAAGTAAGAAACATTTAAATACCTTCTCTACTCTTGCATAACGTTTAATATCAATTTCCTTTCGATCTCCTTTCTCTAATAGGACAGTCTCCACAGCACGTAATGCCATATCACATGCTAAATCAGACCAGTTCCTAATGAACTTTGTACCAATGGTACTTTTAATAATCTTTAACATCTCATCTCTATTATTCACATCCACCTTCACACTATAGAAAGATTCAATGTACATATGAACATACTATTATGACAGATAACACAATCAAATACTATCAATTCATACAAGAATTTGTAACTTTAACTTGTTATGACTTAGGTGTATTCATAATATATACTTTCGCTTTCAAAAATACTTTATAATAAATTGTTTTTTAAAAAATGTTTTAACCACTATACAGAGATCGTCTTCAGTTGGAATGAAAATGTACAATAACAATACAGGTAGAGAGAGAGCAATAAAGATCAGTTCAGTTGATTAAGTTGATTAACACAATACAATAAAATTAATAAATAACAAATAGTGTACACATGTATAATAAACAGGATAGAGTCAAAAAAGAACAAGTTATGATGATAAGAAATAAATGTACAAAACCTTTTTATATAAAACAACTATTAAGAAACTCTAAAACATAAAAAAATACATATGACCTGTTATATTTTATTCATATTTTTAGAGTTTTCTTATTATTTTTGTATAAAATCTTTTCATAGATTTATTTTATATTTTTGTATGCATAACTATTCATTTTCTACTCTATCCTGTTTATTATACATGTGTACATCATTTGTTAATTTTATAGTAATATCTTAATCAACTGAGCTGATCTTTATTGTTGTCTCTCTACCTGTATTGTTACTTTACTTAGTGAAGAAGACCTCTATATAGTGGTTGAAACATTTAAATTAAAAAGACATTAATAGCCAGTGTTTTCAAAAGAAAAATATATATAATTTGTATGTTTGGTAAGCTCACAAGATTGCACTAAGTAACCAATTTAATATTTTTAAATGGAATAATAATACATTACTTATTTAGAATACATTTATGTACAATATCATTACACTAACCTCACTGTATCTTTAGCATAAGTGAGCATATCTTCTAATGCCTGACGATATGCACTAATAATAACAGTTGGATGCATTTGCTGAGACAAGAAGGGCTCTGCTACAGATAACATTTCTCCAGCTAATACAAACAACAATAGACTATACATCAATATACTATAAGTTACCTAGTATAATAACTGATGTAGTACCATCACCAACTTCCTCATCTTGAGCTCTACTGATTTCAATCATTGATTTAGCAGCAGGATGTTGTACTTGAATCTAAATGATATCAGTAGATGTTATCTGATTATGAGGATAGCTTACTTCTCTTAATATAGCATTGCCATCATTTGTCATTACTATCCCTCCCATAGGATCCATCAACATCTAAAGAAAACATGATAATAATATTAATTTTAGATTAAGGAGTTACTCTAACTTTTACTACAATGTTTTTAAACAACCTCTAAAAACATTTATTCCTAGACATATATCAATCAGTGTTAATTCATAAGGTCTCAGTGGGTGTGGTCTGAATTTATTAATTACCTTCAACATGGCTCGTGGCCCAAGACATGTTCGTATTACATCAGCAATAGTCTAAAGAACACAGTCATTACTAAAGTCATCCTTTGACTGGACAATACATAGTGTATAGTCAATACAAACTAACCTTTGCAGCCTTAATATTACCAAGTTGTGCTTTCTTACCAGTCTCACGTTTAGTAGACTGATCTGTAGGGTGATCAAATAAATACTATTATACCTGACTAGTGCGTAAAAGTCTTACTAAGAACCAATATTGGAGCAACTTGCATTTTCTAGATGGTTACTGACACGTGGTTAGAAGCACGCATGCGCAGTAGAGTAAATTGTATGACCACGAGGTAGAAGTTGAGGTATTTTCTTTCTTAATATTTTACTTATTTTTACTTAAGTTACATATTTATTTGAGACTATATTCGACTAATTAGTTAATATATTTTGTCTTCTTTAAGAAACATGGGTGTTCAACATGAAATGTGTGTTGGTCTTAAGAAGGGCAAGAGAGTCACACCAGCTACTAAGAAGACTAGGCCCTCTGCTATGAAAGGGGTACGTTTTATATAAGATATATTTACTAGTATAGCTTGTCCTGTGTTGGTGAGGTGGGTGTGGCCAAAGATATTAACCTTTACCCTATGGCCAGTGACGAAGGTTCTTGAACTAAAGATCAGATTCTTGATGAATTCATAACTAAATTAATGATAATAAGTACAATAACATTTCAAATCAAATAAACTGGTTTCTTTACATGTTGCCATAATTTGTACAAATATGGAGTTTGGGGTGTGGTCAAATTTTCATGTTGATATGTGTATTTTATTTCTGTAGCGTCTTAGCAAAAGAGTCAAGTTTGTACGAGAGATTGTTAAGGAGATATGTGGACTAGCTCCTTATGAGAAGAGAATGATTGAATTATTAAGGGTACAAAAAGACAAAAGAGCTCTCAAGTTTGCAAAGAAAAGGGTAAGAGGTATTACAATATGTTCATGTAACTATGGCAACTTACGTTGTTGATTTTGTGCATTTTAAGTCAATTGTTTTCTTTCTGTAGCTTGGGACACATCGTCGTGGTAAGAAGAAGAGAGAAGAGATGCAGAAATACTTACAACAGTTGAGGAAGGCACAAGCACAGCAAGCCACAACTACAACTTAAACATTACATTATTTTGTGCTTGACATGGAACAATAATAAATTTTTAAAAAGAACTAATAATCATGAAGTCTCATCTATATTTGCTTGTAACAGTTGTGCTATTTCATTCATGGATTGACTGACAGCCTAAAGGATGAGAAATGTCTTGTATTGCTTACAGACAGCATGAACTTACTGGAAAGTTTGATGAACCCTGCATATGAGGTGTTGAGATTTCTTGATGTATTGCTGACAATGCATCAGCTGCTGTAGCTAATGCTTCGCTAAGACTAGTTTGTAAGCAACTATAATTTGAAGTAATAATTGTTTGGTAAAACTTGAAGAAGGTACTTACATCATGCCTAGATTATGTCTGTGGTGACTTTCAATCAATGTAAAGAGAGTACCTGTACAAGTCTAGAACTAAGATAACAAGACAGTATGTGATAAGTGTGTGTACTTACCTTGTTGTTGTACCCAATGAGATGAGCCTTACACATTTGAAAGAAAACACCATATTCCACAAGAGAAAGATTACTGTGTTTCAATTGAGTGCTGACTATAGCATAACGTTGTTGTGATCCAATCGATTGTCCACTAGACCAGTCTAACTGTAAATTAGCTACAGTTCTTAATAAACTATGCATGTAAACATAATCACTGGGACCAAAGTCTAGATCAACTCCCCATATAGTCTGTGACATCTATAATAACCATTATAATACCAGTATACAATAGCGAGTAGCTTACGTCATCAGGATGAATAAAAGTGACAAAATCTACTGAGATATGACCAACTATTCCTCGTGATAATGCTGCTTCAGCAACTTTCTCTGCTAGTGACATTAACACATCTGGTTCAACTGAAGTCTGTGGCATTGAGCCTCCCCATACTTGATAAGCTCCACTGTGGATGTGATCCCATGTAGAAAGTGTGCTATAGGATTGATCTGGACCTAGTAACAGATCAACAGTGATTGATGTCACACTGTCTGAAGGTGGATGAGCTTCAATACTACCACCTAATGGAATAAGAAATTTAATATCTATTATAAAAGCACTATATATATATAAGGTATGTATAACATAATTATAGGTAATCTTAAATGCATTTACCTGAGGCTAGAAACTCTTTTTGAAAACTGGCCCAAGTTGAAAAGGCTTGTTTATCAGTTGGAATAGCATTTCTGGCTAGAATAGCTGGTAGTTCAAATAATACTCTTTTTATAGCATGCTCTTGTGCCCATTGTTTGTCCCATTTCTCTCCATATCTGTTTCTCTCCTTTAATATCCACTTATAACAGTCCAGATGATCATGAACATCACAGTAAGCTGGAGTACAAGAAGATGTACAGTGAGTCAGTAATATGATTGCCATTAACTGGTACTTTAAAATATATTCTAGACATTGAACAGTATCACTAACCAATTCCTCTTCCATGAACATGATGATCAATCTTAAATAACCATCTTCTTACAGAGATAAAGTTAACTACTAACCAAGACAGTCCATCTATTAACTGTTCTACACTGTATACTCCTTTAATATGAGGTGGTGTAGTCACTTCAGCTGCTAAAAACAACTGCTGACGGCCAGAATATGTGGAATACAGTCGAATAAGACTAGGCTCAGCTCCCAGTAATGGTACATCTAAAAAGTCAAGCACTTGTACATACCAGTTGTCATAAATCTCACCTAATAAGTCAGCAATTTCTAAGTCTTCATGAGAGGGGACATGAGGAACAATGATTGCTTGACGATCACCTATAATGCTTTTGATTTGCCTCAAAGCTTGAGGACTGTATTTTAACAAAGATGCCAAAGAGAGTCTGTGATGACCAAAAGACTCCAAGTGTTCAGGAACTATAAAATGAACTCTATTCCAAATATCTGTGTTCTTCTCTCTCATGTCCAGTAGTTGTTGATAATAGTCCTTTACTTCATCTCCTATTTCTACTGGACACACATACACTATATCAACATTAGGATCAATGGCATCACAAACTCGTGACATTTGTAAATTTTGACTCAATGAAAACTGTGGTAGTCCCTTACGAATATGACAGAGATAACCTAAAGTATTGAGAGTGTCAATCATGTACTACATAAATAGATGTTTATACCTTTTGATGGAATATGGATGATGACTCTTTTTTGTTGACTGTAATTTTGCCAACTCTCTCCTAGTATCTTCAGTCTCTCTCTATAGTTGATAACATGATTTTCTCTGTCCTCTTTCAGCAGCTTCTTCACTTTAGACACTTTCATATGTAGTGTCCATCCCATAGCTATCACTCCTATTGAGTGTGTATACAAGTAATACACATTGTGTCATGTACAAGTACCTGCAGCCCATTTCATTCTTCTATATTCTAAGTATTGACATCGTTGTACATACATACGATAGGTGGCCTGCAGTTTAGTAGCAGCTACACGGACTCCATTGTGACCTTTAAACCGTCGACCCTAACCATCATTATCATTATACTGTTAATAAGTAAACTAGAACTAACTGGTATTCTTAATAAATGCTCTACTTCCTTTGAATTTAAAATACAAGGCAATAATTCCTATATACAAAGAACAAAGTCCATGATAAAAGACAATATGTAACAAATACCTTATTTCTTGGGTTTGGTTCAAGATCGTATTCTTCAACTAATTCTAATAATCTAAAAAGAATAGAAAGAATTTGTGAATAAGTGAATTCAGGAAGTGCTGACTTGTCTCCACTGACAAATACAACTGGAATGGCATAATTCTGAGCCATTTGTTCTACACAGTCCAATATTCTCTGCACTCTATAATATTTTAAGTTTTGAAGTGAACAAAAAGAGACTCTTTACTTACTTGTACCATATTCCCTTGTGTTTTGTCTTGAATTCTTTATATTCCTACAATAATTGTAACAATAAAATTGATCGTTTATTATGATACTTACAAGATCATTATGTAATATTAAACCACCTCGTATAGGGATTTTGTAATCTTTGTGTTGTTTCTGAATACTTAATAACTGTTGATCCTCCTTAATATGATATGATAATAGATAATGTAATAATATAACTCACTAGTACCTGATGTTCTGTTGTTACATTTGGAACATTCAATGTCTTAATAACTGGTTTAGTAACTGAAGTAGTACGCTAGATTAATATAATAATGTAGATAATTTTATATAAATTAGGTTTACCTGGTCATTAAATGGAATAGGTGGTAGTTGTGGCTTTTTATCAGTAATAACAGTATTTATATCAAGCTATAAAACAAACGTTAAAAATATAATACCAAATTTAAGACAATATTTTACTTTGACTCCAACAAAAGCACCTCCTCCTAATATGTATATAAATGTAACTACATGTAATTACTGTATCTTTTACCTTCTAAGTTATCTATTGGGAATGACTTGAGTTTGTGTGTTGAGAAACTATGTAACTAAACATAATAATAATCAATGACAAAATTGAAATATTAGTTACTCACTGCTGCTGTTCTATGATGTACTGGAGAAGGATGTAGTTGTATATCTGCTGCTTTCTACAGAAGCAGATGACATACACACACATAATTATTTTAATCATAATAAAAACATACTGGAATTAAACCTCTCTCTAACAAACTTAAAAGACCATACTGAGCATCAGTAGATGATATAGGAGGTGGGGTCATCTGAAATATGGCAGTTATAGATACATTCTTTGTACAGTTGTACTTACCAAAGCACTTCTTCTATTTATCAATGGTAAGACTGTTAAATGGTTCACTGTTCCACCTGACATTGCACGTTTTCTCAATTGTCTCCCTTTACGAGGACTGTGACGTACAGAGTAAGGTATACCAAATGCATCATTAAGAATTTGACGAGTTGACGGATGAGTAGGTTGGGCTAAAAGTTTACTCATATACTGCAGTTGAGCCTCTTGTCCTGGTGATGTAACAAGTGGAATAGGATTGGGAGTAGATAGAGCTCTATAGTAGTCATGACATTACATGGACTATGTGTTTTTTAATTCCTTACTTGCTGTGCTTCACAATATGTCTTTGAGGCTGTGGTTGGTGTTGTGGTAAAACTATTGGTAATGTTGTGAAATTCCCAAACTTTTTCTTGACAATCTGTTCAGTTTGGTCCTTCAAAGTTAAAGAAGGCCATTAGAGTTACTTACTACATGTGAACACTAACTGTTAATCTCTCCTCAATATGTTCTATTGTTCTTTGTAGTGACTGAATGTCCACTACATCTCCACGAGTTATTTGAGCTTGGAGCTCCTCTCTTAGATGTCTTAGATCACCTTGAACCTACAAATTACACACAACATGACACTATATACAATTAGATAACTAGTAATGATTCTGAAAGCAGTATAATAAGCCCTTACAAATGGAGTACATTATTCCAATCATTCAACATTAATGGCTTTTGAATGATGTTTGATTATTTACTCTGATCTTTACCTTTGCTAAAATGCTACCTACATCCTTCATTTCATCTCTATCATCACCTTCCAAGAGCAAACTATCCAAGTTCATTGCTGCAGTAATAGGAGAACTGTTAGGTTGTCATGGTGATGAGGGAGGGACTAGATCTATCACGTGCTCAAAATGATGATTATTATTAGACACGATTAGACACGATTACCCTGTATACTGAGTTACCCAGACACGAGGTCAGCAAATTATTACACTCTCTTTGTTATCAATGAACTACTTATCAAACAAAAATAAACATCCTGTGAGGTCGGGTGTTTCCCAAAGGAGTATTTTGGGACCAATATTATTCCTAGTATTAGTCCCAGATACCACCTCCTTCCCGATTAAGTGTGGAGTCTAGGTCCTATCACCGGTATCTCTGATCCCCCAGCTTTTAATTATAATATTATCACAACCAATGTTGGTAAAATAGTGTTCAGACTGGAATACCGAACCTTCTCGCGTAGCCAGCCCCTCCCTTAAAACTCATAGACGTTTCATTTAAGGGAGGGGCTCACTTCGCGAGACTAGCGGGCAAGTTCCTGTACTGAACGCAAGGACATTGGGTTTCTTTTACCAATTCCCTTTCCTGGACTCCTCATACTTTATCAAGGTATATACTTCCCATACTTTATTATGTAGTCATATCGTTTCATTCAGTAATAATATCAATCTTAAGAAATTGTTGTATCCAACTTTGGTCAGAAGTCACCATAGCCTACTGCTACCCTCAAATCTATTTATAGCAACCTTTTCCAACTATTAAAAGTTATATTCTCAACATCTACTGACAATATTTCAGCAAAATGTCTCTGTGGATGACCCATGTACATAATATATAACTTGTCCTTGTACTGGTTGCATTTCCTCCCTAGTCCATCCATTAGACTATTAGATTATAACTGTTACTGTCATAGCTGTCAACTATGACCCTCAATGTCTTACTTTATTTTCTATCACTTATTACATTCATTGTAGATCACTATACTGTTGTCATGACATTGTGAAGTTATTAATAATATTAATAATAATAACACCCACCATTACACTCTAATTATAAATGTGTATGTCCTGAAGTAGGTGTGTGTTATTTTTGTACAATTGTGGCTATGAATTTTGATTGATCGGTTGAATCTGATGATCCTGTCAAATTTTGACTACTTTTGCTCAATTTATTGTGATATTAAGTTTATATTTACTGAAAAAACAATTATTTGCTTATAGTACAATCAGCCTAGTTATACTGGCAGCTATGTCATTCAACATTCAAAGTAGTCTACTTATAATTTAGTGTCTATAAATTGTAGGCAACTAACACTGAGTTACCATAACAAAATGGAGTATAAGTTTCCTTTATTAAATAGTTTTCTTTAATTCTTATTTATACCTCTTCAGTTACTAAATATGATGTTGACTTCAATTTTTAATTAAATTAGTGCTTTATACTGAAGTGAACAAACTTTTAATGTTGAAGTAAAAGAACCAAGCTGTATATTGGTATAGGCTCTGCTTGTAACATGAACGTGAGATAACTAAAGTAGCAACATTTAATGAAAAGATACAGCTTAAAGTAATATAAGACATATCATTAGCAGATAGTATAAAATTCAACAAACTAACACACTGTGTCAGTAGATAGCAGGATTTGGTCATTAATGCATACCAACTCTCTTACCTTTTACTCAATTCGTAAATGATTTCTCATGAATATAGTTGACATGATAAACATTTTTAAAGGTTTGCTACTGAGTTCAAAGAAGTTTCTTGATCTATTGACACAAAAGGTACTTATCATTGAGATTTGAGACTATCAAACAGCTATATAGTTGAGGGAGCTGGCACTTCACTGAGTACCACCTCATACATGAGACCCCTTGAATACACAGCAGTAAGAGAAACATTAATTACACAAAGTCAAATGAAAACATTAACTTGATTTGAGTCAGTGCAGCTTCTTTCCTCAAGACCTTACTCTTGTTTGTGTCTGTTGTGAACAATAAGGCCAATACATGTATTAAAAGTTTATCAACATTAGATCAATTCTGATAGCTACATGTATTCAAGATTTAGCTATAATAATGAAACTTGAATTATATAATATTTATGAAAATAACTGTTTTTAACATATATATATATATATATTTATATATGCACAATACTTATACTTTAATATATACTGTATGACATTGGTCCTATTATTTGTTAACTAAGGACATAGATTTAGAATTTTGTATTATCCATGTTAATATCACCATCTATTATTGGTAGAGGTTTTAGTGGTTGTTGATGTTTGTGTGTGTCAATTAATGTCTTCTCTTGTGATTGTAGAGTATCCTTTATGACTGAGATGGCAAACAGTGACTTAATTCCAATATACTGAAGTGTGGGATGAAGAAAGACAGTTTGCCAAAATTGTTGTGTTAGTTCTATCCAGTTATGTTGAGATAGTTCTTTGTTGACATTTTCACATTGTATATGGAAAAACTTCACAGTTGTGTGTGACACTAAAACCTTAGAAATAAGACATAGTCCTTGTTCATAGAACAATGGTGTCATTATTTGTTTTCTCTCTCCATAACTACAACCACTAGATGTATATGTTTGATCTAGTATGAAGTTCACTTTAATTTCTGTGAGTATTTCCATGTTTTTGATAACATTAAAGAAAGATTTTATCTGTTCATAGTTAGTATTTGACAGTGGAATGGGTACACTCAACTCTTGTAGACTGGTGTTGTGTGAGAGACCAGTTGTTAGGAATGACAAGTAAGTACTGGGAATGGTATTAATGAAGTCACTGATAAGAATTTCAAGATATTTTACTGTTCTGTTTAGTATCAGCATATCTTGTAAACTAGGACCTACACTGTCAAACATGTCTGTATTCTTCATTTCCACTCTCAAAGTCTTAAGTGTGGTATTACTCTGTAGAATAGTAAATAGCTCAATAACACTGTCAACTGCATCTAATGATAGTTGAAGTTGTTGTAGATTGGAATGACATTGAAATAATAGAGTTTGTGGACATGGATCATGTAGTATAAGACAGTGTAGTCCCCTGATATGTTGAGTAAGTGTTGATGTTAGTCGATGAGGTCCTTCAATTTCTAAAGCAGTAAGTGGTATATTCACCTCTATTATATTCAGTGATGATATAAACTGAGCAGGTAATCTCAGTTTAAGAGCTTGTAGTGTGTGGTTATCCCGTAGTAAGTGTTTAACTGTTTCTTCATTTCTTTCTCTCTTTTTACGTAAAAAACGACCTTCCCATTTTAATGAAAGAGTTTGAATTGATTTGTTTTTAGTTACTCCTTTAATCACACTATCAACTATATCCGTACATCAGAGAGAAGTGGCTCACTGTTAACATTAGTTGTAACATCTAGTACAAGTTCCTGTAATGTGCTGTTGATGTATAAACTTTCTTCCAATTCTGTTAAGACGCTTTTGTCTACCTGCAAATAGCCTTCCCTTGTTCCTACCCAGTATACTGTATTAAAGTGTAATATCTTCAAATTTGGTTGTTTTATTAAATCCAGTAGTATTTTAGAAACATCAGGTAGATCCAGTGGTGTGTATGGACGTAATGAAATATAACATTCATGAAGGTTGTGTGCAAATGATGACTGATATAATCTCACTAGGTTTTTTTTAATCATTGGGTCATGAATCCATTCACTAATCTCTAAGTTCTTTGACTTAACACTGGTCGTCAATGTATTAGCAAAGAATTGTACTTCCCATCCTTTTAGCTTTAGGTCCAAATAATTCCATGTTATGTTAGAGTTGTTCAAGAAAAAGCCAAGACACAATATATCAAATAGTGATGATTTTACTCTGTGGATACAAAATGAGTGATTCTTTATAGATTGTGACAATATTTGACATAATTTGATGTTCTGTGATTCAAACAAGAGATGGATGAGAAGAGTATCCCTTTCATCACAGAAAGGATAATAACAATGTGGTTTAATAATTGTTGAATTCTGTCTGAAATGAAAGTAGTATGAGGCATCAGGTCCAAACAATGGTTTTCTCTTACATTGAAGATCAAGTACTTTGTTAAAATATTGTTGATAGCTCTCATGTTCAAGGTGAGTCAGACCTGCAATAAACCTAAGACACATTCTAAAGTGATCATTATCAAAGTATTCTGCAAATACTTCTTCTGTCTTCTCATATTTAGCTATCCACCATGCTCCTAGAAATTCTTGGATACTCAAGTGAAGGAATTGAAAACTCTCTTCATCATAAACAGAAAATGTTGTCATTAGTCCAAAATAGCCTTCCTTCACTGAGTGATCAAAAGACTGATGGAGTTGAACTAAAGAAAATCTCATTTTTGGATTGCTTTCTTTCAAACTGAGGTAAGCAAACTGACACATTTCTTTGAATGGTACATCCACAACTGATGGTAGATGATGAAGGCTGTGTAGTTGTCTTGGTTCAATATTGTGAGTACTCTTAATTTCAACATGTCTCCTAATAGTTTGTAGGATAAAATTCTCATACAATTCTGTAAGTGTTATTGGTAACTGTCCATTTGACTTACGATAGACTAAAATGACTAAAGAACAAATTAGTGGTACATAACACAATGACTGGACATCACCTCGTATTTCAAGATCTTGGATGAGTTTTTCTGCTAATTGTGGTTCCTTTTCCAGTGTTCCTTTAACCACTTCATTAATTTCCTTTTCAGAAAATCCTATGATTTCAATATGTCTGTTAACTGAAAATATTTTCAACAGTGAGTAAGAGGCATAGCTACGAGAGGTAACAATTACTGAACATGTGGCTAGTATCTCTCTACGAATTATTCTAGCTGCTAGTGAAGATTGTCTGAGATCTGTACTTAATTCATCCCAGCCATCAAATATTATCAGTAGTCCTTCTCCCTCCATAACTGTCATCCACTCAACAAGTTTTGTGACTGTTGGACTTTGGTAAACAGACAGATCTGCAAATGTGCTAGCTTGAGCCACCTTGTCATTTCTGAGAGGACAGTAAAGTACCAAGTTGTATTGTCCATGTGTGAGTTCTCCTTTAGCCCACATATTTAATAATTTACGACAAAGTGTTGTTTTACCAATACCAGGAGGACCATCAACTACTACTCTAAGAGACTGACGACTATCACATGGTTTAAGAACATCCTGGATATCTATCAATTTATCTTGAGTAACTTGATGTATTTTATCAACTTGTCCTCTTAACATACACCATTGTTTCTGTAGTATTGTTTGAGGAGTGGCATGTCTGTCTTGTGTTTGTAGTAGTGCTAATCTTCCAAAGAAATCTTGTCCAACTGGTGGTGGCCAGTCTGTAGGGACAATAGGTTGGTATTTGTATTGGTCTATCATGATGTTGCAATATCGCTGAACATCAGGGTGTATTGAACTGGTGGGTGGAGCATCATTGGACATTGGACATTGAACATTGGGGTGTATTGAATTGGGTTGAACTATGTTAGCTAGAAAAGATAACTTTATTCATAAAAACACAGCAAAATTAATGTAAACATACCATAATTGTTATCTTCCATGTTTAATTTCTTTCTCATTTCATAAGCAGTGTTTCTCTCTCCACAGTCATTAACAGCTCTCACTAACTCTTCCCATGATGGCTGACTGGAATGAGTTATCCACCAATCCAAAGCTTCCTCTAAGATAAGATTATAGTTATCACTTATCCGACCTGATTCTCTTAGCCTCTTTCTCTCATCAAGAGACACTTGAAGGAACTGAGCCAGTCTTTCCCAGTGGCTAAAGACTTGAAAACCACATTTATGAAGTAGCAGGAATGCATTGTTTGAAGTTAGTAGTTCATAGCCTGCAAATTAAATGTACATTTACTGCTTTGTATTACTGTCTGACATTTAAAACATACTAGGTGTTCCTATAATTGTGTGTGTCACCTGTGTATGTACAATGTATGCATGTTGACTTGGATTGTTATTTCTATTGTTGTAAGAAATACTTAAAGCAGCGATTACTTAAACCAAGGATGTGATGGCACAATCTAGGTTACTAAAATATGTGATGGAAGTGAATGAAGGAGACCACAAACAATACAGGATATAGAATGCTATTAAAAAATTATCAAGTGATTTGTTCAATTATGAAGTTTTGTTGTTTATGTACTTATTTTACGAGATAAATAATTAAACCTTAAATCCTAACTTGTTTGCAGAATATATCAATAAAGTCAACATGTGATGTTGTACATAGAACTTGCTTGTATATGACTACTAGTTAGTTACAAATACTTCATTGAAATAGTATCCATTTCTTGTTGATGTCTTCTATTATGATTACTTTTGGCTTCTTAATTGGATTTAAGTATAAAGTTACACTATTTTTGGTATTATACAAAACAATTAAGAGATATTATATGTAACCACAATGTAACCAGAATCCTGATTGCATTATTAAATTATTCCTTATACTCTAACATGTGATTTACTATTTTTAGCAAACATATGGTTACATGGAGTAGGATCCATTTAAAATTATGACAAATTGCTAACTTCTGAGATCTAAACAATAATTATTAATTGTAAATATAATGCAATTGTTGATTAAGCTGTCTATGTAAATATACTTTCCTAGACTATAATTATTGGACATTTGAAGTTATAGATGATACTATTGCTATCACTGTCTTCATACATTGTATTATGTTTACCTGTTATAGGTCCAGGGTTGAGTTCAATATCACCTGATAAAATGAGAAGTAAAAGAAACAAGACTAGAGAGAAGATCAGGTTACCACTACACTCATCAACTGGTCCTCCAGACCATAGTGACTCCATCCATTCTGAGATATCGATAGTGATTCCCTTTTTACTAGTATATGGTATCTGATGATAATACCATAATCCAATAGTAACTCTCCGTTGACAAATATTGATCATGAGTACAACTTTGTTCGAAGAAAGTGTGAACACACAAAACAAAGTATGAGGAATTCCCATTATATAACCACTATATGGTATTAGTTTACAAAATATACCTATTTAGTTTAATTGAGATTAGTCCGCCCATTATTAATATACATCAACATGATATGTTTTCTATAATTATACAAAATAAGATTAAAATAAATGAAGGAAGATGTATAGGTAGCTAATGATTCCCTGACATCAAAATGGACATTACAGGTGCTATATTCTGGTTTGAAGTTACATGACATGTACCAACAATCTGCTAATCCACAACAATGCTGGTTGACTAAAGACCACAGGTTATTTAATTTAATCTTAGGACAATAACAAAGACATATAAGGTTAATAGCAGCATCATTATACTGATCAATGTATAATAGGTGGACTTTCCAGATTGTTTGTACTTTATTGGCAGGACAAGACTTAGGACTTAGGACTAGCTGAATGCATTGTCAATATTATTTGATATTAAAATTGATGTATCACTGAATATTAGCCCCCATTCCTGGTTCTGGTAAAGAAACAAGTAATTGATGTCAATAAATTGGTAATATTAATACATGATAGCTTGATCAATTTTCTGTGTTCATGATATTAGGTTTAGGAATTTTAGATTTCAATAGACAATAATACTTTTAGTAACTAGAACGTAAGGCTTTGAGGTTATTAAAGGTTGAGCTTTTATATCCTCAAAGATGGAGCTAGGCTAACAAATACCCCCCCCCCCACAATCTATAATTAAATGAAACCAGCTGTAATTTGATGAGCAGTCTTGCTATTGCCTCTTCTATTAACAAAAATACACAAAAATGAATACACCTATTAATTCGATATTCCTTAAATAAGTGCATATCTTGACTTATTAGTGGATACAGATTATGGTTGACTGATACTCTCATATGTAAAAGATATTGATCATGAAATAACTTATTGCAGTTCTTTGAGGTTAACTACACCTCAGAAAGGAGCAGAAAGGGTTTCTCCTTCAGTGCTCCCTACAACAACAAATTCAGTTAGTTTATAAACTGAAATGTCAATATTTATTAAGGAATGAAAACACAACCAAAGTGTAACTAATGTGTAAACAAATTTGTATATTATTTCAAACTGTTATAATTATGATAAAAACATTTTTTCATCACATTACTACAATCTAACATGTCAAACTGTTTCCAAATATGTAGAAGGACTCTCTACCATCATTCAAAATATCAAAGAGCAATGCCATATTAGTATCCATGGAATGACTACTAATAGCAGCTGAGTTTCCTAACAGTCATGTATTGGTTTAAACTATAGACTATATATTTCTTTTAAAACCTATTCTTAACTCTAGTGACAACAGTTTATAATTCTCAAAGAGTTGTTCAGTAGATTTAACCAATACAGGTATCACTATAAAAGCTATCTATCTCATCCCCTTTTCACCCAGAGTGTGTGGCAGTCTGTGGATGAGACTAGTAAAAGCTGTTTGGTTGATTATGTAACACAACTTTGTATGTAATTATTTGATGCAAACTAACAATAAACATCATACTGTTTTTAATACCAATGAACTAACAGATTGACTGTTTAGTAAATTAATAATCAAAACACTATAATGCTTACTGTCAGTTTGCATCAAATATTTACATATAACTTGTATAACTATATGTCAGCTGATTTGTGAAAGGGGACCACTTCTGTTAAAAAATCTCAATAGCATGCAGTTGTTGTGTACAAACCATACATTTTTCAGTGGATGTTTACTAAATTATATCTTAGTTTTAAAAAAATAGATAAATTAAAATGTAAAATTTAGTGAGCATTTTATTTAAAAATTGCTTACATACATGCAAGTTCTTTAATGGTTTGATAGAAGTAGTCCCTTTTCGTAAATCAGGTCACATAATATTGGTTAATCATCAATCAGTTTTTACAATGAGAGCCATTCTATATACAACAACAACTTTGTTTGCTAACCAAACCTTTTTCAGTTTCATAACTTTTCTTAACAAATCATACCAAGTTATCAACAATAAAAAAATAATTAAATCGATTGGCAAAACAATCAGGCTGCTCAACAAGACTACAAAGTACTTAAGATACTCCTTTCTTTTAAGTGCTTTGGCTACCATTGAAAAGATGTTCCCACTAATGATTTTTTATTTTTCAGTGGATCTTTTCTTCCTTCTTGTCTCAACAGACAGTTCACGTGGCATGATGATAACCATTAATAAAGTAAGTGGTCAAGATAATGCTAGTTGCATTAAAAGTCCTCCATCACATCCTTGTCAAACTATTGACTATGTTGTGAGCAATATTAAAATAACTAACAATGTTAGCATTTATCTTGAGTCTGAACTTGTATCACTTAAGACTGTTGTGACATTTAACAATTGGAATAATGTCACAGTCTATGGAACAGGTCCTAACGTAACTACAATAAAATGTGAATTAGATGATGATGGTGATAAAGCAGGTCTTGTCTTTGAAAATTCTCAAGGGGTTCAGTTAAGAAAACTAACTATTATGAATTGCTCTGTGTCTAAAAATTTCACTGATACATTTCCTTATCAAAGTGGTCTTATCATAATCAATACAACTGGTATCAATATGCAGAATATCTTTGTTGTTGAAAATAATGGATTTGGTGTTGTACTGATAAACAATGAAGGAGTCATCAACATAAATTCTTCACTATTTTCAAACAATTCATTAGATCCTACTCTAGACCATATTCATGGAGGTGGTGGTATGTTTATTATTGTATCAGCATGTAGTCCAATATCCACACAATGTCCTACACATGTACATCTTACTATAGGAGATGGAAACTATACAATTTTAAACTCAAACTTTACACACAATAGTCGTATCAAACCTAATATTACTGGACAGTGGACAGTGTCATATGGAGGTGGATTAAATATATTTTTGAGATGGGGTTCAGAAGAGAATGTTTTCCAAATTTTAAACAGTTTATTTGATAGTAACACAGCAGTTGGAGGAGGAGGAATGGGTCTAGCTATTAGAGACACAGCTAATAATAACAAGATAACAATAGATAATTGCTGTTTTCATTACAATAATGGCAGCGAATATGGAGGAGGAGGGGGAGGTATAAAAGTGAGTATATATGCCATTAATCAAATAAACAGTCCATACAACAATACTATCATCATTAACAAGTGTAACTTCATCGCTAATACTGCAATTTATGGAGCAGGAACCAGTCTTTTTGCAAGTTCAAGATTAAAAAATTCATATACCAACATGCTCATCTTCAGCTTTTGTATATGGCATTCCAATCATTCTCCTATAAGTGGAGCTGTTGATATTGCTCCTGATGTCCGTCAGCAAACAGACTCAAACTTCATTGTAGAACCTCTCTTTAAAAATTGTCAAATAATTCACCACAATCCAAACCCTATAAAAAGTGATGATTCCACTCTTTTTATGGAAAAGGGAATATTTCTGATAACAAAACTGAAAGTCTACTTTGAAGGACAAACAATATTTGTACACAACCATAACACAGCTTTGTGTCTTATTTCAGCTATTGTGATAATTAAGAGTGGATCAGAAGTCACATTTTATAATAACAAAGGCAGCAAAGGTGGAGCAATAGCACTGCAAGAATTCTCAATTATTCATTATGAAAATAATGTCGCTTTTAATTTTACTCATAACATAGCTAGTTTAGTAGGAGGAGCTATTTATGTCTCAAATCAGGAAGAACATCTTTCCTTTGCATCACACACTTGTTTCCTTCAAAGTACCAATAAACGTGGAGCTCAAAATGTGACTTTTCATTTCCAAAATAATCTATCTAAAAATATTAATCATTCCATTTATATGGTTGCATTACATCCCTGCCAAAATGCTTGTGAACCACCTATCCCACCTAACGTTAACCCTTTCAATGATAACAATGATAATTGTTTGGGTCAATTTTACTTCAATGATCAACAATCTTTTGAAGTACTAACTGAAGTATCTGATATCAAACTTAATGCTTCTATGATAACAGTCATACCAGGAAGAGCAACATATTTACCAGTTGAATTTAGAGATGATCTTGGACATGACGTTACACTGATAACTGTGTGTTTTGCAGAAATTGATCATAAACAGCGACACCATAGTGTTCATCTTGATCCATTATCAAATGTCATTACAAATAATCAAATTATACTACATGGTCAACCAAGTAATTATAAACAAGGGACAGTCATCTTGACTCCTATTGGCACAAGAGGTTCACAAGTCAAAATCCATTTTAATATATCTCATTGTCCTCCAGGATATGTCAACCATAAGGGTAGTTGTCAATGTTCTGCAACAATGGACAGTACTCACTGGTACAATGGTATACTGGGATGTAATGACACAGCAATGGCTGCACTTGTTACACCAGGTTTTTGGATGGGGTATATTGGAGATAGAGAACGTGATGAGTCTGCAGACAACTTGTACACTAGTGACTGCCCTTTGGGATATTGTAATGTGTTCTACCAAGTTAATGAAAATTCTAATGGACGTTTCAGTCAAGTAAAATCAAATCCAACAAAAAATGATCTAGAGGGTGTTATTTGTGCTCATAACAGACGAGGGACATTATGTGGTGAATGTGTCCCAGGTACATCAGTATACTATCACTCTAGTTCTTATCAATGTAACAAAAACAACAACTGTCATCTTGGCTTTTTATTCTATACAGTATCAGAGTTAATACCAGTAGTTGTATTATTTACTATTGTTCTCTATTTTGATATTAGCTTTACCAGTGGATCTGCTTATAGTATTGTCTTTATGGCACAACAGTTTAGAAGTCTTGAAATAACAGTTCAAGGTGCTATACATTATCAAAGTCAAAGTCTCTTAACAATAGCGAATGCTTTGTACAACATCTTAAACCTCAACTTCTTTACCATTGATAAACTATCATTTTGTATTTGGTCTGGTGCTACTACTCTTGATACATTGATAATGAAATATGTATCAATAGTTTTTGCCATTAGTCTAGTACTGTTACTAGTATACTTACAAGACTATTGTTTCTCAAAGTGTAGATGTGGACGACGTAGCTCAGTTGTACAGGGACTAACAGCATTTTTAGTAATATGCTACTCACAGTGTACATATGTGACATTTAATATCCTCAACCAAGAAACACCAAGAGGGATGGGAGGCAAGCATACAAGCAAAGTTGTATTTTTATCTGGAGAGATACCATATTTTAGAGACAAACATCTCTACTATGCCATACCAGCTGTTGTATGTTTATGTCTTATTGTAATCCCTATTCCTCTAATTCTTCTCTTTGATCCTCTTCTTTTGAGAATTGAAGATCGTATCA
The DNA here is from genome assembly GCA_963965975.1 of Xestospongia bergquistia. Lineage (NCBI taxonomy): Eukaryota > Metazoa > Porifera > Demospongiae > Haplosclerida > Petrosiidae > Xestospongia > Xestospongia bergquistia. The sequence continues at coordinate 4,802,866 of OZ014420.1, read as the reverse complement.
GTTGGTGCTTTTATCGAAAACCATGGACTCACATACGTGATCGTTTTAAACCACTTCTGGATTCTTTTCAAGGTTGCTTTAAAGATTGTTTTCGTTGTTTTGCAGGTTTGTTTTTTTGTTATCATCTAGTGATACTTATTGCAAGATTTGCCGTCTCAATGAACACACTTCAATATTACTATGGATTGGAGATTATATTGATTCTAATATTAGTTCTACAAGCTATTGTACAACCATTCCATGACATCACTCATAATATCATTACAGTCCTCTCCTTTTGTAACTTGGTAGTTATTAATTTAATAACTATTAGAGTTTACTCATCTGTATCAAACAAAGGTTATACTACAGAGACTCATATATTGCAATGGATACAGACAATATTTGTTTATATGCCTTTATTGGTTGCTACAATTTGGTTGATGAAGAAAAAGATAAGGAAATGTTTTATGAAAGTGAAATGTCTCAAGAAGTCATTGTATCAATCAGATAATAAAGAGCATGAAGTTAGTTTGATATATGATAGAGATGAGAGATATGGCTCAATGGAGGTTGATGGTCATCGTTGACATTGTTAAGGACAATCATAAAACAATGTATTGGGTGTGCTTATAATACAATAGTAGTGATTATATGTTATTAGTAGAGGTAGTGTGTACAATTATATTTATTATTAGTAGGGGTCAGCTGTGTTTTCAAGTCAATAACAGAATTTTATATTTTACTAGTAGTTTGTTTTGGTAGTGTGTGCTATTTGATTCAAATTATCAGTAATTAATTTTATATAATTAACTTATTGTTGATTGTTATATTATTGAACATTTAATATCTACATAAATGAATCTAAAACACTAGGCAAAAGGGGGGGGGGGCTACTAGAATTACTATTTTTGATGATACAGCATTTTATTTCTGATACTATACAGACATAGATACTTATTTCATGTTTATTATTCATTCAGAGATAGATACTCTGTCATTTTTATTATTTGTGTGTTCACATCTTAAGATACAGTATTGACTCATACTTTTTATAAATTGGATCTATTTCAACCTGCTAAACAAAGGATTTGTGTGATTTCATAGAGAAAGAGAGAGAGAACAGCTTGTCACATTTTATGTACATAATTTATACCTGTTTTTTTCAATTTATGAATATTTTTAGGAGAATGCCTTGAATGGAGTGAATTTATTTTAACTTCTTACTTTATGATTTAGGCACTAAATTTTAGGATATGGGTTTGAGGTCATTAAAGGTTGGATTTATTATCACTTATATAATCATTAAAAATGGAGATACACTGACAGATACCCTTACAATTAATATTAAATGACATCAACTGGGACGTGGTCAAGATAATACTAGTTGCATTAAAAATCCTCCATCTTCTAATTCTTTTCTTTGATCCTATTCTTTTTGAGATTTGAAGATCATATCAGTTGGTGCTTTTATCGAAAACTATGAACTCACATACATGATCGTTTTTAACCACTTCTGGATTCCTTTCAAGGTTGTTTTAAAGATCATTTTCATTGTTTTGCAGGTTTGTTTTTTGTTATTGCCTGTTGATACCTGCAAATATTGTCATTTCAATTAACACACTTCAATATTACTATATATATATTGGAGATTATATTGATTCTAATATTAGTTCTACAAGCTATTGTACAACCATTCCATGACATCACTCATAATATCATTACAGTCTCTCCTTTTGTAACTTGGTAGTTATAATTATTAGAGTTTACTCATCTGTATCAAACAAAGGTTATACTACAGAGACTCATATATTGCAAATGGATACAGACAATATTGGTTATATGCCTTTATTGGTTGCTACAATATGGTTGATGAAGAAATTGATAAGGAAATGTTTCGTGAAAGTGAAGTGCCTCATAAAGTCATTGTATCATCCAGATGATAAAGAGTATGAAGTTAGTTTGATATATTATAGAGGTGAGATATATGGCTCAATGGAGGCTGATGGTCATCGTCAAGGACAATCATAAAACAATGTATTGGGGTATGTTGCTAATACAATAGTAGTGATTATATGTTATTAGTAGAGGTAGTGCGTACAGTATTTATTAGTAGTAGGGGTCAGGTGTGCTTTCAAATCAATAATAGAATTATATATTACTAGTAGCACTAAATGGCTTGCTATACTTTAGTCTATAAAAATATAACCTCTTATATATATTTTATTCTATAGTAAAAATATTTTAAGTTAACGTAAATCACCCAAACATAACTAACATAGCATTACAATGAACTAACTATAGATTGATGTAAGTTCAGCTTATACATGGCTGTCACTGATTGTTTGCTCAGATGGCTATCAACACTGTATCATTACCTGAACCCCAAATAATTAAAAAGCTCAAGTGATACTGCTTTAAGAATTAAAGTAGTATATATAAATAAATATATATATATATATACTATTATACATTGTATGTTATATGTGGAGGATCGTAGTAGTCACGCTCAATAGTAGTAGACTCTCTGTATCTTCATTGTCAATCATTTATTGATCTGACACTAACTACTGTATACCTACATGTATCATGTATTATGCAATTTGACTAGTACAAACATATTGGATGTTTCAGATGATTAAAACTTCAAAAAATCTGAACATGTATTATATAATAGAGTTTGTGCACACTACTTGCACTCTAATTCAAATTTTAAGAATGATATGAAATGTTCTAGTAGTCCATGATGGTGTAGTTATGTAGTTTTCGGTGTGATAGCCATATGATGTGGTAAAAGCAATCCCTATATACTCAAGTGAGGGATAGAGGTCAAGTGTTCCCAAAAATTCTTCTTGTAACCAATCCATACAAGATACTGTGTCGTAGCATTGTAAGTGAAGAAGTCTTATAGATGGATGTGATTCTAACAATTTAGTAATAAGAGGTAGTCTCTGTTCCTGAAGGATTCGAGTCGCTGTCTGTTCCCTCTTAAGACAATCACTAGGCATAAATGAGTCATATGACTGAGCTAGTACAAAGTCAAGTTTAAGTTCTGTGAGCATGTTTTTGTGAGAGATAACTTTAAAGAGATCTGCAAGCTGTTCATAGTTAGTACTTGAGAAGGGAATCGCTATATTCAACTCTTTTAGGCTAGTGTTATGTGAGAGACCAGTTGTTAAAAATGACAAGTAACTAGTGTAATTAGGTGTAGTATCAAATCCAATTAAGTCAATCTCCAGACAATCTTTTGCTTGATTTAGAGTTAACATTTTCTGTAAGCTAGGACCAATTCTTTCAAAAATTGAGTTGTTTTTTGATACATTCGTTCTCAAAGCCTTAAGTGTAGTATTAGTCTGTAGAATAGTAAATAGTTCAATAACACTCTCAGTTGTGTCTAGTGATAGTTGAAGTTGTTGTAGATTAAGATGACATTTAAATAATAGAGGAAGTGGATACAGTTGATGTAATATAAGACTGTATGTTCCTTTCGAAAGTAACACCTTCAGTTGATGTTGATGAAACCCTTTAATCTCCAGAGCAGTGAGTAGTGTGTTCACTTCTACTATATCCAGTGATGGGATGAGATAATCATTTATGTTTAGTTTAAGAGCTTGTAGTATATGATTGTCTCTTAGTAAGTGTTTGATAGTCTTACTTGTTAGTGGATTATACTCATCTGGTATAGTTTCCAATCCAAAGAGTGTTTCTTTGGACAAACAAGTAAATGAAAATGTTTGAATTGACTTATTTCTGGCAACTCCTTTAATCACACTGTTGACTATGTCAGCAAAATTAACAAGAGTACAGTAATCACCAGGTTGAAGTTCAAATTCTATATCAATATTCAGTTCATGTAAGGTAACATTAAACTAATATCTATAGTGAAATATAATACATTTAGATGCTGTTTTATTAATACCGAAAGTACTGCAGCCATTTGATATACATCAAGTTCTAATAGTGGATCCGGATATGAGGCAAAGGTAATATAATATTCTTGAAGGTTGTGAAAGGAAGTAATTATATCTACTTTCTGATAAAGTGGTAAGGTTATCTCTACTTCTAGTCTTTTACATTGATTCTGGTTCATTAATGTAGAAGCAAGGAGTTTCATTTGTAGTCCATTTTGTTCCAAATAGTTCCATGCCATGTTTGAGTTATTGAGGAAAAAACTCAGACATAATAGGTCAAACAATGTTAATGTAAAATCAACTCTATGGAGACATAGTGACTGGTTCTTCATGGATTGTGCTAATGTATGACATAATGTTGTGTTCTGTGATTCTTACAAGAGATGAAGGAGAAGAATATCCAATTTATCAGAGACATTATATACGCCATGTGCCTTTACATGTGTCTGGTTGAAATGAGAGTGATAATGTACTCCAAATCCAAACAATGGATTCTTTATACATTGTAAGTCAAGTTGTTTGTTAAAATATTGTTGATAGCTATCATGTTCAAGGTGAGTTAGACCTGCTATAAACCTCAGACACATTCTAAAGTGATAATTATCAAAATGTTCCACAAACACTTCCTCAGTTTTCACATATTTAGCTATCCACCATGCTGCTAGAAACTACTGGATACTGAGATGAAGAAATTGATAGCTCTCTTCATCATACATAGTAAATGTTGCCATTAGTCCAAGATAGTTTTCCTTCACAGATTGATTAAGAGACTGATAGAGTTGGTCTAAAGAAAATATCATTCTCGGATTGTTTTCTTTCAAGTTCATGTATGCAAACTTACAGATTTCTTGGAAACATTCATCCATAACTGATGGTATATGATTGAGGTTGTGTAATTGTTTAAGTTGAACATCTTGAACATTGTTAATTTTCATATGCCTTTTGATAGTTTGTAGGATATCAGTCCTTTAGCATACAGTATATTAGTTACACTAGTAAGGATAGGAGTAATGATACCACTAAGGTCAGCAGAATGAGTACGAAATAGTTCACTTGGAGTAACTGTGTCTACACAATTGTACTAATGGCATATGTATATTAACATTAAACCAGTTACCTTCATTCCTAATATCTAGTCATTTTATCATTATAACAGCTATATCCTTATCTCAACAGTTCTCAACAGCTGAGATGAGTTCTTCTCAAGAGGGGTCAGCGCTGTTTACAATCCACCATTGCAAACCTTCATCTAAAGCAAAGTGGTAGTCTTGATCACTGCTGGCTGTTGTCTTGAGTCTTCTCCTCTCCTCCAGTGAGACACCTACTAGACTAGTGACTTGAGTCCATTTATCTTTAACAACAAAACCACTCTTAACAAGAAGTCTTAGAGCATTACTTGATGTCAATTCTATTGAAGTAAATGAGACATAGTCCCTGTATCAGTTATATGTTTTAATGTTTACCTGTTTTAGGTCCAGGATTGAGTTCAATATCACCTGATAAAATGAGGAACAGTAAGAGAAACAAGACTAGAGAGAAGGTCAGGATACTACCATCCTCATCTCCTAATCCTCCAGACCATATTGACTCCACCCATTGTGAGATATCAGTAGTAGTTCCCTTTTTAGTAGTATATGATATCTGATGACAATACCATAACCCAATACTAACTCTCCATTGACAGATATCAATCATGTCTAGAAGATAGGTGAGCAAGTTAAAAACAATGTTAAAGTCCACTCGCGTTCACTTTGCACCCGGAAGTAATGCGTGGGAAAGGATGAAGATAGGTTGGAGGGCGTTTCCTTTAAAACAACTCGTATTCTTACAGCAATTCAAGGAAGGTTTTGTTTTGTGTTGGTGAGCTAATAGTAATCACTATTACAGTACCAGTAAAATGCAATAATTGATTTTAAATCATTTTTAGTGTACAGACCAATAAATACATTATAACAAAATAATATTGTATGTAAAAGTACAAACAAGACATCAAGACCTCCAATTCCATCAAGTTCTGATTGACCACTCAATAAAGTAACTAAAAAGTACAACATTTTTGAAGACAAGAAAAAGGACCAGAAATCAACACAATACAGAGTACTTGACAGGATATCCAAGGCAACAAGTGTGAAGAGAGAAAGAAGTATTTACAGTTAGGAGGTTCAGTCTTTATGGAGAATTTTCAAAGAAATATAATTTAGCTATAAAAAGAGATAACAAATGGTACATTTACAAACAACACAATATAATTGAACAGCAACACACATACTTGAAAACAATTCAACAACTTCAATAATTGTCTTATTGTGTCATTGAAGTTGTTGAATTGTTTTAAAGTATGTGTGTTGGTGCTCAATTATATTGTGTTATTTGTAAATCCATGGTTCATCCATGTAAATAATTGTCTTATTGTCTCATTGAGGTTGTTGAACTAATATGACATAAATGGTTCTATAGTGACAATGAAACAAATATCAAACTTGATCAAACTGTGAAGATATAATGTCTATCATCATTTCCCTGGAGTTATAGATACAATATACCAGTATTATCTGTCAATTAAATGAAGGTAGAAATAGATTTGTGACATTTGTGTACAAGTTTATGACACTAGTTATGTTTTTCTAAGATTACAATGCAGACACTATTCAGCTACAAATAGTTGTTTTGTAATGAATGTAGCATGTTCTGAGAAGAATTAAATGTTAAATTGTTATTGCATGGTTATCACTGTCTTCCTTAACAAATCCACTAGTTATCCTATTCCTCTTGTATTTAAAGTACAAATGCTCACATTTACAACTGAAGAAGACCATTATATTACATAGTTGAAATATTTGATGTTCTTTCTACCAAGTTGTCTATACAATTAATTAATAATCATGTGACATTCTTTACTAGAAAGAAATTTACTGTCTTGTCATTGTATTAATTGTCTTGACAAGAATTTTTTAAGACTAATTATATATTATTGTTGTCATTATGATGTGATGTTGATGTTTACCTAGATATATAAGTCCACTCTTTGTATTTATGCACATTATTATATTTAAGACTGCTGTGTATTGTGGGTAGTTTGTGGTATAGGACTTTTTTATGATATGTAACAATCATTTCCTATGTAAGTTTCTATATAAGCTAGTAAGGCAATATTATTTATACTGTTTTGCATATGTATAAACAGCGTGTTTGAGTAATAATTTAATTTTTTTATTAGAAGCCTGTTATTAATCAAATGATGATAGTGAGATAACTGAAGCAACAACATTTAATGGAAGGATATAGCTTAAAGTAATATGAGACATATCATTAACGGATAATAGAAATCCAACAAAAGTAGAGACACTGCGGCAGTAAACAACAGAAACTTAATGCAGTCATACAGAAGAATAGGTCTAGAAGGTCATCAGATGAAATAGAATGATAGCAGAGATATCTTTGTTCATGAATGAATAACAACCCTCTTATCTTTACTCAGTTCATGTTGGTCTATGAATGATGTCTCATGTACATAGTTGACATGACAAGAATTTTTAAAGGTTTGCCACTGAGTTCCAGGAGGTTTCTACATCTATTAACACTCAAGGTACCATATTGAGATTTGAGGCCATCAAGCAGCTGTATCATTGGTGGAGCTGGTACTTCTCTAAGAACCACCTCATACATGTAGGACCCTTGAATGCACAAAGCAACAAGGGCAGAATTATTACACAAAATAAAAAGAAAACATTAACTTAATTTGAGTCAGCGGCTTCTTTCCTCAAGAACTTACTCTGGTTTAGTCTGTCTGAACAATGAAGCTTATACATGTATTAACAGTTTATCAACTTTAGATCAATGCTAATAGTTGCATGTATTCAAAATTAGCTATAATAATGAAACTTGAATTATATAATAATTATGAAAATAAAGCTATTTTTAGCACACATATACACACACACAGATATATATACGTTTGTACTAATACTTTAATATATACTGTAGGACATTGGTCCTATTATTTGTTAACTAAGGACATAGATTTAGAATTTTGTATTATCCATGTTAATATTGCCATCTATTATTGGTAGAGGTTTTAGTGGTTGTTGATGTTTGTGTGTGTCAATTAATGTCTTCTCTTGTAATTGTAGAGTATCCTTTATGACTGAGATGGCAAATAGTGACTTAATTCCAATATACTGAAGTGTGGGATGAAGAAAGATAGTTTGCCAAAATTGTTGTGTTAGTTCTATCCAGTTATGTTGAGATAGTTCTTTGTTGACATTTTCACATTGTATATGGAAAAACTTCACAGTTGTGTGTGACACTAAAACCTTAGAAATAAGACATAGTCCTTGTTCATAGAACAATGGTGTCATTATTTGTTTTCTCTCTCCATAACTACAACCACTAGATGTATATGTTTGATCTAGTATGAAGTTAACTTTAATTTCTGTGAGTATTTCCATGTTTTTGATAACATTAAAGAAAGATTTTATCTGTTCATAGTTAGTATTTGACAGTGGAATGGGTACACTCAACTCTTGTAGACTGGTGTTGTGTGAGAGACCAGTTGTTAGGAATGACAAGTAAGTACTGGGAATGGTATTAATGAAGTCACTCATAAGAATTTCAAGATATTTTACTGTTCTGTTTAGTATCAGCATATCTTGTAAACTAGGACCTACTCTGTCAAACATGTCTGTATTCTTCATTTCCACTCTCAAAGTCTTAAGTGTGGTATTACTCTGTAGAGTAGTAAATAGCTCAATAACACTGTCAACTGCATCTAATGATAGTTGAAGTTGCTGTAGATTGGAATGACATTGAAATAATAGAGTTTGTGGACATGGATCATGCAGTATAAGACAGTGTAGTCCCCTGATATGTTGAGTAAGTATTGATGTTAGTCGATGAGACCCTTCAATTTCTAAAGCAGTAAGTGGTATATTCACCTCTATTATATTCAGTGATGATATAAACTGAGCAGGTAATCTCAGTTTAAGAGCTTGTAGTGTGTGGTTATCCCTTAGTAACTGTTTAACTGTTTCTTCATTTCTTTCTCTCTTTTTACGTAAAAAACGACCTTCCCATTTTAATGAAAGAGTTTGAATTGATTTGTTTTTAGTTACTCCTTTAATGACACTGTCAACTATATCAGCAATGTCAGAGAGAGGTAGGTCTTGATACTCATTGGGAACATGAGCATCAACATCTAGCACTAGTTCTTTTAGAATGCTATTGATGTATAAACTCTCCTCCAATTTAGATAAAATGCTCTTGTCTATCTGCAAATAACCTTCCCAATTTCTTCTCCAGTATACTGTATTAAAGTGTAATATCTTCAAATTTGGTTGTTTTATTAAATCCAGTAGTATTTTAGAAACATCAGGTAGATCCAGTGGTGTGTATGGATGTAATGTAATATAACATTCATGAAGGTTGTGTGCAAATGATGACTGATATAATTTCACTAGGTTTTTTTTAACCTTTCGGTCATAATTTAGAATCCACTCACTAATCTCTAAGTTCTTTGATTGAACACTGGTCATCAATGTATTAGCAAGGAGTTGTACTTCCTGCCCTTTTAGCTTTAGGTCCAAATAATTCCATGTTATGTTAGAGTTGTTCAAGAAAAAGCCAAGACATAGTATGTCAAATAGTGATGATTTTACTCTATGGAGACAAAGTGAGTGGTTCTTCATGGATTGTGACAATAATTTACATAATTTGATGTTTTGTGATTCAAACAATAGATGGATGAGAAAAACATCCAATTCATCGCAGAAAGGATTATAACAGTGTGGTTTAGTAATTGTTGAATTCTGTCTGAAATGAGAGTAGTATGAGGCATCAGGTCCAAACAATGGTTTTCTCTTACATTGAAGATCAAGTACTTTGTTAAAATATTGTTGATAGATCTCATGTTCAAGGTGAGTCAGACCTGCAATAAACCTAAGACACATTCTAAAATGATCATTATCAAAGTAGTCTGCAAATACTTCTTCTGTCTTCTCATATTTAGCTATCCACCATGCTGCTAGAAATTCTTGGATACTCAAGTGAAGGAATTGAAAACTCTCTTCATCATAAACAGAAAATGTTGTCATTAGTCCAAAATAGCCTTCCTTCACTGAGTGATCAAAAGACTGATGGAGTTGAACTAAAGAAAATCTCATTTTTGGATTGCTTTCTTTCAAACTGAGGTAAGCAAACTGACACATTTCTTTGAATGGTACATCCACAACTGATGGTAGATTATGAAGGCTGTGTAGTTGTCTTGGTTCAATATTGTGAGTACTCTTAATTTCAACATGTCTCCTAATAGTTTGTAGGATAAAATTCTCATACAATTCTGTAAGTGTTATTGGTAACTGTCCATTTGATTTACGATAGACTAAAATGACTAAAGAACAAATTAGTGGTACATAACACAATGACTGGACATCACCTCGTATTTCAAGATCTTGGATGAGTTTTTCTGCTAATTGTGGTTCCTTTTCCAGTGTTCCTTTAACCACTTCATTAATTTCCTTTTCAGAAAATCCTATGATTTCAATATGTCTGTTAACTGAAAATATTTTCAACAGTGAGTAAGAGGCATAGCTACGAGAGGTAACAATTACTGAACATGTGGCTAGTATCTCTCTACGAATTATTCTAGCTGCTAGTGAAGATTGTCTGAGATCTGTACTTAATTCATCCCAACCATCAAATATTATCAGTAGTCCTTCTCCCTCCATAACTGTCATCCACTCAACAAGTTTTGTGACTTTTGGACTTTGGTAAACAGACAGATCTGCTAATGTGCTAGCTTGAGCCACCTTGTCATTTCTGAGAGGACAGTAAAGTACCAAGTTATATTGTCTATGTCTAAGTTCTCTTTTAGCCCACATATTTAATAATTTACGACAAAGTGTTGTCTTACCAATACCAGGAGGACCATCAACTACTACTCTAAGAGACTGACCACTATCACATGGTTTAAGAACATCCTGAATATCTATTTGTTTATCTTGAGTAACTTGAGGTATTTTATCAACTTGTCCTCTTAACATATACCATTGTTTCAGTAGTATTGTTTGAGGAGTGGCATGTCTGTCTTGTGTTTGTAGTAGTGCTAATCTTCCAAAGAAATCTTGTCCAACTGGTGGTGGCCAGTCTGTAGGGACAATAGGTTGGTATTTGTATTGGTCTATCATGATGTTGCAATATTGCTGAACATCAGGGTGTATTGAACTTGTGGGTGGAGCATCATTGGACATTGGACATTGAACATTGGGGTGTATTGAACTGGGTTGAACAATGTTAGCTAGAAAAGATAACTCTATTCATAAAAACACAGCAAAATTATAATAAACATACCATAATTGTTATCTTCCATGTTTAATTTCTTTCTCATTTCATAAGCAGTGTTTCTCTCTCCACAGTCATTAACAGCTCTCACTAACTCTTCCCATGATGGCTGACTGGAATGAGTTATCCACCAATCCAAAGCTTCCTCTAAGATAAGATTATAGTTATCACTTATCCGACCTGATTCTCTTAGCCTCTTTCTCTCATCAAGAGACACTTGAAGGAACTGAGCCAGTCTTTCCCAGTGGCTAAAGACTTGAAACCCACATTTATGAAGTAGCAGGAATGCATTGTTTGAAGTTAGTACTTCATAGCCTGCAAATTAAATGTATGTTTTCTGCTTTGTATTACTGTCTGACATTTTAACATACTAGGCATTCCTATAATTATTTGTGTCACCTGTGCATGTACAATGTATGTATGTTGACTTGGATTGTTACATTCTACTGTTGTATAAAATACCTAAAGCAATGATTACTTAAACCAAGGATGTGATGGCACAATCTAGGTTACTAAAATATGTGATGGATGTGAATGAAAGAGACCACAACAATACAGGATAATAGAATGCTATTAAGAAATTATCAAGTGATTTGTTCAATTATGAATTTTTGTTGTTTATGTACTTATTTTACGAGATAAATAAATAAACCTTAAATCCTAACTTGTTTGCAGAATATATCAATAAAGTCAACATGTGATACTGTACATAGAGCTTGCTTGTATATAACTACTAGTTAGTTACAAATACTTCATTGAAATAGTATCCATTTCTTGTTGATGTCTTCTATTATGATTACTTTTGGCTTCTTAATTGGATTTAAGTATAAAGTTACACTATTTTTGGTATTATACAAAACAATTAAGAGATATTATATGTAACCACAATGTAACCAGAATCCTGATTGCATTATTAAATTATTCCTTATACTCTAACACGTGATTTACTATTTTAGTAAACATATGGTTACATGGAGTACGATCCATTTAAAATTATGATAAATTGCTAACTTCTGAGATCTAAACAATAATTATTAATAGTAAATATAATGCAATTGTTGAATAAGCTGTCTATGTAAATATACTTTCCTACACTATAATTATTGGACATTTGAAGTTATAGATGATACTATTGCTATCACTGTCTTCATACATTGTATTATGTTTACCTGTTATAGGTCCAGGGTTGAGTTCAATGTCACCTGATAAAATGAGAAGTAAAAGAAACAAGACTAGAGAGAAGATCAGGTTACCATTACACTCATCAACTGGTCCTCCAGACCATAGCAACTCCATCCATTCTGAGATATTAGTAGTGATTCCCTTTTTAGTAGTATATGGTATCTGATGATAATACCATAATCCAATAGTAACTCTCCATTGACAAATATTGATCATGAGTACAACTTTGTTCAAAGAAAGTGTGAACACACAAACAAAGTATGAGGAATTCCCATTATATAACCACTATATGGTATTAGTTTACAAAATATACCTATTTAGTTTAATTGAGAAAGTCCATTATTAATATCATCAACATGATGTGTGTTTTCTATAATTACACAAAATAATATTAAAATAAATGAAGGAAGATAAATAGATATATAAATTAATGTATAAATAAATGAATATATAGATAGATTAAACAATAAATTAATATCAGATAATTAAATGATAGATTTGATATAAACAGTGTCCTCATATATAAGTGTATTGTATTAAACATCTATTAACATATTTTGTATTATTTCGTACGACTTCCTTGTTATCCAAAGTTTGATGGAAAACTTGGTTGTGGCTAATTAACCTTGTTTAATTTTTCAAAATTTGTGTTTTAATAACCAAGTGACAGTTCTATTATTGGTAGAGGTTTCAGTGGTTGTTGTTATTTGTGTATGTTAATTAATGTTATCTCTTTTGATCTAATATTAATATGTGTTTAACTAGTTTATAATAAAGCTTTTTTCTTAATAAAAGTTCTATCCATTCTGGATTGGAGTAATAGTAACATTCAAGCAAAAATATTTGAATCAATTTCTTTCTTGTTACTCCTTTAATTACACTGTTGACTATATCAGTAATATCAGTAGAAAAAGATGGTATATTATCAACAGAACTTGTAATATGTAGTACTATTTCTTGTAGTGTGATGTTGATGTATAAACATTCATCCAATTCAGATAAAATATCTGTATAAAATCTTGTTTTCCTTATCTGCATCTGTATGTTATATCAAAATGTAGTACCTTTGGATGGTGTAGTTTTATTATGTGCAATAGTACAAAGTAACATTAGATACATCCTGTGGTGTCTCTGAGTATAATGTAATATAACACTCTTGAAGGTTATAAAGAATGATGACTGAATAAATTCACTAATAACTTAATTCATAGCTTTTTGGTCATTTCACCCAAATGTCACATTTATCTCTATAGTCTCTTATATTTAATCTTGTTTATCAATGTACTTGTAAGGAGTTGTACTTACTGTCAATTTGGAGAACCAAAGTCCAAAAATTTCCATGCTGTGTTAGAATTGTTTAAGAAAAATCCAAGACACAGTATGTTGAATAGTGACAAGCTTATTCCATCTAGATGAAGTCAGTGGTTCTTCATGGATTGTGATAATATTTGACATAATTTGATGTTTTATAACTCATATAGCAGTTAAAAGAGAATACCATCCCATTTATCAGAGAGACAAGAATAAGGGTGTTGCCTAACAGTTGCCGAATTTTGGCAGAAATGAAAGAAGTAACACTTCTCAATCCAAATAATTGTCTCCTTTTAGATTGTAGGTCAAGTTCTTAGTTAAAATATTGCTGAATGGACAAGCAATACTACTCCTCACTAATTCACCTACAAGCACAGATGTTATGTGTCTAAAATTAGAATTGACATTGTGAAATTATGACCGTATGAGTAGGAGGCAATGCGAAAATTATAGCACTCATCATTTTCTTATGAACTTCAAGAGCTTTTTATTACATTGCAAATAGATAGATTTAGGTTTTAGGAATTAAATGTGGATATTACTTGGATATTGTTGTTGGAGTTAATACAGATAAATAAAATAAAAGTACTATACTTCACTATAGCCTCTTTTAACAAGCTTTCTGGGTTAAATATGTTCGTATATACAAGATAACTGCTTCTGAATTAGAGGAAATATTTTACATAAACTTTGTGTTATATAAATTAGGACAACTAGAAGTTGTTGATCCTCACATTGTTCAATCACTCTCTACTGTTATTACTGGTGTTTTTAACAGTCTCATTACAAGAATAACAAATGACAAGTCAATTAAAAATCAATCAAATTCATTTGTATTGAACTTTCTGTCACACCTTGTAAAATCTAGTTATAACTAAACATCAAGCAATTATTTAAAGAAGAAAATAACATGTACAAGCTCTTAAGCTAAATGTGGTTTCTTATCACCAGCCAATATTGTCACTAGATTTGGTAAACGTGAACACACCACTCATTGCTCCAGAGATTGGAAAACAGACACCATTATTTCCTCAATATATCAACATACACATACAAACCTTTTGATGTATTTATACAACAACATCTTATCACCTATATCACACTAGTATCTACCCCTATGACATACACATATATAAACCTTTTGACATTTATACACAAATGTCTTACTATCAATACCATATAATGTCCTATGATATAAGTAACAGAGTTCTGTAACATATGTACATGAACCTTTGTGACCCTTATGATACAATTTATCCTTGTGACATGTTCTTATCACAAAATATTCTATATATGGTATGATAGTGTCCTGTGAGTTGCACATGCATGAATGTCTATTGCACATGCCATATAATGTCCTATTAAACAACTAGTATATATAAATATCTCAATAACTAACCTCTTATAATACAATACAACCTAGTCCTATGACATGTATATATATAAACCTCTTGATACCCAACCACATAATGTCTTGTATTGTAATACAACCTAGCCCTGTGACATGTACATATAACCTCAACCTTTCATACCCAATAACATAAAATATCCCTTTTGTAATCTCCCTTTGTAATCTGTTGGTGAATTAGTTAATCTCTTGGTAGCTGTATTTTTTTGGCACAATTTCTGTTATTAAAAAACCTTTGTGACATTGTACACTAAAATTATATACTTTTGTTGATCTCCTATTTTCAATAAAATCTACTAGTGTCTACAATTTACTGATACTTTCTTGTTTTGTTGAAGATTTATTATTTATCTGTCATATTAAGTTCTTGTTACTTTGTTTTACATTAGAGTCTTCTACTTTTGTAATACTGTCCTTTAATGTTTTTATTTAGTAATCCTTTCTTTACTTGTTCTAACTTGTATTGACATCTCCTGAAATTGTCATGACAAGTGTTCATTATTAGTGTTTGATGTAGTAATATTTCCTGTGTTTCTATCTATTATTATCATCATCTCTTGAATGTGTTGTCATTTTATGTTAATATGTTATTCTCATTGAACTTGCTTAATATTTAATGTTGTAGTGTTATGATCTGTTGTCACTCTTGTACATTACACATTAATTAAAGTTATTGTTTAATAATAGTTCCTGTATTCAATCTCTCCATGCCATCTAATGTGACTTGTTACAACTCTGTAATTTCTCTTATTTTTGTTAAATAATAATTGTATCTTGTTGTGTACTCCCCCTACATATAAACGTTTATTAATACTGGCTCTGGTACTATAACATTATGTCAATGGTTTTGATAGTCTACTGGAGATATATTAAATTTTGCTTTCTTTGTACTATTACTTTTACTGGCAACATTATTCCAATCTGGCTTCATCATTATCATTGTTCTTTTGGCTTTCTTCAAGCATCCTGATGATACCAATTTCTATGATTACATTGATTACAAGCTGATATCTTTTTTAACAAGTATCTAGGTTTATGTTTGTCTGGCATCTGAGGTTTCACCACACATATAGGATTTTTTGTGTTCTTTTACTGGCATCAGAATTTTTCTTGCTTATTTCTTGTTTATTAGCATTTTATTCTGGCATCTAGGACTTTTCTCAGATTTTTTTACATGCATCTATGATTTTGCTGGTGTCTTTATTTTTTTTTACTGACTGGCATCTAGAATTTTTTGGCTTTTGTTGTACACTAGAATCATTAAATAATTTTAGTATACAACAGAATAAATCTATAACAATAATTATTTCAATGTTATAATAACTACTATTCCTTTCGTAGTAGGACTGTTGTTTACTAGACTAGTTCAGATGATAGTGAACTGGTTGAGAGCTGTTATAAACTCAATAATTTAAAACATACTTTTTAGGACTACTTTAGAATAGCATTGTTTGCTGATCTATTGGAGATGAGTATCCTGGTGCTAGTAAGTTAAAAGAGTTTTTTGAGTATGTTTCTTGTTTATACTATTGTAGTATCTTATTCTACACCACTTGTGATGATCTAGATCTAGTGTAGTCCTATGATATACTATATGTAAGTTATATTTATTATTAATGTTCTATAGTTGTGAGTTGTATATTAACTATAATTTTAGAACAAAACAAATTCTGTTACATTTAGTATATAGGTCTATTAATAACTAATAATAGATGATCTGATGACATTTGTTAATTTACCTATAGTAAGTTATTTATTAAATAGTACAATTGCTTACTGAATGAACTTTTATATTTTATAATAGGATGGACAGGTTAATGATCACTGGTAGACATGATCTGATTTACACTTTAACTGAAGGCTACAGTAAGTTACATCTGCTATAATAATATAGACAGTCCTGTACTAAACACATATTTCAATTTTTAGGAGGACGTCGTGCTACTATATAGGTGCACATAATGTTGAATTTTTCTAATAGATCATATTATTAATTTGACAATCTTGTATTGAACTATTTCCTTTTAATTCTATAGTGAAACACTAATACTGGACTGGAGATGATCTAATAATTACTCATTGTAAGGTTTGGTCTTATATATATGTATATATTTAAAATTTTAATTGAGAGACCACTTGTTAGAAATGACAGATAAGTAATGAAAATAGAATCATACACATATGGAGTTTCAAGCTCAAAGTATGCTATTGTTTGGTTTAGTGTTAGCATGTCTTGTAAAGTAGGACCCATACTGTCATACAATATAATGCTATCATTCCATATCTCCACTTTCAAAGCCTTAAATGTAGTATCAGTCTGTAGAATATTAAATAGTTAATAACTCTCTCAGTTTGGTCTAGTGATATTTAAAGTTGTAGATTAGGATGACATTGAACTAATAGAAGTAGTAGGTCTAAGTATAGTTTTTTATCTAGGATAAGACAATGTTGAGAAAGTAATGATGTCTGTTGATGGTAGAGTCTTTGAAATTTGATGTCCAGAGCAATAAGTGGTGTGTTCACCTCTTATTATGTACATGCAGTGATGGGATTAAGTCATTGTAACTGCTTTCCAGTTTCAGAGCTCATAGTGTGTGATTATCTCTTAGTAATTGTTCAACTACTTTATAACAAAACTCTTTTCTTATATAGTGAAACATCTGTCAATTCTGATTTAAAGATATATTCACATTTAATCACAAATGTTTAAAATTGATTTGTTTCTTGTTACTCCTTTAATCACACTGTAGACTATATCAACTATATCAGTGTAAAGAGATGGTATATTGATAACAATACTTTTTATATAGATATCCAGTATATGTTAGATCAAAGTGTAATATATTTAAATGTTGTAGTTTATAAAGTGTGATAGCACTAGAGTAACATCAGATACACTGTGGAAGTGAGTATAATGTAATACGACACTCTTGAGGATTGTGAGTGAATGATAACCAAAATAATAGCTTTGTAGTCTTTTGGTTATTATCTCCAAACCACACTTCTACCTCTAGTCTTTGACACATAATTCTGTTCATAAAGCATTAGTAAGGAGTTGTACTTGTAGGCTATTTAGATCTATGAGGTCCATATAATTCCATGTTATGTTAGAATTATTTTTTAAAAATCCAGGACGCATTATGTCAAATAGTGAGAATCTTATTATATCTAGACAAAGTGTGTGGTTTTTCATGGATTCTGATTATGTTTGACACAGGTTCTATATTGTTAATCCTTTTAATTTCAACATGTCTTCTGACAGTTTGTAAGATAAAATTCTCTGTAAGTGTTATTGGTAACTGTCCATCTCTCTCATGGTAAACTTGAGATAACTATGGAACACACAAGTGGTACATAACACAATGACTGCACATCACCTCGTATTTCAAGATCTTAAATGACTCTCTCTGCAAGATTTGGTTCCTTTTCTAATGTTCCTTTGACCGCTGCCTCAATTTCCTTAACTCAACACTTCTCAAAATCTCAACACTTCAACATGTCTGTTAATTGAAGAAATATTGAAGAGAGAATAGAAGGCATAACTACAAGAAGTAACAATCACTGAACATTTGGCTAATATATTTTTTATGAACTATTTTAGCTGCTAACGAGGATTGTCTGAGATGTGTACTCAATTCATCCCAACAATCAAAGATGATTAGTAGTCCTTCTCCCTCTGTAGTTGTCATCCACTCTACAACAATAGAAACTGTTGAACTTTGATAGTGTACTAGCTTGAGCCACCATGTCATTTCTGAGAGGACAGTAAAGTACCAAGTTATATTGTCCATGTCTAAGCTCTCTTTTAGCCCACATATTTAATAATTTATGACAGAGTGATGTCTTACCAATACCAGGAGAACCATCAACTATCACACTAAGAGACTGACCACTATCACATGGTTTAAGAATATCCCGAATATTTATCTGTTTATCTTGAGTAACTTGAGGTATTTTATCAACTTGCCCTCTTAACATACACCATTGTTTCTGTAGTATTGTTGAGGAGTGACATGTCTGTCTTGTTTGTAGTAGTGCTAATCTTGTCCAACTGGTAGTGGCCAGTCTGTAGGGACAATAGATTGGTATTTGTATTGGTCTATCATAATATCATAATATTTCTGAAAATCAGAGTCTAATAAATTGGTGGGTGGAGCATCATCATTAACTTAACGAAGTAAGGTACATAAAGTAATACATTAATTAACTCACCTAATTGTTGTAATATAAAGGTAGTAATCTCTCTTAGTCTCTGATGTTGTTGGTTTCTTAATACATGACAAATATTAACTAGATACTGGTATGGATCTCTATGTTAATGTAGCTGTCTCTGTAACACATCTACCAAATAGATTTTGTGTAATTGTCCTCTCCTGTTATTGACAATATATTTATTTAGTGTCGATGTCAATCCTTTAGCATACAATATATACATTAGTTACACTGGTAAGAGTATGAGTATTAGCCTCACTAAGATTAGTAAAGTGAGTAAGAACATTCACTTGGAGTGAGTGTAGCTATAATGTAGAACTATAACTAACCTTCATTCTTTACATCTAGTTTTTTTCTAGATCTCACTATAAAACTATATCCTTATCTCCACAGTTCTCAACAGCTGAGATAAGGTTTTCCCAAGAGAGGTCAGTACTGTTTGCAATCCACCATTGTAAACCTTCCTCTAAAGGAAAGTGGTAGTCTTGATCATTGCTGGCCATTATCTTGAGTCTTCTCCATTGAGACACTTAAAAGGTTAGTGAGTCAGTAGATATCAATACTACATTATTTACACAGTAAAGAAATTACTAACTAAACATAGTCAAATTTTCTGTTTAAGAATGGGTACAGTTTATCACTATGACCCTATTTGGTTATTGTAGTATATGACACCATAAGTATTTATAGGTATAGTAATGTCCTCTTCTATATACTACATATATAAAGCCAACTAGAAGCCATAAAGTAATCTTTAAGTTGTGGCTTTAATTATTTTGTAATAGGGTAAACTGCAAACAAACAGATGGGTCTTTTATCAGACGCTATATCCTCAGACTTGAACATGCTATTGGTATGGAACCATCTGCATCTGAAAGAGAAGATGTTAAAACCCTAGAGTTGTAAAAGTAAACCAAATGCAAGTTATAGCCTTGTACGATTGAACGGACATTGCTTAACACTGGAGACAGAGCAAACAATTTTTTGCAAATTTAACAATTTGTCCACATATTGAAATACATCTGTAATAAATTTCAGCTAAAACTGATTACGATGTGACTAACTAGTGTACGGCCCATTAAACAGATACGTAACAAAGGGTGTGGGTCTCATAATATTGAAGTATTTATTATTAAAAAAGTGTATGTAATTAATTATTACCTGGATATAAAATTACAGACACAGGCCTAGTTTATCTGTATGAGAGAGAAATAGTAAAAGGATGTAGAGTTAGAAGTAATCAAGTCAAAAAGTTTGGTTATGATGCTATGGTACCTAGAACTTTAAACCAGAACTTGTTCATTGACTGTTAGAGCTTCTGAATGATTTGAAAAGCTTTGTCTCACTATTCATATTGGAGATATATCTCCAAATGAATGGTGAGACAAAGCTTAGGCTTTGTTGACACATGTCAGCTAACAAATTGTGATAATTCTTTTCTTGTTGCCAATCTGTTTGTAAATCAATTTAAAACACACTCAGTTGAGGATATACTAAAACAAATTAAAATCAAGTCAAGAATTTGTAGTAATAACAACCAAGATCTAAAGGAGAAAGTATTCCAAAATTTGTGAAAAACTTCTAACTATATAAATACACTACAAAGGATGAACTCGTCACAGTGACCAGAGTGTATTGACAAGGTTTTTCAGCGCATGCACTCTCTCTGCAATCATTTCATACTCTCCTGCTATAAGAAGAATGATCTTGAAAGGAGAGACGATGTGACCAAAAAGAACTTGGAAGATAGATCATGGTTGCTTCTTATCATTAATGCTCAGGAGGAATGAGTCCTAGTACTACTATATTGTCTTAATATAAGAGGCTGTGTCACTTATTTCAATATAAGCTCATGCAGCTTATGTATGGTCATATACTAGCTATTGTTCACTTTTTGCTCTTATGGTTATCAGTACTGTATCATCCCACCTAAAGAATCAAGTTAAACTTTTAAGAATTTGTCTGGTATATACATATTATATGTATGTTATATGTGGATGATCACAGGTCAATAATAGTGGACTCGCTATATCTTCATTATCCACCATTCATTATTTTGATACTGCACGTAACATGCATTATATATGCTATTTGGACAATACAAACAAAGTGGATTTTTCAGATAATTAAAAGTTTTAAATTTCCCAATATGTATCAAATAATAGAGTTTGTGCATTACTATTTGAACCCTAATTTAAATTTTAATTAAGCCATGAAATGTACTCAGATGTTTACTTGATGGTGTAACTTTGCTATTTCCTATACAAGACAGTCTTGATGTGGTATAAGCAATCCCAATATACTCAAGTGAGGGATAGAGTTTGAGACTTTCAAAAAAGTCTTGTGATTGTTCTAGCCAGTCATTAAAAGATAATGTGTCATAGCATTGTAAGTGAAGAAGTCTCATAGTTGCATGTGATTCTAACACCTTAGTAATAAGAGGTAATCCTTGTTCATGGAGTAATTGAGTTACTTTTTGTCTTCTCTCAATACAATGACTAGGCACAAATGAGTCACATGACTGAGCTAGTGTAAAGTCGAGTTTAAGTTCTGTGAGCTTGTTCTTGTGAGAGATAACTTTAAAGAGAACTGCTAGCTGTTCAAAATTAGTACTTGATAAGGGAATGGGTATACTCAACTCTTTTAGACTGGTGTTATGTGAGAGACCAGTTGTTAAAAATGACAGGTAACTAGTGAAATTGGGTACAGTATCAAATTCAATGGAGTCAATCTCCAGACAATCTATTGTTTGATTTAGTGTTAACATTTTCTGTAAGCTAGGACCCATTCTGTCAAAAATTGGGTTAGTTTTCAATATCTTCACTCTCAAAGCCTTAACTGTAGTATTATTCTGTAGAATAGTAAATAGTTCAATCACACTCTCAGCTGTGTCTAGTGATAGTTCAAGTTGTTGTAGATTAGGATGACATTGAAATAATAGAGGTAATGGATACAGTTGATGTAATATAAGACTGTACACTCCTTTCGAACATAATGCTTTCAGTTGATGTTGATGAAACCCTTTAATCTCCAGAGCAGTGAGTGGTGCGTTCACTTCTACTATATCCAGTGATGGCATGAGATGATTATCTATGTTTAGTTTAAGAGCTCGTAGTATATGGTTGTCTCTTAGTAAGTGTTTGATAGTGTTACTTTTTAATGGATTATGCTCATCTGGTATAGCTTCCCATCCAGGGAGTGGCCATTGTGTCAAACAAGCAAAGGAAAATGTTTTAATTGACTTATTTCTGGCAACTCCTTTAATCACACTGTTGGCTATGTAAGCAAAATCAACAAGCTCATAGTAATCACCAGGTTCAAATTGCATATTAACATTCAGCTCATACAGTGTTGCATTGGTTTGTAGGCCTTCTTCTATTTCGGATAGAATTCTTTCACTCTCACTCTCTTGTATGACATAATCACAAGGAAGTATTAATCCAACGTCTATAGTGAAATGTAGTATGCTTAGATGCTGTTTTATTAATACCAAAAGTACTACAGCCATTTGATATACATCAAGTTCTAATGCTTCATGTGAAACTAAGGTAATAAAAGATTCTTGAAGGTTGTGAAAGGAAGTAATTATATCTACTTTGTGATAAAGTGGTAAGGTTACCTCTACTTCTAGTCTTTTACACTGATTGTGGTTTGTTAATGTAGAAGCAAGGAGTTGTATTTCCTGTCCATTTCGTTTTTCCAGGTCCAAATAATTCCATGCCACGTTTGAATTATTGAGGAAAAAACTCAGACATAATAGGTCAAACAATGTTAATGTAAAATCAACTCTATGGAGACATAGTGACTGGTTCTTCATGGATTGTGCCAATGTATGACATAATGTTGTGTTCTGTGATTCATATAAGAGATGGAGGAGAAGGACATCTAAGTCGTAAGAGAGAATAGGTATACCATGTGGCCTTACATATGTCTGATTGAAGTTAGAATGATAACATACTTCAAATCCAAACAATGGGCTTCTCAAGCATTGCAAGTCAAGTTCTTTATTAAAATATTGTTGATAGCTATCATGTTCAAGGTGAGTTAGACCTGCCACAAACCTCAGACACATTCTAAAGTGATCATTATCAAAGAATTCTGCAAACACTTGTTCTGTCTTCTCAGATTTAACTATCCACCATGCTGCTAGAAACTCCTGGATACTGAGATGAAGAAATTGATAGCTCTCTTCATCATACATAGTAAATGTTGCCATTAGTCCAAGATAGTTTTCCTTCACAGATTGATTAAGAGACTGATAGAGTTGGTCTAAAGAAAATGTCATTCTCGGATTGTTTTCTTTCAAGTTCATGTATGCGAACTTACAGATTTCTTGGAAACATTCATCCATAACTGATGGTATATGATTGAGGTTGTGTAATTGTTTAAGTTGAACATCTTGAACATTGTTAATTTTCATATGCCTTTTGATAGTTTGTAGGATAAATTTTTCATATAGTTCTGTGAGTGTTGTTGGTAACTGTCCATCTTCTGATTTACAAAAGATTAAGATGACTATGGAACAAATTAGTGGTACATAACATAATGACATTATGTCATCTCGTACTACTAAATTTTCTATAAGACATTTTGCTGGTTCCTCTTCCAGTTTTCCTCTGATCACTCTCATAATTTCTTCTTCTGAAAATCCCATGACTTCAACATGTCTGTTAATTGAAGAAACTTCAAACAGTGAATATGAGGCATAGCTACGAGAAGTAACAATCACTGAACATTTGGCTAATATATCTTTACGAATTATTCTAGCAGCTAGTGAAGATTGTCTGAGATCTGTATTTAATTCATCCCAGCCATCAAAGATTATTAGTAGTCCTTCTCCCTCAGTAATTGTAATCCAATCAGCAACTTTTTTGACTGTTGGACTTTGGTAAACAGACAAGTCTGCTAGTGAACTAGCTTGGGCCACCTTGTCATTTCTGAGAGGACAGTAAAGTACCAAGTTATATTGTCCATGTGTGAGTTCTCCTTTAGCCCACATATTTAATAGTTTATGACAGAGTGTGGTTTTACCAATACCAGGAGGACCATCAACTATTACTCTAAGAGACTGACCACTATCGCATGGTTTAAGAATATCTTGGATATCTATCTGTTTATCGTGAGTAAAATATGGGACCATATCAACAAATCCTCTTAACATACACCATTGTTTCTGTAGTATTGTTTGAGGAGTGGCATGTCTGTCTTGTGTTTGTAGTAGTGCTAATCTTCCAAAGAAGTCTTGCCCAACTGGTGGTGGCCAGTCTGTAGGGACAATAAACTGATTTTTATATCGCTCTAACATAATGTCACAGTATCGCTGAACAGAAGGGTCTAATGAACAATTAGGTGATACTTCATCATCTGTGTTTTCACCTTAATAAAATAACATAATTATATAATAACATATTGTAAACTATAAATTAATAATTGACTCACCTAATTGCTGTAATATAAAGGTAGTAATCTCTCTTAGTCTCTGATGTTGTTGGGTTCTTAATACATTACAAAATTTTACTAGATACTGGTATGGATCTCTATGTGCCTTTAAATCCCTCTGTAACACATCTACCAACTTACTAGATTTTTTATAATCATCTTCTCCTGTTATTGATGATATGTTAGTCTTAGTGTCAAATGTTATCAACTCTTTAGCATACAGTACATTAGTTACACTAGTAAGGATAGGAGTAATGATACCACTAAGGTCAGCAGAATGAGTACGAAATAGTTCACTTGGAGTAAATGTGTCTACACAATTGTACTAATGGCATACGTATATTAACATTAGACTAATTACCTTCATTCCTAATATCTAGTTCTTTTCTCATTATAACAGCTATATCTTTATCTCCACAGTTCTCAATAGCTGAGACGAGTTCTTCCCAAGAGGGGTCAGCACTGTTTGTAATCCACCATTGTAAACCTTCCTCTAAAGCAAAGTGGTAGTCTTGATCACTGCTGGCCATTGTCTTGAGTCTTCTCCTCTCATCTAGTGATACACCTAATAGACTAGTGAGTTGCGTCCATTTATCTTTAACAACAAAACCACTCTTAACAAGAACTCTTAGAGAATTACTTGATGTCAATTCTATTGAAGTAAATGAGACATAGTCCCTGTATCAGTTATATGTTTTAATATTTACCTGTTTTAGGTCCAGGATTGAGTTCAATATCACCTGATAAAATGAGAAGCAAGAGAAACAAGACTAGAGAGGTCATGTTACTACCATCCTCATCTCCTAATCCTCCAGACCATATTGACTCCACCCATTGTGTGATATCAGTACTAGTAGTTCCCTTTTTAGTAGTATATGATATTTGATGACAATACCATGACCCAATACTAATTCTCCATTGACTTGTATCAATCATCACTAGAAGATAAGATGAGTTTCTTGTATCAGGTTAAAATCGCGTTGCCAGCCACTACCACACCCACTTTAAAATTGATGACTCATAGTCATTGCCGAGCAAGAGTTTATCATGCATGGTAAGCTCAATGAACTGAGCATGCTCAGTTTAACAGTCGCTTTAATGGCGCCAATTTTTGAGAATTGAGCATTTAACAAATCTGCCAAATTTAGTTGTAAAAATACTAGGCTTTTGCCAGATTGCCTCATTTCTTCAAGACAACTACACCTGTTGGATGGGTACTTCTGTAGGGCCAATATCTTTTAGAGGAAGAACATAACTAGTACTGCTGTTTACAGTCCATTGCGTCCAGTCAAGATATATTCAATTCTTGCTCACATTTCATGTAGAAAAATGCAGTCAAGCCAAGGCTAACAATAAAAAAATATCCTTTTTTGTAGGACAAAAAGAGAAAGCATTCAGGTCAGAGTAAACATATGCCATGTGTATACGTGGAAAGCCTAACCTTGAGCCTTTCAACTCTTTGGGCCAATATAGTTGCTATATAGTTTCACAATCATATTAACCTGTTCTAACTACCTTTATCACTTTTAGACTCCTTTAGACCTATTGTGATAACTTACATCTATAGTATTTTAGCTAGATCTAGTTCTAGCTCAGTTTAATTTAGCCTTAGTTGGCCATTGTGGTGGCCAAGTAGTAATTTATGTACACAG
This sequence comes from Xestospongia bergquistia, assembly GCA_963965975.1. Taxonomy (NCBI): domain Eukaryota; kingdom Metazoa; phylum Porifera; class Demospongiae; order Haplosclerida; family Petrosiidae; genus Xestospongia; species Xestospongia bergquistia. The sequence goes on along the minus strand of OZ014420.1, from coordinate 4,776,437 downwards.
AAAGTTGTTATTAGTAGATTTCAGAACCTTGTGTATTTACAAGAGGTTTTTGCTGTCATTATACAAATACTTGCCTAAACAGAATGGAATGGGTTATACAAAGGCTGTGTACTTTTTTCATGAATACCACAGCTGATTATAAGCATGGAGCATTAAGTTAAATGGCCCTGGTAGCTGACTAGTTGTACCCAGGATCCATGTTGAGAACCACACTGGAAGCCTGGAATATACCTAGACACTCATATTGAATATACAACTTCTGCTTCTAGATAGCTTGTAGTATATGTCTTTGTAACTTGTACCACTCTCAACAGTTTTTAAGTAGTTCTCCTTGTATGCCTTATTAGAGAGGCTTTTATAATACTCAGCCACTCAATATATATATATATATATATAGAGAGAGAGAGAGAGAGAGAGAGAGAGAGAGAGAGAGAGAGAGAGAGAGAGAGAGAGAGAGAGAGAGAGAGAGAGAGAGAGAGAAAGAGAGAGAGAGAGAGAGAGGCAGAGGAGGGAGAGGGGAGAGAGGGGAGAGAGGGGGGTAGAGATGGGGGGAGAGAGAGAGGAGAGAGAGAGAGAGAGAGAGAGAGAGTAATGTTGACTGTTCCAATAGTTCTGATATAGCAGGCTACCTTACGTCTTGATTGTAGTTTTCAATTTAGATGTCTAACTAATGAGTAGTCATTTAGTTAACTATAATGACTAGTAGAGCCTCCCTGCTAAGTACATGACTTCTGTGGGCCCAAAAGTTTAATCTTAGAATTTACTAACCACTATCTTGTTATGTACTTGCTGTAATATGTAATAATATAACCCTGCAGAGTTGTAACAAGTCATGTACTACAGTTGTAGTTAATGCTAGCTTTTGATAATAATTTTAATTGACCCTTAATTTACACAATTAATTTCTCTCTTATTCCACAAACTTTATGGCTGATACTTGCATATATAGCTCTCATATCATAAGTACCACTCAATGTGTAATGATGACTGATCAGATATGACCTATATCTTGAACAGTATAGTCGTTATATAACTTCTAATCATATACTGTACCATTATAGAAAACTATATCACATATTCACTTTGTAATATCTATTGGTCAAATGCCCTATTGTACTAGTTCAGTAACCATTATCTATATTGTTACTATGTTATAAAGCATCTCCATTGATATTCCAACTCTTGTGATCAACATGTACACCCTATAACATGTATATGATGAACGTGTACACCCTACAACAAGTATAATCCTTTGCTTAATCATACATACACATACCCTTTGTTCATCCTTTCACACTATAACATCCGCATATACCAAACATCTTGTGAGCCCTACAACATCTACATTCAGACATATACTTGGAACTTACTTCCTTTTAACTCTTAACATTCAGATACCCATGTAACCTACCTACCTGTCATGTGTACATGACAAATCTATTATGAGTCTATAACAATAAATATATCCACTCTCGTTGCCCATTAATAGTGTTTCCATAATGTGCATTATAACATTCATCCAACATGTACAAATCTGTTATCACCCAAACACAACCCTGTGACATGTATTATATAACATCTTACAACCACATAATGTCCTATGATACAACCTAGCCCTGTGACACACATACAAACCTTATAATGTCTTATGATACAACAGAGACCTGTGACATACAAATATACAAACCTTTTGACGTATTTATACACAAACATCTTATTACCAATACCACACAATGTCCTATGATACAACAAAGTTCTGTGACATCTATACATGAACCCTATGTGACCTTAACGATACAATTAACCCTGTGACATGTTTTTATGTTCTAATATATTGTATGATATTGTCCTCTGACATGTACATGAATGAATGTCTTGTTATGTATACCAGAAAATGTCCCATGATACAACCAAATATATACAAACATCTCAATACATAACTCTTATAATACCATACTACCTAGCCCTGTGACATGTACATATACTAACCTCTTAATATCCTCCACATAATGTCTTACAATCTATCCCTGTAACATGTACATATAAACCTCTCATATCCAATAACATAAAATATCTCTTATGTAATCTCTCTTTGAATTGATTAGTCTTGTGGTATCTGCTTTTTTGTATAAATTCTGTTATCTAACAAACGACAAACCTCTTTTTATCTCGTACACTAAAGTTATATACTTTTGTTGATCTTCTGTTCACACTAAATCTACTAGTGTCAAATTCACTGGTATCTTTGTTGAAAAGTCTTATTATTTATCTGTCACATTAGGTTCTTGTTACTTTGTTTATACATGAGAGTTTTCTACTCTTATAACACTGTCCTTTAGCTCCTGTGTGTGTTCAAGCTGAAATACTGGTACTATAATAATGTTTTATCTAATAATCCTTTCTTTACTTTTTCTAACTTGTGTTAACATCTCCTGAAACTGTTATGACAATTGTTCATTACTAGTGTTTGATCTAGTAATACCTCCTATGTTTCTCTCTATTATTATCATTATCTCTTGAATGTGTTGCCATTTTATGTCAATGTGTAACAATATTATTATCATTGAATTTGTTTAATATTAAAAATTGTAGCTCCTTTGTTATGATCTATTGTCAGTCTTATACATTATTGGAGTTATTGTTTAATAATAGCTCCTGTATTCGATCTCTCCACATCATCTACTGTGACTTGTTACAACTCTGTAATTTATCAGTTTTTGTTAAATAATAATTGTATCTTGTGCTACTATCGCTTGTGACTTTACAATTCTGGTACTTAATCTGACATTTTCTTTAGTATTAGTTGTTGTATATATGATCGTACATATCCATCTCCTGAGCCTGTTAACATGTTATATTATATTGTTTTCACTATTTTTGTAGTTCTGTAGTGTTATAAAGTTGTTCTATTATTATCTTGTATCTTATATATTAGTCTTGTTGTGTAATGATCCACAGAGTTCATGTACTATAATATCTACGTAGTCTTGTTCTCTTTATCTTATTTATTTGTTGTGTATTCCCTATGTAATACATCTTTTATTTAATACTGATATTACAGCATTATGTCAAAGATAGTTTTCTACTAGATACTTTAAGCCAGTTTGGTCAGTGTCATCTTGTCTGTAGAGTCTAGTACCATCCTGACGTTAGGAGGAAGACGTTGTATGAAGAGTTCACGAAGGAATGATTGGTCGATAGTAGTGGCTTTGTCACCTTGTTGCATTCGTCTGAGAAGTTGAGATGGTTTACGGTCACCTAACTCCTCGGAATTGAGTAGCTGTTGAAGGTGCCTCTGTTCTGATGTGGCAGTTCGACCAATAAGGGCAGTCTTTAACTTGTCATAGGGGTTTGTGTCGGGTACTGTTAACACCAAGTCTCGTACCTCGGTAGCAAATTCTGGACTGAGAGAAGTGACCATGTATTCGTACTTCGTCTTTTGAGAGGTGATGTTTCTCGTCTGAAACTGTGCTACGACCTGTGCGAACCATATCTGTGGGTCGGCAGGCAAAAATGGAGGTATCTTGAGCGACACAGAAGTAACTGAGGCGGTTGGTGCGGGTTGATTTTCATCGCCGGTTGACATGTTCCTTGATCGAGCGTCCGGGTCACCAATATAGGATAATGACAATAAATGTAAACTACCTCTATCATTAGAACCCACAAACCAGAGAGAAAAAGAAAGAGAGAAACACACGAACACAACTGAATAACTCTACTGAAATTACAGAAAAACCACATTCATATATAGTCACTATTCCACATGGGCTTGAAGTTAAGTGAGGTGTGGCTGAATGCGTAGGATGTAAACACTGCAGGACACTACAAAGTATAACATGACCAGCAAAACCAAAACCTTGCCTTTGGAGAAGACTGTAAATGGACACAATAGAAGTAATACCAGGTTAAATAAGAGTCACATATAATTGTACTTTCTGACTCATCATTGATTGAAATGAAAATAAGGGAGAGAGGAAGTGAGAAACTAGGAGCCTGTGTTGTGGAGCATAGTGGACGAGATGGCGTCAAGATCAGAAGCAGTGTCAATAGGAATATGACAAATAAGACTGCAAATTGTAGAGAAAATCTGGAGAGTTGTCTTGTAGTGAAGTAAAGGGATTATGAGTCAGAGGAGATAAAAGGGGAGTTGACTTGTTGAAGCAGGAGAAGAAGAATTGATTTAGAACGTCTGCTTTACAAGATGATGATGTTACTGGAAAACCATTATGGATAAGGGAGGGAATGGACACAGGTTTGATGAATACGTTTGATAGCAGACTAAAAAAAATGGTGAGGGAGAAGTAGATAAATTACGGAAAAATTTAGATTTTAGATGTCTCAAATAAGCAAGTGTCTTGCCATGATAGGAACAGTATTTGGCCCAAAGGGAAGGAGAACCAGTTCTTTTAGCAGAAGAGGAGATGGAGTTTCTTATCTCGAATTGGTTAATGAAAGAGCAATTGGTCCAAAGAATAGTTGGTAGGGGGATACACAAGTTTGCTAAGAACAGTGGTGGTCATGATGCAGATGAAAGTTCTTCAAATTTGGCCTAAGAAGAATTAGGATCATAGGCAATAATACCACCACCATAACACTTACGATTACAATGGAATAATATGTAATTGGACAGAGCAATATCAAAATTGGGAATGTCAGCAGACAGCCAAGATTACACAATGCAGACAATCAAGAGCAGTGCAGACTACAGGGCAGAGAGTTCATCTAGTTTAGGAAGAATGTTGCAAGCATTAAAATTGAAGATCTTTATTGAATTTGCAATGTGAGTTGTGATCAGGAAGATAAAGGAGTAGGACAAACAAAGCTAACAGAAGGTTCAAAAGGACAGGAAAAAGAAGCTGATGATTGGGAGAAAAAAGATTGAGAGGTGGAGAGTGACAAACTTGCAAGTAAAGAGATATTGGGACATTGGAGTGAAGAGTTAAATGTCAAGGAGGTAGTAGGTGGTTGGGTTGAAAAGAAGGAGGAGGTGAAGGACAAGATGGGTTGGGTTGGAGACTTGATGGAGGTGAAGGAAATGGTAGGCTAGATTGAAGAATTGGTGGAAGTGGAGGAAAAGGTAGGTTGGGTTTAAGACATGGATGGGTTTGAGGAAATGGTTGATTGGATTGAAGAATTGGTGGACACAGAGGGGGAGGTAGGTTGCGTTGAAGACAGACGATGAGGAAGTAAGGATAAGTTGGTTTGGTGATTTGGAGGAAGAGCTGATGTTATGTTGTGATGAAGTGATGTGATGAAGTGTTGTGATGAAGTAGGGTGAGATATTAGCAAGTTGGAATCATTACTATATTGAACATCAGTCACTATGAGTTCATTACATGTAGTGCTTATAACTTCCAATGTGAAGGTAATTGTGTCTCTTAGAGTATTTATTAGTAATGTGGCTCCATTTGAAGTTTCGCTGTGAAACCTTTTAGCACCACCAGTACTAGTTCCATGTTATGCTTTGTCTCCAATTTACAGCTAGTACATCCACATATAGTTATCACATATAGAATAAAATGAATCAATTTCATATTGAATTAGGCACAACTACAAGATGTAGCACTTATCACTAAATAAATAAATTATAAGAGCACAGAAGGCAACTACTATAATAATGTTCATCCTACAAGGTCAACATTGGTTAATGTACTAACATACTTTGGAATAGACATGTGTAGTTCTCCACTCCACTCACAGGATTAATTAATCCTTCCCCCTTTGACGTAGGATGCTACTAGACTTATGATTAAACATCATTTAGAAATGACCTGTTATACATAACCCTAACTATACCTGGTACACTTGAATAAAAAGTTTATTTTTAAGTGCAGTACATATATTCAGATCATAACTAATGTAAGTTTGGTAGTTGTTTATCACTTTGATAAAAATAAACTCACAAAACAAAATAAAGTAATAATGTTGAACAAGTAGTCTATGACACAAACAGAAAATTTGTTAATTATAAAGTAGTATAAAAGCATAATCAATTATGATTAATTAATTATACAATTGATACTTTTGACTTTTTTCTTACATAATAGTATTAGTAGCAAGTCATAGCAAAGACCTACAGCTGCTATGTAACAACATTCACTAGACCACCAACAGGCAACACTGTTTACTATTGTAAAGATATCTTCTTACTAAGGGCTTTGCCACCATTAGTAGTATAGTAGCTATTCCAGTATTAATTGTGCTACTAATAATAAACCCTTTGTCTCTATTTAATCAATCTAATAGTGCATTAGAAATGAAAACATTATGTTTACTTTCAGTTTGCTTCAAACATACATACAATCTGTACAACTATATATTGGTTTATACAATTAATCAACTAACTAATTACCCAATCTATCTATATCTACACATATATAACCTTTACCACTTAATAAATAAAGTATAAGAGCATTGAAGACCTGAAGCTGCATAGATGACTACTATAGCAAACAAGTGAACACTTGCACTCCAATCACCAGATTAATTAATCCCTCCCCTTGTTGATGAAGACTTATAAGTAAACACCATTTGGAAATGATCTGTTTTCATTTGGCCTGACCTTTGGAAAACATCTATCCATCTCCAATGCTAACTACAGCTTTAGATCTAAACTGTCTGATTTTATTTGTATTTAAGAATACACCAACAACATCTGACAATCCATTGTTACTATATGTAACATAGCTACTGTATTTCTTATAGATTCCAATAGGAAGGTAATATTGTCCTTTAGAGTATTTATTAGTATTGTGGCTCCATTTGAAGCTTGGCTGGGAAACGTTGCAGAACCACCAGTACTTGTCCATGTTCTGTCCTGTCTCCAATCTACAGCCATATATGATATAAAATAAAACAAATTGAAGCCATATAGAAGTTAATTAGGCAGCAGATTATCAACAAAACTACATGATTTAGTAGTATATGTATGGACTTGTTGAATTTTTATTTTAAGATTCAATACTATGAATTAAATTCTAAAAGTCAACCTTGCTTACTATGAAATTTTTATTCAAGATTCAATCAATTGGTTGAACCATGAAAAGAAATTCAAAAACAATAATATATACATATTCTCTATAGTAATTTGATGACAAACACCCCAAACAACTATGTGACTTTTGAAACAGATTGTAATCAATAAATAACATGTATCCAACAAAGTCAACAGAGTTAACTCCTGAGTAGAGTGCATGATACACTTGTTTATTTCAAACGTAAGCTAATACATGTGGACTATGTTTAGACTCTATATAGGAAATATAGACGTAATATAAGTAGAGTCGAAGATCAATGGACGGACAAATCTATTCTCGGACACTTTTTCTTCTAAAAATTTGAAGACAGCTTATTGCTTCCGTACAATGTGGCACTTGGTTATGCTCAATGAATACACTTTCCTTGCACAGTTTCCTAACTAAACTCCGTGTTGTGAATGAGCTCCGTTTTTGTTGCTTGTACGGACTTAAATGTATTTGCGGACACGTGGTATGTTTTGGCGGACAACACAACCTCAAGTTTAAACGTTAGCTAGGAGTTTTCTGTCAGTTTCTGAGTCTTTCTCTTTCTATCAACTAAATCTACCTCAAGTTAAACCTTATCCAGGACTCTCTCGTATTAACTATTGTGGAAAGAATCAAACATGGTAATTTGTGATAATGTATAGATGTCCATGTGGAAGACTTGATGGCTTGAGCTATGTGTTAGCAATACCTTAGTCAACCCTGGCCATTTTAGTGATTAGTAAATATGTCTAATAACAGAGTCAGTTCACTTTTTTAATAATAAGAGTGTTGTACTAAGGCTTAATAGCTGCTTGACTTTATGACTAACTTTATTATAAGTAGGTAAACATGTGATAGATATTTGAATTATAATAATCTGAGTGAAATAAACTTTTAAATGATAATCAATTAATTATATGACAATATTATTTGTTTTTAATACCTTTGAGAAAAAAAGATAAAGTCATCCCGTAAACTAAAATATGTCATAGACCATGTATTATACTGTAGGTATGATGTTATAGTCACAAGAATAGGAGGAAGGGTAGGCAGATAACATGTTAAAGTCACTAGTCATTATTTTGATAGAGAGATGAGTTCTAATGAGTTGCTTATTCAAAATTCATGATATGATCAAAGGCTCTAAATATTTTGCAGTATATAGTTATATCACATGTAGTCATTGGTGCAATGTATAGTCTTTGTTATGTAGTAGAGAAGAGATGTATACCTTCAAACATACTAGTAGACATATCTGCCTTACTTATTTGTTTTCATCTGGTCTTATTGAATCTTCAGAATGCAGTAGTCCACTACAATGAGCTAAAATCTTTCTATCTTTTATACATAACTAGGAGTCTCTATACAAAGCTATGACAATTAGTTGTGAAAAACCTTTGTACAAATGACTTATTGCAAACCATAAAGTTTATGTGCTTTAAGTGGGTGCTGAGACAATTAATTGTTTGAAAACATGCAAGTCCTTTTTTAAGTGCCCCTGACATGAGTCTATTTTTCTTTGTTTATATATGATTTATTATGTTATAGTTACATCTTCTTTAATAGCCTAGGTTATCCTCTGGAGGAAAAAAGCCAAGGGATAGGCACTACAAGCGGTGGAGTGAGACCCAGTTACGTATAGCAGCAAAGGACGTGGCTAAAGGACGATTTACTCTTAGAAAAGCTGCTGAAATGTATAATGTGCCAAAGTCAACATTATGGGATAGAGTGTCTGGTAATGTCTCTTTTGGTGCTCACAGTGGACCCCCTAGATACCTAAATGACATTGAAGAAGAAGAACTAGTAACATTTTTGGTAGGTTCAGCTAAAATGGGCTTCGCTCGGACAAAGGAACAAGTTCTTTGTATTGTTAGAGCAGCACTAGCAAAGAAACGTCAATGTGAAGTTGAAGATGTCAATGTCACTACTGGTTGGTGGGGCTCATTTGTGAAGCGGCATCCAAAACTACGATTAAGATGTGGATCCAAATTAGCATATCGTAGAGTTATTGCAGCTAACCCAGATGTCATAAATCGATATTTTGACTTGCTTGAAGAAACATTGAAGTCTAATAATTTGCTTGAATCACCAATGCTGATTTTTAACTGTGATGAGAGCGGGTTCCCATTGCAACATAAACCTGGCAAAATAATTGGAGTACAAGGTCAGAGAGATATTTCCTGTATTACTAGTGGTGATAAAGCCCAAATTACTGTTTTGTCAGCATGCAGTGCTTCTGGTTACCTTTTGCCTCCGATGATAATTTTTGATCGGAAAAAACTCAAGCCCAATTTCACAACAGGAGAAATCCCAGGTACTGCATATGGGTTGTCTAAAAATGGATGGATAGATTCCGAATTGTTTCAGGAATGGTTTACTAATCACTTCTTACTTCACATCCCTCCACAACGACCCATCTTGTTACTCCTGGATGGACATTCTTCACATTACCAACCTCAATTGATCAGGACAGCTGCTGCAAATCAGATCATCTTATTTTGCTTGCCACCTCATACAACTCATTTGTGTCAACCACTGGACAGGTCATGTTTTAGCCCCTTAAAAGAGGCATACAATAATGAGTGTCATCTTTACATGTCCTATAATCCTGGGAAAGCCGTTAATAGATTTAATTTCACCGAAATTTTTAGTCGAGCCTGGACAAAGGCAATGACACCAGCCAATATTGTTGCTGGGTTTAGATCCACTGGTATATACCCCTTCAACAGGTATGCAGTATTATGTTACTTGCAACTTGAGGAGGATGGGAAAATAGATATGATAGCCTCCAAGATGGGACTGTTTCTTCCTCTTTATAGCCCAGCTAAGTCTCATCCTCGTACCTGTATTACTTCCGATAGTGAAAGCATTGATTATTATGAGGAACACACTTGTAGTGAAGACAGTACCTGTGGTTACTATGGTAACTTTTCTGCAGACGAAGATTGCATTACAAAAGTTCAGCCATCTACTCTTCATGATTTTCTTACTTTACCTCAGCTACCAAGTAATGAGGAAAAAAACCACAGTGCTCGTGTTTTAACAAGTTCTGAAAATCTTCAGTTGATAAGAGAAAAAGAAATGAAGAAAGCAGATGAATTAAAAGCTAAAGATCTTAGAAAGCAACAGCGAGAAAAGAAGGCAATGGAACGAGAACAGAAAAAGAAGGAAGTAGAGGAGAGAAAAAATAAAAGAGCAGTTGAAAAAGCCGAGAAAGAGAGACAAAAGAAAGAAAAAAAACAAAGTGAACAGAGTACATCAAAATTTGATTTTACAGAAGAAGAGCACAGTCGGTTTTTTAAGAGGTATGAGAATGGTTATGATCTACCTGACATCAGATATGAAAAATGGAAAAAAATATTCCATCCTGAAGAATTATCTTTAGACGCTACAGCATGTAAATCCAGTGATGGAGACATCAGTCTCAGTGAAGTAGATGAGAATAGTAAGTGATACAGCCTGAGGTTAATTATACTTTGAATTTATGGCTTGCTATTTTAGAAAGTGCACTAGAAAAGTCACCCAAAAGTTCTCAAATTTCCAGTATGTGTAATGTATATATATATTGAAGTATTTATGAGTTAATAATCCTTGTTACAGGGAGGAAGAGATGTACCAGAAGTACTAGCAAGAGAAGTGAAGAGATAGAACTCAGTGAATATGACAAGAATGGACTCAGTGATAATGGTGTGTGACATTTGATTATAATTAACCCTTGACTAGTGGCTTGCCATTTTAGAAACTACACTAGAACAATCAAAGACATTACCTAAAAATTCTCAAATTTCCAGTATGTGTAATGTATATATATTGAAGTATTTATGAGTTAATTATCCTTGTTACAGGGAGGAAGAGATGTACCAGAAGTACTAGCAAGAGAGGTGAAGAAGAGATAGGAGTCATAGGACTCAGTGAATATGACAAGAGTGGACTCAGTGATAATGGTATGTGACATTATATTATAATTAACCCTTTAATAGTGGCTTGCCATTTTAGAAACTACACTAGAGCAGTCAAAGACATTACCTAAAAATTCTCAAATTTCCAGTATGTGTAATGTATATAAATTGAAGTGTTTATGACTTAATAATCCTTGTTACAGGGAGGAAGAGATGTACCAGAAGTACTAGCAAGAGAGGTGAAGAAGAGATAGGACTCAGTGAATATGACAAGAATGGACTCAGTGATAATGGTATGTGACATTATATTATAATTAACCCTTGACTAGTGGCTTGCCATTTTAGAAACTACACTAGAACAGTCAAAGACATTACCTAAAAATTCTCAAATTTCCAGTATGTGTAATGTATATATACTGAAGTATTTATGAGTTAATTATCCTTGTTACAGGGAGGAAGAGATGTACCAGAAGTACTAGCAAGAGAGGTGAAGAAGAGATAGGACTCAGTGAATATGACAAGAATGGACTCAGTGATAATGGTATGTGACATTTGATTATAATTAACCCTTGACTAATGGCTTGCCATTTTAGAAACTACACTAGAACAGTCAAAGAATAATCTGACAACCAGTATGAAAATATTCACAATATAATAATACAATTCATGTATTTTATTACAGAAAAACTATCAGCATGTTCTAATAATTTATGTTTTCATACTAAAGCAACTAATTGGGTGGAATGTGAAAAATGTTTCCAGTGGTACCACATGATATGTGTTGGGATCAAGAAAGAAAAATCACTAAATTTTGTTTGTTTTATGTGTGACATATAATAATTAACTGCTAGACTTTTTTGTTGTAAAATTATTTCTTCATGCACAGTGAATTTGTATAATTAATAAACAGTATTTGTGATTGTCAAATTTGAGTTAATAAATAACAAGAACTTATCACCTACTTTAGAAAAGCACTTCTCTTAAATGTCCGTTTATTCGTCCATGAGTTCATGTTTTCAAAGAAATGTATATTCAGAACTGTATGTAGAAATTTCTCCAAATTTTGACGGTTAATTCTTTACATCTTATATAGTGTTCAAAAGCAGAGAGAACGTTCAAGCTATAATTGTTACCAAGATATGATCATCGTTCGAATCTACATAAGAATGTCCGTATTATAATTATCACAAGTGTACAGGATATATGCTTGTAAATTGTGCAAAGAGATTTCTTTTTCAGTATATTTTTTGCAATAACTATATGACGGATTGGGGCACTCGAAGCTGGTGTCGAAAGTCAGCTTCGAACCCTCCGTTTATTTAAAAACAGTAAAAACACCAGAGTGTCCGATCATCGAGCCACGCCTCTAAACATCATTCGGATATAACCAGTTTCATAATCCTGTGCACTTAATAATAACTATGAACTTTGTACTGTTGAATAGAAAATCTATTTTTTAACTGGAACGAACTTGTACAATAGCAGTATCTACTAGGACTCATGTGACAAAGATTTGAGTTGATTACACAGACTACTATAGAGTTGAAATTGACAAAACAGTATTAGAAGTGCACTAAACAATTGCTACATCTACTTCAACACCACACCCTATGCCTTACCACACATTAATCCAACTCTGATGTCCTTTGGTTTGGAAGTTGAAAATGTATATTTACTGTTTTTAGTAGGTTTTGAAGTACTGCATCAAATGACAGTACAGAATGGCTACATAGTGGAGAAACAATCATATTTCTTAGTTTAATATTAATGGAAAAATCTTGCTTGTTGTGCATGATCATGGCAATTCAGATCAAGTGTCAGTTAGAGTGAATGGAGTTTCTATTGGAGAGAATGTTTCAGTATGGTTTACTTATAATGTATTATTATTACTTTGTTTTGATAAAAAAATGTAAACTTTTAGTTTTAGTAATGTGAGACGTAAATTTAATGTCATTCAGTTTAAATCCCACAAATCTAACAAAAAATATAGCCACAAGTACAATACCTCAGATCAAATTCCTGTCAAGATTATCACTTCTTTTTGATTTTACGTAATTATAGCATCTGTAGACAGCAATACCAATACTTAAAGCTGCTATAACAAGACCGGCTAGACCTACAAAACTTCCAACAACACTGCTTGATATCGTAACTTTATCTTTTGAACTAAGGCCTTCTGTATCAGATTTGCGTCAGTAGTAGGCGTATCAGTAGTAGGCGTGGTGCCCATAATTGACGCTCTGGCTACTTTTATAACGGACTCAGGACATTCATTATTTATATTAACAGAAGAACAGATGAATTGAAGAGATACTTTATCTATCTCTATACCATATTCATCCAAAGACTTAAACAGTTTTATTTATAGATTATAAACTCCTTTATGTATTTTAACTGGAATGCCTACTTGGCCTGAGCTTTGAAAAACATTCCATCCATCTCCATTATCAACTACAACTTTAGATGTAAACTGTCCAATCTTACTTGTATTCAAGAATATATCAACAACATCCGACAAACCATCATTACTATATCGAATATCAGTCACTGTGAGTTGATCACAGCTTATAACTTCCATTGTGAAGGTATAATAGTGTCTCTTAGAGTATTTATTAATACTGTGGCTCCATTTGAAGCTTGGCTGCGAAACATTTCAGCACCACCAGTACTAGTTCCATCTTCTGCTTCTATCTCCAATCTACAGCCAGTGCATCCATATATAGTTATCACATATAGAATAAAATGGATCAACCTCATATTGAATTAGGTGCAACTACAAGCATTCACCACTAAATATAAGCACGAAGGCTTATATTGCTGACTACTATAATAGTATATGCCCTACAAGGTCAAGAGTTTACTCTACTAACATACATTTGGAATAAACAATATAGCATAATTAGAATGTGCTGATCATGTATATGTGGTCAATTATTGTTGACATAGGACACTACAGTCATAGGTGTATAAGAGCCAGTAATATTGGGGGGGCTGACCATGAAGGGAGTATAAATATTTAAGGTCACAAAAATTTAACTATAATTATAAATTAGTTCAAAAAAGAAATTATTTTTTAAATTATGAAAGTTAAATGTTTGTGAATGTGCCAAAGTAAAGCTTCCTTTCAGCATTTATAACAATAAATTCCTTGGCAATTTCTATCAAATCAAGAGAATCAGTTAACTGCTTGTGTATGTGGAGTAGCATACAGTTGTTCAATCTCTGTTCAGTCATAGATGAACGTAAGTAAGTAAGAACATTTCACAGTGCAGAAAATGACCTCTCAGCTGTAGCTGATGTTATAGGAATTGTTAAATACAACCTTAAAAGATTGTGTACTTCATATAGCATTGATTTATAAACTTGTTGTGTGTTCATTACTTCACAAATGGTGCGCATGGAGGTAACTTGTTTAACACTAGGAAGGGCTTGTCGAATTAAATCAGCACAAAGAGGAAGTTGTTTTTGCAGGTGATCAAAATTGATATCATCCTTATAGCAAGAAATTTTAGCCATTTGAAAATCTTCTTCGTAAGCTTCACCATTTGCAGCCTTTAACAGAATATTTTCAAGGGATAGAATAGGTGGTAATAATGCTTGTTGCTCAAACCTGTCTTCTAATTCACGAAGAAGTAAGTCACAAGCCTCAAAATATTGGTGGTGAAAGTAGTCTCTTGGTGCATCATACCTGTGTGGTTCGCCTCCATCTTCAAGTCTTTTTGGTAGTCTCCTGTATCGAGGTAATTGAGGGCCACCTATGCTCATTTTCTGGGCAATGTCAACTACTTCATCATAAAAGTGAGAAAAAGCTTCATCTACCCTTTGCCTTCTGTAGAAAGCTTTAGCTAGGTTAACAGCTGAGAGTGCTTCTTGAACAGTTGTATCCTTACCCTGCAATGATTTAGAAAGTGTTTCAGAAGCTCCAAAGATTAGGTATCCCAATTTCAATCCAAATAATGTTGAAAATTTTTCTAAGGCAGATTAAAGACCTGCAGCTTTTAGTCCATATTCATCGTGTGTTGTCTGATGAATTTCATCAAGTGTTTCCATTAGGACAGTGTAGTCAGTTAGAACAGCACCAATTGCCTATGTTCTAGCTGTCCATCTTGTAGGACAAAGTTGTTTAATGGTAACTCCAGTTTCTAGATCTTCAGATTGGGCCAATTTCTCTGAAAATAAATGTGCTCTTTTTGGAGAAAACTTGATTAATTTAGCTATTTCCTTATTTCTACAGTTCTCAATAGCTGAGATGAGTTCTTCCCAAGAGGGGTCAGTACTGTTTGTAATCCGCCATTGTAAACCTTCCTCTAAAGCAAAGTGGTAGTCTTGATCACTGCTGGCCATTTTCTTGAGTCTTCTCCTCTCCACTAGTGAGACACCTAGTAGACTAGTGAGTTCAATCCACTTGTCTTTAACAACAAAACCACTCTTAACAAGAAGTCTTAGAGCATTATTTGATGTCAATTCTATTGAAGTAAATGAGACATAGACGCTGTATCAGTTTTATTTTACCCTTTGATTTGCAATATAGGTGCACAAAATAATGTGAAGTTAGACTGTAAGTTTGATCTATTATTAATTTGACAAATCTTGTACTAATTATTTTCTTTAATTCTATAGTGAAACATTAATGACTGGACTGGAGATAATCTAGTGAGGTCTTACGATGTATTAGATCAACTATTTCTGACTTGGAGTTGACATTTTTGTTTTGTCAAACCTGTTGAAACTCTAGATTGACTGAAAATAGCTTGAGCTTTTTAATTTATCAAAAGTACAGATATGTCGTTAACTTAGGTTTGCTAGAGACAACAATCTCAAATTCCTTAATGTTAAAAGAGTATATAGTCAGATTTATTTTCTTATATTAATTTACACAACTGAACTTACCCTATGTATATCTCACTTCTTACTGATCCAGAAAGACTGAAGATACTTATCTATATATAAAGAATGACAAATTGATTTATGTAACAATCCATCTGTCCATCCTATTGACCCATCCATTCATCCATTTACTTATCCATAAATAAACCACACCCACTTATAGCTTCTTGCAAGCTGGATAGTTTTGATTGTTGATAATAAAAAAATGTCTTGAACACTTATAATTATTATTGTTCTTCAACAAGTTGTAAAACTAGTGATGGGTAAAACCAAACTGTTTAGTCATAAAGTTAAAGAATCAAACATAAAGAGTACAATAGACCTATACAATGAGACTAAACAAACACATTGTTAACCCCTTTTGTGAACATGTAGAGTATATGTAATTAAATATATATTCATATACTGAGTTTGGTTACATGAATTTAAATACTGCTCTCTGCTACGAATTCGGAAGTAAAAAGGTAAACTTGTACTAATTACAGAAGCCAAAGGTGGACATTCTAATTCCAATTCTATTTTCCATCACTCAATGAAGTGAAGTGTGGACCATGAGCACCATGAGCTGTCTCTTAGAATGGAATGAACCGACATGTTTCCAGTTGGGAGGGGATATAGGATTATATTTGTAAAATATTCCATCGAAGGATAGAAAAAAATTGGAATTGGAACATTTTGGAAAACTTCAAAGCAGAATATAAAAAGTAGAAGTAGAAATGGATATCCGCCTTTGGCTTCTGTAACTAACAGACCTGAAATATTGAGATGAGTCAGATTATGTGATCATTTGGTGATTATAAAAACAGTTATAATATATTATGTATTTAAAATGGAGAGTACATACATGAATTATCATACACTTAATTATTATAGTATAAATACACTATTCATTATCACAGGACATCACTTCATAACTGATTATAATAACTGAAGTTATTTTTGATTGGTCAATTATAATGTACTTTTGTGAAATGATGTCATTATAATATAATGCAATACAGAAAAGTGATTGAAACTTTTCTAAAGTACATGGCACAATGACAACTAGGCCATTCTATGATTACTTGGAAATTGGATGATGTGTTACATACAAAGACATGTCCATTATATTTCATTTTTATTCCTCAAAAATAATCTTATAACTGCCTGTAAATTCATGCTGGTGAAAAAAGATGATGTATATTTTACTTTACCTTAGCAGCTACAGCACTAAAATCTCAATTACAACAACAACTAATCACAAGATCATGATCTACACATATTCTCGTGTCTTCCATTTTCAAAACTTTGAATAAAGGATTACCATTTTTAAAAGTGTCCTCATTCCAAATGGATTAACGATTTAAACACCATACATCCATTAACATTTTACATATCCATTATTGATTTACCAGTCTTTGTCCTCTAGCAATAGCTGAGTGTACACAATACAATAGACCAGTCTCTTCCTCATATACCTCTACTGACCAAGAGTGCAATTCATATGGACACATTCATCTATACTACTACATGGTAACAGATCACCAGCATCTTAAAAGTGGACGGAGCTATTGAAAGTAGGCATGAACTAACCATATGACAAGCCTCTGTCTCTTGTAGAATTAATCCTAGACCTATCATAGATATATGATACAAGCACACCTGCATTGTATGATAATGCATTGCTATGGGAAGATCACTCTCAGCTTAATGACGTCTAAAAGTGCAACCTGATTTGCAATAAAAGATCACTTCTGTAATCAGTGGTCCCTTGCCACATTGCCACATGATCATTCTTTGTTTAATAACATTAAAAATAATAGAAAGATAATAGACTAGTTGTAATGTGTGACCTTTAACCTTGTGTGTGTCATTACTTATGATATGGCTTTACTTGTAAAATTATAAAAATAACTCTTCTACATAGATTAGGATCTTAAGGAAACTGTTCTTATTACAGTGGCGTCCTCAATATAGAGGCTAACTAACTACACAGATAACTACACAGAAAAATTGTTTTAACTATAGTAGACTGTTTTTTATGAAAGGTTCCATTTTACATATAATAATTTATTATTATTAGGCAGTTCTTCAAGAAGTTCTAAAACTAATAGTTGTGATAAACTAAATTGTTTATTCATATAGTTAATGGAATATGGTACAAATGGTAGATCTAGTTTATGTTAAGTGTCTTGTTACGCTGTTGGGCAGACCAAAGGTTTGATTGGATTATGATGCCTCCTGGTCTCTTTTGTCAGTGGCTTCAGCTGGATGTTGGGTTCTTATGTGTTGACTGAGACTTCTCTTACAAATTCACATTGAAATGAACTAATTGTTAAGCTGTCAGATCTGTCTAATGTGGCTGTTCTTGTTCCAGGGGTCTTGTGAGATAAATCCCCCAATCACTTCTCAATACATCAAGTGATCAAACTTGAAGGAACACTTGAAAACATTCTTGTCATTAAAATAGAAAAAGAAAGCTATACAAAATGCAAAATATAATGTAGCTGTTGCCAGCCTAACCCCCTATAGGAAAAACAGGAGGGAATAACAGATACATAACAAACAAATACAGATAAAATAAGTCTGAGTTTTAGAAGATAATTAATTATATGGTCAGCTGATGGTTCTTCCAGATTTTGTTTATTTGGTAACACATAGCTTTCTAAACAGTTTGGTGTAATTAGGACCAATCTTTCGTATTTTTAGTGTGCTTTTTATTTGACAGGTCCCATGACTCAAGCACTCCCACTTACAAGCTTATATGCTGAGTAGTGATTGTGGCTATTTTGTGGGAATATACTTCCATTCCTACTTTGGACTCATTTTACCACAACCCACATTTTTGTTGAATTGCAACGTATTGATCTGCATATTGGTCAGTTAAGAGTACACTAGGCATATTATATACAATGCCTACAATATTTTGGGGTTCCAGATTATCATCATCGACCATATGGAAAGTACTTAGATACAAAGAGTAGGTTCATCCAACTTTAAGATATTGTTTAAAATTTTTATCATTGTTATCTGAAAAATTATCCCCTATAAGGGGAAGTGGGCCACACCTGGATATACTGCAATACCAGGGCAACCCGTGGAGTGAGGGAAGCAAGCTTCACACACAACTCCTAGTAGAAAAATTGGGGTTAATAGCTTGAGGATGCATTATCCTCGTTCAAGCTATTAAACTCGAAAGAACAGTTTTAAACAATTCTACATAAATATAATAAAGACAGGGCTATACACAAACAAAGTGAAAAACAAAGTATAGTGTGGCTGTCGCCAGCCAAGCCCCTCAATAGAATTGGAAGAAAAACAAGAAAGTTATAGGAAACAAAATAAAATAATAAAATATGATTATTGTATAAGGTAAGGGTTAATAGCTCGAGGATGCATTATCCTTGTTCGAGCTATTAAACTCAAAGAACAGTTTGAAATCTTTATTCATAGAAAAATCTATGCAGGACAACAACTACATAAAATAAAATTTAAAATAGTGGCTGTCGCCAGGTGGTCCCTCAGGTATATATCACCTGGTAGTGATAATGTGTGAAATATATATAAGTTAATTATTAAAGAGTCAGAATAACGAGAGTTCCTTTTATGGTGTGCTTTGGCTATTACGAGCTCTCCAAATGTTTAACAAGCCTTTTATTTTATCTATACAGCAGAGCTTCCTGAAGAGGATGGCATAATTTGTACCAATTCCTAGTAGTCTGAGGGTTTCTTCATTTGCTGGGTCCCAGGACCCCAGACTACAAACAATCAAACTTTCAAACTTCACTGTGGTATATTTAGTCTTGGCCCATTGGACCAGGTCTGAGTACTTGTTCTCTTTTTCCCCTCTGGCCACTTCAAAAGCTCTTATTCCAGATTCAATGGGCACCGTCACGTCTACTATTGTTATTGAGTTGTCTTTAATGTGAACAATGTCCGGATGTAACTGTCCAGGAGAGTCTGGAATGTTTTGGTCCAACAGTAACTGTCCTCCTTGACTAGTGATGGCTTTCTTTACTCTTTCAGCAATGAGGTTATGACGTGATCTCATCAGGCCCTGTGACACTGGACAGGCATTTAGAACATGAGCAAGGGATTCTGGTTGTTGATGGCATTTGGGGCAGATTTTGTCCCCATCTCCACGACCTATGCGGGCCACCACTGTCTTAACAGGGAGGAGGTTACACCTGGCCCTCAATGCAAAGCGATATTCTGCGAAGGAGAGATACTGACCTGAACCAATCCAAAAGTTACTTGCGGGAGAGAGACTGACGAGCTCAAAAGCTCTCCCCTGATCTTTTGTTGACACTAGTTCTGATAGGTGTTGATTTGCCAGGGAGCAGCATAGGAAATTGTGGAGAGTACAGCGATTGTTAGCTGGGAATGACTTACCTTCAGCCATTACTAGTACAGGAGACCTACCAGACAGATACACCTTTAGGCCCATTCGTTCCAGCGACTTGCGAGCATAAGACCATAAGCTTTTTACATCTCTTGTTCGTCTTTCTTCTGCTGGAATGGGTGAATTGAGGAAAAGTTCCAAGTCTGAGTTAACAGGGTTTTTGCATCCTCTACAGCTAACCGTTTGACGGAGCTGAGACCAAGCACAGCTCCTCACGACAGAATCCGGGCTGGTGAGGCAGCGACACATCTGGGTGAGTCTTGCTACCTGGAGATTATCTTCTAGACAAAACAGACCCAGTCCACCAACACCCCTCTTTGTGTAGATAACATGAGAAATGGTGCGCCTTGGGAGCTGAAGTCCTTTCTTGACTGCTGACCGGACCTCCTTATCAATTTGTTGGACCCAGCCAAAAGTGGGGAGTGCTGCATGGAGATAGTAGGTTGCCTTTGACATCACGAACGTGTTAACTGCATCAATCTTTTGCCAGTCTGTCAGAAGGCTACTACAAATTGCTGACGTCTCATTTCCTGTGTGGTCCCAGCATTGATTTCTACCGGGTTGAGGTAATCTAGATCCTGAGATTGAGATTTAGCTTGAGTTAGCCAGTTTGGATTTATCTCTCAGAAATATCCTCTTATGGACCCCTACCTGTTTTGGAGCCGATGAAATTGGCAATAACAATATTGGAGGCTGGACCGTGTTTAGCAAGAGCGTCCAGAAACAATTGTACCACAACCCACATGTTTGTTGAATTACAACCATACTTGGACACAAAGAGTAGGTTCATCCAACTTTAAAATATTGTTTAAAATTTTTTATCATTGTTTTCTGAAAAATTATCCCCTATAAGGGGAAGTGGGCCACACCTGGATGTACTGCAATACCAGGGCAACCCGTGGAGTGAGGGAAGCAAGCTTCACACACAACTCCTAGTAGAAAAATTGGGGTTAATAGCTTGAGGACGCATTATCCTCGTTCGAGCTATTAAACTCGAAAGAACAGTTTCTTTCTACTTGATCTTAGCCGATAGGCCGAGAAGCGATGCCTTACCAAAGTTTTACACCTGTTTTTATAGTTATACAATACAGTTTGCTCTTAGGGGACAAATAGTAGTGCTTTCAATGAATAGCTTTGTGAATTGTCATGTGTCAAGTCTTGTTTTGATTAAGAATATACACACATGCTTGTAACAATGTTGTATTCTTATATTCACACACATGTCGTTTTATATTGTGTATAACATAGAAAAAGGTGTGGCAAATAATTAGCAAAGGGGTGTGTTGCGGGGGAGTTTGAGCAATAATAGAAATCTTTGTAATGTGTAAAATTGCAATGTCCTGTAAATAACTACTCTATTTTTTGTTAAGTAATAGCTTTCGTACAATTTTTATCTTTACATCTCTTCTTCTATGTCATTATTTATTTAACCATCCAATAAATCATATTTAGGCAAAGATTTACATGATATTAATCACTTGTACCAGTTTTGTGCTATCATCTACAAATAATTACAATGAACTTATTAATCTTTACAAGCCAGACTTTGCAAATCTCATTAATCTTTTTTCCTGAAGTTGAAAGAAACAAGACTAGGAGATCTTTTTTTTTTTTAGCATGTCAATTTTCGTTTTTAATCATAGATGCTTTTGGTGTAGTGTTTAATGGTAAACTAATGAAAGATGTTACAACCACTGATGTGCTCAAGCTTTAAAACATTACGCTGATATAATCAACCTCAATTTGAAGACATAAAGGAAGTTTTGATGTTTGATGTTGAACATTCATATTTTATGAGATTGTTAGGAGTATTCTTTGTTACTGAAAATCAATCTACCTGATATTTTATTACTATGTATGGTTTATGGATATCTCAATCTCAGGTTTCTGATTTGGTGTCAGGTACACGAAAAAAAGCAATGGAATCTTCATGTATTTCGTATTTGTCGCTTACCCACCTAATTGATTAATTCAATTGTTCATTGCAACAGACATCTGTAGCTTCATCAGCTATCAATGAAAACCAAGGGCGACCATTTACATTTTTAGAAGCAGCTAGAAGATTACGCAAAAGAGTTTGGCCCATAATTGACAGTTGCTCATTTACTGCTTCAGGATACATGTACTTACTTTCCTTCATCCACTCCTTAAGTTCATCATTCTTTTGGCTCCAAGCTTTTAACTTAAAAAATTTCCTTGCTTCTCTGTGTGACCAAAAATGGCAATTGCTTGACAACTGAGAAATCTGAGGCCTTCAAGTTGTATTAAAAGTCCAATCCTTCTATTAGCTTGAAGATTCTGTAATTGTGTATTCAACTGGCTGGCAACTGTTGGCCTTTGTTGAACAACCCACTTCTGAACAGTCTCCCTATGTATGCAACTCCCTTCATGAGCATTAAACTTTTCAACAGCTTTCTTCCAGTTTTTGAAACCTGACTCAGTGAATGCTGTCTGGTGTTCTCCAGTTTTACTAAATATAATCCTGTGTTTTTTTGCAGCATAACGACAGTACAAGCAAAATACCTTCTTTCTTGATAGGCAAAGGCTCAGCCAGGGAAATCTCTTGTACCAACCAGGTTGGAAATTTCTTTTATTCGAAATAAGCTGTTGTAATAATGGTTTGTCTGTGGGTTGATATGCTACAGTTTCATTGCCACAACATGGAAGCACACAAGGCCAATAACAGTCAGGATTGGGTCGTGGGCCTATTCCTACTCCTTCTGAATCACTACTACCTTCATCAGCAGTCCCATGTTCCAGTTCTTCATTCATTCTGAATACTCTTTCATCTGTTTCTTCAGATTCCTCCTCAGATTCATTGCTTTTTTTTCCATTTACTTTCAATTTGGCAGAAAGTAAGCATTAATGCTTGTCTTTTAGCCATTAAGAACTTTTACTACTGAACTACTGTACAGCTGGTATTATATTATGCGTGCATGATCGATCACCTACAAATACATTTAAATCATTTACACTTTCAGGTGCAAAACTTTTAAATTTGTTGACACTATGCATTTTTTGATAATGGTTTTTTGAAATTGCTGAATCATTCAAATTAGGGGGGCTATGGCCCCCAGTCTTAAATTAGGGGGGCTCAAGCCCCCTTGCCCCCCTATGTCTAAGCCAGTGTTGTAGTTTTCTAAGTACAGATTCCCATAAATCTGTGAAAATGGAGATATATAATGTTAAATCAACATATAGTTTTATGTATTATCCCTCCTGCTCTCTCATGGTCAGTGTGTATGAGGACACGTCTCCTTTTCTCCACTCTCTTCTCCTCATCACAAAATAATGACCATCACACCATAGAGAGAGGACAAAAATTTTGCAATATACAATAGCACATCTCCTCTCTATGAGCTAATAGTTACAAATTTATTAAGTCAATTAAAGGATACATCTCTCTTATAAGGTTATTTATTACAAACAGTGTCATCATTTGTACATTGCATGACTATTTGACCAAACTATGTTCACTTTTCAAAGAGCAATTTTACTAATGTTCTTGTTATGAAAGAAGTAGGTGAGTTAAATGTTTTAATATCAATAAAAAGAATATACGGGACTACATCTAGCAAAACATTTGTGATCTGATTTGTGACAAGGGACCACCATCTCAAAGAACAGTTTTGTATACATATATACAGTTGCTAAATATGCATGACTATTCATAGTAACTTTATGTATACAAATTTTGTTGGAGGTGTTTTAATTATAACAGTAGTGTGTTTCACAAATCAGGTCACAAAGCTTTTGACAAAAGTGGTCCCTTATTACAAACAGGTCACATTTTCATAAAAGTGCATACAAACTATCACACTGTATTGTTATCTCAATACACTACTAGTCTGTTATTACTGAAATCACAAACACACAAATATCCTTCTCTGTCGAATGTCATTCCACGTGGTTCATTAACACTATTGCTACCATCTCCTTCAAAATAACGTACAAACTGACCATCAGTAGTGAAAACAGAGATGCGATTATTACCCCACTCTGTAATGTACACTAGATTATCATCATCTATTACAATTCCTGATGGACATATAAGTTGTCCAGGACAAAATCCTTTAGTACCAAACTGAGACAAAAACTGTCCCTCAGAAGTGAATGTCTGGATACGATGATTACTGATATCAGTCACATAGAATAACTCTCGTCTGTCAATAGCAATGTCTCCTGGATTATTAAACTGTCCTTCAGCTGATCCCTTCATACCAAATGTGTGAGAGAACGTTAGATCTGGATTTAAGACTTGTATACGATGGTTAAAACGATCAGCAATATAAATATGTTCAGTTATAGGGGAAATAGTGATACCACGAGGACAATTAAATTCCAGTGGTCCACTACCTTGTCTACCAACTGCCTTAATACATTTTCCATCCATAGATACCTTTTGGATCTTGTGATTATCAGTGACAAGAATGAAGTTGTCTGAAGTTATAGCTATGCCACGAGGTTGAAAAAACTTGATATTTCCACTTCCTCTACTCTTCTGACCAAATGACTTCATTTTCTTTCTATCTCTATCTAGTAATGTGACACAGTCCCCACCTAACTCACTTACAATAATTTGTCCATCATCAGTCACAGCAACTCCACAGGGTCCATTAAGTTCTGGTATAGTAACTACTGGAGTGATGTTATCAAGATAAGGATTTAAAGGGATCACTAGTGAGGTACTATCAACTTGGACATCATTAACTCGGACATTAACTTGATGCTGACCATTAGTTGTGAGACTACAATGTATTGTATACACTGCAGGATGGGTGGTTTTAGTGACTGTAGCTGTGATGGATGTAGCTGTGCCAGCTGGTACTACACTACAACTGAGTGACGATAGAGGAACACTAAGAAGACTGAAATCACAAAATTGGATAGATAGTGGGAATGAAACTGTTTTATTATTCATAGTGATATGCTGACAATCAATTTTCTTGACTTTACACTGTTGTAGAACAGTAGGTGAGAAGAACACAATATCTCCAATATGACATAGTGTATCAACAATGTTGCTGTCTTTCTTAAAGTAAACATCAACTTTCTCTCTAGGATTAAACTCTTCAATGTTAACCTGTTCAGTCACATGACTTACACATTCCATCATTTGTTTTGTAGATATCACCACTTCTTGAGGACTGTCTATCTCAAGACTCTGTTCCACAAATTCTTGGCAATCCTTCAGTTGACTCAATCTGATTTCAGCTGATTTTTTCTGCTCTGATAACACCTTTAGTTTACTACCTGTGACTGTGTCCACCTCTCTAGTCAGTTGTTGTTCAGATCTATGAAGGAAATCGATCATTTTTTCAACCATGACATGTATCTCCTCCTTGATGACTTCTCCTTGTTCTCTGATCTCATTCTCTCTGTCTGTGAGAGCAGTTAGGACATCAGTAACAGCAGTGAGCTTGTCACTAACAGACTTCACACTTGTTTCCAGTTTTTGATAACATTTGGGATAACAGTCAGAGACTAAGTCATACTCATGATCTCTATGAATACGTACAGTACAGTCATGACAAATCAGCTCTTCACATGTTTTACAAAATATTTTCAAAGGTTCATTATGAGTGGAACATTTTATATCCTGCTTCTCAGGAAGCAATTTAGATGCAGAGGTTGTTACCTCATCAAGAGTCATTATCTTGTGATCAGCAATGGGAGCCCAATTCTTGTGAACTTCAATACATTTTGGACAGAGAAGCTTGGCACATTCTTTACAGTAACCTGTGGCATTAGTTGTAGTACAGTTATTACAAGTTACTTGTTGATGTCCTGACACTTTCGTCATTAGATTGTAGATCTCCTTGAGGTTATTAATTTGGAAAGCCACAAGAAAGTCAGCTGCTCCTGTTGGTTGAGGTAACTGGGTACGATGACGACAAGTGGGACAAGAGATGAAGTAGTTATTTCCTTGAGGATCCAGTGGTAGACCCTCCAGACATTGTTGACAGAAAGAATGGAGACATGGTAAGGTCTTTGGGTTCGTATAGATATCAAGACATATAGCACAGGTGAGCTGTTCCTCTAGTTTCTTGAGAGCTGTTGAGGAGATACTAGGTACTGCCATAACAGTAGAGACAAACTGTGTATACTAGTACAAACAGCACTGATATTTTGAAGTGGGTCAGAATTTTCAATCATGTGATCTTATCATAGTTATGAAAAACAATTGTGTTATTTGATATCTATTTATATAAATTATTATTCATTATTTTTTAGAGTTGTATGTAGAAAAAAATAGAATTCATTCATTGTACAGTACATTAGTAGTCCATGTGTGCTATATTTTAATTTCATTTAATTTTATATTTCAATGCAATAAACTAAAGATGTTCTTTATTTTATGACATTGTTGGTAGTTGTATTGAAAACACCAAATAAAAACAAATCGAATATTTTAACCACTGACAAAATATGGCATCAAATGCATTTCATTAATTTTAACTGTGAGTGCTACAAAAAGGGTGTGAGTGAATATGTGTCAAAGCTAAAATCTTGGTTGAAAAAACTTGATATTTCCACTTCCTCTACTCTTCTGACCAAATGACTTCATTTTCTTTCTATCTCTATCTAGTAATGTGACACAGTCCCCACCTAACTCACTTACAATAATTTGTCCATCATCAGTCACAGCAACTCCACAGGGTCCATTAAGTTCTGGTATAGTACATACTGGAGTAATGTTATCAAGGTAAGGATTAAAAGGGATCACTAGTGAGGTACTATCAACTTGGACATCATTAACTCGGACATTAACTTGATGCTGACCATTAGTTGTGAGACTACAATGTATTGTATACACTGCAGGATGGGTGGTTTTAGTGACTGTAGCTGTGATGGATGTAGCTGTGCCAGCTGGTACTACACTACAACTGAGTGACGATAGAGGAACACTAAGAAGACTGAAATCACAAAATTGGATAGATAGTGGGAATGAAACTGTTTTATTATTCATAGTGATATGCTGACAATCAATTTTCTTGACTTTACACTGTTGTAGAACAGTAGGTGAGAAGAACACAATATCTCCAATATGACATAGTGTATCAACAATGTTGCTGTCTTTCTTAAAGTAAACATCAACTTTCTCTCTAGGATTAAACTCTTCAATGTTAACCTGTTCAGTCACATGACTTACACGCTCCATCATTTGTTTTATAGATATCACCACTTCTTGAGGACTGCTTATCTCAAGACTCTGTTCCACAAATTCTTGGCAATCCTTCAGTTGACTCAATCTGATTTCAGCTGATTTTTTCTGCTCTGATAAAACTTTTAGTTTACTACCTGTGACTGTGTCCACCTCTCTAGTCAGTTGTTGTTCAGATCTACGAAGGAGATTAATCATTTTTTCCACCATGACATGTATCTCCTCCTTGATGACTTCTCCTTGTTCTCTGATCTCATTCTCTCTGTCTGTGAGAGCAGTTAGGACATCAGTAACAGCAGTGAGCTTGTCACTAACAGACTTCACACTTGTTTCCAGTTTTTGATAACATTTGGGATAACAGTCAGAGACTAAGTCATAATCATGATCTCTATGAATACGTACAGTACAGTCATGACAAATCAGCTCTTCACATGTTTTACAAAATATTTTCAAAGGTTCATTATGAGTGGAACATTTTATATCCTGCTTCTCAGGAAGCAATTTAGATGCAGAGGTTGTTACCTTATCAAGAGTCATTATCTTGTGATCAGCAATGGGAGCCCAATTCTTGTGAACTTCAATACATTTTGGACAGAGAAGCTTGGCACATTCTTTACAGTAACCTGTGGCATTAGTTGTAGTACAGTTATTACAAGTTACTTGTTGATGTCCTGACACTTTCGTCATTAGATTGTAGATCTCCTTGAGGTTATTAATTTGGAAAGCCACAAGAAAGTCAGCTGCTCCTGTTGGTTGAGGTAACTGGGTACGATGACGACAAGTGGGACAAGAGATGAAGTAGTTATTTCCTTGAGGATCCAGTGGTAGACCCTCCAGACATTGTTGACAGAAAGAATGGAGACATGGTAAGGTCTTTGGGTTAGTATAGATATCAAGACATATAGCACAGTGAGCTGTTCCTCTAGTTTCTTGAGAGCTGTTGAGGAGATACTAGGTACTGCCATAACAGTAGAGACAAACTGTGTATATATATACTAGTACAAACAGCACTGATATTTTGAAGTGGGTCAGAATTTTCGATCATGTGATCTTATCACAGTTATGAAAAACAATTGTGTTATTTGATATCTATTTATATAAATTATCATTCATTCATTGTACAGTACATTAGTAGTCCATGTGTGCTATATTTTAATTTCATTTAATTTTATATTTCAATGCAATAAACTAAAGATGTTCTTTATTTTATGACATTGTTGGTAGTTGTATTGAAAACAATGAATAAAAACAAACCGAATATTTTAACCACTGACAATATATGGCATCAAATGCATTTCATTAATTTTAACTGTGAGTGCTACAAAAAGGGTGTGAGTGAATATGTGTCAAAGTTAAAATCTTCTTGCTAGTTTACTTGTCTGCCATTAAATGCTTATTTCTATAGACATCCTACAAACACTGTTGCCTAATCTTATAGATCCAGCATTTTAATGTGAGATCAGTATCTTCCAAAACAATTATAGGACAACATTTTATGTATGTATCTATGTCAGTGTATATGTTAATCTTATGTTACTGTTGTGTGGTGAACCCTATCTACAGTATTACATTGAGTGATGTTAGTTTGCCATGTTACCATTGTATAAGAACTTACTAAATAATTTAAATAAAATAGGCGACAAGATTGTCTAAGACTTGTAATCATAGCTGGTGGTAGATAGTGTTAAACCACGAGAGCAGAAAGTGCCAGTGTAATGGAATATGAGTGGCAGTGATGGTCACATTATTCATGGGGCAGTTCTCCATTAAACTGCATATTTTGCAGACTTAGATATAGTCTTTGTAACACTTAGTATAGCAATAGTTTCATAGTAATAACAGCTATCTCCGAATGTATCTACTTACTGCAGCAAAGAAGGAGGTCAAGGTGCATGAGGGTGAGTAAAGTTTGCTATAAATTTAAATGGAACAATTTTAGAAATTCTCACAACATATTTTTAAGTAACTGTACTTTGTACAAACTGTAGTAATAAGCAAGACTTCCATCCTGAGTGTGTTTATTTTGAAAGGTCATTCTGACTTTCAAGTTAGCTTTTTCTTCTTTAGCTGCAGCCTTTTAGCTAAAAAGCATTCATAATGTTGAGCTTTTTCATCTCTCAACAAAGGTTTGCAGCCTTAGACATTATTTGACAAGTTACAGAAGTTCAAAGTGAATTGTCAGGTACAGATACACATGTACTGGATGATGAGGGTTAAGTATTTGCTGTAATAATACGTCAATACCATCAAACAATCTTAAAATGATTTTATCATCTTCTTTGGTTGAAAAACACATGTCTGCTAGTGCTATACTAATTAACCATGTCCATTTCACTAGGTGAAAATTGTTTGTGTCATCAAACCAGTATACCAGAGAAGATGTAAAACACAAATGAAACATAGTCTGATAATCCATCATCTAAATATTCTAGAGTACAAATAATTCTAAACTTATCATTAACTAATATACTAACCTTAGGACAAAGATGTCCTTACTTTAGGTTATAATCCATACATTTATTAGTGACTTACTAGTCTTTGTCCAGTGTACATAATATATTATAGACCAGTGTCCTCTTCATTTATCTCTATTGACCAAGAGCACAATTCATATGAACCTAATCATTTATACTACCACATGGTAACAAACGACAACCCTCCTAAAAGTGGGTGGACTTATTAAAAGTAAATTTGGTCTAACTCCTTAGAATTGGTAGTTGGTTTCCTTTTACTGTACAGAATATACAAGGACAATTGTTTTAGACCTACAGACTCTGCCTTCTCTTCATTTATTGTTATCATCTTTTCAGCACAATATAATGGGATACCCCTTTCATTGGTGTCATATGATAGATTACAATCATCACCAAAATGTAGTACCAGTCTGTAATAGAGAAATGTGGGTGTGTCATGTATTGGCCAGGATTGACTTACAGTGAATTGCAATTCATTATGGAGCCATAAAGCATGTTAAGAAATTCTTCTATTTCCTGTAATAATAACTAATAGTTATATCATTGTCAGTTATGCAATTTCACGAGTATTATCAGCCTATCAACAATAATATCTGTGGTGCATCATTATGCATCACAGATATACTTGAGTACTAGTAGCTAAAGGGATGACCAAACTAATCTGATTCACCTGATTACGTTATTATATTATTTAGTTAGCTGGATCTACCTGATGTAAGTTTCCCCAAAGCCAATGGGTGGGGAAGCTGGGTAGTTGCTTTAATACCTTGCAATCTTGCATAACTTGTACTATGACCATAGTCTTCCTGGAATTCTCAATCAGACGATTACTCCAATGAGAAATAGTGCTATCAATTTATGAGCTAATCATGTATCAGGCACAAAGCGTAAAAGAGAGTGGCTAATAGACTATTAAATTTCTGCATAAATTAAAATGTTACTGCTATACAGGCATAGGCGGCTGCAGAACTGTAACTCCACCCGGGCAGGAAAAGGGGGTGTGGTCAATGTTAGGGCGTAGTCACGTTTATTAATGTCAAATACGCGAAAAACGCAATCTCGATCCAAGGAAATATTTGATACCAGCTTGATTAGAAGGACTGTTCAGGGCATTATTTAGAATTGCTTGGTCGAGTCAACCTGGTCATTGCCCGTGTATGCCCGGGCCTGCAGCCGCCTATGGAGCCTATTGATATTGAAATATTCAAAAAAGGAGTGAGTGATAGCATCACTTCCAGATATGCTAAGCTTAGTAGCACACTTGAGGGATCAATGGAGCCCTTTTCAAGACACATGTTTGAAGCCGGTTTTATAAACTTAACAACTATTAGAAGTCAGAACTATGATGATATTATGAGTCAGTTTATCTCAGGAATGGAGTTCAAACACAATATATCAGAGCTACAAGAACATTGTCGACTGTTTACTGATATTCTTGAGAAGTTAGATGGATCAGCAAAGATGGCTGCCAACGAATTTATTAAGGAATGGAATACATTATTCCACAAAAAGAGTATTTAGTAGTTAAAAGTAAAGTAACTGTAAGTGAATCACGGAACAAGAGAAGAGAAGAAAGAAAGATTCATCCTTATCAAAGTATGTTTTCATTAGTATTATTGATATATACACCTTTTTCTTTATACAGCAAAAAGTTCTGGTAGTATACTGCCTACAAGTGAACTTAAATTAAAGGCAGAACATCTCAGGGAAGAATTTCATAGCCTTCACTTAGCTATTTGAGATTGCAGTATACAGATGGATTTTGAAAAATTTAAATTTCATATTCAAGATTTGCTAACTGATGATTTGAGGTATCCTCGATCTGTTAGTTATCTTGCTGAAGTAAGAGAGCTAACAACTTCAAGTGATATTCTCCTTTTCTTAAAGAAACATGGATTTATTGGCTATCAAAATTATGAATTATTAGCGTATATGGTTCGATGTTTGTGGAAAGAAAATCAAAAGATAGTGGCTCAAATGGAAAACTACATCAAGAAATACAAGGAGTTTGAGCAGGAACTGTCACTAAGTCAGCTGGAAGAAATTAGTCATGAAGAAGATCTTTGTCCTGTAGTCCCATCTGGTTTACCTGAGTTTAGTTTAAGAACAAATGGTGATACCAATGCCCATCAATGGAGAGACTATTTAGGGAAATTTCCATGGTCTATCTACATTTTATTGAAGAGTCTTATTCCTGGTAGTGTCATCATGACATATGTAGCTCTACCATGTGTAGTGTCTGATATACTAAGGGACCTCACTGATCCAGGTATCTTGACAAAATTAGAGTCAATGGGAGTAACTGTAGTCCTCTTACCACTACAGTCTAGTCAACCTTCTGAGGTATGATGTTCACATTAAGTCAATATTTTTGTGTCATATCATTTTCCATAGTCAAGTTTTCTAAAAAGTGAACATGTAAAAGATGACATCAAACGAAGAGGTTAGTGGTTTCTCACTTGCTCTTATTTTCGTTCACTTCAGTACAAATGCCAAATGATACTGAAGAACCCTTGTTAGATCCTCTATCTAACAGGGAGTCCTCATTAGATCTTCTATCTAACAAAGAGCTTTCTTTGGTATAATTATTCATATTAACATTTAAGATAATGATCATATTTTGTTTGATAGTCCTCAGAAGACAAGATAGATAAGTATTTATTGACTGCAATAGAAAACAACAGTGTTTCTGAAGTAATTAGATTATTAGAGAAAAGAGCTAGCCCAAATTGTTTTGGAGAGGTTAGTAAGATTTAAATCACATAATTGTGGGTGTATTTTTTAATTAAAGGAATATGACATTATAATAGCTTAGGGAAAAAATTGACACTTTAATTTAGTTCAAAATTAAGGAAGGATCATAAGAGATGTAAATATTGTCATACCATTTACAGTATGGATATAGAGCTGCCCTCCACATTGCTATTGACAATGGAAATAATGATATTGCTAAAGTTCTACTATCAATGGGAGCTGATCCCAGTATGACCACAAAGGTAAGTAAAATCTGATTGCTATAACTAATATGTATTACTATTTATAGGATGGAAAAGAAAGTCCCCTCCACATTGCTGTTGAAAAAGGAGATAATAACATTGTTCAAACTCTGTTGTCATATGGAGCCAATCCTAATGTTACCTTTAGTTGGGTAAGTACATGTATAATTCTTTGTACAACTATAATAAAAGATTATATAATATTGAAGGATGACCAGACCAAAATTTCTTCCTCATCCCAATAGTATATATATTATAAGCAACATTTGATATCAGATGTAATGTGGACTATGATATTGAACTAGTGGACATTATCTCGTTTCTCTTATGGTTATAACAAATATTGTTTCTGAAAGAATTTAATTTTTAATATAAACTTGTGGATCAGAATTATAACCAAAAATCATTGTTGTCTAATTTTTAGTCATAGTGACCAATTAATTTAAAATTAATAAGTTGGAATTCTTCATTATAAATGAAATAATGAAATCACACAGGATATCAATGAAAAACCACTTCATTATGCTGCTGAGAGAGGCCACAGTGATATTGTTCAAACATTACTAGACAAAGGAGCTAATATTGAAGCTGTTACTAAGGTGACTAATAAATGTTATTAACATTGATTTATACCATCATATAGTTTAACAAAACTCCACTTCATTATGCTGCTGAGAGTGGTCACAGTAATGTAGTTCAAACATTACTAGCTAATGGAGCTAATATTGAGGCAGTTGTAAAAGTAAGGATGACTAATAGACTCATTTGTATACTGCAGGATAATTGATTATTATCATCTTATATAGGATATAGAAACTCCACTCTTCATTGCTGCTGTATGTGGTAGACAAGAAATCGTTGAAATACTATTATTCAATGGAGCTAGAACTGATTATGTAAATACAGTAAGTGATTTATGACTTTATTAATTATAATAATGTTAATATAATAGGATAAGCAAACCTTACTTCATTATGCTGCTGAGGGAGGTTGTAATGAACTTGTTACTAAATTAATAGCACAAGGTGTTGATATTACAGCTATGGATATTGTGAGTGACTATATATTATGCTAATATTTTATATGTAATAAAAAAATAATTTGTTGGTATAACTATTAAGCCAGTGTTTATGTTAAGTGTGGTAAATCTAACTATAAATTGTAAGACTAACTATTATTTAACAGTTGTGTTCACATTAGTTTTTAATTTTATAAATTAAAATCATTCTATTTACCACTACTTGTAGAGAGGAAGAACTGCTCTTTATTATGCTGCTAGAGGAGGAAATGTTGATATTGTTAAGACATTATTGGCTAAAGGTTGTGATCCTAACATTAAGGATAAGGTAATTTATAACTAATACTGAAATATATTGCTAACCTTTTTATTATTATTAATAGGATGGTAACACTACTCTTCATGCAGCTGTTGATCCTTATGGATTAGGTATTGAACTTTCCAGTGATATAGTTTAGACGTTATTAAATGGTGGAGGCAATCTTAATATTACAAATAATGTAAGTGTTATTTCAGTATCACTATTAAACAAGTGGTTAGAAGTTAATTCTAATATATACGATATCATTGATTTGCATAGCTCATGAATTTGTCGTAATAGGTGTGGTTATTGTAGGTAATAATAATTGATGAGTTTTAATTAGTAATGTCTTTATAACAAACTATCAATCAATATCCACAACAACTTTCTCTTTATATAATGTTACTTTCTGTAATTATAGGTCAGAAACCTATGAATATAATTAGAGGTAACAAAAACAAGGAAAAGATGAAGTCACTTCTTGACATGTACTTCACATCTCCAAAGCATAAAACTACAGTAAGACTATATATAATGTATGAATGTTCCTTCTATGTACACATATATAGCTATAATTGTCTTGTGCAATGTATTATATAAAAGCATGTGTGTGTGTGTGTGTCATTTTTTGTAATTGTTATCAACAGCAGAGACATTAAAATAAAATTTACAGTTACTACATATAGATACTCTAACTAAATTTATGTCTCTACCATAAGCATTCTAAATCACGAAACACTTCTTATTATAACTTAGTATTGCATTTCTAGTTAAATACTTAGTAACAGAATTACAAATATAAATGTAATCTTTTACTTACCTGACGTATTTAGACATGGTTGAATAGCCTTCTTATGATATTTTATCAGAGCATTCAAGTGCTTATCCTAAACTGTCCCATTTATTGTCATGTAAAGGAACCTATCTGTCAAAAGAGACTATTATAAATGGCATTTAGCCCACTACTAATTGCATGTACTAAATGCAATGACTGTTTAAGATTACTTTACTATATGCATATGTAATATGTCTTTATAATATGTTACAATGTCTTAATTCTTATGACAAGCCATTGTTATCACCACTGTCATTGTTTGAATATTCTCTATACATTAACCAGTATAAAATGATCATTACATAAAAAATTATTATTTCTTAAAATTTTATATAACAATGTAATTATAATTTATAAAAAATTAAAATACAAAAGGGACTATAATGTTTTATTTTTAATTAGATATCTCCTTATGGGCTATCCGAACCTCATCAAAATATAAAATATTAACAACTACTTACAAAAAGTAATTAAGTGATAATAATTATTGTTGTTTACTTAATTTATTTGTCCTATAGGGACAGAACAAGTGGTGATCAATAAAACTGTTTGAGTAAATAATGATTATTTATATTATACAGAAAATTTTCATATTTGTTGTTCTTGCTAATAATTTTAGAATTTCCGCAAATTTTGATCTAGTGCGTGGCTCCCTACTGATTGATTACAAAAGGGGGGCATCAAGTGATGAATTATGGCTTCTTGTATGAGTGCTGCTGATATCTGTTGAGGCTAGTATCACTTCTAAATATGCTATCCTTAGTGAAGCTCTTAAAGGACCAATGGAATCATTTGCACTATATAATTATGCATGAAGCCCACCTCATTAACAGAGAAACTATGAGATCTGATGATATTATGGGTCAGTTTATCTCAGGAAGGGACTTCAAACACATCTATCAGAGCTACAAGAACATTGTCAACTGTTTACTGATGTTCTTGAGAAGTTAGGCGGATCAGCAAAAATGTAGAGACCCATTGATGACATCATCACAATACTTGTTGCATCAGCATCACTTCTCTGCTTTCAATTCAGTAGTCACTCTAATATGAAAAATTTAAAGAGAAAAATGACATCCAAAATGGTTACAATTTTTACAATTACAGTTTTGTTCAGTGTCTAAGTGCTGTTACGTTCAGCATTTCTATATGTGACTATGTTTTGTCTAATATCCACTCAAGTCTATATACCTCCACAGTTATCCTCACCTATATATAATTAACTCATAAATTTTATCTAATGTTAGTGCTGTGTCCAGACTCCTGGCAGAAATGCTATACTTCAACTATTGTTAGTACATGCTAACTGTGTCTCTTACTGTTCCTATAAATTTATTCATGTATTTCTCTCATAACTTTCTTGTGTTCAGGCACTATAATCTATTTATTATTGTTTCTTATAAGACATAAAAATCATAGTAAAATAATTATTTTATAAATTACAGGATATTCATATTGTTATCAATTGCCAAAACCATGTTATACCAATAGTAATCAGTTCATGATTGATAATTTAATAAATGGTGTCTGTTTGAGAGTTACCTATCTTGCACAATAATTTAAAGCCAGTCATTGTTTTTGTAAGTTAAAAAAAGAAAATGTGCTATCTCTACATTAGTATATAGCATAATCAAAATATTTCTTTGAAATTTTGCAAAAAGAGAGCAGCCAAAAATATGTGAAATAAACTAATTCTGTTTACATGAAAAGAAAACTATAGCTAAATCAACATGACTTACAAAAATGTACTTATGAATTGGTCCATAAACTAAACTATTAACTTTATGTGTAAGTCTATAAGTTGTATCTGGGCTAACTTAGTTTCAACTGCACAAGGAGGTGCTAGGTGTGCTTCCAGACTGATTTTGACAAAAATTCCCAAGCACACTACCAGGAAAATTACAGATACGACATTTCCCTGTTGAGGATGTAGTTTTGTAGAGATTCCAAGTAAAGGAGAGGAATGAAACCTTTTTCTTGGCTTTCCACTATTACGGGCAAAGAAATGTAAAAATAATGCAAACTATGTATTTTACTTACATAACACCTCAATTTCAACTTTCTCACTCTACAAGTCTTTCTTTGATACCAAGCATAAACACTTATTGTTCCTTGATGTTTGGTTTCAAGTGCATAACAAGCAGTGGCATCTCCTACTGGATTCTTGTTACAGAGAGTAACTGATGCTTTGGGCTCCACAGAATAGACAAAACTGGCAGACACTTCAACTCCAATTTTGTATATTCCCTAAAGAACAACATAAATATTGTCAAACATTTCATGAAGTGGAATTCGAACTTACCAAAGCTCTTAGATATGCACCTGCTGCAATAGTTAGAGTAGGATCAGCAATTACACTGGTTGTAACAGAAGAAGATTCAATACATATTTTAAATTTGAGATCAGCTGTGACGGTTCCAGTAAAATATACACTTACTTTAACCCCTACTATGTAAAAAGGTATCTCGATGTGAAACAGTTGTAATGACAACAACTGAATGGTTTTTGACTTTGTATAAGGAATTGTACCAGGGATATAGTAAGTTATGCCACGAATCTTTCCATATCCTGTAACAAAAGGTGAGCTTTGTACCAAGTTTCCTTCGTTTTTATACTCAACATCAATAATTTTATAAGTACGACCATATACATAAACTTCAGCAATCCCTTTAACAAATAATTTATGACTGCCAGAAGAACTGACTCCTCCAAAAATACCAGCAGCTGCGTTAGCGTGAAGCTTTGAACGACCAAGCTTAACACCCCATAAGTATGCTTGATGACAAGGATAGTTTTGTTCATCAGTTGTTCTACTGGATTGACTGGCAACAAGATTAAAAATACTATTACCATCATTCCAGTTGGTTGTGTATGCTCGTTTTAACCTTGTGACTGCTGTTTGAAGTTTACTAAGAAGCTGCTGTGCTTCTGGAGTATCTACAAAATTAAGGTAGATAGTAAGGCGCTTGTTTAAGTCATCATTATGAAACTTAATAGCTTCATTAACCATAACTTCCATCAGATCTTTCTCAGTAGAACTGTTTCCAGCGTCTTTAGGATCTTCAGAAAAGTAAACAGACTGCTTGAAAGGGAAAAGTAAACTTTCAATAACTTCAACTATTGGCACAACAGATGAAGAATCTTTCACTAATTGAATAAAAGCTTTTTGTACTTTGTCATCATGGGAAACAGTTCTTAGAGCATCAATGGCGGGTAATTGAAGACTAAGCTGGTCAGATGATAAAAATGTTAAAAGTAGAGGTATCATCTTCTTTGATCCAGTGTTACCTAGTGCATGAATAATATGTACAACTGTAGAAGAATCATTTGTAATTTGGTAAGTTTTTATAGCCTTTTCAAGTTTCCTTGACAATACATCAACAATAGTGTCTTCTACATTGCTGTGGCGACCAAGGGCAGCAAAAGAGAGTAGTAACTGATATGTATCATTTGAAAGCTGCAAATATTTTTCCAGATATTTCACTGTTGAGGGATGAACATAAGGGAGGAGTGCAATATGAAGTAGTAAAACAATTCTTTCATCTTCATTTAATGGATAGTGAAGCATATCAATCAATGCCTATATATACATAAAATAAACAGTTAAAATGCATTAAATTCTATAATTTTGTACAATTGACACCTTTTGTGCTTCGAGGCTTCCTTCTGAACTCAACAAGTCATAAAGTACCTGTCGCTCTTGACTTCCATTGTGTCTTCTTGTGAAGGTCTAATTGACGTAATAATAGACAAATATAATATATCAATATAATAGCTGTGGTTTACTTCTTTCAGTTTCACAATGAGCTCAGGTAGTTTAGGTTGTTTTCCAGGAAGTGGTCCATTCTTTGCTTCCAGAGTCAGTAAACGCCTCCAGCTCATCATAAGTTTTGCCACTAAATCAAAGAAAGATATGCTTCAAAATTAAAAGGCAGAAAATACCTGCTTTAATTGATTCTGCACCTCGTGTTACCCTTTCCACAGTTTCATCAATTGATGGCAACATCATATGCAATTCTGTCATGACTATTTTGTCTTCTTTTGCTACACAATTTTAAATAAAATTAAAAATTATTTAAGACATATCAGCAGTAATATACCTTGGTCCTTCTTTGCTATAATGTCATCAGCAATGCCTTTTGATTTTAAGCTACGAACATGGCGAGACTGGTCTTTGACAGAAGATTGATCATCTTGACAGAAGGAAAGCACCAGTTTATACTCAGTTGTTGATTTCAATGATGGCACATCATTTGATGAATTGAACGTATCGTTTTTGAAGGATTCTTTATTGTCTTTGTCAACTTTAGCCTTGTCTCCTATATCAACTGTTGTCATCCCTGTAGAAATATAAACTCTTTTTCTATTGTCCATTTCTATTTGGTCTTCTTGGTGGAAATGTAGCAAAGTTTTGTGAATGTTTAAATTCCCAGCATATTGGATGACATCATTTTGATCCACTGTTCTCTGCTGAACCTGTTGATTATTCTTTGAATAATACCTGTACAAATAATAAAGATAAACCAATTTAAAGACCTGTTGCTGCTACCTGTAATGTGAGCGATGGAATGATTGTGAATCTCCCTCATCTTCCTCAGTTGTTCCTTTAAAATTTGCTTGAAATGTGGATGCTATGCTCTTCTTAAAATTGACAATTTCAATATCCTCATTTTTCGGATAGAACACCCCCAATATCTTACCAGTAGTACTTTGTGCAAAACAGAACCACCTACTCATATCAATACCATACGTCTGAGTTTCATCGTCACTGTCAGTGCAGACTAGATAAATTATTTCTATATCATAGGTTAAATTAGATGTACCTATAGCCTGATCCATCTTCTTCTGTGACATTGGTTATCATAACAACAACATTAGAAACATCAATGCAATAAAGTCTTGAAGAATTGCCTCTAAAAAATCCAACTAAATGGAAAGAACATCAAATGACACATTGTATAGTTTGGTACCTGAATCACAGACTGTCTTGACATAAGCAGAGATGATCACCCCTTCGCCATTGCTGAGCCCAACATCTACTGAGTAATCATATGTACATAAGTGGGGGTCCTATATAATAAAGAGGATTGTGCTGTATAATATAAATAAGAAAAAAAATATGAACCTTGCAATCATCAGTTTTAATGTAGCCATCGACATCCCTGGCTTGAGAAGGAGGGACAATCAACAAAGCAACCACAAAGATTGTTGTAAACATCTTGATTGAAGAAGTGAAAGGTAAGAAATATACCTCACTACTGCAATTAATGTAAAACTAACCATCTTTTATATGAAATGATGTTTGTTGTTGGCCTGGCAGTAAAAGGCTTCAACAATATTCCTCAATATCACCGATATTACTTAATATTACTTAATTGTTACTCATTATTGAGTTACCACAAAGTCAAAACTAGTTTAACCTAATTTGTACAAAGCCCACTAGAGCCAAAAATAATCTTTGTACTTTATTACCCAATAATTAAAGCCATGACCAAAAAAATGGATAATGTTTCAACTAAACATTCAAAAACTATCCCAGAGTTGTTCATTTGAAATAGCATCCCATCTTTCATTCATGGCTCCAATTCTTGACCAAAAACTACAAAGATTACTTTTTGGCACTAGCTGACTTATTGAGTTAGAGTAGTTTTGTCTTTGTAGTAACTTAGCATTGGGCTTGCATTATATTGATGAAACTATGGTAACAAAGGCCTTGCTGTAAATGACACAGTACTTTTTTAAATGTGCGATAATCTTTTATTATTTTTCAATATTTGATCCATAAACTCAATTTATGAGGTGTCTCCTTGCATTGAACTCCACGAAATGAAATTTAATAGATGAGTGTAGTGCATTCATACTGAATCATTGAAATAGACAAGACTGCTGAGATCTTTATCTTTTTTAATATCTAATCAAATTTCAATTCATGAAGTTCATCACTCCCAGTCTCTTTTCAGTGATGAGCCCCATAAATTGAAATTTTATGGATCGAATATTTTAAAAAATACTAAATAGTTATATCATCCTTGAAAAAATACTGTCATTTCAACAAAGACCTTGCACTTGTTTACCATAGCTTCATCAATATTAAGTTACCACAAAACCAAACTAGTGTAAGTCAATACGTATAAAGTCAACTAGAAGCCAAAAAGTAATGTGTGTATTTTATTGCCCAATAATTGAAGCCATGAATGAGAGATGATGGGATGCTATTTCAAATGAACAACTCTGAATAGTTTAGTTGAAATAGCATCCATCTCTTGCTTGTTGGTGGGTCTGGCATGAACAGAACATTGAGCACAGTACTCTTTGATGTAGCAATCTGGAAGTTAGGATCGCCAATAACAACAGCACTAGATATAGTTGCTTTATTCAAGGTTATAATCACCAACTTTGTGCAGCATTATGTATGTTATATAATTTTTAAAATGTCCTGAAAACTGGTCTGATCTACAGTAAATGTGATTATAATGTTGTCATTCCTTTTTGGCACCATGGAGTCAGAGGATTGAGCAAAATTAACAGATGTTAGCTAGGATGTGTTGTAGACACAGTCCCTAATATCTTTGGTGTTGCTTATCACACCATACATTAAAAAATCATTCATTAATATTCAAAACTACAGAGACACTAGTGTTCCCTGAATCACTTTTTTCGTGACTAGCCCACACTACTGACTGTACGTAATTATCATTGTAAGTTAAATAACTAATTAAATATTTATGAATAATTAGTTCATTCAATAATTGTTACAATTAGATCAGAGCAGCCATGATTTTGTATCAAGAAGATATTAGTAGATCTCTTCCACTAAGGTCATTATAATTGATAGATATCCTAGCCATCTTTATCACTAAACAGTCAAGACTCTATAATTGTACAACTCATGTTTTGCAGACAATCTTTTATATCAAATAATGTTTTGATAATGTCCTGGTACTAGACGGCTGGACAATTACTACTTTTATATTACGAGTTGACTGTAAAATTATTAAAAATTGATATGTCCTCATGACTTCAGACGTGTCCTAACATCCCTTACCTTTGCTATCACGTACAAAAGACACTTAAAATTCAGTCATTTTCTTACATGCAGGTTTTCATGAGCTGGTTCCCTTTACAGATGTTTGTATATTTGAAAAAAGCCATATGTTAATGTGAAATTAATATCCAAGGTGGTATAGGATTATGATGTAGGGTATAGTTTGCAGAAATTTGCATTTTCTGCCAGGACTCTAGACTCAGCATTTTAAAAGTCCTTATGCTTGAACTATAATCAAAATTTAAAGTGATTCTGACAATTGTCACATAATAAATGACTAGTCCTAACACAAGCTAGCAATTTCAGTAATATTATATATTGTAGATTACATCATTAACCATATCGAATGATGATAAGTTTACTTCCAGAACTCAGTGTTTAGTCATGTTGACTATCAGATAAGTATTCACTCACCTAACTCAGTTAACTCATTGCTACTTCAAAATAATTGATGTTGCAACGGTGAGACGATCATCAGTAAGGAGGGACCTTCTCAAAATGGATACTGCCAATCCCAATATAATGAGATTAGTAGACTGTACAGGTCAACCATACCTATGTAAATGTAAGTGTATGCCTACGTTCACATGTGCACAGGTCTTTACCAATAGAATCAAATGAAGTCAGAATAGTTCATTCTGTCTGGCTACCAAAAGGTAGAATGTATTCTGTAACTTCTATAAATAAGGCAATTATATTATAGTATGTATAGTTAGTAAAGATTTCTTAGTTATATAGTTTTATCTATTAAAAGATTAAGTGACACATTTTATTAATTACAGGTAAGATACGTTTTTCTATTGCTTCCAAAGAGAGACCTTGGAAACTTAGAGAAAACCTATTTCATAAAATCTGACTGTAGTGCCTAAAGATACTTCGTATGCGAAAGCAAAAGAAAGCAAATAGTTTTATCATTGTTGGAAATAATAAAAAAAGTTTACTCAATCCATTATTAATTAATGCCCAGTCTAATGTAAATAGCATTATTATACTTTTATCTGTTGAAGTAAGTGAGAAAGGATGTTCCACTTCCTTACATCTAGTCATTGGTTTAGGTACTGATGGAAAAAGTGACAAAGGATGTTGACATTCCTTACTTTTCCTTGGATTCAATACTGGTGGAATTTGTAGGGAAATATCTTCAACAAAATTAGTACAAGTGGTTTACTAGGAGTGGGTGTATCTATACAATAGAACTAATCACACAGTATACATTTATTACTATACCTTCACTCTTAATCTCTTTTCTCATTATAACAACTATATCCTTATCTCCACAGTTCTCAACAAATGATTAAACTTCTTCCCAAGAGGAGTCAGCATTGTTTGTAATCCACCATTGCAAACCTTCCTCTAAAGCAAAGTGGTAGTCTTGATCACTACT
Source organism: Xestospongia bergquistia (assembly GCA_963965975.1). Taxonomy (NCBI): domain Eukaryota; kingdom Metazoa; phylum Porifera; class Demospongiae; order Haplosclerida; family Petrosiidae; genus Xestospongia; species Xestospongia bergquistia. The sequence continues at coordinate 4,733,048 of OZ014420.1, read as the reverse complement.
GGCCATTGCCTTGAGTCTTTTCCCCTCCTCTAGTGAGACACCTAGAAGACTATAGTGATTTCAATCCATTTATCTTTAACAACAAAACCACTCTTAACAAGAAGTGACAGAACATTATTTGATGTTAATTCTATTGAAGTAAATGAGACATAGTCCCTATATCAGTTATATGTTTTAATATTTACCTGTTTTTGGTCTATGATTGAGTTCAATATTACCTCATAAATGAGAAAAAGTAAGAGAAATGTGACTAAAGAGAAGGTCAGGTTACCACCACCCTCATCTCCTGATCCTTCGAAACCATAGTGACTCTCTACCCATCCTAAGATATCAATAGTAGTTCCCTTTTTACTAGTATATGGTATTTGATGACAATATAATAACCCAATACTAACTCTCCATTGACTGATATCAATCATAACTATACTGAGAGATAATTAATAATCAAGATCTTTCATATCATGCAAGGATGAAAAGATGAATTACTCATTACTACTAACCTCTTGTCTCTATAGTCAGTAGATATCAACACTATGTTATATATTTCACACAGTACAGAATTCTGAATTGTATACAAGTAAGAAGAGACCACTAACTAAATACATTCAAATTGTTTGTACTCGTATCAAGGGGTGTGGTTTATCACAACGACCATATTTGGTCATTGTAGAGTACATTTTTGTGAGTAAATATTTATAGTAACAATAACGTCATCTACACACTATATTTTACTTTAACTAAAACAGTATCTATAGATCCATTGTACAAGCTTTTCAAAATCTTTAACTAAATTCTCACTATACAATATTACCATCACAGTTTACTTTATGACTATACAGTAGGATCAAAAACCTAAAGGTGTAATAAGTGAATATAGCAGAAATAAGGAAGAGATTATGTTACTTCTTGACAACTGTCACAAGTACTCCAAATCTCAAAGTCTACTAAAGTGAGACTGTATTAATGCATATGTTAAACAAGCATACATTACCTCACTACTATCATATGTTAAACAAGCATACATTACCTCACTACTAGCATATGTTAAACAAGCATACATCACCTCACTACTAAGTACTCATGTGATACCAAATATACCCATACAAGTTAAAGTATCTCCTAATGATATACTATCTAGTTATCATACATCAGCCTACATGTCATCTCATCATCTGATGGAAGGATAAGTTACATTCATATAAAGTAAAATCTTTTCATATCGCATATATATAGTTGTAAAATTTGTTTTCACCATGTGGTATTTGTATGCATGTATACATCTTTGTGTTCGTTATTCTTGTTTTATTGACATTTTAATAACCTCTAAAAATTTATATAATGTTGAGCTTGTACTACTAAAGTTATTTGAATACATCTTGATATTATAAATACTGAACGATCCAATTATTTATCATGATAGGATGTTATGTAACTTTCTATAATTGTTATTAGATGTATGACAAGACGTCTAAACTTCAAAATAAAAGGTGAGTATTTTTAATATTTGTATCAGTATCCTATTAGTAAAAATATATATAGTAGTATTAGTAGTTTAATACTGGTCCATTTTTTTATATAGATACAGAACCAATAGTGGTTAAAACTGAGAAGGATTATAGACTATTTTATATTTCAGTTCTTAATAATCATTAATTAACACTGAATGATGTGAAATTAATTTTAGTCTTAATGAAAATCCATTCACTCTTCTATAATGATGAATGTTTATCTGTCATATTCTATAAGTAATTGCTAGGCTGTATGACTAATTAGAAATGCACAGAGGAGGACAAAGTCTAACGTCTGATGCTTTTACTATCACTGATATCACTACTGCTTTCAAAAGGGATAGCATGAAGTTCACATATGCTACACAAAAGAACACTTGATCTGAGGAGTTAATAGAGTTTTTGCAGGAGAGATGTATCAAGCTGGTCTTATTATATGGAAAAATTATGAATGGTGCAAATATAATAGTATTATGAGTCAGCTTATCTCAGGAATGGAGTTCAAACACAGTATATTAGAGGTACAAGAACATTGTCGCCTTTTTCTTGAGAAGTTAGGTGGAGCACCAAAGATGGCTCACAATGAATTCACCACGGATGGAATTTATTAAATCTATAACAGCAGTATTTAATAATTAAAACCAAAGCAACTACAACTGAATCAAATAGTCATCAAAATGTGTTGCCCCTCATATTCAATACCAATATAACATAAATTAAAATACTAATTTTAATTTGTAGATAAAGAATATAATGTTTGCTAGCTCTATTAATAATTTCCCACACAAATAATTGCTACGAAAGAAAGACACCTCAAAAGGAAATTCCATTCAATTTTAAAACAAATGGTGCTATTTATACCTGTGGATAGAGGAAGACAAATTCAGAGAAAGTAACATTGTGAATTGTACTCTACTGCAGAAAATTAAACCCACTAGTATTGTTATGACATATGTAGCCTTACCATTTGTAGTGTCTGATGCATTGAGGAACCTCACTGATCAAGTTATCATTAGTGTATTAGAGTCAATGGGAGTTACTGATGTCCTCTTACCACCTCATGCTAGTCCAATCTCTGCTAAGTCAATATTGTATTTCATCATAATTGTGTAGTCCTGTAGCCACCAAAGAACCCTTGCTAGATCCTGTAGCCATCATAGAATCCTCATCAGATCATTTATCTGCCCAAGAACTTCTACAATGTGTTTACATTAATATAATTAAGATATTGACCAAATTCATTAATAATGATATCATGACATTATACTGTTCAACGACATAGCTCCTATTCATTGTGCTGCTGTGAGAGGTCACATTCAAGTGCTATTAAGCGAAGAAGTTACTAAGGTGGCTAATAAATATTCAATAATATTAAAGTTAGTTCAACAAATCTAAGTCACTTTATTATGCTGATGGGAGGAGTCACATGATATAGCGTAAACATCACTAGTTAACGAGCTAATGTTGAGGCTGTTGATAAAAGATATCCACTTTAAGCCATTCTAAATTAGGCCAATGAACAACTGACTAGATTTTTATACACTTTTATATAACTCCACTCTTTGTTGCTACCATGTGGGGTAGACTGGACATTGTTGATGTGTTATTATCTAATGGAGCTAAAACTGATCATGTGGATAAAGTAAGATATTTTACTACATATATAATGTTATTGCATTAACAGAACAATGTAACATTACTTCATTGTTCTGCTCAAAGTGGTTGTAGTGAAGTTTTTACTAAATTATCAGATCGTTTATATTAACTGACCATTGAATTTTGTATGGTTGAAGAATAACTGGACCTAACTAACTAATAACTGATAATTAAATTAAGAAGCAACATAAGCCAAACATTTAATATTACATATCATAACAGATACCAGATAGACTCCAACAAAGGCTGTCTTATTAATAACCATACTGAACTTCACTCAGAAGAAGGTTGATTTGACTTACTTAAACTTATAAACTGTGAAAACAATAGCATAAAAGTATAAGGTAGACATAGAAAGCAAATTAATGAATGTTATTGAGATACCCCATAACAAATTATGAGGTCTAGATAAGTACCTGTTTTGAATGACTACTTTGACTAATCCACTTATATTTGTCCATCTTGACTAGTCAGTACATGTGACAGCTTGACCACTATAAGAGAAGAAAAAGAAAACATATAACTTGAACTCTTGATCTCTGTATAGAGTAGAAGCAACTCAATATAATTGTGGTTATTAATACTATGTCAACGATACCTGGACCAAGAAAATGAAAAAAATAATTTAAAATTGGATTTGACCAAATATTTCAATGTTAAGTAGGAACACAATCAAATGTGATATATTGTTAATTCCATTGCCACCAATGTTTCATAATGACCAAATGGTATTTGACCTAATGTGGTGAGAAAGAACATTCCAAACAAATAACCAGACACAGTTTTAAATGTCAACTTAAGGGATAACACAAAAACAAAATAAGACTATAAATACTTGAAAGAGTTACCAATTCAAGGATGGCTATTAGATGAATTTGGTGACAATGTGAGAATGATACACACTTGACTGCTTCAAATATAAAAACAGCATTGATTTAGTATCTTTTACATAATACGTCTCCACATAGAATCACTTGTCATCTTGTGTAGGAGGAAGTTTGTAATAGCTATCAGCAAAATCTTTAATAGGACATGATGCCAAAGATGTCTTAAAATAAAGATACTGATGTTGTGATGTGTACTATTTTTATCAACTTCACCAAACCAATAACCATGTTCAACACAGGCTACACCAAACTAAATTGAATCACATTCAATATTTTCATTGAAATCACTGACATAAACACAAGTACTTGTATGTTTATTGCTAAAACTTATATCGTAAAGGACATTTAGTGAGGTTGATGCTCAAAGTATCTTAAATGTCTATATTATATCATTAAAATACAAACTTAGGCTGTGAGTTGTAATTGGCACACATTGTAATAGATTGTTCCAACAGTCTGATATATATATTTGCTTCTATTGTAACACTGATCAGAAATAATTTCAGCAACAGAGCCAGCCATAATGACAAATTTTCTATTAACAAAATTAGGGTTTTCAAGATATAATGTTTGATCCTAATGCTGAAGCAAAAATTGTGCCCAAACACTGTAAAGATGTAGTAATCACAGTTATTAGTAAGAAGAGTATCACCATTACAGGACCTCTCGACATCAACACTAACTCCAGATATTATTGATGTTAACAGTACATATCATATCAAGACGTATGTTACCTCTATTATTGTACTGGTATTAACAGGATAAATAGACATAGTAATGACTGGTTAATTGAGGAACTATATCTGCGAAAGTAAAGCATTTAGCATATTCATACTTACTCTGTAAAGATAGGTCTTGTACACTAGTGTTAGTTAATGTGTATTGTTTAGTTAATTTATATTAGATGATAATAAGTAGTTAATGAAACATTTACTACACCCATCACTGATAAATAGAAATGTTAGAACTCTAATCCATACACTCATGCTTTCTTATAATGAATGTGAGTTACTAGTACTGTTAGTGCACTTTAAAGACATTGTAGTTCTGGTTAATAATAGCTATATAGTACAGTTGAAATAGTTGCTTGTATTGTTAATTAATTGGCTATATAATGAACCTTTCATTATCTGAGATTAATGGATGTTAGGAGTTTTGGCATAGCTACCGCCATCTCTTCAGCTGCTGAAGGTAACAATAATCTAATTCCTTAAAAAACGATATTTACAATTATATTTTTGTTATGATTATATTTAATTGTATGATATTATAAACACAAATAGAATTATAAAAAGATGCAGGATATGGTGACAATGGACATTCACATAACAAGAGTACATACCACCATTGTTTCCAGTAAAACTCAACTACTCAATACAAAATGTATTAATGTGCATATATGTGTGATCCTAACTTACTTCGAATACTGAGTTCTTAATCAATACAATTGTTACTCTAAATAATTAAATGTATCTAAACAATAATGCCTTCTACTATCGAATGTTTTCACTGTGAATATTGTCTTTGTATATTTTGCATGTTTCAGCTGTACATTCACCTTTAGTAGTAGTAGTTCTTAATGGCTAATGGGGGAGCTATTGTAACAGTGATCATCACTCTAATTTGTAATGCCTACAGTATAACAAAATGTAGTAAGGTTGGCTACTGTAAATCTCATGTTAATAATGAACTACATAATCATAACTTTGAGAGCAATATGATCTCCTTATTAGGATGTCTTGTTATTATAACCTCATTGGACAAATATCTAGACATTTGCTCAATATCACATGATTTGATCCAACTAGAATAGGTGTTCAAGATAATGCTCACTGTGTAAATGATAGTTGTCAACAAATAGTACAGTGTATCAACATAAACATTGACTGATTTAACCAATAAAATTATGGTTATATATGTTATAATTATGTATAAAATTTATATATTCGATGCAAAAAGTAAACATTCTATTGCTTTGATAATCAATGTACTATGGAGTTGACTGTTTATGCAATTAGTAGTTAGAAATATATAATAATATTTTCTTTTTAGAAAAATAAGATGGTTGGTCAGGTCTGTTGATAGGGATTCATATAAGAACTCCAATCAGCTATCAATCTTCAATGAGGTAACTTAAGGCTAATATGCACGATGACAGATTGGATTATATTACTGTAAGTCATTTCATGAACATTGTTTGGTTTGTATGTGTCCATACAAAATAAATAAATAAATCATATAGTTCTAACTATTGGTTATATAAACAGTCAATCCCACCATATAATGGTTAAATCAACCAATGAAAGTTACAGTGTAGCTTTGTTGTTCCATATCATAACTTTACTCATGACAGCATTGTAGGAATGTCTCCTGATTTGCAACATTGCAGGGAATAACACCCACGTATCTTGATTGATGGAGTCCAACTACTTGGGATCAAGACTTTTACAGAGAGCACTGCCTCTCTTTTTGTTTTGTATATCTTTTAAACCCCTATCTTGTAAGTTAATTTTCTTAAGCTAAGTAATGATAGGATGACAATGCAAAAATGTAAAAATGAAGTATAGTTGAATTGTAATCCATACAAAATTCCCAGCTTAATAAGTGTAGTCATCCAATTGTACAATTGTATGGCTATGACTACTTACATGGGAATTTATCAGTTATATGTATATGCTGTGCATGGATTGTATTGAACAGTACTTAATATTCAAGTTGTAGTTTATAACATTGTATTAAAACTAAAGTGGTACTTAAAGGCTAACTATGGAAGCCGAAGGTGTACATCCATTTCTACTTCATAATTTCATATTCTGCTTTGAATTTTCCAAAAATATACCGATTCCAATTCTATCTTCTGTCCTTCGATGGATCCTATACCCCACTTAAACTGGAAACATGTCACTTCTCTCCATTCTCTGAGAGGCAACTTGCGGTGCTCGTGCTTCACTTCATTGAGTGATGGAAAGTAGAATTGGAATGTCTACCTTTAGTTTCTACAGAAGAATATGAATTTACAAAGTAGAAATGGATGTCCACGTGATGACTTATGAACTTATATTTTAGAATAAATATTAGAATAACAACTTAAACAACTGAACACAACCAACTCATACAAATATAACAGCAGCTAACACGCTGACTACCAACTGAACTAAAAATAGATATACAACAACTTAAATATATACACTAAATAAACAATTACATCATTATAACAATATTACTAACATTGGGTAAACGTAACACATACATTAGATAAGTATTAGTCTACTACATCCACCTTTGGCTTCCATAGTTACCCCTTACATTTCCACTTTAGTATAATTATATAACCTGGTTAATTTTTATCATCTATCGCAGTCTTCATTTTTAATGATGTTTTCATTAATTGTTTTATTTTGGTCTGCTCATATAATTCGTCGCAACTGCTAAATGCTCATAAATCCAGGAGTGACTATATATGACCCTCGGATAAATATATTAATTATTACACAATAAATAAATAATAACATGACACTTTTTAATAAGGTTGCAGTAAGAAATTTTGTCAAAGAAGACGTCTGACTTGTGAAACATCAGAAAGTTAATGTATTAACCAGATTAATTAGTCTCATGAGCATAGAGGTTGCATCTGGCTTGCAAGACTAACAAACTTTGGCTGTTGTGTTAGCTTTGTGACTATTTTGAAAACCATCCATATATCTATATACAATATCAACAGTTAAGAGCATTGACTGTCTCAACTATTCATCATCTATATAGCCAAATGTGGTTTATAATCTAAACAAAGATAAGCATAAGTCACAAATACAGATATTTCTTTCTGTCTGTATTATGTACCACATTTTATAGTAATATAAGAAATTTTGTTGAAGGAGAAGTCTGACATGTAAAACATCACAAAGCTAGTGAACTAGCCAGCAGGTTAAATTGTGACAGATATTAGTGAGCTTTTAGAGCTAAAATCATAATGAACTTGATAATCAGCAAAAAACTAGTACAAGCAACTGAGACTGAGCTGACAGGTACTTGTCAGCTTTTGATTTTGGCAATACTTTCACTAGAGTTGACACTTGACAAACAAAATTTGGAATGCTTTCAAAAGTTGTTCTCAGAGATCTAACAAATAGTAAAATATGTTATAGTAATCTTTTTCTATATCTGTGAAATTGGTTTAAAATTGGGTCAGACCAGCCTATACAGTAACGACAGTTCTTTGTATAGTTAGCATGATAGAACTAACTATGTAGGGATTGTTGACTTGTGTAAAAATGGCTGCCTCATGATACGTATTGTACATAATTGTTTGTCAAGTGTCAACTCTAGTAAGAGTATTGTGTGTGATTTAGAGCAGTTACTACTTGTACTTACTTATAAATTGGGCAGGACCATTTTAAAAGCTATCCAAACAGGCCAAGGTTTTTGATTGGGCCTCAATATCTAATATATATTTATATATATACATATACATACATACATATATATATATATATTAACTATGTATATAAATTATAAATATGTATTCAAAAATTGCATGTCTTATTTACTTCTGATACAGGCAATAGTCAGTCACCAATTATCCAACCATCAGGAGTGTTCTTACTAAAACTGAACGAAACACTCACATTGAACTGTGTAGTAGATAGTAGTGACATTGTTTCATATGTGTGGAGATTAGATAATAATCCTGTACAAAATGGAAGCAGTCCAAACATCACCATTTCATATATAGATGCTTCTTCAGTTGATCAGGGTGGTGCATATCATTGTACAGTGTATGATTCTGTTGATGAAACAGACTCTACCACTAACCAAGTATTTGTGGCTTTTGCACCTCTCATTACTATGTCACCACAATCTGTTGATGTAACTAGAGGAGATCAAGTTGAGTTATCCTGTAATGTGACCAGTTTTCCAGTTTCTAAAATAGAATGGGCTAAATTGCCATCAGATTTCATAGTGGACAATATGACAAATCTAAATGATTTATCTCCTTACCTTGATCCACCAAGTAGCTTTTACAATGCAACCTATAGCAATACCTTCAATTCCTCTATACTTGTCATTAAGTCTGTATTGGTATCAAACTTTGGTTACTACGCATGTGTTGGTATCTTAGACAATAATACGCTAGTTGCACCAGAAGGCTCTGGATCTACTATTGATGGTAATAAAGTGCTGATGATCATAATTAAAGTATCAGATACTGCCACCGTTACAGGTAAAATAACCCACATTTATGATATTAGTCAGTCATGATGTTTATAATTTCCAAATTTAAGATTGATGGTCAATTACAGTTTATTTTAATAGTTTGAAGTCAGAATTTGCATTAGAGAATCGAATTGAATTAAATTAAACAAGAATAAGGCTTTAATTGATATATCTATAATAAAAATCTTGTTCTTTGACATAGTTAACTCTTCTGGCAATGAATATAACATTTGATACTTGTAGTTGAAGTTTTATTTGTTAGTATTGGGAGATAACTCTTTTCATACTTTCAATATCAACATCTACTTTAATTCTACTCTGTGATGTATTGTACTATATAATTGAAAAATTTTCATAACTCTCTCTTACTCTTTCTCTCTCAGTTGCTCCAGTGGATGTCGTTATCACTCCATCTGAAATTCTCAAGACAAGCAACTCTCAAGTCAAATTTACTTGTACTACTGGAGGTGGCCCTAATAACACAATTCAATGGTTACTAAATGATTTACCTTTGTATGATACAACTCCTGAACTTACTATCTCACCTTCAAATGATACCAATAGCTCCATACTAAGTATTTCTTCAATCAATGCAACTCAACATGGTGGTATTTATACTTGCCTTGTATTTAACACTGCTGGTAACAGTAGCAACACCACAACACTTAATGTCCGACCAATTATCTTAATACAACCAGTATCACAGATATTTACTAGTAATGGAAGCAATGAACAATTAGTGTGTCAAGCTGAAGCATTCCCATCTCCAACATATACATGGATACGACTAGATGATGATGATGATCCTAGTGTCACTACATCTGTATTGAATTTCGCTCCTGTGATGTTTGGTGACAAGGGTACATACCAATGTATTGTGAACAGTGGAGACCGAGAAATGAATTCGACTATAACTAAAATTTTTGGTAAGCGGTCCAAAGTCAAAGTCAATTTTTATACAGTTATTAGCAATAGTAAAACAGTCTATTTAATAAGATAGAATCTGAAATTAAATGGACAATTACCCTGCATTGGCAATGAATACAAATGGTTAGTTCTCCATACAGTTAATGGTAGAATTGAATGCCAGACATTAAACTTCCACCCACAGAATTTCATCCATTTATTTTGGCTCAAATTAAGTATTCAATAACTTCAATTCATAGCTTTTGGTCAACTACTAGCCATATATCTTTGCTACAACAATATTGACTACAATTATAATTATGTACTTAACATTGGTTGAGTTTTGTGTATATTTAGGTATATACAGGTACATGTGATGTGTAGTAGTACATTCTCCATTTCATTGTAATTAGTTATGTAACATCTGTTATCAGTACTCAGTTGCATACAACAATACAATGAAACCAAGAAAACAGACATATCTGTAAAATTTATAATTATGATTATAATAATATCATCATTTAATATGTCGTAAAAAATAATATTTGAACTGCCTGGCAAGTGCAATATGATAGCTAGAAAACAATCTGACATTTTCATTAAATAACAATAATAATATCTCTAAGTAGTCGTTATCAAAGTTATAAATTAATAAATGTGTTACTATCATAATATTAATAATACCTTACTAGGAAACGAGTGGATATAGCTATAAGTCACACACATGATGTAATCATAAAAATCTGTTATTACATGTGATGGACAATCTTGTAGAAACTCCTTATCTTTCCTAAATTATATGACTAATACAATCTCTGTCTCTCTGTCTCTCTCTCTCTCTCTCTCTCTCTCTCTCAGTGTCACCTGTTGGCAGTGTTACTGCTACACCCATGACACAAACTTTTACACGATTTTCAAATGTCACTTTTGACTGTACTGCTGAAGGTGGTCCCAATACTGTATATCAATGGATCAAAGGTAGAAATTCGTTATCTTCAATAGCCCCTCCATTAGATGTCACATCTATTCTTAACAATCTTGCTGTTGTTGCTAATGAATCAACATTAGTATTGGAGTCTATTGTAGGAGATGATGGAGGAGAATATACTTGTATAGCTATTAATGAAGCTGGATTTGATAATGACACAGTTACTCTCTATATCCTTCCTACTATCACTAGACAACCTGTAAACCAATATGTTCAAACTGGAGATACCGTGACTCTCTATTGTGAAGCTGACTCCTTCCCTCCACCTACTTATCAATGGGAAAGAGGAAATAGAAATGGAGACTTCCTGGCTATTTCAGGAGAGATTAATATTAATTTGACTATAATCAATATCCAACATGGAGCATTTGGTGATTATCGCTGCATTGCCACTACTCCAGTCATTCATGAAACAGCTACTTCTAATACAGCAGTTATAACTGGTAAGTATAGTAATGTAATCTTTAAAAAGGAACATCATTTTCTCATTTTTTAGTGTCTCCAAGAGGCAGTGTTACAATTAGTCCAGACTTTGTTATAACAGACAATGGCAGTAGTATCACATTCACTTGTTCCGCCAGAGGAGGTCCAAATAACACTTACCTTTGGTTCTGTACAGCAGATATCAACATTGTATTAGCTAGTTCGACATTACTAACACAATCTCCACTACCAATCAACAAGTTAACAATGGAATTGTCTAATATAACTCTTGCTATAGGGACTGTCTTTACAATTACATCAGTAAATGCTACTGAAGATGGAGGATCTTATGAATGTTATGTCTTCAATGAAGCTGGATACGAGAATAACTCTACAACTCTCTATGTTCGACCTGTCATAACAGAGCAACCAAATGACCAGTTTGCAGATGATGGAGAAACAGTTACTCTCTCCTGCAGAGCCATCTCCTTTCCCGCTCCAGACTATCAGTGGGAAATGATGAACAGAATGACAAGAATATTTGAATCCATTGAAAATGCAACAGATCCCACCTATACTATCTCATCAATTAGCTATGATGATTACGGCAGCTATCACTGTGTTGTTACTGCTAATGGTATCACTGAAAACGCTACATCAGAACTAGCTCTCATTACAGGTAAATAATTTCACACATATTATTAGACAGACAAATGAATGTCATATTAGACAATGATAATTGTTGTGGAGAGTAGAGTTTCAAGCCAAAACTAAAGCTAAATTGTTGGATTTAAATGTAGTTTCATTGTTGATATCTCTAAGTAGTCATTATTAAAGCTATAAATTAATAAATATACTACTATCATAATATTAATACCTTACTAGGAAACGAGTGGATATAGCTATAAGTCACACACATGACGTAATCATAAACATCTGTTATTACATGTGATGGACAATCTTGTAGAAACTCCTTATCTTTCCTAAACTATATGATTAATACAATCTCTCTCTCTCTCTTTCTCTCAGTATCACCTGTTGGCAATGTTACTGCTACACCCATGACACAAACATTTACACGATTTTCAATTGTCACTTTTAACTGTACTGCTGAAGGTGGTCCCAATACTGTATATCAATGGATCAAAGGTAGAAATCCGTTATCTTCAATAGCTCCTCCATTAGATGTCACATCTGTTCTTAACAATCTTGCTGTTGTTGCTAATGAATCAACATTAGTATTGGAGTCTATTGTAGGCGATGATGGAGGAGAATATACTTGTATAGCTATTAATGAAGCTGGATTTGATAATGACACAGTTACTCTCTATATCCTTCCTACTATCACTAGACAACCTGTAAACCAATATGTTCAAACTGGAGATACCGTGACTCTCTATTGTGAAGCTGACTCCTTCCCTCCACCTACTTATCAATGGGAAAGAGGAAATAGAAATGGAGACTTCCTGGCTATTTCAGGAGAGATTAATATTAATTTGACTATAATCAATATCCAACATGGAGCATTTGGTGATTATCGCTGCATTGCCACTACTCCAGTCATTCATGAAACAGCTACTTCTAATACAGCAGTTATAACTGGTAAGTATAGTAATGTAATCTTTAAAAAAGAATGTCATTTTCTCATTTTTTCAGTGTCTCCAAGAGGCAGTGTTACAATTAGTCCAGACTTTGTTATAACAGACAATGGCAGTAGTATCAGATTCACTTGTTCCGCCAGAGGAGGTCCAAATAACACTTATCTTTGGTTCCGTACAACAGATATCAACATTACATTAGCTAGTTCGACTTTACTAACACAATCTCCACTACCAATCAACAAGTTAACAATGGAATTGTCTAATATAACTCTTGCTATAGGGACTGTCTTTACAATTACATCAGTAAATGCTACTGAAGATGGAGGATCTTATGAATGTTATGTCTTCAATGAAGCTGGATACGAGAATAACTCTACAACTCTCTATGTTCGACCTGTCATAACAGAGCAACCAAATGACCAGTTTGCAGATGATGGAGAAACAGTTACTCTCTCCTGCAGAGCCAACTCCTTCCCCGCTCCAGACTATCAGTGGGAAATGATGAACAGAATGACAAGAATATTTGAATCCATTGAAAATGCAACAGATCCCACCTATACTATCTCATCAATTAGCTATGATGATTACGGCAGCTATCACTGTGTTGTTACTGCTAATGGTATCACTGAAAACGCTACATCAGAACTAGCTCTCATTACAGGTAAATAACTTCACACATATTATTAGACAAACAAATGAACGTCATATTAGACAATGATAATTGTTTTGGAGAGCAGAGTTTCAAGCCAAAACTAAATTGCATTTTTAATATCTCTAAGTAGTCATTATTAAAGCTATAAATTAATAAATATACTACTATCATAATATTAATACCTTACTAGGAAACGAGTGGATATAGCTATAAGTCACACACATGACGTAATCATAAACATCTGTTATTACATGTGATGGACAATCTTGTAGAAACTCCTTATCTTTCCTAAACTATATGATTAATACAATCTCTCTCTCTCTCTTTCTCTCAGTATCACCTGTTGGCAATGTTACTGCTACACCCATGACACAAACATTTACACGATTTTCAATTGTCACTTTTAACTGTACTGCTGAAGGTGGTCCCAATACTGTATATCAATGGATCAAAGGTAGAAATCCGTTATCTTCAATAGCTCCTCCATTAGATGTCACATCTGTTCTTAACAATCTTGCTGTTGTTGCTAATGAATCAACATTAGTATTGGAGTCTATTGTAGGCGATGATGGAGGAGAATATACTTGTATAGCTATTAATGAAGCTGGATTTGATAATGACACAGTTACTCTCTATATCCTTCCTACTATCACTAGACAACCTGTAAACCAATATGTTCAAACTGGAGATACCGTGACTCTCTATTGTGAAGCTGACTCCTTCCCTCCACCTACTTATCAATGGGAAAGAGGAAATAGAAATGGAGACTTCCTGGCTATTTCAGGAGAGATTAATATTAATTTGACTATAATCAATATCCAACATGGAGCATTTGGTGATTATCGCTGCATTGCCACTACTCCAGTCATTCATGAAACAGCTACTTCTAATACAGCAGTTATAACTGGTAAGTATAGTAATGTAATCTTTAAAAAAGAATGTCATTTTCTCATTTTTTCAGTGTCTCCAAGAGGCAGTGTTACAATTAGTCCAGACTTTGTTATAACAGACAATGGCAGTAGTATCACATTCACTTGTTCCGCCAGAGGAGGTCCAAATAACACTTATCTTTGGTTCCGTACAACAGATATCAACATTACATTAGCTAGTTCGACTTTACTAACACAATCTCCACTACCAATCAACAAGTTAACAATGGAATTGTCTAATATAACTCTTGCTATAGGGACTGTCTTTACAATTACATCAGTAAATGCTACTGAAGATGGAGGATCTTATGAATGTTATGTCTTCAATGAAGCTGGATACGAGAATAACTCTACAACTCTCTATGTTCGACCTGTCATAACAGAGCAACCAAATGACCAGTTTGCAGATGATGGAGAAACAGTTACTCTCTCCTGCAGAGCCAACTCCTTCCCCGCTCCAGACTATCAGTGGGAAATGATGAACAGAATGACAAGAATATTTGAATCCATTGAAAATGCAACAGATCCCACCTATACTATCTCATCAATTAGCTATGATGATTACGGCAGCTATCACTGTGTTGTTACTGCTAATGGTATCACTGAAAACGCTACATCAGAACTAGCTCTCATTACAGGTAAATAACTTCACACATATTATTAGACAAACAAATGAACGTCATATTAGACAATGATAATTGTTTTGGAGAGCAGAGTTTCAAGCCAAAACTAAATTGCATTTTTAATATCTCTAAGTAGTCATTATTAAAGCTATAAATTAATAAATATACTACTATCATAATATTAATACCTTACTAGGAAACGAGTGGATATAGCTATAAGTCACACACATGACGTAATCATAAACATCTGTTATTACATGTGATGGACAATCTTGTAGAAACTCCTTATCTTTCCTAAACTATATGACTAATACAATCTCTCTCTCTCTCTTTCTCTCAGTATCACCTGTTGGCAATGTTACTGCTACACCCATGACACAAACATTTACACAATTTTCAATTGTCACTTTTAACTGTACTGCTGAAGGTGGTCCCAATACTGTATATCAATGGATCAAAGGTAGAAATCCGTTATCTTCAATAGCTCCTCCATTAGATGTCACATCTGTTCTTAACAATCTTGCTGTTGTTGCTAATGAATCAACATTAGTATTGGAGTCTATTGTAGGCGATGATGGAGGAGAATATACTTGTATAGCTATTAATGAAGCTGGATTTGATAATGACACAGTTACTCTCTATATCCTTCCTACTATCACTAGACAACCTGTAAACCAATATGTTCAAACTGGAGATACCGTGACTCTCTATTGT
This sequence comes from Xestospongia bergquistia, assembly GCA_963965975.1. NCBI lineage: Eukaryota > Metazoa > Porifera > Demospongiae > Haplosclerida > Petrosiidae > Xestospongia > Xestospongia bergquistia. The sequence goes on along the minus strand of OZ014420.1, from coordinate 4,716,947 downwards.
GAAGCTGACTCCTTCCCTCCACCTACTTATCAATGGGAAAGAGGAAATAGAAATGGAGACTTCCTGGCTATTTCAGGAGAGATTAATATTAATTTGACTATAATCAATATCCAACATGGAGCATTTGGTGATTATCGCTGCATTGCCACTACTCCAGTCATTCATGAAACAGCTACTTCTAATACAGCAGTTATAACTGGTAAGTATAGTAATGTAATCTTTAAAAAAGAATGTCATTTTCTCATTTTTTCAGTGTCTCCAAGAGGCAGTGTTACAATTAGTCCAGACTTTGTTATAACAGACAATGGCAGTAGTATCAGATTCACTTGTTCCGCCAGAGGAGGTCCAAATAACACTTATCTTTGGTTCCGTACAACAGATATCAACATTACATTAGCTAGTTCGACTTTACTAACACAATCTCCACTACCAATCAACAAGTTAACAATGGAATTGTCTAATATAACTCTTACTATAGGGACTGTCTTTACAATTACATCAGTAAATGCTACTGAAGATGGAGGATCTTATGAATGTTATGTCTTCAATGAAGCTGGATACGAGAATAACTCTACAACTCTCTATGTTCGACCTGTCATAACAGAGCAACCAAATGACCAGTTTGCAGATGATGGAGAAACAGTTACTCTCTCCTGCAGAGCCATCTCCTTTCCCACTCCAGACTATCAGTGGGAAATGATGAACAGAATGACAAGAATATTTGAATCCATTGAAAATGCAACAGATCCCACCTATACTATCTCATCAATTAGCTATGATGATTACGGCAGCTATCACTGTGTTGTTACTGCTAATGGTATCACTGAAAACGCTACATCAGAACTAGCTCTCATTACAGGTAAATAATTTCACACATATTATTAGACAAACAAATGAACGTCATATTAGACAATGATACTTGTTGTGGAGAGCAGAGTTTCAAGCCAAAACTAAAGCTAAATTGTTGGATTTAAATGTAGTTTCATTGTTGATATCTCTAAGTAGTCATTATTAAAGCTATAAATTAATAAATATACTACTATCATAATATTAATACCTTACTAGGAAACGAGTGGATATAGCTATAAGTCACACACATGACGTAATCATAAACATCTGTTATTACATGTGATGGACAATCTTGTAGAAACTCCTTATCTTTCCTAAACTATATGATTAATACAATCTCTCTCTCTCTCTTTCTCTCAGTATCACCTGTTGGCAATGTTACTGCTACACCCATGACACAAACATTTACACGATTTTCAATTGTCACTTTTAACTGTACTGCTGAAGGTGGTCCCAATACTGTATATCAATGGATCAAAGGTAGAAATCCGTTATCTTCAATAGCTCCTCCATTAGATGTCACATCTGTTCTTAACAATCTTGCTGTTGTTGCTAATGAATCAACATTAGTATTGGAGTCTATTGTAGGCGATGATGGAGGAGAATATACTTGTATAGCTATTAATGAAGCTGGATTTGATAATGACACAGTTACTCTCTATATCCTTCCTACTATCACTAGACAACCTGTAAACCAATATGTTCAAACTGGAGATACCGTGACTCTCTATTGTGAAGCTGACTCCTTCCCTCCACCTACTTATCAATGGGAAAGAGGAAATAGAAATGGAGACTTCCTGGCTATTTCAGGAGAGATTAATATTAATTTGACTATAATCAATATCCAACATGGAGCATTTGGTGATTATCGCTGCATTGCCACTACTCCAGTCATTCATGAAACAGCTACTTCTAATACAGCAGTTATAACTGGTAAGTATAGTAATGTAATCTTTAAAAAAGAATGTCATTTTCTCATTTTTTCAGTGTCTCCAAGAGGCAGTGTTACAATTAGTCCAGACTTTGTTATAACAGACAATGGCAGTAGTATCACATTCACTTGTTCCGCCAGAGGAGGTCCAAATAACACTTATCTTTGGTTCCGTACAACAGATATCAACATTACATTAGCTAGTTCGACTTTACTAACACAATCTCCACTACCAATCAACAAGTTAACAATGGAATTGTCTAATATAACTCTTGCTATAGGGACTGTCTTTACAATTACATCAGTAAATGCTACTGAAGATGGAGGATCTTATGAATGTTATGTCTTCAATGAAGCTGGATACGAGAATAACTCTACAACTCTCTATGTTCGACCTGTCATAACAGAGCAACCAAATGACCAGTTTGCAGATGATGGAGAAACAGTTACTCTCTCCTGCAGAGCCAACTCCTTCCCCGCTCCAGACTATCAGTGGGAAATGATGAACAGAATGACAAGAATATTTGAATCCATTGAAAATGCAACAGATCCCACCTATACTATCTCATCAATTAGCTATGATGATTACGGCAGCTATCACTGTGTTGTTACTGCTAATGGTATCACTGAAAATGCTACATCAGAACTAGCTCTCATTACAGGTAAATAACTTCACACATATTATTAGACAGACAAATGAATGTCATATTAGACAATGATAATTGTTGTGGAGAGCAGAGTTTCAAGCCAAAACTAAAGCTAAATTGTTGGATTTAAATGTAGTTTCATTGTTGATATCTCTAAGTAGTCATTATTAAAGCTATAAATTAATAAATATACTACTATCATAATATTAATAACTTACTAGGAAACGAGTGGATATAGCTATAAGTCACACACATGACGTAATCATAAACATCTGTTATTACATGTGATGGACAATCTTGTAGAAACTCCTTATCTTTCCTAAACTATATGATTAATACAATCTCTCTCTCTCTCTTTCTCTCAGTATCACCTGTTGGCAATGTTACTGCTACACCCATGACACAAACATTTACACAATTTTCAATTGTCACTTTTAACTGTACTGCTGAAGGTGGTCCCAATACTGTATATCAATGGATCAAAGGTAGAAATCCGTTATCTTCAATAGCTCCTCCATTAGATGTCACATCTGTTCTTAACAATCTTGCTGTTGTTGCTAATGAATCAACATTAGTATTGGAGTCTATTGTAGGAGATGATGGAGGAGAATATACTTGTATAGCTATTAATGAAGCTGGATTTGATAATGACACAGTTACTCTCTATATCCTTCCTACTATCACTAGACAACCTGTAAACCAATATGTTCAAACTGGAGATACCGTGACTCTCTATTGTGAAGCTGACTCCTTCCCTCCACCTACTTATCAATGGGAAAGAGGAAATAGAAATGGAGACTTCCTGGCTATTTCAGGAGAGATTAACATTAATTTGACTATAATCAATATCCAACATGGAGCATTTGGTGATTATCGCTGCATTGCCACTACTCCAGTCATTCATGAAACAGCTACTTCTAATACAGCAGTTATAACTGGTAAGTATAGTAATGTAATCTTTAAAAAAGAATGTCATTTTCTCATTTTTTCAGTGTCTCCAAGAGGCAGTGTTACAATTAGTCCAGACTTTGTTATAACAGACAATGGCAGTAGTATCACATTCACTTGTTCCGCCAGAGGAGGTCCAAATAACACTTATCTTTGGTTCCGTACAACAGATATCAACATTACATTAGCTAGTTCGACTTTACTAACACAATCTCCACTACCAATCAACAAGTTAACAATGGAATTGTCTAATATAACTCTTGCTATAGGGACTGTCTTTACAATTACATCAGTAAATGCTACTGAAGATGGAGGATCTTATGAATGTTATGTCTTCAATGAAGCTGGATACGAGAATAACTCTACAACTCTCTATGTTCGACCTGTCATAACAGAGCAACCAAATGACCAGTTTGCAGATGATGGAGAAACAGTTACTCTCTCCTGCAGAGCCAACTCCTTCCCCGCTCCAGACTATCAGTGGGAAATGATGAACAGAATGACAAGAATATTTGAATCCATTGAAAATGCAACAGATCCCACCTATACTATCTCATCAATTAGCTATGATGATTACGGCAGCTATCACTGTGTTGTTACTGCTAATGGTATCACTGAAAACGCTACATCAGAACTAGCTCTCATTACAGGTAAATAATTTCACACATATTATTAGACAAACAAATGAACGTCATATTAGACAATGATAATTGTTTTGGAGAGCAGAGTTTCAAGCCAAAACTAAATTGCATTTTTAATATCTCTAAGTAGTCATTATTAAAGCTGTAAATTAATAAATATACTACTATCATAATATTAATACCTTACTAGGAAACGAGTGGATATAGCTATAAGTCACACACATGACGTAATCATAAACATCTGTTATTACATGTGATGGACAATCTTGTAGAAACTCCTTATCTTTCCTAAACTATATGATTAATACAATCTCTTTCTCTCTCTTTCTCTCAGTATCACCTGTTGGCAATGTTACTGCTACACCCATGACACAAACATTTACACGATTTTCAATTGTCACTTTTAACTGTACTGCTGAAGGTGGTCCCAATACTGTATATCAATGGATCAAAGGTAGAAATCCGTTATCTTCAATAGCTCCTCCATTAGATGTCACATCTGTTCTTAACAATCTTGCTGTTGTTGCTAATGAATCAACATTAGTATTGGAGTCTATTGTAGGAGATGATGGAGGAGAATATACTTGTATAGCTATTAATGAAGCTGGATTTGATAATGACACAGTTACTCTCTATATCCTTCCTACTATCACTAGACAACCTGTAAACCAATATGTTCAAACTGGAGATACCGTGACTCTCTATTGTGAAGCTGACTCCTTCCCTCCACCTACTTATCAATGGGAAAGAGGAAATAGAAATGGAGACTTCCTGGCTATTTCAGGAGAGATTAATATTAATTTGACTATAATCAATATCCAACATGGAGCATTTGGTGATTATCGCTGCATTGCCACTACTCCAATCATTCATGAAACAGCTACTTCTAATACAGCAGTTATAACTGGTAAGTATAGTAATGTAATATTTAAAAAAGAATGTCATTTTCTCTTTTTTAGTGTCTCCAAGAGGCAGTGTTACAATTAGTCCAGACTTTGTTATAACAGACAATGACAGTAGCATCACATTCACTTGTTCTGCCAGAGGAGGTCCAAATAACACTTATCTTTGGTTCCGTACAACAGATATCAACATTACATTAGCTAGTTCGACTTTACTAACACAATCTCCACTACAAATCAACAAGTTAACAATGGAATTGTCTAATATAACTCTTGCTATAGGGACTGTCTTTACAATTACATCAGTAAATGCTACTGAAGATGGAGGATCTTATGAATGTTATGTCTTCAATGAAGCTGGATACGAGAATAACTCTACAACTCTCTATGTTCGACCTGTCATAACAGAGCAACCAAATGACCAGTTTGCAGATGATGGAGAAACAGTTACTCTCTCCTGCAGAGCCAACTCCTTCCCCGCTCCAGACTATCAGTGGGAAATGATGAACAGAATGACAAGAATATTTGAATCCATTGAAAATGCAACAGATCCCACCTATACTATCTCATCAATTAGCTATGATGATTACGGCAGCTATCACTGTGTTGTTACTGCTAATGGTATCACTGAAAACGCTACATCAGAACTAGCTCTCATTACAGGTAAATAATTTCACACATATTATTAGACAAACAAATGAACGTCATATTAGACAATGATACTTGTTGTGGAGAGCAGAGTTTCAAGCCAAAACTAAAGCTAAATTGTTGGATTTAAATGTAGTTTCATTGTTGATATCTCTAAGTAGTCATTATTAAAGCTATAAATTAATAAATATACTACTATCATAATATTAATACCTTACTAGGAAACGAGTGGATATAGCTATAAGTCACACACATGACGTAATCATAAACATCTGTTATTACATGTGATGGACAATCTTGTAGAAACTCCTTATCTTTCCTAAACTATATGACTAATACAATCTCTCTCTCTCTCTCTTTCTCTCAGTATCACCTGTTGGCAATGTTACTGCTACACCCATGACACAAACATTTACACGATTTTCAATTGTCACTTTTAACTGTACTGCTGAAGGTGGTCCCAATACTGTATATCAATGGATCAAAGGTAGAAATCCGTTATCTTCAATAGCTCCTCCATTAGATGTCACATCTGTTCTTAACAATCTTGCTGTTGTTGCTAATGAATCAACATTAGTATTGGAGTCTATTGTAGGCGATGATGGAGGAGAATATACTTGTATAGCTATTAATGAAGCTGGATTTGATAATGACACAGTTACTCTCTATATCCTTCCTACTATCACTAGACAACCTGTAAACCAATATGTTCAAACTGGAGATACCGTGACTCTCTATTGTGAAGCTGACTCCTTCCCTCCACCTACTTATCAATGGGAAAGAGGAAATAGAAATGGAGACTTCCTGGCTATTTCAGGAGAGATTAATATTAATTTGACTATAATCAATATCCAACATGGAGCATTTGGTGATTATCGCTGCATTGCCACTACTCCAGTCATTCATGAAACAGCTACTTCTAATACAGCAGTTATAACTGGTAAGTATAGTAATGTAATCTTTAAAAAAGAATGTCATTTTCTCATTTTTTCAGTGTCTCCAAGAGGCAGTGTTACAATTAGTCCAGACTTTGTTATAACAGACAATGGCAGTAGTATCACATTCACTTGTTCCGCCAGAGGAGGTCCAAATAACACTTATCTTTGGTTCCGTACAACAGATATCAACATTGCATTAGTTAGTTCGACTTTACTAACACAATCTCCACTACCAATCAACAAGTTAACAATGGAATTGTCTAATATAACTCTTGCTATAGGGACTGTCTTTACAATTACATCAGTAAATGCTACTGAAGATGGAGGATCTTATGAATGTTATGTCTTCAATGAAGCTGGATACGAGAATAACTCTACAACTCTCTATGTTCGACCTGTCATAACAGAGCAACCAAATGACCAGTTTGCAGATGATGGAGAAACAGTTACTCTCTCCTGCAGAGCCAACTCCTTCCCCGCTCCAGACTATCAGTGGGAAATGATGAACAGAATGACAAGAATATTTGAATCCATTGAAAATGCAACAGATCCCACCTATACTATCTCATCAATTAGCTATGATGATTACGGCAGCTATCACTGTGTTGTTACTGCTAATGGTATCACTGAAAATGCTACATCAGAACTAGCTCTCATTACAGGTAAATAACTTCACACATATTATTAGACAAACAAATGAACGTCATATTAGACAATGATAATTGTTTTGGAGAGCAGAGTTTCAAGCCAAAACTAAATTGCATTTTTAATATCTCTAAGTAGTCATTATTAAAGCTATAAATTAATAAATATACTACTATCATAATATTAATACCTTACTAGGAAACGAGTGGATATAGCTATAAGTCACACACATGACGTAATCATAAACATCTGTTATTACATGCGATGGACAATCTTGTAGAAACTCCTTATCTTTCCTAAATTATATGACTAATACAATATCTCTCCCCCCCCCCCCCCACTCTCTCTCTCTCTCTCTCTCTCACTCTCTCTCTCTCTCTCAGTGTCACCTGTTGGCAATGTTACTGCTACACCCATGACACAAACTTTTACACGATTTTCAAATGTCACTTTTGACTGTACTGCTGAAGGTGGTCCCAATACTGTATATCAATGGATCAAAGGTAGAAATCCGTTATCTTCAATAGCTCCTCCATTAGATGTCACATCTGTTCTTAACAATCTTGCTGTTGTTGCTAATGAATCAACATTAGTATTGGAGTCTATTGTAGGAGATGATGGAGGAGAATATACTTGTATAGCTATTAATGAAGCTGGATTTGATAATGACACAGTTACTCTCTATATCCTTCCTACTATCACTAGACAACCTGTAAACCAATATGTTCAAACTGGAGATACCGTGACTCTCTATTGTGAAGCTGACTCCTTCCCTCCACCTACTTATCAATGGGAAAGAGGAAATAGAAATGGAGGCTTCCTGGCTATTTCAGGAGAGATTAATATTAATTTGACTATAATCAATATCCAACATGGAGCATTTGGTGATTATCGCTGCATTGCCACTACTCCAATCATTCATGAAACAGCTACTTCTAATACAGCAGTTATAACTGGTAAGTATAGTAATGTAATATTTAAAAAAGAATGTCATTTTCTCTTTTTTAGTGTCTCCAAGAGGCAGTGTTACAATTAGTCCAGACTTTGTTATAACAGACAATGACAGTAGCATCACATTCACTTGTTCCGCCAGAGGAGGTCCAAATAACACTTATCTTTGGTACCGTACAACAGATATCAACATTGCATTAGTTAATTCGACTTTACTAACACAATCTCCACTACAAATCAACAAGTTAACAATGGAATTGTCTAATATAACTCTTGCTGTAGGGACTGTCTTTACAATTACATCAGTAAATGCTACTGAAGATGGAGGATCTTATGAATGTTATGTCTTCAATGAAGCTGGATACGAGAATAACTCTACAACTCTCTATGTTCGACCTGTCATAACAGAGCAACCAAATGACCAGTTTGCAGATGATGGAGAAACAGTTACTCTCTCCTGCAGAGCCAACTCCTTCCCCGCTCCAGACTATCAGTGGGAAATGATGAACAGAATGACAAGAATATTTGAATCCATTGAAAATGCAACAGATCCCACCTATACTATCTCATCAATTAGCTATGATGATTACGGCAGCTATCACTGTGTTGTTACTGCTAATGGTATCACTGAAAATGCTACATCAGAACTAGCTCTCATTACAGGTAAATAATTTCACACATATTATTAGACAAACAAATGAACGTCATATTAGACAATGATAATTGTTTTGGAGAGCAGAGTTTCAAGCCAAAACTAAATTGCATTTTTAAAATCTCTAAGTAGTCATTATTAAAGCCATAAATTAATAAATATACTACTATCATAATATTAATACCTTACTAGGAAACGAGTGGATATAGCTATAAGTCACACACATGACGTAATCATAAACATCTGTTATTACATGCGATGGACAATCTTGTAGAAACTCCTTATCTTTCCTAAATTATATGACTAATACAATATCTGTCTCCCCCCCCCCCTCTCTCTCTCTCTCTCTCTCACACTCTCTCTCTCTCTCTCAGTATCACCTGTTGGCAATGTTACTGCTACACCCATGACACAAACATTTACACGATTTTCAAATGTCACTTTTGACTGTACTGCTGAAGGTGGTCCCAATACTGTATATCAATGGATCAAAGGTAGAAATCCGTTATCTTCAATAGCTCCTCCATTAGATGTCACATCTGTTCTTAACAATCTTGCTGTTGTTGCTAATGAATCAACATTAGTATTGGAGTCTATTGTAGGAGATGATGGAGGAGAATATACTTGTATAGCTATTAATGAAGCTGGATTTGATAATGACACAGTTACTCTCTATATCCTTCCTACTATCACTAGACAACCTGTAAACCAATATGTTCAAACTGGAGATACCGTGACTCTCTATTGTGAAGCTGACTCCTTCCCTCCACCTACTTATCAATGGGAAAGAGGAAATAGAAATGGAGACTTCCTGGCTATTTCAGGAGAGATTAATATTAATTTGACTATAATCAATATCCAACATGGAGCATTTGGTGATTATCGCTGCATTGCCACTACTCCAATCATTCATGAAACAGCTACTTCTAATACAGCAGTTATAACTGGTAAGTATAGTAATGTAATCTTTAAAAAAGAATGTCATTTTCTCATTTTTTCAGTGTCTCCAAGAGGCAGTGTTACAATTAGTCCAGACTTTGTTATAACAGACAATGGCAGTAGTATCACATTCACTTGTTCCGCCAGAGGAGGTCCAAATAACACTTATCTTTGGTTCCGTACAACAGATATCAACATTGCATTAGTTAGTTCGACTTTACTAACACAATCTCCACTACAAATCAACAAGTTAACAATGGAATTGTCTAATATAACTCTTGCTATAGGGACTGTCTTTACAATTACATCAGTAAATGCTACTAAAGATGGAGGATCTTATGAATGTTATGTCTTCAATGAAGCTGGATACGAGAATAACTCTACAACTCTCTATGTTCGACCTGTCATAACAGAGCAACCAAATGACCAGTTTGCAGATGATGGAGAAACAGTTACTCTCTCCTGCAGAGCCAACTCCTTCCCCGCTCCAGACTATCAGTGGGAAATGATGAACAGAATGACAAGAATATTTGAATCCATTGAAAATGCAACAGATCCCACCTATACTATCTCATCAATTAGCTATGATGATTACGGCAGCTATCACTGTGTTGTTACTGCTAATGGTATCACTGAAAATGCTACATCAGAACTAGCTCTCATTACAGGTAAATAACTTCACACATATTATTAGACAAACAAATGAACGTCATATTAGACAATGATAATTGTTTTGGAGAGCAGAGTTTCAAGCCAAAACTAAATTGCATTTTTAATATCTCTAAGTAGTCATTATTAAAGCTATAAATTAATAAATATACTACTATCATAATATTAATACCTTACTAGGAAACGAGTGGATATAGCTATAAGTCACACACATGACGTAATCATAAACATCTGTTATTACATGCGATGGACAATCTTGTAGAAACTCCTTATCTTTCCTAAATTATATGACTAATACAATATCTCTCCCCCCCCCCCCACTCTCTCTATCTCTCTCTTTCACTCTCTCTCTCTCTCTCAGTGTCACCTGTTGGCAATGTTACTGCTACACCCATGACACAAACTTTTACACGATTTTCAAATGTCACTTTTGACTGTACTGCTGAAGGTGGTCCCAATACTGTATATCAATGGATCAAAGGTAGAAATCCGTTATCTTCAATAGCTCCTCCATTAGATGTCACATCTGTTCTTAACAATCTTGCTGTTGTTGCTAATGAATCAACATTAGTATTGGAGTCTATTGTAGGAGATGATGGAGGAGAATATACTTGTATAGCTATTAATGAAGCTGGATTTGATAATGACACAGTTACTCTCTATATCCTTCCTACTATCACTAGACAACCTGTAAACCAATATGTTCAAACTGGAGATACCGTGACTCTCTATTGTGAAGCTGACTCCTTCCCTCCACCTACTTATCAATGGGAAAGAGGAAATAGAAATGGAGACTTCCTGGCTATTTCAGGAGAGATTAATATTAATTTGACTATAATCAATATCCAACATGGAGCATTTGGTGATTATCGCTGCATTGCCACTACTCCAATCATTCATGAAACAGCTACTTCTAATACAGCAGTTATAACTGGTAAGTATAGTAATGTAATATTTAAAAAAGAATGTCATTTTCTCTTTTTTAGTGTCTCCAAGAGGCAGTGTTACAATTAGTCCAGACTTTGTTATAACAGACAATGACAGTAGCATCACATTCACTTGTTCCGCCAGAGGAGGTCCAAATAACACTTATCTTTGGTACCGTACAACAGATATCAACATTGCATTAGTTAATTCGACTTTACTAACACAATCTCCACTACAAATCAACAAGTTAACAATGGAATTGTCTAATATAACTCTTGCTGTAGGGACTGTCTTTACAATTACATCAGTAAATGCTACTGAAGATGGAGGATCTTATGAATGTTATGTCTTCAATGAAGCTGGATACGAGAATAACTCTACAACTCTCTATGTTCGACCTGTCATAACAGAGCAACCAAATGACCAGTTTGCAGATGATGGAGAAACAGTTACTCTCTCCTGCAGAGCCATCTCCTTCCCCGCTCCAGACTATCAGTGGGAAATGATGAACAGAATGACAAGAATATTTGAATCCATTGAAAATGCAACAGATCCCACCTATACTATCTCATCAATTAGCTATGATGATTACGGCAGCTATCACTGTGTTGTTACTGCTAATGGTATCACTGAAAACGCTACATCAGAACTAGCTCTCATTACAGGTAAATAATTTCACACATATTATTAGACAAACAAATGAACGTCATATTAGACAATGATAATTGTTTTGGAGAGCAGAGTTTCAAGCCAAAACTAAATTGCATTTTTAAAATCTCTAAGTAGTCATTATTAAAGCCATAAATTAATAAATATACTACTATCATAATATTAATACCTTACTAGGAAACGAGTGGATATAGCTATAAGTCACACACATGACGTAATCATAAACATCTGTTATTACATGCGATGGACAATCTTGTAGAAACTCCTTATCTTTCCTAAATTATATGACTAATACAATATCTGTCTCCCCCCCCCCTCTCTCTCTCTCTCTCTCTCACACTCTCTCTCTCTCTCTCAGTATCACCTGTTGGCAATGTTACTGCTACACCCATGACACAAACATTTACACGATTTTCAAATGTCACTTTTGACTGTACTGCTGAAGGTGGTCCCAATACTGTATATCAATGGATCAAAGGTAGAAATCCGTTATCTTCAATAGCTCCTCCATTAGATGTCACATCTGTTCTTAACAATCTTGCTGTTGTTGCTAATGAATCAACATTAGTATTGGAGTCTATTGTAGGCGATGATGGAGGAGAATATACTTGTATAGCTATTAATGAAGCTGGATTTGATAATGACACAGTTACTCTCTATATCCTTCCTACTATCACTAGACAACCTGTAAACCAATATGTTCAAACTGGAGATACCGTGACTCTCTATTGTGAAGCTGACTCCTTCCCTCCACCTACTTATCAATGGGAAAGAGGAAATAGAAATGGAGACTTCCTGGCTATTTCAGGAGAGATTAATATTAATTTGACTATAATCAATATCCAACATGGAGCATTTGGTGATTATCGCTGCATTGCCACTACTCCAATCATTCATGAAACAGCTACTTCTAATACAGCAGTTATAACTGGTAAGTATAGTAATGTAATCTTTAAAAAGGAATGTCACTTTCTCTCTTTTTAGTGTCTGCAAGTGGCAGTGTTACAGTTAGTCCAGACTTTGTTATAACAGACAATGGCAGTAGTATCACATTCACTTGTTCTGCTAAAGGAGGTCCAAATAACATTTTTATTTGGGTGCGATACATGGATTTTTATCAATTATATCAGCCTGATTCAAATCTACTTACAGTAGTCATGAGATCTCCACTGTCAATAAATAATGTATTGCATGCTTTGACTAATATTACTCTCACTACTGGAGTTTCTTTCTCACTGTCTTCTATTAATTCTACACAAAATGGTGGACGCTATAGTTGTGTTGTCATCAATGAGGCTGGTGTAGATGCTAACACATCTACCCTATATGTACAACCTATGATTACAGAACAACCAAAAACTGTCTTTGCTGTAGCTAATATCTCTGTATCTCTCACCTGTTTAGCTGACTCTTATCCTCATCCACAGTATAATTGGCAAAAATTGAATAAGAATGACCAATTTGAATATGTAATGAATGCTAGTGAATCTACTTTGTCATTTTCTTCAGTGAATTATGAAGACTATGGTGTTTATAGATGTGTGGCAAATGCTGAAGAAATTCCCACAACAGCTATTTCTGATATTGCAGTCATTAATGGTATGTGTCATGAAATTTTCCTTGATAATTATAGCACTATAATTGATTATGAACTGTCTTTTTGGTATTTTTCTAGTTTCTCCTGCTGGAAGTGTTTTTATATCTCCACAAATTGAGAACTCCTTTAATGGATCTATATTCAATTTGACTTGCAACTCTCGTGGTGGACCCCTTAATCATTTTCGCTGGACATATTTAAGAACTGGAAAAGTAGTATCAATTGAATCATTTTATGAATTTACAAGTACTGTATATACCGGAGGACAATATCAGTGCTTTGTATACAATGATGCTGGTAATGATACAGCCAATGCTACAGTTAATAGTGAGTCATAACATACTGATAACATAATAGTAGCTTGAAACTGACTAACTATAAATAATAATCATTTTACTTTATACAGAGTAGTTATCAGTGTAAATCAAAGAATGACAAGTAAAGGTTATTTAAAAAACAGTCCATAGATATTGGAGTTAATACCTACTATAGTTTGTTAGAGAGAATCAATAAACATTGGTTCACTGCACACAACACCTAGTTAGCTCTTCATAATATTATTTTTACAGCTATTAAACTGTAATCATTAATATAGGAACTCTTAAGAGTTCCTATATTACAAATAATAGAACCATTATAATTAAAGGCAGATTACATGTTTTTATAGTTTTAGCTCAATGACTTTACTTACATCCTATAGTTGGATCAATGATCATTACTAATCCTACCAGTATCAATGTCAGTATTGAAACTATTGATATATATAACATTGTATTAACTTGTGAGGCTATTGGGATACCTATTCCAACAATTACCTGGACATACTATGGGACAGTCATCAATTTAGATAGAGGGTCAGGTGACTTTGAGAATGATGTTTCTGTGGCCACAAACAGATTACTCGGTACTATAAGGAGTGAATTAACAGTGTTCTTAGCTCATGCAAATAATAGTGGTCAATATGCTTGTAATGCTACTAGTCCTGTTAGTTTCTATCAGTCTGTGATGAGTAAAACTGCACTAGTACTCGTCAAAGGTAAATGTATACAAGTACATATGTATTATCATACTTGGCACTAATATGATCATATTTCATAATGACTTTAGAATGTAGATTAATGAAATGCCGATCAGAAGAAATCTCATTAATAGAGATATATTACAAATGGTGATGATTCATTAACCAGTTACTATATTGGCTATAACTAATATACCTATACAATATTTTTGTATTTTAACTGACACTGAAAATGACAGTAGGTAAATGTTATTGTGATGATAAACTGTAAAAGTTGGCATCTACTTCTGATAGTCACCCATTGTAAACAGCATGTCATTTCATAAAGCATAGCTATAATGTCAACTATAGTAGCAAAGTAATGATGCATGTTATATTTAGTGTTATACTAAGTATTTATATGTATAGTATTACTATATAAAGAACAAACGTTTTTATTGAATGTCACAAAAATATACTATGTGTATACAGAATACTGAAATTGAGATATATCCTCCTTCTCTCTCTCTCTCTCTCTTTCTTTCTCTCTCTCTCTCTCTATCTATCTGTCTATCTACCTATCTATCTATCTATCTCTCTACTTATCTGTCTATCTCACTCTGCCTCTCTCTCAATCTCAAATTTCTATTACTATTATATATCTATAGTTCCTTCACCCAATATGGTTATCACACGTAGTCCTTCTACTGGTCCTATCTATGAGAGTACTAACTTCAACTTGACTTGTACTGGTACATTACCCAGTGTAGTGGACACAACAGTGTCAGCTACTGTAGTCTGGTTTGATCCTCAAGGCAAACCTATACCTGTTGAGACACGACGTATGATCACTAATGTTAAGAGTAGTGGAAACAATGAGTTTGAGAGTACACTAGTGTTTCTACCAATTGATAATGGAGATCATAATAGTAATTTCAATGACACTGGAACATATATCTGTCAGATGAATGTCAGTTCGACAAATCCTTTGATTACGAGTGGAATAAACAGTACTACTGACACAATAACTGTTCAAAGTAAGTACTATATTTACCTTTCTACACAATGATAGTCTTCCTTACCAGCTTTACCTGATATGCAGTTAAGTATCTCTACAGTGGGTTCTACTAGAGTAAGTCAAAACCTCAATATCACCTGTACAGTGAGAGTAGTAGAGAGATTAGTTTTAACACCAACAATTGAGATTATGAAAATGAACACTACAGACACATATTTATTACAAGCTATAAACACTGCTTTTACTGATGGCACTGGGTCTGAAACCAATTGGACAATAATACTTGAACCAGTGAGGTTTGAAGACAGAGGAGTATATATATGTAAAGCTGATTTTAATGTGACTGGTGTTAATGGAACTACTGATCCAGCAACTGCTACCTATGATGGACAGTTTGCTGAAGAGGACTATGAACTGATTGTTGACTGTGAGTTAAGCAATAATATTGCATTATTATATTAAATATTTGTTATTATTTTGTAGTTCCTTCTGTGACTCCAAGGATTTCTCAAAGTCATCAAGGATTACTCTATGCTGGTACGTCTTTCTTTCTCAGATGTGTAATCACATTAATTGATTGTGTAACAATACCTGTTATTGTGAGAAATGAGTGGAGAAGAAATGGTATATCTGTTCCTAGTGGTCTTTCAAATGATGTTACTATCACAAAAGGTCTAATACAAATTAGTTCTCATCACTTCGAAGCTACACTTCACTTCAATCCTCTTGATGATACTGATGATAGTGGAGACTATTCCTGTAATTTTAATATACTGTCTAACATCAGTGACTATGAGTATGTAAGGAACACATCAACTAATACTAGCAGAAGTATTGCTGTACAAGGTATACAGTTCATTAATATCTCTTGCAGTCATAAAGGGTCCTTAGTCATATAATAGACTATACATTCTCCCTATTTTTTTCTTATAGCAATCCCATCTCCCATAATGAACACAATGACCACTGGTATAGCCAGACCTGGTGAAGAATATAACATTACTTGTACTGTTGAAGTAATTGACAGACTTATAGTGACACCAACTATTGTGTGGATTAAAGATAGTATTAATATATCATTAGTATCTGATGACTTAAACACTATTAGCGTACCATCAGTACTTACTAATATCACAGACACAATATATTCTTTGTCACTTTTCTTCTCTTCGCTCAATACCTCTGACGCTGGACAATATACATGTCAAGCTACCATCACAGTGAATGAGACAAATATCGCAGTAACTAACAATAGTGTACAAGACCTATTTCTACAGAGTAAGTCAAAATATGCTAAATTCTTTTATTTTTTTTCTGATATAGTTCCACAACCAGTCATTGCTGTATCTATTTATACTGTTAATACTAGTACATTAGTAGAGGGAACATACCTTGATATAATATGTACTGTTAACATCAGTGATGCTGTTAATACTGCAATTAGCATTCATATTAAGTGGTCTCATAATAGTAGTTCTCCTCTTGCTAATAACAGTGACTATACTATTAGTTCACTGACTATGTTAGGATCACACATGTACACTAGTACATTACGTATCGAAAGTTTGAGTAACACTAGAGACAATGATACTATCTACACTTGTACTGTGAGTGTTCGATCATCTCCTGCATTTTCTTACATTACTAGTAATGAGAATAACAACAGTCTTAAACTAATTGTGACAGGTATAATACTTAATTACACACGTAGTAATAGTATTATTATTAATTAATTAATTTATAGATTTCACTGCTGATCATGTGAAAGTTGATATTCTATTTCCAACCATACCCACTGCTGGAGACCAGTTCACTATGACATGTAATATCAGTATACCTGAGAGACTAGCACATGATCTTATTAGACTTGCAGTAATATGGAGTTATGATCTAGCTAGACTACAAAGAGTTGAAGTAATTTACAGTGATGCTACAATAGTGAATGTAACTAGGATGGGTAATTTTATCTTGAGTAATCTAAGACTTAATTCAGTGAAGACATCTGACGGTAGAAGATATTACTGTTCAGTAATATTCAATGATTTAGGAGTCAATGATCATACATTCAGAGATCTTAAAGTTCAAAGTAAGATATGTAAAGGAAAAGAATTAGTGGAATTATCTTTCCCTAGTCCCTCCACCCAGTATGGTTATTGTACATAGTCCTTCTACTGGTCCTATCTATGAGAGTACTAACTTCAACTTGACTTGTACTGGTACATTACCCAGTGTAGTGGACACAATAGTGTCTGCTACTGTAGTCTGGTTTGATCCTCAAGGCAAACCTATACCTGTTGAAACACGACGTATGATCACTAATGTTAATAGTAATGGAAACAATGAGTTTGAGAGTACACTAGTGTTTCTACCAATTAATAATGGAGGTCGTAATAGTAACTTCAATGACACTGGAACATATACCTGTCAGATGAATATCAGTTCAACAAATCCTTTAATTATGAGTGGAATAAACAGTACTACTGACACAATAACTGTTCAAAGTAAGTAATATCTATCTGTTTCATAGTACTACTTTGATCTCCAGCTATGTTTTCATTTTTTAATATCAATATTTTTCATCAAATTTAGCATACACTGGTGCTCATCCGAGACATTTTATTAACACAACCTTCCTTGCTCGTAGTGTTACATTAGATTGGGACCCACCAGATGATGTAGTAAAGATAACAGGATACAATTTGACCTGCGTACAAACCAATGGGTCTCAAGTCTCTGGACTGACAGCTACTCTAAGTTCTCCAGAGACAATGTTCACTATTCCAAAATTAGTACCATTTACTGAATACACTTGTAAACTGTCATCTATTAGTGTTTTAGGTGAAGGACCAGCTACACAATATACTTTTAAAACAGCTCAAGATAGTGAGTTGATATCACAATACCATTTTTTATGCTCCATATAGGACCTGATAATTCTCCACAAGACTTTATTTCCATTCCAACCAAGACTGATGTGACGTTTAACTGGAGATGTCCAACTATTCCTAATGGCATTATCATACAATATAGATTGATCATTGAAGTCAATATAGGTGCTAACACTTTTAGAGCCACAACTCAATTGATAGATGTGAATCCTAACCAAAACACTGTGTCCATAACTGTTGGAGGATTCTCACCCTATCAGAATTACACAGCTACTGTTTCAGCTACTACAGTAGTTGGATATGGACCTATTGCTACTACTGAAGGAAGAACTGATCCTGATAGTAAGTATGTATCATATACTTTCTCTCTTTCCTTACATTTATCTAGTATCCTCTAAACCAGTTCTTATTGTTATACCAGTTATTATTAGTAATGTCTTTGTTGTCAATACTATACCAGTAATTAATGATACTGCTATTAATGTTACTTGGTCTCCACCAATTACACCTAATGGATATATTAGTAGTTATAACATTGATCTAACTGGTGGACTTATCACCTCATTAACAGTAACTGCCAATCCTCAAGTACATACTTACATTCAAATAATTGGAGGATTACGTAAGCCCAATGCAATACCAACTTGTAAATGTATCATTTCCACAGGTCCTGGTGTCCCTTACTACATATCAATTGGAGCAGTCAATGAACTCGGAGAAGGCAACACTATATCAGTTACTGTCTTCACTAAAACTGAAAGTAAAAATCTTTGTCTATCTTTTTTGTTATATTGTTGGCATATAGCTCCTTTGATTTCACCATATGATATTGCATCAAGAAGGTCCTCAGATGGTACTTCTATTTTAATTGTATGGAGGAAAGTGTCACTAGAAGAAGCTCATGGTTTCTTTGTGTATGTTATAATATTAAATGCTGTCAATAGTAGACGTAGACAATCAAGTGATATAACTGTACATGTTCCATTTAATAAGACATCCACTAATGTGACTGGTCTAAATCCTCAACTAACATACACACTTACTATGAGAATAGCAGTACAAAATGAAAAAGGGGAAGTTATAGAAGGACCTACAAGTATACCAATAAGGATCGAGGCACCATGTGAGTTCTAGTCTGTACAATCCTATGTAATTGCAATTTTCTACATTTCAGTAACAACATCATCATTACCTGGATCTACTGATGAGAGTTCTAGTACTGGACTTATAATTACAATTGGTCTAGCAGGGATAAGTGGTATAACAATGATAGTAATAGTGACATTAGTACTTGCTGTAGTCTTTGTTATTATTTCAAAGAAAAAAAAATCAAGACGTTATGATCTGAGATCAGGGTAAGAAACTGAAGTGGTTTCAATTACTTACTATATGATCATGTAGCCAAAGAAGTGAGGATATTGCTATGACTATAAGTCCAAGTTATGATTATCATTCCAGGTTATGGTTAACATACTTCACTGTGATATTGATCAATGTTAACATAATCTTTCCATTTGTAGAGCTTCAGAACCAATATATGAGTGTATTCTTGATGATGTGGAGTACGACAGACCAGTAGTAATCACTAATGTGCCAGTGACTATAGACAGAGATTATGTTAACACTAAACAAACTCAGTCATTGGAACCAATACATACACTAAATGAGCCACTATATGAAAATCTTCCTTACACTATTGAGTATGAGACACCACTAGTCAATGATAATGTACCAGTGGCTACTGACACAATATATGTGAATACAAAACTGAAAGAAACTCAGCAAGTGGAACCAATACATGTATTAAATGAGTCACAACATGGCATGCTGTCAGATGATTATGAGTATATGACAACAGTAGTCAATGAACCAATACATACTCTAAATGACCCACAATATAACAATCTTTCTGATAATATTGAGTATGGAGCACCATTAGCCAACAATAATGCACCAGTGACTGCAGAGACTACAGAAACAAATTATGTTAACATGAAACTGAAAGAAACTGAGCCATTAAGACCACTAAGTGAGCTACTATATGCCAATTGTCCTGATAATATGGAATATGCAGAGACGAACATGTAATCAGAAAACTAAAGAGTCTTAGCAATTTGAACCAATATATACATATGTTAACAAGATAATGGGCATGATGAAGTGTGCTTTATATTAATTAGATATTATGTACTTTACGCTTATATGTACTTAGTTACTGTGTGTGAGTTTCTTATAATATAGTGATACTAATTTGAAATAATTTCCTAATATATATATATATATATATATATATATATATATTGTATGTCATCTTTGTTTTCTTTTTGATATCAATCAAAAACAAACAAAAACTCATACTATAGTGAACATAGAAAAGTTGATACTTTTAACTAATGGAATAGCATATTTGTCTTGTGGTTAAGGAAACGGTTTAATATTATTTTTTATTCCTTGAATGCACTAAATGTTTTCATTTAACAACAGTGGTAACATAATTACCCTTTCTTCCCTTTTTATTTTAAATTTTAAAGTGATATTAGGAGGACACTCTGACAGAATGCATCAATATAACTAAGTGTCTCTCTATCATAAAGGTTTGTTTATCTTTTACATATCCAACTTTAGAACATTGAAGTAAGTTTCATTGCTACAATATATTGTAAATGATTTGCTTCATCTGTTAGTCACACTATGATACTAACCTATTCATTCTGAAACAAAAAGTCACAGTCCTATGTTCTAATGTACCATTGTTGTTTATTATTACTCTTGTTTGTATAATCCATTTATCCATTCATGCATCAATCATTTTCCATTTACCATCCATCCATAAACTGTAGATAGATAGATGGAATGGATAAATATATAGAAAAATGGATAAATGCATTAATGGATTGGTGGAAAGATGTATGGATGCATAGATGGATTAATAAATGAATAGATAATAGATGATAAGACTGATATATGTGAGGTCATTTTAGTAAACAGTACACATTCATTACTAATGAATGGTACAGTTTATATATCACTTTACTCTCACATATTCCTATATATGAGTTAATAGGTATTTTATACTATTAGTGTACTAGAAATTGTAGTTAATAAAGTATCTATATAATTAACTACTCTTCTTTAAATGTTATATTAATCAATTCTTATCTTTGACATAATACAAAGATATATGTACAATAAAGACCTGGATGCTTGGGTAGATCAGATACTTGAAACATAATTTGAGTTTTTATCATTCAAAAGTAGACAAGTAAATAAAAAAGTTTCTAAAAAATTAAGTAAATATGGGGATGGTTAATTGCATCGTCCCTATATAATAGTATAGGCACAAAATGCAAAAATGTATCACTGATATTATTTAACTAATTTAGATATTTGGTAAATATCCTTAAATGTTTGTGCCAGCTGTTTATTATGTAGAGATAATGCAATTGCCATCCCTACTATCTTGTTCACATTATTTATATTGGACTGATATTAACTATCCTTACATTTACTTCATTTTTTAGAAAATAATTTTATTTATTTTTTAAAATGGAAATGTACATGCTTTGATAGTCAATGATCCATGTTTAACCAGCTCACAACAAATGAAGCCAGCAAAATATTAAATGTTAGTGATTGCTTAAGCTTCATAAATTTATATCATCAAATTGCTGTATGGTGTATCACTTAGTGATTCTTCGACATCTCGGAGACGTTCAACTTAACTGTCAAGGTGTGTGACTGGCAAAAATTCCTAACTTTAATATTTTGTTGGCTTCATTTAAGTCTAAACTACATTGTCAATTTATAATCGATACTGAAATTTTAATGATACAAAGATTTAGACAAAATGACTGCACAAGCACAACTTTTAGCTGAATTATTAAAGCTAATCATTATTAGGAATATAATATTTAATGCTTAAGCTACAGTATATTTATAAATAATAAATAATAAATAAATAATAAGTGTCAATCTCAAGATATTCTATGTTTTGATTTAGTGTCAATGTGTCTTCTAAACTAAGACCCCATTATGTCAACACCCTCCATCTTCACTTTTAAAGCCTTAAGTGTAGTATTATTCTGTAGAATAGTAAATAGTTCAATAGCTCTCTCAACTGTGTACAGTGACAGTTGAAGTTGTTGTAGATTAGGATGACATTGAAATAAAAGATCTGAGAAATAAAATTCAGTGATAGATAGACGGTTCTAGAGGAACCAATTTAATAATAACTTCATTCTACCTCTAGGGCAGTCAGTGATACATTAATTTTTACTATAGGTATCCAGAGATTGTATATGATCTTGAGATATGTACAACTTAAGAGCTTGTAGTGTGTGATTGTACTTTAGCATATTGTTTGAAGGATTTCCTGTAACGATAAATCTTTCCAAGTAGACAAAAGTGCTTTAATTGATTTGTTACTAGTTACTCCTTTAATGACGCTGTTGATTAATTATACAAGTGATATCAATGGAAGGAGAGAGCATATCAAAGAAATCACTAAAATGTTTTACCTGTTCATAGATCATTGTATTAATATATATACTTTCCCTCTAACTCAGATATAAGTAAATTGTCTGTGTAAACATAGTTAGTCTTCCAATGGATCCTCTGATAACACTCATGTGGTAAAGCCAAGCTGTTAAGTATCAGTACATGTAGCAGTTTTATTAAATCAAGAGTAACATCAGATAGACACCATAATTGTCACTAATGACAGGGTTAATCACATATCAGTTATCTTTGGTCAGGTGACTAGTGCAACAAGATCTACAAACACAGCGTATGTATATATCAAGAGTGATTTTTTTCTAATTTAGTAACTTAAGTATCACATTAAAAAATTTACTGTTTATTACATAGTTAATACAAAAGTTTGCTGTCACTGTATTGACATTTATTACCTCAACAAACATTTGTACTTCATAATGCAATAAATTTCCTATTAATTACTGAAAAAGATATAGTGAAACAATACACAAGTACAAGTTACACTTACTTCACCATGAACAATAGTTAATTAGTTATTATGTAAACTAGCATCATTTAAACAATCATAATTGTTGATTTGTGGTCAGTTTACTCTTCAACTGACTCTATAATAAAATGTAGTAGACATGTTAATATATTGTTTGTAGTTAATATCTGACAGTGTATGGGTACAGTCAACTCCAGTAGACAGGTATTGTGTGCTAGCAGGAAATGAGAAGTAACAACTGAGATAGTGATACGTAAGAATAAGCTTTATATTCCAGTGTTTTGTTAAATGTTAACATATTTTGTAAAGTAGGACCAACACTGATTAAATACCACCAAATATTGGTATTTAGGCCTACACTCTTAATTCAAGTTTCAACTCTGAAGAATAGAAAATAGTTCAGTAACACTCTCAGCTGATAGTTGTTGTAGATTAGGATGACATTGAAATAATAGAGTAGTGGATATAGGACGTCATGTAATAGAAGATAGTGTAGTCCTTTGATACATTAGAGAAATATTGATGTCAGTTGGTATTTCTAGAGTATCATATGGTGGTCCTCTGTTGTAAATGACCATTTGTCTAAGATGACTATACTTTTACTGCTACAAGCAATCTTCTCTCAAATCAAGTTGTTTTGTGGGTTCAATGTGCAATGAGCTGAAGAAATCTTGTGCAATAAATATTTAGGAAAAGCTGATAGTTGCATGATAATATCATTATATGGGGCTACATTGACTGCAGTGACTGATGTTCAACAATTTATTATATTACCAAATTAATACTCACAATAAAAAATTAAATTACAAAATATGGCATTTAGAAGTTGTTTTCTTCTCAGTCTTGATTACCACTGACCCTATATATGAAGTGAAATTAACTAACCAATATAAAATAATTAAGGAGTTGCTAGCTAGGTCTTTATCTGGCAGAAAATACAACATTGCCATACATGTGATTAATTTAGCATACATGAGATAACTACAGAATTTCATATTAGACAAATAACCAGTGCCTTCTCTTTTTTATAACATAATTATACTACCCACCTTGTTGTTGTTCAGGTGACCAATCAGAAGATATCTAACAACAATGTTATAATATCATATGTAATATACTAAAAATGTCACTTACATCTGCGTCATTAAACAACTGTGTTGATTCTGAGTGAGGAGATGACTCATGAGTTGATTTAGAAGTAGTTGAATATGTAAATTGCTTGTCATTAGGAGACAATGGAACCTTTGTGTACGTATTGAAGTAAAATTTTGTTAAATAAAGTAACTTACTGTAGTGATATCTCTTGAAGATTTTGAGTACTTCTCAGAAAGTGGTAAAAATTGATTCTTTCCTACATCATCTGTTATCATATCTATAGGTTTCTCAACATCCTATTAATAATGGTAAAAGTGATATTAATAAAAGTTGGTGAATTTCCAAATATCCCCAATGTACACTTTGTAGTTTATATAATATCATATTTTATAAAGTTGATGCAATTCTCTTAAGGTGAGGTGATATGGTGAAACTGAGAGTAATACAATGGCTTAATAGAGAATAGAACAAATATAGCAAATTGTTTTATTGTCAGCTCTATCAGGGTGTGTTCATGTTTGAAATTTTGAACAAGTCTTTACTTTTATGTAATCTCTAGTCTTTGATTGCTACATGCCATGATCTAATTTTTGGAAAATTGGACATACCCAGAGGCAAAACAAACTGTATGGAGATCGCTATAGAATTTCATGCTAGACAAATAACCAGTGTCTTCTTTTTCATAATATAATCATGCTACCCACCTTTTTGTAGTTCAGATAACCAGCCAGAGTCAACAATCTAATACTAACGTTACAATGTCATACATATTATATTAAAAATGTCACTTACATCTGTTTTAGTTCAAATTTCCATTTTTTAGATGACAAATAAGTGGATGATTCATGAATTGGTTTAGGAGAAGTAGTTGGGTTGTCTGAAGGAAATAATGGAACCTGTGTGTATGTATTGAATGTAACAATATCATATTATAGTATAATTATGTTAATACTGTCACTTACATCTGCATCTTCAAACAAATGTGTTGATTTTGAGTAAGGAGATGACTCGTGAGTTGATTTAGGAGAAGTAGTCCAATATGTAAATGGCTTGTCATCAGGAGACAATGGAACCTTTGTGTATGTTTTGAAGTAAGATTTTGTTAGATAAACTTACTGAAGTGATATCTCTTGAAGATTTTGAGTACATTTCAGAAAGTGATACAAACTCTTTCTTCACTTTGTCATCTGTTATCATATCTATAGGTTTCTTACCATCCTATTAATAATGGTAAAAGTGATATTAATGAGAGTTGGCAAATTTCCAGATATCCCCCACCATATAATTTATGGTTTATATAATATCATATTTTATTGAATACTCTAACAAAATTCATGTGATGTAACAAAAATATAGTAGATTGTCTTAAGATCATTTTATTGTCAGCTTTATCATTATGTTCTGCTTTGAAATTTTGAAGAAGTCTATACCTTTGTGTAATCTCTAGTCTTTGATAGCTACATGCTATGATCTTATTTTTTGGAAAATTAGACACAGTAGAAACAATACAAATTGTTAGAAGGCAGAAAAGCAAGCTAGTTGGCATAGAAGCTTCTAAACTTGATCAGCCACCCCATCATTGTAGTAAAGGTAATATGTTATTGATAATTGTTGCATATAACAATAGAATAAAATGATGCAGGTTGACATGTATATATGTATATGTATATGTATATATATATGTATGTATATATATATATATATAAATATATATATATATATATATATAAATAAAAGACTCAAGGCTACACAAAATATTCAACAAAAACACTGTTAAGGTCAGCTACAGCTGCATGCCAAACCTAGCCAACATCATCAAGGCACACAATAATGAGGTCTCAAAGGACACCAACACGCGCACGCAGAAACCCTGCAACTGCCGAAAAAAAGACCTATGCCCACTAAACGGCGAATGCCAGTCCAATAACATCATCTACAATGCAGAAGTCGAGAACATGAGAGGAAATGAGAAAAAGGTGTACATAGGCCTAACCGAAAACGCCTTCAAGCAGAGATATTCCAACCACATGCAATCAATCAGGCACGAGAAATACGGAAATAGCACGGAACTATCGAAGTATGTTTGGCAATTGAAGAAAGAAGGCGAGGAATTCAAAATCACCTGGTCAATAAACCGAAGGGCACAAGCCTACTCCAACACAACAAAGCGGTGCGACCTTTGCCTAACGGAAAAGCTCTCTATCATCAACGCCGACAAAACCACCACCCTGAATAAAAGATCCGAACTCGTTTCAAAATGCCGACACGAAAACAAGTACTATTTAGCACACTTCTCTAGGGATAAGACATAGTTAACACCTCGATGCTATATAACCAGCCTGCAAACAGAGTAGTATCCAGCTGTCTGACGATCGCATAACGCGTGAAACTCGGAGTAACAGCAACACAGCGAGAGCTCTGTTCTTTTGTCCTTTAATTCTGTTCTAACCCGCTCTGTCTAAACGACATCGAGCACTCTTCAACAGACTTAGATACTTCAGTATATATATATATATATATATATATATATATATATATATATATATATATATATACATATACATACATACATATATACATATACATATACATATATACATGTCAACCTGCATCATTTTATTCTATTGTTATATGCAACAATTATCAATAATATATTACCTTTACTACAATGATGGGGTGGCTGATCAAGTTTAGAAGCTTCTATGCCAACTAGCTTGCTTTTCTGCCTTCTAACAATTTGTATTGTTTCTACTGTGTCTAATTTTCCAAAAAATAAGATCATAGCATGTAGCTATCAAAGACTAGAGATTACACAAAGGTATAGACTTCTTCAAAATTTCAAAGCAGAACATAATGATAAAGCTGACAATAAAATGATCTTAAGACAATCTACTATATTTTTGTATGTATGTATGTATCTGTGTGTATTATGTTACCACTTGGCCAGAAACAATTATAACACTACTTGGTGCACACTGCATGTGCCAAGTAGTAAGACATTGATGTTACAAATAAGAAACATGTAAACAATGAATATTATTAATATGACAATAGGCATAAAAATCAATGTTTGCAAGATATTTAACTATCAACAAAATAAATGACCTCAAATAGCTGGCATCAACACAATGACCACACTGGGAAGAGTATGTATACTTATATACATATTTGTGTGTGTACACGTGTGTGTATGCACAAGCTTACATCATTCACAATATCAAGGTTAGCACCACCTTGTAATAATGTTTTAACAACATTGCTAGATGTCATGTCATCAAGATCAGGGAATTCTGTCATCATCATATGACGATCAGAGGGCATCACCACTAAATGAAGAGCAGTGTCACCACACTGTTAATAACAAAGTAGACAATACATTAAATATACTAGTTATAAATTACTTTATCTTGAATGTTAGGATCACAACCTTTGTCCAGTAATACATTAACCATATCAACACTTTCTTGTTGAGTAGCATAATGAAGAGCTGTTCTTGCATCCTATAAACACATAATTACTATTGAGCAAGGAATTGAACATTATTTGTTACTTTAATGTAATCTGATACTCCTATATACATGTATAAAAACAATCATAAAATATTGACTGTTTATAGAACTTTTTTGATACACTAGTTGTTATATTAACTTATAAACTAGAAGCATAATTACTATAAGGTAGAAAAGTCTTATATAGTATTTATATTTATACTTACATTATTCATAATGTTAAGATTAACAAGAAAGATGTTATCATTATATTTTAGTATTAGTTATAAATTACCTTATCCTTAATATCAGGATCACAACCCTTGGCCAATAATGTCTTAATGATATCAACATTTCTGCCTCTAGCAGCACAATGAAGAACAGTTCCTTCACTCTAAAATAATACTGAACTTAATTGATAGCTCATGAATTAATTTGTAAAGGTATCATTTCTGTTTAGAATTTTACAACAAGACTTGCACCATGTGTATCATATAACATTAATACACAATACTATACTATAAGGAAACCATATCCCAAAACACTAAAGTGTAGGTTTATAATATACTAAAAGTATTATACTATATGATTCTAGTTTTCACATTGTATGTGGTGTAGTGTTGTTTTAGTAGACGTAAGGTGTTTTAGTTTTACTTTAGTTATAGTAAAATGTAAAATTTATTTTTAGTTTTAGTATTAGTTATAGTATTAATGTGAAATTTAATTTAGTTATAGTATTAGTAATAGTCATGTTTAAAGCTGAAGCCACATTGAGCACGATCATTTTTGTTAATCAAGCAAACACTTTTGTTTTCTTCAGGAAGATACTTGAAGTATTGCCATATTCCACTTTCTCTTGGTCTACCAGGACCAGCTGCTATACTAGCTGTAGTCATGCTTTCACCCAAGCTTTCTAGTTAAGCTTAACTATAATAACTAGAAAATCACTCATGCATGGAAGGTTAAATGCACAAACAACTCAGGCATGCACTACCTAATATGATAATTATGCTAAATGCTTTACACATTCTATGTGGTTAATAACTAATATAATTGAGGCTATTTAATTTAGTATTAGTTATAGTTCAAAGGAAAGTTTTAATTTTAGTTTAGTTATAGTTATAGTAACATTTGAAAAAAATATTAGCTATAGTTTTAGTTATAGTTAACTAAAATTTTTACTCTCTACTAATACTATTTTAGTAATAGTTATAGTTAACTAAAACAAAACTAATGTGGTAACATGATACACTGTCCTAAATTGTTGGAGTATGCAAAAATAAGTATACTGAAAAGTCATGTAGACATCAACAATTTTATAATTAACTCAACACACACTTTTTCAATGTAGTACTAGTGGTTGTACTGTTGTAGTAGATTGCAATTTTTTTGATAGGATTAATAGTTGTAATATAGCTATGAACTGTTTTCTAATACTAGTCAGTCATACCAAACACACTCCATTATAAGTAATTAGTCTACTATATATAACAAATCCATCAATAGTTAGTCAGACCAACAAACAGGAGGTAAAGAACTTGGAACCATGTCTGTATGTGTGTGTGTACGATAGCTGGCCATACAGAAATAGACCAGCTGGTATACATACATATAGAGGTAAGACTGCCTAGTATGCTAGGTGAAAATATATGATTAATTAAATAATTACATAAAATACAATGGAGTGACAATAACGTGGATAACTTAAAAGCCTTACATTATCAACAACATTGACTTTAGCTCCTCTGTCTAGTAGTACTTGCACTACATCACTATGACCTCCTTCAACAGCATAATGAAGTGGAGTTTTGTTATTCTATAAAGAAATAAAATCAATAGTTTATGTTAGAAATGATATTGAATAGTTTCTTATTTGTTTATTATTTACATATAAACTTCAATGTGCTGTTACAGTATATTTCAAAGATAGCATTCATACATACAACACTATATATACTGAAGTACAACAGTAATGACATCCTCCTATGATATTAATTCCCATATGTCAACTGACAACTGATCAATACCACCAAAAAATTCAATAAAGTGTTTAAAAAGCTAAGATTCAAGTTAGAATCCATGAATTAGTGGTTTTTAAAAAATATTTCATAGTAGTTAATTACATTTGAAGGGATGTGATTTCATAATATCAATAATTTAACCTAATTGATGTTTGGAGTATATGTCATAAATTTAGATGACATGCATGTACTACAATCAAAACTAATCAAGATATATTGTAATTAAATATATAGATATAGTGCATCTACATATAGACTCACCACATCTACCATATTGACATTCATTTTGACATCATCCAATAATTTTATTATAACATCAGTACAACCACCTTCAGCAGCAGAGTGTAGCAAGTCCTGTAATATCAAATAACTTAATATATATACTGTATTTATAAAATACCAACACATACAATGAAAATTATAATCATAAGTAATTATAAGTCCTTAAAATGAAATAATTATTTTATTAGTAGTCCGTTAAAATTTAGTTATTATTATATATCAATTTACTTTATTTATCATAAAAGTACATAACAAGGCTAGATAATATTTTAAGATCATCCTCACTTTATCAATGGTACTTCTTCTATCTAGTAAAGTTCGAACTATATCACTGTGACCTTTCTTAGCAGCACGATGAAGTAAAAAGTTTTTGTACTGTGTGATATCATAAGATTTAATTATTAATTAATATTTTTATTAGTTACCTTGTCAATATTAGCTCCTTTGTCTAGTAACATTTTTACCACATCATTAGAACCAGATGAAACAGCATAAAATATTGGTGTATAATCAAACTATATAACATAATACATTATTCATGACTTTTTGTTGTATGAACTTATACTATAATTAGTTACCATAGTAACAGCCTCAATATTAGCTCCTCTATCTAGTAATGTTTGAAGTACATCTTTATGACCAATCTCAGCAGCAAAATGAATTGGAGTTTTGTTGAACTGTGTGATATTATAATATCAATATTAATGAATGTTATTAGTCACCTCATCAGTAGCCTCAATATTAGCTCCATTAGCTAGCAATGTTTGAATTACATCACTCTGACCACTCTTAGCAGCATAATGTAGTGGAGTTTCATTGTACTGTGTAATGTCATAACATCAACATTAAGAATATTATGTTATAGGTCTTAGATTATAAAAGGCAAATAATAAAATCAATCCATAATTTTAACCCCTGATGCACATTGCAGGCACTCTGACATTGGGATGACTCATTGAAACTTAGTCTTTTAAGCTAAACTTTGGACTTCTAATATTGACAGTTAATATTATCAAAGTTATGATCTTCTATAAAGAAAATAGTCCATTAAAACAATCTTAGGACAATTTTTACTATTATAAGTTTGTTACCTTTGTGATGATATTAGGATCAGCTCCTCTTGATAATAGAGCTTCAACCATATCATTATTGCCATTGTTGGCAGCAATATGGAGGGGAGCACTATATATATACTGTAAATGATAATAGATATTAAGTTATAATTTAACTAACTTTATTGCTATAACTATATTACATATCATCATAGATAATAGAGTAAATAAAGGAATTGGAAACTCCATTCACACAAAACAATACCAGTTATTACTTTTGTATACAACAATAAATGATGTATCATAATTTAATTATTACTTCATTACATACATCATATTAACACTCTCCTTATCTTTGTCCTCAGTTTAAGTTACATTATTTTTATTACTTATATCATAAAAGTTAAATTAAACAGAATTAAAATACACAAAACAAAAGCAACTACAGTATGATTTAAATATAGAAAATTCTTAATTTACTAACCTTCTCAAAACAATTTGGATTAGCATTAATTTCTAATAATCTGTTCACTTCAGATACATTGTTCTTACTTACTGCAGTTAATAAAGGTTCATCCTATATAATTAATATATCAATAATATATTAGATATAGCGTGTTTATTATACATACCAATGTGTTGTCATATTGTATATTATGTAGTACTAGTTGCTGATCTGTAATATAAAAAAACTATATATTAAGTGTAGAATATATTAATAACCTTACCATTGTCTTGAACTAATGTTTTACTTTCTATATTGTCTTGTGTGGACTATCATAATACAGTATGATCATTATCTTAATTATTAACATAATAGCATACCATAGTGGGTTCTTGGGTAGATATAGGATCTAACAAGGGTTCTTTGATGGCTACAGAAGGCTTTTCAAGATCACTTATCATTTGTACTATAAAAAAAGATTATATGAGCAAGGGACAAAATAACTAACTTTGTTTGATGTCATCTTGTACACATTCGCTCTCTATAATATTTGATAATGACAACTACACAATGATATGACACAAACAACATACAACATTGACTTATTAGTGAATGCAAATACCTCAGAGGTATCACTACATTGTGGTAAGAGGACAACGGTTACTCCTATTGACTCTAATTCATTCAAGACAACTGGATCAGTGAGGTCCCTAAGTATGTTAGACACTACACATGGTAAAGCTACATATGTCATAACAATACTACAAGGATTAAGTTCCTTCAGTAAAGTACGATTAGACCATGGAAATTTCTCTGAATATGTTTTCTTCCATTGATGAACACTAGTATCACCATTTGCTCTTAAAGCAAACTTAGGAAAGCCAGATGGCGCTCTGGTTTGGAGATCTTCTTCATGACTAATTTCTTCTAGTTCATTTAGAGACAATTCCTGTTCAAAATTCTCATATCTCTTGATGTATTCATCCATTTGAGCAACAACCTGTAAATCATCTTTTAACAAACACCCAACTATATATTCGAGTAATTCATAGTTCTGATAACCAATAAAACCATGCGTCTTCAAAAAAAGGAGTATATCACTTGAGGTTGCTAGCTGTTTTACTTCGTTAAGATAACGTATTGTAGTAGTTAATTGAGGAGACTCTAAATCATCTGTCAGTAAACCTTGTACAAGGAATTTAAATTCTTCAACATCCATTTGTCTACTGGAATTTCTTATCGCTAATAGAAGACTATGAAATTTTCCATTGAGATGTCTTGCTTTTGATGCAAGTTCTCGTGTTGGGAATTTGTTGATAGAAGTAACAAATTTTACTTTATCTACATAATAAAATTAGTATTTTAATGTTATTATCAGTATTAAATATAAGGGACACATACCTTGATGACTATTTGACTCAGGTACAGTTGCTTCACTTCTAACTACTGAACACTGTTGTGAAATTGATATATTCCATTCTTTAGTGAATTCACTGGAAGCCATCTTTGCTGCTCCACCTAACTTCTCAAGAACATCAGTAAACAGTTGACAATGTTCTTGTAGCTCTGATATAGTGTGTTTGAAGTCCATTCCTGAGATAAACTGACTCATGATGACATCATAATTGTGACATTTCATAGCTTCTCCATTTATAAGATCAGCTTGATACAGCTCTCCTGCAAAGGACTTCATTGATCCTTCAAGTGCTCCTTTAAGTGTAGCATATCTGAATTTGATGCTATCCCTTACAGTTGTTTTCAAATCAGTAGTATCATCGGTGATGGTAGAAGGATCAGCCATTAGACTTGCTCCTCCTTTTCCTACTCCTCCTCTTCCTTTGTGAATTTAGAATTATAGTCACACAACGCGTCAATGGATATGTTAAATAAAGAATATTCATTGTAGAAAAAAATTTGGGCTTTTCATTAAGACTACATTAATTTCACATCATTGAGTGTTAATGATCAAAACATTAAGTAATTAAATTAATAGGAAAAAATTATATAACATGGCATTTTGAAGTAGATGAACTGTTTCCTTCTTGGGCTTAAACACCACCAATGGTTTTATATCTATAGAAAAGAATCAATCAGTATTAAACTAACAGTACTACCATAATTATTTTTCCTAAATATGTGTTTATGCTAAACGACTTACTAATACAAATATTCACAATACCATAGATAATAGAGTACTCTAAATTCTCTAATATCTATGCAATAGACCTTATCCACGTGATGGCACAAATCAATCCGGATTGGCCATCCTCCATTTTGAGTGGTTAGAAAGGAAAAGCTGTTGTGCAATCGGATGCTTCAATAAGTACTCTAAAGGCAGTGGATCGAGTTTCTACAGGTTTCCTGCAGATAAAGGAAGGTGTGATAAATGGATAGCAGATGTCAAAAGGAAAAACTGGCAACCAAATGAGCACACATGGCTGTGTAATGCTCACTTTGTAAGTGGGAAAAAAGTAATGACACCCTCTCTCCCAACTATATACCCAGCATTTTTAGCTTTGCTAGTAGTCCTCAGAAACGCAAAAGTCATCGACAATTGAGTGATAAGAGAAGGAGAAATGTGAAGCAAGTTAGACAAACATCTCACATGCACTGAGTTATAGCCGTCTATACTCTTGTAGACTTTTAGCTGTTCTCTTGTGTATGAGCTAGTAGTTTAAATAAGTTCAAAATGTCAGGGTATTCTATTTCAGGCCAGAGTTCCTGTGTAGATCCACTCATTACAATGACAAAATTCTTTGAAACATATGGATCAACTGGAAAACAAGCCATATCCAGTTTTTCTCTGTACCTCTTCTATGCTTGACAGTCCAATTCGTCATAATATTTGTAGAAATTCGTTGTTACAGTGCTCACACACATGTTGCGGTCTTCCACTCAAAATGGCTACCTAGCAACGCATTTTGCGTTGCTAGCATTTGTATGGGATCGCTCATAACGTCTATAGCCACCTGAAATTTAGATGACTAGTCATATCTAATAACAATTATAAAAATATACTTAAAATCCTATTGTAGTTATTAATTGGATAGTTTGGTGCTTATCACATCATGTCATGATGTGATAAGCAACAAACTATCCAATTAATAACTACAACACGATTTTAAGTATACTGTGTTCAAATAGCTTAATTATTATAAGCCCAACATTATTTAAATTTGTTACAAAAATAAAAGTAAATTAATATTTTTGCAATTTCAGAATTTCTGCAAATTCTATTCTGAAAGAACAAAAACATTATGATAAAAAATAAATATTTTGGTTGGCATACTAAGAAAACATGAGCATAAGTCCTATATCCATTGTTTTGATAGAAATTAGAGTGAGAGTGTTTATAAGATAATCAAATGTCAGTTTTAAACCTTAAATGATAATAATGCACACAAAGATGTACATACAGGTACACACACATACTACGTGGTACAAAAAATTTCTACGTCTACAACTATCTGACATACGATTTTTTTATTTTATTATCTGAACTTAACTTACCTTTCTATTACATGGGGAGATGACATTTACTTTGATTAAACATGTAGTTTAATTTTATTGTGTACTGTCAATAACGAATACAAAAAGGGGCACACACATATAACCACATTTATATATATATAATACATGGCCTAAGATAATTGTAGCTATAACATCAAATCTGCCCATAGAAGGAACACAAACATGACTCTATGAGTATAAAGTTTTACTGTAGTTTGGTTTGAGATTTAAAATACATGTCAAGAAGTGACTTAATCTTTTCCTTGTCGTTTCTGTTACCTTTAATTATATCTGTAGGCTTCTCTAATAATAATTATATAAAGTAGTAGTAATATCATATAATAAGAAAGTTGGTTACAAGCACTACACATAAGTTTATATATGTGCATATGGCAACCAACATGAACCGAAGGTAAAGTAGTGTCAAACAACGCAACAGGTTTGTATCAAATTGAGTGGTTGAATCAAGCTTAGCTTATGATACTCCAATGGATGAATCTATTAAATTGAATTTTAGCTTATAACGTGGAGGAAATAGTAAGTTATCTTCTAGTGTCTTCAATGCATCTTCTCCACTTTCAGTAAAAATCTTGTAATAGTCAATCATGTCTTCTGTAATCTGTTGTGACAAGGTTATATGAAGAACAGTGTACTAATAAAATAATATACATTATATTCTTACGTATTTATAAGACAGTCCATGATCCAGCACCATCCAGAACTATTTGTAGGGTCAGGATGAAAAGACAAATGAACCTATGAGACTAGAGTTACTGGTAAAAAATCTAATGTGTAGCTATGTTCAAGAGACTCAATACATACTGATTTTCAACTTTCTACAGGACAGTATATTCTTCTTAATTATCACAAACCTTTTTACATACCTCTTGTTCAAACAGAAACCATAAATCAATCGACAAAGAATGATCAGGCAATCTTTGCTCCACTGTTGCAATTAAATAATGTTTTGGTATCTCTGTGTATGCTCAGCCCTTGATAGCAATTCAATTAGAACAAAAATGAGGAGGATGAAATTGAACCAGCATAGACTCAATTGTTGTCTTAATTTCTTGGTTATGTTTAAAAGTGAAATATTTGTCTTTATAAAGGATTCATCATCAGCTGTTAGTAGATATAACTGGCTATTAGTGTGCTCCATATTAGAATCATCAATGTGATGAGGTAGATATAATTCTGCTGGCTTTATTAACTGACAGTTTATATATACTCACAAAACAAGGGAGACAGGAAGACAGGAACAAAATCATCTTCAAACTTGAACTTCTCACTAACAAAGCAGACTCCAATTGATATTATGGCTTTAGTTTCTACTGCTCCTTCTGTAACAATCATTGTAACACCATATTGTCTGGAATGATATATTAAGCCAGTTGCATCTACTGGCACTTCAGTCAGCACTTCAAAGATGGCTAAGAAAAATGTAAACAAGATTATTATTGAAAGATTTGTCCTATATTATATTAGTTCTGGAATATGCTGATTTTACAGTAAAATATTGACTGGATCAGAAACTGGCAGTATTGTAAATATTGAATAACAGAATAAAAATCTAAAGGCAAAGAAGCAAGCCTAGATTCAAGAAGCTTCAGGCCTTTGTACATTATCAGTTACATCTATCATCATTGCACTCTCAGCTATGCAAGTCAGTGGTTAAACTATAAAATTAATTTTTAATCACATACAATAATAGAAAAAAGCAAATAGCCATACAAGAATACCACCACATAGTCCAAAAATATTATAGAACTGTCTACATATTACAGTTGTTATTATGATATACCTTTTACACTATCTAGTAAAGCAGACATTTCATCAGTAAAGATGTCATTATCCTGCTCGTTGAATAAATCTGTCAATCAAAGACAATTTGCTAAATTTACATGTAGCATTGGTACATTGATGATTTTATATGTAACACCATTATATAGTCCAAACTGAATGGGTGATATTTTCATCATTGTTACCTAGCAACATTATGGAGTCAATGTAAATTTTATCATTGTTACCTAGCAACATTACGGAGTCATTGGGATTCAAATTTAATAAGATTACAATATAAGTATCATCCTGTAATTGTTTTGAGATAATAAAACAATAACTAGAGTTACAAACAGAATTAGCAGCAGAGTCAGATGAAGATCATAGAATTCTAAAAATATAGCTTTGTAGACAAGAAACGAGCTAACAAGAAGCTACAAGCCTTTGAATATTGATCAGTCAGATGTGGTCATATAATCTCACCCATTATTACAGTGCACATGGCTAGGACTAATAAAATTCATTGTGTGGATTGTCAGTTGAAGTATATTGCTTAATACCAGCTTCAATTCTCATATATAACAATATAATAATACAAAGCAATGGAACATACATGTATATATATCCTATGTGATGATTATAGGACTGTCTGACATCCTGCATATGCCAGGCAATAAAAGATGTTCAAAGAATAATTAACTCAGGCTTAGCAAAATAATATACAATGATAAATCAACTGTCAACTATTGATATATACAATATATAAAAGCTATCTTATTTTCTTTGCTATCTTGTTAAGTAGTAGCTAGATATTTGTCTGGCAGGAAGTCCAACTTTGTCATGTGTGTGATTAATTTTAGGGTGAATGGAGAAATTACAAGAAAGTATTAACTTTTTAGTGTATTCTTTCAAATACACATCCCACTTGTTGTAGTTTAGGTGACAAGTCAGATGGCTCAAGAATTGTTACATGAGAGGATAATGGAACCTGTGCGTATATGTATTAGGTAAAAGTTTGTCCCATAAAGGTAACTTACTGTAGTGACTTGTCTGGAAGATTTTGAGTATTTCTCAGAAAGTGACAAATTATCTCTTCCTTTTTCCATCTTTTATATATCTTTATGTTTCTGACCATCCTATTAATAATAGTAAAAAAGTAATTGTAATGAGAGTTGGTTAATGAACTTCCAATTCATACTAATGCATGAGTGCTCTCATAAAAGTTGGGTTGGGACAAGTATGCACACTTGTGAACATATTTGTGTGAGTGTGGGTGTTGTGCACTAGCTTACATCATTTACAATATTGGGGTTAACATCACCTTGTAATAAAGT
Organism: Xestospongia bergquistia; assembly: GCA_963965975.1. NCBI lineage: Eukaryota > Metazoa > Porifera > Demospongiae > Haplosclerida > Petrosiidae > Xestospongia > Xestospongia bergquistia. Next base: position 4,678,504 of record OZ014420.1, on the reverse strand, counting down.
TTTAACAACACTAGATGACATCTAGTGATGTTGTTAAAACATTATTAAACCATCTTTGATTACAAGTTGTAGTATGTGTGCAAAACATGGAATGTGCTGATTAAGGTCACTGTAAATATCATCTTGTAATTCTTGAGGCATTTCTAGTTTTTCAACCTCTTCTCCCTCTGAGTCATCATTTTCATCCTCTGAGTCATCATCATTTTCCTCTTCAAAGTGAAAACGCTTTCAGCATATTACTTGCACTATCAGTGATGGTAAATGAAACTTTCCTTGATATTTGAAAGGAGGCTATTGTTTATCAAATTCCTCAGATATAGCATCTCCTGTATGTGATCCATGAAAACGGGAACATGCAAGCATCACAGACTGTAAACACCAGTCAGCTACATAGTGAGCAGTCGTTCAAAAGTAGCTTCTCATCTGCTGACTTGACCAATGATCTACTGTTAAACAGATTACTTCAGCTTTTTGTAGTGACTTCATGAGTTTTTCTCGTCTCTGTTGTCCTTTGTGGTAGCAGTTTGGTACTGAGATGTTTTCGACTTGGAACTTGATATCTTACATTTGCAACATCCATAAGATTGCAGAAACGAAGACTATCAACAATGGAAAGTGGTAACAAATCACCAGCTATGAAGGTGACCAGTGCCTCTGTAATTGCAACTTGATGATGGTCCTTCATGTTATACTTCTTGGGATTGGAGACAAGAGGGTCAAGCGTTGATTGCTGAAGGCTTCCAGATGGTTGAGTATGTGGAGTTTCTTTTATTCTTTATATACTAGTTCATACTTCTGCTGGAAAATGAAAAAATTAAACCTGAAAATAAACTGGTGATTTGGAGTACCTTAATGAGGAGCAAAAAATTTGATGTGGTTTTTGTAGATCCTGAAATTGTAGTGGTGCAATGTTTGCACTTAGCTTTAAAGCTACCTTCAACATTTTCTGGAATATCATAGTGCCTGAATACAACTGGAATGGGCTTCTTCTTGGCAGCCATCACAATCCTTTTTCAAGTAGTCCGTCAAAAATACAGGTGTCAGATGTATTTAAGCAGCTGCTTATATTAAACTTCAAAAAAAGTTCAAAGAAAAGTGTTAGCAGCTGTTTCCTTTGATCCAATCTCATACTTATTGGTACTCATAGGTGTCAATAGATCTTACACATAATTATGCAGAAGAAAGTTCAGGAAACGAACAATTTAAAAGGAGTATTTGAAGATTTCACAAAGTATTAGAAATACAAATACAACTACTTCCTGTTTCAAAATTTCAAAATACAAATATAAATACAAATACTCAAAAAAAGTATTTAAATACAGCTAAATACAAATACTCATGTATTTGAGCCCAAGCCTGCTAGATGTTATATCAAAATAAGTGAATGTCCTTATCTTCATATGACAACCAAAAGGTGTCATTGCTAAATGAAGAGCATTGCCACCACACTGGTAATAACGAAGTAGACAATACATTACAATATATACTAGTTATAAATTACCTTATCTCGAATGTTAGGATCACAACCATTGTCGAGTAATGTCGTAATGATATCAACATTTCCTCATTGAGCAGCATAACGAAGAGCTGTTCTTCATCTCTACAAACAAACAGTTATCTGACCAATGAACAGAACATTATTTGTTACTTTAATGTAATCTGATACTCCTATATACATGTATAAAAACAATCATAAAATATTGACTGTTTATAAAACATTTTTGATACAATAGTTGTTATATTAACTTATAAACTAGACACATAATTTATATAAAGTAGAAGAGTCTTACTTAATATTTATGTTTATGACATGATGTCATCAACTAATATAAAAATTTTACTACATCTTGGTTGCTTTAAGTAATGTTTATATCATATATATATAGTAGAACAGACTTATTCAATATTAGTATTTCAGTTGTTTTGCATGTCACTTAGATCAAATTCCATCACATTAGATAGCATCCCATAATTTTGCACACTACATGCTTGTTCTAATGGTACTGAATAATCTAACATTCTGTATAAAGACTTTTTAAAATATGTCAATATATCAGGTGTATGTAGTAAAGTTACATTAAATCTGAAGAACTTAATCATGCAAGGAGTAAAAAACCCAGCAGTATATACTTACTTTCATAAATGCCAGTTATATATATTATAAATATCATAAATGTTAAAAAATTGTATATCTTGGATATATCAAGTGTTATGAAACTGCTATAATATTTATAAGCATATAATCACACTGTCTTTTTAGTGCTGTCAAAGTTCTATAATTTAGTAATATCCTAATGATATCAATATTACAAAATGATTTAGCAGCTAAATGAAGAGGAGTACTTTATACATGGATAAAACAATCATAAAAATTTGACTGTATATAAGAGGTTATTGCTATACTATTTATTTTATTAACTTGTAAACTAGATATATAATTCATATAAAGTAGAAAAGTCCTATTTAATATTTATATTTACACTTACATTATTTATAATGTTTGGATTTGCTCTTCGATCTAATAATACCTGCACAACACTGGAATCATAAGCACTGTGAAGAGCAATGTTGCCATCCTATTAACAAAAAATACAACCTTTAGTCAATAATGCCTTAATGATATCAACATTTCCACTATAATGAAGAACAATTCCTTCACTCTAAAAATGAAACTGAAATTAATTGATAGTTCATGAATTAATTTGTAAAGGTATCGTTTCTGTTTAGAATTTTACAACAAGACTTGCACCATATGTATCATATAACATTAATACACAATACTATACTATAAGGAAACCATATCCCAAAACACTAAAGTGTAGGTTTATAATATACTAAATATATTATACTATATGATTCTAGTTTTCACATTGTATGTGGTGACATGAAACACTGTCTTAAATTGTTGGAGTATGCAAAAAATAAGTATAGTGAAAAGCTATGAAGACGTCAGTAATTGTACAATTAACTCAACACGCACTTTTTCGATGTAGTACTAGTGGTTGCTATGATGTAGTAAAATTACAAGTTTTTTGCTAAGATTAATAGTTGTAATATAGCTATGAACTGTTTTCTAACACTAGTCAGACATACCAAGCACACTACATTATAAGTAATTAGTCTACTATATATATCAAATCCATCAATAGTTTGTCAGATAAACAAACAAGATGTAAAGCAACCTTGAGTATGTATCTGTATATGTGTGTGATATGATTAATTAAATAATTACATAAAATACAAAGGTGTGACATAATAATGTGAATAATTTAAAAGACTTACATTATCAACAACATTGACTTTACCTCCTCTGTCTAACAATACTTGTACTACATCACTTTGACCTCCTTCAACAGTGAAGTGGAGTTTTGTTATTCTATTAATAAATAAAATTAATAGTTTATGTTAGAAATGATATTACATTAGTTCTTATTTGTTTATTATTTACATATAAACATCAATATTGTGTATATTTCAAAGATAGCATTCATACATACAACACTATATATACTGAAGTATGACAGTAATGACATCCTCCTATGATATTAATTCCCATAAGTCAAGTGACAACTGATCAATCCCATAAAATAAATTCAATAAAGTATTTAAAAAGCTAAGATTCAAGTTAGAATCTATGTATGAGTTTGTGCTTTAAATATTTCATAGTAGTTTATTACATCAACATGATTTGAAGGGAAACGATTTCATAAATCAATAGTTTAACCTAAATAACACTTAGAGTAGACATTGTAAAATTTATATCACATGCAAAACTAATCATGAAAACTAAATATATAGATATAGTGCATCTACATATAGGCTCACCACATCTACCATACTGACATTCATTTTGACATCATCCAATAATTAATTTTATTACAATATCAGTACAACCACCACCTTCAGTAGCAGAGTGTAGTAAGTCCTGTAATATCAAATAACTTAAAATACATATTGTGTAGGTCATAAAATACCAACACATATATGATAAGTATAGTCATAAGTAATTATATGTGCTTAAGATGAAACAATTATTTTATTAGTAATTCATTATAATTTAGTCATTATCATTGATCTGTTTAATTTATCATAAAATTATATAACAAGGCTAAATGATATTTAAGAGCTTATATATTAAAAAACCTTGTTAAAAATTAATGATCATCCTCACTTTGTCACTGGTAGTTCCTCTATCTAGTAAAGTGTGAACTACATCAAAGTGACCTTCTTAGCAGTATAATGAAGTAAAAAGTTTTTGTATTGTGTGATATCGTAAGATATAATTATTATTTATATTAATTTTTATTAGTCACTTTGCCAATACTAGCTCCTTTGTCTAGTAATATTTTAACTACATCATTATAGCCAGGCAAAACAGCACATAATATTGGTGTGTTATTGAATTAATACATTATTCTGTTTTTAAGAAAATGATTATTTGAGCTTTATGAACGTGATAAAAATATATTCTGAAAAAAGTACAGAACGTTTCGGCCAAAGGCCTTCATCAGCTGTATGAAACCTCTATGGTCCAAGATGTTGTTTCTCACCTTCCACATGGAACAAATTAGCGTCTCTTTTTAGCCTTCTGGGACAACCTTTCACCTCTTAGCCCAATTACTAACTGTAAACAATCATGCATTGCTATAAATAGCGTGACTTTTTTTGCCTAGTTTCATACAGCTGATGAAGGCCTTTGGCCGAAACGTTCTGTACTTTTTTCAGAATATATTTTTATCACGTTCATAAAGCTCAAATAATCCTTTTCTTAAAAACATGAATAACGTGGTAAATAAACTCCCAACTTTAATACATTATTCATCACTTTTTGCTGTATGAACTTATATATAATACAGCTAGTTACCTTGCTAAAAGCCTCAATAGTAGTTCCTCTATCTAGTTATGTCTGAACTACGTTACTATGACCACTCTTAACAATAATGAACTGAAGTTTTGTTATCTTGTGTGATGTCATAATATTAATGAATAATTATTAGTCTTTGTGTTAAACTTTATATTGTGATTATTATGTAGGGATGTCCACATTGTCTTTCCTAATTTGGGCCTGATTGAGATATTTTTTTACTGCCATCCCTACATTTAATGATTTGTTTAGAAATTTTTATTTACTTGTACATGTGATACATACTGGTTGTTGACCTGTAGTTAAAATGTAGACAGATAATACAAAAATTAATTATGCATAAATGTAGTGATTAATTTCTTTGTGTTGAAGAAACGTTTGCATTAATATTGCTTTCTGAGATCTAGTAAACTTTTCAGTGACTCATCCTTTCTCTTAATTCAAGTGACCAAAGGAAAGCTGGCTATTAGTTAATTATTAGTTACACTCTATGTCTGCAGAAACATAGGTCTTCTGTTCTAACTGAACAATAGTCTAAGAATTCAAAGAGTATACATTTAATACTACAAGTTATACAAAAGCAGTTTTCTCTCCAGTACACTCTCAAGTCCTTTGTAAACATAATGTGCAATGACATAACATTTAAACACACACACACACATACATATATATGAGTTCAATGTATGTGGCTAGATTTGACTGCAGTGACTGATGTTCAGCACTCTATTATATTAATAACTTCAAAATCATACCAACAAAAAGATTACAATAATTTATTAAGTTGGTCTAGTTGTTTCCTCTTGAGTCTCTGCCCCTGTGTATAATATAAAATAAACTAACCAATACATTAATTAGGAGTAGCTAGCTATTTGTCTGTCAGTTGTATATGCATAGTTTAGGGTGCATGGAGACCAATTTCATACTGGATAAATAACCAGTACCTTCTTTTATATAGTACAGTTATACAACTCACCTTCTTGTAGTCCAAGTGACCAGTCAGAAGATATCTAATAGTAATGTTATAATGTCATATATAATATATTAATAATGTCTTTTACTTGTGGATCTTCCAACAATTCTGTTTGTATCGGTTCTGAATAAGTAGGTGACTCATGAATAGATTTAGGATAAGTAGTTGAATATGTAGATGGGTTGTCATCAGGAGACAATGGAACCTTTGTGTATGTATTGAAGTAAGAGCTTGTTAGATAAAGTAACTTACTGTAGTGATATCTCTTAAAGATTTTGTGTACTTCTCAAAAAGTGTCTTAAATATTCTTTTCTTTCTATGACTTTTTATCATATCTTCAGGTTTCTGACCATTCTATTAATAAATTAGTAAATTTCATTATGTTCATTTTGTGCTTTATTACAATATCTTATAATTTGTAATACTCTCATAAATTGATGTAATTCTTGTAAGGTGAGGTGACATGGTGGAAATCATAATCATACTATTCCTAGTAATGACTTTAATAGAGAATAGAAAAAGGATAGAAGATAGTCTTAAATTACATTGTATGGTCAGCTCTATCAGTATGTCCATGATTAGGCTTAAAGTTTGAACAACTCTGTGTCTTTGTTTAGTTTTATAATTAGTCTGAAATGCTTGACTGTTACATGCTATGGTAATAGAAATTGGACAGATAGCAAGACAATATAAAATGTTAGAAGGCAAAAAAGCAAGCTACTTAATGTAGATACTTCTAAACTTGATCAGCCATACCCAGATTGTAGTTTTCACAGAAAAGGCTAACGAAATTAATTGGTAGCTTGGTGTATCAGTAGTTAATCTCTATACATTTTAATTTCATTTGTCTTTGTTGATTATCACATACAACAATAGAATAAAGTAATAGTGGACATGTGTATATAGCTCTCAGCCTAAAATCTTTAGGAGGAATATAATATACACTTATGCATAATTATATTTGTGTGTATGTCTGTGTATATATACATTACACTAGCTTACATTATTCACAATGGCAGGATTAGTTCCACATTGTAATAGTGTTCGAACAATATCGTTAAATGTCCCATCACCAATGGCGCGTGTCATATAAGAACCACCATCAACTGTAGTAAGTGTCATCAATACATGAAGAGCAGTGTTGCCATACTGTTAGCAACAAAGTAGATAATACATTACAATATAATAGTTCTAAATTACCTTGTCTTGAGTGTTAGGATTACAACCCTTGTTCAATAATATCTTAATAATATCAACATCTCCTCGTTCAGCAGCATAATGAAGAGCTGTTCTTCCTTCCTACAAATAAACAATCTATTTAACCATTATTGATCAAGGAACTTTGGAAGATTTTTTTTTCTGTCTGACACATGCAGTGTGCCAGGTATTCCTATAATTGTTTTGGACCAAGTTTAACTATATATAGATGAGTATGTTGTTTTCATCATTTTAATATAATCATTGTTGTATGTGATTTTCAAGAGTGATGAATGAACTTAAACTGCATCCTTTAACTACTGACAAGCAATGAATTTTATTAATCCTAACTACGAGCACTATGTCAATAGGTATGTATGCTTGAAGTTTCTTACTAGCTTGCTCTTCTATATTTCTAGCATACTATAGCTATTAGTCTGACACTATTACTAGTTATATAATCTTTGTAGCTCTAGTAAGTGTTTCACTGTGAAGTCGGCATCTTCCAAATAATTATAGAGTGACTTTAAATTATATAATCTTGTTAGTATGTACATGTATATATCTGATATATTCATGCACACGTGTGTGTATGTATACATGAATGCATGTATGTACTTTATGTGCGTGTGTGGGAGGGGGGTTGGTGGGTTATGTAATACTTACTGTACCAACAATATTTGGATTAGCTCCATAATTTAGTAATATCCTAATGATATCATCATGAAACCATTTAGCAGCTAAATGGAGAGGAGTCTGACCGTTCTATATATGTGTATAAAAAGCAATTATAAAATATTGACTGTAAATTGATACACTAGTTATTATATTAACTTATAAACCAGGCATATAATTTATATAAAGTAGAAGAGTCTTATTGAAAGTTGATATCTACACTTGCATTATTCATAGTATTAAGATTAGCTCCTCCATCTAATAATGCTTGCACAGCAGCACTGGAATTTGTAACTGCATGAAGTGCAGTGTCACCATTCTATTAACAACAAAAATGTTAGCATTATATCCTAGTATTAGTTATGAATTACCTTATCCTTAATGTTAGGATCACAACCCTTGGCCAATAATCTCTTAATAATAGTTTTTTTTCCTCCTTCAGCGGCACAATAAAGAACAGTTCTCCCATTCTAGAAAATCAATTAAAAGTCCATACTTATGGTACACCACTCTAAAATTGTTGCAAGAAATAAGTACTAGTTTTTGGCTAAAAGTGGAGCTGAGAATCTCTAATGTAGGTATGAATTATTTACTAAGCTGTTGTACCATACACACTTGATTATTGTTACTATGTGTACCAAAGCCATCAATAGTTAGTGAGAAGGTTAATTTCAATAGTCATCTAAAAATCTGCAATAACTTATAATTATTATGTAAAAAAATGTTACAATAATTTAAGAGACTTACATTATCAACAACATTGACTTTAGCTCCTTTATCCAGTAGTATTTGCACTATATCACTGTCACCTTGTTTAGCAGCATGATGAAGTGGAGTTTTATTGTCCTGTGAAATTGAGATATTATTTACATAATACAATGTTTTCTGTACTTTAACTACAGCTTCTTTAATTTATACTGTCATATATTTAATATTCAACCAATTTTAGTATGATTTCTGCACTTTCTCAAATAGCATACAAGTGACAACGTCAACAGACTTCAATAACATAGAAAAAAACAGGTTTCCATTAAACTGAAAGTAATGTGACAATAACATTAGGTGTCCACATACGTATTAAGTGCTTATTATATAGTTGAGTAGTTGTTAGCAAGTAACAACAAACATTTTGAAAAAAGAAAGATAATTAGGGATGACAATGCCAAAAAGGAAAGAAAAAACAAGGTAGAGATGGACAAAAATCTATATTAAAATCCATATGTAAGCAGTCAGTCAGTATAACATGATAAGTTTGGTATCAAATTATTATAGTCTTCTGTATATTGAAGTGAAGAGTATATAGTGTTTATATAGAAATTGTACTAGTAAAGCTTTCCTTGCTACTTATGTAGGGATTTCAAGATAGATTTATGTGTTCATTCCTACCTTGTTTCTTTCCTTTTGGCATTGTCATCCCTACATCATCTTCCATTTTTTCGAAATGTTTTGGCTTCTGGCTATTTTCCTGCTTCTTCTCTTTTATGAAAAAGGATTTTGGTTTATTTATCAAGCTGTACTGATTTTGTCCCTTGTTAGTAGTAGTAGAATTAGTATTGTGTTATCGATCATCACAGAATCTAACAGATTTAAGTATTATAATGATTTTCTTACTGTATTCCGGAGGACCTCTTTGCTGTCCAGAACTGATGATGGAATAATTTCAAGTTCCCAGCTAATTTTCCTTTATCAATTTAATTATTAGTAATAATTATTTCCCCATCACAATATATAAGAATGCTTTTGTGAGCTGGTTAAACATAGAAATTCATTACTTCCTAGCATGTTACAGCTTTCTCTATTAGCTATCAAAAATTGCATTTAAAATTTATGCTAACAAGTAAATAAAAAACATTTTCTAATAAAAATGAAGTAAATATAGGGATAGTTAGTACAGTCCAATACAAAGAATTCCTACATTTACTTTATTATTTTAATAAATGTTTTATTTACTTATAGGTATTAGAGTAGACCTTATTATGTATAAGCAACTGACATAACTCAACCTTAGCAGTGCTGTACAATTGCTTTTCAAATCCCGAGACTTCTAAGACTAAAGTAGCAAGAAAATACACTACTAACAGACGACTTAACAGTATGGCTAACAGAGCTATAAATTACAGTCGGCCATCGGTCATTTTCCAAACAAAACGTGTATGTGGCCGCGCGAAGAGCAACTTGGTCGGCCATAATGGCCTGACACTGCACATTATTACGCATGCGCATTTTGGTGTGATTGTATTTTTGCTGAGTCGACACTAAGCTGTGTGGTGTGGAGCTGACTGACTCAGGGAGTGATACTGTTCTATGCTGAAAAGCTTACCATTTTTGTACCTAGGAAATGAAGCGAGTTAGCTCAGACAGTGCTCCGAGCAGCGAGAGTTATAATATCAAGCGGAGGAAGGTCAGCCTTGCTACTTATCAAAAATGGAAAACTGAGTTGGATCAGGAATGCAGAACTCTCTCTTGGTTGGAGTGTGAAACTATTGGGACAGGGGCTAGGAAAACTGTGGAACAGCTCAAGTGCAAGGTATGTATCCAGTATCGTTCAAGTATTGAAAGCAGAAAGAATTTTAATGATAAATGGATTGTGGGTGCAGATTCTGTTAGAAACAGTAACATCAGGGACCATGCTCGTTCTGATCAGCATGCACATGCAATGCAAATTCTAAGAAAGAACCAGGCTCAAGCTAGCAGTCTTGATGCAAGTGCATAACCAAATGTACTTAACCAAATGTCTGAAACTGACAAAAAAACCCTCAGGGTAAAGTTTGATATTGCTCATTTTGTTGCTGTTCAACAGATATCCTTCGGTAACTACCCTGCTCTTTGTAACCTGAAATCTAAGCATGGTGTTGTGGTTGGTACCGCCTACCGTAATGAAAATGCTGGCAAGACCTTTTGTCACTTCATTGCAGAGTCTAAGAGGAAGCATTTAAAGGAAGTATTGCATAAAGCTCAATATTTTTCTATCCTTATGGATGGCCCCACTGACTCTGGCAATATTGATGATGAAATTTTTCTGGTTTTATGGTGTGGTGTTGATACTGATGATCAACTGGTTCACATGCACATGTCTTACCTCTGTGTTTCTAGACCTAAGAGTGTCGATGGGAAAGGCCTCTTTGATTGCTTAGACAATAGCCTGCGCATTGTCGGTATCGAGGCAATGAGTGTAAAATGCTGGTAGGCATTGGAACTGACGGTGCATCAGCAAATATTGCTGCAGCCGGGCTTAAAGGTCTAGTTGAAAAAGAAGCTCCTTGGTTACACTGGAGCTGGTGCTTAGCTCATCGTGTAGAGTTGGCCATGAAGGATGCTTTAAAACCCACTTCTTTTTCCCTAATAGATGATATGGTTCTCCATCTATACTATATATATGAAAAATCCCCCAAAAAGTGTCGGGAATTGGAGGAAATCATCAATGATCTTAAGCAGTTTATTGAGTTTGATGATGCTGGGATAAAGCCAGTCAGGGCATGTGGTTCATGCTGGGTATCGCATAGTTGTCAGCTATGAAGCGAGTGATCTCGAAATTTGGTGCCTATTCCAGTCATCTAAAAGCTTTATCTGAGGACATATCTATCAAATATGTGAATCGAGCCAAGCTTCGTGGGTACAGTACAAAGTGGTCTGATGCTAAGTACATTCTGGATTGTGCTTTTTTCAGTGATCTTCTGTCTCCCTGTGCTGTTCTCAGTAAAGTTCTCCAACAGGATAGCTTGGATATACTGTGAGGATTTAGTAGCCTTCTTCGTACAATGCAGGAATTGCAGAAGCTCTGCTCAAAGTCCTTTGACCAGTGGCCTACTTACTCATCTGTGCTCAAAAGCATTACTCAGGAAGATGGTAACCATCTCTACCAGCAGACAGCCCTAGCAAGATTTGATGCAGCTCAGCAGCATTATTCATCACACTGTGAACAATACTGCACTGCAGTAACCACCTGCCTTAGATCTCGACTAGAGTGGACAGATGTAGAATTTGTTAGAGATGTAATCGTTTTTCTTGCTACGCAAGGCTGGCAGAAACTAGCAGATGAGGAAGGTGAAGGCTATGTCCAAGCCATTGATCGCTTGATTTCCAAGTTCAAGGTTCCACTTGAAGCATCAGGAGTAGTAGTTGCCAAAGTTGCTGTTGTGATATGCTTGTGTATGCAACACAATTCATTTTTCTATCAAGTACAAGCTACCAGGCAGTATGGTGGAATCTGTTTCATTCTCCAGATGCCTCAGATTGGGTGAATGCCTTGAAACTTGCTCAGCTCCTCTTTAGTCTTCCAGTTTCAAATGTAAAACTTGAGACAGTTTTTTCCACAATGAAAAACATCAAACAGGACAGACGGTCATCAATGAGCAATGAACTTCTTGATGATTTGCTAGTCATCAATGTTGAAAAAGTGAGTGTGGAAGACTTCAATCCTGATGACAGTATAGAAATTTGGTGGAAGGCAAAAACACAGCGTCCGAATCAGGAGAGGAAGAAGTACAGAAAGAATGAAACACATGTTTCAGCTGCTACTACCACCAGTTGTGACATGGATGGCTCCGATTCAAGTGACTCTAGTCAAGTGGATTTGTTGGACTGGGATTGTTGGCTGGACAATTACCATGACTTCTAAGTCTTTCATTTGTTTCACTATTATTACTTTTATCATTATGAGTGTGCTATGATTTGTGTGGTTTGAATTAACAGAAATATGCACGTCCGAGCAAAGCAAATATGTCTTACCAAATTTCACTATGTTAGGTCATTATGACAGAACAACCACAATGCATTATTTATAGCTCTGGGCTAATACTGTTCAACGGGATAGCAGATGTAAACACATCCTGTTCTTGGAACATGGTGTTGATTTAAGATGTGTTTAAAACTAAACAGTTGGTAATCTATTTATTTCAATGGTAACATAATACATTCTCTAGTACATAATATATGAATGATACTTACCTGACCAAATGTAACATTTGGATCAGCTCCATTAAATAACAGAGTATAAACAATATCATTTTTACTAGATATAATAGCTAAACAAAGTGGAGTCCCATCCTATAGGTTACATTGTAATATTACATATAATAAGTAACATTTTATAATTGCTTACATTTGAGACAATGTTAGGACAAGCTCCTCCGTCTAACAATGCTTGCACAGCAACAGTGGAATTAAATGTAGTAACAACATGAAGAGCAGTATAACCATCCTGTTAACAACATAGATGTTATCATTATAATCTAGTATTAGATATAAATCACCTTATCCTTAATGTTAGGATCATAACCTTTGGCTAACAATGTCTTAATGATATCAACATTTCCTCCCTCAGCAGCACTATGAAGAACAGTTCTCCCACTCTAGAATGTCAATTAATAGACTATGAATTAATTTGTAAAGGTATCATTTCTGCTTAGAAATTTACAATGAAAATTGTGCTATATGTGCATTGTAACTTTAATAAAGAATTTTACACTACAAAGAAACCCCACCTGTAGGCAGTAATAAACTAGAAGTGTTGCAAATAAATAAAATTAAAAAATTCATTAAATATGGATGGTGGTAAAACATCTCAAAACAAGCCTAAAATAGGAATGGTAGTATGGACATCCCTACATGGTAGCCACAATATCATGGTTATAATGCTTTGTTGCAATGTGTCTTTTACTTTTGACTTCTTAGTGACAATTTTTGCCATACAAATGCATGTGGCTGCCATGCATTGATGTTCATACTGCCATTCCTACTTTGGGCATGTTTGAATGTTTTATCATCTCTACATTTAATGAATTTTCAGAAATTTTTACTTACTTGTTTGTGTTACTTTTATTTTAATTATAAATTAGTTAAAATATGTCCACAATGTGTTTTCTATAATATTACATGTTGAATGAGATTAGTCAGGATATACTATACAACAGGGTATTGCTATAATTTAAAATGGTTAACAACAATACATCATGCATGCATCAGAAAGAATGAGTTATATTATATGTGTATATAATTGGCCAGAAATAGCTAATTCAATTGGTAAATGTACTGTGATGATATCTGTTCTTAAATTGCTAGAAGACAAGACAAATCTGATTCCTTAGAAAACAGGAACAAAGGTTACTGACAAAGAATGCAAGTTGATACCAGGTAGAACAGGCCTTGTGATGGAACAGAATATTAGAATATTGGTCCTATACAATTAATGACCTCTGTTTTTCTTTATGAATTGGCATCTGTCACAGAGGCTATTTCCAAGCCCTACACAAACCACTACTTTCATTGTTAAAGCTGCTCAAAATAAGACTTGTAAAAGTCTATATCTCATGTGAAATCTTGCCTTTCTGTGTAAAAATAATCTCTATAAGACTTCTACTTTTATAGTTATTGTTACGTAACAGAAAGAATAATAATAATATGAAGAGGATAAAACATTGTTCCATCCCTACATAGGCAGTACTAATGTCTGTCTGATAAATATATTTCTGTTATACTTCATGTAGGGCTGGTGGGTTACATATGGTCCACCGCCTTAAATCATTGTATGAAACAAGCACTATTTTTTGATAAATTAGAGTTGAAAAAGCTATAATGTAGGTATGAATTATTTACTAGACCATTGTACCAAGCACACTCAATTATGGCTACTACATATATCAAAGCCATCAATGGTTAGTGAGAGGGTTAGTTTCTTTATTAATCAAATACAGGAATAAAAAATAAAACCATAAAAAAACATACTGGTATAGATACAAACTAGAGGTAAAGGAATTATAGAACTAACTAGCATGCTTCATATGCGGGATGAAAAGTCTGCAATTGCTTATAATTATTATGTAAAATATAATGGTATGATAATATAATATAACTTACATTATCAACAACATTGACTTCGACTCCTTTGTCCAGTAGTACTTGCACTACATCACTGAAACCTTGTCTAGCGGCATGATGAAGTAGAGCTTCCTTGTCCTGTGAGATATCATTTACATAATACAATTTTTCATATACTTTAATTACAGATTCTTTAATTTAAACTGTCATACATTTAATAATCAAGCAAGTTTAGTATGATTAACTGCATTCCTCAAATAAGAGCTGTGGAATCTATTTTAATTCAGGTTTATAGATGGGGAAGGCTATTATTCAAGAGTTGCAAATATTCCAGGCTGGCATTTAAATATAGGAATAATCAAACCACTAATATAAGAATTGATTCTGAACCTTTATAATAAACTGTAGCTTCAGAACACTGTATATCAGGTAGGATATGATAGCTAGAGCTTTGACAGTGGTTTTAAGCAAAACTGAAAAATTAAAAGTTTTATACATTATTATATAGTTGTGAGCTTGTTGTTAAAGAAATTTCTAAAATTTCAACTATTTTCTAACTGATAAAAGCCCTTATTGTAAGAGAATGTGTCTATTTGTGTTGTTAACACAAACAGACATTTTAGACTGGAAAAATAAGTAATAGACATTTCTAATGTTTGGCATTAATTTCAGTGTCATACAGAGAAAAGGGAGGCTATTATCCAAGAACAGCAACTACTGGAGGGAATATGGTGCATTAAATTAACAATTTTCAAGTAATTGATACTTTGATTAGTTCAGATAATTGTAGGTGTTATTATTAACAATATAATTATAACAAGATTATAATTGAAAAATCATCTCAGTGAAACACTGCTAGAGCTACAAAAAATCAAATAATTAGCAGCAGTATCTGTGGAAGACTAATAGCCAAAGAATGCTAGAAATATAGAAGAGCAAGCTAGTGAGAAGCTTCAAGCATTGTCAGTCATATCCATCGTCACACTATTGAGCATTATTAGTCATACCATTGGTTGCTATATGCATTGGCAGTTAAGGGAAGGGTGTGGTTTATTTTCATTCGTCTCTCATGAAAGTCATATACAACAATAATTTTGATAAAAACTAACATACCCATGAATACTGTGCATGCCAAGCAATATAAATCATTTCACAATGGCATCATCCCACAATAATCCAAAATAATAATAGCACAGGTGGCACAAACAATGATTTTTCATTAACTATCTATTTCACTTAAATTTGTTTCATTTCTTTGTATTGGACTGATATTAGTCATTTCTACATTTATTTAATTTTATTAGAAAATATTTTTTATTACTATATTTATAAAAACACAAAAATAAAAATGCAAAATACACTGTATAATGGGAAAGCTTTGTGAAGGTTTTAACTTTGCAATTTGACAAATTTTAGCAACTTTGCCAAAGTTAATCCTGGCTAATAGCAGAAATGCTTATATAACTATTAATTAGCATAATCAGATTTCAATGATTCACCAAATTTAAATTTGCCAAACACTATTATAGAAGTAATTCACTAAATGTCATCCTCACCAACTTTGCCCACTGTATGTAATTTATGTGTACAAGGTCATTTTCATGGTAACATAATACATTCTTTAGTACATACTGTAAGGGTATAAATTTTCGAGGGTTTAAATTTTCGTGTTTATTTAAATTTCGTGGGTATTAACTTTCGTGTTTAGTGGGTGTGAAGTATTAATTAATGGGTGTGGTATCAGACACGTGTTGTGAACACAAGCGTGATTTTTGCGAAGTATGGCTAGCTATTCCTATGAATCCATAGTGAGAGGGTACCATATATACAAGAAAATCTGGGAGGCAGTTGACAGAGAAGTACTTCAGTGTAAAATAGAAAGAAGTAACCCTTTATAGTAGCTGTTATTTACATGCTTTATTGAGATCACATGATTATGCGTGGGTGGAATAAAGTTAAATTTCATGATAAAACAACAACCCATGAATACAGTGAAATTAAATCCCCCAACGAAAATTTATACCCTTACGGTAATATGATACTTACACAACCAAATGTAGCAATAGGTTCAGCTCCATTTAATAACAAAATTTGAAAAATATCATCATTACAACTTTTAAAAGCAATACAAAGAGGAGTTCCATCCTGTAAGGTATACAATAATATTATGTAAAGTAAGTAATATTTTGCAATTGCTTACATTTGAGGTAATGTTAGGATCAGCTCCATTTAATAACAGAGTTTTAACAATATCATCATTGCCTTTTTTAACAGCAACATGGAGAGGAGCTCTATTTCCAAACTGCAAATGAACAACAAATAATTACATTATAATCAATATCAAACCTATATAACAAAGTTATGAGTTCTTATAATTGTTTTGAAGTCTATAGCCTTGCATGACATGCATCTGGCCTTGCAAGACTAGTTTTGAAGATACTGATGTCACAAAAAACATTTGAGTTTAAATATTGCAGTCTCCAGAAGTATAGAGCGATTACAGAATGTTAAAGACAGAGAAGTAAGTTATTGTAGTATACTAAATTCATCAGTGACTGTGTGTTGGTAGTTAAAGTATGTGGTTTAATTTACTAGAACAATACAACACCAGTCACATATATATGTATGTATACATATATATATATATATATATATATATATATATGTATGTATACACAACACATAACTCAAATCAATTATAGAATCATCTATGTGCAAAACATTACCAATTATTAATGGTCTGTAGTTAGCTATATTTAAAATGACTTCAATATACACTTTACATCAGTTTAAATGAAATAATACTCTATACTCTTTTATTTTTATAGTTCCTTACACGTGAAGTAATATTAGGATTAGCTCCTGCTGATAGTAAAACTTCAATAATGTCAATTTTTTCACTTTCAACAACATCCAAGAGGGGAGGTTTATCTTCAATCTATAAACAATTCAACATACAATGCATATTATATTAACACAAATAGTTGGTTGTTTACTGATTCATTAATATTAGGATCAGCTTTCATTAATAACAGAGATTGAACAATAATCTTATCTTGTTTTCTAATAGCAATCTGAAGCGGAGTTTCTTTCCAATATCCCTATAATAACAAGATATAATAATCGTTTCACATAGTAAGCTTTATATGTCAGGTAGCACTAAGGTTGTATTAGGTCATACATATGTGGAATGTACATGCATAATTCTATTGTATAGTACACAACTTTACAAAGTAAACAATAAAATTAATCCACATATTTTAACCCCTGATGCACATTGCAGGTGTGCTGACATTGTGCATGAATGATTAAAGCAAATACACCTTTCAATTTGACTCTGGGTTTCTAATGTTAGACTCAAAAAATCAGGGCATATTGCAAGTAACATTGCTACAACTATTACATAATTACATAATTGACATAAGTGACAGTCGAAGTATAGACATGACACGTTTAAATATAATAAATTATATTTGGAAGTGCTTTAAAATTACTTTAAATTATACCTTAAGCACAAGCACTAAGCCCATTTTAGTAAAGTACTTGAAGTACTTCAAAAAGTGTTTAAGCTAGCTTGATGCTTAAGCCTTGAGCACCTGACCCAAACCCTCCACTCAATATTATTGAAGTTATGATTTCAATAACCAAAATAGTGTATTAAACAACCTTAGGACAACTGTTTATACAGTTATAATTTTGTTACCTTACCTTTGTTGTCATATTAATATTAGCTCCCATTGATAATAGAGCTTTAACAATATCATTATTTCCATTGTCTACAGCAATGTGGAGGGGAGCATTATATCCATCCTATAAACAAAAATAGATATTAAGTTATAATTTAATACTCTGTACTGCTATAAATATATTACATATCATATTAATAATTATTCTTTCTTTATTTGTCCTTAGTTTAAGCCACACATATTTTTATCATTAGCTATATCATGATACGTAAAGTAGTTATAACATACAAAACAAAGCAACAATGATATGGTTTAAACATTGAAAACTCTTAAATTACTAACTTTCTCAAAACAATTTGGATTAGCATAACTTTCTAATAATTTGTTCACTTCAGATATATTGTTCTTTCTTACTGCAGTTAATAAAGGTTCATCCTATATAATATATCACTAATATAATTATAAGATACATTTTGCTTATTATACATACCAATGTGTTGTCATATTGTATACTATGTAGTACTAGTTGTTGACCTGTAATATAAAGATTATATATTAAGTGTTGAATGTATTAATTGACTTTACCATTGTCTTGAACTAATGTGTTACTTTCTATGTTGTCTTGTGAGGACTATCATGATATAATATGATAATTATCTTAATCATTAACATAATAACATACCATAGTAGCGTCTTGGGTAGATACAGGATCTAACAAGGGCTCTTTGATTGCTACAGAATCTAACAAGGGTTCTTGGGTAGATATAGGATCTAACAAGGGTTCTTCAAGATCACATATCATTTGTACTAAAATAAAAGATAATAAGAGTATGGAACAAAATGACCAACCACTTTGCTTCATGTTATCTTGTACATGTTCACTCTCTACAAAACTTGATAATGACAACTACACAATGATATGACACATTGACTTATCAGTGAATGCAAATACCTCAGATGTATCACTACATTGTGGTAAGAGGACAACGGTTACTCCTATTGACTCTAATTCACTCAAAATAACTGGATCAGTGAGGTCCCTAAGTATGTTAGACACTACACATGGTAGAGCTACATATGTCATAACAATACTACAAGGATTAAGTTCCTTCAGTAAAGTACGATTAGACCATGGAAATTTCTCTGAATATGTCTTCTTCCATTGATGAACATTGGTATCACCATTTGCTCTTAAAGCAAACTTAGGAAAGCCAGATGGTGCTCTGGGTTGAAGATCTTCTTCGCGACTAATTTCTTCTAGTTCATTTAGAGACAAATGCTGTTCAAAATCCTCATATTTCTCAATGTACTCATCCATTTGAGTCACAACCTGTAAATCATCTTTTAACAAACACCCAACTATGTATTCAAGTAATTCATAGTTCTGATAACCAATAAAACCATGCATCTTCAAAAAAAGGAGTACATCACTTGAGGTTTCTAGCTGTTTTACTTCATTAAGATAATAGATTGTAGTAGTTAATTGAGGAGATTCTTGAGCATCAGTCAATAAAACTTGAACGTTGAATTTAAATGTTTCAACATTTTTTTGTTTGCTGGATATCTCTATAGCTGATAAAAGGTCATAAAATTTCATTTTGAGGTGTCTTGCTTTTGACGCAAGTTCTTGTGTTGGGAATTTGTTAATAGAACTAACAGGTTTTACTTTATCTACATAATAAAATTAATATTTTAATGTGTCATTATTTGTGTCAAATATGAGGGACAACGTACCTTGATGACTGATTGATTCAGTTTCAGTTGTTTCACTTGTAATTACAAAACATTGTTGCTGTGGAACTAACGTATTCCATTCAGTAGTGAATTCACTGGAAGCCATCTTTGATGCTCCATCTAATTTTTCAGGAACACAAGTAAAAATATGAAGACTTGTAGTGATAGGATCCATTTAAAACAATGATTTTGTGTTATATAAAAATGTCTTATTGTATTTAGAATACTCTTTACAAAAAACACTACAGGTTTATAAAAGTTGTAGATTTTATCAAAGCAGTCACAGAAAAAAAGTACTAAAAGCCTTGAAGCATAATCAATGTTCTAATGCTTGCCATATGGTTTTAGCAGTTAATTGTTAATAGCATGAAAATATTTGTCAACTTCCATTGACCTGGACATCAATTACTATGATGTTATCAATGATTCTAGGACAGCTGTGATGACATTACTATATGTCTTCCATTGTGAACTACATAGCTTATCTCTATACAAATTGTGTGTGACCATTTTACCCTTTTGCTTAGCAGACTCCAGTTCATTCTCCTTTATTTTCACTGTGACTGTTTGTTCTTTTTCAATAGCAGCCACATTCTACAGAGTAAACTATGGTCTAGTATACATACTCTCTATTATGTCTTACCATATCAAAATGATTATGCAATATTTGACATGCTGGAGTGATGTGTTCCTCTTCTGAAATTAATGTGTAAATAAAAATTATGGTAGAAGCTTAATATTGCACAAATAAATCACTATATATCATTATTATAATAAAGTTCTATTTTAAGTAAGATTATTTGCAAGATATAAACCCAACAAATGTATGAAGTAGATACTTCAATGTAAGTTCATGTGTACAGATAACTCCATTGCAATGCATGATGTCACACATACATAATGCAAAGTTGATAATTGGACAACATTATGCAAAAATACATGCATCCATACGAAACAAAGAGTACAACCCTTGTAGTGCTGGTGATATTTGCACTTAGCTAAAATTAATGTTAAAGCAAGATTATAGAAATAGATTATAATCTTAAAAAATATCTTAAGGTGGAAAAAGGCAAAATTATAAGATACTTGCTCAGTCTTGCCAAGGAGTATCTGTTTCATAAAACTTTTCAATAATTGTGATGACAGTAAATTACATTTAAGTCCCTTAGTTGTAACAATGGTTTTGAATAAGGAACAGCTAATCCACTATAGTGAGTTTATACAAACATATGAGACATATTATATTATATACATTAGCTAACAATTTAAGTTATTTTATTGCACTTGAAAATATACCACATCATAAAATTGCCTTATATAAATTGTGCCAGTAAAAAAAAGGAATCAATGTGGGTAACCAATATAAAATGAAAATTTGGTTACCTAATAGAATAGCCTTTTCTGATTAATATTTACTCACCTAATTGCTGTAATATCAAGGTTACAACATCTTTTATTCTTTCATGTTGCTTGAGCTCATTTCTTAATACATGACAAATATTCACTAGATACTGGTGTGGATCTTTATGTGCTTGTAGCTGTCTCTGTAGCACACCTACTAACTTACTAGACTTTTTAAGATCATCTTCTCCTGTTATTGACAATATATTAGTTTTAACCTCAAATGGTATTAGTTCTTTAGCATATAATACATTCGTTACACTGGTAAGGATTGGAGTAATGATACCACTAAGGTCAGCAGAATGAGTACGAAATAGTTCACTTGGAGTGGATTTATCTATATCAGTGTGGTTCATATTTTATTATATATAGATCTACTGATTACCTGTCTTAGGTCCAGGATTGAGTTCAATATCACCTGATAAAATGAGAAGTAAGAAAAACAAAACTAGGTTACCACCACCCTCATATCCTGACCATAATGACTTAACCCATCCTGAGATATCAATAGTAGTTCCCTTTTTTGTGGTATATGGTATCTGATGACAATACCATAACCCAATAGCAATTCTCCATTGACAGGTGTCAATCATAGTCAACTAGATCTACAATATTAAGACAGATTACAATGGTGAAATCGTATTAACACATTGTCTGACATGATTTCACTACAAGTCTCACCTTTGGCTCTGGTAATATCACCTTCACACTGTATTGACTATGAATATTGTTATCTATAACAATTTCATAGTCAATCATTCAAATCACACTTTGTGCATGTGGTATATAATTATTACTTTAAGTATATTCATAACAAATTCTTGCAACCACACCTTACAATTAAAAGTGCGCTATGAATAATAAATTTATGAATATTTATTAGGGTCAAAATTTAGCCGCTCTCTACGTGCAAGGTCTGCCCCCTCTCTCTGAACCCGCCGGTGACAACTAGTATAAACATATTTATATATATATATCAGTAGTGATTTTATTTTTAATTTAGTATAGTTTAAGTATTAACTCTGTGACATTCAAATTTTACTTTTATTGCTTAGCTAAAGCCTGTTGTTACTGTATTGACCTCTGTTACTTTAACAAACATTTTGTATATTGTGAGAGATTATACTAAAAAACTGCAATTCGTTCAGAGTTAGTATCTGACAGTTGTGTAATTGGTATGTTCAACACCTGTAGACTGGAGAAGGCTGTTATAGGAATATCAATGCAAGAGGAAATGTGTCAAGATCATACTGCTAAAGTGCATAATTATGTAAATACAAACATGTAATGAAGCTAATGGTAATGTATTTCATGCATTTATAGGCACTTTGTCCTAAAGCAATTAATTGTTAGTTAGATATATGGACTAAAGTAAGTACACTTTAAGTTTACTACATGCACAAGTATGTGTACTGTAATTAAATTTTATATTTATTTCAAACAATGTAACTAGCAATTTATACTAAAAATAACAAACAATAATTTAATGAAACACTAAGTCTATATCAATTATGAAACATTATTTTCTACATAATGTTATAATCAGTACATTTACACACATTCAATTCAATTATTGGTAGAGGTTTTGATGGATGTTATTGCTGCTTGTGTGCATCAATCAATGTATTTAACTGCAATCTAACAGAATCTTCCATAACTTACGACTTGAAGATCCTAACATAACAAAATGAACATTAAAGGAACACAGTCCACCAAAAGTGTTGTGTAGATTCCTTCCAGCTATAGGTTTTAGTTGAGATGAACTGATTTCAACAATAAAACACTCAATATGGGTCACAGTTGTATGCAACTCTAACGTTAATTTTGGTAATAAAAGGTAGTGCCTGTTCATAAACAGATGTCTCTCCTTCTCATTATTGAGTTTGTTCTTTTGAGAGATAACACTAAAGAACTTTGTTAATTGTTCATAGTAGGTATCAGGTAGTAGAATAGGTACACTCAACTCCTGTAGACTGGTGTTGTACAAGAGACCAGTTGTTAGGAAATGAAAGGTAATTTAGAAAGTTATCAGCATCTGGATTAATTGCAAGAGATTCCAATGTTTTGTTAAGTATTAACATATTTTGTAAACTAGGACCACAACTGATCAAAATGTCTCCAAATTCTGATATTTTCGCTCTCAAAGCCTTAAGTGTAGTATTACTCTGTAGAATAGTAAATAGTTTATTAACACTCTCAGCTGTGTCTAGTCTTAGTTCAAGGTGTTCCAAATTGGGATGATATTGGAATAAAAGGGGTAGTGGATACAGAATATCATGTAGTAAAAGACAGTTTAATCCTTTAATATATTGAAAAAGTACTGATTCAAGTTGTACACCAATTTCTAGAGCAGTAAGTGGCGTGTTCACATCTACTATATCCAAAAGTTCATGCTCATCATTTATGTTTAGCTTAAGAGCTTGTAACATGTCATTGTCTTTCAATAAGCTTTTAATTCTTTCATATTGGTTAGATTTATCCAAATTTATCTGTTGATAAGGGAAAATATCATGGCAAATAAGTGAAAATGTTTGGATAGATTTGTTTCTGGTTACTCCCTTAACCTAACTATGGACTATAATATCTGGATCAACAAAGAGATAGAGATGGTACACATTCAGGAGAATAATCAATTTTTACTATCAATTCATGTAGTGTAGTATTGTTACACAAACATACCTCCAATTCAGATATTGTCATCTTGTCGACTTCCCTACAGTCTTCAGGATTATCTGATTTATTAATGTATAAGTATCAAATTGAAGAAACTTTATATAGATGTTGTAGTTTTATTAAGTGCGGTAGTATGAACGTAGTATCAGGTAGATCCTGTGCTCTAATTGAGTGCAGTACAATATAACATACTTGAAGATTGTGCAAGAGAAAATGGAAATAAATTTCTCGCTATGTTTAAAGTCATTTGGTCATAGTGAGTTGATGTTCCAAATATTTGCATCTCTAGTCCTATAAAGTGATTGTTGCTCATCAGTTTATTTAATGTGTTAGCAATAAGTTCTAATGACTGTCTGTTTAGTCTCCCAAGTCCAAATAATTCCATGTTGTGGTAGAATTATGAAGGAAATAATTAAGACACAAAATGTCAAATGGTGATGGCTTTACTCCATGGAAACATATAGTGAGTGGTTCTTCATGACTTGTGAGAATATTTGACATAAATTTGCATTCTGTGGCTCATACAATAAATGCAGCAACAGGATGTCAATTTTACCGTATAAAATCCCATATAAAGATACACGTTTTTGATTGAAATCAGAAGGAAAAGATGCTTCAAATCCGAGCAATGGTGTCTTTATACATTGCACATTTAGTCTTCTTCTAAAATTTGGTTGATAGCTCTCATGTTCAAGATGAGTTAGACCTGCAAGATAGTCTTCTTTCACTGACTGAGGAAGAGAATGATAAAGTTGGAGTGAAGAAAAAAGCAATCTATTTTCTTTTAAACTAAGGTAAACAAACTGACTTTAATCTTGGACATTTGTATCTAAGACGGTAAATTGCAAAAGCTGTTTAATTTCCTAGGTTCAATATTGTGAGTACATTTAATTTTGACATGTCATCTGACAGTTTGTAGGATAAACTTCTGATACAACTCTATGAGTGTTGCTGGTAAATATCTCTCTGACTTACAATCAACTAAGATAACTATGGAACAGACTATGGTATTAACACAATAACTGGACATCACCTCATATTTCAAGATCTTGGATATGTTTTTCAGCTAGATGCTTTTCTTTGTCTAGTGTTCCTTTGACCATTTCCTCAAACTCCTTAACTGAAAATCCTAACATTTCAACATGTCTGTTAACTGAAGATAATTCTAACAGTGAGTAGGAGGCATAGCTATGAGAGGCAATGATGACTGAACATTTAGCTAATATCTCTCTACAAATTATTCTAGCTACTAATGAAGATTGTCTGAGATCTGTACTTAACAATTCATCCCAAAAATAATTATCAATAGTCCTCCTCCATGTAGTTTGTGCAGCCATTCAGTTACCATAGTAACTTTATCACAATTGTAACTGTGCTTGATAGTTCTTGTAAAGCAATAATTTAAGCTATCTTGTCATTTCTGAGAGGACAATAAAGTACCAAGTTATAATGTTTATGTATGAGCTCTCCTTCAGCCCACATATTCAATAGTTTACAACATAGTGTTGTCTTGCCAATACCAGGAGGACCAGCAAATATATATTATATACATATATATATATATATATATATATTGTAAATAGCTGTTTTAGGTTGAGTTCAATATCATCTGATAATGTGAGAAGAAGTAAGAGAAGCAAGACTAGAAAGAAGGTCAGGTTACGACCACCCTCATCTCCTAATCTTCCAGACCATATTGACTCCACCCATCCTGACATATCAGTAGTAGTTCCTTTTAGTAGGATATGGTATCTGATGACAATACTACAACCAAATACTAACTCTCCATTGACTGGTATCAATCATAACTACACAAAAAAATAATTACATCAAGTCAAGATCTTTTTATATCCCTTAAGTATGCCATCAAAAGATAACTGGCTCTACATATTGACTAATTTACTATTAACTTCTTGTCTCTATAGTCAGTAGATATCAATACTATGTTATATACTCACTCACACAATACAGACTGGTAAACAAGTAGGAAAAGACTACCAACTAAAAATTATTTGTAGTTACCTCAAGGAATGTGGTTTAAACCACAATGACTATATGTGGTCATTGTATAATATATTCAAGTAAGTATTTATAATAACATGTTTAATTGTATAAACTATATGAAGTAAATAAAAAGAATATGTACAGGTCCAGTAGTTTGCTGTGTCTACTCCAAAATGACAAGAGATACTTATAAATGAAACCTTTTTCAATAATTAATTGGATATCAATTACATTAATTTGATTATTGAAGGTCAATACAGTGACAACAGACTTTTGGTATTAGCTATGGAATAAATAATTATATTTATATTTTTAATATGACAGAGTTGATACTTAGACTACTAAATTAGAAGTAAAATCACTCCTGATACTTGTTGTATTTCACCTTATCATCAGGTATGCTACCAGTTAAGATGCTTGTCTACCTGGTGCTACTCTTACACTATATATTGTACTTGATAAACCTGTCATATCTACAGATACTGCAGTTCAATAAACACCTTGATTTTGCCAGGTGGACGTTTCCAGAGGTTCCAATGAAATGTATACATAAACAATGTACATATATCTGATTTGGGGGAAAGTTTATTCATTAATACAACAATATATGAACTAGTAATAAGTTTTAATGATTGCTATGATATACTATTTTACAACATTGAGTAAACAATCAACAATGTTCGTAAAAGAGTATTTGGAAACAATTCGTTTTCAATTATACTTGGAGAGATTTATCTTTACAGGAAAATCCTTGAAATAATTGAACATATGCTAAAGTACAACCACACACGCACTATAAGCTCTTAAGCTGATGATATCTCAATATAATATGTACCATCACTGGAGATGAGCATAGAGGTAGAACGAAGTTCCTATTAATTGGGCAAAATTGCTTCCTTCATATATACATTAAGCTATTACACTTATTATATCATATACACAGTTAGAACCCTCTATATATCACTGGATTCTCTCATAATAATAATAACATTTTACCTTATATGGTAATATGTGGGTGAACCAACTGAACCCCATATGGGCAACTTTTCTGTACATTATATTCTATGCCTGCAGTTGTCATGAAGAGACCTTTGGTTAATAATGTACAGAAAGCTGAAAAGATAATTGAATATCTTAATAAAAGGTAAATAGATATAAAATATCTTTTCCTTTTAAACTTAATTATATAAGTTTTACAGCTGTGTAGTGTGTATGTCACTTTCAATTGGATTATGTATTTGAGCTTACTATGTATTAATTTAGTGACTGCATTCAAGCTCAGATAATTAGTACTCACTATAGTATTACACAGACATACTCTCCAATCACATTGTATTGGATAGTATGTTGCTGTGTGGCTATTTACAATAACTATTAGTATTTTGAATTGTCTACTACTTCTGACTATGGAGCACACTATCGCTTTTTCTCAGACAGATTGTATCTATGCAGAGCATTTTGAGCTACTAAAACATGTTAATATCACAACCAGACCTCAGAGTAATAGAATAGAGGCTAATAAAGAGCAAACAGTAGACTTAAAAATCTTCCGTTAATAGTCTGTAATAATCTGTTTTTCTACCATGCATGCAGCAAACTGACCAATGAAATTTGGTTTATATAACTATCATAACAAATCTTGATAAGTAGCCCAGGAAGTTTTATAAATGTTCCCAAACACTTAAAAACATCCAGAACACTTATTAACCTTCCATATATGCTGCATAGTAGAAGTCAGTTATATATAAGGCCAAATTAGAAATAGCAGTATGAACATTCCTACATGGTAGCAACACCGAAGTGCCTGAACACAATATTTATATTTGAAAGGTATATTTTGCTATGTTGTGAACACATTACTGAAGCAATAAAACTTTATATCTAATGAAAACAACCAGTAACATCTTATGAGACTGTTTGCCTCAAAGTTCTGCTACCATTATTACATTAAATAAGCATTATTGTGCCCTTAGTCTTGTGGCTACAATATAAGGATGTCCATACTACCATTCCTACTTTTGGGTCTGATTGAGATGTTTTTATCACCATTCCTACATTTAACAAATTTTTATAAATGTTTTATTTACATGTCATATACTGAGTGTATGTGTGTTGATCTGCCAATATTTGATTATACTTATTATCACATATCATTTATATTTCTTTAATTAAGGAGCCTGTGTAATACTGACATTATAATGGTTGATCTTTTTATTGTGGAGGTAGGTTTTGAGTGGGTCACAGACTGACACTAATTCTGCTGATGTGTAAGTAGCTACTATCGACTCAATTACATTAACTGATGAACTCAACTTCTCTGCTTCTCTTATCTTGTCTCTCCTCATCTTAAATCTAGTTTGTTTGACAGAAGTTACCTTTTGTAAATCTTGAAAAGTTTCTCCTTACATTTTCTAAGAGCAGTGTAGAGAGCTTCAAAAGCCAATTCAATAGCTGCTTTTATGTGTTCAAAATTTTCCTTCAATTGAAGTTGAGCAGCAGTGTTCTTATCCAGAGAGGACTGTACCTCTGATATATCAGTAATCACTGGTAGCAGACATTGTTGTAGTTCTTGTTTGTTACTGTCAGCTACCTGATCTAGACGGACAGATGGATGGATGGACAGACAGACAGACAGATACGTATTTAACATTGTTAGATTAAACATCAAGGTTATGAAGACAAGATAACCAGTTTACAATAATCTACAGTTAGTATTACTCAACAACTCAAAAATACCTATAGAGACCATTACAATCAATTAAAGATAAGGTCATCATTATAACATGTACATATAAACCCAGTACATTTACATGACATCAGGAAAATATTTTTTTCACATACCATATATTATCCATTTAGATTGTAGACACTCTTTGCTAGTTTCCTATCTCATTGTGTCCTTTATAAGTACACATGTTCTGACCCTATAGACAACATCTGATACTTAAGATATTTCTGAATATCCTAGTTCAAGAGCATTCATCTCCAGACAAAAACATTTTTTTTAAAAGAGACTTTAAAGATTTTGTTTAATTTCAACTTTAAAGTAACTACTAAATACATCATTTCATTGAAATATAATACATCAAATATTTTATTATCATTATAAGTTGGGTCTGGGTAATAATACCAGTCCCTATAATATAAACATTATTAAACTATATTTATAATACAAATTCATTCAGTTTTGGCCATCAAATGAGGAGAGGATCAATAGAGAGATGAACATATAGTTATATTACCTTGTTATTTCTTCTTCTAACTGTTTGATCTTTTTACTTTGACTAAATGCTTTGACTAAATATACAATTATAATAACTACCATTACTAACTACAGACAGTTAGTACTATACAATGATGGACTTACTTGTTACTATTATGTAACACACTAATAGAAGATATATCATTACTAACTCCACTATCACATATCATACAAGAGATAAACTAATGTAATAGATCACCCTACCTAGTAACTAGTTGTGTCTCTAAGTCTGTCACCTTAGCATATAGTTCTGTAATATGTTGTTTAGCTCTAAAAATAATGGAATAGTTAAAAATATATTTCCATGTTATTATAATAATATGACTAGTTTGTTTTATGGTTTCTTCATTTACATACCTCTCTAACTCTTCTTGTAAATCTTGATCTGGTCCTGTGTCAATATCTTCTCTAAAGGAAAACAAATGATTCTCTCTCTCTCTCTCTCTCTCTCTCTCTCTCTCTCTTACTATGAAGGGTTAATAATTGGAGTTGATTTAATTGTTTCTAATTGAGTATGACATTCTTCAACTTGTTCTTTCAATAATGTTATCATATGTTCTTTATCATTTTATCATGACTATATAGTGTTTGAAAACAGAAAGTGAACACACATTTCAACATACAGAACAAAGCAGTTAGACTGTCTTTGTGTGTTAAAGTACCAAGTAGCACCAACGTTTGAATACACTTAAAAATAATTGACACATTGTTCATTCATCCAACTAGATAACTGTCCATCCATTTCTCCATTCATTCATCCATCTATTCATCCAGCTATATCAACTAATCTGTTGATGTATCCATTATTCCTCCAACATAACTACAATATCTGTCCATATACATTACAACTATTACTTAACAATATGTTCCACTATTATAGTATTGTATTATATCATATGATGTACATACAGTTATGTTGATAAGAGCTTCTCTAGTTCACTGATACGTTGAAGAGAAGATTTTAAGTCTTCATGTAATTTCTTTACTTCATTTTGTAGTTCATCTGTCTCACTTGTAATCTTTTAAATAATTTTGTCTTTGTCTCTAAAAAATCATACATCTTTGATGTCCACAACATAAACTAGACTCTGCCCATAAAGACTCCACCCATGCTGTAATACGAGAACATACACTTACTTCGTTTGTTTTTGTAGCAGCTGTACTGATTCTGTTTCGATTTAAGTTGATGGTCAAGTTCTTTCTCCTTCTGTTCTAATTCTCTCACTCTGACAGTTTTTGTTGACGACTCTTTATTTAATGTTTCCTTCTCTTTTGTTAATTTTTATATCTTCTTTTGTTCAGTTATTAAAATACAAAATAAATTGTTATTAAAGCACTTAAAATTCCATTATACTAAAATTATAGTAACTAAATACAATGATTATATTGATAACAGACAACAATAGAAGCTGACAAAATACAGCAGTGGATATTACATGTATTAATATGTACATGTACTAGACACATCAAAGCATTATTCGAATATTATAAAATATTTCTTGCTCAATTGAAAAGTAATAATATTACAATTATTGAGAACAAACACAGAAATATTGTAAATAGTTACTTACTAAAGTTGTTCTTTAAGAGAATTAATTTGTTTCTTTAATTCAGTAATTCCATTTTGTAATTTAGATATTTCATGTCTTCTTAGTTGACTTCGTCTCTCTAGATCATAATGAGAAAATGGACAGACAGAATGAGGTATGGATGAATGGATAGACAAGTTATACTACATACTTTAATCTTTCTTTGTCATATCAAAATCACGAGATTTATCAGTCAACATTGTCTGTAAATGTTTTAATTGTTGTGTTAAATTATTCCTACACAATATCACATTATCCCCTCATTATAGATATTATATCACTTACTGTTTAGTTGTTTCATCTTGAAGTTGTTGTTGATATTGTCTAACTCTTTCTTTGGTTTCCTTTTTACTTTTAGTTATCTCTTCAATTTCTTTATAATTTGTCTGTATATTATATATAAGATATATCCATTGTTATATTAGTGATATATATATTATATAGGATATATACATTGTTATATCAGTGATACTAACTTCTATCTGGTTCTTTAATGTTACAACTTCTTCTTGAGTTAATTTTAAATCATTAGCATAATTTGATGATAATTCTAAAATAAAATTAGAAATATAAATATTTTGTTATTAATGTCTGTTGTCAGCTTTAGTACATTGATCCATCTATCTGGTCATTCATCCATTTGTCCAGTCCATCCATCCATTCAATGTACCTTGTGCTTCTTGCAATTGAGTAACTAACAAGTCATTCTCTTCTCTCATATCAGTTATATCTTTATCTATTATTTATAACACAATAACACAATGATATTATAACTAATGATATACTTAGTTGGTCAACTTGAGATTTTTGAGTACAATTCTTCTCCTTTAATGATAATATCTTAGTTTTAAACTGTTTATTTGAAGACTCCATTTAACCTGACAATTTCTTTAATTCCTGCACAAAACGATTTTATATGTTCCTATTGTTCATTGTTTTGTCTGTTTGTCTGTCATTCCTCACTTTATTACTAGCTTCAAGTTGTTGTTGAGTTTGTGAGAGTTCATTTTGAACTTTTCTATTGTCAGCAGTATTTGCAACATAACAAAGAGCTATTAAATACACCATTTATTATAATCAAATGTACTTTAGCTTGTAAAATGTCTTTAGCTTTGACTAAATCACGATTCTCTCTTTCCATAGTAGCTAAAGATGCTTGTAACTCATACTTCTCTTTAGATAACACCTAGTGAGAGAGGGGGGAGGGGGAGTAGTAAACAATAAAAACACCTTCCGTCTAGTTTACTGATTTCTTGCTTGCCATTCAATACATGTTTATTTAACTCATTTTTCTCACTCAATAATTTCGTTTTCTTTTGGAAAATAAACTTGTAAATTTTCAATCAAGGAAATAATCACTTGTAAACCTGTTTTTCCAGTTCACCCACTTTTCCGGTCAAAGTTTCTGATACAGCTCCTTGTGTGGATGGAGCAGCAATGGCAATAGACATCGGTAGAGTAGGTTTAGTATCTTTATAATTGAATGGTCTTTTTAAATCAAACTACTATCTTTTTCTTTTTTCAACAAATGATTAAGAAAATAAATAATTAATGTAATCCACAGACAAAGTGTATCATCATAATAAAATATGCTTCACTTCATATATTGCATAATATAGTGCATCTGTCCAGATATTGTAGTTCAGTAAAATAGACTTCTCTCTTATTCTCTATAAAATATTTTGTACGACTTTATACAGTCGTCAAGTTCATATGTGCCTTGTAAACTGTCATTAGTATAGTGGTGTCCTCAATATAATAGTGGGAGTAAAAACAATATAATATTAACATGGAACATGTACAGGACTTTCATTAACATAAAGTCCTTTACATATTGTTAACAAACATAATTAAAATTTTCTATCATCATATTTGACAAATGAAATAATTCACACACACACACACAATAGTACAAAAATAACTAATAATTAACAGAGTCTATTATCATTAACATACAAACTCATCAAACTATTATTTTTAGCAACAATATTTTGTAACTGTTGTTTACCAAATTTAGTAATTTTAGGACAGCCATCAAGATCTAGTATTTGTAATGTGTTAATGAGATGAGAGAGATGTGGTATATCTTTATCAGTAATGTTAGTGTCATTCCACAAGTATAATTCCTTGATTATTTCATTATTAATTAGAGCTGTTGTTAGTAACAGGTGGACAATTATACAGTAATTACTACTGCTAAATCCATTAATTAAAGCCAATTAATTTGTCAAATCACCTAAAACGTACTTCCTACACACACAATTCACTTAACAAATTAATATCACATTTAATAACACGTTCTATTCAATAATGCACTCACTTTTATCAATTCCATGAAAGTACTGATCCATACAACATCAGAAGATTTCTTGATAACATTACAACTATTAACTTACAAACTTAGTTTCTATTAACAGTAGTAGACTGTATCTAGTAGTTATCAGTTTTGCTAGTTAGTTATCTTCTGTCATTAGTAGTTTCTAGTAAAGAAGAGTTAAGGGGGTACAGTCTTGAATTTGATTTTTTTAAAATTTATTAATTGTTTTTTCTATATAAGATACTTTTAAAATATTTTTTCATATTTTTTTGTTAAACAAATTATCAGAAATATCATAATGCAGTGCAAGATTCATAAATTATTTTTATAGCATATTATTTTTCAATTTTAAAAAGTCCAATTAAAATGTTACCTCCCTCTCTCCTCTTTTCTTAAATGTTCTCAACTTGAATAAGTCAATTCATTAAAATATCTTGGTGTTATTATCACCTCTAATTAATCATGGACTTCTAACATACAATATATCTGCTCTAAAGCTCATCAAACCAATGGGATCATCTACTGTTACTTCTATAAGCATGTTTCTCCTCATACTCTTCTCACTTTGTATCTCTTTCTTGTCATTCCCTATTTTACCTATTGCTTGTCTGTCTCGAACCCACCCATATCTTCCACTAATTCTGAAATTCTCAAGAAAACCCAACTCTTTGCTCTAAAATCTGGTCTCATAAATGGGACAATGACAACTCATCTCTTCTCTCAAAGTTTACCTTCCGACCCTCTCAACTCGTCGCTCTATTTCCAAATTATGTCTTCTCTATAAAATCACTAACAACCTCCTTTATTTTCCTTCTGATATTTTTATTCACAAACCTCCACCAAGTTATGCTTCTTGTCACTTTGATCCTCTCACCTTTACCATCTCTTTTTCTCACTCATCTGCTTCACAAAACTCATTTGTCCCTTCTGTTCTCTCTCTGTGAAATTCACTTCCATATTGTGATGTATTGACTCAGTTATGGTTAATAACTTTATTTTAGTACAAACACATTCACATATGATATAAAACAAACTCAAGACTCCAAACAAAAGATCCAACAATAACACAACATGAACGTTTTATAAAGTATATTGCCTGGATCACTTATGGGACAGGAAGTATGCACAATATAATGATATTCATAAGTATTACAACACAATAATCAAATAGTAATACAGTACACATATCATGTGAAATCTAGCTCATCTCCAATCACTTTTAACTCTAAAGTAAATATGCTTCTTTACTAACCATCAACTCACTATCACTTATCACACTAAAACTTATCATATACTATCAATCAGTTATTTTATCTCTGTGTTATTAATTATACTATATCCTGTACTTTAATACCTTAATTCTGTTTTATTTATTATTGTTTTATTCTGTTTGTACCCTTTAAACTCATTTTGCCCAAAAAATTCGTGGGGCGTGGTAATTGTATTTGAGCATGCATGAGCCTCTCCCATCTATGCTATTTGCTATGGCAGTTGTAGGAGAGTTAACAGGTTTTGAGGCTTTTCTGAACGAAAAACCAACTCTTGATGAATTATGTAGGCACGTCAGAGTCGAAACAAAGTGGTACGCATTTGGTGTACTCCTCAAGTTAGATATCATTAAGCTAGATGGTATCAGATTGATGAATGAAGACGGTGTTTTCAAAGCTATTAAAATGTTTGAATTGTGGCTTAGTTCTAATCCCACTGCTAGGAGAAGAGACATTATGGAAACACTGAGGACAGAAACCATTGGTGAGAAAACAATTGCAGAAGACTATAACAAAGCTTTAAAAGAAAGTAAGACCTGTATATTGTAATTGTACTTTAAAGTATTTTTTCTCTTTATATCTTTACACAGTTCATGATCTCACTGATCAAATACTTCAGAAACGTTCTGAAAGTTTATCAAAGCTCATTCTCCCTATGGAAGTAGTTCAGACATTATATACAGAGGGAGTTATATCAAAACAAACCTATCATGAAATTGAACAATCAGGAGGCTTGCTAGCCAATGGTCCATTGAGAGCACTACATAACACAGTATCTAAAGATCCTCGCCAGTTAAAAACTTTTGCTAGTGTCTTATTACAATCGGAGGAGACAGTACATGTAGCAAAAGACACACTTAAAGATTGTGGTAAGTGTAGTTAATGTACTGAATTAAGTAATCATAGAAATAATGTATTGTTATTATAGGTTGTGTAGCAGAGCTCTATCTGTCACCTACTTATCAAGATAACTTTGTTTGTATAAGAGGAAAATTTGGAACACTTGTCGATACCATAGCACCTCTGATTAAATCTGCAGTGATGTCAGTGCCTCCTTCAAATTCACCAGAAGTAACGACACTTGAGGCAACTTTATTGGATGTGCCTTCACCACTGGAAAAGCTCAAAAAATACCTTGGAAGGTGCTTTCGAGAGCTAAAACCTCAATTGTCTATAGCTAAATCATTTGATGATGTCATGGAGGTTGTTGAAGAGAAATGTACTGTAGTTAATATTGGTTACTCGGAAGCCATTATTAACCATTACAATGTTGAAGAAGCTAAAGTTCATATCACTACCTACAAATCTGAAGTTGATAAACTCTGTGAAGAAATTAAACTCAGTGTTTGCCAAAATGAGAATTTCATGACAGGTCCATCGTCTCTTCTCAAATGCGAGACCATCAAGTTTGTTTTAGAATGGGAGACTGATAAACACACTTTCAATGAAATAAGAGAACTTTTATGGAAGGCATTTGGAAAGATGGCTAAGAGAGTGTTAGTTAAACACATTGATGAAGGCAACTCCATTATTGTGACCTGTTATGCTCCAGAAAATATAATGAATGTTCTATTGATGGAAGCACAAAAGAATCTTCACATACTAATAAAGATGGGAGTAATCAAGTTAACAATTGCCTTCCATACTATATGGGATGAACGTAACAAGGGTAAGGTAAGACCTGTGTATAGTACTAGACAATATTGTGTGTGTTGATGAATGTAGGAGGTGAGAGATCTGGTGAATGAGGTGAAAGTTCTTGAAGAGAAGGTGACTTCACTCAAAGAAGAATTACTCTATTCTAGTAAGGTTGTGAGGTCAAAAGATGTCTTTGATGAAGGTATAATATACGCACATGTGTTAGTAATCTTTACATAACTGTTTCTAAAGGAAAGTTACAATCAGATAAGTTAGCATCAGCTGTCCAAGAAAATGAAAGTGATTTGAGTATATTTTAGTACATATTATAGTGTGGGTATCATCAGTGAAGGGTTAAAATTAATTTAATGATTTGGAATTTTTTTAGCTGTCATGTCTACAGTTAGTAGTATTTGCATAAAATTTCCAAAATTTTAATTGCTATTTAATAACTGCTGCTAAAATATTTTTATTTCCCACTAATACTTTTCTGTAAAATTACTATGACAACTTGACAATGTCTTGGTTACAATTGTTTTTAACAATACTAATAGCAAATGATAATCAGCGCTGTATTATATTTCTATACTGTATTATTTATTACTAGGACACATTATGGATAGAGAAAGACCGTAAGATCAATTATCAAGTGACACTTTATCAGGTACATGTACATTAATTGGGATATAACTATGTGCCTAATTTAAACAGAGAAGCTGAAACTGTTGGACAGAATGAGTAAAGCAAAAACCTTAGAGATTGAAAAGTTAACCAGATACAAAGAAGGTGAGCTGTAGTACTGTTAGTGGTACATATACCATATATGGTTATGTTCTATAGCTACTGATAAAGTATTAGTAGACAAGCAAAAAGAGATTAAGATGCTACAAGAAAAGATAACATTGTTAACTTTACGGTTAATGGAGAGAGAAGAAAAGATTAGTCAGTTGATGGAGAACATGAAAGGTAAACAATTACTAGATATTCTATTATATCAGATAATCTGTCTAGTTCTACAGTCTCAGGTAGTACAGTTACTTGATCAAATTAGAAGTGATGATCCTCAGTTAAGTCAAAAGTTTGAGAAGGCACTAGCTAGCAAACAAGAGCTATCTTTGGATGACAAACTAACTCAAGAAGAATCAGATGACAGAGTAGATGATAATGACATCACTAGTCAAAGTAAGATATAGTAATTCATAGGCAATTTGATTGGTCATTTGTCAGTCACATGCAGTATTCTGTCAAACATCTGATATCTGAAAAATAGCACTATATTATAATTTCTAATTGTATATATTCATATGCACAGAGACAAAATTACTAAATCTTTATTAAAACAACGTTGTAGTTAGCAATAGTACCTACATTGATGTAGCGAAAATTAAGGTATTTAATGAGATGCTAGGAAAGTGGACTGCACTTTCAGTGTTTGAGTACAGTACTCACCTGCTTTAGAGATGGAATGTCAAAGAAAATTTATCATTCCTTATAGTCATTATCTATACATCAACATGACATTAACTTATTGTACATGTATTATAAATGTAAGAGATTACAATATTACTGGAGATGATTAGTTTACTAAATCTTCAATTGACGTCAACAGAGAAAGATAAAATCATCACTCAGTTAACATCAAAAGATACAAATGAGGAGGACAGCCAACAAGAATCATTAGATGATGAAGAACTACGAAGTGAGTTGTCATTATAACTTTAATGTACTAATGTTTAAAACACCGTGGTTAAGTGTGTACTAACTTACTGTTATACAGCACATTCTTATAACACATGATAAGTTAGGATGGTTTCACAATTAGCAGCAACTGAATGTGAAATTAATTCAATGGACACATAGTCTATTTCATTACTTGTTTACATCATCATACCTGTCCGACATGTATATTCAAGTGATGGATTAATCCATCACTGATGACTCAGTAACAATAAAAAAAATCAACTATCAAATATTTCTCAGTAATCTATAGTAGACCTCTATAATGATCCTTGTCATGATAGTACCTACACATGTACCAATTAATGTAGTCCAAGTTATTGTTTACTTCAAGATACCTTCAGAGCTTGAGTATAATATGGAAATTAGGACATCAAATTTTTAGAGTCAATTTGTCAAATACAAATGAAGGAGATTCCTGTAACGTAACTATTTAGTGCTATAGATATATGTATCAGGGTTAAGAGAGAGAGGATTGTAGAACGTACAATAGAGGCTACAGGTGTTATCACTACTAAGAAGTGTGAGTGACATTCATAATGCATGCATCTCTCAAGAGGGTAAATTACAGACTCTTGTAAATAATACACAACATATAGGGTATGTGTAAATCCAAACTGTTTTAATAAAGGAAGTAATACAACATACTGTTCATAGCTTTTATATACAGTGACAATATCCCACTTGACTACTGTGTACTGGTCAAGCAGCAGCCATTTTATTGATTAACAAAATCCACAAGATCATATTCCTCGTGGTCATTGGCATATCCTATACTTTGCTTATGGAAAGTACATTAAATCTTGTTCCTATGGGTTGTATCATATAGAAATGACATAAAGAGAAGTGAATGGTCTTCAGGAGACCACTTGACTTTGAAATTTTGAATTTTGTTGAGTTACTAGAAAAGTTGATAATTTTTTTACTGGCCAAGTGAATGCAAATAGATTTTAATATAGTTGTATTTGATTTACCATTAAGTGATACAACAAAAAAAGTAACAATAAGTCACATGATCACTAGAGACCAAGAAATCAACAACAAACATGTCATCAAACAATGCAGGAATAGTTACTCTTGACATCAGTACCTAGGACTACCACTGTATAGTGATCTAGTACACATTCAAATATAAACAACTGATTGATAAATAAAAGTACTGATAAACAGTAATAAGTCACAGAAAACACATGTACACACGTTTATATAAGGAAATTCATAGAATATTCTAGAAGTTCTACACGTGGTTTCACACCCACAAAACCATAACATATTGGCATAAATACATTAGCATGAAAAGAATATTAAGTTAAGGTTATCAAGAGTTATTGAGATAACACACTCCTCCCCCTTTAAATGTGACGTGAGGGTGAATATCTGTCAACTGGTGGATGAAACCGGGTGGAATGTCAGATAGGAGCTGTTCCATCAGTTGAGGGGATAGGACGTCTGAGGATTACAGGTGTTGGGAAATTACCGGAGAACCCATCTTGTCCAACCCACTCATCATCAACGCATGAGGGTAATTGGGTGTCTCACTCACTTGTTTCATCTGCATATTGTCTTCTCAGCTGGTCTACATGTCTTTGTAAGGGTAATCCTTCATCTGTTTCAATCTGGTATGACACAGGTCCTGTAACTTTAACTATCCTCCCTGTAATCCATTTCGGTCCATGGAAATTCTTGGCATATACCTTGTCTCCAACTTCAAATTGTCTTGGCGCTCTTCCTGGAATACTTTTCTCCTGCTTGTCATTCATTCGCGCAGCTGTATCCGGGTGAAGTAGATCCAAATGAGTCCTCAACCTCCTCCCCATCAAAAGTTGAGCTGGAGAGA
The DNA here is from genome assembly GCA_963965975.1 of Xestospongia bergquistia. Taxonomy (NCBI): domain Eukaryota; kingdom Metazoa; phylum Porifera; class Demospongiae; order Haplosclerida; family Petrosiidae; genus Xestospongia; species Xestospongia bergquistia. The sequence goes on along the minus strand of OZ014420.1, from coordinate 4,638,836 downwards.
GTCCTGTTGTTGTCGGAGGGGTAATACGATATTTGAATAAGAACTTACTGAGTCTCACTTCCATTGGGCCATCTAACTTTGTTACTGCATTCTTGAATGTCTGTACCGCTCTCTCAGCTAGTCCATTGGTTAATGGGTGGTATGGCGATGTGAGGACTTGTTTTATTCCATTGGCCACTAAAAATTGCTGGAACTCTACACTAGTAAAGCCGGAACCATTATCTGACACAATTTGCTCCAGGAGACCAAATGTAGCGAAGATGTGTCGTAATTTGGTAATAGTCGATGCAGCTGATGTAGAGGGAACTATATGTACCTCTATCCACTTGGAATGTGCGTCCACTAGTACTAGGAAAAGCTTCCCTTGAAATGAACCCGCGTTGTCAATGTGCACTATGGACCATGGGCGTGAAGGCCATTCCCATGGATGAAGGGGAGCTCTTTGGGGAGACGGTCTGTGTTGTTGACACGTGTCACAGTGCTGAACAGTGGTAATGATATCAGTGGCCATCCCTGGCCACCAGACATACAAGCGAGCAAGACTCTTCATTTTACAAATCCCAGGGTGAGTATCATAAAGTTGGGATAATACTAACTTGCGTCCAGGTGGGGGAATCACAACTCTAGCCCCCCAGAGAATACAGCCATCTACAGCACTCAGTTCTTCACGACGATTGAAGTAAGGTCGAAAGGAGGAATCAGAAATTGTTTTTGGCCAACTGTGAAGGAGGTAGTGGTGAATTCTTGATAATGTAGGGTCTTATTCTGTCCACTTGCGAATATGAGAGGCAGTTATTATAGTGTCTGAAAAGTGCTGGAATAACATCTTGATATCTCCTGGTGGTGGAATGTCCGACACCTTTGGATGTTCTGGAAGTGGTAACCGACTTAGGGCATCTGCATTACCCATCTTTTTCCCAGGTCGATGTTGAATACTATATTGATATGCTCCTAACATCAATGCCCATCTCTGTATTCTTGAGGAAGCCATCACTGACACTTGTCTGGATTCATTAAAAAGATATTTCAGGGGCTGATGGTCTGAATAGATAATGAAGGGCCATCCATACAAATATTGATGGAATTTTTTACTGCAAATATTATGGCTAACCCCTCTTTTTCAATTTGGGAGTATTTCTGCTCCACTTTAGAGAGAGTACGGGAGGCAAAAGTGATGGGTTTCTTGGAGTTGTCGTCCATCCTATGGGCTAAAAGGGCACCCAATCCATATTGTGATGCATCACAAGACACAATCAGTTCTTGTTCACTATCATAATGAACTAACACGGTGGATGATTGTAATAGCTGTTTGGCTTGTTTGAATGCTTCAGAGTGTTCTTTTGTCCATAACCATTTAACATCTTTTTGCATCAACCTATAGAGGGGAGAAAGAAACATGGCAAGGTTAGACATGAATTTACAATAATATTTTATGAGTCCCAGGAAGGATTTTAGTTCTGACAAGTTACGTGGTTCGGGGGCATCCTGAATTGCTCGGACGTTTTCAGGTGCAGGGTGCAGACCATCCTTATCAATTATATGTCCCAGGTACTCAGCAGATGGGGCCAGAAAAATACACTTAAGTTGCTTCAGAGTTACCCCAGCCGATTTTAGGCGATCCATCACCTTATCAAGGTTCTTGAGATGTTCTTCCTTATTTGGACCTGTCACCAGCACGTCGTCTAAATAAACTAGGACACCAGGTAAATCTTGCAATAAGCCCTCCATTGCTCGTTGAAAATAGCTTGTGCTGATGATATGCCAAACAGTAGTCGTTGGTATTCAAAAAGACCTTTGGTAGTGTTTATCGTAGTATACTTTTTTGAACTCTCTGATAACAGCACCTGCTGGTAAGCATGTGTGAGGTCGAGTTTTCAAAATACTTTTCCTCCTGACATTGCAGTAAATAAGTCGTCCACTCTCGGTAATGGGTAATTGTCCAATTTTGACACAGTGTTGACTGTCACTTTATAGTCACCACAGATGCAGATGCTTCCATCCTCTTTCACAATGGGTACTATCAGAGCTGCCCAGTCTGAAAATTGGACTGGCCTGATAACTCCAGCTTCCTGCAACCGGTCAAGCTCCTTCTCCACTTTGGCTTTTAGTGAGTATGCCAATGGCCTAGGTTTGAAATAACGAGGTTGTGTATTGGGTGAAACATGTATTTGAGCTTCCACACCCTTGAGAGTTCCTAAGTCCTCGCGGAATAACTATTCATGTTTCTGGAGCAGGACATCCACCTCCAGATTGTTAGACACACTATGAATGACAGATCAATTCAGTTTGATACGTTCTAGCCAATTAGGGCCAAACAGGGATGCTCCGTCACCTTTAACAACCACTAATGGAAGAGACGTTGTTTGCGACTCATAGCCGACAGCAACTGTGGCCACACCTAACACTGGTAACTCTTCCCCCATATACGTACGTAGGCTAATATCTGTTGACTCCAAGGGTACTGTATCCTTCAACACTGTATTGTAGGTAGACTCACTAATAACAGAAACTGATGCTCCCGTATCCAATTCCATAGGGAGTGGATGGTTATTAATCATAATGGACAGGGTGAACGGTTTGGATCTGGAGACCACTGGAAACATTCTATATACTTCAGATGACGCAGTAGTTGTTGAACTAGATGGGTTGCTGGTTGTCATAGGAGATGGATCTGAAGACGAATTGGAAACTTCGAGAAGATGTGTTCGGATATGAGGATCAGTTCTTGAGCTACCGGATCCTCGAGAGCTTGTACCATGCTCTGAGCATTTGCTTCGACACACTCTGGCAATATGGCCACATGCTCAACACGTTTCATGAACAAAACAACACGTGGTAGCTAGATGAGGTCCCCCACAATGGTAACAAACTTTGGGAGGGTTGACGAAATAACTAGTCTGCTGCTTGCCTTTCATCTGGTTCACTGATACCTTGCTGTCCGGCATTTTCATCTGCCTTGCTTGAACTGATGCTCTCTCCACACTAGTGACTATTCCACAGCTCGATCGAACGTGAGATCATTGTCCTCCGTGAGCAAGCATTTTCGAGTTGCCTCGTGGGCCAAGCCACACACGAAACAGTCTCTGAGTAATATACTTTGCACATGAGGCTCGTACTGACAACAAGTAATTGACTTCTTTAAACCAACAACAAAGTCAGCTATACTTTCATTAGGGGTCTGACAACGGCAATGAAACGAGTATCATTCGGCGATGATCGATGTAGTAGGCTGGAAGTGCTTGGTCAACATGGTGATAAGCTCATCAAGAGATTTGTCTTCTGGTTCAGCGGGGCTTAAGAGATTCGACAATAGGTTGTAGTGCTTTCTACCAAGTGAATTTAAGAATACATACTTTTGTTTAGCATCAGCAACCTCGTTGGCGGAGAAGAAATTCTTAATTCTCTTCACATAGCGGGGAAAAGTCTCTTGAGTAGGGTCAAACGATTCAATTTTACCAACGGATGACATGGTCGTGGGAACGTTACGATACCTCGTCGCCAATGTAGTGATCTAGTACACCTTCAAATATAAACAACTGATTGATAAATGAAAGTACTGACGAACAGTAATAAGTCACAGAAAACACATGTACACACGTTTATATATGGAAATCCATAGAATATTCTAGAAGTTCTACACGTGGTTTCACACCCACAAAACCATAACATATTGGCATAAATACATTAGCATGAAAAGAATATTAAGTTAAGACTATCAAGAGTTATTGAGATACCACACACTGGTATTATAAAAGATGTCCACAGGATATAGACAAATTTGAGTGTACATTTGAAGACTATATTGTATCATATGGCTCCATAAGACAAGCTATACATGAATTCACTCATATAAAGGAAATGCCAGTATTATGTTTTATATATAGTTAATAGTATTATTATCATGTACTAACATGAATGTATAGTACATGTACTGTACTGAATATAGTGGAAATATTGGACAGAATAAAATTTAAAGCTTACAATGTATTATATTAAAATAAACGTAGAAGTTGTAGAATTTCAACAATCACTAACATGATGAAATTAATTCCTCACCAATATATTTTCAGTTAGATGTATAAATGTACCGTCATGTATGATGATATAAGAAATGGAGAGAACAATAATATTCTTGAGCTGATCTGAAAATATTGTAATGACATGTGAGTTAATTGGTGCTCATTAACTGACATAGAGAAATGATGTCACTATTATTACACTCATGTTCCAGCTTCAATGTTAATAGGATATTGTCAAATAATTATTGTTTCAAAAATATTGAAGTAAATTATAAACAATATACATTATGCTATTATATCACAACACTAAATATATTGTTTTATTAGATCATCACATTTGTAAAGTAAAAGAGAAACGTAAATCAGTTGATATAAACACACAAAAGACAATCAAAAACAAAACTCTGTTACAAGACATCATGATAATTCATGCTTGAGTGTTGCTTCTTAGTTGTGAATTGTCTTGACTAGTGATATAACTGAGTCATCCTCACTGACGTCTATCTGACAGTTCAGTACCTTGTGTGTCTGTCTCAGTAGTAGATAGTGACATCCCCATCCTGGCTCAGATCATCTAATATAATAAATTATTAGTATTATACTCAGTCCGTTTGTAGACTCTGTTCATCTTCGTATATTGTTGCTATAGTAACCTACTCTAGTAATGATGTTGCCTTCTTTGTTAGGCCTTGACAATCGTAGTTGAGCATGTCAGAGTGTGTGTACAGCTATTGTTTTGTGTGTGAATATTATATAGTAACTATGTTTTATTTTAGGAGACACTGGAAGTGTTAAATGGACTAGTGATAGAGTTATACTTACATCATCAGAATGTAAAGAAGTGATACATCAATTAAAGAGACAACAACACACAATATGGTGGATTGAACTTATCTCATTATCTCCTCAAAGTTTACTAAGACTATTAACTGATATTAATGAATGTCAAGTGAGAGGACTTGATATATATAACACTCATTTTGATACTAACTGTGTCAGTCAACTATCACAAGTAGTAACTTATAACAAAACAATGGAAGTCCTACTTCTTCGCTTGTCACCTCTCTTACAAAATACTTACCACTTACTAACAACAGCTGTAACTGGTAACAAAATAATCAAGTGGTTAGCCTTGTATAATGACACTAACATTACTGATTATTATATACCTCATCTCTCTCATGTCACCATTAACAATAACACATTAGAAGTAGTAGTTCTTTTTGGCTGTCCTAAAATAACTGAATTAGGTAAACAACAATTGCAAAATGTTGTTGTTAAAAATAATAATTTGAAGAGTTTGTATGTTAATGATAATTATTTCTGTTAATTATAGTTATTTTTGTACTATTGTTGTTGTATTTTTTACTAAAAACGAATTATTTTAAACTCAAATAAGTCAATTATTAATTAAATACCTTAGTTTCCAGGTCTTTGCCTTTTAACAAAGTTAACAATTTTTATAATTCACTTCTCTAGAAACACAACTCTACTTGACAATTGACCACGCCTACATTAATAAGTAACAAATATTTAAATATTGCTAATTATAATATTTACAAAAAGAATTATAACAAACAAACTAAACTAAATTGTACATTAATAGTCCTCTAGTTAGTCCTCTAGTTAGTAGCTATATAAAATTAAATATTATCGCTACGTCTAATACCACTAATTACTACTGCTAAATCCATTAATTAAAGCCAATTAATTTGGCCTAACCTAAAAACGTATTTCCTACACACACATTTCACACACACAATTTACTTAACAAATTAATATTATATTTAATAACACATTCTATTTCATAATACACTCAATTTTAACAATTCAATGAAAGTACTGATCCATACAACATCAAAAGATTTCTTGATAACATTACAACTATTAACTTACTACTAAACAAACTTAGTTTCTATTAACACTAGTAGACTGTATCTAGTAGTTATCAGTTTTGCTAGCTAGTTATCTTCTATCATTAGTAGTTTCTACTAAAGAAGACATAAAACAGTAAAGACTAAGCAAGCTTTTTCTCAACAACAACTGCTGCTTATAGCTTTATTTTAATTTGTGTTGTCTGTAACTATGGAAAAAAGCAAACCGAGAATAAATATGGAAGAAGTTACCTAGAAGACTGTTGTATTATGCTTTCTGAGATGATCTAAAACAGAAAGAAAAGTAGATAATGTGAGAGTACCTCTACAATGTTGACCAATGAACAAGAGAGAGATCAAAAACAATAACACAACCATTGTAAATGTTGATCAAACAAAAGTAGAAATTATAGGTATATATAAAATTATATATGCAATAAAAGTAAGTAATTACTAGTTATATTACATCTACTATAATTACTATTATCTGTTTATTTGCCCATCTATTCAACTTGTCTGATATTTTCTGCTAAGGAAAATGGTTCCCGTCCAATGTGCTGTCTTGACAGAAGTACCTACAGTATATTCTCTATATTAAGTGGATGATAACACTAGATAGATTCCTAGGACATATGAAAGATTTTCACATGACAGATCTGCCCAACTAGACTATTATCTATCCATTTACACTGATCCATCTGTCCATTGTGTATGTTTATTATCTTATATTTCAAAATAATGAATTTGCCTAATACAAAAGTACGAGAAAACTTACAAACACTTTCACTTTCAATATGATATTTGAATGAGACAGCATGATCTATTGTGGATGACATATTAGAGGATATAATGGTATAATAGATGAATGGATGGATTGATAGATGGACATATGGATGGATTAATGGACAAACGGACAGTTTAACATACACATTAATAGATGAATGGATATGTAACAACCGTGACTACTTCCTGGTAGTAACAGTGGGTTCAAGGTGTCTGGAGTAGGATTTACAACAACAGGATTTAGGACCTCTATTGCTATAACTGTCTAAGACTCTTTTAAAGACTGTCTTATTTACTGAAAGTTACAGTGCCTTTTTATAGGCCAACGATGGAAATACATAAACAGTAAACAAGGCAAGTTGAGGCCTGCCTTCTGTTGAGTCATGTATGGGAAAACAAGTAAACATAATTGCATGATCAATATATCAGCATTTCAAAATTATGGCAGCAAACTGTACATGCTCACGTGAATTGTAGTATACTGATGCAGTATACTGAGTTATACTATGTCAGTAAACTACAATTCACACGAGTATACTACAATTCATGAGAGCATGCATATCTGCCATAATTTTGAAAAACTGACATTGCAGCTGATAAGAATGAAGAAGATTGAAGATCTTTCATGCTACCTTACATATTGTTATGTTTGTAGTTTACAGGTATTAATGGAGTAGAAAATATAGTCTGCTAACTCCTGGATAATGAAGAATATGCATGACTCTTGTATAATTAAGATTGTGTTTTCTCTCTTTGTATGATTGTATCACAGGTCCATATTGAGTTTGTGAAATTGGTTAGCCATTGTGTTTACCTATTATATATCACTAGGAACAGACTGGGGTTTATATACTGGCACTCTTCTGGGACTATTTGTAAGAGTCTAATCTGTTAAATGTTGTACAATGTTCTATCAATACAGGTTATATAGACTGCAGATAATCAGTCTATATAACCTGTATTGTTTATGTAGACTGCAGATAATCAGTCAACTTTAATCTTACTCTTTCAATTATTTTGTGCCAATTTTATCACATTGCTCATGAAGACTTCATTCTGTTCAATGACATCTCACATTACTATATCCACAGTCATTAATGCTACATATATAGACTATGGATTAACTTATGTATTATATCTTTATGTATCATTGTCACTAGAGACAGCTTATGGAGACGACTAAGAAGTGAACATTTTCAACACAATATTGCTTGATTCTTTTTCTTTTTTCTAGAACTAGTCCTATCCTTTTGATAATAATGAAAGTTAAATAAATATTCTTATTTTTCATTCAGGTTTATAAAACATATGACATAATGTCCAGTTCTTGCCAATTTTTTGTTTTATGGGACATCAATATCACATGGTAACATAATCTATTACATAGCAATATACTCAATTATAGTCAGTGATATTATAATTTCTTATCCTTCAAGATATGAAGCTTGGATATCAGTGTAATCGTACATATACTTAATATCAGATATTATCACTTAACAGTATTACTGTATCTTGTTACTCACATCCACACATACACATGCATTCACCACATACATGCAGATCAAACCCTTAATATTTGTAAGTATATTAATCATAAAAATGCATAAATGTTAACTGGTACCTTGACATTATAACCTAGTATTACCAAAAGTATTATTATCAAACATAATACTCCCAAATGTAAATACTCTCAATATAATTTTGTAATGTCAGTATATTTGTACATCATTACTATTTATTTTTTTTTATTTCTAGAGCATCTTTGGATATCAGGATCAAGGATCAAGACTCCATCTATCTCTAAATCTGAGGTATAAGTTAACAGCATACCCTATTAGTTGTACATAATGACATGAACTGTAGTGATTGGTAGTGCTACATTTGGTGATTATTACATACTTGAGGTAAACCTTTGTGTATTTGTAACTAAACGTTCCTATATATTATACACAATTAAACACTCTAGAACAGTAGGAAAAGTAAGTAGGGAGAGCAATTGTAATTAAAGTACTATATAATTATACCTTTGAGAACAAGGGGAAAAGGTGAATATATCATCCAGAGGATAAGGAAGTCAAAATGAACTTGTCTCATTGTCAGCCCTATACCTCAACACGTTTCTGGGCTGGAAATGAAACAACCAAGAGCATTAATTTAAATATGAGGTACGATCAACTTAAGCCACACACAAAACTGTTAGTGGGTGTGCCTACTTAGGCTTGAAAAGTGGGCATGGTCCTTGCACTTATTTTTTTGTGGTTGTGACTTTGCTAATAGGGTGTTATAATATACTTCTCCACTGCCTTTTTCTCCTTAAGCCTGCTAGAAGACATAATACAGCTACTTCCTAGCTTGTATCTAGTATTTCTGCTTGCTTCTGCTTACTAAGGCTCTTAGTTTTCTAGTACGTGTGTATGTAAACTAATGAATATCTTTAAAATTCTAGAGCAACAAACAAAAGTGAGTACATCATCTGAAGTGAAAGCTTACCAAACCAAATAATTACAAACCGAGCTCATACATCCCCAGGCCTTTTCTCAAACTGAAGCTATTAAATAAATAATATGAGGTGTGGTTCAAATAAACCTTACCCAATATAATGAATAGTTAAATTCAATTAATGAATGGAGCTTATTAATTGAATGGATGAGTGTGTTGTGTAATTCATTGATTATACTATAGCAGCTGTATTGCACAAAATATGATTGATGTCTCCACCAATTTTAAGATTAGTTCTCATCATGAGAAGAAATCTAATAATCTCATCAATTACACTATCTGACAATAAAGTCACTTATATAGGACATATCAGTGACTTCATAACATAACTTAAAGTAATTTTGTTTGTTATAACTGATATTAGGCCTTTTGGACCAGCAAAAATATCTCTAGCAACCAGATATATATACCATAGCAAGTAATATCAGCATGCATATATGTCACTAGGCAACATTACCATGGAAGCCATTACCACAGAAACATTACATAGCAACATTACCATGGTGACCATTTCCATATAGTAACTTTATCATGGTAACAATTACCATAGCAAAAATGTCATGGTAACCATTACCATAGCAATATTACCATGGGAGCATTTACCATAGCAACTTTACCATAGTAAACAATACTATAGCAACATTAGGACCAGTAACAATTAGCATATATCATCAGCAATATTGCCATTGCAGTTATTACCATAGCAGTAGTATATGTATCACAGTGAATGTCATAAAAAATTTTGAGATGATTTATTTGTTACTTAGATTTTATGCCACATTGTAATTTTGACCATTGATTCAAAATAAGAATTTAACACAGGTTATATCAAACTCATATCTAACAAAATTATATGTAATGTTTATGGTAATAAGTTCTTCTTAAGTGACATCAATATTACTACCCATAAATGTTACTATAGAGTTTGCTCAATGTATGATCAATTATTTCAAATTCTTGACAAAAAATTACAAGCTGCTAAAACTAAACAAGTAAAAGGTCAAGTTTTAGCTAAAGATGGTCAGAAACTGTGACAAATGATCTTGAAAGAAGCTGTAAGTTTATATCTTTGACAATGCCTCGATGTTTAACTTGTCTTGTTCTTGCAACAACAAGAGATACAAGAGACAAAAAAACTATATGCTCTTTACTACTTTATTGTTACATGTTATAAGTATCACTTTCTCTCTCATCTTATTTGTTATTATCTCTTCAGTTATACAAAATCATTAATTAGTTTATTGATAATAAACATAAATATACTTACTATAAATGTATTATTACAATGTGGAGTAATGCTCAAAAACCTGTGTTATTTATATAAATATACTACACAGTGTACTGTAGGTTGAACATTAAATATTATATTCCTAATGATGATCGACTTTGGAAATCACACTAAAACTTGTGTTTGAGCAGTCATTTTGTCTTTGTATCATTAAAATTTCAGTATCTATTATATATTTCCAATGTAGTTTAGACCTAACTGAAGCCAGCAAAACACTAAAAATTAGCAAGTTTCATAGCTGTATCATCTAATGCAGTCACACACCTTTCACGGTTGAGCTGAACGTCTTGGAAAGGTCAAAAAATCACTAAGTGATACATCATACAACAAATTCAATGATGCAGTTATGAAGCTCAATAAATTACTACTTTTTAATGTTTTACTGGCTTCATTTAGTTCTGAAATACATTGGAAATAAATCCAAAATATGGCATGTTAGAAGTCTTAAGTTTTAGCCTATATCCTCCTAATAAAGAGAAAGGAACATCTTTATATATAACAATGTATGTAACAATGTTATAATTATATGTGTAATATAACCTTGATATGTACATGACATTACATCATCTTACATTACTTCATGCATTGGACTTGTAAGGGAGAAATATTAGCAACTTTTTTAAAAAAGATTATTTTGATGTTTTATGGGATCATCAAGTGTCTGAAGAGGTAAGGACAGTATGTATAGTAAGGAGTAGACAATATTGACTTTTTTATTTTTAACTGTCCACATATCATTATTATATTATATAGTACAGTGTAAATATTATATCTAAACTACTTAGAGGACTAAGAAAGATAAAATAAGATGAAAGATATAAAACATGCCACCCCTACATAACTGATGACTTAATTTACTCACATTTGAGGGATTACAAATTTTTACATACCAAGTGGATTTTTGCTGACATGTGGCGACATACAACATTATAAATTTAAATTGGCAAAGTTGATATACAGGTCTATGATTTGCATTACAGCTATTCAGTGAATGTCTTCAAATTTCAATGTTAACATTGATCTTAAAAATTGATAGCGATATTCTTAAAAAATGGATAATTCTACATAGAAACAACAACTCACTCTTTATATAGAAACTAAAATCTATATAATTAAATAGATAAGTGATGTAATCTAAATGAAAAATAAAATGACATGGTAAACTGAACCAAAACATAATTTACATGTATACACTTATGTTAATTAATGCCTACTTATGCAATGGAAACAAATAGTAATAACTAAAATACTACAAATATCTAAACCAACTAAAAATTTAATAATCACTTATTGACATATAATACTGTTACATGGTGTGACCCCATCCTATTAATGGTAGAGGTCTCAGTGGTTGTTGTTGTGTATGTGTGGCTATTAATGTCTTCTCTTGTGATTTCAGAGTGTGATATAGGTCTGTTAACATTGAGTCAGTTCCTCCCCCACTTATATTGACTGCAATATACTGAAAAAAAGGATGATGAAAAATAGTTTGCCAAAAGTTTTGTGATAATTCAGTCCAGTTGTGTTGAGATTCTTTCCTGACATTTTTACACAATATACCAAGAATTCTCATGGTTGTGTGTAACTTCAACATGTTTGTAATAAGAGGTAATCCCTGTTCATAGAACAACTTTGTCATTTTTTCTTCTTTTACTTCATCACTGCAATCATTGGTCACACATGAATAATCTAGTAAAAACTGCACTTTTAGTTCTGTGGTGTTGTTCTTGTGAGAGATGACATTAAAGAAAGTTGTTAGCTGTTCATAGTTAGTACCTGACAGTGGAATGGGTACTCTCAACTCTTGTAGACTGGAGTTGTGTGAGAGACCAGTTGTTAGAAATAACAGGTGAGTACTGGGAATACAATCTTGCAAAGCTGAAGTATCAATCTCAAAATATTCTATTGTTTGGTTTAGAGTTAACATATCTTGTAAACTTGGACCCATACTGTCATATATGTCACTTCCCACTATTTTCACTTTTAAAGCCTTAAGTGTAGTATTATTCTGTACAATAGTAAGTAGTTCAATAACACTCTCACTTGTGTCTAGTGATAGTTGAAGTTGTTGAAGATTTGGATGAGAGTCAAATAAAAGAGGCAGTGAATATGGTTGATGTACTAGCTGATGTAATATTAGGCAATCTAATTTTTTTATATTTTCGGGAGGACATGATGCCACTTGATCTGAATATTGGTATCCAATCTCAAGTGCAGTAAGTGGTGTGTTCACATCTACTATATCCAGTGCACATGATAATACAAAGCCATCATCTATTGCCAGTTTAAGAGCTTTTAATGTGTGATTATTTCTTAGTAAAAGTTCAATTGTTTTTAAAACCTCTCCGTCATTCATTGTCTGTCCTGGTTTAAAATCATTATCCCAATTAAGTGAAAATGCTTGAATTGATTTGTTTTTAGTTACTCCTTTAATGACACTATTGACTATACCACCAGTTATAATATATTGGGATGAGTGATTATTGACTTCACTTGAAATATCTAGCTCCAGTTCACATAATGTATTGTTGACATATAGATTTTCTTCCAATTCAGACAAGATCTTTAGCTCAGGTATTAGATATTGCTCAGGTATTAGATATTCCCAGTGTAGTCTGATACTAAAGGATAGCACCTTCAATTGCTGTAGCTTGATCAAACATGATAATATTATAGCAATACTATGTAGTAGCTGTGATGGTGCCTCTATATATATATAACATTCTCGAAGGTTATGCAACCTTAATGAATTAAACAATTTCATTAAATACTTACATGTAATTGGCACATTAGAATGTTGTAATGTCAGAATCATCTCTAGTTTTACACATTGGCTGTTGTTGTTCTTTAGTGTATTAGAAAGGACTTGTATGTCCTGTCCATTTAACCACCACAAGTCCAAACAATTCCATGTTGTGTTAGAGTTATTGAGGAAATAGCCAACACATAGTATATCAAATAGTGATGATCTTATGTTGCCTCTACGGAAACACAGTGAGTGGTTCTTTATGGATTGTGATAATGTTTGACATAATTTGGTGTTCTGTGATTCATATAAGAGTTGCAAGAGAAGAATGATCTGGTTTGTCGGAGATAACCAATCGCAGTGTACATCGATATCTGTTCTCTGTTGACAGAAATAAGAGTAGTAACACTTCTCAAATCCAAACAATGGCCCTTTTTCACATTGTAGGTCAATTTCATTGTTAAAATACTGTTGATAGCTCTCATGTTCAAGATGAGTTAGACCTGCCACAAACCTCAGACACATTCTAAAGTGATCATTACAAAAATGTTCTGCAAACACTTCCTCTGTTTTCTCATACTTAGATATCCACCATGCTGCTAGAAATTCCTGAATACTCAGGTGAAGGAATTGATACCTCTCCTCAATACCTACAATAAATGTTGTCATTAGTCCAAGATAACCTTTATTCACTGACTGACCAAGAGACTGATGGAGTTGACTTGAAGAGAATGTCATTTTTGGATTGTTATCTTTTAAACTGAGATAGGCAAACTGACAGATCTCTTTAAATGGTACATCCAAGACATATGGTAAATCATCAAGGTTATATACTTGTACAAGTTCTACATTATTAATTCTTGTAATTTCAACTAGTCTTCTGACAGTTTGTATGATAAAATTCTCATATAATTCTGTTAGTGTTATTGGTAACTGTCCATCTGAATCACGATAAACTGAGATAACTATGGAGCACACAAGTGGTACATAACACAATGACTGAACATCACCTCGTATTTCAAGATCTTCAACGAGTTTCTCTGCTAGAATTGGTTCCTTTTCTAATGTTCCTCTGATTACTGCTTTGATCTCCTCCTCTGAAAATCCCAACACTTCAATATGTCTATTAACTGAAGATATTTTTAAAAGTGAGTAGGAGGCATAGCTACGAGAGGTAACAATTACTGAACATTTGGCTAATATCTCTCTATGAATTATTCTAGCAGCTAGTGAGGATTGTCTGAGATTTGTACTTAATTCATCCCAACCATCAAAGATTATTAGTAGTCCTTCTCCATGTATTTTTTGTAGCCATTCAGTGACAGTGGTAACTTCATTACAATCATATGTGTACTTAAGAAGTTGTTTTAATTCATTAGCTTGAGCCAACTTATAATTTCTGAGAGGACAGTAAAGTACCAAGTTATATTGTCCATGTGTGATTTTTCCGTTAGCCCACATATTTAACAGTTTACGACAAAGTGTTGTCTTACCAATGCCAGGAGGACCATCAACTACTACTCTAAGAGACTGACCACTATCACATGGTTTAAGAACATCCTGGATATCTATTTTTTTATCTTTAGTAACTTGATGTATTTTATCAACTTGTCCTCTTAACATACACCATTGTTTCTGTAGTATTGTTTGAGCAGTGGCATGCCTGTCTTGTGTTTGTAGTAGTGCTAATCTTCCAAAGAAATCTTGTCCAACTGGTGGTGGCCAGTCTGTAGGGACAATAGGTTGGTATTTGTATTGGTCTACCATGATGTTGCAATATTGCTGAACATCAGGGTCTAATGAACTGGTGGGCGGAGTATCATCATCAGTACATTCACCTTAATGAAGTAAGGTACATAGTAAGGTAAAGGAATATATTAATTGACTCACCTAATTGTTGTAATATAAACTTAGTAATCTCTCTTAGTCTCTGGTGTTGTTGGTTTCTTAATACATGACATATATTCACTAGATACTGGTGTGGATCTCTATGTGCTTTTAACTGTCTCTGTAATACACCTACCAATTTACTAGATTTTTTGTGATCATCTTCTCCTGTTATTGATAACATATTAGTTTTAATCTCAAATGGTATCAGTCCTTTAGCATACAGTACATCAGTTACACTAGTAAGGATAGGAGTAATGATACCATTAAGATCAGCAGAATGAGTACGAAATAGTTCACTTGGAGTGAGCAAAGCTATAATGTAGTACTAACAAATTATGTAAATTGCCTATAACTAACCTTCATACTTAATATCTAGTTGTCTTCTCATTATAACAGCTATATCCTTATCTCCACAATTCTCAACAGCTGAAATGAGTTCTTCCCAAGAGGGGTCAGTACTGTTTGTAATCCACCATTGTAAACCTTCCTCTAAAGCAAAGTGGTAGTCTTGATCACTGCTGGCCATTTTCTTGAGTCTTCTCCTTTCCTCCAGTGAGACACCTAGTAGACTAGTGAGTTCAGTCCACTTGTCTTTAACAACAAAACCACTCTTAACAAGAAGTCTTAGAGCATTACTTGACGTCAATTCTATTGAAGTAAATGAGACATAATCCCTGTATCAGTTATATGTTTTAATGTTAACCTATTTTAGGTCCAGGATTTAGTTCAATATCACCCGATAAAATGAGAAGAAGCAAAAGAAACATAGCTAAAGAAAAAGCCAGGTTACCACCACCCTCATCTCCTGATCCTCCAGACCATATTGACTCCACCCATCCTGACATATCAGTAGTAGTTCCCTTTTTAGTAATATATGGTATCTGATGACAATACCATAACCCAATACTAATTCTCCATTGACTTGTATTAATCATAATACATTGAGAGATAATTAAGTCAACTTACGATCTCTCATATTATGTAAGTATGTCATATCAAAAGAAAACATACTCTACATATTGACTAGTTTACTACTAACCTCTTGTCTCTATAGTCAGTATATATCAACACTATGTTATATACTCCACACAGTATAGACTAGTAGACAAGTAGAAAGAGGTCACGCTGCTAACTTCATAAAGGTGTAGGAAGTAATTTCTAAGTGCAGAGGCCAATGGGTATAATACGTAGGCGTGGCTAGTTATTAATGGATGGAACGGATTGATTAACTTGATTAATTGGATTCTCTAGTTTGAACCCTTGACAAAATCGTTGCCAATGTCTATTAATGACAGAGAATCAGTAAGAGTTTTGTGCACATGGAGCACCATTAAACTATTAAGTCTTGTCTGGCTCATAGTCGCTCTCAAGTAGCTTTTAACCCGATGTAAGGAGCTGAAAGATCTTTCACTAACTGCGTTTGTAGCCGGCAAGCGAACCTACAGACTTCTGGTATTAAAGATCTTTGTGAGTCTGAAAACTCCCTTAGAAATCCAATCACTGAAGAGAAACTGTGGAGAGCGTCCTTTTGCGATTATTGAGGAAGATTGCAAGACATCACTTTATTCACGTGTAACTGCATACTTAACTGCTCAGTGTCAAAGTCATCTTTATAGGAATCCTTGACAAACTGTAACTCTTAGATTCAATGAAGTGTAAAGAAAGGGAAGAGCTAGAGTAGTAAAATTAATTATTATTCATTATTAACAATTTATGAATATTAATCACTATGATAAAGTGTAGCGGCCATGGCTGCTACGGTCGCTACAGCTCCTACGCCACTGCTTCAACAGAGTCCCACTAGTAGTCTGTTAGTTATACAAAGGGGTGTTGTCACATTTATGACCATTGTTGGTAGTTGTAGTGGCGTTATCTATTTTTAGTAACATTGCCCTCTTTATATCATTAGAGAGTTTGCAATAAAAAACATAGGCAGTGCAGTTAAAAATAATTATTGTAAAAATTTGTAAAAAATTATTGAGATTCAAAAATTTGATATCTGGAGAACTAGCAGAAGCTGTACAGCTTCTCTTTACTGATTGAGAGACTGATGGAGTTGGACTAAAGAAAATGTCATTCTTATAGTATTTTCCTTTAAGTTACAAGACTGAGCTAATGATACTTTACTAAACAGAGATATTCACTGTCATAGGATAATCCATCTAGAGTTGATTCATTTAGTCTCATCTTTTTGAAATGAAAATTTGTGTCAATAATAGTGAACACAGGATATTATTTACATAGTGAGAACTAATACAATGAAATCCCCTAGTAAAAAAGTAATATTTACTTGAAATATTAGTTAGTTAAATCATTAATTTAGGTTTAAAAGATATCACTGTAGATTGGTTTACTTGGGATGTATTCAATAGATTCCAATGTCTAACAGCTGCTTGGATAAATGAGTTATAATAGGCATTTGTGTGAGAATAAAAGTCAACTAAAGTTAGTAGTCTGAAGGAATAAAAGTCATATGGTAAATTCTCTTTGAGTTTTATTCTATCATTAGGGAAATAAACAATTTAATCACTATTTTGAAAATTAAAAGCATTTTTGGTTTGTTGCCTATCAGATAGTTTCAGTATCTTCCTCATGTCAAAGTTTCAGTATCATCATCTGTTATGTCCTTTAAGTTATAACAAATATTTTTTATTAAGATACTCAGATGATAACAATACTCAACAATACTACAAAAATCAGAAAAGTCAAGACTATTTATACAGTACTGTAATTAGATTCATATTTACAAAATAATCAATAAGGTGATAATAGTCCAATTAGTTGAACTGTCATGGAAAATTTGTTCCTAGTTAAAATTGGACCTAGGTCCAATTTTTGCATGCAAAATTTGGACCTAGGTCCAATTTATGCAAGCTAAATTTGGACCTAGGACCAAATTTTGCTGCCTAATTTGGACCTATACTGCAAAATTTGTTCCTAGAGATAGGTCCACTTTTTGCAACAAAATTTGGACCTAGGTCTACTTTTGGCAGCAAGACTTGGTCCCAAGTCCAATTTGATCTGATTATAATAAGATTTAGCATTTAATCTAAATAAAGTCAGTACAAGTTATGTAATTATAGGTTATATTATATAGATAATGTTACAATTAATTAAGAGTTTTTATACAAGAGTCACATATCCATGATATGTGACTGTTAGTCTGCCAAATGACACTTGGGACTTCAACACAATCTTCATGATACCATTCTTTGCAGTCTTCGCACTCAATCATTCTACCCTCTTCTGGTTGACGACACTTGCAGTATACTCTGAATTTTATACCAGCAACATATTGTTTTGCTTTCTTTTTTCGCTGCTGACAAGGGAAAGGGGTAATTGTCTTATTTTCAAGACAGTGACAAAGGTGGTCCCTCAATTGATGTTGAATGTAGGTTATTTGTGTTGGGGTTTGTCCACCGCAAAGAGATGTGGCAAAAGCCAATGAAAAAACCCCATAATCACTTGTACCATGTTGTAGTTGAACTGGCTGAAAACGCACAGTTATTTCAGGTTGGTCTGTGAACAGCATTGCTGCAATCTGTGCCTTAGCTCTAAATGATAGTCTAGTACATCGCATAGAGTCAAATATATCAACAGTTGCAACAGGACAGCCAATATTACTAGCAGTGATCCAGTGATTTTCATTGATGTGAAGTACTTGTACAAATTGTTTCCTCTGCACTTCGAATGCCAATGTCATCCCCAATATAGTGGGTTGAAGTCCACCAATGTGTGGATAGGCATCTTTCAGGACTTTCTGTCCAGCAGTGATGAGTGCATCACTCAGCCACCTACCATTGATCAATGAATTTTTGTCTGATGGAAACAATGTTAATTCTTGTATCCAATATATTGTGGGGACATCTTCCTTGTTTGTTAGGTCCACACATTCTATTGATAAAGAGCTAATAGTGAAGTAGAGCATGTAAAGTGTACATACCTTCAGAATTAATAGCTTTCTTCAGAACAATCTGAGCCATAAGTTCCGTTTTCTATGTAGTTTATTGCTTCTTCTGTCAGGTTCCCATCTTCTCTCTGCTGTGACATCGCTTTTTTGACACTTTGAAAACTTCACCAGGTGGCTAAAGCTCTCCATTTAAGTACATACAACATAAGAAGTGATAAATCAATTTGTATGTGTCAAATTCCACTTCTCTTTACCAAGTTATACAGTCTGAGACGCCTGGGTCCAAATATTGCAAGGCGGAATTAATTTGGCAGACTTTTTGTTGCCAAGTTTGGTCCTAGGTCCAAATTTTGCACCCGGACCAAATTTTTTGTGACAGAACATAACATCATCTTTCATGAATCCTGTGTAGTGTTCATACGTATTTTCTCTTTACATTAACTGTCTCTATTAGGATTATTCAAATTAATAAGTTACTTTATTCCCAGTCTGTTTGGCTAGTCATGTCACA
The DNA here is from genome assembly GCA_963965975.1 of Xestospongia bergquistia. Lineage (NCBI taxonomy): Eukaryota > Metazoa > Porifera > Demospongiae > Haplosclerida > Petrosiidae > Xestospongia > Xestospongia bergquistia. The sequence continues at coordinate 4,619,316 of OZ014420.1, read as the reverse complement.
ATAATTTTACCAAAATTTTTAACCCAACATTTTGGCAGCTGTGTGTGAGCCTTTATTGATATTAGGTAGTATAAAATCAGCAAGCCAAACCCCCCCCCCCCCCTCCCCCCCTACTGTTCATGAGCCTCAGTTATATATGTTGAAGTAGACTAACCAATGAAAGTTAATGCTTTTATATAAGCAAAATGGTATAGTTATTATGAATAAATATTCCATAATTATGACATTAAATTGATTTGAAGAACCTTTGTTTCAAACAGTATTAAAGTTCTTGTTATGTAAATCTGATTTAACAGTTTTGTACTACAAAATCACTTATTAAGAAAAGAAATTTCAAAAAATATATGTCTTGTAGAATACAGCTTATAGATTTATAATTATATACTGCATAAGAAGAAGCAAGAATGTGTAACTAAGTAGCATTCAACATTGGATCCCTTAATTGTTGTTCTAAATATTATACTTGATATCTATCTCAGTCATTCCAACAGAATTGACTGACATCCCTTGTACACTTAACAACTGCCTCTTCACTCAAATCTCTTGTTGTCTTCGTCTTATATATCAATTTAATCCAGTTTGTCTGATTGAAAGTCATATACATCTCAATATAATGTACAAGAGTAGTAGTAAATATATAATAAATGCATAAATAAAACTTTCTTTTCCATAATCTAGTCTAAGTACAAGTAAGTCAACCAAATATATGAAGTCGTCATTATTATTTAACCTACGACTTTGATATGGTTAAAAAATAAAGTGAACACTGGTGATTAAAGCAAGAAGCAACATAAGCCAAAAGCATGGTACAATATTACATATCACAGCAAATACCAGAAGACACTTGAGTACCAGCAAAGGTTGTCTTTATAATCAGATTGGATTTAATCCAGAAGAGGTTTGATTTGTGTTAGACTCATCTTATAACTTATAAAAGCTGTGAAAACAACAGTATGAAATCACAAGGAATCCATTTATAATTGTCCATTGCATAAAGTCAATGCATGTTTCAACTAGAGACCAGTATAAGAGAAAGATATAAACTTCACTGGTGAACTATATGGAGTGAAAGCATCTAGAACAGCATCAAGCTAATATAACTGTGGCTATTAGTATCATGACGATGAAACTGGACCAAGAAAAGAAAAAAGTTAAATTGGACTATTTCAAAGAAACACTGGGATTTGATCAAAAATTTCAAGGTTAAGTAGAACATAGATTGAAAAAATGACATGGTTAAATGCAAAGCTAGTGCTTCCAATGTTTCATAATGATCAAATGGTATTTGACCTAATGTAGTGAGAACAAATAGTGGTCCAAACAGGCAAACAGATCCAGCTTTACTTGTCAGCTTAAGAAACAATACAAGAACAAAACCAAGACATATTTAAAAGACAATTACCAATGCAAGGTTGCTGGCTACTGGTTGAAATTGGTGGCAATTAATGTGAGTGACATGCAATACACAAATGATGTCCTATTAAAGATTTTACCAACAGTTATTACAAACTTCCTCCTACACATGACCAGTATGATACACTATATGAAGACCTGTTGTATAAAAGTAGCCAAAGAATGCTGTTTTCACATTTGAAGCAATCAAGGCAGGATACCAAAGATGTCTTACAATAAGGATACTGACATCATGCTGTAATGTACTCTTTATCAACTTCTCCAAACCAATTACCATGCTTAACACAGGTTAGATTTAAGCTTCAATCACATTTAATATTTTTGTTCAAATTATTGACAAAGACACAAGTACTTGTATGTTTATAAAACTTATAACCTGAAGGACATTTAGTCAAGTTGATATTTAGAGTATCTTGAGTGTCTATATATAATATCAAATTGAAATGCAAGCTTAGACTATAGTATTGTAATAAGCTCCTCTGTTGTTATAAGAAAGTAAAAGTCAAGATGATTAGTTCCATTGGTCAGAATTGATTTGGTATTATATTACCAAAAATCCTAATATGAAAGCTGTTAATAAAGTTTTCACATTTAATGTATTGATGACCACATAGTAAAATTATAGTTACCACACATTGCAAGGGATTGTCATAATAGTCTGATGCATTTGCTTCTACTGTAATATTCTGACCAAGAAATAATCTCACAGTGGAAGTTTAGCAAGGCTTGAATTTACATCTAATATAACATTAGAACCAGCAGTAATTGTGAATTGTTTTATTAACACAATTATCAAGATATAATGTTTGATCTTAACAGTTGAAGTAAAATTCAATACTAAAGATACATCATGATCACTATTGACTTGACAAAGTAGCAACTTCTCTTTGAAGTGTATCCAGCTCTTCCAACATTGTTTCTGAAAGTCACTTGTGTCTCTGAATTATTATGTATATTTATTTTAGAAAGATTCCTCGAACCACCACCTAAAATGTCAGTGTTAATGATGAACTGGGTATACCCATTCAGTCTAGAGATACATTCTTCCAAATATAACATATAAGACAGTACCAATATTGTTACAAGCCAATATGTCAGTAAAATTCAAAAACTTGAAGATGTTAAACAAGCTTCATAACTGCTGGTATTTATAAAACAATGCTATCAAATGTGTCATAAAACCACCTCCGTTATTACTTAACAAAATAACAAGTTGATGTACACTATTATCAGGGGAAAGTGGTGGAAGGATATTCCTAAAGAAGTAACAATTTTCAATAACAAATGCAAAGTAATAGGTGCTGGTTAAAAAGGTTACATGAGAACATAATCCAGTATTATCACTAAAGTTTGTTTGAGAAATGCTAAAGCTAGTTTCTAGCAGCTTTCTTTGCATATTTTCCAATTTTCATTGCTACTGCTTTTGGCTAATGATGAAAAAGTGCTACCAGTATATGATTCAATAAAGTATATCTAGACAGTTCTATATCCAAACAATATAAAGGAAGATGGAAAGAATTAATATTGTCAAAATTGTGTTATTGATTCTATTGCTGATATTGTGTTTTCAGATGGACTGTTAAAAATTGTTACTGCAGCTGTTATATAATCTAACCTTAAATCATAGAGAAATGGCTTATAGTAATATTTAGAGGGAACACTAACTTTGAATTTGTTGAATTGATTTTCCAATATTTTTTTAACATAATAAGAAGCCATTCTCACTCACTGATGAGTTTTACAAAGGCTACATGTGTACTTTTATATACCAATAATAGTTTCAGATATGTAGTGTTTCTATTAAAGGAATTAAACTTGTCTACTGCCTGTTCATGGCCTGAACATGACGTAAGAAGTTGAATGCCTTTTTCATGAAATGTTTTATTTAAATGATAATACATATGTATATTGTAGTAAAATATATTGCTACTGTTGCCCTGTTGGCTCCTTTTCATTAGGTATACCACAATCTGGAACAATTATATTAACAAGAAATGGGACAAACTCTAAATCATATACCTCTGGGTTTGTTGTAATGTATGGAGTTGGTTCATTGACATCATCTTCACGATATTGGGTAATATCTGTCGTTTTAATATCACTGAAGCTGATGTCATTTGTCATCAGTTAACTTATTCTGGAGCTTCTTCTTGGTCTTATGCAGAACAAGACTTGTTAGTTTATAAACTACTAGTTATTACTAAATCATAAATATTATCATAGATTGTAGGTTTGGTATTGATTTTAGACCAGCTCTATTTGATGATGTGTCATGTTCTAATAGTCAATATCAAATAATACTTCAATGTACTGTGAGTCGTATTATCAGTAGCTCTTGTACTGATAATAATGACATCTCTGTGACATGCTATAAGTTTTAGAATGATATATGGACTGACATATGGATGGATGATGGATTAATCAACAGCTGGATGGATACACTAATTGATGGATAGTGAATGAATAGACTGTCATAATTATGGATGGATGTCTAACTTTCCTTACAGACTCTACGTACTTGGAACAACCCATATAATAGTATGGTACATCTCACTGGAGGCAACTATATCAGCGAAGGACTGATAGAGGTGTATTGTAATGGACAATGGGGAACAGTTTGTGATGACTCTTTTGGATCATATGAAGCTATAGCAACATGTAAACAATTAGGTTATAATACCTATTATCAATATGAGCATCTGTCCTGGCAGTGAAGATTATAACTGTGGACATGATGAAGATGACACCATTACCTGTTGTAAGTAGATGTTTTAATACAGTTAACCTATAAAGACAATATATTATATAGTCACTGTTGCCATAGTAACAATACATTATTATAGTCACTGTTGTCATAGTGACAATATATTATATAGTCACTGTTGCTATAGTAACATGCTATATTTTAATAGTACTAGCTTACCATCTAATTTGATAATTTAATAGTCATCTTTTCTTTAACCCTGCAGATTCAGTTAGTACTACTGCTAGTAGTAACACCATTAGATCTTGTTCTTGTAAATTGTTTTTTCTTTAATTGATATTATTATAAAATATTTTCTAGACACAATTGACCATACTGGAACTATTGTTGGGGCTACAATTGGATGTGTTATTGGATTTGTGATTATTGTTGTTGTTGTAGTACTGTTTATTAGAGACCAACATAAAAAAGGAAAGATTAATTTACCTGAGAATCCATTCCGTAATGTGAGAAACCCATTCCGTAACATCAGAAATCCATTCCGTAATGTCAGTCGAATTTGGACACCATCAGATCATCCTAGCTCAACTACTTCAAACCATCCTCCCATCTCGTTAGCAAGGCTAGACACACCTCCAACACCTTCAACCACAGTTCAAGAGCCTCCTCCATCCTTTAATCCAACAATACTCGCCCCCTCCTTCTTACAATCCTGCACCTTATCCTCCTACTCTGTCAACAGACAAAGAGAATAAAGAACTTGGTTTTAGGACAAAGGAATCATATGATCCTTCTTGGACCTATCCTCCTCCTCTGTGATGTCTAAATACTCAAATTAATATGATAGTAAATTTTTTACCAACAGTTTTAATGTTCCTTCAAAATATATATTGCTACAATGATGCTTTATATAACAGATAATTTGTTAATCATAATTATATAAACTTCTTGTGGTTTTATTGTCTTTTTTAAAGAAGAGCTGACATTAATGGTGTATAAATTCTAAATTATGTAATGGCTTTTCAATATTATAATCATACAATACTAATCGATGCTGAGACTGCCAGAAAGCACTTACATTAATGATTTTCTTTAGGTAGAATGGAATAGTCTTCTATTAAAAATGAGGTTTAATCATCATCTTAACAGCCTTATTATCTCTACTATACTCATGCAATCTCTTTCTGTTTCAATTCTCTCTATCCTCCTGAACCACCTGCAGCTCCTCATCGTAAGCCATAGTACAAGATTATAGATAATGGAGAACACGTCTTAATGCATTCAATTTTGCAATATCAGTTAATTATTTCTTAAGATTTTTATCATATTATCATCATGTTATCGTGTAACTCATTCAGTAAACTAAATGCTCACTATCTAGATCTGTTGAGGTTAATTTTACAATATTTATTTTTCCTGTAATCTTTATCATCTTCTTATCATGCTGCGTAAACTGAGCATGCTCAGTTTGACAAACAGCTTAGTGGCGCCAATTTTTTAGTCGTAAAGATACTATACTCTAGTTGAATCGATTCATTTCGACAAGACGAAGATAGACGACGTCTGGCAGTGCTAACGAGAACCTGCTGCTAGTGTCTACAGTTAGTCGGATCCAGTCAAGCTATCTTGCCCAGTCTTGCTCATTTTATGAACAGAAAATGTTAGAAATTATGATCAAGACAGCGACGAAAAAACCATATATGCTGGCTCCGATTTTTAGCAGTAAAAGAGAGAGAAGACTGCTTCGGTCAGAGTAATTGTAGATATATGTGAAGCTTTCCTCTTAACCCCTGTAACTATAAAGTAATATTGGCAGCCCTTGGCCTACAGCTAGTTAGGGTATTTAAAAATAGTATTGCGTCTTTTATACGTTATGTGACTGCGTCTCTTGTAGCTAGCTATTTGGTAGTCCAGCTCTTGTAGTAAACATACTAATACTAACGAAACCTCTTCTAACTTTTGCCAGATCCAGATTTATGTATACGTAGCTGCATTGAAGTCATTAGGTCTAGCGTCTTGAATTAGAAAGTTGTGTATAAATAATAATTATTGAATTACATTCATGCATACATATATTATGTATTGTCTTCTATAAATATGACTACATTCATAGAGCCTTGTGGTAGCAAAGTTGCTGTAGTTGTGTGCATAATATGTATTAATATATATAGCTTTTTTGGAGACTGACTTAATGTAATGCCATGTATTCATATAATTATATAGTATGAAAGTCCCTTTTTTCAGTTATGAAGAGCCTTTGACTGTTACTCATTATTACAGCTAGAATAGTAGTGTCATAACTTTGTGAAAACTTTTTTTCGACTGGGAGCCTGATTGATGCATTGAAGGAGTTTTTGTACATTCAGACTACAGTTTTACTAGGAGTAGTTGTGTAATTTTTAGAGAAAACTAAGCTATTGCCAAGCTTATAATATATAACTTGGTTAACTTGCACCCCTTGACATAATAAGCTTGTAGCTATTGTCTAGCTAATTAGGTCTGTCATGTAGCTAAGTACATGAGCTTTGTGGGTCAAAGAGTCTAATTTTAGAACATGCTCAACCTTGTAATGTTATTGTGTCATATTGTTGTATGTTGTGTTAATAGTATCAATTGTATAGCATCAAGGTTGTTAAAATTTATGTCAAGTACTAGAATCAGCATATGTAGTTAGTGTGTCCTTGTAAGTGACCCTTAATTTGGCATTAATTAGGTGATTTCTTATTTAAACTACAAACATTGTGACTTGTAACAACTTGTAGTCCAAAGTCCTGTTGTTGTTCTCTAGTAGCCATTATCTTATTATCAAAGCCACTTCATTGAATGTACTGGCAGTTTGTGACCCAAAATGTATATCCTAAAACTCTTATCAACGCTACTAATCTCTTGTCTTATCAATCCTATAACATGTACACATACACATCCTATGTAACCCTAATCTCTTTGTCTTGTCAATCCTATAACATGTACATATACACATCCTATGTAACCCTGATCTCTTTGTCTTATCAATCCTATAACATGTACGTATACACATACACATCCTATGTAACCCTAATCTCTTTGTCTTGTCAATCCTATAACATGTACATATACACATACACATCATATGTAACCATAATCTCTTTGTCTTGTCAATCCTATAAATTGTACATATACACAACATACACATCCTATGTAACCCTAACTTCTTGTCAATCCTATAAATTGTACTTGTACATCTACACATCCTATATAACCCTAATCTTATCTTGACATATACATTATTATATTAATACATGTGCATCTTGAGATCCATCACATAATGTGCTATAACACAATGTAGTCCAAAGATATATTACATAATTTCATACACCCAATGTCTTATGATCTGGCCACATAATGTACCATAGCACAGTGGCTAACATATGTACACATACCAAATCTTTTGTGATCCAGCCATGTAATGTTTCATAGCCCAGTGATATATATCCCAGTTATATGTAAGGGTTGTAAATTGTATACTAACTATATTTTCAGAGGAAACTAAATTCAGTTACATTTAGTAGGTCTATTTATAACTACTAGAGATCACATGATGACATTAATATAATGATGTAATGTTCTAAAGGTTGTAAATTGTATACTAACTATTTTTTCAGAGCAAACTAAATTCTGTTACATTTAGTAGGTCTATTTATAACTACTAGAGATCATCTAATTATGTTAATATAATGATGTAATTTTCTAAGGGTTGTAAGTTGTATACTAACTATATTTTCAGAGCAAACTAAATTCCGTTACATTTAGTAGGTCTATTTATATCTACTAGAGATCACATGATGACATTAATATTATGTTGTAATGTTCTAAGGGTTGTAAGTTGTATACTAACTATACTTTCAGAGCAAACTGAATTCTATTACATTTAGTAGGTCTATTTATATATACTAGAGATCACATGATGACGTTAATATGATAATATAATGTTCTAAGTGTTGTAAGTTATGTACTAACTATATTTTCAGAGGAAACTAAATTCAGTTACATTTAGTAGGTCTATTTATAACTACTAGAGATCACATGATGACATTAATATAATGATGTGATGTTCTAAAGGTTGTAAGTTTTATACTAACTATTTTTTCAGAGCAAACTAAATTCTGTTACTTTTAGTAGGTCTATTTATAACTACTAGAGATCACCTAATGATGTTAATATAATGATGTAATGTTCTAAGGGTTGTAAGTTGTATACTAACTATATTTTCAGAGCAAAATAAATTCCTTTACATTTAGTAGGTCTATTTATAACTACTAGAGATCACATGATGACGTTAATATAATGATGTAATGTTCTAAGGGTTGTAAGTTGTATACTAACTACATTTTCAGAGCCAACTAAATTTTATATTTAATGATATTCAAGTGTGTCAAGTTAATGCAAGTACCAGCGTTAGTTGTTTTGATGTGGATGTGTCTTTCTCACTCAGCAATAAAACCATTTGTTCATTTTTTAGTTCATTTCCTCTTATTGCTGACTATTGAGACTTTGGATGTGAAGGACAATATGACATTCAAGTGTGTCAAGTTAGTGGCGTTAGTTGATTTGATGTGGGTGTGTCTTTCTCACTCAGCAATAAGAATATTGGTTCATTTTTAGCGCATTTCCTCTTTTTGTTGACTATTGAGACTTTAGATATGAACGACAAATTGATATTCAAGTGTTCAAGTTAATGCAAGTATTAGTGTTAGTTGTTTTGATGTGGTTGTATCTTTCTGGCTCAGCAATAAGACCATTTGTTCATTTTTAGCACATTTCCTCTTATTACTGACTATTGAGACTTTAGATATGAACGACAATGTGATATTAAAGTGTGTCAAGTTAATGCAAGTACTAACATTAGTTGTTTTTATGTGGGTATGTCTTTCTCACCCTGCAATAAAACCATTTGTTCATTTTTTAGTGCTTTTTCTCTTATTGCTGACTATTGAGACTTTGGATGCGAACGACAATATGATATTCAAATGTGTCAAGTTAATGCAAGTACCAGTGTTAGTTGTTTTGATGTGGGTGTGTCTTTCTCACTCAGCAATAAGACCATTTGTTCATTTTTTAGTGCTTTTTCTCTTATTGCTGACTATTGAGACTTTGGATGTGAACGACAAGATGATATTCAAGTTTTTGTCAAGTTAATGCAAGTACTAGTATTAGTTGTTTTGATATGGGTATGTCTTTCTCACCCTGCAATAAGACCATTTGTTCATTTTTTAGTGCATTTTCTCTTATTGCTGACAATTGAGACTTTGGATGTGAACGACAATGATATTCAAATGTGTCCAGTTAATGCAAGTACTAGTATTAGTTGTTTTGATGTGGGTGTGTCTTTCTCATTCAGCAATAAGACCACTTGTTCATTTTTTAGCGCACTTTCTTATTGCTGACTATTGAGACTTTGGATGTGAACGACAATATGATATTAAAGTGTGTCAAGTTAATGCAAGTACTAGCATTAGTTGTTTTTATGTGGGTATGTCTTTCTCACCCTGCAATAAGACCTTTGTACATTTTCTAGTGCATTTCTTATTATTGCCGACTTTTTATACTTGAGATGTGAACGATAATATGATATTCAAGTGTGTCAAGTTAATATAAGTACTTATGTTAGTTGCTTCGATGTGGGTGCGTCTTTCCCGCCCAGCATTTAAGATCATTTGTAGATTTTCTAGTACATTTCTTCTTATGCCCGCTATTGAGACTTTAGATGTGACCTAAAATATGATATTCAAGTGTGTCAAGTTAGTGCAAGTACTAGCGTTTGTTGATTTGATGTGGGTATGTTTTTCTCACCCAGCAATGAGACCATTTGTTCATTTTTTCTTACATTTCCTCTTATTGCTGACTATTGAGACTTTGGATGTTAACGACAATATATGACATTCAAGTGTGTCAAGTTAATGCAAGTACCAGCATTAGTTGTTTAGATGTGGGTATGTCTTTCCCACCCAGCAATAAGACTGTTTGTACATTTTCTAGTACATTTCTTCTCATTGCCAGCTTTTGAGACTTTATATGTGAAGGACAATATGATATTCAAGTGTGTCAAGTTAGTGCAAGTAATAATGTTAGTTAACATTATGATTTTATGTTTGCACATAAGAATGTGAAGCTTGTCACTATGAGGTTAACTTAACTACTGTTTTTAACCCAGTAATAAAATTCATGTAAATGTTTATAATAACCTAAAGGTTTTTTTAGATTTGTATCCAAAATAATCTAGTGTAAAAAATTAAGTAGAAACTTTCCTGGAGACTAGTGACTGCAGTGCTAGTTTCTTGATTATTGTTTATGCTATAACAATTTTATGCTAAAAATTTTGTTTTAAGAAAATATGAAGAGTGATTTTTTAAAAATGTATTAAATAAAGTGTTTAGAAAGGATTTAATTGGCTATCTGTCCTACACATGATGTTGTTACTCTGATGAAGTTAGCAGCACATTCCTCGGGTACTAGAAAACCATGCCTTATTAACTATTTGTGGTTTCAAGTATTTTTGATAGGGTGGAGCTGCAGTTGATTAGATAACTACTCACTGCTGTTAGTAAATGCGTTATAGAAAATTAATAATTATTGTGAGATATGAAATTAATTGATGATTATGAAATGTTCACTTTTAAGTTGTTTCTACTGACTGTATGTGGTCATATGTTTAAAGTACATGTACTCTTTAACAATTTTAAAACTTAAACTTTCTTAATATATACCAAAAACAACAAGAATGCAGCAAAAAATACAAACACCTATCTAATCTTCTAAGTAAAGTGTTAATTAGATAGTAACAAATATAACAAATGGCTATGGAAAATTGAGGACTAGATCCAAAGAACATTATTAACTTTGTTAAGTCTTGCACTGGGTACACTACAAAAAGGGGTTGATACATAATGGACACCAACATTTTTCAACGTGGATTTCTCTTGAAGTAAATGTACCTATGAAAAATTATAACAGATTAATTGAATCATCATTATGATGACCAAGGCATCAAACTACAATTCATATATAATACACAAATAGTATCTACTATACATCAAGAGAATACAAGTTATTTACAAAAGTCATGTACATAACTACAATGGACAAAAAAGTATTACTTTATATGAAGCACAATAACAGTCATCTTTATAACTTACAATATTATTATAGCAAAAGTTGCTATAGTGACTGACACTGCATACCAACCATAATAATTATTATTAACTATATTAAAAAATAATATTATGTTATCAGATTATAAAACATACTTTGACTAATTGTTCCTTCATCATTAATGTTAGTTTTGGACACACTTTGTTGGTTTCCATATTGAGTTACAGTACTGTTGCTTGACTCTATAGAGATAGAAAGCAAATAAATTGACTTGCTGAAGATAGCCAGCATAGTTTAATGAAGTCATTAGATAGCCAAGTACATGTACAATGAAAATAATTACTTGTAATTAGTTCAAACAGACATTGGAGGAGATGTTGGTTCTATTATATGTTAATATAACAAATTATAATATTATTGTTATTCCTATAATTGTTAATAAAGTAATTTCAGTATAATACTTGAATGTTTGTTCTTTAAAATGAAGTTTAATAATAAATCTCACAAGGATATTTAATAAATTATATATTCACCTAATTTTAAGCAATTTGATTAGTCAATTACACACAAGAACAGTAGATGAATTATATATCACTGTTCCATCAGTTATTATAATAATAAACTTACCATTAACAGTGTTATTGCCATCTGTGATAGACTCACTAATACTTTTGTCAGTACCTGTATTGTGAAGATCATAAATACAGTAAGTATACAGTAAGTATGTTTATGTTAATATCTACATTGTAGGATATAAAATAATTTCATTAGTTATTTAATAGTCATTATGTAATCATGTACAGGATAAGTAATATTAACTTACCATCATTTTGCTGCTCAATTGTGTTTTTGTCTGTTTGTGTTACGTCTTCTATAAATTATAACATAAAAATAAATATAGAATATATTGGTATATATATACTATGATTATGTTGACACTAGAGTGGATTAGAAAATTGATAAACTTTAATATACTACATCTAATAACTAAATTTAAACTTAAAATTTTGTAGACAATCAAAAGTATAAAAGAATATATTGTTTTATTAATAAATTAAACCAATTACTAGATACATTATATATTTGAAGTATATGCATTTATCAGCTAAAGTATGTTGGTTGAGTGTAATTGCTAAGTCATCACTATATGTGGAAGATCTATAATGAACCAGTATATTTTAATATCTTACCAGTAGTGGTCAATAGCTCCAATAGATCATCATCACAAATGTCACTACTTCTCTTTGTTTGAGCTACATAAATAATACCATAAAATAACTATGATGATTACTAATTTACAAAGGCAATGATAAGTAATCTATCGCTATTAATCAATTTCTCTTGTTAGCTACCACAAAAACTTGTGTTTTCTAATGTAAAATGCCAGTGTATTTTAAGTGAAGCCATACATACAAGGTTAAACAAAAGTACAATTACTGAGAATATTGTATAAGTACTCACATTCTAAAAACTTCTCTATCTCCATCACAACAAATTTATTTTGGATAGGTGGACTTCCTATTACTTCTAAAATGGTATTCCAAGTAACAGGTTTAGTCATTCTCTCCATCCAAAGTTGTAGTACTTTAGAAAGTTTTTCAACATCACGCTTAATGGAAAATTCTAAAGAGTCAAGTTCTCCAGCTTCAATTCCAAGACGCTCACCAATAGTGTACCACCAACTATAAATCCCTGACATTTGTTCTAGGAGGTCACATTTCTTGGGAGCTTTTTCTAATGAATTAAAAATGATTAAAAAGAAAAACGTAAGGACAGAAAACAGTCTATCTAATGCTCTTAGATATACAAATAAACATGAAAATCAAACCTTTTAGAGTTGAAATATTTGTAGATTGAAGGCGATCTTTTGAGATACTTAGTATCTCATCATGTGATAAAAGTTGTGTTAATAGATCCTAAAATTCAATAAAATTCATATTAGTGAATAGACTGTAGGATAATCATAATATATCAATTAAACTAATTAACTGTGGTCAGATATAAAGATATATAGGCTCATATATCATAATAATAACGACATTTATTAGGTTTAATATAGTACTGTAACTTACCAAAAGATTTTGTCCAGTAAAAAAGCTATAGCCACTGAGATGACTGGCGACATCAGAATAGGTGTATTCTTTGGATGTATTATAACATGACATTATGCTTGGAGCAAAGTCTTTTATATGTTGAAGAAATCTCTCTGAAATAACTTGATTGGCTTTACTATGGGAGAATAAGGCATAGAGAACTGCTGGTGCAAGAGAGATGTATGGCTCATGTGGACAAATGTGTTTGACATTGATTGAACTGTCTTGGACTTTATGATGATCAAATATTTCCTCATTAACTAGCATTCCTTGAGCTACATCATTTACTCTGTAGAGTAATCGTTCAGAAATGGCCTTACTACGAATGTCAGCTAAAGATCCAGAAGGAATGATGTACTCATTGATTTCACATGGACAAAACTGTTTTTGAAGAGAAAGAACCAGTTTTATAACAGAGCAACATACTTTTTGACTTTTAACTCCTTTGTCATTGGAAACAAACACAGTGACACATCTATTATTATCTGTCACTTCTACTAGTACCTCATTGCTATGCTTCCAATAAATACCATTCTTCCAGACTGTACAATGACGATCAAACTGCTGAACAGAAGACTCTATGTCTAATTCACCAGCTTTAAGGGGACAAGGAAGGCAAAATCGATATGCTAGTTGAAGCAAAAGAACGTGAAGGAAGCGAACTGAGAGGAATTGAAATCGCTTAGGGCAATACAAGCACCAACCAAATCCACTTTTGATATGATCATTTAAATCTAAAGGAGGCTCAGCAGTGATAAGAGCTGGAAAGAAAAGAACATCAACATTAGAAACATGATCTGATGAAGACAGGTTGGTAATAATAGTATCCAATGTGTCTGAATCAATAACATGACAAAATTCCATACTTATTAAAAAATCAATAAGCATATTTGTATCATAGATTGGAAATAGCTTTTGTAAATCAGAAACATGGACAATACCAGTGTTACTAGAGGTTGGTATAGGAAGACGCTTGATGTTCTGATTAAAAAGAACACCATTAACTTCAGCAAGGAGGCTTGATTTGTTGATTACAATCCAACTATTGGACACTATTTCTTTTCTCAGAAACAAAACAAGACCTTTGTCACTGAGAATTGACAAGTAGTCAACCAAAACGGTTTCATTTGAAGGAAGAGATGGATCATCAAGAGCTTTAAGGCTTTCAATAAGCTCATTAATGATAATAGCTACTTTCTGTAGTTTTTGGAGGTAGGCATAATGGACATGGCAATAATAACTAATGCTATCAGACTTATCAACAACAGCCTTACAACTTTCACGAAGGTGAACAATGAACTCAGGGAAACCTTTTCCACCTGGACAATGGCACTCCATGGCAACAAAACCTCGATAGTCTTGTTTACGAATGGCATCGTTAACAAAATAATTGACATGTGACTTGAATTCATCATACCTACCAGTAAATTGATCAGCATAGCTTCCAATGACAATCACTTGAGAAGATTTAGTTAAATTTGCACAAACATTTTCAATAAAATTTAACCAGTAATACAACTGCTTCTTGAAGTAGTCAAAACCTTTCGTTGAATCTATCACTATTGTAAAAACTGCAGGACTTGTCAACATAAGATTCTCCAGTACAGCTGCATGACTACTATAATATTCTTGATGACCAGCAAAATCATAAAGAATAATATTACCAACTTCATGACTACGAATATTATGATAGTTAATACCGGCAGTTTCCAATTGCACACCTTTAACACATTGAGAAGGGTTGTAGTGATAATCAGGAGGTTTATTAGCACGATATATAATGCATTGGGCTAATGAACTCTTTCCAGCTGTCTTGTTTCCACAAAAAAACACTTTTCTATACGAATCAACTGGATAGTCTTGACGACTTTTCTCAAAAGGCTCAAACATCTTCAATATTTCAAATCTGTTTGGATCGTTCAGTCGGACTTCTTCTAGTGGTGTATTCTGATGATTATTACGAGCAAGTGGATCGACTTTTCCAGTGTGAAGGAGATATGATATCACATCCACTTTACTGTTTGCACAAGCAAGATGTAATGGAGAGTCCCAATTCTGTAAAGAATAAAAAAGATAATTATTAATACAATCTAATTATACATGTATGATAGATACATAATGTTATATTATCTCATAACAGAGCAACAATGAAAATATACAATAACATTATTTGAATGTTAATTTCCCTTAAAATATGATATTATAAAATCAATAATGTGTTTTATTGGATGTTAAAGCAACATAATACACATTGATAGATATATCAGTGTATTTATATACATAGAAACAAGGACAAGATATTAGTCTGTGCTTGCTTCCTATACGCCTATTGTTTGATTCAAGTGTTATGTTTAAAAGACCATAAGAAATGTAATATTTTTGATTTGGCACATGTATATAACATACTCAAATAACAGTGATGTAGTTTGTTATTTGTGAAATATATAAAGAATTCACTTTTAATCATTTAATGTATGATCTATTGCTATATGCAAATGGTTGACCTCATTCTTGAAGGCAATTCCAGTTTTCTGGTGAAATGAAAACAATTTATTGCAGTGATGTGTCGAAGCATACTTACAGCTCTGCCTATATACCTAATATATGTAGCAACATTGATAGATGGACTACAGTTTGCTAGTATCAATCAAGGCCTATAGGACATAATACATGAGGTAAGACAGTTCAGAGACTCTATGATAGCACTAAGATTGTAATGGAAGGCTTTACAAATTATTTCCTGTGCATGTTACCTGACTCTTTTTTGGCTGTTACTGGTCAAAGAAGTGTTGATGGTGTAAAGGTATATATAAATGTTTTAGATGAGTAATGTGGGGCTACATTTGACATGTTACAGGCAAAAAAACAATTAAGAAATCTAGGATCATGAAAGCAAATACACTTCATATCATCAAAGTAATATCAATAACATTAAAAGGACACGAATGAGGAATTTGAAAAAAATTATCTCTTTTCTCATTTACCAATTGTACTGTGAACAGCTATACTGTTCCTTTAGTAGATCTTTTGTCATTAATTTGGGTTTAGTACTTTCTCAACAGTAAAAGATTTTGGATTATTACTTATTGTATATTTTGTCAAAACATGTAATTATATTCATTGTGCATTGAAACAGAAATGATGTGCAACAGAGTGAATGCAATTCTCATTTCTGTTACTCAAAGTACTTTATTTATGACATAAGTGCATGTACAAGTTGAACATAAGGTTTTATTAATCATTTCTTGCATTGGTCATGTGCCACCAGATTTTTAAAGGTATTGAAGAGCAGAATGTTATGGCTATTATTGATCATAGAAATGCTGATAGTGCAAAAGATATGACACTCTCATCTACTACAGGCTATGACGAGCACTGATGAGTGTGACATTAAAAGTCAAGTAGCACTTCAGTGAAGCTATGTTCTTTTTCTAAACTGTATGTATATAGACTTAGATTTTGCAACGCTTACTATACTCTTCACTAAACCAAAATATGCAAGTGGATAGGACACTCGAAAAAACTCCTTCACCAAGTCACTTATATGTGCAAGTTATTGATCATGTGATAACTATAATTATTCATCAAATAAGCATTGACACCAAGATTGTAGCAGAACAAGGCAAGTTAAATTGCTGCAACTTGAGAATGAAGCATTTTAAAAAAATTCCCATATTAAAAAAATAGTTAATTTCATATTATTGACATAGTAGTAATTTTTTGAGAGTGATAAACTCTACCATATTGATTGTGTTTTGGAACAGACAAACACAATGACAGACAGACTGACAAAGCAATGTAACCTTTGCCCATAGAGTGAGTTATGAGTGTTAATAAGAGGTACATCCCACATTGTGAATATTGTTAGTGATAACCATTAATAATATTAATAATTGTGTCTTTACACTTAAACATACAAATAAACATAACTTATCTTTTTATAATTGATATACTTTAAATTATCAATAGTATTTTATCATAGTAACAGTTGCTATGACAACAACTATGACAATGTCGATGTTGTTCAGTAATATCTATCAATTAATAACTTAGTAAACTAAAATTAGTAAGAAATATGTACTATTATAACAGGCCACACCTTCTGATAGCTGTCAATAACTATTCTTATTAATCCTTTACTAAAATAAAATTTAAAGGACAAATCAACATAGAAATTTCTAATAAGCACAGCCACTCCTTAAATCTTACTTATAGTGATAGGTAATACCAATGTTAATTTTTAGCCTCATAGTCAGGTGTTTAGTGATGAAAAGAATTTCTATACTTTATACTTTATAATATAATTTATCATTTATACTAATAATACATATAAAGGAGACAAGGAATAGTACTATGAAAATGTCAGTCCATGTTACCTTATTTTTACAGGTTTTACACAGTAGGATATTTTTCAAGGAACCAGATATGACCAAATTCTCTATTTGCCCAATAGATCATGTGAACAATGGTTTTATATAAAAATGGTTTGTCCACATGTTAATGTATTTCCACCGGAAGCTGGTAATCTATTCAGAATATATGAAGTTCCTAAGAATGCTATTGCCTAATTATGAGGGAAAAAATGCAGAGTATGTTATAAAATAGTCTTATAAAACTATTGAAGCCACAAACAGACAGGTAAATCACAAGAGTATAGACAAGTTTTAATGTGAACGTGTATATATGTGCAAGGGCTAATAAAGGAAGTGGTTCTTGGTGGAACTTGAATATGATGACGTTTGATGTCATCATCATAGTACAAATTACAAGTTGCACTAAGAAGCACCCTAAACCCAAAAACCTTCTAAACCCCAAAAAATAAACCATGCATTCACACTGTCATTATTAACCTGTATGACACATAGTGATGTCATCATCATAGTACAAGTTATACCAAGAAGTACTCAACAAAGGTCACATAGAACATGATAAATTTTGTGTATTAATTATTCATGACCATTAATTAATTGACCATTAATAAACTTGTAATTTTTGATATAATGACAATAGGCTATGTTCGATATATCAGAGTTTCACTTAGAGGGTGGGGGGCATTTGCCCCCCCTTGCTAGAGTCTTGCCCCCCTTGGAAATTAGGTTAGCCATTTTTTTTCAATTGGATGTAATGAATACAGAACTGAAACTCAACACAAGGAATATACAGCATAAGATAACCATAGGCTAAACACAAGGAGTATGTACAGTTTTTAACCTAAACACCAATAGTCTATGGGTGTTAAATTACTCCTAAATGCCTTATCAGCACCAGTATAACTTGGTCTATAGGTGTTAAGTGTCTTATCAGCACAGAAATATGGTCATCTCATTATGTTATTTGAAAACCACAAATTGTCTGAAAATGTGCCAGAAGCGATCTCAGAGGGTCTAAAATTCAGAAAATTTCTGAGGAAATGGCTCCAGACCACCCTAGAGGACATGCTGTCACGCACAGTCCCTTCGCACCCCTAAATTTTCTCGGTGTATTACTTTGCCCCCCCCCCCCCTTGTCCATTTTTCTAAATGAAACCCTGCATATTATAGGCAAAAATCCAAATTTGATTTTGGACTAGTGTTCTTGGAACATCTTTTGCCAAAAACATGTTATCAAAATATTGGACAGTCTGGATATGAGAGAGGTTGATATCAATATTGAAGATAATATTAAATGTCATACTTCAAAGGGAATAATTCATAAGTAACTATAATATGACTTACTTTATCTGTAACATTTATGTCAGCTTGTCCCACTGTAATTAATAACTTTAGAACATCAACATGTCCCTTCTCTGCTGCATAATGTGCTGGTGTTTTACCTTCCTAGAAAACAAAACAAGAAAATTTATTTAATTACAAAAAGCACAAGAACTATCATACAATAAACTATCTAGTCAATATAACAGTCATCAATACAGATAATCATAACTATTGTATTGTTATGTCAAAACTGACCAATGACAGAGAGACAGAAAGTAAGATATTAAATGGCTCACAATTTACTATAAACATTGCCATTTAATAATAAACTAGATCATTTATGTCACAATCTTATCATAACTACCACACTTGTAATGATTATCAATTCTATTAACATGATATAAATATTCAAACTTGACTTTAGGACTACATTTAAAAGGTATAGGGTTTCTAAGTATTATCATCATTGAGAAAATGTTCTGTTGATGTTTCATTGTAATATATTAAGGAAGAATACAAGTATTTATTGTTGATTATGATAGAATTAAATTTTATCGAATATAATAATATATAGCAATAATAAAAATGGACCACATATTAAGATTAAACATTATAAAAATTGTCTTAAGGTACTATTGTGTGAATTGGTATTGCAGTTGATTTCTCTATTATTGAAAGCTGGAAATTTCAAGTAGTTATCATAGCATAATAGAAAAGAATGTCTCACTACTGGCTGTTCTTCCTACACTCAAGGGTTTAGGCTTTAAGTTTTTTGGAGCAAGTCTAGTAACATAATAAAAGTATAGTATAATGTTGATGATATAACTTCTATTCATAAGAACAGCTTGACATAAATGCACATCATACTAGTGGAACCTCTGTGAATATCAAGATGTTTCCAATGATATGTACTACTATTATAACAGGCCACACCTACTAATACTGACATTGACCATCTTTTGTTAATCCTTTACTAACAAAAATTTTAACAACAAGTCGATGTAGAAATTTCTAACAGCCACACCCATAACATTCTATATCTATTAAATACTGATTTAAGTCTACTAACATGTAATAATCTCTACAAACAATATACACTGACCTTATTACAAATGTTGGGATCTGCATTGGAGTTTAACAGTAGCTGTACGATATCACAGTGACCCCCTTTTGATGCTAAATGTAGAGCTGTTTGATGATCCTAGAGAAAGTACACAAGTATTTATTGTTGATTATAATAGCATTAATTATAGAATATATACCAATAATAAAATGGATCACATATTAAAATTAAACATCACAAAAATTGTCTTAAGATGCTTTTGGATGTATTGGTATTGCAGTTGTTTTCTCTATTATTGAAAGCTGGAAGTTTCAAGTAGTTATCATAAAATAATAGAGAAGTGTTATAATTAATAGTTAAAGAGATTACATTTAAAGTAACACTTTCTGTCTTCAGGTTAAATTACTTAAACTTGATTTTTGAGTAGACATGCTCAGGCTGAATAATTGCGTTGATGGAAAGAGTAAATTAAATATGTTTGTTATGTGCAGTTAAATTTAATTCACCACTTTCAATATTCAAATATATCTATAAAATAATGTATAAAAATAGACATTGACATTGTATACAAACACAGTCCAAAACATAACTGTCTAGTATGTAAAGTATGCTAGTGATAAAAAAACTACAACTACTGGAAATTTATTTATTAATTATTTAAGTTTATTCATAAGAAACAACTGACAATATTACATTAATACAAGTATTAGTATAACAATTGTAACATCTGCTCTGAAAGACATGAGTAATAATTTATTTTTGGATCATGGCTACCATTATTATTAACTACATGATATACAGGACTTGTTTGTTTATTATTATGTAATGTCTTTTAAAATAAGACATAAATTGGGTTATGTAATTCCTATGAACTTCCTTGTTTTGATTTGTATACAATATATCATTACACATGACAAGAAAACACAATAGACAATTAATGTTAAACTAATATGTGGACATGTAGGGTTTTCCTCACACAGTCATATGTTAGATTTAATAACAAATGTGACTTTGATCTCTATCTTTAGTCTGTTCAAGATAAACTAAACTTTATCATTTATGATTAAATTTCTATATACTTAGGTTCTAACTTTGTCTTTCATCTTATTTACTTTCATACTGCTCTAGACATCTTATACACATCTTTTAGTAGTTTTAAATATGTCTACTTTTACATTTTCTAACAACACCTCTTAGTAATAACAAGATAACACCAAGTTTCTACTAGTTTTACAAATCTAATGATACCTCTGTGAATACCAGGATTATTTTAAGGATTACCTGCTATATTGTTAGTCTATAAAAAAAATAGACTTCAAATGTTAGGTCCATAGAATTTAATAATAGAAATGTTCATATCATTTATTGGCTGACATTCACTGACCATGAATATCATTTACCAAAGAAAAGATTATATTAATAAATACAAATCTACTAGTTTACAAATAAAATAATAGTCTTTTGATAAACTTGAATTTGGTAAAAAGTTGTACTAATAGTACAAGGCTATTTGCAAAATAGGCATATTAATTAAAGGTCTGGGATAAGAATGCCTTGTTCAATAACATTGTATGACAATGTCAATAAAGTAAAATGATAGAGAAGTCTCATGGAAAAAAGAAAAGAGATATTAAACTGCCTTCTAGATGAAATAATGAAAACAATGTGGGTGGGGCTAAATCTCTTAAGTGGCTGTAATTGATCTCCTTTGTTATAATGTTATAAAATATATTACTTTAAAAGGTAAACACTAACAAACAACAATAAATTATTATTATTTAATTAGTGTACTAACTTTCTTAGGATGATGAACATTGACATTAGCACCTGATGTAATTGCTTCAGTCACATTTTCTATATTACCATTTTCAGCTGAAGTTAAAAGTAAGTCATCCTATTAAAATAAATAATATATTATAACTGTGACATGTACCCACATATAATTTGGTCATGTTTATAATATATCATAACATGTAAGATCACTATGTCCATGTCATCATATACAAGTAAATATATTGTTATATTTATCATTTACATTTCTAACTTGGTCCATATCTCTTGCTCCAAAAGAGCATAAGATCTTAACAGCGTTATCATGTTTATACCAATGTGCTAAATAAAGTGGACTATGTCCCCACTATAAAATGAAATAAATTGTTTAATAATAACAATAGATTAAAATTGTTAAAATGGACAGATATAGAAATATATATACACACATGGTCCAAAACAATCTTAGAACTGATCATGTTTGTTTCATGTAATAACACATTAATATTTTATACATTATTTTAAATATTAGGTTTATTATATTTTCCAGTTATATTAGTAATTGTTATATATCAAACAACAAATGAGAGCTATTTTGTCCTATCCACAAAAATTTCATTAAAAAGTAATTTCGTGGTGTGAAAAGGTTAACTTAATTGTACTCATTACATTGGCTTTGATCTATATCGTGTCCTAGGTAGTACTACATATATGTACATGTAGTAGAGATAATAAATAAAATATAAATTATACACAATACACACACTGACCTTGTTATAAACATTAGGATCCACATTTGACTGTAGTAGAAATTGGACTATCTCAGTGTGACCTTTAACTGAAGCTAAATGTAAAGCTGTGTTATCATCCTAATAATAAAACAACAAAGAATGTGAATGAAAATATGACTACTATAATTTTTAAAATACTACAGTAACAGAATATAACTAAGTCTGGTAATCAGTTACAGTATATAGTGAAGATATCACAGCAATGTTTAACATCATACTATAGAGTTAGTAACAGTTTAAAAATATATGTGTACAAAGATGAAGTAGTGACTTTGTCAATATCAGAATTAGTCATCTATTACAGCAATAGAACAAGATTGTTTATTGAGGTATCTAGATATAGTAAGTTCATATCATAGAAGTCAAATTATATATTAAACTGTGAATTCTTATTATGTACTGTGACTTTGAGTATCATACTTTGGTTTTTAATTGTTAGTATTTATACACAAACTATTTCAATGTTCTAGTGTTTTCATCATTATATGATTCCTATATTACAATGTTATGACATATACAGTATAGCTCCTTAGCGTTTGAATATTTCATGATATATCTGACTTCTCATGAAAATGTTTAAATAAACTTATAATTGTCAAATTAATGAGTTATCCTTTACTAGAAACAATCATTTATTATTATAATAAGATATAACTTACAAAATATTGATCTTTAAAATTCACATTAGCATTCTTCTTTAAAGATTCTTTCACTATATCTAATAGTCCATATGCAGCAGCTTCTATCATAATTTCATTCTAAGAAATCACAATAAGTAAATACAGATAATGTACATTATAATAAATACAATAGTATATATTAGGAATACATATGTACATAAATGTCACATGATACAGATTTTATCAACCAGAAGCTCCATTATTAACTATATATAAAGTACATGATCATGTACAGTGTTACATGACTATATCCTACATATGAAAGTATACTTTATTTATCTGAAATGATTTCAAGACATTCACAAATAAATAGATAAAGATCTCCTTTATGATAGAAGATTTACAGTGCTATCATAGAGTTAGCTAGTCAAAGACAATTTAGTCATTGTTTAGAAATACATTCAGTCCAATTCAATCTCCTTTTTTAAAAGTCTTACAAACCAATTAACACAAAAAACAAAGACTAAATAGAAGCTTGGCAAATATGAAATGCTAAAATCAACTTGCTAAGTCATTTTACAACCTGTTGAGTGTGTGTTAATCAGTCTATTGAATTTCAGTAGTCATTAATAAACATTCCTGTGGTTACATGTTCTGAAAAACCAATTAATTCCATACCAAAACATGACAAACATTTACTTAGTACTAAAATACTCAGCATTATATGTTGACTTTAATTAATGTAATTATAAATGTTATATGAAGTCAATTGATAACACTGTTGTATCTTATAATATTATATGACATGTTTTAAACTAATGATTTAATGATAGGTATTCACTATATAAACTAATATTAATAGAAAGATAGTGTGGACGTAAACAGAATATAGGTATATAACAATTATATTAGTAAATGTCATAATGAATTATCCATTAAATGTATTGTTATGTGTATAAGAATTTGAGCAATAAATAGGACACATTTAATGTAAGTATGTATATGTACATAATATCAATGTAACAGAAAAATGGTTGAGTTATACTAATTATTGACCTCAACTATATACTACATCTATACACTTACATAATCAGGAGTAGCACCTGCATTTTCTAAGAACTCTACTATTGCCTTATGACCATTGATATATGCTTCAGTATGAGGTGTTGTACCCTATATATGAAGAAAGACATTTTAATATATGAAATAAAATCCAATTACATATATTGTGTATACATAATACAAACTATTACTTTACATTGACATGTATCGTTAATTAAGACATTATTATCACACAATATAATTGATTTCATTCAATTAAATTATAAGACAATACTACATGTAAAGATCATGTATGCTATTAATTGTGGATACTAATTTAATAACTTTAATAAATAGAATAATAATTAATAAATTGCGCAAATGTTGAAGTTGTTAATTAGTATTTAGGGTGTGGTTAAAATGAATTAATACTCATTAAATAATTTAATTGAATTAATTACTTAAGTTAGTAGACACAAATAATAACAGTAGATTATAAGATAAATTAATAGGATCTTACCCCAAAATGACAACTCAAGTTTCCCCCTCTATGAAGGGCTTGCTTGACTTTCTCTAAATGTCCATCTTTAGCAGACTCCCAAAGTTCATAGTTCTATATAATAATAAACTATACTAACTAATAATAAACAGTTTAATTAAGTTTATTTACATAATATATCTACAACTATACTAGAACAATATGTGAATATTAATAACATTAACATTTATTTAAATTATAGTCACTTTAAATGTTGCCTTCAAATAATACCAACAGTGCAGCATTTACACAATGAAATACAATAGTTCCATTTAAATAAAGAATGCATCTAGAGTCCCAGTAGAAAATTCAATACTTCAATATGAAATTAATACTATACTCTAGACTCTAAACACTAAATCTAGGAACCTAAATGTATTGATTTCACATTAAAGTATGTGGCTTTTTTCTCTGGACTAAATTAACTAGACAATAAAGGATACTATTATTATTAACAATACCAGTCACTACTAATTTAAATACATAATCATAATTATTTATAATACTAGAATAATAAAAGTCACTTTAAAAAAGAAAGGAGATATAGAGATGGCAGTGCCAAAAATTTACTAAAAAAATTATTAAAGTGAGTATATAAACACATAGTGACATGTTCATAGAATGATAGTAGAATACAACTATTCTTTATATAACTAATAGTATTTACATGTGATAATGAACATAATCAGTTATAAATCTTAATAGTGTGAATAAATACTACAGACAATCAAATGAAATATCACTCAACTATATATCTATAGTATATTATCACTTCATGAATAATTTAAGTTATAAACAAACTGTGTACATGTTAGTATGAGGAAAAGAACAATTTGGTTGTTTAACTAGTTCTCATTTTGTCTAGTTATATAAAGACTCAATTAGTCAACTTTAACAGCTGCTATATGAATGTAATATTTGATTGAATGTGATAGTCATTTTCCTTGCCATATCTCTACATATTAAACACTACTCTACTTAATAATAATATATAATGTATTGATTGTACACTAACACATGTAGTATACTGGATTAGTTAATAATATACTTACAATTCTCTCCTGCTCTTCTTCTGAAAGTTGAGCTGCCATTACCAGGAGAGGGTTGGTACTAATAACTTGATCTCTAATAGAACATCAGATATCAATGTACATATACCAGTTATACTATAATGTACATATATCAGTTATACTATAATGCAGTTATACTATAATGTATTACATATATCACTATATAAAAAGCACTGTGTCATTTCAATCAAGACCTTGGTTACTATAGTTTCATCAATATGATGTAAGTCTAATACTAAGTTACCACAAAACCAATCCAGTCAACCTCAATATGTATAAAGCTGTCATAATGTAGTATATGTATCTGTTGTTCATTATTTGAAAGGGGCCATGAACAAGAGATTAATACTATTTCAACTGAACTAATCAATATACTAGTTACTATCATTGTAACTGCTGAAAAGACTGTCTTGTTACCAGATATAACTAAAAATACACTAAGTTATGTAAAGAGACGTACTTCCTCTCTATAGTCTCCACTATAATGATGTTTATAGGAAGTAACATATCTCGTGTATGTATGTAGTCAACAAGTAAACATTGTAATACCGCAGGTGTTAATATGATCTATAACTCATATTATCTACATAAAGTACTACTAATTAACTTGTACTTTATATTACTTACCAACTAAGTCACTGGTGACTCTTAGCAGCACAGTACTAGAAAACCACGCCTTATTAAATTTTGTGGTTTCAAGTATTTTGGATAGGGTGGAGCTGCAGTTGCTGCATACAGAAAACTTACAACAACATCGTGTGTAGGATAGAACATTCCATCGGTTTAGTTAATATAATATAAATGATAGCCAATTAAATCCTTTCTAAACACTTTGTTTAATAATTTTTTTAAAAATCACTTTTCATATTCTCTTAAAAACAAAATTTTTAGCATAAAATTGTTATAGTATAAACAATAATAAAAAAATAGCATTGCAGTCACTAGTCTCCAGGAAAGTTTCTCCTTAATTTCTTACACTAGATTGTTTTGGATACAAATCTAAAAAAACTTTAGGTTATTATAAACATTTACATGAATTATATTGCTGAGTTAAAAACAGTAGTTTAAGTTAATTTCACAGTGACAAGCTTTACATTCTTATGTGCAAATATAAAATCATAATGTTAACTAATGTTAGTACTTGAATACACATGAATATCATACTGTCGTTCACATCTAAAGTCTCAATAGTCAGCAATAAGAAGAAATGTACTAGAAAATGTACAAATGGTCTTATTGCTGGGCAAGGAAGACACACCCACATCAAAACAACTAACGTTAGTACTTGCACTAACTTAACACACTTAAATATCACATTGTCATTCACATCTAAAGTCTCAATAGTCAGCAATAAGAAGAAATGTACTAGAAAATGTACAAATGGTCATATTGCTGGGCAAGGAAGACACACCCACATCAAAACAACTAACTCTAATACTTGCACTAACTTAACACACTTGAATATCACATTGTCATTCACATCTAAAGTCTCAATAGTCAGCAATAAGAAGAAATGTACTAGAAAATGTACAAATGGTCATATTGCTGGGCAAGGAAGACACACCCACATCAAAACAACTAACTCTAATACTTGCACTAACTTAACACATTTGAATATCATATTGTCATTCACATCCAATGACTTGGCACTAAAATGATATTACCCATTGATGATACTTTTACTGTGTTGTCATTGGATAACGAAAAGCTTAACTTAAAAGATATAAAGAATTGACAAACAGTGAAACATTCATTTCATCTAAGGTACAGTCCATCTCAATTGTGTAATCATTAATGATACACTCAAATAAATGTAGACAGTATACTTTTTATAAATATGTTGAAGACAATTAGTAAAAACAAATTTGAAACCTATTATACAGTCAGTAATTGAAACAATCAAATATGTCATGTTTGAACGATACTCTATTGCAAAGGATTTGGGCTATGTTGAAGTCATAAACAGTGTAGACTTACAAATTTGCATGACAAAAAAACATGTCCAAATTTGACAGAGTGAATCCATGTTTTTACATGAAAGTAAGTTATAATGAAGTCTTGAGTATGTACTAAATACAACAGAGATCTACTGGAGACCAACGATATGGAGAGATATTCCTGATAATTTGTCCTATTTTCGAAGAGGGTATGGTACTAGTAAGTGAAAAACTAATAAAACACATGGACTATCATCACTTTATCTATTACAGTTTAGCCAACATGAGAATAAGGATATATTAGTATATATATTTGTGATAAGATAAGTGATAAGACTAATGAATTTATTCAAACTTTCATATATATTTACATGTGTTACTGCACATGATTGAGATAACTTACAAGAAAGCAGTTACTACATGGAGGACAACAGTAATGAAGGAAATCAGATATAACAATTGGAAAATTAATGTAGTGAAGGTTGGTAAAAATTTTAATTAAAAATGGGTACCCTAACATATTTAATCATAAGGACACATGCCCTGACATCTACAGAAATGTATATATATGTAAGGTATGTGAAAAGCATAGCTAAGAATTATTAGTCAATTAAATTTAACAGTATGTGGCAAGTTATCTCAGAATACTATATGATGAGGAGGATTTTGAGTTAGAGACTGTTTATTATTACATGTTGACATTATTTATAAAAATAGCTGACAACTTACAAGAAATGGATCCTTAAAATAAGGTATGCTGTTCATGAAATGAGTACACTCAATATACAATATACATTAATACATTTTCTGTTAATAACTAGCTGTTCAGTAGCAGAAGTGCATATGGACAATGTTCCACCAGATTACATAGAAACCATCAAAACTTGTCAACTCAGGTACACTATAAACTACACAATTACTGAATGATTGTAATTTCAATCTTTGTTAACTTTAGGTTGTGATGGAGACAATGAAGTTAATTATATAATGGATCGTAAGCATACTGTTCTATAAATTCTGTGTTGATTGATATTTAGCAGATTTAGAGGACAATGACATACTACTTCCATCATTTACATCTGAACCAGTAATAGATAAGAATGATATATTTGTACTGAACAAAAATGGGGACAAGGAGTTTTACCTTAAAAGTTATCCAAACTTTAGACATGACAAATCAGATCAGTATGTTATTCATATATGTGAATACTATAGATAATATTCTATCATTGTATCATTGACTGCATATTTACAAGAGGGTTCATTAGAACAATAATCAAAGCAAATGAAGTATGTTTACAAATATCATTTTAAAAATCATGTTTTTATGATACAAAATAGCACACAATCAGACAATTATTAAATGGAGAATGTTATTGTGGTAACTTAAACCACTGAATTCACAGAATACATTTGAAAATAAATCTATATATCTCTAACAACAGCAAGCAAGTTTAAATAGAAAACTCAACAAAGAAAGGTGTAACTAAAAAGTAACACATAACATAAAAGAAAGAGTATTAACACAACTAACATTGTCACCTATTACAAAAGAAACATAGTAACCACCTATTAACAAATACACAGTAAATCAAACCTAACAAAAGATACAATTATACACAATAAGTAAATGCTAAGTAGAATACAATTACAAAGTTATAGTAACTTTGTTAAAGTAAAGTATGTGGATGATGGTTGGTCAATTAACTTTGATGATATGGTGAGAATATCAGTCTAACAAACAATTATTCCATATAGCTTCATGTTGCTAATGGAAATTAATTACTATTTACTTGCTTTGGTGAGTGATTGTCTATATTTAAGTGAATTTATGAAATCAATCGTCTGGCCAGAGGTAATTCCAAATAATAGTTGTAAACCATAACCTCATTGAATTATACTTATAGATTCTCACTTTGTTAATAATGGAGAAATTTCAATTTTCATAAGAAAAGGCAGTTAACTGCCTCCTACAAGGACAACTTCCCTGTATCCAAACACAAACTTCTTGATTAAACTTGAACTCTATTGTAGTGATAGAAAAGACATATTAATTGCTGTATTTTAATATGAATCTGCTACTCATATAGATCAAATTTGTACTGAAATCCTTGAAAGAAAGTCAGAAATTTGAATATTAATTGGAAACCCTGAAGTTATATTCGACTTACAAACCAATCTTAAGCCAATAAGAGTCTCATATCCTATAAAATAAGTACTTGTTGCACAATCAATAATGCTTTGAGCAAAGTATACTACACTAATGTTTGCTATTGCTGTCTAAGCATCAAGACAGTGATATGAGTGTTTTTTCTTCTGATGATGAATTATAAATTGTTATATTACTAAAACCTACTGACATTGATTTATTTGATATTGCAAATGACAATATTGTACAGCAAAAAACACAGGGTTAAAACTACCCACAATGGTTGTATCAACTACAATACAAATTGGTTATATTAACTTACATGTACTTGAAGTGACACTCCTGGGTAACTTTAACCAAAATGGGTCAATGTAACTAAGTTGGTTGAAGCTACCATGTTGACTGACTGTTACTATAACTAGTTTAGGTAGTTTCACACCAAAATAACAATGTAATCTAGTTATTAAAACATATTGGTAAAGGGAAAAATAATAATTTACATAACATAGTGTTTTAGATAAATATAAGTCAAATCATCTGTTAGTTTATGACCATGATAAACATTATAATCAAATAAATCAGATATTAATGACTGGCATGAAGAAACAGAAATGATATAGACATGATAATGGCTATCAAAATAAAGTACATTACATGATGAAACCAAAAAAAGAAGCATGTCACCACCAATGACCATACAATACTTCATTAATTTAAATGACAAAATAAAAGTACCTGTCATAAGATAGGCATTGTTGTTTTGGTACATAATGCCATTTTTACATACCCATGTTGGTATAAAAATTTGCAATCCAAGCTTACATTTGGTACAAACTAATTAAACAGTCATAAATATTTTAGGCTCATCTTTTACTCGATTTAAGTCATTTCCACTTCTAGCTACCTGGACCACATTCAAGAGGAGTATGTAAAAGTGCGTCTGCTGCTAATTCATAACACATCCATCTTTGATGATAATTAGCCAAACCTAAAGAAATGTTCTCATAATTAGATAGGTGAGAGGCCTTTTTGAAAAAAATAAGCTTTGCTTCATGACAAAAGGTCCAGGTTCGCACCATAGGACCTATCATTACCATTTGAGCAGGATAATGCAATAGGAAATGCATTTAGGTATACAAATGCCATAAAAGTTTACAAAGAAAAGATGATCCTCTCTAATTAGAAGCTTCAATGATGAACAGAGGCCTGAGGGCAAAGGACAATGTCAATTATCTTCCTTAGCACAACAAGAAAGATGACCAGTCTTCTTCGCTTTCATGTTTTATTGGTTGGCAATGATTTATCTGATATTACATAAAACAATGTTTTAATGTCACTTGGCAATACTAAGCTGTCCATAATAGGGCTGATAGACATAATAGACAACACAACGTGTATCATCCAAGGTAAAGTAACTTATTGACAAATATTTCATTTGTGAATTATAAACTTCTTCGTACATATTCCAACAAAAACATTGACCTTCAGACATCTTTTCAGTGCATCCTCATATCCTAAATAATATAAATTTCCTTGTAGCAGTGTCATGTGGTGATGAGACAGGCTTCTGTAGCAAATAAGGAATGTACATTAACTGCAGCAACACATACCACAGTTTTAAGATCCGCCTACAGGAATGTGCTGCTGCACGAATGTGCTATTAACTTCAACAGAGTCAATGTCATGTGGTGATGAGACATTAATTAGGCTTTTGCAGCAGCACATTCAAAAAAGGTAACTGCAGCAACACATACCGCGGTTTTAAGATCTACCTTCAGGATTGTGCTGCTAACTTCAACAGAGTTGTGTGTAATGTATTATTCTAAGTTGACTCATTTGTGTGTACATAACCATAAGTGTTAATATTGTTAATTATGTGATCATAATTAAAAGTGTTAATATGTTAATTATGTAATGATTACTTCTAGAACATTCTGTTCTGTGATTTTGTGTAAAAATTCCTAATTGTGTATATATTCAAAGAGTTCTTATTGAAACATACCATTGTTGAACTGAGACTTGAACTTTAACTTGTAGATTTACCCATGGAGTGGGATGGCTACTTTCGACTTACCCCTTCTAGAGATTAATGTTGAAGAGTTCCCCAGGGCATGGAGTCGATTCGAACTTGTATCTGCTGCAAAGGAATGGAATACCGAGAAACAAGCATTGATCTTGCCGACACTATTGGGAGGGAAACTAGTAGATTACTATGTCAACCTGGACGCAACCACTAAAGCCTACTGAAGGCGGCGCTTATGAAGAAAGCTGACCTGACTCAAGACCAACTAACAGTGGGGAAGCTGTTCATCTCTCGTTGCCATCGCTCAGGTGAAAAAGCTGCAGATTTCGCCGATCATTTGAAGAAGTTATTCAAACAGGCTTACCAGACGAGGATTTGGCCTCTGGTATTTTGCTGCAACGTTTGCTAACAGGATTGGTGCCCCTCCCCGGTAAGCCAGCAAATATTGTTGCGCAGGCAGCCTACAACCTTCAAGCAAGCAGTTCAGAACGCGAAGAATGCGCTAAACTTCGAAACGAAACCCACCGAACCAGCGACAAAGGACATCAAGGTGATCAATAAGCCGCACGCTATGGAAGAACCAAAGCTGGCCATTCAATTACAACAGGCCCTACATCAGATGACAAAGTGTCTAGAGGCCCTCAAAACGGGATTGCAGCCCACTGGTGTTGACCAAACTGCCCATGATCCTTGTAGGAAAAGCACATACTAAGATCCTGTTAGATACTGGAGCTGCTGTCTCTGTCGCACGATACGAGTTCTTATCAGAGCTGTACTGTCAAAAATTGACCAATTCACCAGGAGCTGTGGGTGCCAATAGTATGCCACTAGATGTTGTCGGAAGAGCAAAATTGCAGTGTCCCTGGGATCATTTATCACCGAGGAAGAGTTCATTGTCATTCGCAACCTAACAGTAGATTGTGCAGATTTTTTGAAGGAGAATGTGCTGTCATAGACTGCCGAAGTAGCATTCTCTCAATTGGGAATGCCATGTTCCAATGTTTATAGGCCACCAACAAGCAAAAATTGATAGTCTGGTCGTTATAGCCCCTGTTGACATGAAAATACCTGGACGCATGATACAATTGATACAGGGGAAACTAAAGAAAGAGTATAGCAGTTTTTGTGAGGTACTAGTTGAGCCAATGAGTGGTGCCCCTCCCACGAATCTGTGTATTGGAAGGACGTTGAGTCCAGTTATGTCGAAAAAGGAGGTCATTCTACAGGTGATGAATGTCAGCCCCACACCAATAACCATCAACAAAGGTATGAAGCTTGGAGAGACAACCCCCAGACACAATGTGATGCTGGTGGATGATGTGATGCTGATAAATGATGTGGTAGCTATACAAACCAAACAGACTGATCACAAGCCCTGGAATTTAACTTTGACTGTTCCGACTTGACATTTTCAGAAGAGACACAGCTCCAAAATCGTTTGACCCAATTTGCCGATTTATTTGCACCTAAAGGAGGACCAATTGGTCGAACACTGGCTGTCAAGCACTCAATCCCGACTGAAGGACCACCTGTGCGACAACCATTACGAAAGATTCCTGAGGCACTCAAGGGTGTGGTTGATGCGGAAGTCACAAGGATGCTTGATCATCGCCTGTAGTGATGATAAAGAAAAAAGATGGCTCCTGGTAGTTCTGAGTGGACTACCGGAAACTCAATTCTGTCACCCATCAGGATGCCTACCAACTCCCAAGGATAGACATCTGCCCCTCTTGATTCTCTTGTTGGTGCCACCTACTTCACCACACTGGACCTCACCTCTGGCTACTGGCAGGTGGAAGTCGAAAGAGCAAGACAAGAAAAAAACTGCTTTTTCGATTCCCAAAGGCCATTTGGAATTTAACATAATGCCATTTGGCCTTACTAATGCACCTGCCATGTTCCAGCACCTAATGAAGTGTGTTCTTGCTGGACAAATTGAGAAACAGTGCCTGATATATATGGACAACATTGTGGTATTTAGCAAATCCTTTAAAGAGCATATTGAAAGGTTGACGAATGTCTTTCAAGTACTGCGTCAAGCAGGCCTAATGTTAAAGCTCAACAAGAATCAGTTTGCTCAAAGGGAAGTCAAGTACCTTAGACACATAGTATCTACTGCAGGTGTTCACCCAGATCCTGCAAAGACCGAGGCAGTGTCTATATATCCAATTCCAAACAATGCAAAGGAGCTCAGGCAGTTTTTAGGACTAGCAAACTACTACCGCCGGTTTGTAGTTGATTATTCCAAGATTGCAGAACCACTACATAAGCTTCTGACAAAGGAAAATGGCTTCCGCTGGGATTCAAAATGCCAAAATGTTTTCGATGAGCTCAAACACAGACTGGTGAGCCCACCCATCCTTGCATTCCCAGATTTCAGCCAGGAATTTGTATTGTATACTGATGCATTGGATTCAGTTATAGGGGGAGTCCTGAGCCAGAATCAGGACGGCAAAGAACGAGTGATAGTGTACTGGAGCAGACAACTGAAAAAGGCTGAACGAAACTACTCTACAATTGAGAAGGAAGCACTCGCTGCAGTAGCAGCTATCCAGGAGTCCTACCTGTATGGCTTTGACTTTAAGCTGGTTACTGACCATAATCCTCTGACATCTCTGAAAGACATCGGAGGACATCTCTCAAGGTGGACAATTTTCCTGCAACAATTCAATTTTCAGTTCGAGTACAAACCAGGGAGAAGTCATGGTAATGCTGATACCATGTCCAGGCGACCCTCTACCGTGAACGTACTTGCTGCAATACATCAATTGGATATAGATCCAGACAATATGAGAAGGACCCAGCTTGCTGACGAACAGCTTGCACCAGTGATCAAAGCACTTGAGGAAGGGAAGCCACTACCTGCAGGTTCAGTCCCCAGACTACATAGAACCTTCATCCAAAATGGAGTTTTGTGCCGGAAATTTAAATCCTCCTCCTCCTTCTCAATGCCAAAAACACAACTAGTGATCCCCAGTCATATCAAAGCAACAGTCTTACAACAGCTTCATCAAAATGCAGGACATCACGGCTTACATAAAACAACGGAGAGTATGAAAGAGCGATTCTACTGGCCAGGATATGAGCTGGATATTAAGAAATGGGTACGAGAATGCCAGCAATGTCAGCAACGTAATGCTCCACAACCTAAACCGCAAGCACCACTTGGAACTATTAAGGCCACCCGTCCATTTGAAAAGATATCTTAGGATATTATGGGACCTTTACCCACCTCTTCAAAAAGAAAGAGGTACATCTTAGTTGTGACTGATATTTTCAGCAAGTGGGTTGAAGCCTTTGCCCTTCAGTTAACAGATACAGAAACATTGGCTACAGTGCTGGTTAATGAAATTATTTGTCGATAGGGAGTACCTTCAAGCCTCCATAGTGACCAAGGAGCAAACTTAACAAGGCAAGTTGTTTCACCTCTCTACAAACATCTAGGAATTGAGCATACACAAACAACAGCATATAACCTGCAAGGAAATGGAAAAGTGGAATGCTTCAATTGTACCTTGGAGGCAATGCTAGCCAAGTTAGTGAAGGAGAACCAAAAAGATTGGGATCTGCATATCCCTAAGGTGTTATTTGCGTACAGAACTGCCCTCCATGAGTCTTCTGGTTATTCTCCTTATCGAGTTAATTTTGGACGATCACCAAACCTTCCAGTAGATGTAATGCTAGGCAGGGTTCCCTTACCAGGAGAAGGGGAGGAGAAAGAAATTCCTGAGTTTGTAGAAGATGTGAACCATTCACTAAAAGGACTATATGATGATGTGAGACGGAAACTGAAAGAAGTTAAACAAAAGAGCAAATCAAAATATGATGAGAAAGTCACTGGCCGCAACCTCACTGTAGGGGACAGAGTTTGGCTCTATGTTCCTGCTGTGAAGCAGGGAAGAACTAGGAAACTGCCTTCGTTGTGGAGCGGCCCTTACACTGTAATTAACAGGGTTGGTGCTGTGATCTACTGGATACAGTTGATTGGATCTCCAAAGAGATTGGTAGTGCATAGGAACAGACTAAAGTTCTGCTATGGTGAGCCACAGGTCAAAGCCAGCAACAAGCAACCTACACCTGCCCCACGAAACAGAGGAAGTGAAGCAGCTTACCCTAGCCCAACTTCTCCACCAGCCACCCCAGCGTCAAAGCCAACATACGCAGAAGTCATTGCAAATCAACAAGAAACTCGATCATCTGGAGGATATACAATCTCATCAGACGAACTACCAATTGGGACAGGAAGACCACAACGTAATCACAGACCCCCAGTGCGTTATGAAGATTATATTACTCATTATATATATATACTCGTTCATTTCCTTCATTAGGTAAGTGTCTTTATACTTTCACATAATCTTTATGGTCATTATATCCATGGCCAATCCGTTCATGGACATGTTGATACTAACATGGGAGAAATAAACAAGAACATAATCAAAGAAAAAGTATATTATAATCAATGACATCATTATTGCATCATTATAATTAAAATTAGGAGGACATGTGTGGACTATTACCAGATAC
Organism: Xestospongia bergquistia; assembly: GCA_963965975.1. Lineage (NCBI taxonomy): Eukaryota > Metazoa > Porifera > Demospongiae > Haplosclerida > Petrosiidae > Xestospongia > Xestospongia bergquistia. The sequence goes on along the minus strand of OZ014420.1, from coordinate 4,582,756 downwards.
TGATAAACAGACATTGACTGAAACATTTAAAAATACATTATAAGAAAACATTACTGCTTTATAAGCAGAGGTAACATAATTCATCCATTCATTTATTCATCGACAGAGGGAAGAAGGTCTAACTAACATTGGAGTTGGAGGTCAAAATGAGAGACAAGGTAACATAAATACACCACACACACACACACTTACAAAAAACATTTTTTAGTTTATATTGGAGTAATCACAGATACAAGGATTAAAACATATATGAAGAATTGACTTTACTCTCTCTTCATACTTAGAACATGTTAGTATTGACATATTAATTATTAATATGATTTCATTAATTGTTTGTTTGTCTGGATGTATAGAGTATCCCTACTTGTGATTATGTAGTTAAGAGGAAGTTATTATTAGAAAGAACTATGGCAATGGAATTTTATGATCCAGACATCACAGTCTAGTTTATACTGGTTAGAATTCTATTTAAACTAATGAACTCATTTTATTGTCTTACAGACTTAGGTTTGTCATTTACTGATCAATGTTCTATTTTATGGACATGAGTGTAGTCTTCTTTCACTGGAAATCTTACTGTTTTATTAACATATCTAGCAGCAAACAATTTTGAATTATCAGCTGTTATCACTTACATCACAGGTGAGTCATGTGACTTGGAAGTAGATTTCCATTTACTGTGTGGGATAGATTTTTTTCTCTTATAAAAAATGATATCAGCAAAAGAAATTTGGGCAAGAAAACACTGGTTGATAATACTTTCCTAATTTAAATTGTAAAATGTACAAAAATAATGAAAAATGCTATTTTAAATAATGCATAACTCATTAGAAATTAACACCCACACACTAGCTATGCCACATCAATAATGTAATATCTTTACGAAAACATCGTAAAGGTTGCACATTAGCCTCTTCTTTTTCCTCTTTCGTAAGTAACTTAAGATGTCCGTTACCAATACTGGCTACAAGAGACAACTCAGTTCCTATATTAGGTACAAAACATGGATTAGTAACTTGTGATGATACTGATAAGCATCTCTTCAACGGACTCGACAAAGTCCTGTCTTTTGATTCCACTATAGGTACCTCAGCACACACACAGGCTTTGATTTGTTCTGGTAAAAGGAGAAGGGAATGAACCTCACCCTCATGCCATGAAAACTGAGTGATAAGTCCAAATGATATGGAATCAAAAATGGCCACAATACCACTAACAGTACCAACATAGAGTCTTCTGCCTTGTGCTAACAATGAGGTCACTTGTTGAGATCGGTCAATACCTGATAACGATTTCAATTTTTCAGTACAATTTATACCACCACATTGTTTCCTACTGCGGACATCAAAACACATAATTCCACCTTTGCTTCGATAAGAGATCCACAAATAATCTTGTTTCCCTCCTCCAACATCCTCTTCAAAGCTGCACCATACAATATGTGAACACACATTCATATGATGACTATATGGTTTAATACTGTAGTAACTTTTAATCCACTTTCCATCCTTCCTCTCCAGTAGCAGTAATGTATTATTATTTATTGTTCCCCATACCTGTATTTGACCATCGACAACTACCTTTACTAAATCATAGACTGGACCACTTCCTTCTTGGTCATCAATTGATATACACTGTTGTTTTATCAAACTAAGAGGTTTACCTACTAATCGATCATAGAGAGACCAAATCTCTGAGCTTGTCAAACTAGCTAACACACATTCTTCTTCTTTGATATGTAGGATCTTTAATACTGCAGAGGTCTGGCTTTTGCCAAGGGTTAGCTTCCCAGAGTACTTGACTTCTAAAGTTGGTGCATGAATAATTCTTAAGTGTCCAAGAGTAGTACCAATCCAGATCGCATTATGGACAGGACATAAAGCTTGAATATTGTCTTCACCAATGTAGCCAAAAACAGTCTAAAAATAAAAAATGATTCACATAAAACATGACCTTGTCTAATACCATATATCATGTACTTAAATCTGGACTCATTCTCAAATCTCAATGTTCTTGTGGTTCTGAGTATGAGTCTTGGTTTGTAACTTACATAAACACTCTTGAGATTGTCTGGAAAAATGAAGACAGATAATAATCCTTTCTTTTGATCTCGTCCACACATCCAGACTTGAGTATAAGCTTGTTGCTGTTTGTTCTGTTCATGTTGGGTCTGTAAGAGAGCAGCTGTTAAAGATTTGGTTTCATGAATAGAAGATGTCACTTTAACATGTTTAATGGCAGCAGGTACATCCTCATTAACAACTGCATCAATTGGTTTTAGTTGTTCAATCTTGTTATCACTTTGATCTGTGTCTGATGTTTTTGGTAAGTCTGGTTGGTTCTCATCTCCTACTGATTCTGAACACTCCTCTACACTAATATTAACAAATGACTCTTCAATTTCCAGACTCTCTTTTTCCGGTGGAATAATGTCCATATCAATACTTAATTTCTTGACATCTTCTTGACTCAATACTGTACCATTTATTTCTACTGGTAAAATTGTGGGTAGACTCATACAATCTTTTGCTATCCACTCGTCTTCATACTCTGGTTCAACACGACTCACACAGGCACTGGAGATGGATGAACAGCTTCCCAATGTGATTTGAGTACGAAGGCGCTCAAATTCAACACTAGATGCCCATTGATGACATTGTTTCATAGAAGGACGTACAGAAGGGTCCTGATCCCAGCATAATCTCATTAAATCTTGTATCAGAAGTGGAGTGTGTGTGTCCTAATGAAATGTGAAGGTAGTTATATCCTATGTGTGTGCAAACTGTATAATCAAATGTCTTGGACAATAGTTATTTTAAATTACTAGAATCAAGTTTATTTTTTCTGATCTCTTATCTCTCATGTTTATATTTATTTTATTTTCTACTCTACTTATATAAAGCTCTGATTCTGGTATGCTACTGTCAATACAAGAAGGATCATCATTATTTTACATCATACCTTGTTTCCAATAGGAGGTCTTTTGCCATCTTGGACTTCATGATTGCGTTTTTGAACCTCTTGTTTATGAAATGGTACTTGTAAAGAAATGAGCTCATAAAGTATCATACCATAAGCAAAGACATCCACCTGGTAAGGATGAGGAAATAACTATTACACTCTCTGTTGATCAATACAAATCATTTTAAAATACACAAAGTCAGCTGCTACCTTAGTTGAGAAAATGTCTTGTCCAGGGCTTTCAAATAGTTCAGGTGCCATATATCCTGGAGTACCAACAGGGTTAGTGGTCTTCATCATTAGTGATGTTGAAACTTGACTAATTCCATAATCAGTTATCTTAAGCCAAACATTACCAGCCTGCTCTATTCGTTCTTGTCTTGGTAACAAGGGAGACGGGAACTCCCAAGCAAGAACATTTGGTGACTTCATGTCCAAATGTACAATTTGTTGTGAATGAAGATAATTTAAACCATCAGCTATCTGCAAAGATAAGAGTAATGGTGATGGTGATCGTTGTGATGGTGATGATCATCATAATGAGTGATAGTGGTGGTGATCATTTTGATGGTGGTAGTGATCAATCAAAGTTACACTTACTTGTTTGGCACTTTGTTTTAAAGTTAAAGGTTCTAGTGTGACTTTTAGTGACGAATAATCTTTTAGAATACTATGTAGTGCTTTCTTAGGAGCTAATTCCAAAAGGAGGCACAAAACAGGATGTGTACGAACTCCTTTTAATTGTGTTATATTCTTGTGGTTTAATCCAGCCAAGAAAGTTACCTAAATAAAGAGAACATCTTTAAGACTATTATTTAAACTCCTTTAATTTAGAGATAAATCAGTAGTAATTATAATAATTTATTGAGCCACATCCAATCAAATCAAGTCATGAAATTATGTTACAAATTCTAGCAAAAATAGTAACCACACCCAGTTTCAATAGTAGTATGTTCATTTGGTAACAGACCTCTTTTCTTATTTCTTTGTAAGCAGTAGACAGCTGATTATCTTGACGTGCTATCCTCAATAATTCAGTAGGTGAACATGACTCCATTTTACTTTCATTGTTGCTAAGATACACTTTAACAGCAACTTGTTCATGCTGTTTGGAAAAAAAACAGTCACTAGTGAGAGTTTGCATGTATTATATATACCTTTGTCCCTGGTTCTCCTGTCAATTCTCCTTTACATACAAACCCATATCCTCCCTTTCCAAGTAAATCATTCTCCATAATACGAAGTTGAGGTTGTTTTTCTATCTCTTGGTTACTCGTCACCAGATCCCTAAAGGCCTAACATAAAAAATATTTAAAACTCAGAGACTAAGACCTATATTTACATACCAGATCTGGAGCAGCATGGACAGTTTTCAAAGTTCCATGAACAATGCATTCAAAATCATTTCCATTAAAAGCTGGTGTGACACAATCACTGAACAGAAGACAAAAAACAGGCTGACCATCAACATCTATAAATGCCTGTTTTTTGGGAGATCTTAAAGTTCCATCTCCAGCTGTGTTTCCATAACATTTCCAACATGGAATGTACCCATTAAGACTATGTTCTGTGAACATGCCATAAAACCACTGAGAAAGAAAAATAATATGGTTACTAATAGCAACCATGAGACGGGTTGCATGACATCCAACAGTATAAGGAGTCGGTATCTCTTCTAAATCCATCTCCTGTTTTTGATCAACAAGTTTAGTGATAATATTAATCATTTCTGGTATATAGATGTGAGTCTCTATACGATATTTTTCAGACACTGATTTAATATACCTATTGTTTTGACCTGGCCACTCATTACTTGGATTTAGAAGACAATGAACAATTAGTAAGGTACGACCATGTGAAGCGAAGACAATACCATTCCTCCAACAAGTCCAATCCAAAGGACATTGATGTTCTGTTTGTTCAACATAATATGATAAGATTGATTTGATTTGTTGATCTTTGATGATACGACAAATTAATCTTGGCCAAAACCCATCGGGAATATAATTGGATAGCCATAATCTTCGAAGTGGAGGTAGATAACAATCATCATGTCCAAATGACACATCAACATCATTTAGAGTATTGTTAAGTTTTGGGTATTTGCCCTCTTCCGGCATGAGGGAAGGAATAATCACCTCCTCCTTGCTGATGTACAATGCCACTTCAAATTTTTGGAGCAGCTGGAGACAGTTATCAGTGAGCAACTTCTCTTGTTGCAAGAACATGTAAAGATCAGATATTTGTATTCTTCCTGGTAGAAAAGAAAACAGTCTTTCTAGACACTGAACTATTGTGTGTACCTTGAACCATTTTAACATACTCAGCAGCTGAGGGACTAATTAGTTTGGCCATTAATTTTGCTAGCCACTGGGGATCCAAGAAATAGAGACTTCTCAAATTGTAATCGTCAAAATGAAGCAAAGTACCTATGTATAATAAAGTAATAAAAACATTAATAATAACAACATTTTCTCTATTACCTTGAAGTGTAAGATAATGAACTGCTTCATTAAGTTCTTCTTCATCATCAAAGAGTTGTTGAAAATGATGTTTGAACTCTGTAGACTGAAGAACAGGAGGTTTACCCTTGTCTTGTAGATCTTTAACTACTTCTGAGACTTTCTCTTGAAGGGTCAGAAAACACTTTGGGATTTGTTGTTGAAGAAGAGCATGTGGACTGCTTTCATCCAGATCTTCTTTATATTCCACTAGATAATGTATCAAATGAAACACATGTAACTTCCATGTGACTTACATGTGACTCCATCAGCAGGACTGACATGAAGATGTACTGAGACATGATAAATGAACTGACGTAATCGATCAATGTTGTTACTCTTGAAGTTGAATGTGTTGACACAGCTTACTGAAATACACCCCACGATTTTAGGATATATTTTGCCACAGTATTTTTCCACCACCAATTTCTCAAGTCTTGTAGACTCAGTCTCAAATACTTGATCCATATGTGTTCCTACAACTATTACAATACATCCAGGTGCTCTAAGCTATTGATGGTAACAATATGAGATAAGAAACTAGTACTAATCAGTTTCACAAGACATACCTGAACATTTCTCAGCCATGGTTCTAGTTCATTGACACCATCATCTCCATCAGAGAGGCGGAATACTGCAAGATAGAGTGCACGTCGAGAATAGAAACATTGGTGAGTAACTTGGTAGACCTCCTGACCAGCAAAGTCCCATGCCAAAAATTGAATAGGCTGACGATTTGGTCGAAAAATAAATTGAACCTTTCCTCCATGACAGGCCCACTCTTCAATATCAATTCCCTTAGTACATTCTGTTTCACCAGGTTGTCGTTTCTGAAGTCGCCGCAGAAGAGTTGTCTTTCCACGACGACCAGACCCAATAAGGAATAGTTTCATTGTACGATAAGGAACAGACCTGTAACATAATAAACAATGACATGGGATGTTCCCCACAAATTAGAGACTTACTCTTTAAGTTTAGATCTCATATAAGTCAGGAGCTGTACAGCTTCTATTTTTGCACTATGATACTCAGGAGGAGGCTCGATTAAATTGGGCAAGTTATCAATTCTAATTTCTGTTAATTTGCGAGAGTTTTTCAGAAGAGCAAACTGAAGTGGTAGTTTTTCCAGTTGAGGGTTTTTACTAAGTCTAATCCATTGGAGTTGTCTCTGGTGGCCAATGTTAGGATTAAAAGTCCCCTCAAGACAATTTTGTGTTAAATCTAAACCTTTTAAAGAGGGATAGAGAAGATCAAGTACACTACACTTTTGTCTAAACACAATCTCATCCATAGTTGGGTCTTGTGTGGTTTGTTTTAATGAACACTTGATGAGTTGGAACCTCTTAAAGCAATTTCCTGACAACTGAGCTGTCTGCAAGTACTGGAGAGAAGAGTGAGATCGATGCATGCAGACATTGATCGTATTGTCATGGTAACATCTTCTCCGTATGTTCTTAAGCTGATGATCTGTTAAAGTGTTTCCAAAATGTTTAAGTCTGCCTTGCTTAGCGATCAATTTACGCAGTGAATGAGGTATAAAATGTATGTCAATGGATTGTATATGATTATTAGAGATATCTAATTCTATAAGATTTGGTGCAAGGCAAGGAAGACCCTGTGGAAAGAGGCTAAAATTGTTATTGGACAAATTAAGACATGTAAGTGTAGAGTAGTCACATGCTTCAATATCCACACTGGCATCTGGTAGCTCTTGTTCCAGCTTATCATCAACTTGTGGTATACGAAACTTGTCTGTCATTTTAGTAGCACTTTTATGTTTAGAGTTGTATGAATACAAACTAAATTGATGATCAAGGTCTCCTTGTAAGGTAGCTCGAGTGTTATTTAGTGGGCTAGCCATCATAAAAACATCAGAGGCTACACTTCCATTGGCTTCACACAACTCATCTCCTTCACAGCATGGCAGAACAGTTAGTTGGTTGTTGCTAACATCCAACTCTTGTATAGACTCACATTGCCAAGTAGTAGGAGGAAGACTTATAAGTAAATTGTGAGAAAGATTTAGTTTAGTGATGTTAGGAAGGCAAAAAAGAATTTCAAAGTCATCTAAACCATCTAGTTTATTGTGTGATAAATTAATTTCTGTCAGTGAAGGGCTGAGGTCCTTAGTTACCAAGGGATCTTTAGATTTTAAACATTTTAAATTGTTAGTGTCAGCATTGAGTTTTTGTAGAGATGGTAGAAGCCATAGACACGATGGAAGGTAAGTCAACTTGTTATGAGATAATGACAAAAAGAGAAGTCCACAACACTTCCAAAGACCATCAGTAGTCTCAGAACCCTTGGAAGATAAATTTCTGAAATCTATGTCAGACTTTTCAGGTAAATACTGAAGCTTATTATAAGATATATTAATGGTCTGTACATTAGGCAAATTAAAGAGCCCTAGAGGGACTGTTTTTAGGTTGTTCTTCTGCAGGAAGACACTAACAATATTCGTGTAATCCACTTGGGTGAATGTAATGGGTTGACACATAAGGCTATGCATTTGATCGAGGTCAAAAGAATAAAATGGTGATGTTGGAGTCAACCATTTTCCATCTATTGCTCGCAAGTGTTTTTCATTCCAATGTAGCTGACATAATGACATTGAGGGTGTGTCACATAACTCGCTATATTGATCATTATCAAAGGTATCATGCTTTAACTGGCATAGTTTGGACAAGATGAGATGAATGAAATTAGGTCTTTGAACAAGGTCTAATATCTGGCATGCCAAACCATTCTTGTCCATAGCACCATGATTTATTAACATCTCAATGATTTCCTTCTTACGAAACACACACGCCTCAGCCAAAGGAGTGATAAGAATGTCACTAAATGCAATAGAATCTTGTGGTTTTTTATCTAAAACCTCTAGTAATCCTTTGGGAGACTGATAGACGCTCATAGCTACAGCTGTAGAAGAAATAGGATGTATTAATAAGCTTTGTATGAAAGGGTGATTGATTACCTGTGCTACGAAGAGATGTGTTACTATGAGGAGATGTGACACAAGGAGTCAAAGGCATAACAGTAGACTCTGTATCAAATGGTTTTGTGATGCCAATCTCTGTATCAAGATCATCGGAAATATTTGAATTAACAGAGATTGGGGTGTCTGAAAGTGGAGGTGAGACAATTCTATCTTCACACTCTTCTTCCAGGGACCTCTTTGAGTCCTGTGTAGATATAGTCATTATAGGTCTTTTTTGCTCAATGATTTTTTGAAGACATTTTTGAGCTCGACTAGAAGGCTTGGCTTCAACATTTACCTTGAGTTCACACTCATGTAACAACAACTCAACAAGCTCTTTAGCAAACTTTGGAGCTGCAATAGCTGCATGAAGTGGAGTTCTTCTTGTCTCTGTCTCAGCATTAAGATCAATTTTATCATGATGTTTGCCTCTAAACTTAAGTAGCTCTTTCACTACCTCAAGTTGACCGTGATAGCAGGCATTAAACAGTGGAGTGCGTCCAATCTTGTCTGCCTGGTTCAAATCTTGTTTATAACTATACTTTTCATAAAGGTCTTGTATAGCATCTAATATTCGTTGGACCATGCCTTTGTCACCACGGGAACAACTCACATGAAGAGGAGAGAGACCATTTTGTTTGTTGCAAACAAACACTAGCTGAGGTGAGTGCATCAGGAGGAGATCTGCCATCTCTACATTACCATGACGACAGGCAGCAATGAGGGGGGTGTCTCCATTACCAAGGTTGCTGAGTGGTTGATTATGTGATTGTTCTAATAAAAAATTAACTACAGCAACCAGTTGTTTACCTACAGCACTATTAGGAAAAACAAATATTTACATATACATAATATTCGTGTGCATTTACCGATTTAACAAGGTCTGCTGATCCCAATCTGTCCAGCGAGTACCTAAATCTTTCTCCATTGGAGTAAGAGCAGAGTACTTATTGACAAAGATATCCAAGTCAGTGGTATCTTGGTTGAGAAGTGCATGTAATTCTAAAATGATCAAAATGTATTAGAAAAGGAGAGATATAGTATTGCTTACCCATTACATGTTGAAGTTGTTCTTTATTTCTTTCTGGCTCTTCTACTTTTGCTAAAATGGATGAGTGGATATTAGATTTACTAACAGAAGTGAATTAATTCCTTACCAATAGCATGCATGAAGACTTTCCAACAGTTTACTTTTCCTCTTGCCAAGTCTATAGGTCTCACTCTATTAGTGTTTTTAATTTTAATCTGAGCACCATGCGTTATAAGTATTTCACTACAACGAGCATATCCTTCAAAGGCAGCTAAATGAAGAGGAGTCTAAAAATGAGAAAAAGCCAGTATCAGAACAATAATTGGAGTGAAAATTGTCCTCACTTGACAAAGATCAGGCAATGATGACTTCTTGTTCGGATCCCCTGTACATGTTGTATAAGAAGGTAATCACATGAGATTACTATCAGAGATCTGACCTCCATTATCTAACAACACTTCTAAGTATTCAGGTAGACCTTTGTCAGCGGCAATATGTACTAAAGTCCTACCATTATATCTCTGTATTGGATAGTTGATTACTTTCTCTAGACATTGCTTGTCCGAAGCATAGTGAATGTAACGATCAAAATTTCTCTTCTGTTCCTCTGATGGATCAGTCGAAAGCAAGGCTCCTAAATTTTCAGCTAGCCGCTTTACGTCTTCCATTTCCGCTCTGTTGAAGATAGCACCACAGGAACAAACACTTAATATTCATAGTGGACGTGTCTTTTCAATTAATTATTATATGACATTTTAATGAATAATAAACAGTAATAAAACATAATGCACATGATGTTGTGTTCACTTTGGATTACTGAGAGCTATGATGGACTCAAGTCTTCCCTTAGGATTAACAAATCTAGGAAACACTTGCTTTGCAAATGGAAGTCTTCAGGCAATCCTTCATATTCTTCTCCTACAAGAATATATAAATAAACATGAAGAATGCAGTATGAATTGTTATTGTCAATATCATAACAAGGGCTGATCCAGGGGGGGGGGTGGTAAGGGTGGATTTCCACCCCCCTTTTCCCATGAATTACTTAATATAAATAATTTTAATAAAGCCAATAATTAATCAATTGAAAAGAACTGAATCACAAGTCATTTTTCTAGGGTTTCTTAATTTAAATTGTTCACAACATTTTTCTATACTTATTTCATAATTAAATCCTTGCATCCCTATTACACCTAAATTGCCAAGTCTGTCAGAAGTCATTGTTGTTCGCAACCATGTGTGAATCTGTCTTAAACATGAAAATGATCTTTCTGCTTCTGTACTACCTATTGGAAGAACTGCCAGGATACATAAAAGCTCCCTGACATTTGGATAAAAAATGGAATCAGCATCTAATTTAAGTAGACTCGTTACTGATCTTGGTTCTCTGATACTTTCACAGTGTACTTTCCATCGTCTAAGTTCACTTTCAAAGTTATCTGATGATGGCATCAGATGGGTCCATTTTGAAGCTAGGAGATTAGCTGCGTCACTAATATCACTTTCATCCTTTTTAGTGATGATTTCAGGAATTAAGGAGCAAAGCTCATAATGTGCCTGTTTTTCTGGTGCAAATCTACACTCTAACTCAGAAACAATTGAGTCAAGGAAGGGAATTGTAACTGTTACTTTCCAGTAATCCTTTGGAGATGTAACATCAGGATTTGATCTCATTGTTTGTCTTCCCTTCAGTATGCGTGGCATGTCCTCATTACTCCCTATGTCATCTGCCAGCTTGAGAGCTTTAGAGTAAACAGAATTGTGCTGAGTAGATACATGTTCCCTCATTCTCTTGTAGGCCTCTTTTACTTCATCAACCTTTTTAAAGCCAAAGTAAACTTCCTGTAGTCTTCCTTGAAGGCATTCAGCAATTGGACGAATTGGTTCCAAAAGTTCTTTTGCAATCAAGAAGACGAATATGTGCTCAAATTTACAGAAAGTGTGTCGAAGTCCATTTGCATAACTGCGAGACTCAGAATCCCAGTTCCAATGATTACCTTCTGGATATAACTGTTCCTCATCACTTGGATGGCATATTTCATTCCAAGTTTGAACAAGATATGGATACAATTCAAAAATAGCTGTAAAAGTGGTATGTCGTTCAATCCATCTGGTTTTGCATAGGCCATTTATTTTAACTTTCTTTGCATGATTAGGACAAAAACATTTGATTACCATTTCAAGAAATCGTTGGCGCTTTGGGGAGTTATCAAAGAACAAAAATGCTTGATGGCAGCTGTCTATCATATTTCTAATAGATGAAATTTTCGAGGAGTTGCATATTACAAGGTTTAAGCTATGTAATACGCATCCTTGGTAAATCGCATCAGGAGCCAATTTCTGAATATGGGCTTGTACACCTGATCTTGAAGAACTCATAGAGGCTGTAGTGTCATATGCTTGCCCACGACATTTTGTTACATCGATTTCATGACATTCAAGTACCTTTAGGATACCCTCAGCTATCTTTTCCCCTGTGATTCTTTCTAAGAAGTGAAAATCCAAGAGGACCTCGTGTTTCTTGGCAACAAATTCAGTGTTAGTCCTAACTTCCAGAAAGCGTAAGCAAACTGATAAGATCTCTTTACCATGAGAAGTTACTTCATCTGCTATCAGTGAAAAATGAGGACAAATCATCAAGCAATCTCGATAAAATTGACGAATTTGTGTGGCAGCTATTTCTAGGATCTCATTTTGGATTGTTTTGCTAATATACTTTGCATTTTTTGGACCAGAAACTAGATGCGCCTGCAAAGTGCTGTTTGTTTTGGCAAGCAGTCTTAAAATAGCTATGAAATTACCTTCATTGAAACATGGAGGCTTGGAGAAGTCTATCTTGTCTTGTTTATGTCCTTGCAGGGCCACTTTCTGCCTGGCACAAGTTAAAACTGCTTCTACTAAGACAGGTAAAATTTCAGAATTGAACAAAAAATTTTTATGATTAGTATCTGTGAGTCTACTGTCAATTCTGATTTCTGGATTGGAATAGCTAGCTTTGAAGGTGTACGATCTCTGAACTGCACGCAAGTGATAAACATTTTTGCAGTGTCTAGCAAGAATCTCGGTGGATTTGTTGTAATTGACAAAAGGGGTGTTAACAAAACTCTTGAACTGTACCTTCTCACTATCTGTTAAGAAAATTATGCACGGTAAGCACCAACCTCCTTTCTCCACACATCCACCATAGAAAAGCCATGTGTGCTGTTCCAACCATTTCCTTTGAAAGGATATCTTTCGCTGTTGACTACCCCTTTTATAAGGAAAATATCTGTAATCCAAGCTTGAGGTTTGATTGTGTGGAATTTTTTCATTCGGTGATGTAGTAAGAAGTTTGTACTTTTCAGACTCTGTTAGCACTCTGGTTTTTTTAATTGCTACCTCTATTAGATTTAATGAATGATTGTGGCAAGGTGGAACAATTACACTGCTCGAATTTTCCTCACATGAGTTGGAACATTGTGCCATTCCTGATCCTGATGCAGTAATGACATCATTATCACCCGTGATCATAGGTGTACCAAGATCATCCTCACTGGTATCTTGTTGGGGAATTTGGGATGTATTGTCTCCTGTATTCCTATGTTGCTGGGGACTCTGAGGTATACTGGTACCAATACTGATATCTTCATCTTGTAAACTGTCATGTGGAAACTCTTGTGAGAGTGAGTTACTAGTACTAGATAAGTCATTATTAATAGTAGACTGAGATGAGTGCAACTCTGAATCATGGGCCTGTGAAGATCATTGACTATAATAATCAATTCATAACTATTATTATTACACCTTGTACTGATGTTGAGCTTGACTGGTAAATAAAGACCTGATGTCTTTAGTACCATTGCTGCTTTTCTTTTTCCACTTTCCCATGACACAATGACATGAACTGAGGACACTTAGTCACAGCTGCACAAACACATGTAGTAACCTGAAGTATACTGAAGTCCTAGGCTCCAACAATCAAGCAGTCATGCATGCAGTTAAATTTTCACAAGTCATTGTCAACTCAAGTGTAAATACATGATCATGTTTGAAGTTAACAGTAATATAAACTTGACTGCTGCAGTGCATGATCAAAAGTGTAGTGCTACATGTAATTTTTTCTCATGGAGTTTCAGAGTTTTACTTTAACTCCACCCCCCCTTGGGAATTTCTGGATCAGCCACTGCATAATGATATAAATGTACTGTTAGCTACATTATACTGAATATGCTTGATACAAAAATCTCTGCATGCAGGAGGGGGCTAAGATGATACAGCCAACAGAGATATACAATCAACTGAACAGTAATTGACAAACTAATATGAAGCAAATTACATATTTTATAGAATTCATTCCATACTGGTCTACAGGTGATCAGGAAGATGCTCATGAGTTTCTTACTCAATTTCTTCAAATTGAAGAGAGGTATTTACAGTCAATATTTAGTGCTTTGATCAATTTAATCATAAGTGACATCAGTGCACACAAATTATTATAACTACTACTAGTAAGAACTATAATAACTACTACTACTAAGAACACATAATGTACATAAAATGTATATTTAACATAATACAGTTAAATGTCTAAATTGTCCAGATCTTCTGAAAGTAACCAATCAGATCTACAAGTAGCTGTACAGGTATGACATAAACAGTACTATTAATGTGTTGATAATACATTGTATATATCATGTACGGAGCTAACATAGAAGATACAATCAAAAATTCATTCCAAAAAGTGATGTTATCTGAAAAGATGGGGTATTATGTCCAAGGTGAAAAATGCATTTCCAAACTAGTCTAATATAATCAGTTCCATTACCAAAATAAATGCAACAAAGAAACTCAAACAACAGTAAAACAAGATCTGCATTCATTGCCATTAATTTTGATACTTCAATTACAAAGGTATACTCCACAAATTGTTAATAATGATATCTCTGTGACATGCTATAAGTTTTAGAATGATATATGGACTGACATATGGATGGATGATGGATTAATCAACAGCTGGATGGATGCAATGATTGATGGATAGGGAATGAATAGACTGTCATAATTATGGATGGATGTTTAACTTCCTTACAGATTCTACTCATATTTGGAACAACCCATATAATGGTATGGTACATCTCACTGGAGGCAACTATGTCAACGAAGGAGTGATAGAGGTGTATTGTAATGGACAATGGGGAACAGTTTGTGATGACTCTTTTGGATCATATGAAGCTATAGCAACATGTAAACAATTAGGTTATAATACCTATTGTCGATATGAGCATCTGTCTATGTGAGTAACATACTATTTGATCAGTTCTTATCTCCATACTTTTCATAGACGAGGGAATACTTCTTGGTTGAATGATCTAGATTGTGATTCTGGAGATAGTTGTCTAACAACATGTCAGAGGTGTCCTGGCAGTGAGGATCATAACTGTGGACATAATGAAGATGTCACCATTACCTGTTGTAAGTAGATGTTTTAATACAGTTAACCTATAAAGACAATACATTATAGAGTCACTGTTGCCATAGTAACAATATATTATATAGTCACTCTTGCCATATTGACAATACATTAAATAGTCATTATTGCCATAGTGACAATATATTATATAGTCACTGTTGGTATAGCAACATGTTACACTTTAATAGTACTAGCTTACCATCTAATTTGATAATTTAATAGTCATCTTTTCTTTAACCCTGCAGATTCAGCTAGTACTACTGCTAGTAGTAACACCATTAGATCTTGTTTTTGTAAGTTTTTTTTTAATTGATATTATTACAAAATATTTTCTAGACACAATTGACTGTACTGGAACTATTGTTGGGGCTACAATTGGAAGTGTTATTGGATTTGTGATTATTGTTGTTGTTGTAGTACTGTTTATTAGAGACCAACATAAAAAAGGAAAGATTAATTTACCTGAGAACCCATTCCGTAATGTGAGAAACCCATTCTGTAACGTCAGAAATCCATTCCGTAATGTCTGTCGAATTTAGACACCATCAGATCATCCTAGCTCAACTACTATTTCAAACCATCCTCCCATCTCGTTAGCAAGGCTAGACACACCTCCAGCACCTTCAACCACAGCTCAAGAGCCTCCTCCATTCTTTAATCCAACAATACCTGCCCCTCCTCCTTACAATCCTGCACTTTATCCTCCTACTCTGTCAACAGACAAAGAGAATAAAGAACTTGGTTTTAGGACAAAGGAATCATATGATCCTTCTTGGACCTATCCTCCTCCTCTGTGATGTCTAAATACTCAAATTAATACGATAGTAAATCTTTTACCAACAGTTTTAATGTTCCTTCAAAATATATATTGCTACAATAATGCTTTATATAACAGATCATTTGTTAATCATAATTATATAAACTTCTTGTGGTTTTATTGTCTTTTTTAAAGAAGAGCTGACATTAATGGTGTATAAATTCTAAATTACGTAATGGATTTTCAATATATAATCATACAATACTAATCGATGCTGAGACTGCCAGAAAGCACTTACATTTTCTTTAGGTAGAATGGAATAGTCTTCTATCAAAACTGAGGTTTAATCATCATCTTAACAGCCTTACTATCTCTACTATACTCATGCAATCTCTTTCTGTTTCAATTCTCTCTATCCTCCTGGACCACCTGCAGCTAAGCCATAGTACAAGATTATAGATAATAGAGAACGCGTCTTAATGCATTCAATTTTGCAATATCGATTAATTATTTCTTAAGATCTTTATCATATTATTATCATGTTATCGTGCGACTCATTCAGTAAACTAAATGCTCACTATCTAATTTTACAATATTTACTGTAATCTTCTTATCATGCTGCGTAATCTGAGCATGCTCGGTTTGACAAACAGCTTAGTGGCCCCAAATTTTTAATCGTAAAGATACTATACTCTTGTTGAATCGCTTCATTTCAACAAGACGAAGACAGACGACGTTTGGCAGTGCTAGCGAGAAGCTGCTGCTAGTGTCTACAGTTAGTCGGATCCAGTCAAGCTATTTCGCCCAGTCTTGCTCATTTTACGAACAGAAAATGTTACAACGATCAGAAATTATGATCAAGACAGCGATGAAAAAACCATATATGCTGGCTCCGATTTTTAGCAGTAAGAGAGAAGACTACTCCGGTCAGAGTAATTTACACAATGTAGATATATGTAAAGGTTTCCTCTTAACTCTTGTAACTATAAAGTAATATTGGTAGCCTTTCCTAGTTAGGGTATTTAAAAATAGTATTGCGTCTTTTATACGTTATGTGACTGCGTCTCTTGTAGCTAGCTTTTGGTAGTCCAGCTCTTGTAGTAAAAATACTAATACTAACGAAACCTCTTCTAACTTTTGTCAGATCCAGATTTATGTATACATAGCTGTATTGAAGTCATTATGTAGTGTCTTGAAGTAGAAAGTTAAATAATAATTACTGAATTACATTCAATCATATATATATTATGTATTGTCTTCTATAAATGTGACTACATTCATATAATTATATAATATGAAAGTCCCTTTTTTCAAAGTTGCTGTAGTTGTGTGTATAATATGTACTAACATATAGCTTTTTCTGGAGATTGACTTCATGTAATGCCCATGTATTCATATAATTATATAATATGAAAGTCCATTTTTTCAGTTATGGAGAGCCTTTCACTGTTACTCATTATTAGAGCTAGAATAGTAGTGCCATAACTTTGTGAAAACTTTTTTCTAACATGACGTCTGTGTTTTCAACTGGGAGCCTGATTGATGCATTGAAGGAGTTTTTGTAATTCAGACTACAGTTTTACTAGAATGAGGAGTAGTTGTGTAATTTTTAGAGAAAACTAAGCTATTCTCCAAGCTTATAATGGTTAACTTGTGACAGATTTTTAACTTGCATCCCTTGACATAATAAGCTTGTAGCTACTGTCTAGCTAATTAGGGCTGTCATGTAGCTAAGTACATGAGCTTGTGGGTCAAAGAGTCTTTAGAACATGCTCAACCTTGTAATGTTATTGTGTCATATTGTTGTATGTTGTGTTAATAGTATCAATTGTGTAACATCAAGGTTGTTAAAATTTATGTCCAAGTACTGGAATCAGCACATGTAGTTAGTGTGTTCTTGTAGGTGACCCTTAATTTGGCATTAATTAGGTGATTTCTTATTTAAACCGCAAACATTGTGACTTGTAACAACTTGTAGTCTGAAGCTGTAGTTGTTCTCTAGCAGCCATTATCTTATTATTAAAGCCACTTCATTGAATATACTGACTGTTTGTGACCCAAAATGTATATCCTAAAACTCTTATCAACCGTAATCTCTTGTCTTGTCAATCCTACAACATGTGCATATACACATCCTATGTAACCCTGATCTCATTGTCTTGTAAATCCTATAACATGTACATATACACGTCCTATGTAACCTTGATCTCTTTGTCTTGTCAATCCTATAACATGTACATATACACATCCTATGTAACCCTGATATCTTTGTCTTGTCAATCCTATAACATGTACATATACACATACACATTCTATGTAACCCTAATCTCTTTGTCTTTTTGTCTTATCAATCCTATAACATGTACATATACACATACACATCCTATATAACCCTAATCTCTTTGTCTTTTCAATCTTTTAACATGTACATATACATATACACATCCTATGTGTCACAAGTTGTCCGGAGGTTGTTTTTATTTAACTTTTAATAAGAATAAAAACAGTATATACAACAACTACTATACATGATTATTAGTTCTTTCTTTATATTCTTGGTATGGATCACTTAATGTAGTTGGACCGCTTTGGAATTCCATTGTCTGTAATTTAATTGGTCGGCTCCCTCCTTCTTTAGTGCAAAGCATGGTTCTTGTGCGATTCATGACAGGGCGTCCTCGTTAGCATTTTCACATCCCTTACAGTGTGTAACGGTAAAAGTATATGGTTGAAGAGCTAGACTCCATTGTGTGAGCCGTGCGTTCTTATCCTTGAACCATTAAAGCCATTGTAAAGCCCGATCTGTCTGAATCACGAAGGGCCTCCCCAACAGATATGTTTCAAATGCTTTAATTCCGAGTACCACCACAAGACACTTTTGTTCCACCACAGAGTAGTTTCGTTCCCTTGGAAGTAGCTTCTGACTGAAATATACAATTGGTCTGTCTTCTTCGCTGCCCTGGCTGAGTACGGCTCTAACCCCCATGTTGGAAGCATCTGTTTGTAGGATGAACATTTGGGTGAAGTCAGGATTCCTCATCAATTTCGCTAAGGTTAGGGTGTCTTTCAGCCGTTGAAATGTATGTTCAGTATGCTTGCTCCACTCTACTTGTTCTGGCTGTTGCCTTCTGGTCCAGAGCTCTATGAAGCCTTCCGTCTTCATCACTTTAGACACAAATTTTGAGTGTACTGATGTCTTTTTACTGGCAGTATCCAACTGAATTCTGTTGGTAGTAATACCATTCACTGTCCCAGTACACTGGTATGCATAAATTCCCTTGTCCATAGCTCCTCCTCATATGAGGGCCTTCTCTTGGCGCTGCCGAGCACAGTGTCCCAGCTTGCCACACTTGTAACAAGTTACGTTCCTTCCAGAGTCCACTTAGGCCAACCTCTCCTTCTTGCCTTCATGTCTCCCAGGTATTGAATTATACCGTCATTCTAAATGATTGCTCCTAGTAGCGTCCAGCTTCTTTGGAATCGGTTATTTTCTGTTCGTTTGGTAGCTGGATTCTTTCATGCCTTCTCTGACACTAAGTACACCTGCATCAATTCTGCCATTTCATATGGATGTCTTGGGTGTTCCCTGATAATCCACTGTTTCATCCCTTCACTCATTCCTTCGACCATTTGTTCCATAGCTACTTTTTGTCGCATCTGTTCCTCTCCCTCGTCAGATGTCAACCATCTGGTCAGTCTCATAGCTTGTATTGCGTATTCTTCAGGTGTCATCTTGTTGTCAAACTTGAGGTTCCTCAGACTCTGCCTGCTGCCTTCTTCAGTTACATTGAACCGCTTCCGTAGTACTTCCTTGACTTCCGTGTACATTTCTGTGTAAGTAAGTCCAACACAAGCATCTTTTGCTTTACCTTGAAGATTAGGTATCAGATATGCCACCCGCTCATCTCGTGGAATGTTGCTTTACCTTGAAGATTAGGTATCAGATATGCCACCCACTCATCTCGTGGAATTTGATGTAACTGCATCATACCTTCAAAGGTTTCCAAAAAGGTGTCACCTTCTTGATAGATGGCCATGTCTACGTGTGTTCTTTGTAATGTCTTCTGCTACAACATCTTTTGCTGAGCTTGAGCTAGCTGAGCCATAACTGCTGTTAACTGATCCATCTTTTCTTGTTCCTCCCTGATTTTACGCCCTTCTATCCTTTTCCTCTCTTAGCTCTACGTCGATCTGACTGCTGGTCTCCTTGTTGTTGACACTGTCCAACTTCTGGTTCGAGTCTATAAATCACTGTCTGCTGTGGTCGTAATCTTCTTCTCGAGTCGATTATGTTTTCTCCTTCAATCAGTTCCAGACTAGGGTCATCGTTTACTCTTGCTATAGTAGTGCTTTCGGCCATTGTCCTGGTAGGTTGCTCACAACTGTTCTGCTGATCCCACTGCTGCCACCAAATATGACATGAGTTGTCTGGAGGTTGTTTTTTTTTAACTTTTAATAAGAGTAAAAACAGTATATACAACAACTACTATACATGATTATTAGTTCTTCTCTATATTCTTGGTACAAATCACTTAACGTAGCTGGACCGCTTTGGAATTCCATTGTCTGTAATTTAATTGGTCAGCTTTGTTGTGATCCACCTGCTTCCGCCTCTTGTATCGTTGTTCCATCACTCTGTACTTCTCGCTCTGTCACACTATCTAACCCTGATCTCTTTGTCTTGTCAATCCTATAACATGTACATATACACATCCTATGTAACCCTGATCTCTTTGTCTTGTCAATCCTATAACATGTACATACACATCCTATATCCTAAGTTGTATACAAACTATATTTTTAGAGGAAACTAAATTCTGTTACATTTAGTAGGTCTATTTATAACTACTAGAGATCACATGATGACGTTAATAATTATGATATAATGTTCTAAGGGTTGTAAGTTGTATACTGACTATATTTTCAGAGCAAACTAAATTCTGTTACATATAGTAGGTCTATTTATAACTACTAGAGATCACCTGATGACGTTAATAATTATGATGTAATGTTCTAAGGGTTATAAGTTGTATACTGACTATATTTTCAGAGCAAACTAAATTCAGTTACATTTAGTAGGTCTATTTATAACTACTAGAGATCACATGATGACATTAATATAATAATGTACTGTTCTAAGGGTTTAAGTTGTATATTTACTATAATTTAAAACAAATTTTGTTACATTTAGTAGGTCCATTTATAACTACTAGAGATGATCTGATGGCATTAGTTAATATCTACAGAAAGTTGATTTATTAAGTAGTACTACAATTGTCTGCTGAAATGTTTTCTTTTCTTTTGTAGTAGGAGGACTGGGTTTATGGTCACTAGTAGAGATGATCTGATACTGCAAGTTATATCTTGATACTAAAATATGGACAGCCCTGTACTAAATATATATATTGATTTTTTAGCTGAACTATCTACCATATAGGTACACATAATGATAAGGTTCTCTGATATCTTAGACTCTATGTTACACTATCATTGATTTGACATCTCGTACTAAACCATTTACTTTAATTCTATTGTGAAACATTGATGACTGGACTGGAGATGATCTAGTAAACCAATAACTACTCTATTACAATTTCATTTGACTTTTCATTCTATAGTTGTAATGTTTAACTTAATTTGTAATGATAATAAAATTAGTGTATTTGTACTGAAGTGAACAAAATTTTGATGTTGAAGCAAACGATTTAAGCTTTTATTTATATTGGTTCTGCTTGTAACATGCAGCTAGACCAGCTCAAGTTAATGGACAGATGAATTGATAGATGAATAAATAATATATAAAAGATTGTATAGATGAGTAAATGGATATATAGAAAGAAAAATGGATAGATAAATTAATGTATATATAAAATTAATAAATAGGATGAATAATGAAAGGGGATTAATAGATGGACAAATAAACAGATGGACAGATAGACAGACTGATGAATGGATGGATAGACAGACAAACAAAATTGATGAATAGATTAAACAATAAATTAATATCAAATAATTAAATAATAGATTTGATATAAACAATGTCCTCATATGTAAGTGTATTGTATTAAACATATATATTAATATAATTTTATATTATTTTGTTGGACCTCCTTGTTGTACAAAAGTATGATGGAAGCATTTTAAGTTGTGGCTGGTTTACCTTGATTGATTTTTCAAATCCAATATTTAGATAGCCAAATAAAATACAATGAGATTACATATTCAAAATCTTCATCAGCTCATAATTCACAAAACAATATTTGAAGTATACATTATTATTTATTAATTTTTGAAATTTACTTAAATCGTATGTTATAAGAGTAACAATTAAAGATGTAAATAAAAACTGAAATTGATGCAAATATATGATTATAATAATGATAGTCCATTACAAAGAATGTCAATGAGATAATAGAGATGAGAATAGTATCATCACTACATAATATCACAGGTATTACAAACAAACAAAGAATGTTTACCAATTTAAAAAGTAAAGATCTAAAGTCACTTTATTAATATCAGTTATATTATGACCCTGTACTATTGATGATATAATTGACATCACTACTATTTTGTTTGTATTCTTTGTATGTCGATAATATTATACTATTTAAATTATCTTAGTTAAAACAACAGGTCTATTATTGATAGAGGTTTCAGTGGCTGTTGTTTTTTCACATGTCAATTGTTGCCATTGAAAAATGTCTCCTAGGATTATACTAAACAATGCCTTGGTATTAATGTATGGAAGTGAGAGATGAAGAAGGACATTTTGCCAAAAGAGTCTTGTTAGTTTCATCTAGTTAGGTTGATAAATATTACTATATTCACACTTTATACAAAGAAGTCTTATAGTTGTGTGTGACATTAACATGTTAGTAATAAAAGGTAGTCCCTATTTATAGAACAATGCTACTATTATTTACTGATTCTGTTCACAACTCCAATTGTTAGGAATGACAGGTTAGTACTGGAAATGATACTATAAATTAAGATGTCAGTGTAAACAATCTCAAAATATTCTACTGTTTGGCTCAGTGTTAACATGTCTTGTAAACTAGGACCCATACTATCTATCATATATGGTATCTCAAATACTTCAGTGTAGTATTACTTAGTAGAATAGTAGAATAGTAAATAGTTCAATAACACTCTCACCTATGTCTAGTGATTATTCAAGTTGTTGTTGATTAGGATGACGTTGAAATAACAGAGATAGAGGGACTGGGTATAGTTCATGATGTAGTATGAGACAATGTAGTCCATTGATATGTTGAGGAAATAATGATGCTGTTGGTAGTATAATCTTTGAGATCTAATGTCCAGGGCAGTGAGTGGTGTGTTCACCTCTACTATATCCAGTAATAAGTCATGAAATATATTCAATTTAAGAGGTTTTAATGTGTTATTGTCTTTAAACAAGTGTTTAACTGTTTTATCACAAACTCTTTTCCTTAGTGAAAGGTCTATCCACCTTGGCATAAAAAATAGTCACATTTAAGGAAAAAATTTTGAATTGACTTGTTTCTTGTTACTCCTTTAATCACCCTGTTGATAAAATCAACAATATCAGTAAAGAAAGATGTTTCATACTTAATATCACTTGTAATATCTAGTACTAGTTCCTGTAGTGTGCTGTATATGTATAAATGTTCCTCCAATTCAGAGAAAATCCTCTTGTCTATCTGCATACAGTCCTCCCTAAGTTGTCAATTTTCCATGTATCTGATATTAAAGTGTTAAGTGTAATAGTATCAGATTAACATCATAGTGATGGTTTTAAGAGACACTTAATAACCAGTATCCAGTGTTAACAATGTGGAGATAATACAGTGAGTCCATCTAGGAGGGGGTGTGGCATTGGTCTCTTCTCCTCGTAGGTTGTTTCAAGTGAGGGTGTGTTTTGTTTACAATGTCAGTCACTGCTATTATGTAACAACATACAATGTACTGGTTGTAAGAGGACCTCTATATTTGGTGAGATATTGTCATATTATTCTATTAATCCATTTATTTATCTGTTGATCTTTTTCCTTACTCAGCTGATATCATACCAATCGATCAATCCTCTTCTGGTCAGCATACCTGTGTCTTCTGTCCCCTTGTTACGTGGACTAATAGTTCTAAATCTTTACATGTTCCTTGAGGAGTTATTGTTCCATATGTACAGGTGAAAGGTTGCTGGAGAGACTGAAAACTATGAAGGAAAAGCATGAAGCAGGAGATTATATATCACAAGAACTTAGGGCGTATAGCTATTGGGTATCTTGGAAATAACTGTTATTTAAATCAATTTAGTTTTTAAGACGAAATGGGACAATTGTACATTTTGTTAGACGAAATGACTATTACCAGATACTGATGAACAGATATTTGAAGTAGAAGTGACTGAATTATAGTCAAAACATTACTGCTTTAAAGCAGAGGTAACAGAATCCATCTATTCATCAACAGAGGGCAGAATGTCAAACTAAGATTGGAGTTGGAGATCAAAATGAGAGACAAGGTAACATAAATACGCCACACACAGGCACACTTAAAAAACTTATTTGTAATTAATATTGGAGTAATCATAGATATAAGGATTAAAACATATGAAGAATTGACTCACTTTCTCTCCTCATTAAATGACAGTAATTATGTCATCATATATGATGACATCATCTAAATCTATCACCTACACCCTAAACCAAACCTTATGACACATAGTGATGTCATCATCATAGTACAAGTTACATCATCATAGAAGTTACACCAAGAAGGACCCTCATTCTTCAATCACATTAGTGTTATTAATGTAATTCCATTAATTGTCTGTTTGTCTGTATGTATAGAGTATCCCTACTTGTGATTATGTACTTAAGAGGACGTTATTATTAGAAAGAACTATGGAAATGGATTTTATGATCCAGTACATCACAGTCTATTTTATACTGGTTGGAATTCTATTTAAACTAATGAACTCATTTTATTGTCTTACAGACTTAGGTTTGTCATTTATTGATGTTCTATTTTATGGACATGAGTGGAGTCTTCTTTCACTGGAAATCTTACTGTTTTTATTGACAGATCATGTAGCAGAGAACTTAGCAGCTGTCATCACTTATATCACATATGAGTCGTGTGACTTGAAGTAGATTTTCATTTACTGTGCGAGATAGATTTTATTTCTTATAAGAGATGGTCTCAGCAAAAGAAATTTGGGCAAGAAAACACTGGTTGATAATACTTTCCTAATTTAAATTGTAAAATGTACAAAAATAATGAACAGTGCTATTTTAAATAATGCACGACTTATTAGAAATTAACACCCACACACTAGCTATGCCACATCAATAATGTAATATCTTTACGAAAACATCGTAAAGGTTGCACATTAGCCTCTTTTTTTTCCTCTTTCGTAAGTAACTTAAGATGTCCGTTACCAATACTGGCTACAAGAGACAACTCAGTTCCTATATTAGGTACAAAACATGGATTAGTAACTTGTGATGATGATGGTACTGATAAGCATCTCTTCAATGGACTCGACAAAGTCCTGTCTTTTGATTCCACTATAGGTACCTCAGCACACACACAGGCTTTGATTTGTTCTGGTAAAAGGAGAAGGGAATGAACCTTACCCTCATGCCATGAGAAGTGAGTGATAAGTATAAATGACATGGAATCAAAAATGGCCACAATACCACTAACAGTACCAACATAGAGTCTTCTGCCTTGTGCTAACAATGAGGTCACTTGTTGAGATCGGTCAATATCTGATAACGATTTCAATTTTTCAGTACAATTTATACTGCCACGTTGTTTCCTGCTGCGGACATCAAAACACATAATTCCACCTTTGCTTCGATAAGAGATCCACAAGTGATCTTGTTTCCCTCCTGCAACATCCTCTTCAAAGCTGCACCATACAATATGTGAACACACTTTCATATGATAACTATATGGCTGAATACTGTAGTAACTTTTAATCCACTCTCGATCCTTCCTCTCTAGTAACAGTAATGTATTATTATTCATTGTTCCCCATACCTGTATTTGACCATCAACAACTACCTTTACTAAATCATAGACTGGACTGCTTCCTTCTTGGTCATCAATTGATATACACTGTTGTTTTATCAAACTAAGAGGTTTACCTACTAATCGATCATAGAGAGACCAAATCTCTGAGTTTGTCGAACTAGCTAACACACATTCTTCTTCTTTTATATGTATGATCTTTAATACTGCAGAGGTCTCAAGGGTTAGCTTGCCAGAGTACTTGACTTCTAAAGTTGGTGCATGAATAATACTTAAGTGACCAAGAGAAGTACCAATCCAGATAGTATTAGAGACAGAACATAAAGCTTGAATATCGTCTTTACCAATGTAGCCAAAAAACCTCTAAAAATAAAAAATGATTCACATAAAACATGACCTTGTCTAATACCATATATCATGTACCTAAATCTGGACTCATTCTCAAATCTCAATGTTCTTGTGATTCTGAGTACGAGTCTCAGTTTGTAACTTACATAAACACTCTTGTGATTGTCTGGAAAAATGAAGACAGATAATAATCCTTTCTTTTGATCTCGTCCACACATCCAGACTTGTGTATGAGCTTGTTGCTGTTGTTTGTTCTGTTCATATTGGGTCTGTAAAAAAGCAGCTGTAATGGATTTAGTTTCATGAATAGAAGATCTCACTTTAACTCGTTTAATGGCAGCAGGTACATCTTCATTAACAACATCAATTGGTTTTAGTTGTTCATTCTTTTTGTTATCACTTTGATTTGTGTCTGATGTTTCCAGTAAGTCTGGTTGGTTCTCATCTATTACTGATTCTGAACACTCCTCTACACTAATACTAACAAATGACTCTTCAATTTCCAGACTCTCTTTTTCCGGTGGAATAATGTTCATATCAATACTTAATTTCTTGTCATCTTC
Source organism: Xestospongia bergquistia (assembly GCA_963965975.1). NCBI lineage: Eukaryota > Metazoa > Porifera > Demospongiae > Haplosclerida > Petrosiidae > Xestospongia > Xestospongia bergquistia. The sequence goes on along the minus strand of OZ014420.1, from coordinate 4,556,147 downwards.
TTGACTCAATACTGTACCATTTATTTCTACTGGTAACCTTGTGGGTAGACTCATACAATCTTTTGCTATCCACTCGTCTTCATACTCTGGTTCAACACGACTCACACAGGCACTGGAGATGGATGAACAGCTTCCCAATGTGATTTGAGTACGAAGGCGCTCAAATTCAACACTAGATGCCCATTGATGACATTGTTTCATAGAAGGACGTACAGAAGGGTCCTGATCCCAGCATAATCTCATTAAATCTTGTATCAGAAGTGGAGTGTGTGTGTCCTAATGAAATTTGAAGGTAGTTATATCCTATGTGTGTGCAAACTGTATAATCAAATGTCTTGGACAATAGTTATTTTAAATTACTAGAATCAAGTGTATTGTTTCTGATCTCTTATCTCTCATGTTTATATTTATTTTATTTTCTACTCTACCTATATAAAGCTCTGATTCTGGTATGCTACTGCCAATACAAGAAGGATCATCATTGTGCGTCATACCTTGCTTCCAATAGGAGGTCTTTTGCCATCTCGGACTTCCTGATTGCGTTTTTGAACCTCTTGTTTATGAAATGGTGCTTGTAAAGAAATGAGCTCATAAAGTATCATACCATAAGCAAATACATCCACCTGGTAAGGATGAGGAAATAACTATTACACTCTCTGTTGATCAATACAAATCATTTTAAACTACATAAAGTCAGCTGCTACCTTAGTTGAGAAAATCTCTTGTCCAGGGCTTTCAAATAGTTCAGGTGCCATATATCCTGGAGTACCAACAGGGTTAGTGATCTTCATCATTAGTGATGTTGAAACTTGACTAATTCCATAATCAGTTATCTTAAGCCAAACATTACCAGCCTGCTCTATTCGTTCTTGTCTTGGTAACAAGGGAGACGGGAACTCCCAAGCAAGAACATTTGGTGACTTCATGTCAAAATGCACAATTTGTTGTGAATGAAGATAATTTAGACCATCGGCTATCTGCAAAGATAAGAGTAATAGTGATGGTGATCGTTGTGATGGTGATGATCATCATAATGAGTGATAGTGGTGGTGATCATTTTGATGGTGGTAGTGATCAATCAAAGTTACACTTACTTGTTTGGCACTTTGTTTTAAAGTTAAAGGTTCTAGTGTGACTTTTAGTGAGGAATAATCTTTTAGAATACTATGTAGTGCTTTCATAGGAGCTAATTCCAAAAGGAGGCACAAAACAGGATGTGTACGAACTCCTTTTAATTGTGTTATATTCTTGTGGTTTAATCCAGCCAAGAAAGTTACCTAAATAAAGAGAACATCTTTAAGACTATTATTTAAACTCCTTTAATTTAGAGATAAATCAGTAGTAATTATAATAATTTATTGAGCCACATCCAATCAAATCAAGTCATGAAATTATGTTATAAATTCTAGCAAAAATAGTAACCACACCCAGTTTCAATAGTAGTATGTTCATTTGTTAACAGACCTCTTTTCTTATTTCTTTGTAAGCAGCAGACAGCTGATTATCTTGATGTGCTATCCTCAATAATTCAGTAGGTGAACATGACTCCATTTTACTCTCCATGTTATAAAGATACACTTTAACAGCAACTTGTTCATGCTATTAGGGAAAAAAAGAACAGTCTCTAGTGAGAGTTTGCATATATATATATATACCTTTGTCCCTGGTTCTCCTGTCAATTCTCCTTTACATACAAACCCATATCCTCCCTTTCCAAGTAAATCATTCTTCATAATACGAAGTTGAGGTTGTTTTTCTATCTCTTGGTTACTCGTGACCAGATCCCTAAAGGCCTAACATAAAAAATATATTAAACTCAGAGACTAAGACCTATATTTACATACCAGATCTGGAGCAGCGTGGACAGTTTTCAAAGTTCCATGAACAATGCATTCAAAATCATTTCCATTAAAAGCTGGTGTGACACAATCACTGAACAGAAGACAAAAAACAGGCTGACCATCAACATCTATAAATGTCTGTTTTTTGGGAGATCTTAAAGTTCCATCTCCAGCTGTGTTTCCATAACATTTCCAACATGGAATGTACCCATTAAGACTATGTTCTGTGAACATGCCATAAAACCACTGAGAAAGAAAAATAATATGGTTGCTAATAGCAACCATGAGACGGGTTGCATGACTAGCAACAGCATAAGGAGTTGGTATCTCTTCTAAATCCATCTCCTGTTTTTGATCAACAAGTTCAGTGATAATATTAATCATTTCTGGTATATAGATGTGAGTCTCTATACGATATTTTTCAGACACTGATTTAATATACCTATTGTTTGGACCTGGCCACTCATTACTTGGATTTAGAAGACAATGAACAATTAGTAAGGTACGACCATGTGAAGTGAAGACAATACCATTCCTCCAACAAGTCCAATCCAAAGGACATTGATGTTCTGCTTGTTCAACGTAATATGATAAGATTGATTTGATTTGTTGATCTTTGATGATACGACAAATTAATCTTGGCCAAAACCCATCAGGAATATAATTGGATAGCCATAATCTTCGAAGTGGAGGTAGATAACAATCATCATGCCCAAATGACACATCAACATCATTTACAGTATTGTTAAGTTTTGGGTATTTGCCCTCTTCCGGCATGAGGGAAGGAATAATCACCTCCTCCTTGCTGATGTATAATGCCACTTCAAATTTTTGGAGCAGCTGGAGACAGTTATCAGTGAGCAACTTCTCTTGTTGCAAGAACATGTAAAGATCAGATATTTGTATTCTTCCTGGTAGAAAAGAAAACAGTCTTTCTAGACACTGAACTATTGTGTGTACCTTTAACCATTTTAACATTCTCAGCAGCTGAGGGACTAATTAGTTTGGCCATTAATTTTGCTAGCCACTGGGGATCCAAGAAATAGAGACTTCTCAAATTGTAATCGTCAAAATGAAGCAAAGTACCTATGTATAATAAAGTAATAAAAACATTATTAATAACAACATTTTCTCTATTACCTTGAAGTGTAAGATAATGAACTGCTTCATTAAGTTCTTCTTCATCATCAAAGAGTTGTTGAAAATGATGTTTGAACTCTGTAGACTGAAGAACAGGAGGTTTACCCTTGTCTTGTAGATCTTTAACTACTTCTGAGACTTTCTCTTGAAGGGTCAGAAAACACTTTGGGATTTGTTGTTGAAGAAGAGCATGTGGACTGCTTTCATCCAGATCTTCTTTATATTCCACTAGATAATGTATCAAGTGACACACATGTGACTTGCATGTGACTTACATGTGACTCCATCAGCAGGACTGACACGAAGATGTACTGAGACATGATAAATAAACTGACGTAATCGATCAATGTTGTTACTCTTAAAGTTGAATGTGTTGACACAACTTACTGAAATACACCCCACGATTTTAGGATATATTTTGCTATGGTATTTTTCTCCTACCAATTTCTCAAGTCTTGTAGACTCAGTCTCAGATACTTGATCCATATGTGTTCCTACAACTATTACAATACATCCAGATGCTCTAAGCTATTGATGGTAAGAAATATGAGATAAGAAACTGGTACTAACCACAGGACATACCTGAACATTTCTCAGCCATGGTTCTAGTTCATTGACACCATCATCTCCATCAGAGAGGCGGAATACTGCAAGATAGAGTGCACGTCGAGAATAGAAACATTGGTGAGTAACTTGGTAGACCTCCTGACCAGCAAAGTCCCATGCCAAAAATTGAACAGGCTGACGATTTGGTTGAAAAGCAAATCGAACCTTTCCTCCATGACAAGCCCACTTCTCAATATCAATTCCCTTAGTACATTCTGTTTCACCAGGTTGTCGTTTCTGAAGTCGCCGCAGAAGACTTGTCTTTCCACGACGACCACACCCAATAAAGAATAGTTTCATTGTACGATAAGGAACAGACCTGTAACATAATAAACAATGATATAGGATGTTCCCCTCAAAGTAGAGACTTACTCTTTAAGTTTAGATCTCATATAAGTCAGTAGTTGTCCAGTATGTAATTTTACATGATATTCTGGAGGAGGCTCGATTAAATTGGGCAAGTTATCAATTCTAATTTCTGTTAATCTGCGAGAGTTTTTCAGGAGAGCAAACTGAAGTGGTAGTTTTTCCAGTTGAGGGTTTTTACTAAGTCTAATCCATTGGAGTTGTCTCTGGTGGCCAATGTTAGGATTAAAAGTCCCCTCAAGACAATTTTGTGTTAAATCTAAACCTTCTAAAGAAGGATATAGAAGATCAAGTCCACTACACTTTTGTCTAAATGCGATCTCATCCATAGTTGGGTCTTGTGTGGTTTGTTTTAATGAACACTTGATGAGTTGGAACCTCTTAAAGTGATTTCCTGACAGCTGAGCTGTCTGCAAGTACTGGAGAGAAAAGTGAGATCGATGCATGCAGACATTGGTCGTACAGTCATGGTAACATCTTCTCTGTATGCTCTTAAGCTGATGATCTGTTAAAATGTTTCCAAAATGTTGAAGTTCACATTGCTTAGCGATCAATTTACGCAGTGAACAAGGTATAAAATGTATGTCAATGGATTGTATATGATTATTAGAGATATCTAATTCAATAAGATTTGGTACAAGGCAAGGAAGACCCTGTGGAAAGAGGCTAAAATTGTTATTGGACAAATTAAGACGTGTAAGTCTAGAGTAGTCACACGTTTCAATATCCATACTGGCATCTGGTAGCTCTTGTTCCAGCTTATCATCGACCTGTTGTATACGAAACTTGTCCTTCGTTTTAGTAGCACTTTCAAGGTCTCCTTGTAAGGTAGCTCGAGTGTTATCTAGTGGGTTAGCCATCATAAAAACATCAGAGGCTACATTTCTAATGGTAAGATTAGCTTCACACAATTCATCTTCTTCACAGCATGGCAGAACAGTTAGTTGGTTGTTGCTAACATCCAACTCTTGTATAGACTCACATTGCCAAGTAATAGGAGGAAGGCTTATAAGTAAATTATGAGAAAGATTTAGTTTAGTGATGTTAGGAAGGCAAAAAAGAATTTCAAAGTCGTTTAAACCGTCTAGTTTATTGCGTGATAAATTAATTTCTGTCAGTGAAGGGCTGAGGTCCTTAGTTACCAAGGGATCTTTAGATTTTAAACGTTTTAAATTGTTGTTGTCAACATTGAGTTTTTGTAGAGATGGTAGAAGCCATAGACACGATGGAAGGTAAGTCAACTTGTTATGAGACAATGACAAAAAGAGAAGTTCACAACAATTCCAAAGACCATCAGTAGTCTCAGAACCCTCGGAAGATAAATTTCTGAAATCTATGTCAGACTTGTCAGGCAAATACTGAAGCTTATTATAAGATATATTAATGGTCTGTACATTAGGCAAATTAAAAAGCTCTAGAGGGACTGTTTTTAGGTTGTTCTTCTGCAGAAAGACACTAACAATATTCGTGTAATCCACTTGGGTGAATGTAATGGGTTGACACATAAGGCTATGCATTTGATCGAGGTCAAAAGAATAAAATGGTGATGTTGGAGTCAACCATTTTCCATCTATTGCTCGAAGGTGTTTTTCATTCCAATGTAGCTGACATAATGATATTGAGCGTGTGTCACATAACTTGCTATAATGATCATTATTAGAGGTATCGTGCTTTAACTGGCATTGCTTGGACAAGATGAGTTGAATGAAATTAGGTCTTTGAACAAGGTCTAATATCTGGCATGCCAAACCATTTTTGTCCATAGCACCATGATTTATTAACATCTCAATGATTTCCTTCTTACAAAACACACACGCCTCAGCCAAAGGAGTGATAAGAATGTTACTAAATGCAATAGAATCCTGTGGTTTTTTATCTAAAACCTCTAGTAATCCTTTGGGTGACTGATAGACACCCATAGCTACAGTTGTAGAAGAAATAGGATGTATTAATAAGCTATGTATGGAAATGTGATTACCTGTGCTACAAGGAGATGTGTTTCTGTGAGAAGATGTGACACGAGGAGTCAAAGGCATAACAGTAGGCTCTGGTTTCGTGATGCCAATCTCTGCATCAAAATCATCTGAAATATATGAATTAATAGAAACTGGGGTGTCTGAAAGTGGAGGAGAGACTTTTCTATCTTCACACTCCTCTTTCAGGGACCTCTTTGAGTCCTGTGGAGATATAGTCATCATGGATCTTTTTGACTCAATTATTTTTTGAAGACATTTTTGAGCTCGACTAGAAGGCTTGGCTTCAACATTTACCTTGAGTTCATACTCATATAACAACAACTCAACAAGCTCTTTAGCAAATTTTGGAGCTCCAATAGCTGCATGAAGTGGAGTTCTTCTTGTCTCTGTCTCAGCATTAAGATCAATTTTATCATGATGTTTGCCTCTAAACTTAAGTAGCTCTTTCACTACCTCAAGTTGACCGTGATAGCAGGCATTAAACAGTGGAGTGCGTCCAATCTTGTCTGCCTGGTTCAAATCTTGTTTGTACCTACACTTTTCATAAAGGTCTTGTATAGCATCTAATATTCGTTGGACCATGCCTTTGTCACCACGGGAACAACTCACATGAAGAGGAGAGAGACCATTTTGTTTGTTGCAAACAAACACTAGCTGAGGTGAGTGCATCAGGAGGAGATCTGCCATCTCTACATTACCATGACGACAGGCAGCAATGAGGGGGGTGTCTCCATTACCAAGGTTGCTGAGTGGTTGATTATGTGATTGTTCTAATAAAAACTCAACTACAGCAACCAATTGTTTATCTATGGCTCTATTAGGCAAAAACAAACATTTACATATACATAATATTCATATGCATTTACTGATTTAACAAAGTCTGCTGATGCCAATCTGTCCAGCGAGTACCTAAATCTTTCTCCATTGGAGTAAGAGCAGAGTACTTATTGACAAAGATATCCAAGTCAGTGGTATCATGGTTGAGAAGTGCATGTAATTCTAAGATGATCAAAATGTATTAGAAAAGGAGAGATATAGTATTGCTTACCCATTACATGTTGAAGTTGTTCTTCATTTCTTTCAGGTTCTTTTACTTTTGCTAAAATGGATGAGTGGATATTAACAGAAGTTAACTAATTCCTTACCAATAGTGTGCATGAATGCTTCCTGACAATTTACTTTTCCTCTTGCCAAGTCTATAGGTGTCACTCTATGAGCATTTATAACTTTAATCTGAGCACCATGTGTTATAAGTATTTGAATACATTTAGCATATCCTTGAAGGGCAGCCAAATGAAGAGGAGTCTAAAAATGAGAAAAAGCCAATATCAGAACAATAATTGCATTGAAAATTGTCCTCACTTGACAAAGATCAGACAATGATGACTTCTTGTTCGGATCCCCTGTTGCATAAGACATTAATCACATGGGGTTACTATCTGAGATCTAACCTCCATTAGCTAACAATACTTCTAAGTATTCAGGTAGACCTTTGTCAGCTGCAATATGGACTAAAGTCCTACCATTATATCTCTGTATTGGATAGTTGATTACTTTCTCTAGACATTGCTTGTTCGAAGCATAGTGAATGTAACGATCAAAACTTCTCTTCTGTTCGTCTGATGGATCAGTCGAAAGCAAGGCTCCTAAACTTTCAGCTAGTCGCTTTACGTCTTCCATTTCCACTACATTGTAGTTAGCAACAGCCGGAGGAACAAATATTCATAGCGAGCGTGATCTTTTCAATTAATTATTATATGACATTTTAATGAATAATAAACAGTAATAAAATATGATTATTGTGATTTCTGAGAGCTGTGATGGACTCAAGTCTTCCTTAGGATTAACAAATCTAGGAAACACTTGCTTGCAAATGGAAGTCTTCAGGCAATCCTTCATATTCTTCTCCTACAAGAATATATAAATAAACATGAAGAATGCAGTATGAATTGTTATTGTCAATATCATAATGATATAAATGTACTGTTAGCTACATTATACTGAATATGCTTGATAAAAAAATCTCTGAATGCAGGAGGGGGCTAAGATGATACAGCCAACAGAGATATACAATCAACTGAACAGTAATTGACAAACTAATATGAAGCAAATTACATATTTTATAGAATTCATTCCATACTGGTCTCCAGGTGATCAGGAAGATGAGTTTCTCATGAGTTTCTTATTCAATTTCTTCAAATTGAAGAGAGGTATTTACAGTCAATATTTAGTGCTTTGATCAATTTAATCATAAGTGACACCAGTGCACACAAATTATTATAACTACTACTAGTAAGAACTATAATAACTACTACTAGTAAGAACTATAATAACTACTACTAGTAAGAACACATAATGTACATAAAATGTATATTTAACATAATACAGTTAAATGTCTAAAATGTGGATTGTCCAGATCTTCTGAAAGTAACCAATCAGATCTACAAGTAGCTGTATAGGTATGACATAAACAGTACTATTAATGTATTGATAATAGATTGTATATATCATGTAAGGAGCTAACATAGAAGATACAATCAAAAATTCATTCCAAAAGGTGATGTTACATGGAAAAGATGGGGTACTATGTCCAAGGTGAAAAATGCATTTTCAAACTAGTCTAATATAATCAGTTCCATTACCAAAAAATAAATGCAACAAACAAACTCAAACAACAGTAAAACAAGATCTGCATTCGTTGCCATTAATTTTGATACTTCAATTATGAAAGTATACTCTTCTCATTGTTTGACAATAAATATATGAAAGAGCAATATACATTTGGAAGAATGGCCAAGCACAAAAATGTATATCACTAGTACCTTCTTCTGAACAATTACATCTTTGTGATACACAGGTGGTTAAAGCAAAATTACAAAGTTATAAGTTATAACATATACAATTTAGGGAGCTACAGTTATGTTCAACCTGGTGGCAATGAATAGAGCACATTGGACCATATTCTACACAAGCTCAGTATGTTTCCTATATTTTAAACAACAAAAGGTGGTACAAGATGGATGACTCCTTGGTAAGCTTTACAAGTGATGATAACAAAATGAAACTACTTCAAGGTATACTACATGGATCTTCATGAGATCTTGCAAAAGAAGGCCTATATGCTGATATACCAAAAGAAAAGTGTTGAGGTTGCCTGAATTTCAACCACATTAACCTATATTATATACACCTTATTTGAATTTTTAGAGTTCTCTAGGACAGTCTCCTGAAATTGTTATGGTTCAAAATCAGCTCTTTTGACAAACTTCTAGAAGAATTATCAACCAGAGATAAAACATTTATTAAAGAGAGAAGCACGCTTGCCACATTACTATGTGCACAAGAGCTAAAGCAAAAAAATAGTAGCAAACAAGGGTACATGTATGTGGTATATTAACAAAACTACCAACAATGGGTGGTATATGAATGTCATTTAAAATGCATGAAATAAATAATCTTAGGTAAACTTGTGCTCACAAGAACAAATTGATTACAAAAAGGTATAATATGTTGACTTACTTTCATGTCTGACTTAATATTCATGTGCTCTTATATGCAAATATATAATCATATATAATCATGGCTTGTCATACAAAGAAGACAGCATCATTCAATGTGTGTATACAACATTACAACAGTTCACAAAAATGGACTCAATACCCAGCAATAAGAAGAAATGTACTAAAAAATAAACAAATGGTCTTATTGCTGGCAAAGAAGACACACCCACATCAAAACAACTAACGATAGTATTAGCTCTCACTTGACACACTTGAATATCATATTGTTGTTTACATTCAAAGTCTCAATAGCCTCCATAGCCTTGATTAGACGGGTTCCTGGTGACACTATATTTCTAAGTCTGAATCTGAGTATATAGTCCAAGTAAATATCGTCAAAATACTTATAGTTTTTAGCATTATTTCCTTAACCATAGCACAAATATTACAGTAGGTGTTCCACAAATAAAAGAGATTATTAAGGCAACACAAATCATTAGTACACCCACTATTACTGCTCACTTGGACAATGATAATAACCCAGAATATGCTCAAATATCAAACATGAAAATGCAATGATATTCATTAATGGATACTAACCTCAGTTGATTTGCATTATCGTTTGCGTGTGTGCAGTCTAATTTAAGTACTTAATCTCTTTGCTGTTTACCACTATAAGGAAGAAACTGTCCCTACTGTTGCTACCTTAATTCTTGTGTTCATCATATTCCTACTAGGTATTATTAATAACATGGATGACCTAGTATCATCATAATCTTCTGACTAATGTGTTAGTCTCTGTAGTGAAAGAATTTTCATGTTGGAGCAGAAGAATATGGCTTTCATTGAAATAGGAGACATAGGGTTTGCTTATAACATGGTTGAGTGTTTAGTCAGCTAGACCAGTTCAAATAGTGTAACATTTCCTTTTAAAAATATATAATATTACAGAAGGAAGTATTACCTGCAAAGTTTGTTTGTATTCCTTATATAGTCAATTTGTACTACATAGTATATTAAGATGTGTAGCCATAGCCTCTAATATCTATTGGGTAACCTATCACACCATACATTAAAGACAATACATTCAAACTACAGACATAATAGTGTTCCCAGACTCTCATTTTCCTGGAGGCGCGTGGGGTGAGCACAAGACTACTACTATATTCAGCTCAGTCTGCAGTATTGCCAGTCATAATAATGAATGTACATACTTGAAAAACTTCCTATGAATTAGTTACTTGAACTATAATCAAACTTAAAGTGATTCTGATAATTGTCACATACTAAATGACTAGTCCTAATACAAACCTAATGTACGAGATATGTGTTCACATTAAATGATAATAAGTTTACTTTCAGAACTTAGCCTTGATTCAAGTTGACTACCAGGCATATAAGGTACTCATTCTAGTCTCACTTAACTCACTTAACCCTCCTCATCTATTGCTAAGAGGTAATTAAACTCATAAACTCCAAAGATACTTATGAATAATCAATAAGTTTGCAGTTGTCATGGTGATACAATCATAGGGAGGGACTTTCCTATAAGTGATCAAAATGGCTACTGCCAATCCCAATATAGTGAGATTAGTAGACTGTACAGGACAGCCAGAGCTATGTAAAAACTTAGTGAAAGGTAATAATTTATGATATATGACTACATGTGTTGTTTATGATCCTATGTTTTATAATTCAGAGCTATCTGGATGTACTGATATAGGACGTTCTGTCAATTGGCAAGTGGATAACAAATATTACACTGCTATACTGACTATTTTAATGCATGAAGATGGAGTCAAAGATAGTCATCAATTAGAACAAGCTGAGGCTATCATTTTCTTATGTGTACTAGCAAATGTATGTACAATTACTGTCAAATAGTGTGACATGATAGATACATAATTATACCTACATACACATGTGCAGAGGTCATTACTAAAACCTAGAATGGAATGAGTTCATAATAGTTCATTTTTCTGGTTACTAAAAGGTGGAATACAGTCTGTTCTAAATTCTCATAAACATAATATTTATTATATTATACTTCAGTAATAGAATTCTTTATTAATGTATTAATAAAGAATTCTATTAATGTAAATGTAATATAATTCTTTATTAATGTAACTTTGATCAATTACATGATTAAGTGTCATATTTTATTAATTACAGGTAAGAGACAAATTTTTCTTTTGCCTCTAAAGAGAAACATTGGAAACTTCGAAAATCCTATTAGATAAAATGTGCATAAAGACACTTATATTTGGAAGCAAAAGAAATACTTTTATACTACTTGTAAATAATCAAATATATCACTTTATTTATTGCTTGTTTAAAGTAGGCATTACAAACTATCTAGATATTTAACATATCATTACAATTTAGTACAGAACTTTTTGTTACAAACAGAACACTTTCTGCCTTTTATTAACTGGAATGGAAAGAAACATCCATTCTGCTCCATTTCAGGTTTTAGCAAAATGACCAAATTTATAATTTTGGCTAATGTGCTAAAGTCATCAATTCTATTATACAAGGGTTATGTATAGGTGAGCTGTATACTACAATACATGTAGTTTTGGGGTCTGATTGGGTTTGGTGGTGATCATGACTTGAAAGAAAATCAATTCTCACTAAATGACATCTTACTATAATTTTTTCCTAGCCAGATCATCTTGAAAGAGTCAAAAAAGTATGGCAGAACCTAGAATGTACTGACCCTCCAGCTGTCTGTCTTCTAGTGGGGATTACAGCAAATGAAGAATCTACTGACCCACATACTTTACAATGGTGTCTAGAAAATGGATTTGAATTAGTTGTTTGGAGATTGAAATCATCCAACTCATCACTTAGTGAAGAAGATGACAATGATGGTAAGTTACAAGTTACAACACAGTTTGTATTAATATTGTGTACTAGTATTAGATAATAGTGAGGATGATGAAAGTATACCAAGAATATCACAAGCTCTTCAGGCTCACATGTGGCCAAATATGACAATGAAAGGACAAGGTAGTCTACTACAATCTCTTTAAAATACTTTCCCATATAACATTTCCTCAGCAAAGGCTAATTCTTCCTCTGATACTGATCTAACTAATAAAGTACCAAATCCTTTACTTCGTGAGTAAATTATTCAAACCAATCATAACTATTTGCCTTGTAGCTTCTTTAACAGATGACCTTCTTCCTAAGGAACTCTTGTCAAATAAAGACTTGGGTGATCCTGGAGATGAGAGCTTTGAAGAATTATTTGAACGTTTTGCAGATATGAAAGGTATAATGCTTTGTTTAGTGCAATTCTTTTCATGACATTACCCACTAGCCCATGCAGAGAGTTTACCTCATGAAGAAAGAAAAGCTTATGCTGAAAAGGTACATTCATGTTGATATCAGAACCTCCATAACAATCTGTTGTAGGTAGTAATGTCATTTTGGAAAGCTATTGGTGGAGATGAGGAAGAGATCAATCTGGACAGCAGTAATGAAGAAGATTAACTACATATATATTTATTAGAACAATTGTAGTTTTTTGAACAAGGTGTTTATATGATCATGAAAGAAAACAAACAACCATGCACATTGCATAAATTATTATAATTATAAATTAAATACCTACTATATTGTATTACCTACCTGTGGATCCAAACACTATCAGATACACTTCTGTCCAAGTTACGTATAAATTCCCACAGCAAAGCAGAACTATTGACAACACTGACACGCCCATATCCATAACTCATTTCTAAATGTTCTGACCATGGAACATCATATTGTGGTGCAGAGTCTATATCAGCTCCAGCAGAACCGACAACAATATGTATAGTACCTGATGGAGTACACCTACTTCTGTAAACACGACAAGTACGTTCATAGCTATGGTAATGTCCCCATAAAGCAAGGCCAACATTATATTTGTGTAGTAATTCCTCAAAGGCTATTTGCATATGAAGTGCAACTCTCTGATTTGCAGCATTCTTCACACTGACATACATTGGACGATGGCCAACTAAAATCAACCAGGGAGTCACTTGACGATCAACAGATGACAGATCTTTTTCTAGCCATTGGTATTGTTTGCTGCCATAAGTAAAGTTATGTTCAGTACTCATCATAGTGAAATGAACCAAACCATAGTCAAAACTATACCACCATATTTTATTTCCATTGTCTGGCATGTGGAATCGATAAAATACTGGAACACCACACTCGCCTCCAGAGTCATGACTGAAATTATCCCAAGCAGGATGATAGCCATTTCCCTTATCACCACTTGGATCTTTCTTACTTATCTCCATATGATCTTGTTCATGATTACCAATACCAATCATGTATGGTACACGAATTGCACAGTATTCTATTAAGTGCATCCATTGTTCCCAAATATAGGCATAACCTACAGCATATGAAAGATCACCCTGATGAATAACAAAGTTAGCCCCTTCATTAATTTCTTGCTTCATCAGTTCAGCTGTTACTTCTGCTCCTGGAAAACTAACACCCATGTCACCATATGTAACAAACTTGAAAGACTTATCACTACCAACAGGCAGTGCTGAAGTGAACTTTTCAATGTTGCTGAAAATATTATCAGAACCATATTGATAATAATATAAAGTGTTTGGTTTTAAATCAGTCAGAAGGACATCATGAAGATAGCCTGGATCTATAAAGTATGCAGTATTATTTGCTGGCTCACCACACATATCTGAAGCTTTATAAGTAGTCCAATGGCCAGTAGCCTTATAATCTAATTCATTAGGAGACACTCCATAAAGTACAACAGGTGTAGAGTTACTACCAGATGTCCATTGTACACGCATTTGCTTAGAGTTGCCAGTCAAAGCAAGATGACCTTGTAATGGGGTCTTAGCTCCACCTCTAAATTTGATAGCATTACTTCTAGCTAATAGTCGAGTATGTGTGTCATTACTGTAATAACGAAACTCACAATCCACCCTCAAGTTATAAATTCTAAAGTTAATTTCACCATATCCTTCATGAGCTGTAGATGTTTCCTTCACTAACCAGTAATCTAAATAACTGTTCACATCTGCATCATGTGGACAAAATAAAGCAATCCAATCAAATGGTCTCTTAGATACAGGAGCACCTTCCCAGGTCACTGTTACTATATCTCCATTGTCAACAAGACTTGGTGATACAGTTAACTCAACTGAAGATGTTTTTGTTAAATCTTGAACTTTGCCAACAACAATACGATAGGATGGATCATTTGCATCTACAAACTCTCCTGAAGGTAGTTTTTTGTGAAAATAAGACACCACTATGGGTAGATAAGGATCATTTGGTTTGGGATGAGAACTATCTGGTAATACATGTTGAAAGAAAGGAGGATGACACCAAAATAAGAAGAGACATAAACATAACAACACAAAAAATGCAAACAACTTCGGAGTTTTACGCATTTTGTCACGTGATGTTATATAGCTTATAGTCTAGCACATAGAGGCAGCAGTGACAGTGAGCAGTCTGTAATCACATAAAGGTAATAGACTACATTGTGCATACAGATTAAAGTGGCAGGTAAGACCAATGTTTCTTTTTCTTCCAAAGAGAGACCTTAGAAACTTGGAAACACCTATTTGATAAATCTACCTAATGATAGTTGGTACTTGGAAGTGAAGCAAACAGTTTTATCTTATTTATAATTAATAAAGTATTTCACTTACTCAATTTTTAGACTAAAATAGACATTACTAACTACATACATAATTACCACAAATTGATAGAATTCACTCTATTGTGAACAGAACATGTTCTGGCTTTTAATAACTGAAATGTAAAGGAAGATTTCATTCCATGGATTCCATTTCAGGTTTTAGGAATAACCAAATTTACAGTTTAGGCTGACACAAGAAACCTGTACAAAAATCATCATCAATTCTATTATATAAGAGTTACATAAGTTTAGGATTTGGGGATGATCATGACTTAAATTGAAATCAATTCTCATTACTATAATAATGTTAAATGATATTTTACTATAACTTTTTCCCAGCCAGATCATCTTAAAAGAGTCTGAAAAGTATGGCAGAACCAAGAATGTACTGACCCTTCAGCTGTCTGTCTTCTAGTGAGGATTTACAGCACATGAAGAATCTACTGACCCATACACTTTACAATATTGGTGTCTAGAAAATTGATTTTAATTAGTTGTTTGGAGATCAAAGTCATCAAACTCATCACTTAGTGAAGATGACAATGATATAACACAGTTTGTATTTATATTGTGTACTAGTATTAGATAATAGTGAGGATGATGAAGGTATTGAGCCTTGCAATAAAGGTGACATTTTATTTTATTATCCATTTCTCAGTAATGGTGTAAACAGAAGTAGGCAACAGATTTCCCTATTAAAGAGAAAGCAACAGATGCTCTACCCGTCTTTGCAGTGCAAACATAAGAAGGTAATAGACTACATTGTGCATACAGATTAAAGTGGCAGGTAAGACCAATGTTTCTTTTTCTTCCAAAGAGAGACCTTAGAAACTTGGAAACACCTATTTGATAAATCTACTCCATCTACTTCCATTTCAGGTTTTAGGAATAACCAAATTTACAGTTTAGGCTGATACAAGAAACCTGTACAAAAATCATCATCAATTCTATTATACAAGAGTTACATAAATATAGGAGAGTTTTATACATTCATATATGTAGGTTTAGGATTTGGGATTCTGATTGAGTTTGGGGATGATCATGACTTTTTAATTTGAAATCAATTCTCATTACTTTAATAATGTTAACAATGTTAAATGACATTTTACTATAACTTTTTCCTAGCCAGATCATATTGAAGAGTATGAAAAGTATGGCAGAACCAAGAATATACTGACCCTCCAACTGTCTGTCTTATAGTGCGAATTAGAATTATAGCAAATAAAGAATATACTGACCACATACTTTACAATGGTTCCTATATTAGTTGTTTGGAGATCAAAGTCATCAAACTCATCCCTTAGCGAAGATGACAATGATAGTAAACTACAACACAGTTTGTATTAATATTATGTACTAGTATTAGATAATAGTGAGGATGATGAAGGTATACCAAGAATATTACAAGCTCTTCAGGCTCACTTGTGGCCTAATATGACAATGAAAGGACAAGGTAGTCTACTACAATTTTTTAAAGATACTTTCCCATATAACATTTCCTCACCAAAGGCCAATTCTTCTCTGATACTGATCTGACTAGTGAAGTACCAAATACTTTACTTTGTAAGTAAATTATTCAAAGCAATCATAACTATTTGTCCTTTAACAGATGACCCTCTCCATAAAGAAATCTTGTCAAAAAAAGACTTGGGTGATCCAGAAGAATTATTTGAATGCTTTGCAGATATAAAAGGTACAATGGTTTGTTTAGTACAATCCTTTTCATGACATTGTCATTAGCCTATGCAGAGAGTTTATCTCTGAAGAAAGAAAAGCTTATGCTGAAAAGGTACATTCACATCAAAGCAAATTGATATCAAAATTTCCATATAACGTCTTGTAAGTAGTAATGTCATTTCAGAAAGCTATTGATGGAGATGTGGAAGAGATCAATCTGGACAGCAGTAATTAAGAAGATTAACTACATATATATTTATAATTATTAGAACAATTGTAATTTTTTGAACAAAATCACTTGATCCATAAGGTCTTTATATGATCATGAAAGAAAAAAAAGAACCATGCACATTGCATAAATTACTATAATTATAAATTAAATACCTACTATATTGTATTACCTACCTGTGGATCCAAACACTATCAGATACACTTCTGTCCAAGTTACGTATAAATTCCCACAGCAAAGCAGAACTATTGACAACACTGACACGCCCATATCCATAACTCATTTCTAAATGTTCTGACCATGGAACATCATATTGTGGTGCAGAGTCTATATCAGCACCAGCAGAACCGATAACAATATGTATAGTACCTGATGGAGTACACCTACTTCTGTAAACACGACAAGTACGTTCATAGCTATGGTAATGTCCCCATAAAGCAAGGTCAACATTATATTTGTGTAGTAATTCCTCAAAGGCTATTTGCATATGAAGTGCAACTCTATGATCTGCAGCATATTTCTCACTGGTATACATTGGACGATGGCCAACTAAAATCAACCAGGGAGTCACTTGACGATCAACAGATGACAGATCTTTTTCTAGCCATTGGTATTGTTTGCTGCCATAAGTAAAGTTATGTTCAGTACTCATCATAGTGAAATGAATCAAACCATAGTCAAAACTATACCACCATATTTTATTTCCATTGTCTGGCATGTGGAATCGATAAAATACTGGAACACCACACTCACCTCCAGAGTCATGATTGAAATTACCCCAAGCAGGATGATAGCCATTTCCCTTATCACCACTTGGATCTTTCTTACTTACCTCAATATGATCTTGTTCATGATTACCAATACCAATCATGTATGGTATACGAATTGCACAGTATTCTATTAAGTGCATCCATTGTTCCCAAATATAGGCATGACCTAGAGCATATGAAAGATCACCCTGATGAATGACAAAGTTAGCCCCTTCATTAATTTCTTGCTTCATCAGTTCAGCTGTTACTTCTGCTCCTGGAAAACCAACACCCATGTCACCATATGTAACAAACTTGAAAGACTTGTCACTACCAACAGGCAGTGCTGAAGTGAACTTTTCAATGTTGCTGAAAATATTATCAGAACCATATTGAAAATAATATAAAGTGTTTGGTTTTAAATCAGTCAGAAGGACATCATGAAGATAGCCTGGATCTATAAAGTATGCAGTATTATTTGCTGGCTCACCACACATATCTGAAGCTTTATAAGTAGTCCAATGGCCAGTAGCCTTATAATCTAATTCATTAGGGGACACTCCATAAAGTACAACAGGTGTAGAGTTACTACCTGATGTCCATTGTACACGCATTTGCTTAGAGTTGCCAGTCAAAGCAAGATGACCTTGTAATGGAGTCTTAGCTCCACCTCTAAATTTGATAGCATTACTTCTAGCCAATAGTTGAGTATGTGTGTCATCACTGTAATAACGAAACTCACAATCCACCCTCAAATTGTAAATTCTAAAGTTAATTTCACCATATCCTTCATGAGCTGTAGATGTTTCCTTCACTAACCAGTAATCTAAATAACTGTTCACATCTGCATCATGTGGACAAAATAAAGCAATCCAATCAAATGGTCTCTTAGACACAGGAGCACCCTCCCAGGTCACTGTTACTATATCTCCATTGTCAACAAGACTTGGTGATACAGTTAACTCAACTGAAGATGTTTTTGTTAAATCTTGAACTTTGCCAACAACAATACGATAGGATGGATCATTTGCATCTACAAACTCTCCTGAAGGTAGTTTTTTGTGAAAATAAGACACCACTATGGGTAGATAAGGATCATTTGATTTGTGATGAGGACTATCTGATAATACATGTTGAAAGAAAGAAGGATGACACCAAAATAAGAAGAGACATAAACATGATAACACAAAAACAAACAACTTTGGAATAGTACGCATTTTACCGCTTATTAGCTTTTGGTCTACTAGTTTGGCGTGGTCAGTCAGTGTAGGGGGCTGACCATGGTTGACCGCGCCAGTCAACCTGGAAGATCACGTTTGTTTGCACGTGTTGGAAAGTGGGCGTTAAGGGTAATTGCTGAAGGTAGGGTTGAAGTGGGCGTGACAACACGTAGTCAAAATGGCGGAGAAGGAAGAACATCCAGATACAAAGATAACCCTTAATATCAAGTCGACTAAACAGAAACTAGACATTGAGATACAGCCTTCACAAACTGTAAAAGAAGTAAGTGCTAAAAGTGACCCCAGCATTTATTTTAACATAGAAGATTTGTTAATACATGTTTACACGTTTTGAGTATGTCCCTCTAAAGAATAAAAAGGCAAAGAACAAATGACCTAAGCCAGATGTCTCATGATTACTTGGCCACTTTTATTATAACAATGATGTGTCTAGATAGTAATAGAATGTTTCACATTTAAGAATGATGTTCCTTGTCAACTATCATAGACACTGTTAAGACAAATTGGCTCTGTTTTCCTTAAAATTTTATTGCCATATGACAAACATCTTTAACAAAGACATCATGAAAATCCTAATACTTCTTTATGTAGTTGAAGGATAATTTGAAGGAGAAACTACAAGATGGTATTACAGGAGAGCTATGCTTAATATTTGCTGGCAAAATTTTAAAAGATGAAGACACACTGGAATCTCATAGTAAACTGAATACAATTATAACAGTTTAGTATTCATTTATACTATAGATATAACCAAATCTGGACTTACTATCCATCTTGTTATGCGACCTCAAAGAGTATGTAGAATAAATATATATTAGCTATATTACAGTCTTTATATAGGCTACTTCTACAACAACAGCTGCTACTGGAGGAGGGACAGGTACTACATCTTCACCACAGGTTAGCTAGATACATTATCATATAATGTTTTAGTAGAAAGTCGGTATTCCTCTAGTAAGAGGATAGTATGCCATTGTAATGGTCCCAATGTTAATTAATCTAGTCATAACTGATAATAAACTATGCTAGTGTGTAAAAACATATTTTTATATTTATTTACATAATTCTACTTACTACTGTTAATAGACATCTTCCCCGGCAACATCTACTACTTCTAGTGGTGCACCAGCACCACCAGCACCACCACCTCCTATTAATCCATTTGGTATGATGGGTGGACCAATGTCGTGTAAGTACTTTAATAAAAGATTATATTGCCTCTATTTTATTGTACAATGAGAGTGATTGATAATTGAGTTTGTTAACTCTCATTAAAGTACTCTAATAAGACTATAATTAAAATTCTATTTGTATCAATTAATTATTATTACATTGCCATAATTGTTATATTATTTATCTCTAGCTGGTGACATGCAGAGTCAGATGCAACAGGTATGTGATCACTAGTTGTGAGTATTATTATATCTCTCCTTAATATTATATAGTTAATGAGTAATCCCGAAATGATGAGACAAATTATGGAGTCACCTCTAATGCAGGTCAGTCTATACCGTTGTTTCATTGCTTGTATTGATATATAATTATGGTTGTTAATTTTAGGGTATTCTCTCTAATCCCGATGCACTGCAGTCTCTGTTGACTTCAAATCCTCAAATACAACAGTTAATGGAGGTATGTAGCATGTCAGTTCATTTTTGAGTACATGCTGATATTAATTAATACAATGACAGAATACAATTAAACAGAAAAAAGAATTAAATGATGTGAAATATATATAGGGAAAGTCGTGTAACTATATGATGTAATGGGAGGAGCATGCTATACAAAGTATTCTTTACAAAACAGAGTCAATATGTTCTATAGAACTTGTAGTGTTTTGATGTCCTCAGAGTCTTATAATATAGCATACGTGAAGTAGATAGAAGTAAAATAAGAATGTGACTTTCTACACACACATATATATATATATCACATTAGTTAAAACAGGAAGTCCTATATTCTGTTTTTTCTTTATTCTATACTTTTGATAATACATATTGTTACTTTAGTAGAAAGAATTGACAACTGTTATACAATATATGTATATTGTATTAGGTGTCCAAATAATTGTGATAATTTAGTATATGTGGTCATTTTTATTAATAGCGTAATCCTGAGCTGTCTCATATCCTTCATAATCCTGATCTGATGAGACAAGCTATGGAGATGGCATCCAACCAGTCAGCTATGAGAGAGATGATGCGATCACAAGATAGGCAACTATCAAATATTGAGGTGATACTATGCTAATATTAGTAATATATATATATATATATATATATAATATATATATATCAGGGTTTCATTTAGAAAAATGGACAATGGGGGGGGGGGGGCAAAATAATACATTGAGAAAATTTAGGGGGGTGAAGGGACTATGCATGACAGCACGTCCTCTAGGGTGGTCTGGAGGCATTTCCTCAGAAAATTTCTGAATTTTAGACCCTCTGAGATCACTTCTGGCACATTTTCAGACAATTTGTGGTTTTCAAATGACATGATAAGATGACCATATTTCTGTGCTGATAAGACACTTAACACCTATAGACCAAGTTATACTGGTGCTGATAAGGCATTTAGGAGTAATTTAACACCCATAGACCATTGGTGTTTAGGTTAAAAACTGTACATACTCCTTGTGTTTAGCCTATGGTTATCTTATGCTGTATATTCCTTGTGTTGAATTTCAGCTCTGTATTCATTACATCCAATTACCCCCTGAAAAAAATGGCTAACCTAATTTCCAAGGGGGGCAAGACTCTAGCAAGGAGGGGCAAATGCCCTCCCCCCATCCCCCCTAAATGAAACCCTGTGTGTATATATATATATGTATGTAATGTATGTATGTATGTATGTATGTATGTATGTATGTATGTATGTATGTATGTATGTAATGTATGTATGTATGTATGTAATGTATGTATGTATATGTATATGTCACTGTAGAGTCTACCAGGAGGATTTAATGCTTTGGCAAGGATGTATTCTGAAATCCAGGAACCAATGATGGATGCGGCACAAGAGTCTGTAAGTGTTACATAATGAATCATAATGTAACATGATGAAATTGAATGTAAATTACAGTTTCATCATGTTATTAATTGTGATATAAAATATAATTATATAGTCTACAGTTTTGTACACTCTACCTTGTTAATTGACTAACATTCTTACATACCCAACTACAAACTATCTATACTGTTTGTTTTTTGTTTAGCTTCAACAGCAGATACAAAGCAATCCATTTGCTGCTCTTTTCTCTGGTCAACAGAGTAAGTCTAGAATATTATGAGGTACATTACAATTAGTATTATCATTGTATAGACACACCAGAACCAGGACCATCTGCTCCACAAGGCACAACAAACACTGCTCCTCTTCCTAATCCTTGGCAGCCATCTTCTGGAGGTCAAAAGTATGGGTCTATCTAGTTGTACATATCAATAATTTCCTATAAACAGTTCTACTGGTGGTGCTAATAGAGGTACTCAATCTAGTGGTAGCGAGAGTAGTAATAACAGTGGAGGAGGAGGAGGAGGAGGAGGACAGTCTGATTTTGGTTCTATGATGTCTCAAATGATGCAATCATTTCAAAGTAACCCTGAATTATTAGCTCAGATGACGCAATTAGGAGCTGGACTTGGGCAACAAGTTTGTCCTGCTAATTGTGTATTGTTTTAATTATTAATATATAGGGTGGTGCGACTGGCCCTGGGTTATTACAAAATCCTGCTCATTGGGAAATGTACCAACGAGTTATGCAGAACCCTCAAATGCGTCAGATGATGTTACAAATGATGCAAAATCCTCAAATGATGCAACAAATAATGCAATCAATGCCTGGAGCTCTCCCTGGCAATCCAGATATGACACAATTAGTAAGTACTAGCAAATGTATCATTTGACTTCTTTTTATTATTTTTTAACAGATGCAGCAATCAGCCCAGCTAGTGAGTTTATGGTGGTATTGTTTCTTCCATCACTTCCTTTGGTTTATTTTGATTTTAGGCTAATAACCCTCAGATGTTAGAATTAATGTCAAATCCTGAAGCAATGCAGGGTATGATGCGTATGATGGAAGGATATTCACAGATGATGAATTCTTCTCCTGGAGCTGCTAATCTATTAACTGGGTAAGAAATGGGATGATATTTGTGTTTGAAATTTAACTTATACACAGAGGTGCTGGAACTAGTAACACTGAAGGAGGAGGAGGACAACCCAACAATATTGCTCAACTACAACAAGCTATGCAGCAAATGTTGTCAGCTCAATCATCTTCCTCTAGAAATCAGACACCAGAGCAGCGTTACCAAATACAACTTCAAACACTAGAAGGTATGGGATTTCTAGAGAGAGCTGCCAACTTACAAGGTCAGTCTACTCAATTATATTATATATACATTTATTGTATGTGTTTTTATAACCTCTACTGAGCTTATGTTTCTCTCTTGTAGCGCTAATAGAATCAAATGGTGATATTAATGCTGCTATTGATAAGCTTTTAAATAGGCTATAGACTATAACAGTGGTTGTTTCTTTCTTTGTCAAGTAATTGTATTTGTAAAGATTATTATTGCATACTTTCAATGTGTGTTTCTTTTGTACACATTGTTGCACACTATATTCATGTAATAAAAAAGTGAATGAATTATTACTAGACAATCAAAAATAATATAACAGAAAAATCATTTATAAAAAAATATGAGTACCAATAAAAGGGGACCCAAAAATATTATAATGTACAAATTTGGTCATGATTTTGTGGATGGTTTCATACAACACAACAGTCCACTGCTGTTACTGCCATTAATGTCTCTAGCTTTACCTGATGATGTATTTCCCTTCAATGTTGCATGATAGTCTGCTCCTTCTTTCTTTCGAATACAAATCACAATTTCATGAAAGATTTCATCTACATTTAGTCTGAGAGCTGCAGAACTTTCAAAAAATGGACAATTGAAGTCCTCTGCTAATGCCTTGCCTTCTTCAGTGCTAACCTACACATGTAAGAAAAGACCAACATAGCAAGCAGTGAAACTAAGAAAATATTTTTATTAAAATGTCCTTTAAAATTATCAGAAACAAGACAATGTCAACTTGTGAACTCATCTAGTGTAAAAATTATTTGGCAAGTGTGTGCGCGCGCACGTGTGTGTGTGTGTGTGTGTGTGTGACTGTGTAATCAGATTCTAGTCACCCTGTCTTCAAAAATGCAAAACATTAAAGTTTGGAAGTCTCAGAATAACCATAGCAAGACTAATTAGACTATTAAATTACCTGAGACATCACAGTATCACTGTTCTACATTACATACCTGTCTTCTGCTCTCTAAGTCACACTTGTTTCCAACTAAAACAATAGGAACTTTGTCATAATTCCTAACTCTGTTAACTGTGTCTCTATATCTTCGCATTTCCAAAAAACTTCTTCTATCAATGACAGAATAGACAAGTAGGAATCCTTCACCTCCTCTCATGTATTGTTCCCTCATTGCTGTAAACTCATCCTACAATAACAACGTTGAAGCATTTATCAACAACGAAAACATAGCAAAGAGGTGATTGTTATTTTCATAAAGGGGGAATAATAATAATAGTGTTAACATAAATTCTCTAAAATTCTAAAAATATTTCCAAAATGTAGATTTTAATAAATTGCCATATTTTAACCCACCAAATATCATTTTGAAAACAATTCACCAAATCAACCCACTATACAAAAGAATTGGTAACAATTTGCTAAATCATCCAATATACATACTGTCTCATGAGTCAGCCCTCAGATGTGCTGACTACCTGTTATAACTTCCTTATTTGTCATTATTGAGCTACTGATGTCTTTATCAAAATGTGTAAGCAAAACAAAATACAATAAAAATGATTATGATTTTAGAGAATTTATGATAATACTAGATATTTGTAGTAAACTGACAAATGAAATAACTTGATTTTAGGTTTACATAACTACCATATCAAATCTTGATAAATAACCTAGGAGATTTTATAAGTGTTCCAGTTATAAACATCCAGGAACACTTATTACTATGTGTGTGAGTGTGTTATATGGTAGAAGTCAGTTATGCTCCTTGGTATGGTTTCTACAGCAATTATTAAACCTTGCATACTTGGTGCTAGTTTGAAAACTTTAATAGAAACCTTTACCTCAGTGTATAACCCATACTGAAAGTGGATAGGGCTTAGACCTAAAACTATCTTAGATCTAGTTTTTAAATGAAGAGCTCCGTTTTGTTTGATTCAGTCACTATACCTCAAGTACTTACTTCCATACCTGTCCTGCAGTGTCCAGTACATCTAAAATACATGTTTCTTTGTTGATTTGAGTTTGAATCTGATATGCATCCTCTGCAGTGTCATAACAATACAAGGAAGATAATGTTAACAACTTATTGTTGTTTTGCGTAAATTAAGAAATTTACACAACACAACTAAAGAAACAATATATTATTAGTGTATAGTCACTGATCACGTCATATTCATGTAGACAAACAGCTAAATGTACACTGATCAGCTCATTTTGCCTTAATTAATGATGTTTTAAATCCCACACATAAAGTAAAGGTCCATATATATTACATAATAAAGTCACACAAGTACTAGTGTGGGGTCATTAAATTATTTTAGTATTCTATTTGACAAGCTAGGTACATGTGAAGTTAAGAGAACAAGATAAATCTTTAGCTATAATATTAATTATCCAGTTAATAATAATGCAAGGTCATCATTTGGTAGTTTATCATATATGACTAGATTGAACTTACCAATAGTTGGGTCATGATCTTCTTGGAATGTATGCATAACAAACTGTAATGTTAGTGCTACGGAGGAAAATAATGATTATATAGGCTTCTGGTTTCAAATATAAGGAGTTTATATGTTAGTAGTGTTTTCTAGTATTTGATAGTGATTGTTTCACTTTGGTGTAGAAAGTATAAACCCTTCAACTAACAATATTAATGTATCCTCTAAGTGCTAACCTCTCTATAAAAAGTATTATTAGATAAATAGACTTTGATAACATGGAATTCCATACTTAAAAACTATATTTGGTCACAGCTCATTAATTTAATCTATACAAAACAGAAAGTGTACTGCTTCTTTCAACCTAGTTTCAACTATATTCATGACACTTGATTGATCAAAATATTTGTAAAAAATTATAATTCTCAGGTGAGAACACAGTGTAGTCTTGTTTGATACAAGACATCAAAGTAGTAAACCATAGCATTCATTTAGTATAATATAAAAATATATTATACCGTTTCTAACTACACTCTACTAACCTGATTTCCCTACGCCACCTTGGCCTAACATGACCACCTTATAAACGCGATTACCTGACTGGAACCTAGCGCCACTAGGATGATGAGTACCGTCTTGCTTTGACATTGTCACGACTACAATACTTGCTAGCACTTAGCTCCTGCAAAATTAACGGGCGAGGTCACCTGGGTGCGGAGACCACGCCCAAAGTGCCATGTGTTAATAATATTATTTCTGATCTGGTAATAATAACACGTCTAACGAGCCATCACATCAAGTGTGCAATGAATTAGTGCATTCCATGACACGTGTGGCTACAGACTATTGTAGGCATCATGATAAATATCGTTGTATTTATTATAACAAAAATTATTTGATTGTCTTATAGAAATTATTTGATTATTTTGTACATATATTACATACATATCATTTAGAACGTGTATATATTTCAGTTTCACTATCACTGTTGAGCTTAAATTCATTCAATTCCAATTCCTCAGGATGTGTATATAACACAACATATTGATTTCTTGGTTTCTTCAATACTCTAACGATATTATTTCGCTTCCAAAGAAAGATGATTAGAATAGAAACTAGTCCTATTATAATGAGACAGGAGAAAAGGGCTATGTAGACTGTCCATGCATTAATAGAAGTAATTATCGTGCTATTATTAAAGATTGGGCTAGCTAACGAAGTAGTAGTCGGAAGAGAACGCAATAAAAAGCTTGTCAAATCAGGTTTACAGACATCATCAATGTCATGATAATTATCTGGACACTTGAGTTTACACGTCTGAGATGTGGTAGACAAAATTAACCCTTCCCTGCATTTAATACAGAAAGAGGAGTTATTGCACAATATACATCCTTTTGAACAAGGCACACACATTCCACGCTCACTTGCAAAGGAACCACTGCGACAAGAGGAGAGACAGTGATTATGATCCAGAAATAGACCATTTCTACAACTTTGACATTCTCCTTCTGTTTGTCCTTCACATGTTTCACAAGAAGGATGACACTGAACACAGTAACGACGATCAGTTGAATAATGTCCCTCAGGACAAGAATCCAGACAAGTGTTGTGATACATAAGTTGTGGTAGACGACAACTCAAGCACTGATTAAATTTAGGTCCCACACAGGTTAAACATGTTTCATGACATGTAGTCGTCTCACATTGTCCAGTAACTGGGTTTTGTACAGAATTATTTTGGCATTGAGGTAAACATTGTCCAAACATATCAAGAAAGTAATTCTGAGAACAGGAAGTGCAGACAGTTGAATTGATACAACTAGTACAATTAACAGGACATGACTCACAACCTTTGGTTAGTGAATTATAGAACTGATGAGAAGCACAAGGTTGAGGACATACTCCATTATCAGAATGTACTCCAGTTTGTACACATGATGTACAAAAGTTAAAGTCAGTACATGTAGCACAAACTGATGAGCATTTTGTACAAATATGAGATATTTCATTTCCATAGTAACCATTTGGACAAGAGTGGACACAAAATGTTTTGTTCATAAGAGAGTGTCCAACGTGTTTTGAATAAAGAAAAGACCCAACATTACACTGTAAACAATTAAGTTCATTATCACACTGTGTACATTCTGGAGAACATAGAGCACACGAATTTGTGTCCTTACTAAAATACTCTCCATTTTGACAAATTTGATCAATATTGACACACTTCCCTCCTTTTAATCGACGATCAGAGGTACAAGAAATACAGTCTGTTTTGTCATGTCCTTTACATTTTGCACACGTTTCATGACATTTCCTACATTCTAATACACGAGAGTCAAAATACTGACCAGTTTGACAGTTAGTTTTAAAGATACATTGACCATTTGATAAGTAATAACGATGATCATTGTGACATTGGGTACAATTTGAAGATGTTGGTCCATTACACAATTTACAAGATGAATGACAAGGCAAACATGTACCATTGAAGTAATAACTTGACTTGGTACATTCTATATCACACAGACCAGATGGTAACTTGTAAAATCCTGGTATACATTGGTCACATTTTGTAGGGTTTGTGCAATTAGCACAATGTTTAGAACAAGTTTGACATATCTTATAACTATTTGGGAATGTCTGTGAAGGGCAAGTACTCACACACTGTGAAGTGGCTTGTACTTTAAAGTGTTTGCAAACGTCACAATATTGAGGTCCCATTTTTGAACAGCCACCTTTACACTCAGATGAGCAGGTTTTCGGAATGTTCTTAACAGACTCAGGCTCAGATTCAACACCATATAGAATGAGTGTCAAATCATGTAGACTACCACTTGTACCACCATCAGTAGATACAGTAAATACCCATTGTCCATGTGGAGATTCACCCCAAGACATCACTGTCATAAATGGCCATTCCTTAAATCCACCTTTGTGATAATCATGTCGACGAGGATTTAGTAATGTCGAAACTGTTCCTTGTGGAGAACGTAAGGAGATATGGAGTCCTCCTCTTTTACCACTATTGACTGATAATGTAGTAATAGCTTGAACATGTTCTAAGTAATTAGTGGAATTACAATCTTGATTAGTAACATTAAATGAGATCTGAAGAGGAGAACTATGACTAGCTTTCCTAAAATAAAAAAGATAAGAATACTGTGAAAGAATAAATTATTCAAATATTTACTTATTCTAAAATAGTTGGCAGTCATAAAATTATAAATTTGATAATGTATAATTATTATAGTTTCTTACTACTTATTATATGGGTTTATTTGTCCAAATATGTCATTGTTAATACTTACTTATTGCCAGATAGATTGACTATGATACTACAGTTAAATTGTTGTGGAACATTTATCCAATGTCGAGCACGATTAACAAGAGCTGCACCATCTAATACTCCAAATCCATATCGTAAACTCACTTTCAATCCAACACCATTTGTGATCCAGTTACCATCTTTTGGAATGGATGGATTACTGGAATATACAACAATATACTGGATATCTCTCCAAGTAAGATTAGAACTAGAACAAAGCAAGAGTGATCAAATTGGTATAAATAGCCTGCGTTGTTTACCTCACTTCTAAAGCCAATGCTAACATACCAGCAGCCAATGGAGCAGCTGCTGAGGTCCCAGTATGTCGATTAGTACATTTATGATGGAGATCAGTAGAAACCTACAAAATAGCATAATTCTGAACATACTCGTTGAGCCACACAGCCTCATTGCAAATGTTTCTTTCCACATTGTTATAAAAAGGCCTGCTAAACTATATTGAACAGGAACTTACTATTTGTTTCTCTCCACTAGATCCACTACTATATGTGGCAGCTAAATTGGATGAGCACTCTTCAGCATACCAAGGAAACCACCCATTCTCAGAAACAGAAGAAATAGAGACTGTATAAGGACTCACTGCATAACCATCACAGTTACAACTGTCTTTATAGTTTCCACCATTACCAGATGCCCAAACAAATATAGAGCCTTTACCACCACGCCCCTAAATTAAACTAAAAATATTACAATGTATCTACACTACATACTACCTTAGTTACTCCATTTATAAATGCGAGTTTTGCTAATTTTCCTGGTCCATCAACAGTCTGTCCATTATCTGTAGGACCCCAGCTACTACTGTAGATATCAATATGTTGAGGATTAAATGATAAAGAACTAGCTTCTACAATATCAGTAACAGAGCCATCTAACATACGAACACCTATATATTAAAAATGAGTAATACAGTATACACTATAACAACCATACCACCAATGCTAGCATTATAGGCCACACCCACAACACAGATATCATTTAAGCCAGCTGCTACTTCTCCTGCACATCTAGTGCCATGTTTGTTTTCATTGGTCGGATCGTAACGTGGAAAAGGGTCAGAGTCATGAGAATTAAAATCATAACTAGCATTAGGATCCTATCACATATAATGTTGAAAATATAACAGTGTAATAATACTTACATAATTATGATGAAGATCAGGATGTGAGTGTTCAAGTCCTAGAATATTAAAACAAACTATATCAGCCATTTTCTCTCTTAACTTACTAACCATCATCTAAGATAGTTACTACAACACCTTTACCAGTTACTCCTTGGTCCCATGCTGGTTGTACATTCATATCTTTATTATCTCGATGCTTTAATAATAGATAATTATATTAAAATACATTTATTAAGTCTTACCAGATACCATTGTTGAGACCACTGTGGGTCATGAGGAATGATATGATCTCTTTTAACTCTTTTAAGTTCTACTTGTTGTTCCACAAATGTTACCTTAATATATTAGATCATTATATATGAACTATTACAATAATAGTTTACTTCATGTTCATTTATAAGATCAGTATATTTAGTGTCAAGGGAACGAGTTGAACGAGATGATGATTGTGAGTGTATAAAATGGTACATACCACTTAAACTGCCTACCTATAAGTGAAAATAACATTATAATGATTGAGTTCATTAAAGTTACTAATTACATAGATAGTTTACATGATGTCATGTTAGACATGTTCCCATTACATCATTACTGGTAATCACTAAAACTTTTAGTTCAGGGACAGAGGTTGGGTCATCACATATTAATATAATGGATTACCTGATTAATAATTATTACAAATAAAATCAAAGCTAGTGTTAAGGTAGTGATATTAAAACAATGGTGCACTACATGTGTCAAAATTAAGTATTACAATAATGAGAGTGGTTCACTATTGGTTGTATATCATAACCTGATTGTATTAAACAAATTCATATCTTTATTATTTCGATGCTTTAACAATAGATAATTATATTAAAATAAATTAACCACACCAAACCAAATCATAAACAAATTGTACACTCAAGTATTTGGGGTTTATATTTTGGTGTATGGTTTAGTAACAATATAAATGTATAATCAAAAATTATATATAGACTATGTAACAAAGTCTATATAATCTATAATATAGTATAATGCCATTCCCACAACATCAGAACATTTCGACACAAATAGCACCCACCTCTTATAAAACAGCTAGATGAGGCTGTCCTAACACAAAAAAGATTACACTTTTCTAAGACCAATTAACTAGCTATGTAAGACAACATCTAAACCATATTATTGTAATGATGTTACTCTTTGTTGCTTAGTATTATATAGTTCAACTACCAGATCAGTAACTAAAGTAATGTTAACACTAGATTGCTTGTCTCAGTTACACTTTCCTAAACAAACCAGATCAATTTATTGGTCATATTCTCTGTACTAATAGTTATCATATCACTCTACCTGTCCCATATTGATAAAGTCATGTTGTTTTGCTATACGATCAGCTACTTCATCTCCTCCATTGATTTCCAAGACCCAACTATTAGTAAAATAACGATCTTCCTTTCCTTCATTACTCCACACAATTCCTAATACACAGAGAAAGAGGACCACGTACAGTTGCCGTTTGTAACGCATCTCAAATTGTTTTGTTCGTTTAAGAGTGGTTTGTTTTGTTTAATGACCGCGCCTCATTAAGTGCCCTTATGACCGCGCCTCTAAGTGTCCCGCCCACGATTTCTGCTCTACGAATCGGGAATTGATCATCTCTTGTGGTATACCAAGGCAATCATGTCAATATTGTACTTACCCTTATAGACATGCATGTGTCTCTCTCAATATTATGGTGTCAGAAGTTAGTGTAGAACATCTTAAGTGCTCAATGTGATAACTTCAGTAAAAACATTTACCTCTACTTGAAAGTGGATATAGCTTGGATCTAAAATATCCTAGATCTAGAATGAAAATTTTAGGTACAAACTCTATTTTATTTGATTCACTCACTATACCTCAACTACTTACTTCATACCTGCAGTGTCCAATCAATACATTTAGAATACATGTAGAGATTATAACAAGTAGCAGGGTCTCTATACCCATTGATATTAGAGTAAGTTGGATGACCTCACCTGTTAATTTCGCAGCACCACTGCTGGCTAGAGTTGACAATATCAATGTAGGACAGTATCACCATCCTAGGTTCTGATTAAGCATCACTGTATTTGTACTTTCTTTTTTATGACAAAAATATATTATCTTATACATGTATTACATACATATTATTACATTCGTGTATCTGTTTCACTATCACTGTTGAGATCAAATTCTTCAGGATGTGTATATAACCTAACATGTTGGTTTCTTGATTTCTTCAATGCTGTGATTAGATTATATCGTTTACAAAGGAAGATTATTACAATTACTGAAACCAATCCTATTATAATAACACAGGAGGAAAGTGCTATGTAGACTGTCCGTGCCTTAATAGATATATTTACTGAAGAATGCAATAAAAGATTAGTAGAAATAGGCTTACAAATGCCATCAATGTCGTGATAGTTATTTGGACACTTGAGTTTACATCCAGTAACTGGGTTTTGTACGGAATTATTTTGGCATTGAGATAAACATTGTCCAAACAGATCAAGAAAGTAATTCTGAGAACAGAAAATGCAGACAGTTGAATTGATACAACTAGTACAATTAACAGGACATGACTCACAACCTTTGGTTAGTGAATTATAGAACTGATGAGAAGCACAAGGTTGAGGACATACTCCATTATCAGAATGTACTCCAGTTTGTACACATGATGTACAAAAGTTAAAGTCAGTACATGTAGCACAAATTGATGAGCATTTTGTACAAATACGAGATATATTGTTTCCATAGTAACCACTTGGACAAGAGTGGACACAAAATGTTTTGTTCATAAGAGAGTGTCCAACGTGTTTTGAATAAAGAAAAGACCCATCATTACACTGTAAACAATTAAGTTCACTATCACACTGAGTACATTCTGGAGAACAGGTTTTTGAAATGTTCTTAACAGACCCAAGCTCAGACTCAATACCATATAGAACGAGTGTCAAATCATGTAGACTACCACTTGTACCACTATCAGTAGATACAGTAAATACCCATTGTCCATGTGGAGATTCACCCCAAGACATCACTGTCATAAATGGCCATTTTTTAAACCCAACTGTGTGATAATCATGTTGACGAGGTTTTAGTAATGTCGAAACTGTTCCTTGTGGAGACTGTAAGGAGATATGGAGTCCTCCTCTTTTACCACTATTGACTGATAATGTAGTAATAGCTTGAACATGTTCTAGGTAATTAATGGAACTACAATCTTGTTTAGTAATATTAAGTGTGAGCTCAAGAGGAGAACTATGACTGGCTTTCCTAAAATAAAAAAAAGATAAGAATACTGTGAAAGAATCAATTATTCAAATATTTACTTATTCTAACATAGTTGGCAGTCATAAAATTTTAAAATTGATAATTATTATAGTTTCCTATTACTGGGTTTATTTGTCCAAATTTGTCCAACTATGTCATTATTAATACTTACTTATTGCCAGATAGATTGACTATGATACTACAGTTAAATTGTTGTGGAACATTTATCCAATGTCGAGCACGATTAACAAGAGCTGCACCATCTAATACTCCAAATCCATATCGTAAACTCACTTTCAATCCAACACCATTTGTAATCCAGTTACCATCATTTGGAATGGATGCATTACTGGAATATACAACAATATACTGGATATCTCTCCAAGTAAGATTAGACCTAGTATAATATAAATAAAACAAAGCAAATATCAAAGTTGGTATAAATAGCCTGCGTTGTTTACCTCACTTCTAAAGCCAATGCTAACATACCAGTAGCCAATGGAGCAGCTGCTGAGGTCCCAGTATGTCGATTAGTACATTTATGATGGAGATCAGTAGTAACCTACAAAATAGCATAATTCTGAACATACTCATTGAGCCACACAGCCTCATTGCAAATGTTTCTTTCCAAACTGTTATAAAAAGGGCTGCTAAACTATATTGAACAGGAACTTACTATTTGTTTCTCTCCACTAGATCCACTACTATATGTGGCAGCTAAATTGGATGAGCACTCTTCAGCATACCAAGGAAACAACTCATTCTCAGAAACAGAAGAAATAGAGACTGTATAAGGACTCACTGCATAACCATCACAGTTACAACTGTCTTTATAGTTTCCACCATTACCAGATGCCCAAACAAATATAGAGCCTTTACCACCACGCCCCTAAATTAAACTAAAAATATTACAATGTATCTACACTACATACTACCTTAGTTACTCCATTTATAAATGCAAGTTTTGCTAATTTTCCTGGTCCATCAACAGTCTGTCCATTATCTATAGGACCCCAGCTACTACTGTAGATATCAATATGTTGAGGATTAAATGACAAAGAACTAGCTTCTACAATATCAGTAACAGAGCCATCTAACATACGAACACCTATATATTAAAAATGAGTAATACAGTATACACTATAACAACCATACCACCAATGCTAGCATTATAGGCCACACCCACTACACAGATATCATTTAAGCCAGCTGCTACTTCTCCTGCACATCTAGTGCCATGGTTGTTTTCATTGGTCGGATCATAACGTGGAGTAGGATCAGAATCATGAGAATTAAAATCATAACTAGCATTAGGATCCTATCATATATATAGTATATAAATAAAATATTTAAAGAAATGAAGTAAATATAGGGATGGCTAATATCAGTCCAATACAAAGAATGGAAACAAGATAATAGAGATGGCAATTCCATCATCCCTACATAATAGCACAGATGTCAAAACAATTTAGAATATTCACCAATTATCTAAATCACTTAATTAATATCAGTGATAATTCTTTATAATCCATGTCTGTGCAATATATATAGGGTTGATACCATTGCCATCCTTACTATCTTGTTTATACTTTTTGTATTGAACTAAAACTAGCCATCTCTACAATACTTCATTTTTATAAAATGTTTTTACTTGTTTGTTTAATACTTTTTAAATGTAAGTATTGTGATAACCAATATGTAGAGAAAGCTGTTATGTATTACACGAATAATGAATAATATTAATGAGGTTCTTCGTATATTTATTTTCTGCCAGCTCTCAAAAAAAACATTTCTACATATTGTGATGAAAAAACTAACAATTATTACGACTATAGTGATAACAGGAAATTAGCTGGGAATCAAAATGAGGTCGTCCAGAATACAAATTGTTGAAAGTTGTAATAGTACTTAATTCATTGTGTCATAGCTAACATTAGCTCTGTCATATAATAATTATTCTTGGTCTTCTTTTAAGCTGAACATCAAAGCAGGAAATAGTCTATAATTATTGCTATCATTAGGAGACTAATATTCTCCATTCACATCTGTTTTTTATGTTATTAGTATTTTTTCATAAAATGCTTTCTCTTAAAGTATCAGTAAAAATGGTGGAAAAACTTTTAGTTTGAGGTATTGTTGTGCATGTGGACAAAAGAAACATTCAGCATTTTCACTAACTTCTACTGTGAAGCTTACAAACATTACTTTATCCTATAATTTAGTTATAACATTATCCAAGGGAGAAAGACTAACAAGTATTGAGATATTCTAACATGTTCTAAGTAAGATATTCTTTGTTTTCTGCCAATACATTTCAATAGACAATCAGGCCATACATACATAGACACTTCTACCTCATGTCTGATATTGACAGTATTATAGTGTAATACTTACATAATTGTCACGAAGATCAGGATGTGAGTGTTCAAGTCCTAGAATATTAAAACAAACTATATCAGCCATTTTCTCTCTTAACTTACTAACCATCATCTAAGATAGTTACTACAACACCTTTACCAGTTACTCCTTGGTCCCATGCTGGTTGTACATTCATATCTTTATTATCTCGATGCTTTAATAATAGATAATTATATTAAAATACATTTATTAAGTCTTACCAGATACCATTGTTGAGACCACTGTGGGTCATGAGGAATGATATGATCTCTTTTAACTCTTTTAAGTTCTACTTGTTGTTCCACAAATGTTACCTTAATATATTAGATCATTATATATGAACTATTACAATAATAGTTTACTTCATGTTCATTTATAAGATCAGTATATTTAGTGTCAAGGGAACGAGTTGAACGAGATGGTGATTGTGAGTGTATAAAATGGTACATACCACTTAAACTGCCTACCTATAAGTGAAAATAACATTATAATGATTGAGTTCATTAAAGTTACTAATCACATGGATAGATTATATGATGTCATGTTAGACATGTTCCCATTACATCATTACTGGTAATTCCTAAAACTTTTAGTTCAGGGACAGAGGTTGGGTCATTCCCATATTAATGTAATGTTACTGTTTGTTGCTTAGTATTATGTAGCTGAACTACCAGATCAGTAACTAAAGTAATGTTAACACTAGATTGCTTGTCTCAGTTACACTTTCCTAAACAAACCAGATCAATTTATTGGTCATATTCTCTGTACTAATAGTTATCATATCACTCTACCTGTCCCATATTGATAAAGTCATGTTGTTTTGCTATACGATCAGCTACTTCATCTCCTCCATTGATTTCCAAGACCCAACTATTAGTAAAATAACGATCTTCCTTTCCTTCATTACTCCATACAATTCCTAATAAACAGAGAAAGAGGACCACGTACAGTTGCCATTTGTAACGCATCTCAAAATTTGTTGGTTCATAAACTATGGTTTGGAGGAATCCCCAGAAGTTATCTAAGACAAATTTGATTGGTTAGATCAAAGATAAAGTAAATTATCTTTGGTTAGATTGACAAAAATGTAACTGGTGACTTATTATCTAAGATCATTTTGATTGGCTGATTAAAATTAGGTAAGGTTAATTAACTAATAAGTCTAACAATAATAACTATTTACTATGTTAAACATACAGAGTTCAAAATTATCAAAAGTGCCTGTCATGGCAAAAGTGGACCTAGCTTGTGATCCATCATGATTAAGAAACTTGGTAGCACAAACTCTTTCCAAAACCAGTTGGACATCTTTTCTATCATATACAACTTCAACAAAAAAGCTAGTTTTTTGATAAGATATATTTGGTCTTCCTAACTGCTTAGATCATAGAGTAACAGAGAAGTTACTATCAGCATTACAGAATACAGAGTCAAACATTGTGGTAAAAGGAATTTTTATTTCATGGAAAAGGATGGAAGATTCCTATAATATACTATTTTAGAAATCTATGGAAATTACACGCATGCACCAACAGTAGTTACCAGGCGTTCTTTTCTTTCACCAAACACCTGGGTGTGAGTCTAATCTTCTCCATAGAAGAGGAAATGGTTTAATTTCCATGTTATTGTTACAGTCAAAACATGATTATAATCAAAAATGATCCTATAATTGTTTTGGACTATACTGACCTCATCACAGTGAAACACTAACTAGAGCTACAAAGACTGCATAGTTAGCTACAATATCTGTAGAAGACTATATAGCTATAGAAAGTAGAAATATAGTCAGAGAAGCAAGCACAATTAATCACACCATTGTCATAGCACTCTGGTCAGGGTTAATAAGATTCATTACGAATCATTAGTTGTTAAGTATTGTCTTATAAGCAAACAACCAGCTGCTACTCACAATAAAGTCTTCTTTACCTTTCCTTTCTGCCTCTTCAAAAACACCGCCCCCATTTCTCACTACAAACTTCACTGCTTTTCTCCTCACAGTTCACTTTCCTCCTTCTTTACATCTATCTGGATATATATAATGAGTGAAGACTTCTCCCACCATTCAAGTCTAAATGCCGCAGTCACGTTGTGCAAACATGGCTTCCTTCACGCCACGCCTCTTTTAGGGCACTAACGTTTAACTGTCCTGCCCACTACTGACTACTTATCATGTCCTCTACTGGTTGTTGTTCCTTCTGCTGTCACAAGCCTCGTCATAAGAGACTAGTTGATGCTCTCTTTCCTGATGATCCACAGAACAGCGATATTATAACTCAGGACTTGGATAAACTGCTATACCTTGCTAAATCTGAACCAGACAGACTAGATGATGTTGGTGAATATTTAGTCATTAAACTACGTCGAGCTCTTGCGAGAGACAGGAAAGGGTGTGTGTTTAGTTGTATCACTAATAGAACAGTGTTATTTTAGTTGGAAACTATGCTTGTCATTATAATAGATGAAATTTTACTGTTAAAGCTTTTTTCTAAGAGCGATAAACATGATTTAAAGTAATTTGTGAATAGCATATAAATTAGTGGGTCAATACTTTATTGTATGTAGAATTGATCAACATATCTTGTGGTATTCCAAGACACTGTCAATATTGTACTTACCTTTATAGACATACATGTGTCTCTCTCAAAATTATGGAGAAACTATTGTCAGAAGTTAGTGTAGAACATCTTCAACTTCTTGCAGAGAGTTTCCTTAACATGGTTCACGAATTACTTCATTCAAATAACCACTTCTTCCAAAATCTTGCAGCAAATTCAGTATGTGTATTATTTAAGTACATTATTGTGTTTAAAAGAAGAAATGTATTACTACATTAGTTTGTGGGGTT
Source organism: Xestospongia bergquistia (assembly GCA_963965975.1). Taxonomy (NCBI): domain Eukaryota; kingdom Metazoa; phylum Porifera; class Demospongiae; order Haplosclerida; family Petrosiidae; genus Xestospongia; species Xestospongia bergquistia. Next base: position 4,517,388 of record OZ014420.1, on the reverse strand, counting down.
TGCAGAGCATGAAGAGGAGAGTCCACCCTATCATCGTCAATATGATTTCTGTATTGAGAGATTTGCAGCAATGAGTCTATCAAAAAAAATTGGTGATGATGACTCCTATTTAGAATCTCGACTAGCTGGATTGAGAGCATTAAGGAGTGTGGTTCATAAAGTAGGCTCTGAGAGTAGTAATTTATGGGACTCAAATCACCTGAATATGATCATACCTGCCTTCCTTATTAATATGGAAGACCATCCACATGTTGGTGATTTGTGAGTAACCTCCTTTATTATATAATAATGTAATAATGTTCTATATTAGGGAAGTAGCAACTAATTCTTCAGATACACTTGTTAAAATTGCTGAGTCTGGATTCAAAGAGCTGGTTACTACAGCATCTCTTTCACATTCTAATGCTATACTAAATCCTGTATTACGGTAAGTTAACCCTTATCTAATCAAGTATCTAGAAATATACATCACAGTCATTTTGACTTGAGTGGGGTGTGGTTAAAGGAAGGCCGATTTGCTACTGATAGTTTTATTTTGATTATTCAAACAATGCAACCTCAAGTACGTTATTTGGCAATACAAGCTCTTCTCTCTCATTTGGATGCTAAAACCAAACAAGAACAACAATTGAAATGTGCAATATTGGAAGTGTTGTCATGTTGTGTGGGTGTAGCTGCTGATGGATCAATAGGTTAGTAGAACAAGTTATATATATATATATATATATATATATATATATATATATATGCATATACTATATTAAGTCACTTTGTAATCAGAACATTGCATAAAATAACTATATCAAAAAATTATATTTATATTTGTAACATTTCAAAACAAAGTTTGTTATGTCAATGTTTTTGTTAGTTCTCTCATATTTCTGTTCACTTTCTAGGTCCTTCTGTATTAGATGTTTTCAGAACTTTAGTGAAGAACTTGCGTAATTCAATAGAAGATTCCAATGGCCAGCAAGAAGTTAATTTGATTAGTGTTATTGTACTAATTTGATGTGTGATATTTATAGGACAAAGCATTCCATGAAACTATTGTACGAACTGTTGGCGAGTTTGCCTCAGTTCTTCCAGACTATCACAATCCAGATATAATGAACCTCATTTATTCTTATCTTCCTTTTGAAGGAGATGGGACAATTAGATCATTGAGATCATGCAATAAAAGGTATGTACGTTACTCAACCTTTAAGAAAATAGGTTTAAACAAATTAACTCCCTTTACAAATAATATAGCCACACTATATAAGTAGTACATTTGTGCAGTTAACTTCTTCTCTTAGTTCATATTAGTATAGTAAAGTCTGGATCATTTATGTATATATTATGTTCTTTTAGAGAAGCTGAATTGGTGTCATTGTTAATAAAATGTCTCTGTGTGGTGGCTGAGTCTGCTAAACCTTCTGTTTTGGAGACAGTTTTACCAGAGTCTCTGTTAGTATCTCTCTCGCAGTTACTGGACATTGAAAGAGAAGACATTCAACTTCACGTCATTTTACTCTGGCACAAAATGTTGGATCACCATCAAAATAAATCAAAAATACCACTCAACACGTAAGACAATTCAAATACAGATTACAGGGATGGTGGTAGTTGATGTTTGCATGTAGTTTCTCAGACTAGATACTTTAATGATACAGTAATTGTCTTTTCTTTTGATAGTAATTGGGAAAGTCTTGGTGAGTGTGGTCTAGTATTAGGCAATGCTTCAGTGAGATTTCGTCAACAAACACGTAAAGTCTTGTTTCCAAAACTCATCAATCTAGCAGGAAGTATTTTCCTTACTAAAAAGAATGCCATCGGTTTTTACATTCTAATACATCTACTGGGTCTAGAGTTTGCTGCACCAGGTATTGATGACATGTTGGTATTGATGGTAGAACTACAAGACTTAGCTATATCACAACCTGAACTATCAGTAAAACACCAACACTTCTTACATGCATGCGTGGCTGGATGTCTACATTTTCTTACTATTGTTGGTGATGATGACAATCTAGGAAGTTATGTAGAGGAGGTTATAAAGTGTCGTCAAAGTACACATCATTACCTTTTACCTGAAGCTGTGTTTGAAGAATGGGAAGAGAAAACAGATCAGAATACTGTTCAGTTTCAAATAGATGGTCACAATGAAGAAGAACAAGACAGAGATGAGCCTTATTTTAATCTTGTGGAGAAACAATTTGTTCACCATACTACAGAAATGATGAGAAATTCCAGTCAGTTACTTTTTAATGCTAACATATGAATTTAGTATGATTGTTAAGGTTTAAAAGAATATTCATCATTGGCTGTTGGAGATTATTCACGCTCTATTAGATCTTATTCTATGGATCATAGTGATGATCAGGTATAGTAATATAGACCCACTGTATCAGTGTGTGTTATGTGTAATATAGGAGTCTAGTGAAGCAATCACATTTGATCACTTGAAAGAGGAGGGGCTAGGTAATAGATACAAACCTGTTTAGTGTTGTATATATATTTATATTATATTAGAACAACAAAAACCATTAATTGAAGCATCATCTTCACTTTCTCAGTCTGTACCATCATATGAGGAGATGTTGGGACGTGTTTCTCATGTAAGTGTAATAATTGTAATGTATGACCAATTGAATGCAATTTACTTTACTAATGACCAGGAGCATACTTGTCACTTTGTATACAATAATACCAACTTTACTTACTATCAGATCTCACTGTACAAAGAGCATTTATAATGTGACTAGAACTTTTTATACTAACCTTGTCTCTGACCCTTTGGAAAATTTCCTTCTTTATAGAGAGTCTGAGGACAATACTACAATTATATACATGTACATGTAAATTTGTAAATATTTTTCTTTTCACAGAATTCCAGTTTAAGAGATGATGTAGCAGATATTTTGAAATCTACCAGGTAACAATGTCACTATTATAATAATGTATTATTATGACAATCCTTATAGTCCTATGGTGTCATCAGGAGGAATAGCTGGAAAAGAACTGAAAGCTCCATCTTTAAATTTTTTATAGTCATCATTTTAATAAACCTGCCGTTCTATTCAGTAGTTAGCTTTGCCCTTTTTGTTTACTATCAGTGAATTATAGTTGAATGATAAAACTTTATGATAAAATTTTATATGATATTATTATACAAGTAATACACCATTAATACAACCATCATTCTCAGGGTTATTAGTTACTTGTGCATACTTTCCTAAAAATAGTGATTATAAAGTATTATTAAAGTTATAATATGATAACATACCCCATATCACTTTTCCACTTTGCGTAACAAGACCTAGATCACTGACATTAACCTACATGATATGGAAAATTGGAAATTAGATATAACAAAAGATGATTAAGGTATCAAATTTTAAGTCAATGTCAGTAAGTAATCTAAGATTTAGTGATATTATCATAATTTAAATACAAGTAATTAACAAAGCCAGCACATAAAGTAGTCTATGTTTAAATTATTATAATATTATTAATGAGACAAATATTGAGTCATCAGTACCACATACACAAGTATAACCATAACAATTGGTTACTAACTTCAATTTAAAAGTATAACTATTACTCATGGAACTTATGGTTTATAGACTACTACAGAATAACAGAGATATTAAAGTTTTGTCTTTTGTGATGAGGGTGGCAATTCTAATCACACCAATTAAGATGATGTCATTTTTCTCATAAAAGTGGCCCATGACACAAAATATCAGTATTTTCACATAACATTATATTCTAAATTAGTATTAGTAATCACTGCTTGTTATCACAGTTTAATGTCTACACATATTATAAAAACATTACCTCTATGATAGTTCCTTTTGTGATAACACCTAACTGAGAGAACAATGAAGACTGTGGATTTTTCTTGACTCCAATTATAGGTAAATTAAAGGTGGCTTTTAACTTTTGGACAAAAACTATAATCATTACATTTTATAACATTGCACAACATACTTCAGGATGAGTTACATGAGCTTTCTTGAATCTCAAAGCCTATACAATATTCATTATATAAGTTCACATTGATATGTCACTTACCATTGGTCTAATAAAACGCTCATATTTTGGTGGTTTCCTAGTAAAACCTTCTCCTACATAAGTCACTTTTGTCACCATCCTCTTCCATCCTTTCTCTATATTAAGTATATTGTAAATTTGTAATTATGTACAATATAATGAGCTTAATAACAAACTTCGTCTTTTCCCTGTTTTAAGCATTTTGAAAACTTCATCTTCTCCAACAGCTTTTACTCTAGGTAAAGGAACAGTCCATTTACCCTAAAATATAACCATTAATATCTACTGAAGAGAAACAAAGACTTTCTTACAGCCTTCTCTTTTCTTTTTTGTTTTATAGTATTGCTAAGAACTTTAGCTCTAGACACACCTTCCCTAGAAAGAGAAGTCAAATGATAGCACAGTTACTTTGTTTAATTTACCTGTCTAATAGATATGCAGGTACCGCTCCTTTGGGAGCTGTCTCTTCACTCTTATTCTTAGCATCACGTATTTCATGAAGTTTAATTCTAAACAAGAGATCAGATTTAATACAACAATAGTATTGTTACACAGAACTTAACATGAAATGATATAAGAATGAACAACATGTATACTAGTTATCTCAATTGAAATTTATTTGGTTACAAATACATCTATTTCAATATACTTACTTTTTCTTCATCTCTATTTTTTCTGAGAAGCGTTTTTTATTATAAAGTTTAGCTCTACAATAATACAAAGTCATTATATTTTACAAGTAACATAGATAAACAAACTTTAGCCCATGTAGTTTCTTGACATATTGTGAATGAGTATGAGGCTCACGACCTTCTTTCTTTCTCCTGTAAAACGAAAACATTATAGTGTATTACCTCTTATCACTGAACACACAGTGGTTGGTTGGCACAATAACACATTACATTAAATTGACTTTACTTTCGTTCGTGATAATCCAGACGATAGCCATGCCTCTTACGGGCTAACTCAATGTATTGGTTTTGTGGCTGTAGGAAAAGGAGAATAAATAGAAACAGTTCTTTCGAACATAATTACCCACCATGCTGCTTTTTCTGATTAACGCCCACTTGTTGGGTTTTAATTAGAGTGGTCTTGATAGGCGTGGTAGTTTTGTGTGGGCGATCTTGTGACCTGAGAACTCTTTTCCCTTTTAGATCTCTTACTGTTAGGTGAGTATTAAACTCTATACCAAAAAACCAATGAAGTAGAGGAAATAAGTTTATATTCACTCATATTGAAAATGACTAGTTTAAAATAAACAACAAAAAAAACTTTCAATAATATTACTGAAATGCTAGTACCTGCACTAATAATTGAGCTCTCTATCTAGGGAATGATGTATATAGATACATAATTTGTTCTATATCTTAAGTCTGTATTCTTCTAGGTCTGATAACAATGTCTGGTTCTGAAGATGATGAAAGTGATAGAACTGATTTACGAGTTCAGGAAGACAGTAGAATTCCTCACACTGTAACAGTTGTAAAAACTGAACATGGTTTTGGTTTTAACGTTCGTGGTCAAGTGGCTGAGGGTGGCCAACTCAAATCCATTGCTGGTCAACTTTATGCTCCAATGCAATACATAAGTGCTGTAATGCCAGATGGACCAGCGGAGAAGGCAGGACTTCATGTAGGAGATCGAATAGTAGAAGTGTAAGTTACAAATAATTCTAATAATAGCAGAAAAAATGTGACAAAAATGTCTTTATTAGTAATGGTCAGCCAGTAGAAGGTGCAGATCATCAAACTGTTGTGCAGATGATACGTCAAAGTGGCAAGCAAGTTACTTTAGCAGTTATTACAGTAACAGAAGAAGAAGCAAGACGATTAGAACCTGACACATCTAATAACCAAACACCTGGAGTAGAATATTATGAAAGACGATCTGTTCCTGTATCTATACCTGAGTCGGAAAAGTTAACAGAGAATGGAAAAGAATATGTTGTAAGTTATTAACTTGTTATTAATGTAATTAATATATTATAATGTTATAGGTATATTGTATTCATATGGCTGGTAAAAAAGTAGCTTCACATAGGTATAGAGAATTTGATGCTCTTAATGCAAATGTAAGGAAGACTAGTGTTATTAGCTAGACTTGTTGTGTTATTCTATGTTTTGTAGTTAAAGAGACAATTTTCTGACTTTATATTTCCAAAATTACCTGGAAAGTGGCCATTTGCATTAAATGATGTTCAAATAGATGGTCGTCGAAGAGGTTTAGAAGATTATCTTGATAAAAGTAAGCACTCTTCATTGATATATCTTATGTATGTGCTGGTTGGTACTAGTCTGCTCTGCAAAAGTGATCTTTGATAGTGATCTTGTACAAGATTTTCTATCTCTAAAGAATGTTGCACAAAGCTCTGATGCTACTGCTACTCCATCTTCATCAGTCTCACCTCCCATTACCGACAAAGTGAAAATTACTGTTCAATTACCAGATGAATCACAAAAGACATTGACACTTCCTGAAACTGTGAGAACCCCTGATCTCTTAGATGTGAGTAACTGTTATAACATTTGATAACACTGTCCTGTCTGACTTTAGGCTGTTTTAAATGAAATGAATATTCATCGTAAATGGTATAAATACTTTGGCATATTTACAGTTACTGAGGATGGTTTTCGTGAGTGCAGAGTATTTCAGAGTCCAATGTATTTTTTAAATTTTATATAGTAAAAAAGCTGACAGAAACAGAATTTCCCTATCAAATCTGTCAGTCAATGAGAGAACATCTTGCTGTTGGTGAATCTTGTCTGTTTCTGCGTAAATGGTTATTTTCAGTGGCACATGAAGCTGAGCTATTGCAAGATGACAGTATAATTGAACTGATATTTCAACAAGCTGTCTCAGATATTGCCAAAGGAAATATTGAAGCTGGCTCTGAAGATTCTGCACTGAGAATGCTTAAAGCTAAAGGAAAGCAAAGAGAGGTATGACAAGATAAAGTTACTTGGTTAAATCAAATACAAGTGAGGAATTCTCAATTACCATATAGCTAGCTACATTTAAGTTCAGTTTCATTTCCAAGAGATTTTTTGCAAGCATGGCTGTTAATACTACAATCGTTGCCAAATATAATACAATTTAATACAGCTCAGTTTGTAACATCATGTTGTAATGTGTCTTTTAGTTTGTAGATTTGGCACAAACACTACCTGGTTATAACTCTATAGAATTTCCTCATTGCAAGTGTGATGCTCGAAAAACAGGTCATATCATTTTATCACTTGATTCATCAGGCTTGAGTCTCAAGGCTTGCTCAGAAGATGGAGTTAAAGAGGTAGATGTCATTTGATCACTCGCTATAATATTTATTCTTATCTAGAAACAAGAACATTCTTTCACATGGTCAATGGTCACTAAATACGAAGCAGATATTGAAGAACAAGCTTTTACATTTCAATGTGTGAGAGAGGGTAAAGAACCTCGTTGGATTAGAGTGTACTCCCCTCATGTAAGATGTTACTTCAAAGATGGTTCATTTATCCTCTCTGTGTATATAGTATTTGTGCATTGAAAAATGTGTTGATCGTATCAAAGAAGAACAAAATTGGAAAAAGGTAATATATTGCTTATTTTGAAAGTTGCATGAGTTGGGGTTGTAATAGTATTATTATATGTGTCAATAAGTCCATGTAATAATACTCTATATTAATCTTTTATTGTCTCATTCATAAAACTAGTCATTCACTATAGCAACCAGACTTTAAAAACAACTAAGTGTATGGCATCAACTTTTTTTCTGCAATTTGATTAGTTTATATACAAATTTAGCTACTCAACTTACTGTATTTATGAGTGTAATAATGACACTGTAAAGATATCTATCACTGAAGTATTTTCAAAGCTAGGACAAAGAAATCTACACATGTTTTAATAACTAGTAAATTAACTACACTCTACCCTCTTTAATGATCTACAGAGTTTTGTTATAAGGATACAAGTGATCTATTAATTTGATATTAACTATATTTCTTTATTTTGTACAGACAAGTGTTGGAGCAGCAGGCCCAAGTCATACTGATGATGATAATGATCTTTAAAACACTCGTTTATTATGGCTGTGTATAATGGTTTTGTTTATGTCTTTTTAGGTAAATTAGTGTTACTTTTATAAGACCTTAATAATAGGAAATTGTTGATAATAGAGTATTCTATTATCTGTACGTATATCACGACCTCGCCCCGTCCGCTTAGTCATTGTTGTCATGACCACACCACGTGATTATCTCTGTATTTATTAGGAGCCATTTACGGTCATTTCTTTACGGAGTCAATAAAGACGATTCCTTTTTATTTTCTCATATCTTGACTGCTATCTGGTAATGTGCTGCTTGGAGTTCCTTCTTTGTTGTCTGGGCCCCAAAGCCTGTGGTCTGTGTTGTCCATCTGCTCCAGAAGCTAAGTCATCTTTGACGACTCGGATTCTCTATGTCGTGTTCTTAGTTTTCGTTGTAGTGGTCTCGTCTATTTTACTGGCTCCTGCTATTTCTAATGCTGTGGCCAATGTGAGTTAAGATTGCTAAATAAGTTCTCTAAGATTACAGTTGAGGTAGTTATGGTATTGTTATGTGCAATGGCAATAAAGTATAGTGTCGTAAGCGAGACTAGTTGCCTAGAAAGAGTCTGGTTGTGAGAGTAGCAGTCAACAAAAATCTACCCAATTCTTCTGTTTGTGAGTAAAAATGCAGTAATGAACAAACGTGTGCTTTAATTAGAACTAAGTTGTGTTAGTACATTACAGGTGCATGTAGAATCATAGTCTTCATAGATAGTGTAATATTTATAACAGAAATTAGGTTATGCTAACAAAGAAGCCATATCATCAACCCAAGTTAATTGTATGCAGCCTTAATATAAAACAACTTGTACATACTAACTGTATACCGTAAATGTCAAAATTTTTGCTGCTCAAACCTTTGCGCATAAAATTTTCCTAAACTCATAATTTCACGTTTTGTGTCAGCTGCGAAAATTTGACTTCACGAATATTTAGATATTCGGTATTGTCATGCAGCAACACAATGGATGAGTATCGCGTACCATTTATTCATGAGTCTAATTTTTGCAATGTTACTCAACCTCGAAAATATAACTACCTCAAAAATTTTGACGTTCACAGTTTTTTAATTTTTCTGTAGTCATTTCTCTGTCAGTTTACTGTTGATGCTAATGTGGGTCCTATGACCCTGCCAACTGCTACTGTATACAGATATAATTCCAGTGATGTGTGTCGAGAAATATTTGGGTACACTTCTGTTTATCGTATTTGTATGGCCGTGGCCTCATTTTTTTTCTTGATGATGATTCTAATGTTGTGTGTTTTCAGCAGTAAAGATCCTCGTTCCTTTATACAGAATGGGTATATTAATATTATTGTTACAATTTAAATAATTTCTTTTTAACAGATTTTGGTATTTCAAATGGTCATTTGTTATTTTAGTAATTATTGGATTTTTTTTCATTCCACGACATGATCTTATCTTCTCACAAAGTTAGTACCATCTTGTTGCCAATTTTGTTAAACCTTTGTATCTAGTAAGTCTGGGTATTGGAATGACTGGTGCCTTCATTTTCATTATACTTCAAGTTATTTTTCTGGTTGACTTTGCTCACAACTGGGCTGAATCATGGTCAGTAAATAATGCTATAGCCTCTATCTCATTAATGTACTTTGTTTATTACAGGTTAGATAAACAGAAAGAAACAGATAATAATTTATGGTATGTGGCACTGCTTATTCCAACAATTATCTTCTATTTCTTGGCACTAATTGGTATCATTCTTATGTTTGTATTCTTTGTCAAAGTAAGATATATATTAATTATTAATATGATATGTTATATTGGTGTCCTTTAGCCTGGTGGTTGTGAACTAAACATTTTCTTTTTGTGCACTATTTTTGTATTGAGTGTTGCTGTGTCTATTATTGCAATTTTACCACCAGTACAAAGAGGTAACTACATCGTAATATTGATAAAATACATTTAATTAATTGTCCCATGCAGCTCAGCCTACCAGTGGTCTACTACAAGCGTCCATTGTGGCTCTATACACTACGTACCTCACATACTCAGCTTTGTCTAATGAGCCATATGGATACGGTAAGATTTGTTTTATAAGACAATTGATGTTATACTTGCTATAGGTAATAACTGTGATCTGACTAACTCTACTACTTACAATGTTGTTGGTAATAATACCAATGAAGTAGTTGCCTCTGTTTTTGGTATTGTTATCATGTTTATTACTGTGGCATATGCTAGGTAATTATATGATATTATGTTTTGAAGTCTACATTGTATCTCTATCAAGTATCTATTTGTCAAACAACAAACAGCTTCAAAAACTTCGTGGCAATCACAAAGATGAAACTGAGGTAGTATTGTTTTGTTTTTAAATTTTTTTTCTATTCCAGTTGATGTTGTCTACCTCTCTCTATAGTCAGCATTGCTGAGTGATTATCACTATGATACTGGTTAGTATTGCTTTTTTTCTTAGGGCTATACCATTCTATGCTGTGATCAATGTTGTCCCGATGCTGCAGAAGCTGAAGAACAAGACACTAAAGACACAGATGGTGACGATGATAATGAACGGAAGATGCGAGTCATTGATGACGAGAAAGAACATGTCTCCTACTCCTATTCTTTCTTTCACTTCATGATGCTCATTTCCACTTTGTTTGTGATGATGCAGCTTACCAACTGGTATCAGTAAGTAATATATTATATCATATATTGTCAGTCATTATATTATACAGTCCACGGATTGCTGAGTCTGATCGGTTTCAGAATACTTGGGCATCTGTTTGGATCAAAATGAGTTCAGCTTGGTTGTCTTTTGCAATCTATCTCTGGACCCTCCTTGCTCCACTTATCCTAAGAAACAGGGATTTTGGTTATGGAGGGGAGTAATAAACTAAACAGTACTGCTGATTGTTTTCCTGCATTGACAATAAATATTGTTGTCTTTTTATCCAAAATATTTAGCAAGCTACAATGTTATATTACATAATTTAATAATTCTCTATGTCAACTAGTATTATTGATAAAATTGGCTAAATTAACAATTTCTCTCAAATTTTGATTGGGTGATGGTTCTAGTATATAGTTACTATAATATCCAAATTTCTTATATGGGATGGTGTACCAGCATTGTAATGGACTAAAGAATTATGATTCGCTTTAATTCTTTCAAATCAATTGATTTTTTGACAGTAGACAATAATGACTATCAAAATTAATTAGTAATTATGAGTTTGTATCAGACACACCCCCTTATAGATGGATAAATCTTCTGGAAGAGGTAGTTGGTACTAGATATTGAACTATTATTTAGTGGTGGTTATCAATGTAGGAAGAGGTACCAGAAGACTTAAAGCAGCAAGTATTATACTAGAACTACCTAATGAGGTACTACTGCACATACACCAGTTCATGGCAGGTCCTTGATATAACTACACATGATTATTACCTAATTACTATAATTATCCTAAACTTTGAACTTATTATAAACCTGTAGTTACATGTAGTGCTGTTAACAGGGGGGGAGGTAACTGTTAAAAATTACCTGGGCCCGTAAAAAGTAAGGGTCCCAAGAGTTGTTATATTGAAATATGTATTGTGGTCAATTTATTTCAACATAAATATATGAAAGTAAGCATATCCTATATGCTCTATAACTCAGTATTATCCTACTATTAAAAGTAATATATAGGACCTCAGAGAGGCTGACAATGTTATGGTAACATTCAAGATATGTACATGGTTATAATAAAAGAGTTATTAAATATAGTTACATTAAATCATAATAGAAAACTAGCTGACTGTTTCATTGTCTGATCATTGTAGCCAAGACAAAGTCAAAGATGGCTCATGAAAGACTCATCATCTACAGCACATGGTCAATATTTATTATAATAACTGAAATAAATTTGTCATGTACTGTTAGATTTTATAACTTCCTCACATCTTATGGAAAGAGATATCAGAGGACGTACTTCCCAGCTATTTAAATATCAGACTGAGGTCAGTGAAATAAGTCAAGGGAGTACTAGTGGAACAGGAGGAGCAAAAGAAAATATTGTATTTGGTGAAAGTCTTGTAGCACCTGGGATCCCTGTGGTATATAGACCTACTGAAGAGAGAATGGTCAATCCTGATAGATTGAATTTGGACCGTAGAAATCTTCTTGTCTGTCCAATACTTGAGGTATCCTTTTATTTGCCTCTAATTATTATTAACAGTACACTTTAGGGTGAAGAGCATTTGCGTCTCCTTAATCTTCAACACAATGCCATTTCACGCATCCAACATTTGGGATCATTAAGACGATTGGTGTTTTTGGATCTTTATGACAACCGGATTGAAGAGATAAGTGGACTAGATGGACTGCACTCATTGCGTGTTCTTATGCTAGGAAGAAACAGGTATACACTTAGACTAACCAGCCATACCTACAAACATATTATAGGAATGTATTTAATTGTCCTTTAAAAGTAGATCTGTAAATAAAATTTATATAGCATATCACAATTTGATGACTTGTCTGAAGAAAATGAAAAAAATTACAGAATGCATAATCTATTTACTTGGCCCTCAAGTTCATATTATTAAGCTCACTGGTGTACTTGAGATATGTGTATACTTTACAATAATATAGAATGACTGACTGTTATTATGTAGGATTCATCACATTACTGGACTACAAGCATTAGTAAGACTAGATGTCCTGGATCTTCATGGAAATATGGTATAAGAGATTACAGTGATCAATGACCACTCCTTTTATTACAGATCAAATATATTACTAACTTAGATCACTTAATACATTTGCGTGTGCTCAATTTAGCTGGTAATGATATCACTGTTGTACAAGGTTTGTCTGGTCTAGGATCTCTTGCAGAACTAAACCTTCGACGAAACAGAATTAAACAAGTATAGTTGCTGTCATTGATATTACATTAACTGTTATTGTTCTATTTCTAGTGTGATGTTGGTGACCTTCCTCTTCTACAACGACTATTTCTTAGCCACAATTTAATTGAAAGGTAACAGTACAGTGACAGAGTGTAATACAATATATGTGATCATTGTAGTGTTGATGATATTGCTGGTTCAGCTAATTGCCCTCGCCTGGTTGACTTATCTATTGATGGTAATCCTATAGCTAACAGTTACGATTATCGATCTGTCATATTGTCTTATTTTACTGAATTGACTACTCTTAATCAACATCCTGTTACTGTAGGCTATCAGATTTATATTACTATGAGACTAGTTCTATTATCTTAGGATGAGGAGAAGAGAGAAGTGTTAGTTGTTTCTAGACCAGAAGAACTAAAACTTAAAGAGCTCCACAAACAACTCAAATTAAAGGTATAAAACAATTGTTAGTTTAATTTTGGATCTTGGATGTTTGTAGGAAGAGCGAGATCATTTCGTTGCTATAGTCAAAAGGGAATGGCAGGTTGGACTCAAACTAGGTTCTGAATTTACTTACACAAGAAGGTTTCTAAAGGATGTCAATGGTATATTGCATGTACTTTATTATTATAGCTATATTGAAAGTGAAAGTCATACTATGGCTCTCTATGGTAATCCTTGTTCAGAGATAATCAAGTCTGATCGATTCCCACATGTTACTCACCTTAGTTTGTATTTTATTGAAGTGGATAACTTGATAAATACTGTACCACATGTAAGAGACACTCTACCAGTATTACAGGTAAGAGAAAGCTACTTGAGTAAAGCATACTAATGTTATCAATAATCTCAAAGCTGAATGTTTGTACATGGAAAGTCCATATGCAATCATTCAGACAAAACAACTCTTTTAACTGAACATCTAAATGTAATGGAGCTTATGTTAACATTTAATATATTGCTTAGTTTATTTTAAATTGTCTTGTATCTCTTGTTTACAGAACCTAGAGTGTCACAGTATGAATATATCAACATTACTAGAACTACAAAGATTAATTCACTGGCTCCCTCCCACTCTCACTTCATTCTTTCTCAACAAAGATGGCAACCCAGTCACTGATCATCCCTTTTACTCACATTGGATGACTTATCTTTTACCTCAGACTACAGTAGCAGGAATTGATGATGTAAACATCTCAAAACATACATTTGTACCATTTGGTCTATTGAATGCAGCTAGTAAACATGCTGATCAGGAGGTAAGTTGTACTCAATAGGGAGTCATGCCTTGTACTTTTCTTCCTAACACAGTGTAATAACCCAGATACATTGGAATATGGTCAAACATTTGCCAAGTCAATTGTAAGAAGTACTTTGGTTTCTCATCAAAAAGCACTGGCTTTTGAAAAAGCATGGCCTGAACTCATCCACCAACTTGTCAAAGAGATTGTTGCAATTGATCCAAATTGAACTTGTCAAAACCAATTAAATGTTATAAAATAATTCACACATTTATATGATTATAATGAGCATACTACTAGTTGATGTGTGTGTATGTGGGAAGTAACTACAGTTTACTCTAACAAAATTAAAAGACTATCTGTTCACTGGTCTTTCTTATCTTCTTCTTCTGGTTTATCATCGCTACCAAATCGATCATGAAGCTTGGACACTCCCTCTTGCAAATCTTGAATATTTTTAACACTAATATTGCCAGCAACATCTTTTACAGCACTAAGAGCTACATCAATACAGTAACAACAAAGTAACAATAGCCTTCAAAGACTTACCCTCTCTTCCAGCATCTTTAGCTAAGTCACTGGTCATATTGATTGCCTTCTCAATAGTTTTCTCATGTTTCTTGATAAAAGGCTTAATAAAGTTATGATAGATGACTGCAGCACCATTATTCTCCATGGGCATCATGCACCAGATGAGGAAAGCACACTAGTATAATATAATGTAGTAAAATGTATATTATAACTTTGTATAAAATTTGTGTTAAAGACTAAACAAAACATTGATTATTATCTAAACAGATTTATTATAGGTACATGTGTATGTTGTTTATGAACAATAGAAGAGAATACATAGTTAACATAGCTGATTACAAGGTCCTCTTGCACATATAGTTGATTATTGTGACAATTTCCTAGGCATTCCTCTTAACAGGCTGCTTGAACAATAGAATACATGGTTAACAAAGCTGATTACAAGGTCCTCTTGCACATATAGTTGATTATTGTGACAATTTCCTAGGCATTCCTCTTAACAGGCTGCTTGAACAATAGAATACATGGTTAACAAAGCTGATTACAAGGTCCTCTTGCACATATAGTTGATTATTGTGACAATTTCCTAGGCATTCCTCTTAACAGGCTGCTTGAACAATAGAATACATGGTTAACAAAGCTGATTAAAAGGTCCTCTTGCACATATAGTTGATTATTGTGACAATTTCCTAGGCATTCCTCTTAACAAACTGTTTGAGAGGAGGAAATTCTAGACATTCCTTTAGATAAATTATACTAAAGACAACAAACCTTGCCAAGAAAGTAGAATGGGATCCATGAGAGTAGAATATCTGTAAAGGTCTCAATCAATCCAAAGAAGGCATATACTACCCAGTAAGTTAGCCATTGTGTATCATCATCAGTCTCCTCTGAATCAATAGCTTTACACCTAATGTGAGATAATATACAAACTATTTAATTAGACTTTAACCTCATTAATAATTGGACAATAAAGTCATTGCAAGTTCTAATAAATGACCCAACTACAAAGTTTGTTTTAGTTATAGGCTCAGAATGCAGAGCTCATTTACAAAATAGCCAGCAATGTAACATCTCTATATAGTGACATTGATAAACAACTACTTTAAAAATGTTATAGTACAACTGATTCACACAATCATTAAAAGTGAAGCACTAACAATTCTAGCAATTTTATCAGTTGATTCAAACTTGACACATCATTGTCTACTAAACAAGCTCACACAAGTGACAAAGAGAGAACTAATATACTTTCATACCTACAAAAATTAGCTAAAGGTGTCCTAAAAGTGGGCAGAAACCAGGGGGTGGGATAGATCTAATCTGAGGGGTCTGAAATCTTTACCAGTGTACAAGATTTAAAAGATTTCAATTTCCATATAGCAATTATACAGACTAAAATGCAAAATAATCCTGAAATCATAAACAAATGGCTGATGAGATTTCAAGAATTGCAAACCCCTCAATCTAGTCTGACCAGGATCGACGGATGCAATTTCTGGCATTAAAAAATTACAAGTATAAAAATTTGTTAGTTTAAAAAGTGTCTATTATCATACGATTTATAAGCAGGATAGACAAAGCCAATTAAATTGACCAATAGACCAGTACCATGTCCAATTATTAGATAAAGAACAAGACCCACCACAGCACCTATTATATGTAATAGACAATAATGACATCAAAATAAAAT
The DNA here is from genome assembly GCA_963965975.1 of Xestospongia bergquistia. Classification (NCBI taxonomy): domain Eukaryota; kingdom Metazoa; phylum Porifera; class Demospongiae; order Haplosclerida; family Petrosiidae; genus Xestospongia; species Xestospongia bergquistia. Next base: position 4,500,952 of record OZ014420.1, on the reverse strand, counting down.
GATCTACCAACTGAACTAACCAATGAAAAGATATTCTCTTTTCAATCTTAGAGTTTTCTCAGCCTGCTCAAAAACTCCAGCCAAAGGGTTTTCTGAATCATGGAGCATATCAGAAATTTTCTGCCTAGCCGATTGCAGCTTGTTTTCAGGTGGTTTGGTCGACATGATGAGACACCGGACACTTTCTCACTAACAATACAATGTGACAGCGACAGCTACAGCTAGGGCTACAGAAAATGAGTGAGAAAACTATGTGCTACGTCATATGTGGCGAATATATATAATCACTACGTCACACGTGGGCAGTACAGATATCACAAGATCAAGACTGAACTTAATAAAATGGTTGATCTTACAGTGAAGATAGAAGGAGGAGGAGTATACGTTGCTGGTGACAGTCTTTATTCTAGTCTCAGTTTTCATAATAAGAGCTCAGAGCCTCAAACAATTGCATGGGTTGGAGCTCAAATACATTGTCAATGTGTAGTTAGGGAGGCAGTTGTGAAACTCAAGGAGAAAGAGCAAGTATCATCTCCAGTCTCTGATACTGCCTTCTTTCCTAACAGAGGTATTGTTATTAATGAGTACTTAAATTAATATAGTTTTAAATAGTCTCATTCCAATACTGCTTTTACATTGGGAATGAGTCTATGTTTGAAGCTGAGAGAAAGGAGTCACCCAACACAATATCACTTAAAACAATGAACATTTTGTAACTGTAATGATATAATATATTATAGACATCCAAAAGAATTATATTATATTATATTGCTCTATTTATTTTATATTATATTGTATTACTATTATAAAAAGGTGAAAGAGGAAAATCTATTTTGTCAACTCGCTCCACTGTTTTGTTATGTAATGTGACATTGAAACCAGCTGAAACAAAAACAAGTACCCTCAATAATTCTTTAATTATTAGTTCCTTTCATTATTATGCCCCTAGTTAGTTATATAGAGTCCATACCTGTGGGTGGTCCACCATCCTTTCGTGGTCATATTGTAGGCTATACTTATAAAGTGACTATTGGTGTTCAAAAACCAAACTGTCCAGCACAAATAACTCGTTTACCAGTTAAAGTTATTTTAATACCAGGTAATTAATGTACACTTTGTAATGGAGCATAGCTAACTTTAATATTGTATATTAGTTAGTGGAACTTACTTGTACTACATTACAGATGTCTCTATAATAAAAATTAGGTTATATTGTTATTTCAGCTTTTAGTGTTTTGTTCTTCTCGTAATTAGCTCATCTTCAACGACCATTACTTACTTCTCCAAAAAGTAGTAACCCATTTTTACAAAGTGAAGAAAGTCATTCTACTACTGAACTTGGTCTGGAGGCCATTGCTGTTGAGTCTGGAAGAAGAAACAGTTGTAAGACCACATTTCTCAAGTATTTGTTTTTAATATCATCTTTTATAGCAAGCTATACATTAACTGCATCAGGAGAATCACTAGGAAGAGTCATAGTACCAAGGACTGCTTTTCGTTTAGGTGATGAAGTGACAGCAATATTTGATTGCAGTAACTGCACACATCCAGTTCTACAAGTGAAAGCATCATTAGTTTATCTTGAAACTATACAAGAGTCAAGTGTACAACCTTCAGTAGTACTTAAACCAGTAACTACAGTAGTAGCTCAAAAGACACATTCTTGTACTAATGGACTAATTACACATTACTCTCTACCTGTTCCTCCATCTCTCACTCAAACTTTTAACAATGAAACAGGTCAGTTCTAATAATAATGCAAAATATTACATGATACACTGCAGTATGTCTGATACTAGACTGTTACATGATACACTGCAGTATGTCTGATCCTAGACTGTTACATGATACACTGCAGTATGTCTGATCCTAGACTGTTACATGATACACTGTAGTATGTCTGATCCTAGACTGTTACATGATACACTGTAGTATGTCTGATCCTAGACTGTTACATGATACACTGCAGTATGTCTGATCCTAGACTGTTACATGATACACTGCAGTATGTCTGATCCTAGACTGTTACACATTATCCCAAAAAATTATAGAGAATGAGTCTACTTTATAAAGCTTAAGAATAAATAACACTATTATATTATGGTCTCAGTGTCAGGAAGACAAAGTTTATCATAGCAATTTTCTATCAATTTCTAATATATTCTGTATTTGCTTTTAAGTGTTAAAATTATTTTCTAGTGACAGTTACTTGGCAAATTCAATTTCATTTATTGATTTCCCGTGGGTCGTGGGGAGATACCCATGCAGTACAGCAGTCAATCGGTCCAGGTGGGTGTGTGTCAGAGGTGTGGCTAGGACCATTACAACAACAAGTAGACACTATAGACTGGTGTTTACCAATAACAGTGTTACCCTCATTGTACTCAGAGCTACCTCCACCTCAACAAACATTATCTCTATAATCATCTTTAAATTCTCTATACTTTTTGATAATAATAAACACATAACATATAATTGAAATAAAAGAGAATACAGTCAGTTTTCTGCTCCTCCGCTCTAAATGAGAAAAATAATTTCACCAATTAACTTTGTTCATTTTACCTAGTTACTATACAGCTAGAATATTTTAAGACATTGTCCTTTATACATATATATATGAGATATTCAGTATTTTTGTTATGATGATGTGTCTTGATCTGGTGCATTCATCCACTTTGCCTAATAACAGACTACCTGGTGTCTACATTACTGCATGTCAACTTTAAGTGAAAAGTACCAAGTACCAGCTGTACATTATTAGACTTACATTAATCATGTTTATTTCTACTTGTGTTAATGGTGATCTGCCATAGTTAGCAGGTAGAGTTACTGTACTAGTGTTGCTGGTTACAGCAGGTGTCTTTGAAGATGATGTGGTATTAGAGGTACTGGTAAAGTTATCAATGGAGATAGTAATAATAGCTAGACAAAGAAAAAGAACAAACTAAATGGACTACACACTTTATACATCTCTTAACTATTATAACTATTCCATGACATTTATATTTGAATATTTTTAACTCAAACATTACCCAAGACACAGACTAGTAAATTTTTATATCAATTGCAATCCTCAATTACTACATTTATATATACTCTTGCATGGCTAAACATTCAAGGGGAGGGAACATCTGGGAAAACAGCTGTACATTAAATCATGAGCTTTATTTGAAACATAACAATATAGTCTATTACTTTAGATCATATGGGGAAGGATTTGTCAAATGCTATTGAAAATTCATCCTTACAAGCAGAACAAGAGACTGTTGTTAAAGAAACTGTTTCAGGAGCAAAACCTGTTGGCACTTTCATGTGATTTTACCTGTAATTAAAATTCCATTGTGTCAATATGATCTATAGCCGTTTCCCCAAATATTCCTTTCCCCTCAAACATCTGGCCACACAAGACTACATAATGACTTTTTAATTATTCTACTCTGCATGTATGACAATCCATGTATTCTAAGATGTGAGCTGAGGGTCTGGCCACACCCTCCTTGTTATGAGTAATAAGGACTGAGGACCAATCAGATAGATACCTTATACACTATTTCATGTTTCATGTAAAATATTAACTTCAATATCTTACGTCTTCCATCAGAAGTTCTTCGAGCAGGAAAAGTAATCAATGGTGCTTTAGTAGCTGAAAATAGGGAAGAACAACTCCAAAGTGTTCTGCATACTGCGATGTTCATTTCTAAGGCGCGGTCAAACCCTAATTAATGCCCAGTGTTCACTGTTCACTATGGAGGGAGGTCATTATGTTGGAGTAAGCTTGTTTGTATTTTTGAACTTAATATGACGTTTTTTACAGCAATCTAGAGAGATCTATACTAGCTTGAGAAGATCTCCACAGGTATTTAATGTTTGAGAAATGAAAGTGTATGTCACAGAGTTTGTTACATATTCTCATGTACAACTCTATATGAATTATAATAGTATCTGACAATTGTATCAGATCATATAGCTTTGTCTTTAGTGTAATTGGAGATGGGCATTCTTCCACACCAAGATACCAATTTACTATTAATACACGATTTATTATTGTCTTTCTCAAATATTAGCGCATTCATAATTTTGAGGGTCAAACCAGAAGTGTCCCTCTTCCACTTTCTGCTGATCTGGTAGTCAATCCTAATGTCCATTTATCTCATACACATACTGGTATATCAACACAACCATTACCTAATCTCCGTGATAATAACCAAAGGCCAACCACTGTAGAAACAACAGGAGAAAAAAGCTCATTGCTCAAGATAGAACAGATGGTTGGTAAGTCATTATAACATATGTCATTGTTGTTTAGTTTACGTAATATTAGGCATTGATACTGTTGTATTAGGAGCAAAGTAAGTATGTAATAATTCTATATATCATTACTAAATAAACTAGGTTTTGTCTTCATTCCTGTGTAACCTATCCTTTTGTGGTCTTCAGTCGTCAATGTCAAGTGAGTTAGTGCTGTATGTTACTATATACTATTTTGTTCTCTTGAATATAGGTAGTACCATATTACAGTGTAGGTAGTCTAGTTAGTGCTCCTTGGAGGACAATGTCTGTTATGAACCGAATCACACAATATGAAGTAATAGAAAAATAGGTTTAGTCTATAACATGATGAGATATTATTAGGGTATTTACAGCTGGTGGAGAGGGTTTAAGGCACAAATTGTATGTTTGTTGGGTCAACCATTTGCTAGAGCCATTTTAATGTGGTTTATTGAAAGACAAAGTCGTCACACCAAAAAGTAAGTTATATAGTACAACATCTAGTGTTATGAGTCTTACTAGTAGAACATCAAATGTGCTAAACTGGTTGAAGACTCATTTCATTCAACTGTTTGTTAGTGGGTAAGTCATATGGTTATGTGGGGGAACCCTCTCATTACATGTGTAATTTAATAGTCTGTCATTGTAATGTGATATATATCCTAGAAATTAAATGCACTCTTTTAACCACATTAAAATCAAAGAGACATATATTTAGTCAGACTACATTCACTTTTTAATACTATTTTGTAGTAACTTTTATAATTTATTATATTTTATTTCATATACCAAATTCTTTATGTATTTTTCATTACTTTAGATTACCATATATTGCCTACTTACCTCTAAGCTCATTTTCTTACATGGAGTCTGTACAAGTTAGTTACTAACAATTTGATATATTTTATATTGTCTTGTATCTATTAGCATACTCTCCAACGAACATATCCTTCTGATTATGAAGGTTTCAGAGAATATACTCTAGAACGACCACTCATTAATACTGATACTAGCAAACGTCTTCCATTTTTTAAGTTACTTGTTCCAACTCTGATATGTGGTGTAGTCAGTGATATATTAACAGAACAACTACAAAGAATTATAACACGAGTTCTTCCTATTAAATCTACCCCACCTTCCCAGTTTTCACTTTCTCTGCTCTTACACAAACTATGGGCGTCTTACATAAGCACATTATTGACAGATCTTATAATATACCCAATGAGAACGGTCATGTTAAGACTTCATATTCAAGGAGTACCTGTACTTGTTGAGAACATAGAAACAGGATCAGGTGTACAATATGTCACTACCTTCTATTCTGGACCCATTGATTGTATTCAAGGGATATGGGAGGCTGAAGGAATTACAGGTTTCTATAAAGGAGTGTCAGCATTAATTCTACAACATGTATTACATGGACTACTGTTAGTAATATTGTGGAGAGGATTAGTGTATTGGGAAAGATTACAGAAAGGACAAAATAGCAATAATAATAATAATTGATATTTATTTATTTGGTTAATAATGGCATATTATTAGTATAATAATAATTATTAGAAATTGATTCATTTTTAATACAATTCACAATATTATTATTATAAAGCTCAAATTTCTAGTAATAGCAAAATATTAACTCTTTCATGAGGTACAAAGTCTGCTAACTGTTCTCGAATGATGCCATCTACTGTACTCATGAGAGTGTGGTATTGTTCTACTCCCATTGTTATTAGACATCTTTCCAATTGTTCTTTGACTAACTGTGGTAATGATACATTCCACACTGGATCTTGAGAATATAACTAAAGCAAATCAAAAAAGAATTTTTGTCTTTTAAATTCAAATACATCAGTTATATAGTTCTGACAAGTTCTACTATCACAAACTAGATAATGTCCCTTGGTTAAAACATTCTAAAATTAGAATATGTTCCTAAATAATCCATTACATACAGAACCACAGCTCTTGGCTAGAAATGTTTACCAACCAGTGGACCAGGTTTCCTAATCAAACATATTACAATTCAATGAAGTGGTGAAAGGAAAAAAACTAATTATATAAAGAAATAATTGCCATCTTATCTATAGACTAATAATAGTGTACTAACAAATTAATAATACCTGTCTAACTCTTCTATCATGTTCTGTTGTCATTGATGAATGTGGTTTGTGACTGGTATTAATAGGATAAGCATCCACACCTTTAAACACTAATAAACTAGACACACACATATTACTAATATATTGAGGAGTCACATACTCAATTTCTCCACCACTTGTACTGACATCTGTTACATCATGAAGTACTTCAACACACATGTCCAGTAATGAGGAGAACCGGTTAATAACACATCTAATGAAGTAATTAATGATACAATATAAGGTTATTAAAATCTTACGTATCATTGACAGTAAGAAGAGAAGCAGCTGCTAATCCAAATAGCTTTCTGCGCTTCACTTCTCCAATATTATCTAACTATTAAAAAAGTAATTTTCCATTGTATTACATTAATACCCTATATGCCCATATATCCAGTAGTATTCCCAGTAAGGTGTTCACCTATAAACATATGAGATCATTAAGTACTGTAATGTCCATACTAACTTCTTGTTGTAATTGTGGAGCAAGTGTCTGTAGCATTGCAATAAAATGCTGAGCATTACATAACATGGCACGGGCTAATACTGCCAAATATAAACACAATGTAGGAGCATATGTCTAAACAAGATAATGATAAATGATACATTTAGACAACAAATTGAAGTCATTTGAAATACATAGGACAAGCTATAAATCTTATATATAATTTGCTGACATGATAAAGCATAACTAAGTATATACTAACTTCTTCTCCATTTAGTACACAGTGAAGTAGTTGAAGGAGCAGTGACTGTAAAATCTGATGATTATATGCAGTATAGGCAACCATCATGTGATCTAAAACCTACACACAAAAGTCTATGTTAAAAAACAACTCATCAAGAACATCAAATGATAATCATGTAATTAATTATGAAGGGGCATCCCTTACAGTGACTATAGCATCTACTCCAGTTTGTTTAACATCTCTAATGTACGACTGACAGGCCTTCACAGTTAAATCAGCACAATGCTAAGATAATAATACAAATGGAGATAATTAGTTATAAAGATTTTACTTGAATAAATAGTTCAGGAGAAGGTGAACAAAGAACAATGTATGCATCAATAATATCAAAACACAGAATAAGACTATTTGATCCAATATCTGTTAATATAATAAAATAGATACAAATATTGTTATAATACTGACCCATTAGACCTTCCATAGATTGACTTGAGTCATCAGTAGGTGTGGCCAAACCCAACAACCCTGACATATTTCCTAATAATTGTACTAGCTCCATTGAAGGTTGAGGAGTATGATGTAACACAGCATTCCTATATAATATATTATAAATAAACTTTATTAATCTTTATATATGTAATATGTACCATAGCTCTAAACCATCTTCAGCTAAAAATAAATGTTCTCTCTAAAACAAATGTACAAATAAAAGAAAAGTATTAATTTATTGACTAACTTGTTTGACGTCAGTTGCTTGATGAATTACAGGAATAACAAAAGGATGGAGCTGGATAGACAAACTACTAAGAGAACGTACCATATGTGACAATGTACTAATAATAACACAATGAAGAAGGCTAGAATTATCACCACCACGCTGTACTTCAGCCCAAATATGTGGAATATGTTCTAGAAGTGCTCCAATATATGGTTGTATAGCACTACCTACACGTTCAATTAACTGACTGAAGACAGTCATAACTGATAACTGTGTTGTGTGCGTGCGCGCATGCAAGAGAAAGGGAGGGAGGGAGGGAGGGAAAGAGAGAGAGAGAAAGAGAGAGAGAAAGAGAGGAAGAGAGGGAGTGAGGGAGACATGGCTATAGTTTAACATATGGGTATTTACTTTAGTATCATAACTTTGTGAATCCACTAGAAGTTTTAGTAACAATTGCATTGTATCAGGTATAAACTGAAAAATGACTTATTAAACAATTTATCATATGAAGATGACGAAAATACAAATTATTATTTACTTACTGGAGATATTTCATCAGTAGTAAAACCAATATCATCAACAGCTAAACACACACTATTAGTACATTAACTCACAATACATTATTTACCTTGTTTCAATGAATCCACTGCTGTTAGTCTTACCTGAAGAACAATATCTTATATCTTATATCAAAATTGATACTTACCACTATATCTTCAGTAGGACTAAGAGCAGAGAGGAAAGCACGATACATTACTGGACGATAGACAGCATCAAATTTAACACCAACCCAACAACCTAATAGCCACACAATACGACGACGTATAATACGATATCTAAAGTATTCAAATTTAATGACAGCACTTATTTGATTATTACCTTGTATCTTTGACTGCTAGTTCATTGATCAAATGATTTTGAAACCATGTTTCAAAGTCCAAATGTTGGTAAAGATCAGAGGCCAGCAAGCCAGCTGCATTATAAACTATAACAGATAGGACAATAGTAGTGGATAAAGGGAAAGAACTGTAACAATTGAGTATAATTTAGCAATGAAACACTCAACCACTACAATTGCTGAAATGTTTGTACTTACCAGCTTCTTTTACTAAAAGTGATGATGTGTCCGATATGACAGTGATATCTAAGTCAATTATAACATATTATATACGTACGACACAATAATGTCTACCTTGAACATATGTTATCATCTGTAACACTAATGGCACAGCAAGAGTAGAGACCTCATGCACTACTGCAGTTAAAGCACCTTCAACACTTCCCTACAAATAGTGACCATTATTAATATCTTAGCATCAGATACCTTTAATGAAAACATATATAATTGACCAGGAGCCTCATCAGCTAAGATAAACACAAAGTAAATACAATGTTAAGTTTCTAACTCAACTTACAAACTGGGAATTCCTCAGGACTGTCTTCCCATTTTTCTAAATCCTTTTAAAAATATCATTCAATATGACATTATTTATCATTATATATATATACCTCAGATGTTAATAACATATATTGAGTTATAAGTTGTTGTAAAATAACCTCAACATGTTCACTATTGAAGAAGTCTCTTTTTAGTTTCTGAGCCTCTAGTACTTGTGGTGGTACAGGCACTATATTAGACAAAAAGTTACTATACAAGTAGTACTTAGAACATGTACCATCAGCTAAGCCTCTCATTAAAGGTATCATATAGTCTTCACATTTTAAGATAGCTTTCATTAAATTCAGTCCATAAACTATGTAACCTTCATATAACTGATCTAAAGGCAATATTAATACCAAGGTGATATACTCTAAGGTGAATATGACATTACCTCTTTTGTCTAAGTTAAATATTGTAGAATAAATGAGTTGGAATGAACGATCAATAAAAGCTATATAGCCGATTGGATGATTCCTCTGCAATTTAAACAACTTTAAAGAGAAAAATAACGCAATTACACATTATGATGTCATACTGTTTTAATTATCAATGTGACAGTTCGTTCAGCTGCTTCATGAGAAGATTGACCTAATGGAAGTTGAACTCCTACATAAAACATACTCATCACATTCTCCAATATTACTATCATCTCACTCAATTCCAGAGCTTTGGGAGCTAACTCAAACAACTGTCCAACTAGTCCTATAGCATCAGGTTCAACATTAAACCTTGCAAATCCATATAATAACATTAACTGTAAAACTGCAATCAAAAGACAATAATGCTATGTTAGAAATTATAAATCATGTTAACCTTTCAAACATATGTTAGCTAGAGACAGAGAGTCTGTAGCAACAGTTTCATTTCCAGATGTACTAACAGAGGTTAGATGACGTATCCATACTTGTGCAATATAAGCAAACAGAGACCCAGTAATCTATTTTGTTACTGACTCCAGATATAATAAAATGATATTTTAGACCTCAAAAAAGGTAAGTCTTTGATCTGATAAACGCCATGAAGTAAATGCCTTAATAACCTCTTGTAGAGTTAATAAACTACATTTTTGAAGAAGAGGCGAGTCACTGCGAACTTTCTATTAAACATATAAAAATGTCTAGTAATGTAGATAAGTAAGAAAAACCATATCTACTAAAACTGGAACCAACACTACAGATTACCTCAGTCAAGGCTGGTAAAAGTTCAGGCCAGTTATGAGGACAATCAATACGAGCTATTCTGGCTGTCAGTACAGCTAACTGCAATGAAATCTAAAGAAGACAAATGTAGTATTTTGAAATGAGCAATCATAATACACAGTATTAATGTAATGATCAGTTAGACAATTAGAGAAAAGAAACACTTGATAACTGTATAAAAAATGTAGTTGATGAATGTGAACACATTTGATGGACAATTTTGTATTTCACAATTCTACCTTGTGTTCTGGTTCTTCAATGGAGTTCAATAAAGTTGTTCTTATCAATTGCTTTTCTTTGTCATCAATAGCACTACAAACATGAGAATCAAACACTAATACAATATGTGCTTATAATTAATTCCTATCATTATATAGTTTAACTTAATGCAAAAAGAATGTCCAGTGACTTTCCTATTGTCATTGTATGCTAATAATAATATTAGCTGATTAGAAAGTGATAAATTATGTTTGAGATTCTAGTTGTTTCAATCTATTTTTTAAAAAAACTGTTTTTTTGTTCTTGAAGTTCTTGGTACATTTAGCAATAAAACTTGGGGAGGGAGTCCAAGGGACATGACGTCACATATTCTGATTAGTCAACCAGAACTCCAGTTCCAAGCCAACACAACCTGATTAAAGTCACCACATTCATTAATCAAGTAGGCAGTTAGGCATATAATGACTAGGATATTCCTTAATATCAGACTACTTACTTTGGTGCAGTAGGACGCCAATATGAATCAATGCCATTTTTTAAACAAGTGAGTGCCATCCAACGAATTGTAGACTCTACATTATGATCTCCAAATACTGTCTATAAAATATAATTTAATTAACTAATTATGTATAATGATGTTTTATTAAAATCCTAATGTTTCTAATAAAGGACTATTGTTCCATATGGTCTTGTCTACACTTGTTATAATATTGTTATTATTTACAAGTAATGAATTTGTACTAAGTACTAAATAATGATGAAGTAAACATTTGCTGTAATCAGTCAAATAATAAAATATATTGCAATGTGGTCTTGGGGTTAAGTAGGATTTGGTATTAATTAAGATGTGTTGCTGTCTAATGCACTACCAATAATCATTGTCATTAACAAACATCATACTTAAATACACACTGAATACACTGAATATGATTTCAATTTAACAAGTTTAAGGCAAACTATTATTAATATCTTCTTAAAAATATGGCAACTATTAAAATATATGAATTTATTCACTCACAGCTAGTCCTCCATAGTACCCTTTTTCTTTTTCCCATGATGTAAGCTGCTTCTCTCCCAGTTTTAATTCGTGGGGATCTTGACTGCAGGCATAAAGCAAGGCATTATGGATTGTCAGTACATCCATTTCATTTGAATCCGAACACTTCCGGTTATGAGGTCTTTCCACGTGACTCCGTGGTGTCTTTATAAAAATAAAAGTAACAAATTGGTATTTATTACGTATATTTGATGCTGTTTCAATGAAATCACTAATAAAATTATAAAAACATGCTCATAGCAGTTTTATAGACTGGTATGTACAAATATGACTGATGACTTATAAATAACTAGTTCAATTGAAGATTAATGCTGACTTTCTGTGATATATTTTTATATCATGTTTTACTTGTGGATTTATTGGAAGGTGTGTTTTTATTCTACAAACCACTGTACCCAACATTTGTGACTTGTTGCTTTGGGTATCAATAACCCTTGTAAAATATCTATATTATAATAAAAATACCTCATTGTAGTTGACTAGACCATTGGCTCTCTTGATTGTTGAACTGAACAAAACAGTACTTATTCCAACAATAATATTCTGGGAATGTATAAAGACTCAACTTAATATGAAGTCAGTACAATCAATCTCTACAAACTATTTTTTTTATCAACAGATATCAAATAGTCTAGTTTAATATAAAAAGAGCCTTCATAAGAGAAAGTTGCATTAGGCTAGCTCTCTAGTACTTGAGAACATGAATTATTCCTTCATTAAGGTGGCTATGAGACTCAATCTCTTTATAATATGGACAGCACTTATATTCATTAAAGTCATTGTGGATTCCCTTTACTATTACATAGCAAAATTAGGGATATTACTGCCATGTAAAAGAATATGTATGCAGTGTAATTAGAAATCCTTCTCCATTTACATTTTGTTGAGTTCTAATTTGTGTCTGATTGCCTCTCAATGGCTAAAATATCTTTTTGAACAAATTTAATGTCCTCATTTGAGAAGCTCCTCTGATACAACAATAAGTCATCAGTATAGAGTGTCTTGATTGTTAATTACTTTTAGTTATTAAAGAAATAGTATTAGTCCCATGCAGAATTGAACTCATGAAAGAACTGGTGTAGTGTCTGTTTTTCTACCAGTTTTACTAAAACAACATGTCTTCTGTTTGTGAAGTACTTGAGGATCCAACTATCAAAGGCACTGTATGTATCTTTATCAAGCAGTAGGAGACAGAATTGAATTCCAACTACTAAGTGAGATATCATCTCTGGTTTGAAGTGTCTGCAACCACTCATATGCATCATGCAGTTGTAAACAATAAATAAATGCTGTACCACTGAATCAACCTTTCATAAATCTCCATTGAGAGCTGGAGAGAAGGTATTAAGATTGTCCAATTATAGTGTATATAATAATTATGTATGTGACATTTCAGCACTTAACTAATTAAGAATACTTAATGATGACACAATCATTTGATAAATTGCTGTTAGGAATGTGACCAAGCTTCAATTCTTCAGTTGATAGTTTGTATAATCTGTACATGTTTATGTTGTGATTACATTGTTGTTTTAGTTAGTCTAGTTAAATTTTAGTTGACTAACTATAATTAACTAAAATTATCTGTTGAGAGAGAAAGATTAACCTACAACTAACTAAAAGTAATCATAAACTTTAAAAAAAGCCAAAATTAACTAATTATATTTATACGAACTAAAGGTAAAAAAAACAACTAAACACTGTTTGTTATTTGATGAAGTCATCTGGTTTGTTGAATTTAGATCTAACTTTCAGAACAACAGGCTTCACGTCAAATCATAATTACCTTAAGGGTACAATTATGAACAAGTACCAAATTTAGCAATATGCTGTTAATAGACCATTTAACGGGTATTAAATTTAGTGTTTTCAAAAACAAGGCTGCATTGGATAGATTTGAATCACTACTTGCTGAGCAGTATAAAGAACCAGTAAATGGGAAGCACAAGGACGTTACTGCCACTATTTTGGAAGAATTGGAATTAGACAGTGGTGATGAAGAACTATGATTTTTATAGTTCAGTTAATAATATTCATAATGATTATTTTACATTAATAATTTTAACTGGTATTTAATTTAATGAATTACCCCAAACCGCAAACATTCTTAGTACCTGTTTTAAGAAGTTATGACATGTATCCGCCCACGTGTTTTATTATTTTGGCTATAACTATATTTATAGCACGCCCATTGATTGTTAATTGTTATTGTTTAGTTGGTCACTGCTACACATGGAGAGTGGATTTAGACGTTGGGGCAGCAGTCTTGCGAAGCCTAAATTCAAAACCAAAAAGAAATCTGATAAGAAGCAGTATTTGACAGTGCCAGATGATTTCGATACTGATCACAAAACAAGTACTGATGACGAGAGAGAATTCTCTGACAGACCATATACTCCTGACTTTGGTGATATATTAGCTAATCCATCTTTGGTAAAAGGAGTAGATGGAAGTGACCAAGAAGACAGACATTTGGTAAGGTAGATCATAATTTGCTGTGAAAATCATTTTATAATATGTAGGCTTCATTGGGTGGATATCTAGTTCGTTTGACTCTTATTTCAGGTCACAATTTAGCTATTAGAGATCGTTCAGGTATTTTATATTTTTACGCTATCAAATTAGATTGTGCTCTCTTCTATGTGACTTTTAAATTTTGTAAAATTTCATCTGTAAATAATACCATTATTAATTTTCATAGGTAAATGTACAAGGTGTTGATTGTTAGCTACAGTCTTAACGCCACACTATGTTATTGTTTTTATATTAACTTTACATTTATTACATTTTGTTAACATATTTATTACAACATGCTAAGTAACTAACAATGTAGTTGCTCAGTCTTAAAATGGAATTACTAATGATATATTGATATCCATTATTAGTCTCATTTTGACTCAAACCCAAAAACTGTCTATGTCATTGAGTAATATATCCTTTAACGCCTCAAGGATGTTCTTAATGATAATTTGTTCCTTAGGATGGACAGAGAGGAAATGATATTAGACTTTAACTAGAAAAATTTAAACATGTATTTATCTTGTTATTATTAGGTGCTAGTGATCCCTATGTTAAAATAAAACATGGTTCATATAAAGGTCGTAGCACTATTGTTGATCAATGTTTGAACCCAGTATGGAATGAAGAGTTTGTATTTAGGACAAATGACTTGAGTGAGTATGTTTATATCCGTGTCTATGATCATGATTACACATCAAGAGATGATTTCATGGGACGTGGATTCATTGATTTATGTCAATATAAACATAACAGGTAACACTGATTTGCTAATATAAGTATATTTAATTAACATAACAGATCATTTAATGAATAATTAACTCTTTGAAAATGTTGATAATGTTACCTCTAACATTTTTTTTCTCAATGATGTATTATCATTTGTATCTGTAGTATTGAACTTGTTGAAGTTGGTCTAGAGGATGCTCAAATACAAGAAGAATTAGGATTCCTTCGATTTTCATTAGAAATAGTTCCATTTTCAGATCATCAATCATTGCTATCAACATCTAAAGTTGTCAAGGTAACTGTTAGTATTGCAATTATTGTTTCTGGCAACTAGACTGTGTCATTTTTCTATATATATTATATTAAATGTATTATTAAGTAAATAATAGAAACTATCATTCTGTGATAGATGTACCAATATGCCAACTTATACAAGAAAAATGTTTCAGACCAATCAATGTATAAGATTACATTTATCACTTATCATCACCATAACTATTGTTTCTATTTTTATTACACTTATTGTCAAAATATAGTATATTTGTTCATATGCTGTATTATTTCTATTCTGTTAGAAAAAGAAATCCAGTGCTAAGTTATGGAACAGTGTTGTTACTATCACATTATTGGAGGCTAGTGATCTACCTGCAATGGATACTAATGGTACTACTATATCTAGTGTATACAAATAGGATAGAAATGTATCTGGATCAATAATCACTAATATTAACTGTAGTACATTATAGAGCCCTATATTATTAATTTAGTAGTCTGATTTTAAACTCCTATATTACTACAGGATTCAGTGACCCATACTGCAAATTCAAGCTTGGCTCTCAGAAATATAAAAGCAAAGTAATTCATTATTTGTCATTATGATTATCATAGACTTCTTTGTGTGTAGTCACAATTATGATCTAATTTTATTTAATTAACAGTTAATTAAAAGCACTACACAATCCTTCTACTCAATAACTTGTTTACAATTTTAAGTAGATAATAACATAATATTTATTATGTTATTTCTAAGTGTATTATACCCTATCATTTTATCCCATTCAAACTCTGATCCAAACCATATATGCTATTATTATTTCTTATATAGTAACTAGTGATTCACATATTACCACATACACTAGGTACAGCCCAAAACTTTGAATCCTGAATGGAAGGAGCAATTTGATATGAAGCTCTTTCATGGAGAGTCAAGTACATTGTACATTGAAGTCTGGGACAGAGATTTTCTAGCATCAGATGATTTCATTGGAGGGTGAGTATCTACAACAGTTATCCTTTTACTGTTAACCAATTTTCATAGTTGTTCTATAGATCTTGGGGAATATAAACAAGAACATCATTATGACTTGGAATTCTCATTGGAAAATTCTCCTGGTACTATTCATTTCTTGCTTGTGATATCTGGAATAACATGTAAAGAAGAGAAGTTAGAAGATCCTGTGGAATTGAATAAACTCATGAATAATGCTAAAAGTCAATATGTAAGTTGTGGTATAGTATATATATATATATTTTGCATTATAATACATCATAGTATTACGGTAATAATCATAATTATCCATTTGTTATCAAGTTATTTTCATTTTAGAAATTACTGAAATTTATAGACTTGAAGTCTAGAAAAGATATTGGATTACTTCTTATAACAGGTACTTTGTAGTATCATGTTCTGATACAGTAATGGTATGTTTGTTTATTAGTGGAGAAAGCATTAGGTTTACAAAGCCGTGGAGGTATGTGTACTATTGTAGTGGTATGACTATTATTATATAATTTGAAGGCAATCCTGTTAACCCCTTTGTGAGTGTTGAAGTAGGTAATGCCCAATTAAGAACACAAACTATATTGAATAATCCTGAACCAGAATGGAACAGAACATTTTCATTGTAAGCAAATATTTACAATAATATATGTGATCTAAATGTAGTATCGTAATTCTCACTTAGTTATAATCTTAAAAATTACTAGGACATCAGATTAGTTGGAATCATAAACTTAATTTAATTAAATATTAAAGAAAATAATTAATGTTGTTGATTTAATACCTATCTTTATCTTTCTTCTAGTGCTGTTAGAGATATTCATGATGTTATCTATCTTTCTGTTTTTAATGATGGAAAAAATAAAGATGAAAAATTAGGACAAGTGGTGTTACCTTTATTAAGGGTAAATGAATTATAGTGATTAAAGTATTATAGTTGTGTAGTAAATAATTTAGTAACAAGACTAGATTTATTCTATTTTGCTATATAGCTAGCTGTTAATGTCAATTGACAATTAGAATCTTACTATTGACAGTTAATTAGCTTCCACTATTACATATTGATGTCAGGTAGGAGGCATATATTTGTACTGTGTATATAATAACTATATGATGAATATGCATATAAGTCAATAGCATTTGTAGTTCATAATATCTATTATTGTACACAGTTTATGTGAAGCACTGTTTCTGTCAATCACAACTTATAAAATGACATTGTCTGTATTATGTAGGTTGTTAATGGTGTGAGTAAGACATATATCTTGAAGGGAAAAGATGCTTTAAGACGTGTCCCTGGTGCTCTAGTAATTCACTGTAATCTTGTTTATAATCATGTAAGTTCCTTTATATTATATATATTATATTATGCAGTGGAGTAGGAACAATAATTATTTTGGGGGTGCAAAATTTTCAATGTACATATTATTGTATATAATATAATCAATAATCAGCTTTACTATAAAAGGGAGTTTGCATTGTATATGGGTGCACTGCTTCCACATTAAAATTATTGGTGGTGTAACTGCACCCCCTGTTCCTACTCCACTGTTATGTGTACTCTACTAGATAAGAGCTGGCTTTCGTACAATTCAACCTCGTGAATGTTCAGTGATGGAAGATGAGCCTAGGTTTCAACGAAAACTACTCATAAGAAATATTCGAAGAGTTATTGAACTTGTTCGTCCTCTTGCTACAGCTCTTCAGTTCATTCAAAGCATTTTATCATGGCAGGATCCACTTCGTAGTAGTTTAGCTGTCATTGTGAGTAATATATTACCCAATATGATTGATATCATGATGTCTTATTTTAGATCTATAATGTTTTGTGTCTATTTGCTGACATTTGGATTGCTCTTCTGATTTTGGTCTTTTTCATTATGGTTTTCTATGTGCCCATGTATACAAGAGGAGATGATGTCTATCTCAAAGAGGCTTACCAAAGAGCTGCATTAACTGCAGCTGATGACCATGAAGTACTTGTTGAGTGCTAATTGATATTTTTTAATATTTATTTTTGTATAGTCTGATTTCTCTGATTTGGAAGACTACATTCATACTCACAAACAAGATACACCTGTGAGGAGCAATAACTATTAATATTATAATATTTTTGTTAATTTGTTAGGATGACACCAAAAACCTGCGTCAAAGGTTTCGTCAACTACAAGCTATATTGCTGACAGTGCAAACTACTACAGAATATATTGCTGACACTTCTGAGAGAGTCAAAAAGTATGTGTACTCAACTATGTTAATATAGCTGCTGATCATATTTACATATAAAGTAGTAATGCAATCTAATAAGAATATATCTAAACCTTCAACTTCTGTTTTTGTATCATATAACACATCATTGTCTTTAAAAGCTATAGTACTGTTGAATTTTTTCTTTGAGATCTGTTCATTGTGGTAGTGTTTTTATAATAAAATTATTTTTTATATTTATCTTTCTAGTCTATTCTACTGGTCAGTGCCGTTCTTGTGTTGGATGGCTGTGATAGTATGTTTGCTGGGAACTGTCCTTACATATTTTGTACCTTTACGTTACATTTTAATGATATTAGGTAAGAGAGCCCCTACCTAAATAAAGAGTGTTATACATGATTGATAGGTACCTACAAAATCACAAAGAAGTTATGGAAACCTAAACATGTTCCCAATAATGAGCTCTTGGACTTTATATCACGATCGCCAACAGACTATGAATTAGTAAGTTAAGATTGAGTCCAATAGAAATGATGTTTTTATTGTGTAGTTACAATGGAAAGAACTATCTCCAAAGTATAGAAAAAGACCTAAGAAAACCAAATGATACACCACATAATACATTTTATTATTGAGTTTATAATAAACAATTTGTACCAATACTGAGATAGTACTGCCATATTATAAAAGTTGTAGTGTTTTGTATTATATTATAATATTAGTTCAGTTTCATAAGTAACATTGATGATATGCCAGGTATGGATATCAGAGAGATGGGAGATCAGAAACCATTCTTTCTACATAACATATCAAGTTCTTAATGCAGGTTGTTTGTTATCTTGATGAATTATCAGAGTGTGTCATATCATTTTATTTTCATAATTCAAAAAAGCTACAAAGTCTGCATCTACAAACCCTACAGTAATACATATCACTATTGTATTGTTATAATGAAGGTATGGTAAGATTGGAGTGATATGTACAAGTAAATAAAAATTCACTAAATGTAGGTATGGTGATAAAAAAATTCAAAATAGAAATGGTAATATGGACATCCCTACATACTAGCCACAATATCAAGGAAATAATGTTCTGTTACAACAGTTATATGAGGTAAAGAGTCCAATAAAAAGTCTATAGTAAACATTGTTCAGTTATATAGAAGGTGGACCTTTTGTTTAAGGAATGTATATACTTACAATCCAATAAAATATAACTTTCAATATAAAATTATGTTCAGGTACTGTGTGGCTACCATGTAGAGATGTCCATACTACCATTCCTATTATGGGTGTTTTGAGATGTTTTTATTGATATCCTTACATTTTATGAATCTCTTTAGTAATTTTTATTTAATTGCTTGTTATTTTTATTTGAACTATAAATTAGTTAAAGTATGTTCACAATGCGTTTTCTTTATTATTACAAGTCAAATGAGTGTACTCAGGATATACAATACAACAGGGCATTGTTATATAATATATATGCATGTATCAGAAAGAATGAGTTATGTCTATGTGTGTATAACCATACCAGAAGAAATAGTTAATATATATAATCTGTTACTAGATCATTAAAAGTGAAGATAATCTGATCTCCTTAAGAAACAGGAACAAAGGTTACTGACAAAGAACACATGTCAATACCACTTTGATGTGCCCTATGATAAAAAAGAATACTGCAGTCCATTAATGAGTTCCATTTCCTCATGAATATGATTAACTGATAGTGGAGCTTGATATCAATATAGGAAGCAAAGCATGTATTTTTGCAGAAATGGTAGTAAGTTGAAATGTTGAGGAAATGGAAGAGAAGGAGGTAGCTCTGATCCGACCTCTACAATGATGGTATAGATCAAGAATAGTAATAGTACTGATTTTGAGGGTATATAAGAAACCACCATGATAAGTACAGGGTATGAAGAAAACATTGCCTTCATAATACAATCCTGAAAAAAGTCCTGTAAGCTCATTCTCATCATTAGTGTAAAGTTCAACTGTAGAACCTGGATGAATAGAGAAGAATAAAACAAACTTTTTATGTAATGGTGACATACATACATTCAATATCTTTTAAATATTGCACTAATGTGTCCAGGTTATTACTATCAGAACCTTGATGTATTTCAGTTTGAACATTTGTTATATCCTTTAGAGTAACAACCTTTCCAGTACTGCATATCAAGCAAGTGTTGCTGAAGTAGCTTTTTATTTACTTTCATCTCTAACAGCTTTGCTGCTTGTTTTCTCATCATGATAGAGTCTTCTTTGGCAAACCAAATGGTCATAGATCTCCTATTCATAGAATCAACTATAATTCCCAATGTATAAATATAGACAAGCCCTTGTTTGCTTTACTGATGTGTGATCTTCAACAACACTGGACACTTTTAGACACTGTTTATCACCACTTAGTATGAATTTTATTCCAGCTCCACAACCTTGCTTCAAAATGATGAAAGTGTATAAAAATAAATAGAACCTAATCACGTCAAAACTCACCTTTGATTAATTCTGGCGCCAGACCCTTTACTTTTATAGTCTTTACCACTAAAAACACAAGCAAAATGAAAAGGAAAAATAAAAAGCACAAAGTCTTTATTTACCCCCTCAACCCGCTTGGAACCCTCTTACTCGCAGAATCGAGAGTTCTAGAATCTCTGCAAAATAGATGAACTGAATTTTTAGCTTCATACACTTTTATTTTAGCCTGAAGATCAGTATAGGAAGAGAAAGTCTCCCCAACAACAAATGTATAATCTGAAGTGTGCTACAGCAACTCATGATAGTATCAATGCTACATTGAGAGTGGAACAAAAGACCTTTACATATACCTACAGGAGCAAGTAAAACTAAGGATTAATTGCTAACATAGATTTATTATATATACTTGCCTATTCTGCGTAGTCATTAGAGTTAAATCCGGAAACTGCACATTGTCAGGATACTCCACCGTTCTATTAATTAATGGAAGCTTGTGCCACTCCTTTGTTCAGTTTTGATCGGAAGTGAGGGGTTCCTTCTTTCTCTTTCTGGCTGGTAAGAAATGATTAAATTAATGATAAAACACTGACGTGTGTGTCTTTCCATTTTAGCTTTTGCTGATCATTTATTGCAAGTCAAATAGCTAAACTGCTCACTCATGTTTCTGACCTAGGTTGTATTAGTGACTCTTTTAACATTTTGTCCACTGTATACTGTCTACTGAAGTCATCAATAATAGAGATATCCACTTATTTAACCATCTATCTGACAGTGAATACAACTTGTACTTTGGTGTTCTTTTATTGGAATTTGTCCATGATTTGTTGGTGCTCTTGTAATCTTGCACTGTTTTCACTGTGACTATTAGCGTTCTTGTACTGACTCAATTACCTCAATATCTATGTGGCATAGTGATTGTTAGTATTCTTATTACTAGTCTATTCTTGACTCAATTACCATAAAATACACTGCGACACAGTGACTGTTAGCATCCTTTTTTACCAGTCTACTCTTGACTTGATTACTTCAGTATCTACTGTGGCACGGTGACTGTTAGTGTCCTTATTACCTTGACTTCATTGCTTAGTGTGACATTGTGACTGTTATCAATCTTATTACCAGGAATCCATGACCTCCTGTTGTTAACCATCTACTATTGACTTGATTATTTCAGTATTTACTGTGACACATTTCCAGTCTGTTCTTGACTCAATTACCTCAAGTCTACTGTGACATAGCAACCATATCATTACAATTCTTATTATACACCAGTCTACTATTGACTCAGTTACTCTGCTATATGTTGTGACCTGGTGACTGTCAGCATTCTTGTTACCACTCTACTTAACCACTACAATATTTATTGTGGCTGTTGTTCCCCTGCAACATTTATTTTAATATTAATAACTGTTTTTGTGTACCAGTTAAATCATTGTTAGCATACATGCTATCAAAATATATAATTAAGTATACAGTGGAGTCACCTGACTTATAATCACTGAGGTATTCACCACAAAATCACAGTAAAACATATATATATATATATAGCTATTGTATAGTTATTACTGTAGATTTGAAAATAAATTAAGATTTTACTGTCATTTTCTCTTATATCATTCTATAGTACACAATGTCTGATAATATCAGTCCACCTACTGTTAATCTTTTATGTCGTGAACTAAAAGAAATATTTGAATGGGAAAAACTAGCTGTATATCTCAATTTACCCAATCATGTTATTCAGGATGCCAAAGTTTGTTACCCACATGGAGGCATTTGGGAGCTAAAAATGCATTGTCTAAAAAAATGGCTAGAACAAACCAACACTGTACATTCATGGTGTACTATAGCTGATGCTGTTGAAGGAGTAAATGCTAGAGTTGCCGATAGCATCAGAACAAAGTATGCCACCATTTTAGATCAAGTTAATCAAACTGACAGCAATATTTTACTTGAAAGAAACATAGCAGAAGAGATTACTGAGCTTGAACATAGATTTGCTGCATTAGTTGCAGAAACACAGGATTGTTTAGAACAGAGACCAAAGAAACTTTTACCATTTTATCGATATTTGAGAATACGACTACTAAAAGGTCATAAATCATTACCAGATGAAAAGCATGTCACATACAATATTCTCTTCGATATACTAGATGATCACTGGCATTACCTCAAATATCAACTTCTTCAAAGAATAATTAAGCTGTTTCTTTCTGACACCGATTTACCTAGAAAAATGAAGGAATATCAAGATGATTTGGATGCATTCAAAGCAAACAAAATGAGAGATCTGACCAATAAGATAAAATCCAAGCAAATTTCTACAGGTGAGATGACTGTAGAATTGAGAGTAAAGGATATGTGGTTAGATGTTCCAATACATCAATTTGAATATCAGGTTAAGCTTCTCTTCCAAGACAATGATAAGTCACTTCAAGACATCACTGTTAGCTTAAGTAGTATGCATGTTACCTGGATTGTTTCTAAGGAGATAGCTCTCCTCATTGCAAGGTCTAAATTTGACAGTGACATGTTGAAAGCTATTGGAGTTGTCTCACTAAAAGTTGGTAGTACCATTATCTTTAACAATGAAGATTTACAAGACAACATGACATTTGACTCAGCCCTTTTAAGAGCCATTCAATCTCCTACTCCTATTTCTGCTCTATCTCTTCTTCTTGAAGTAGGAAATCATTCTAACCTACTAACACCATTAGATAAAACAGTGATATCTACTATATCCCAAAAAAAAGGTGAAAATGGTGCCACTGTTTTATATGTGGCTAGCTTATATGGTCACTCTTTTGTCGTTTCTGTGTTGCTTAACAATGGGGGAGATCCTAACATAACTACAACTGATGGTGCAACACCTCTTATGATAGCCAGCGAGAATAGTCATGGTGATGTCATTGAGTTATTACTAGAGAAGGAGGTTCCTGTAAATGCACAAAACACAAATGGAACAACAGCTATTTATCTTGCTAGCCAGAATGGTCACTCTTTAGTCGTTTCTACTTTACTTAACAATGGGGCAGATCCTAACATAACTACAACTGATGGTGCAACACCTCTTATGATAGCCTGTCACAATGGTCATGGTGATGTCATTGAGTTATTACTAGAGAAGGAAGTTCCTGTAAATGCACAAAACACAAATGGAACAACAGCTATTTTTATTGCTTGTGAGAATGGTCACTCTTCAGTCGTTTCTACTTTACTTAACAATGGAGCAGATCCTAACATAACTACAAATGATGGCTGGACACCTCTTATGATAGACAGTCAGAATGGTCATGGTGATGTTATTGAGTTATTACTTGAGAAGGAAGTTCCTGTAAATGCCCAAAATACAACTGGAATAACAGCTATTTATCTTGCTAGCCAGAATGGTCACTCTTCAGTCGTTTCTACTTTACTTAACAATGGGGCAGATCCTAACATAACTACAAATGATGGCTGGACACCTCTTATGATAGCCAGTGAGAATGGTCATGGTGTTGTTATTGAGTTATTGCTAGAGAAGGAAGTTCCTGTAAATGCCCAAAACACAAATGAAACAACAGCTATTTATCTTGCTAGCCATAATGGTCACTCTTCAGTTGTTTTTACTTTACTTAACAATGGGGCAGATCCTAACATAACTACAACTGATGGCTGGACACCTCTTATGATAGCCAGTCAGAATAGTCATGGTGATGTCATTGAGTTATTACTTGAGAAGGAAGTTCCTGTAAATGCCCAAAATACAACTGGAATAACAGCTATTTATCTTGCTAGCCAGAATGGTCACTCTTCAGTCGTTTCTACTTTACTTAACAATGGGGCAGATCCTAACATAACTACAAATGATGGCTGGACACCTCTTATGACAGCCAGTCAGAATGGTCATGGTGATGTCATTGAGTTATTACTTGAGAAGGAAGTTCCTGTAAATGCCAAAAATACAACTGGAATAACAGCTATTTATCTTGCTAGCCAGAATGGTCACTCTTCAGTCGTTTCTACTTTACTTAACAATGGGGCAGATCCTAACATAACTACAAATGATGGCTGGACACCTCTTATGACAGCCAGTCAGAATGGTCATGGTGATGTTATTGAGTTATTACTAGAGAAGGAAGTTCCTGTAAATGCACAAAACACAAATGGAACAACAGCTATTTATCTTGCTAGCCATAATGGTCACTCTTCAGTTGTTTTTACTTTACTTAACAATGGGGCAGATCCTAACATAACTACAACTGATGGCTGGACACCTCTTATGATAGCCAGTCAGAATAGTCATGGTGATGTCATTGAGTTATTACTTGAGAAGGAAGTTCCTGTAAATGCCCAAAATACAACTGGAATAACAGCTATTTATCTTGCTAGCCAGAATGGTCACTCTTCAGTCGTTTCTACTTTACTTAACAATGGGGCAGATCCTAACATAACTACAAATGATGGCTGGACACCTCTTATGACAGCCAGTCAGAATGGTCATGGTGATGTTATTGAGTTATTACTAGAGAAGGAAGTTCCTGTAAATGCCCAAAACACAAATGAAACAACAGCTATTTATCTTGCTAGCCACTCTTCAGATACTTTACTTAACAATGGGGCAGATCCTAACATAACTACAACTGATGGTGCAACACCTCTTATGATAGCCAGTCAGAATAGTCATGGTGATGTCATTGAGTTATTACTAGAGAAGGAAGTTCCTGTAAATGCACAAAACACAAATGGAACAACAGCTATTTTTATTGCTTGTGGGAATGGTCACTCTTCAGTCGTTTCTACTTTACTTAACAATGGGGCAGATTCTAACATAGCTAAACATAATGGCTGGACACCTCTTATGATAGCCAGTCAGAATGGTCATGGTGATGTTATTGAGTTGTTACTAGAGAAGGAAGTTCCTGTAAATGTCCAAAATACAACTGGAATAACAGCTATTTATCTTGCTAGCCGTAATGGTCACTCTTCAGTTGTTTCTACTTTACTTAACAATGGGGCAAATCCTAACATAGCTAAAAATAATGGCTGGACACCTCTTATGAGAGCCAGTCAGAATGGTCATGGTGATGTCATTGAGTTATTACTAGAGAAGGAAGTTCCTGTAAATGCACAAAACACAAATGGAACAACAGCTATTTATCTTGCTAGCCAGAATGGTCACTCTTCAGTCGTCTCTACTTTACTTAACAATGGAGCAGATCCTAACATAACTACAAATGATGGCTGGACACCTCTTATGATAGCCAGTCAGAATGGTCATGGTGATGTCATTGAGTTATTACTAAAGAAGGAAGTTCCTGTAAATGCCCAAAATACAACTGGAATAACAGCTATTTATCTTGCTAGCCGTAACGGTCACTCTTCAGTTGTTTCTACTTTACTTAACAATGGGGCAGATCCTAACATAGCTAAAAATAATGGCTGGACACCTCTTATGAGAGCCAGTCAGAATTGTCATGGTGATGTCATTGAGTTATTACTAGAGAAGGACGTTCCTGTAAATGCCCAAAATACAACTGGAATAACAGCTATTTATCTTGCTAGCCAGAATGGTCACTCTTCAGTCGTTTCTACTTTACTTAACAATGGGACAGATCCTAGCATAACTACAACTGATGGTGCAACACCTCTTATGATAGCCAGTCAGAATGGTCATGGTGATGTCATTGAGTTATTATTAGAGAAGGAAGTTCCTGTAAATGCACAAAACACAAATGGAACAACAGCTATTTTTATTGCTTGTGGGAATGGTCACTCTTCAGTCATTTCTACTTTACTTAACAATGGGGCAGATCCTAACATAACTACAAATGATGGCTGGACACCTCTTATGATAGCCAGTCAGAATGGTCATAGTGATGTTATTGAGTTATTACTTGAGAAAGAAGTTCCTGTAAATGCCCAAAATACAACTGGAATAACAGCTATTTATCTTGCTAGCTGTAATGGTCACTCTTCAGTCATTTCTACTTTACTTAACAATGGGGCAGATCCTAACATAACTACAAATGATAGCTGGACACCTCTTATGATAGCCAGTCAGAATGGTCATGGTGATGTTATTGAGTTATTACTTGAGAAAGAAGTTCCTGTAAATGCCCAAAATACAACTGGAATAACAGCTATTTATCTTGCTAGCCAGAATGGTCACTCTTCAGTCGTTTCTACTTTACTTAACAATGGGGCAGATCCTAATGTAACTACAAATGATGGCTGGACACCTCTTATGATAGCCAGTGAGAATGGTCATGGTGTTGTTATTGAGTTATTACTAGAGAAGGAAGTTCCTGTAAATGCCCAAAACACAAATGGAACAACAGCTATTTATCTTGCTAGCCAGAATGGTCACTCTTCAGTTGTTTCTACTTTACTTAACAATGGGGCAGATCCTAACTTAACTACAAATGATGGCTGGACACCTCTTATGATAGCCAGTGAGAATGGTCATGGTGATGTTATTGAGTTATTACTAGAGAAGGAAGTTCCTGTAAATGCCCAAAATACAACTGGAATAACAGCTATTTATCTTGCTAGCCAGAATGGTCACTCTTCAGTTGTTTCTACTTTACTTAACAATGGGGCAGATCCTAACAGAGCTAGAGATAATGGCTGGACACCTCTTATGATAACCTGTACCAAAGGAAATGATAATGTTGTAGAAGAGTTATTAAAGGCCCAAGTTAATGTCAATCATCAAACTCCTACAGGTACTACAGCATTACATTTATTAAGTCAAAATGGATTTGAGAAAATTACTATTCAGCTACTAAAATGTGGTGCTAATCCACTTCTAAAAGATGTCTTCAGTCGTATACCTCTAGATATAGCTTATCAAGAATGTCATTACGACATTGTATCACTACTTCAAGATGCTATTGCTAATTTCCATGACGATGATCAAGAGTCATTAGCAGGTTCTATTGAGTCAGGTTATACAACTGGTAGACTATCAACTGATCACTCATCAGTAGCAGACTCTGATATTGCACAACTCTCTGATCTGGAAGAAGACATTATGGAAATCACTTCTTTCTCTATAGCTCATAGAAACTATAGGTCAGTCACATAAGATTTAGTTAAGTAACAAAGCATATTAATTAGAAAACTTGCTAATTTAGTAACCAAAATTGTATTGTCTTGAAATATTTATATAACAATAACAGTTTCTATATTTATTATATTATTTAATAGCAAATGAGAAATGTTTTATTTACCTTTTATAGTGACAAATTTACCTGACACATACTAATTCGCAGAGATGTACATAATACATGAAACATGTTGATTGTCTGTTAAATTAATAATATATTATAATATGATTTAGTTGGTTACTTAATACTTTGTTTTTTTAAAATTAGTATCTGTAATGAAGACATTAAATTATGTGGTGTATTATTTTTCAAATAACAAAAGTTATTCTCAAAACTCAAGGACAACAACACATGGTTGTTTATGTTAGAAAAGAAACTATTAACTATGTCAGATCACCAGGATAGCTGATGGACTCTGATCAGTGTTCGGTTAATTGATTTTTTCTTTGTCACTTTCCTCACTTGACATCAGCTCAGGTAAAAAACACATTTCCCAATACAGTTACACCCACCAGTATATACTGGTAAATGTAAAGTATGGACTTCCTGTCATAATAATTAATAGCTAGAGTGATTTTATTAAGTTTATAAACATTATTCTTGTTTATTTGCTAATAATGACACTATTCAACAACATTGTTGTACAAGTAAAAATTTCTAAAAACATTCATTTAATGTAGGGATGGTGGTAAAAACATCTTAAACAGGCCTAAGTAGGAATTGGCAGTATGGACATCCCTAAATAGTAGTCTAAAGTAAAAACTTCAGTTAAAATGTGAGGCTTTTGTTTAAAGAACATACTGACAGTGCAGTAAAATATAATTTGGAAGATAAAAATTGTGTTCAGAGATGTCCGTACTGCCATTCCTACTTTGGGCTTGTTTGAGTTTTACTGCCACCCTATATTTAATGAAAAAATGAGTTATGTATATGTGCATAACCAAGCCAGAAATAGTTAATTTAACTGGTAATGTATTGTAACGATACCTGTTCTTGATTGTTAGAACACAAGACAAAATTGATCTTAAGAAACAGGAACAAAGATTACTGATGAAGAATTACAACTTGGAACATAAAAAATACTGGCACTACAAACTTCCATTTATGACCTCCATTATCAATATGATAATAACTTACAAAAGTGGCATCTCTCACAGAAGCTACTTCCAATCTCTACACAAACCACTACCTTCACTTTTAAAAGCACTCAAGTAAAAGCGGATACCTCATGTGAAAACGTCGTTCTATGCAAAATTATTCTTCATAAGACCTCTACCTTTCTAGTTAACATTGTGTGAATGAAAGCTAAAACATAGAGCCATCCCTACCATAGGCAGTGCTGCCATCTACCTGATGATGACAACAACTTATCATATTAAGAGATCTTTGCAAAAATAGTAAAAATAAAGGACAATAACAGTGTTTTGCTAACAAAATACCAGTATTTATAATATATAAAGTGATCTTCAACATTAGAAACCAAGAGATAATAAAAAGTCACTTATTAATTCATAGAGATGTATTCTAGTATGGCCACCAGACAAAGAATGGTCTTGATCAGTGTAAAACTGGAGACAGATATACGATGATGCTATTGTGACATGATATGATGCTATTACCTGTAATCTAAACTGAACTTCTTTCTCTGTTAGAACATGGACTAGCTGAGCAGTATTTTGAAAATGAACATTATCTATAAACAATGAATAAACAAATAGCTATGTTAATTTTCTCAGCTATCACTTATTTTTCTGATCTATGAATTAATACGCTGATCTTACCATCACCAGTTCCATGAATTAACAAATAATTTATAGAAGAAAGATTGCCAGCTCTTAGCAAAAGAGAGGATCTCTAATAATAAAATATATAATAATGTGGATATAATTTTACCTCTCACTACATAAAATTAAGAATAAAACATTAATTATCAAACATTGACTAGTGAAAAGTAGTTTCTACTTTCTAACAAATATAGAATATAATGATATCTTTAACTCTAAATATCACAATTAGAGGTTAATATCTTGTCACAGTGTATTTGATAGGAGTGGCAAATTAATTGTCACATGTGTAGTTGCCTCACATAGACAATCATATAGTTAACAGGCCCACAGCCAATTAGCATGTTACCAGGCATAATGACTAATCAACTATACCTCATAGCCTTGTAGATTATCCTCAACATCAGGTTGACCCATGTATCGTTCAGTGTATATGGAGTCTATTGAAAGAAGTAATAATGATAGTACACACCAAAGTAAGTATTATACCAAAGACACTCTTCAAGTAAGTGTATCTGCTCCTACTCTCAATGCTAGCTTAGTTACATTTGCTAGTAATTTAACTGGTATATTCTACTTCTATTTGACTAATGAATGGTTATACTATTCATTAAGTCCATCAACCATTATATAATTACTAATACTAAAACTAATAAAATACATAAAACATTACATTATGTTATCTGTATCATCATTAAGACATAACATTAACACATACCATAATATAACCAATCTGATACAGGAGATTGTGAAATGGCTGCTGAAAAGAGACCACTTCCACTAGCACCAACCATTCCTGCCATGTATCCACCATAAGACTATAAAATAAGAATAAAACAAAGTCTCTTAATCAACATTTTATTCAGATTATGACTTACAGCTCCATATATTGCCATATGATCAATGTCTACATAACATTGTTGCTGAAAATACCTGTATTATAAATTATTATCTCAACATATTAATGACTTTATTTTACTAACTTTGATGTTCTTAGTTGATCTTCTGTTTCCAATATTCCCAACTGATGATAAACTGAATATTTAAACCTAACAATAACTGTAGAACACTTATTTATCATTATATTCCTTCTCACTTGTTACCACGGTAACCAGTTCCTCGTCCATCGACACTAACAATGATCATATTTAAATGAGAGGCAAGATAGACAAGGAGGAGACGACTAGTAACAGCTACTTCACCTATCTAATAATAAGATAAGAAAAAAATATTAACTGGATATCATAAACTGAGATCAATGCAGCATTATAACACCACAGGCATCTGATTAATTAGATTCAATAACAGGTAATCAGCTCTTCATGTTCTTGTTGGATTGATATAGAGATATCCCTACATCACTACTGTCTGTCTTACATTTAAATGCTTAGGTAAGAAATCAATTGGAAAGCAATATTCTTACCATTTGACTATTGGGACCTCCATACACATAAAACAAGACAGGATATTGTGTTTTACAGTCTCTATTAAATCCAGGAGGATATATCACTCTAGCATAAAGGGATGGTATGTCTACAAATGAAAATGTGAGAATAGATCAATAAATAGTATATTTACCAGCTGATGAAGAAGGAATATTAATTGTTTCCACAGTTGGTAAAGAGAGTGGTTGAATAGCAGTATATAACAGTTCATTGTTCTCCAAATACTTCACTGTTATGAAGAGACAATACAGATAACTACAACAAATTACTAATTTATTAAAGTATAGCCCATTTAGCTACACCTTAGTCACATATTACATTTTAGAACTGCTTGGCACACGAACAGTGTATATTTAATGTATTTGTCAATACCTGCAGTAAACCGATTGTCAGAATACTTAACTAGTACAGAGAATGGGAGACAAGGTCCACTACATTGTAAAAGACAATATGATACGTCTAGGGAACAACTTCCACTCCAATAATGACACTCAGATGGTAATGATGAAGGCATATCTATTATAGAAAGTAAACACTATATCTGTAGTTACTGTAGATAATAACTAACTGTCTAGTATTGTCCATTGAGATTGATCACATGTTAAACATTGATCAACAGCTGAACTATAGCAGATTATAACAATAAGTATTATGCATTACAATTGTGCTCCTTATGATACTATTGATCTGGTACTCATTAATATAGTATCTTTAAAAATGCTGTGTCATTGATGCATATCAGAACTGGAAAACTACTATTTTCTCTCTGTCACTGGAGACTATAGTATTATGTCCACTACTTAAAGCAGCTTTGTAGTCAGGAAAATAGTTAGTGTTCTACAGTATAGTGTGTTTATCAACATAAAAGTACCTGTATATATGTCGTTGCCATGGTTCAGTCCTTGTGCTAATATATAAACTATAAAACAATGAGAAAAAACTAAACTTTATATTAGCCAAGAGTAGACCCTCTATTGGACCACACTTAATTGTCCTGAGGGTATGTTAGAGACATTCACCAAAGGACATAATTTAGCAGTGTGATGTGTTCATGTCATTATGATATACTTCTTACATATCTGTCTCACTAGCTGAAATGATATGAGTCACCTCCCACTCTCCATTAGTCACAGACACAGCCTCACCAGACTAAGTGATGCAAGACAAAGATGCATTCATTATTATATGGAATAATTTATCATAGTGGTGTAATAATTGAGAATATATTTGACAATTCTGAATATGGTTCAAAAATATCTAAGCCACAATATCCCATTATGCAGTATACAAGATGATCACTAGGAAATACTATATAGCTGTTTATTCAAGTATTTAAATTGATGTTGAAGAACAAGAAGGTAGTTTTCAATGAAATAAATATGTTTATTTAGTATTAACATAGTTGTCATGTCTACCTCAAGATTCACTTCAAGAATGTGAAGATAGTCACTAGACTCAGAGTCAGTAAGTAACATCTTTTGACCAATCAAGACAGGAAACTGAACCTATATAATATTTATAATAACATATACCATAACAGAGATTGCTAGTACTGAAATAAATGCAAAGAACAGAAGACATATATTGTCACTGAATGTGATAGTGTTGCACAAATTTTGGTTAAGAATGTTTTACAAGGGGTTAAAATATAATCCTTGATTGTCTTCGTATCACTTTACATAAAACACTCAAGAATGACTAGTAAGCTCTAATAAACTTCACAAACCAGAAATATTGAGGCATACATTGTGGCCATTTTTATTAGTTGTTTCTACCATAATAATTAATATGCTAATAATAACATACCACTTCAATCCAGGCATTGCTAGTCTGGTTGTAAACCTAATAAAATGAACCAATATTAAACAAGAAAAACTTTTATTGATTACAACAATACCTCATGACAAGATGCCAGATGATCAATGTTATATGTACAATGCATCATTATATTTTGTGCCCTGTTCATCCATGATACTAAAGGTGATGTTGTATTGATCCAATTAGCTGATATGATATAATGATCACTGTATAATATGAACACTAACACATTATTTCTAATATGAAATTCCTACCTTGTACTGAAAGACTCTGGAACAAGTAATTCCATAGTTTCACTCACATCACTAATATTTATTACCCATACACTCACAGTAGGGTTCTTATGACCAGCCTACATAATACATAGGATATTAATAGTATGGCACCGTGAGTATGGTACTGGTATTAGTGTCAAAGAAATTAACTAGAATCATGTGTTTCTAGATGTATATAATACTAATAACAATACCTTAGGATAAGCAATAGACTCAATATGAGTATATTGATGATAATATTCTCCATATATAGGAAACTTAAACTGTTCAACCTTCAAAATGAAAACAAAATTCTTATAAATAATTTGAATCTTTAACAAGGCAAGTACTATAAACCTCATCCATGAAGTGACTAACAAGGAGTAATAACCTCTACAACTATTGTAATGTGTACCTGTGAGTCATTAAAGGTTATAAAGAGAATATGTCTACCATCAGGAGACCACCATAGAGCATAGTTACTAGATAACACCTCCTCTATATTAAAACAACACAACAATATAATGACAGATGCTGTCACTACAGATATCAACAGATGCTCAAACATCACAAGACATACCTTCATACACCCAATCAGGGATACCATTATAAATGGCATTCATTTGTCCATTATTTGTATGTCTTTGACTGGAAGTATTCATAGACACATTAAATGTATAGATATCAAAATTAAGTACATAAACCTAAAAAATAGGAACAGATACATAAAATAACAATATATATATATATATATATATATATGACCTGATTTGCAAAAAGGGACCACTTCTGTCAAAACATTTGTCACTTGATTTATAAAAAAAATACTGTTAAAACATACCCAAAAACTGTTTGGTATACATATAGATTAGTTATGCATATATAACAACTGTATGTATACAAAACTGTTGTTGAGATGTTTTAACAGCTGAATTTTCACAAGTCAGGTCACAAATGTTTTGACAAAAGTGGTCCCTTTTTGCAAATCAGGTCACATATATATTGGTAATAGTAAATATATACTAATTATACCAATCAGATCTTACAATAATATCTTCTGTAGGACTCCATTCAGCATACTGTACTGTACTACTGGTATCTAGTGACCATGTAATTCTAAATAGAAGAAAATGTCATTACTATTTACACAATAACTTTTAATTACTCTTCATCAATTTTATGGATATAGTAGTGACCAAGAAAGGAATGACGATGTACCTAATAATACAGTCATTACTACAAACAACTATATGGAGCTAACCTTTGTAATATTACCAATAAGAAGTATATACTGTCCAGTAGGAGACAATTTGACACTACTAATTTGAAGAGACTCCTATAATAACAGACTACTAGTAAACAATATTAATACTAATTGTACCACACACCAATAATGCTGGCCTAACTAGAACTCTAGTTGTGTCATTAGCTGGTGAGTATAACACTATTCCTTGATCTGATGATCTGTACATAATTTGATTGTCTAAAGAGAACACATGCAGTAATTAATTACTTATTGTATTTCATTCTTACTGCTTTGCCAAGTTCCAGAGAAGCTTCTTGTTTGAAAAGAAGAGTTAAAAACATCATCCAATGTCAGTGTGTTTTCACTCATGACCGAGCTATCTGAAGTATTAATATAATGTTAAATTGATTATATAATAGGTATTTCATTTATACTAAGGACATGTTAACTAACAGCTTTACATTTTAAAATGTTAATGTAAGCATTTCTTACCTTTTAATAGAAGTGGTAAGGTCACTGCGAGTGCTACTATAACTGATAGAAGTATTAAACACACAACTATCAAAGCTACTACTACACATCTCAGCCTATGACCTCCTCGCTTTGATTTTTTTACTATAACCTAGAGTATGGTAATGAATACTGTAACACAAGAAATAACGCAAAATAAATAATTAAATGCATGATAAGTTAGTTTGTCAAACATTATACTATAACAAGAATAAAGGGACTTATGAAGCAATACACACAATATAGACTCCAATTATCAGGATAGTGTTAATACACTTTAGGAGCAATTCATGACCTATCAACTCTTCTCATTTTTGAAAATTGCTAGATTAAACAGTTTATTATAATGTAAGCCATTCTGTGGCTCAAGAAGTATTAAAAGACACTCCACCCTAAAGCCCAACAGTTATACAACCTTTTGGTGTCCTTCCAAAAGTCCCATTTTCTCCTCCATTCTATTTGCATCCATGGTTTCAGTTTCTCCTTCGCTTAAATTAGATGTCTCTTCTGTTTCCTCTTCAAGTGTCACAGCTACACTCTCGTGCTCTAGAGAAATATCTGACATAGCTTTTTTGTTGTCTTATATTCATAGTCATAGCCACGCCCATCATAGAACACGTTGTTATACGGTACGTGCTGCTTGACTTTAAAATAGAATTAAGACATTAAAAATATACTGTTCTTTTTCAGCAAAAAATAGCCAGAATAATACATATTAAGCTCAAACTGGAAATACCACTCACTAAAGTACTGCTACAAACAATGTGAGACAAGTGACATGATATTTTAAGGTAGAAATATCAGAACTTTTTTCATTTTTTTTCATGCAATCATGTGAAAATACTTATTGTAATAATTAATCATATTTTTAAATTTTTTAAACCAAGTACTTTGCAGAAATGTAATTTTGATTCCTTAATAACAGCAATACTTTGGAGACATCAATTAATAATGTTAAAAAACCTAAAAGGCTGAAACTTTAGAAAATATAAGATGAAATCAACTTTCCTATTATGCTATCCATGAACCACCTAACTAGCTAACAATAGAGGCCACATGACCTGTCAATTCAGTTTCTATATAAACTGAACATGTTGTATTTTCTTAGTGAATTAGCTGAGGAATGATGGTGGTAATTAAGCACATTCTATATACTAAATGTTGTTCTTGGGTGTATCACTTTGCTATAATATATATAGTACTACCATAGACTAATATACAACTATACATATTCTGATTGTATTGACTCCATGAAGAAGAAATACTTTGAAAATGAATTCTATTGTGTGTTTCTTATGTCAAAATTTATCATACAAAAATGGAATGGCTGTGTGTGCATTGTATAACTAAATGTTTAGGGTTTAAAAAGGTTTGGGATTGGTATAGTATATTACACTATAACAATATAGTATAATGCTTACAATACCACTCCTATAATTATCAGAACATTTTACACAAATGGCACACCATAGATTTCCTGTATTGTTGTTCATTTCTGCAATGATGCATTGTCTACAAAATAGACTTCTTACTGCTGATATGTAAGCCCCACATAGAGTGTCCACTGACATGGTACAAAGTGAACATTGTTGTTCTTTTTTGTAGTGATACATGCAAGTGAAAGAAAGATATTGATTCTGGTCAGACGATGAAGCTTATAATCAAGTACCACTCAACCTCCTAGTTGACTACATGTAACTATATTAATATCTGTTTGATATAGACAATGTAATACACTACACAAGGTATACATATATGCATTCATAAAAATTGTTTTGAGTGTCTGGTTGATACTTCTTAATTATTGTAATGACATGAACATACACAAATTATGTACATATCCAATAGTTGTTACATAATGAATAATTAATTAGTTTCTGTTGCATGCACATTCCTTGCAATTGAATGAATACACTAAAATTGATCTTCTTAAGGAAATGCAAATATCATTTTCTGCTGAAATACATGAATACTGAAAGAGTCTGAATATTAAATATATTTATTGTTGCTTGGTAAGCTGTTGTTTGTCTTTGAGAGATTGATCTTTTTGAGTTTGTCATTATTAGATCATCATCATGGCAGATGAAGGTGTTGATAATCCCTTTATTGAATGTACTTTGTTAGATGCTCTTAATTATCGTCCATTGGCTCCAAGACTAACAAGAAGAAGGTTACAGTTAAGAAAATACTATCACTCATTTCCTTTTCAACTGTTCTTCAAAGGAGCTCCACTTCTTATGTTAATACTGTTGCCCTTTTTTGAGAACCAGCATTCATTCTCATGGTCATCTGACTATCAAGGTAAAGAAGAGAACTCTGGAGATAACAAGTCATACTTCTTGACTAGTACAGTACTTGAAGTAGTCTTCCTGTTAGTTGTGACAACAGATACTGTTCGTAGATGGTTTATGCTATTTCCAAGTGGCAGAGAATTTAAAGCATTATACAAGTGTGAGTCTTATGCTGTTGATTTCAGGTTAAGCATTTATTGTATCATAACATTACTTATAACATGGCCACTTTTATTCACTAGCATTGGAATGTATGCCAAAAATGGCTATACAGATCAGTTGATTTTCGTTACTTTTTTCCGCCAGCTTGTAATTTTATAGCCCAAGTTGAACTAATAAGAAAAGCTTTAAAAGCTATTTTTATAAATTTCTTACAACTTTTCAGTATTAATATATTACTGTTGCTAATAATATTTCTGTTTGCGATGATTGGGCTTATAATTTTTCCACGCCATTTGAACTACAATAATAATGGAACGACAACAGTTATTTTTGACACATTTACTGTTGAAGAAGGTGATACGTATTTTAACTCTCTCTCACAAGCATATTGGAACTTGCTAGTTTATCTAACAACTGCCAATAGTCCTGATATTCTCACACCAGCTTATAAACATCATCGAGCTTACTTTCTATACTTTGGAACATACTTTTTTATAACCAACTATTTTCTACTTAAAGTCTTTGTTGCTTTATATGCTGCAAGATTTATGTCATTTTTAAAAAATTCAATGCACGAAAGTTATAAGCAGAGGCTTACAAATCTTCGAGTTGCATTTGCTTTAATGGCAAAGAAAAACGGAGTTTATTATGATAATTTTAATAATGATACAAAAATCAAGCTAGAACATGTGAGAAATTACACAATAAAAGTAAATTTGGTGTGTGAATATGAATTTCATGAAATAGTTAATAACTTGCATGTTAAGAATGAACTTGACTGGAATGACTTCAAAAATCTTCTTTTAAAAATGTTTGAATATCCTCAACCAGTTTCAGATAACCTTGCCAAACTCAAAGTTATAATATTAGCATGTTCTATGCGTGATAAAAATGCTTGTTATTGCAGTTACCTCATCATGCAATTGTATGTAGCTCTAACAAGCTTACCTCTAGCAATAATTCACATTGCTGTATTGACAGTGCTGATGGTATCAGACTTTGAAAATAGTTTGACAAATCCACATTCATTACTGGCTAAGGTATTGCTTGCATTTTCCTGTGTCTTTATTCCTGAGGTTTTTGTAAGAATTGGTTTAATTATTGTTAAGATTGTTCAGCTATGTTATCAACGAGATCAACTGTGCACTAAAACAAAAAAGTTGTATTCAAATATTATGGAATGGTTAATCAAGGAACATCGAAACAGATTTAGTCCTGAATTAAAGTATTGTCTTTCAGTTATAGTATATATTATAGATATCCTTATCTTGGTTATAATAATTTCATTAGGTTTTGTACATGTCCCTTGTCTGGAGGGAGGTACATTTGATAATTGTTTAAGTGAGTCAAATTTGTTTCAACTTCTTCAAGTAACAATCACATTAGTATTGGTACGATTATTAAGAATGATAACAATGAATTTCATGTTTGCTACTGTTACTCATACCCTTCTTCACATTTTAATCTTGTTGACTCCATTAATTTTACTAGCATACTTGTTGTATTACGAATTTGCAGTTCTTGGCATGACTTTTTTTCATAACAGTAACTTTACTGATACTAATGCTATGACTAGATGTGGCTCATATGAAAACTTACATTACTATCCGTACAATTTTGAAGACTTTTCCTCATCAATGGTAACATTGTGGAACTTAATGATAATTAATAACTGGCATATTATTGTTGATGCATATGTCAGACATACTACAACAGCTGCTACGATCTATTTTGTTATATGGTGGTTAATAATGGAGACAGTGCTTAATGGTGTGCTTTATGGAGTTCTGATAGAAATTGCTCTTAAAGCAATTGAAAAATTTTTGGGCAATTTTGACGAGTTTAAAAATACCAGTCTTTGTAAACAAATCAGAATGACCTTGAAACATTACATAATATTATGGTTTAAAATTGATGACAGACCTTTTTACTCTCTGATTGATTCCTGGAATATACATGGAGTGATGAACTTCAGCATCGAAGAAGAAGACGAGAAAGAAATTAATAACAATGTCATTGAGACTACTAATAATAATCCTGACCTGGTGGC
The DNA here is from genome assembly GCA_963965975.1 of Xestospongia bergquistia. Taxonomy (NCBI): domain Eukaryota; kingdom Metazoa; phylum Porifera; class Demospongiae; order Haplosclerida; family Petrosiidae; genus Xestospongia; species Xestospongia bergquistia. Next base: position 4,461,355 of record OZ014420.1, on the reverse strand, counting down.
AAAATTGAGGAGAGCAGAACATGATCGATCATATAGTGTAGTGCTTTGATTTTATACAATACTCTCTTAGTTCGTATTTGATCTATGCTGCTTAATGATTTAACAATATATAGTTGATTTTAGTATTTTGTCTTTTGGAATAGTAGAACATACTATATTGTAGTATTAAAACTGTGTGTTTGAAGTAACTTATACCATATCAATATTTGAGTAATATCTATATTCACACTATATATTACACATTACTTTAATAGTCATTCACTATTGATACAATTCTTTTGATTTTCTTTCTAACAAATGATATAACACACTTAAAAATGTTATTGATACTGAAATGATTCATATTCTTAGTTGTCCACTGAAACAGCTAAAGCAAAAATTGGCAATGTATATATCTATCACTTCAGACCAATACTGGCCAATACTAACCTGCTCATTGGGAAAGGTGTCTTTTAATGAATATCCAATAACACAGTGTAGTTTGTTCCAAACAGTGAGTACCCTCTGTTGTCACAGTAACAGTTATGGGACATGTACATTTACATTATAAGTACAAAATAGTGAGTTATTAAGATGATTATAAATTCTAATTATTTTAGATAAAAATTACACATGGTTTCATCCCAAAAAGGGACATTCTTCAAATAAATGAATATATGAACTAGATATATGAATAATCTGAATATTAAATATATTTATTGTTGCTTGGTAAGCTGTTGTTTGTCTTTGAAAGATTGACCTTTTTGAGTTTGTCATTATTAACAGATCATCATGGTAGATGAAGATGTTGATAATCCCCTTATTGAATGTACTTTGTTAGATGCTCTTAATTATCGTCCATTGGCTCCAAGACTAACAAGGAGAAGGTTACAGTTAAGAAAATACTATCACTCATTTCCTTTTCAACTGTTCTTCAAAGGAGCTCCACTTCTTATGTTAATACTGTTGCCCTTTTTTGAGAACCAGCATTCATTCTCATCGTCATCTGACTATCAAGGTAAAGAAGAGAACTCTGGAGATAACAAGTCATACTTCAGGACTAGTACTGTACTTGAAGTACTCTTCCTGTTAGTTGTGACAACTGATGCTGTTCTTAGATGATATACGTTATTTCCAAGTGGCAGAGAATTTTAAAAATTATACAAATGTGAGTCTTATGCTGTTGATTTCAAGTTAAACATTACATACCGTACATCATAGCAATACTTATGACATGGATACTGTTAGTTGTCAGTATTATAATGTATGCTGTGAATGGTTATACATATGCATTTGACTATAGTTACCTTTCTTCATCAGTTTTTACGACCAATGTTTCTAATAGTTCAAGTTGAATTAATTAGGGAAGCTCTAAAAGCTATTGTTTATACTTTCTTTCAACTTTTTAGTATTAATATATTACTGATACTAGTAATATTTTTGTTTGCTATGATTGGGCTTATAATTTTTCCATGCCATACAAATTACAGTGATAATGAGGCTAATACTACTATGATGATTTTTGACATTGATGAAGGAAACGAGTATTTTAACTCTCTCTCACAAGCATATTGGAACTTGTTAGTTCATCTTACAACTGCCAATAGTCCTGATATTCTCACACCAGCTTATAAACTACTTCAAGCCTACTTTCTATACTTTGGAACATACTTTTTATAACTCATTATTTTTTAAAGTTATCATTGCTTTATATGTAATAAGATTTATATCATTTTTGAATGATTCAATGCACAAAAGTTACAAGAATAGACTAACTAATCTTTGTGTTGCATTTGCTTTAATGGCCAGGAGAAGGATTTTTATAAATGCAGAAATCAGACTAGAAAATGTTTTTGGTACTGACATAACAATCCAGACAAGAGATGTGAGAATGTACACTAAAAAAGTTAAGTTAGTATTAGATGAACAAGAGAGTTTAATGACATGCTAAAAAACTTGTCAAGTAGTGACGCTTTGGCCAAAGATCAACTTGACTTCAAAAATCTTCTTATAACAACTTTTGGTTGTAAAGGCAGAATACAGATGTCTGTATTTCATATGGGTGTTTGTTATGACAATTGTCTCATTATACAATTGTATGTTGCATTCACAAGCTTACCTTTAGCAATAAATCATACCATTACATTAACTGTCGTGATAGTAAAGGACTTTGATAACAACTTAACAAATCCACAATGACTACAGCTTTGCTTACATTTTCTTTCATCTTTATACCTGAATTTATTGCAAGAATTTGTTTAATTATTGCTATAGTAACATTTATCAACGAAAAAAAGTATGTAATAAAAATAAAAGACCTTGCTTTACTTTTAAGGAATGGTTTCTCAAGGGACGTCGTAACAGATTTAGTCCTGAATTAAAAGATTGTTTTTCAATTATAGTATATATTATGGATCTATTGATGTTGCTAGTAATAATAATATTAGGCTTTGTACATGTCACTTGCTTGCGTGGTCAATGTTTAAGTGGATCTAATTTATTTCAACTTCTTCAAGTGAACAACACATTAGTATTATTACGATTGTTAAGAATGACAACAATGAATTGAATGTTTGCTATTGTTATTCACAAATTAGTAGTTTAAAATACAGAATTATCATTGGTTTCCTCCCTTTTGCAGTAATAATATATATAATACCAATTTTCTATCAATGTCATCTTTTTTATGAAAACAACTCTCACTGAAATAAAGGCTGAGTGTATCTCTTTAACTTGAGGACAATTGATTAAATTGATAATGGAAAATGATCCTTAAAGTCAATGATTTGATATAGACTTCTCTAAGGACATGATGACCACTCTCTTCCTTTCCTACAGATGTTAATTTCTTATTACACGGAAGGATTATCTATACAGAATGAATTTAATATTAACCTAAAAGTACTTTGTTATAAATAGTTTTGGTATGTATTAAATAGTCTTTGATATGTGTCTTCATAGGCAGTAATAGGAGGATATTTGTTAGATCCATCAATACATTCTATCACTGTATCATGATCAGGATGAATAAAGATAGCAAGTGACTGACGACTCTTCCTTTGTATTGACTCATCAACATGATTTAGTACTCTATGAGGCTGTGGATTATAGAAGGGGAACATAGGTTGTAAAATAGAATGTATAATGTACCGTAGCCAAGTATTTATCACTAGTCCAATTTTGCATTAGTATCCCTAAATTAACCAGCACAGCATCAGCCATATAAGGTACATAAATATAACCACCATCACTACATTTTACCTAATAGAAAATAATATTGTAATCAATCTAAGAAATATGTTCAAACCTGAAGTCCTCCATTTGGGTCTTGAAAGAGTAGTGTAATTGATCCATAGTCCACATGTTATCCACATCTTAATTGACCAGGTTTAATGTCACCAATAGAAGGAAGAGGAGAATAATAAAGAACACGAGCTGTTGTATAGCTTTTTTTAGCAGCATTTCCATCTGTCAAACTTTGATGACATTTCACAGAGAATTGTGGATCCTGGTTTATTAAAACTTTAAATTTATATATATATACTTTCTTTAATTACTTACGTCATTGCATATCCAATCACTTCAAGAATCTTAAGAGCAAATTTTGTGCTGGCATAAAACAGTTCGGTCATTGTTGTTTTGAAATCTGGAACATCTTCATCAGGAAAGATCTGAAATATACTTAGCTATAATCAGTAATGTATTCATTGTATATAACTTACACAGTCTTCTAATGAACAAATGTCAAAGCCTTCTTTAATATCACCTGGTTTAGATGGATCCACACTGCCTCAAGTAAAAACAATGACTTCATAAATTTGATGAAAATAAACTACCTTTCCTGTTGAATAGAAACATAACCATTGTTGTTGCTAGTGTTGTGGGTGTATTTTTTCTTTGCTTCATCAGGTTTATTAAAGAATTGTAAGGCAATATCAAAAGACTTGTCTATCTAAAGTGTGAAATATTACTGGGATGACTTATGACAGCTGCTAAGCCATGTGCAGCACTACCAAATTAATCAGAATAATTATAGATAACAGAATCTTATCAAGGATTAAGTAAACCTGACATATTTTCTAATGAAAAAATAGTAGTTTAGAAGTTTAAAAATACAGAATGATCACTGGTTCCCTCCCCTTTCCAATAATAATAATAGATATAATACCAATTTTCTATCAATGCCATGGTTTTTCACGAAGACAAATCCTACTGAAGTAAAGGCTGAGTCTATTTCTTTTACTTGAGGACAATTGGTTAAATTGACAATGGAAAATACATCTTTAAAGTCAACGACTGGTACGGACTTCTCTAACGACATAACGACCACTCCCCTTTATTTCCTATACAGACTAAAATGATAATTTTTATTAAACGGAATGAATGTAATATTAAACTGAAAGTGCTATGAATTGTTTTTATAAGTCCTAAATAGTCTTTGATATGTGTCTTCATAGGCAGTAATAGGAGGATATTTGTTAGATCCATCAATACATTCTATCACTGTATCATGATCAGGATGAATAAAGATAGCAAGTGACTGACGACTCTTCCTTTGTATTGACTCATCAACATGATTTAGTACTCTATGAGGCTGTGGATTATAGAAGGGAAACATAGGTTGTAAAATAGAATGTATAATGTACCGTAGCCAAATATTTGTCACTAGTCCAATTTTGCATTAGTATCCCTAAATTAACCAGCACAGCATCAGCCATATAAGGTACATAAATATAACCACCATCACTACATTTTACCTAATAGAAAATAATATTGTAATCAATCTAAGAAATATGTTCAAACCTGAAGTCCTCCATTTGGGTCTTGAAAGAGTAGTGTAATTGATCCATAGTCCACGTGTTCTCCACATCTTAATTGACCAGGTTTAATGTCACCAATAGAAGGAAGAGGAGAATAATAAAGAACACGAGCTGTTGTATAGCTCTCAGTTACTCTATCAAATAAGCCATGATGTCTTTTTATAAAATACTGTGGATCCTGAAAAGATAACTTAGTTGAGTAAATTGATACAAGAAGGTATCTTTATATGAAGTATTATATAGTCTTTGTCTATCTGGCACAAAATATGTTACAAATTCATTGCTTAATCTTTTGCTACAACCATAAATTTTCAAGTGGAATTCATTAGCACTAGCAAGGTCTACAGAAATGGAAGTAACTAATCCTGCTACCCTCTCATGGTATACAGCCAAATATTTAAATAATAAAATTACATTTGTTTCCTCTCTTAATTACATAACTACAAGGCAATTTTCTGCAACAGATGCCCAATGATGTCTCCCTACTATCATTGTAATAGAATCTTATTACTTGACTACAGTAGAAACATACAACCAAATATATTCCACCAAATCATTGACTCATTTTCTGTCAAGTTTTTAACTTAGTAAAAACATTAGGCACACTTATAGAAAACAGTAACAATAGCTATGCAATTTCAATGATCAATTTATGATGCAATATATACAAAGTATCCCCTTACATCAGTTGCAATGCATAGCCCATAATTTCAAGTATCTTGACAGCAAGTTTAACACTAGTATCAAATATTTCAGCCATAGTTGTTCTAAAATCTGGAACATCATAATCAGGAAATGGCTAAATCAATTTATAAATTAAACAACTATTGAATTTATTATAGTAACATACACAGTCTTTAAATGTACAAATGTTGAAGGCCTCCTTCAGGTCTCCAGGTTTAGCTGGATTTACACTACAAGGAATAATGAAGAGTCTATTAGCAGATATGTTCAATAACATATTGTATCAATGTTATTCCACAATTATTAAGTTATAATATACCTACAAAAAGAATTAACATGCTAAAGAGTGAGACAGACATTGCTTTAGAGGCCTAATAATTATAAAATTATAGCATTTATATTTAAACTGCTTTCAAATCTTTGAACAGGGTCAATAACATTTTTATATATAGCAAAACACATCATCTTAAATTTTTGTTAGATACTTGTGTGTGTGTTGCAAATTAAATGGCTTTGAAAACTTTGGTTCATTTTAATAGGTAGATGGCTTCAAAATAGGCTGGCCAAATTTTTAACGGGACAGCCCGATTATATTTAACCAAAATACCTGTGACTTTTTTAATCAAGGATAAGACCTTAAAAGCAAATACCATCTTTAAAACAGGCAGATGATAATTTAGCTCACTGTTGTAAATTTTTATTTTCTTTCCAAGAGGATTATATACAAGTAAAACAGAATATAAGAGTCACTGTAACATAGAATTCTGTTGACATGATGAAAGTCAGAAACCAACCACATATAGTTGAGTTGCAATTTCCTTTACACTTTTTAATCATAAATAAATAAATAAAAACAGAAGTTAACTTTTTCACTAGTGCAGAGTGTTATAAAGTTGGTTGGGCCAGTTTAAAATTGGGCCACCCAGCTTTAAAACAGTCTAGCAGCTTGAAAGTCGACCATAACATATAAAATTATATACCTTTCTTGTTCCAGTGAGACATAGCCATTGTACCCATTATTACCACCACAAGGATATTTTTTCTTTATGTGGTTAGGTAATTTAAAGAATTGTAAAGATACTTCAAATACTTTATCAATCTATTATGGATAATAGACAATATTAACTTATGACTATTTGGATTAATTCCTAAATTGGATTTCCTCCACTTACCAGCTTTCTGTCAATTCCATGATTTTTGATAAAGACAAATCCAACTGAAGTAAAAGCAGAGTTTATCTCTTCCACTTGTGGACACCGACTTAAGTCAGAATTAGACTTGATGTCCTTAATGTCAACTACTGGGATTTGCCTGCTTTGTGTAGCCATTGAGCACATTGATCTAACGCCTCGAAAAAAGGTGTGATTCTAATTTGGCGTACTTATTGGCAGTTCGAGGAGCAAATGTAATTAGTCTCAATTGAAAGGGCTTCGCGAATGATTGCTCTACTAGATGCCTACTACTAGATATGATAGTCTCTCTTCATATATCTGTCCCAAGTGCAAACTTCGAATTGTGTTTCTAGAAAAGTCTATTGCAGACCTATAGGCATTCAAACAATTAGTTATATAGTTGCCCGATACTTATTGATGGTTCAAATGCATTCAAATAATCTTAACCGAAGGACTGCCTTAATTAATATCAGATATCTTTGTCCTCCTCTCTCAAAAGTTTTGATTAACACTTATCATAGTGACACAGAGTTATTTATTGATGGAGAAAGTATATGATGTAGTAAGAGACAATACAAGGTGACCCACTAGCCATGACAATGTATCCCACTGGTATAATGTCACTGATTCATTGACTCGACGACTTAATAGAACAAATGTGCCATACTGATGATGCTGCTGGAGGTGGTACTCTTACTCAGTTACATAAATGGTGGGATCTTTTAATGGAGACCACCCCTCAATATTGTTATTATGTTAATACAACCAAACAGGTATTTAGGAGCTGTTTTTGATGAAAGATCATTTGTTGAAGCCTATGTCAAAGATATGGTGGAAAAATGGACTCACAAAATTGATATTCTATCTAATTTTGCACTAACTCCATGGACTTTGGTGTTTATGAAGAATATACCCATGGTCTTATTAGTAAATGGAGACACATTATGAGAAATATTCCCGATATTGGATATCTCCTGAAACCTCTTAAGAAAAACTATCTATTTCAAGTTCATACCAGCTAAAATGGGTGAAGGAGTCCCAAATGACATGGATAGAGATTTGTTTGGTCTTCAAACACAACTTGGTAGTCTGAGAATCATCAATCAATCTCAAATTAATGCTTTCATCACCATGATTGCTCCTCTAATAGAGTTGATAGTGACTCAAATGGGAATTATTCAACTGAGATTTGTTGTACTGAACATGATTTTAAAAATGGGATGAAGTTATTTAATCATTTAAAAGTCGCTGATGAGGCAAACAATCTTAAAATTCTCATATTTGACCAGATGAATAGGGCAATTGAATGTGCCTCAGAAAAGGTGTCTCAAGCTGGCTTACATCAGTACCAATTGCTGAACATGAATTTGCAGTGCACAAGCCTGCCTTTTGAGATGTGCTATGTCTGAGATATGACTGGTGTCCATCAAGATTACCTTCAGAATATATTTGCAGCAACCACTTTTCAATTGTATGGTGGACAATTCAGTATTTCTACTTTATACTTACTAACTTTAATGTTCCTAGACCCCACCCCAACTTGTAACACTTACTACTGTGTACAGTGTACTGTTTATGTCAAAATATTCTGATGATTGTGGTATTATCAGCATTATACTATCACAGTTTATGCAATCTTTGACTATACATTTATACAATTACTAGACCTCACCCTAAAACCAAACCCTAAATGCTTGGTGCAGAGGGGTAGGAATGAAGTTTAAGTTGAGGGGGCTGACCTTATATTTAGTGGTGTTATATTATTAAACATCAAAAATGACGAAAAAAAATTAATTCGTCTGTCATTAAAGGAAACAAACTCGTTAGCTTTTTCTAATAATTATAACTTTATGTTATCAGTACGGTCCTTATGTGTATGTAACAGCATGACATTGTTTAGTCGTTCTTGGGTCATAGTACTTTGTAGGTAATTTGGTGATTGATTGTTAATGTACAAAAATTAAGACAATAACCACTTCAGTGAAGAGGTTATTGTGTACATAGTCTTGAGTGCAAATCAGGGGGGGCTTCAGCCCCCCTGCCCCCCATTTCCTACCCCGATGTTTGAGTGTACCATGTATATATTGGTTACAATGCACAGCCAGTACTGAGTCACTTCTATTATTATAATATTTAATTTTGACACAAATGGCACACTATAACTATGCTTTAAAGTCTATAATGTACGAAGGATTTGTGTGGAGTCTAGGAACAACATAAAAGTAGTGTAATGAAATTAATAATGGAGAAATGGATGTTTGCTTTCAGCTTACATATATTTGCCTGATAAATTCCATTTTCCCAAACTGTCTAGCAATAAAACATTCTCACAATGTTTCCATAGTCTTTCTCTCTCATTACCAGATAAACTATAAAGGATCATTATAAACTCTATTATCAAAACCCTAAAGTCAATGAAGAGACCAAACATGTTTTTACTATGGGTGTATACTCAATGCCTATACCATCATTATCAGTGGCTGGAATATCAAGCACAATTGTTGTTCTAACATTGGATTAAGCTCAAGCCAAATGTATCATTGCCCAATCTACTCTAGCTTTATACAGAGATGAGACCACTGTTAATACTTCTGTTTATTGTACCTGCCAACTTGATCTAGATCTAATCAGTTCAAAAGAGCACTTGTATGACTGATTGGACAAAGTGAAAGAGGATATGGGATGTGATTCTAGCATGAGTATCAGGTGTGATCTCTACAAGCTTCTTTTCTATGAAACTGGGAGAGTCTTCAAATTAAATGCATGTGTATACAAACCTTAAGTCTGTTGGTATTCCCATTATAAACATACTGCTAATCAGCAATAGTATGATAAAAAGATCACTCTTGATTTGATATCATGCCCTATTATTGTGTCTAGATCTCATTGGCATATGACTCTTAGACTGGTTTAGTCCATTGCATATGCTTACAATTTATATGACAAGTTTTCTTCCAGTTGGTATGTGCAATTTCATATTCAAACATTAAAAATATTAAAGTGGAAAACCCTTGCTAACAGATGAGAGATTGAGGCCAAAATTATAAGAGTATACAATATATATTGTCTATACCCTATCATCTAATCATGTGTTTAAAGTAATATGACATTAATGAGTTATACCTTATTTATTTACTAAATAATATCTGAAAAAAGTTGAAGAATTAATGCCTATAACTGTTTTTTTTAAAATTTGGCTTAATAATCTGATAGAAATAAACTACCTTACATGTTGAATGGGAACATAACCATTGTTGCTACTGGTGTCATTGAGTGTACTTTTCTTTACTTCATCAGGTTTATTTAAAGAATTGTAAGGCAATATCAAAAGATTTGTCTATCTAAAGTGTGAAATATTGCTGGAATGACTTATGACAGCAGCTAAGCCAGTGAAAACTCTGCAGCACTACCAAATTAGTCAGAATAATAGATAATAGAATCTTATCAAGGATTAAGTAAACCTGACACATTTCCTAATTTCTGTGATTTTCATGAAAAAATTGCAATTCAGAAATTTAAAATACGGAATGGTCACTGGTTTCCTCCTCTTTGTAGTAATAATAGATATATAATACCAGTTTTATCAATATCATGTTTCTATGAAAACAAATTCCACTGAAGTAAAGACTGAGTGTATCTCTTTAACTTGAGGACAATAATTGGTAAAATATATCTTCAAAGTCAAGATGGCATTTAATCATAGAAACATTAAGACAACAATCTTTTAATTAGTATTTAAGAGAGATAATACAATTTTTAAATGATCCTTAGTGCAGGGAGTTTCACTCCTTCAAAAGAATAATGTAATCACTTGACACTAAGAGCAAAATGAGACTTGAAAAATATATTATGATGTATCATTTCTAGCTAGACATTAAATGCAAATAATGTACTCTCTTAGCAAGTGCAAACCTAGTTCTTGTCTAATTCTAAATAATTAACAAACACAATTAACAAAGTAATATATTCATCACTAAAGTTCATGCAATTATCATCATATCTTCTTATATTTAATATCATGTTGTTATATTTAACAAGATTTTTTAATTGTATGAACTTCGTGGTGTAAATCTATATCATCAATTGATCAGGTAGAACCTATTTAATCAATTCATTGTCATTAATCTAACATTTAAAATTATAGATACAGAATTGTTATTCAGAAGGAATAGATGGATATAGTAAGTGAACCTATCGTAGAGCTACAACTACTAAATCATCCAGCACAGTTCTAGATTGTTTTGTCAGAATAGCCAGTGAATATAGTGTTCCTTAACGAGTACATTGTGACCAAGGTGGATGAAAATATTTTAGTTGGTATGCTAATACTAAGGTACTGAGGTTCTAATAGAAGTTTTATAACTGGTTGTTAGGTTCATAACCAAAGGAATAAAATGTATTTGTTGGTGACATGAATGTGTATTGTGAACTGTTTCATTAATAAAAATATTTTAATAGTGACACTCTAACCTTAAAACATTTTGCACAAAACTACTCGAACAATAAATAATATCATTAATGAATAGTCAAAAACATGAATAACATTATTATTGTAAGAGGAACATACAATAGAACAGAACATGATATGTCAATTTTACCTTAAGGTAAGTCAGCTGAGTATCTCAAACGACAAAAAAAATATACTGTTATAATTACAGTAACTGTAGGCTCAAGTAAACTCAGAAATTGAACAAAAAAACGTCATTAATAATAAAAAATAGGTTGGTAGATTGCAAGTCCTCTTAGTCTTTGTAACACAATCTTGCAAGTCTCTGTCGTGCTGGGGATAGATGGTTGCAATTGTCAATCTTGAACAAGGAATTCCTAGTAAGTGTGAGTCATCAGCTCACGCTGATTATGTCCCTGCCCTTTGTATATACCACCCGTCGCTACTACCGATTGGACGGTTTAGTGAGAACTTCGGATTGGAGCCTTGGCGTCCGGCAACGGTCGCCCGGGATGTTCCGAGAAGTTGTTCTAATTGCGTCGTCTAGAAGAAGTAAAAGTTGTAACAAGGTTTCCATAGGTGAACCTGCAGAAGAATCATTAGCGGTCTGCATTCAGAACGCATTTTCGTGCTTCGTTCTCTGTCGGTTCGGTCAGACATTGTTATAACCAATCGAGTGTGCACCATTTGAAATATTTTTTACCATTATCCAAGAGGTAGGACTAGAATATAATCTTATGAAGAAAGAGAGAACACAACAATAGCGAACTGATTCAATTGAAATTCTTTTTTGTTTCTATCTCAATCAGTTGCTAGTAACAGTAGCATATAAACACTATTAATATACAAACTAATACTCAATCTATATGTGTACCTTATATTAAGGTAATAAGAGACATTGTCAATAAAAAAATGGAGCTATAAATCACGAGCCTGTTCTTACTGACAAACAAAGTGTAAAACATAATAGTTAACTAATCTCTTATCTATATAGTAAATTGGAGAATATATGTTGACAAAGAACTTTACAACATAAAATAGAATGGATTCTTACAAATAAGTTCCAACTCCAGACTATTTCTGCTGACACAGACATTTAGTGAACAAGTTTTACAAACATGAAACAAACCTGTAACAGACAGTAAGAGAACACAATATTAAATATACAAGAGTCTTACATATTCTTCATTATCGTGAGTTAGCAAATATACTGACTATATATTTTACTCCAATAACACCTGTGAACTACAAACATACCAATATAGTAAGATTGTTTGAGAGAGCTTCAATCATCTAACTGTAATCTTGATAATTTAATATTCTGGTGGCAAACTGTACATGCACACGTGTAGCATACTGACGTGGTATACTGACAAAGTATACCTAGTATACTCACTCAATTCGCTTATAGTATACTAAGCAGTATACTACTTCAGTATACTATGCTAGAATTCACGTGAGAATGTACAATTTTCCGCCATAATATTAAAATACAGACATTGCAGTTACAAGAAATGAAGAATTGAAGGTCTCTCATACTACCTTACAAGATTGATATATTTCTAGTTCACAGATATCAATCAAGTAGAATAAATGGACAGATTTAAGTGTTAACTCCTTCATAATGAAGTATATCAGTTGTATATTTAATATTGTCTTTACTCACTGTTTAGCTAAACTTTTACTCTTTATATATCATTATAAACAGATTGAGGTTTATATACTAGCACTGTTCTAAGTAATACTAGAATGAGTCTATTTTGTTAATGTTGTATAATATTCAATCAATATTACAGGTTAGAATTTCTCTAGATTACAAAAAATGGGTCAGTGAACTTTAATCTTACTTTTTTATTTATTTGTATCAGGGTTTTTCTCACTACTCATCAAGACTTCATTATATTCAATGATACATCATGTTACTGCATTTACAGGTACTAAAATACTACAAATTCTCATTGACGATTTAAATATATATATTGTACCTTTATGTATCATTGTCAGTAGGGACAGCTTAGAGTGATAATTAAGAAAGTAAACATATTTCAACTTAATATTGTTGTGTTCTCTTCCTTTTTAGAACTTATCCTATCTCCTTAATAATAATAAACATTGAAATGCACCTCTTTCATATTCATGTTTATACAACATACTAGATTATGTCCAGTCTTACCAAGCTTTTGTCTTGTAGGATAACAGCACACAGTAACAAAATTAATTAATTGAATTGCAATACACTCAATTTAATTACTGATAATATGATTTCTTATCCTTCAAGATATGCAGTTTGGATATCAGTGTAGTTGTACATAAATTTAATATCACATTGTATAACTTAACAATATTACTTTATTTTCTGAGTCACACTCACACATATATTCAGATGAAGCAATTATTATTTGGTAAGTATGTTAATTATAAAAAACTATAAATGTTAACTGATACCTTAGGATTATAATATAATAATACAAAATGTAATACTACCAAATGTAATATTGTCAAATGTAATGCTGTCAAATGTAATACTACCAAACTAATATTGTGATGTCATTATATAATACATTATTACTCTTAATTTCTATTTTATTTCTATATCATCATTGGACATCAAAATCAGGACTCAAGACGTCTACCTATCTCCTAATCTGGAATGTAAGTTAACAGCATACACTACTAGTTTACACTAACTTTTGATACATCATTACTTATTACTTCTCTTTCATTACTATAGCATTGTTGGACATCAAGCACTGGACTCAAGACATCTACTTCCATTACTTGTTACTCTTGTTTTATTTCTTTAGCATCGTTGAACTTCTGGATCAGGGATCAAAAGACATCTACCTATCTCCTAGTCTGGGGTGTAAGTATTAGCATAAGAGCAAAGGTATATCTTATCTCAATGATAAATAACATCAGTAACTATTTAATGTCATAATTTGTTTATAGAAGTACTATTTTATGAAGAAGATGGGTTTAGCATTTAAGGAGCCGTTCAGGAAAAGTTTGGATTTTGGTGTGGAATTGAGTTAATTCAGAGATCTATCTTACTAGATTTGATCATAGCTTTACCATATCATCCAGTAAGTAATGTAACCATGGTTTAATTTAATAAATAAAGACTAGACACATGATATGTTGGATAATAAGATATTAGTTGTTTTTCTTGTTTGTGGCTATAATTTAAAAATTTTTCTTGTCCTATATGCTGATCACTGTCTAATAATAATGTTACTTCAACCATTTAATATAATTATTACTGATCATTCTCATTACTACACAGATTATCCTTTTAGTATATTTGGTAGTATTTGTTGCTATATATGGTTATTTAACTCATATAAACAACAGTTAACTAACTGGTTAGAACTGGAATGGTTTGCCATTCTAATCATGTTACTATCTAACACACTGTTACAAGATACTTTGACCTATACTTCAGAGCATTCCTCAATGTGATGGTGCTATTTTAGTGATTCTTGGGTCATAGTACTTTGTAGGTAATTTCATAATTGATTGTTAATGTACAAAAATTAACTCAATATCCACTTCAGTCAAGAGGTTATTGTATACATAGTCTTGAGTGCAAATCAGGGGGGGCTTCAGCCCCCCCCCCCACCTGCCCCCCATTTCCTACCCCGATGTTTGAGTGTACCATGTATATATTGGTTACAATGCACAGCCAGTACTGAGTCACTTCTATTATTATAATATTTAATTTTGACACAAATGGCACACTATAATTATGCTTTAAAGTCTATAATGTAGGAAGGATTTGTGTGGAGTCTAGGAACAACATAAAAGTAGTGTAATGGAATTAATAATGGAGAAATGGATGTTTGCTTTCAGCTTACATATATTTGCCTGATAAATTCCATTTTCCCAAACTGTCTAGCAATAAAACATTCTCACAATGTTTCCATAGTCCTTCTCTCTCATTACCAGATAAACTATAAAGGATCATTATAAACTCTATTATCAAAACCCTATAAAGTCAGTGAAGAGACCAAACATGTTTTTACTATGGGTGTATACTCAATGCCTATACCATCATTATCAGTAGCTGGAATATCAAGCACAATTGTTGTTCTAACATTGGATTAAGCTCAAGCCAAATGTATCATTGCCCAATCTACTCTAGCTTTATACAGAGATGAGACCACTGTTAATACTTCTGTTTATTGTACCTGCCAACTTGATCTAGATCTAATCAGTTCAAAAGAGTAACTACATGACTGATTGGACAAAGTGAAAGAGGATATGGGATGTGATTCTAGCATGAGTATCAGGTGTGGTCTCTACAAGCTTCTTTTCTATGAAACTGGGAGAGTCTTCAAATTCAACGCATGTGTATACAAACCTTAAGTCTGTTGGTATTCCCATTATAAACATACTGCTAATCAGCAATAGTATGATAAAAAGATCACTCTTGATTTGATATCATGCCCTATTATTGTGTCTAGATCTCATTGGCATATGACTCTTAGACTGGTTTAGTCCATTGCATATGCTTACAATTTATATGACAAGTTTTCTTCCAGTTGGTATGTGCAATTTCATATTCAAACATAAAAAATATTAAAGTGGAAAACCCTTGCTAACATTGAGGCCAAAATTATAAGAGTATATCATATATATTGTCTATACCCCATCCTCTAATCATGTTTTTAAAGTAATATGACATTAATGAGTTATACCTTATTTATTTACTAAATAATATCTGAAAAAAGTTAAAGAATTAATGCCTATAACTGTTTTTAAAAAAATTGGCTTAATAATCTGATAGAAATAAACTACCTTACATGTTGAATGGGAACATAATCATTGTTGCTACTGGTGTCATTGAGTCTACTTTTCTTTACTTCATCATGTTTATTTAAAGAATTGTAAGGCAATATCAAAAGATTTGTCTATCTAAAGTGTGAAATATTGCTGGGACGACTTATGACAGCAGCTAAGCCAGTGAAAACTGTGCAGCACTACCAAATTAGTCAGAATAATAGATAATAGAATCTTATCAAGGATTAAGTAAACCTGACACATTTCCTAATTTCTGTGATTTTCATGGAAAAATTGCAATTCAGAAATTTAAAAAACGGAATGGTCACTGGTTTCCTCCTCTTTGTAGTAATAATAGATATATAATACCAGTTTTATCAATATCATGTTTCTATGAAAACAAATTCCACTGAAGTAAAGACTGAGTGTATCTCTTTAACTTGAGGACAATAATTGGTAAAAAAAATCTTCAAAGTCAAGATGGCATTTAATCATAGAAACATTAAGACAACAATCTTTTAATTAGTATTTAAGAGAGATAATACAATTTTAAAATGATCCTTAGTGCAGGGAGTTTCACTCTTTCAAAAGAATAATGTAATCATTTGACACTAAGATCAAATTGAGACTTGAAAAATATATTATGATGTATCATTTCTAGCTAGACATTAAATGCAAATAATGTACTCTCTTAGCAAGTGCAAAGTTAGTTCTTGTCTGATTCTAAATAATTAAAAAACACAATTAACAAAGTAATATATTCATCACTAAAGTTCATGCAATTATCATCATATCTTCTTATATTTAATATCATGTTGTTATATTTAACAAGATTTTTTTATTGTATGAACTTTGTGGTGTAAATCTATATCATCATTTGATCAAGTAGAACCTATTTAATCAATTCATTGTCATTAATCTAACATTTAAAATTATAGATACAGAATTGTTATTCAGAAGGAATAGATGGATATAGTAAGTGAACCTATCGTAGAGCTACAACTACTAAATCATCCAGCACAGTTCTAGATTGTTTTGTCAGAATAGCCAGTGAGTATAGTGTTCCTTAACGAGTACATTGTGACCAAGGTGGATGAAAATATTTTAGTTGGTATGCTAATACTAAGGTACTGAGGTTCTAATAGAAGTTTTATAACTAGTTGTTAGGTTCATAACCAAAGGAATAAAATGTATTTGTTGGTGACATGAATGTGTATTGTGAACTGTTTCATTAATAAAAATATTTTAATAGTGACACTCTAACGTTAAAACATTTTGCACAAAACTACTTGAACAATAAATAATATCATTAATGAATAGTCAAAAACATGAATAATATTATTAAAATTTCAAGTAAACAGGCATACATAGGGTCATGGAACAAAACAGCTCTCTAAGGTCGATTCATTGAGTGATACATTGAGTTAGGCTACATCATTTAATGAAGAAGGTATTCTGTTCTGGCTCTGAATTCACTGCAATTCATAAATTGCAATCATAAATTGACTAGGTTTAACATATTTAATCATTTCATTGTCATTAATCTAACATTTAAAAGTATAGATACAGAATTGCTATCAATGAAGGAATAGGTGGATACAGTAGGTTAACTTATCATAGAACTACAAGTAATAAATTATCCAGAACAGTTTTAGAGTGTACAGCCAGTGAGTACAGCATTTCTCTATGAAGATTGTGACAATGGTGGTGAAAAGGTTTCTGTAGGTGAACCTGCAGAAGGATCATTACCGGTCTGCGTTTGGAATGCATTTTCGCGCTTTGTTCTCTGTCGGTTCGGTCGGACGTTGTTATAACCAATCGAGTGTGCACCATTTGAAATATTTTTACTGTTATCCAAGAGATAGGACTAGAATATAATCTTATGAAGAAAGAGAGAACACAACAATAGCGAATTGATTTAATTGAAATTCCTTTTTGTTTCTATCTTAATCAGTTGCTAGTAACAGTAGCATATAAACACTATTAATATACAAACTAATACTCAATCTATATGTGTACCTTATATTAAGGTAATAAGAGACATTGTCAATTAAAAAATGGAGCTATAAATCACGAGCCTGTTCTTACTGACAAACAAAGTGTAAAACATAATAGTTAACTAATCTCTTATCTATATAGTAAATTGGAGAATATATGTTGACAAAGAACTTTGCAACATAAAATAGAATGGATTCTTACAAATAAGTTCCAACTCCAGACTATTTCTGCTGACACAGACATTTAGTGAACAAGTTTTACAAACATAAAACAAACCTGTAACACACAGTAAGAGAACACAATATTAAATATACAAGAGTCTTACATATTCTTCATTATCGTGAGTTAGCAAATATACTGACTATATATTTCACTCCAATAACACCTGTGAACTACAAACATACCAATATCGTAAGATTGTTTGAGAGAGCTTCAATCATCTAACTGTAATGTTGATAATTTAATATTCTGGTGGCAAGACGTCTACCTATCTCCAAACCTGGAATGTAAGTTAACAGCATATGCTACTAGTTTACACTACCTTTTGATACATCATTACTTATTACTTCTCTTTCATTTCTATAGCATTGTTGGACATCAGGCTCTAGACTCAAGACATCTACTTCTCTACCAATTTGGGATGTAAGTTAACACAATACAATACTAGTTTACAATATTTCATATCACATCATTACTCTTTATCATTGTTTTATTTCTATAGTATTGTTGGACATCAGGACCAGGCTCAAGACATCAATCTATATCCTGATTTGGTGTGTAAGCTAACAGCATACACTAATAGTTTACCATATCTCATAATAGATCATTACTTGTTATTTCTATGTTATTTCTATAGTTTTGTTGGACTTATACATTAAGAATCAAAAAACATCTGCCTATCTCCTAATCTGGTGTGTAAGTTAACAAAACACACTACTTGTGTATAATATCTCAAAATAAATTGTAACTTATTACTTATGTTTTATTTCTTTAGCATCCTTGGACTTCTTCATCAGGGATCAAAGGACATCTGCCCATCTCCTAATCTGAAATATAAGTTAAGAACACACACCGCTAGTGTACAATATTTAAAAATACATCGTTACTTATTACTTATGTTTTATTTCTATGGAGTCCTTGGACTTTAGCATCAGGGATCAAAAGACATCTGCCTA
Organism: Xestospongia bergquistia; assembly: GCA_963965975.1. Taxonomy (NCBI): domain Eukaryota; kingdom Metazoa; phylum Porifera; class Demospongiae; order Haplosclerida; family Petrosiidae; genus Xestospongia; species Xestospongia bergquistia. Next base: position 4,442,301 of record OZ014420.1, on the reverse strand, counting down.
TCTCCTAATCTGGGGTATAAGTTAACAGATATGCTACTAGTTTATAATATCTCACAATAGATCATTACTTGTTACTCTTGTTTTATTTCTCTAGCATCGTTGAACTTCTGGATCAGGGATCAAAAGACATCTACCTATCTCCTAGTCTGGGGTGTAAGTATTAGCATAAGAGCAAAGGTATATCTTATCTCAATGATAAATAACATCAGTAACTATTTAATGTCATAATTTGTTTATAAAAGTACTATTTTATGAAGAAGATGGGTTTAGCATTTAAGGAGCCGTTCAGGAAAAGTTTGGATTTTGGTGTGGAATTGAGTTAATTCAGAGATCTATCTTACTAGTTTTGATCATAGTTTTGATCTATCATCCAGTAAGTAATGTAACCATGGTTTAATTTAATAAATAAAGACTAGACACATGATATGTAGGATAATAAGATATTATATGTTTTTCTTGTTTGTGGCTATAATTTAAAAATTTTTCTTGTCCTATATGTTGATCACTGTCTAACAATAATGTTACTTCAACCATTTAATATAATTATTACTGATCATTCTCATTACTACACAGATTATCCTTTTAGAATATTTGGTAGTATTTGTTGCTATATGTGGTTATTTAACTCATATAAACAACAGTTAACTAACTGGTTAGAACTGGAATGGTTTGCCATTCTAATCATGTTACTATCTAACACACTGTTACAAGATACTTTGACCTATACTTCAGAGCATTCCTCAATGTGATGGTGCTACTACTGTTTGACTATGTTTGCTGTACTCTTAGCAGTGTTCTATTATATACCAATACTTGTGGCACTGGTTTGTACAAGTGTATGGATAATAATAAATATTTAAAGTGATTTGCAATAGTTTTAGTTATGACAATAATTATTCTATTATAATTTTTACTACTACACTTGTATGCTAAATACTAGTATATAGATCACTTCAAGGTATTTTTATAAATTACAATGTATTTATGTCAATCATTTGCCTCTTTAGACTAAAGATGATAAAGAAATATTAAACCAGAAGTTTGCAAAAAATAGAGAATAGTTTTGACCATGAGATGAGCACTTATTACACATTACTTAATAGAAGAAATCAAGTATCTTCAACAGATATTATTATTACTGATCCTACAGAATGAAAAGAACACAACAATTTCATTCAAAAGAATCAGTTACTTTATTCAGTCATGTGCCAAGTTTTGCTATGAATTTATATATATTACTAATAAGGAAGAGGTGGTGTTGCTTCTCAATTCCCCATTTTCTAATGTACCTATTCATGATTTAATGCCAAATGGTTTAAACTATCGGGCATAATACCTTTTCTAAGCAGTTTGCACTTGTATGAAAATCATAACCCAAGATGATGAACTTATATCCTTTAATAACAACAATAATTATCCACCACCAGATCAGGCAATGAATGAGACAAAAGAGGTTATCTAAACTTTAGTTGAAAGAAAAGGTATCAAGAGTATACAACCATTATTTTATTATTACCAAGCTGAGATTCAGTATCTTACTAGGACACCAGACAAAGAACACAACTATTAAGTGTTCCATCATTCAAGTCACAACTTGGACACAAAAGAGTGGATATATATCTACTGTCTACTCACTAGATAGTCACAAGAAATTTATGAGAGTTTTCGGACTGTTCAAGAATAAATCTGAGATGTTAAGCATAGATGTTGAATTAGTAAGATGTCCATGAGCACCATTGAAAAATACCATAATAACAAGGCCTGGAATTTTGTTCCTTCATCACAAAAAATAAAACTGTACAAACACCTGAAGCAGATAACCATGTTGAAAAATACAGGTACAATATCTTTCCAATGTTTCAGATCCTCATTTTTCCTTAGAGTTTTCTTAATGAAATCTGAAACTTTTAATCAGCTGTTTATTACAGTATATTGTCTAATTAGTTCATCTTTTTAGACACATCTACTTTTTTAAAAATATCCACTTTTCCTTTGAACTTAATTTTTAGCTGATCATCAATATTGGCAATCACAAACTCCCTAAAATTGCTTTCACCATGCTATAAACATTGTCAGTCAACATTGAGTGGCAATAAGCACGATATTGGTGATGTCTGCAACCAATATGATGAAATATGGACTTGAATAATATAGTTGCATGGAAAGTGGACTCTCAGATTGTTAGTGAGCTTAGTTTAACTTGGACATCCTGTTACATCTTGAGTTTTCAAGCTTCTTTTGCACTCAACAGTCAAACTCCTTATGTGCATGAACCCTAGCCATATATGTCTTGCATTGGGTGTGTGTTTGTGTGTATGAATGTGTACTGACTATTTTAAAAATTTGTAAGATATTAACTTACTTCAGTTGCATTTGAAGATTTGTTGGAAACTACTTTGTTCACTTGTACCAATTCCAAATTCATATATAAAGTCATTAATATGTGATAAAGTTGTTTTCACAGGATCTGCTGGGAAACAGCATAACTGTCCTTTTTTGATGCATTGGGTTCGTGTTACAATGTTTATTTATTAACAATCACTAAAAACATTATATTTTATAGTAAAGATTTGACATTAACATTTTAAAAAATTAAACACAGTTTACATAAAGGCAGTGCCAATATGTCCGGTAAGAGGTTATGTAATTCAAGGGCAGCAATTGAAACCATACCTTGAAAATGTGAAAGCACACCTAACGTTGTGGGTGTATATACATAAGATAATATTAAGATACACTATACCATGTATTAGAATAACAGTACTGTAGTCAACTTCAATATGGAGATTAACAATTTTAGATAGTTCAGGAGTAGCCTATTTACAATTGAATAAGAAAAAATTATTAGTATTATGTAGGTTACACTTACAAATACAAATTCTGTCTATTACTAAATTGTAATTAAAACAATCCAATAACTAATCATACCATTTCTCTACATCAAGTAAATAGATGATCAAAACAATATTAAAATACATGATGATTTACCAGCTCTTCAATTGTAGTGTAAGTAGTTTGGAAGAGTAATCCATGAATAAGTCCTTTGTGTCTGTGAACTCTCCATAATTGTGTACCATCTATAAATAAGAAATATTAATGGATCAATAATATCATTATATGATTAAAACAACATCTATAAACACTACATTGATATATACACATATAGTATTGATCAAACATTTCTCATACAATATTATATATTTACCTTTTCTAATAGTTTCACTTGAAGTTGATATAAAACTCTAGACCAGTTAAAGGTTCAATCTATGTTAGTAAATCAATTAAAATGAGATTAAGCATTAAATAAACATCATGAATGTATGATTATTTCAACTTAATACCTTCAATGACATCTATTTCTATCATGATCATGGAGGTAGACATTGTATATGTATTATAAAACTTGAAGCCTGTTCTTTAATATAGAGTTTCTTATGCTCATGGAACAAATGAAACACTCAAATATTTCTAATGTCAAGATCATAAATATCTACAAAATAACGATATCGAACAAACTGTTAAAGTACACAGCATTATACATGACCATGGTACTGGTCAAATTATCACTTACATTACCTCCATTTTAAGTTTCTTAATTGGTAAACTTGGCAGTTCAAATACAGATATGTTACTATCTGGAGTGAAGTGTGGCTCTGATAGAATTTGTCTGAAAATATAATGATATGCAAGTAAATTAAAAATGTGTTATTTGGGGCTGAGCTTATTCAAAACCTCATTAGCTGTTACAAATAACAGGAATTATTTTAATTACGTTGTAATAACTTTTTTGGGTTATAATTCAACACAACAATAAATATCTTTTAAATAATAGTACAAAATCAATTAAGTACAAACCGAGCACAATAATTCTTCACTATATAGATGTTAGTCAGACAGTAACTAAGTACTCACTTAAAAGATACACTATGTAAACAATATTACATCATAATGACAAAACACTAAATAAACAATACAGCCATAGTTACTATATAAGTTATATAGTTATATTATTATACAGTATACATGTATACGTTACAGTAAGATTGTCTAAATAGGGATTTTGTGAAATCCCTGAAACTTTCAGGGAGTTTGTGAAATCACTATTTCACTTAGGGACTTCATAAATTCACTAAAATTTCTAGTGATTTCATGAAATCATTGAAATGAGGCTCTTGTTATTTCACAAAATCACTGAATGTGATATATTGGCAGAAATTCAGCATTGTTTAAGTGTTGTAAGGAACTTTATTCATGAATGATTACAATGGTAAAATAACAATCTGAAAATGCTATGATTAGTTTTAATATCTGTACATAATTCTCAATTCTTATTATGACAACTGAGACTGCTGTGACACCTGCTGTTACAAAGTCTCTTTGCTTTATAACACTTGCACCTGTTTGTCTGACACTGTTTCTTGCCTTTGCTGCAGTCACACCGGAAGAACCCTTGTCCGCCAGAAGCTGTAGACTTGAGAGCTTGACGGAGTGTGATTGTAGATTCTTTGTTGACATCAGAATCATTCAAGAGTCGCTGAGGACAGAGATCAAACTGATTCCTGGAATACTTTTTGCTCAGAATCCCAGCTTTCACTGCAATTCTATACATGTCATGTTCATCCCGATCAACAATAACTCCTAGGATATTTCTTGGGTCACCTCTCCCTCTGTCAACCATGGGAGTGGGGACAGCAACATTATCTCCAGCTTCACCTGCCTTTAAGTCAATACGGGAGCGCTTGACCATTCTTTCTGCCTGTGATAACTGGGATTCACATGCTCTTTTTCGTTGATTGGCGATGTCTTCAAGCCGCTTGTCAAGGGGTGTAGAATTCAATGGAGAAGGATTGTGATGATGCTGCACTGACGGAGCCTGGGAGCTTGTAAAAGGCTGGGAGATGGCAGGAGGTGAAGGTGGCAGTTGTTCACTGGTGGCTGGAGGTAGTTCATTGTTGTGAACAGCAGTGGTGTCAGAGGATGGTGCCTGATAAAGTGCTAAAAGGTCATCTTCAGATTGAAGCCTTTCCAGAATTTCAGGTGGGAGGCTAGAAGATGTCAATCCAACTTTAGGGTCCTCTCCAAACATGGCTTTGTAAGGGGTTCTGTTGATGCCAGCATGATGAGCGCAGTTCTTCTGTTGCTGAACAAATTTGAGTCCCACTGTCCAGTCCTGGGTGTTGTTGTCACTCATCCAAGCCACCAGAATGTCTTTGATGTCACTGTTTGCTCTTTCAACAGAACCCTGGCTTTGAGGATGTCTGGGCTTGCCATGAACCATGATGAGCTGCGGCCACAACTCTTTGAGCTCTGTGATGACTTGGGCTGTGAATTCTGAGCCATTGTCACTCTGAAGAATAGCTGGTGCACCAAAGAGGAGGAATATATCCAACAGTTGAAAGGCGACTTCAGCAGCTCTCTTGGAAGACAGGGGCCTCAGGATAACAAACTTTGTGAGGTGACACTGGTAAACCATGATCCACTTGAATTGTCCTTGTGGGGATGACTGCATGTCAACAAGATCAACTTGACCACGAGAGTTGAATTCGCTGGAAAGAATAGGCTTGACAACAACACCTGTAGTCTTGGGACGTTTCCTCTTCTCTTGACATACAACACAGTAGGACTTGAATAGTTCAACAGCATCTGTTGTGATGTTGGCATACTTTTGCCTAAGATGTTTCAGCATCCTGTCACGACCACCATGGCCAGTTGCAATGTGAGCTTTACTGATGATGTCGTAGGTGTCTTCTATGGTGGCATAGTAGACAGGGCGATCTTCTGGTGACTTTCTCTTCTTGATAAGCTTCTCTACATCACCACACTGAAGTAACTCATACTTTTTTAGGATGTAGTACTGGTGATGTGACTTGGTAGTGGAAGCTTCAGCTGCTGTTTTCAGATCATCAATGGTCTTGTAGTACACCTCTTTAGGAATAAATCCTCAGAGTAGTCATCAAAGCTATGATGTGATTACATAGATTTCTTTGATTGCAAAAACTATTGACACCTCTCCCTGTGTAAGACTACATTAAAGGAAGTATAAACTGCTCTGAACTACAATAAATCCTCAGAGTAGTCATCAAAGCTATGGTATTAATTCCAGCTGAATTACTGTTTCATCAAAGATGTCTCATTGTGGTGATTGTCCATGAAAATCTGCAATAAAGAATTGTGTACAGATATTAAAACTAATCGTATATTTATGAACAAACTTCCTTACAACACTTAAACAATGCTGAATTTCTACCAATATATCACATTCAGTGATTTTGTGAAATAACAAGAGCCTCATTTCAGTGATTTCATGAAATCACTAGAAATTTTAGTGAATTTATGAAGTCCCTAAGTGAAATAGTGATTTCACAAATTCCCTGAAAGTTTCAGGGATTTCACAAAATCCCTATTTAGACAATCTTACTGTAACATATATAACTTACAGTGCCTGGTCAATAATATTATGAGAAAAGAGCTCCATATTGTCTGTTGAAGTTTCTCTGTCATTGTTAAGTAAATCAGATTGCCTATCATTCAGTCTTTCTTGTAATGAAGCCACCTCCAAATTGAGTTTTTGTATAATAGTCTCTAGCAATTTCATATACTATGTCATTAAGTGATACAGCATTTGTGATGTGACACTTGTCTAACAAAGAGTCTTCAGATGAACCATCCAATAATTCAATGCTCTCAAAGGTAAATATTATGACTTTCAAGCCTGTAATACAAAGAGAACATGTATTAGCTCTTGAGCAATTTATTGTGAGCAAAACTGATTAATTGCTCTGCCCTGGATTAGCAATTAGCACTACTAAATTATTCACTAATTGTAATAGTGTTTTCCACTTATTAACTTACCTATTCAATGCGAGTGATACTTGACTGGTCAGATAAACATCTATATTGACTTCACTATTGAGTTCACTTCCACCCATCACCAGCATGTCAACACGTGGTTACAAGTGTTGATCATTATCACAGCTATAATTATAATAATTAAAATATTAAGTGCACTTGACTACCTACTAGTATTTAGGATTGTTGAGGCACAATGTCCAGCATTATGGTCTAATAAAGGCCACTGTATGTTAGTTTAAACAATTTGATTAAAGACCAGTGCTGATGGCTGTTAGTGTACTTGATATTAATGTATTATTCCATAATACAACTCAGATAGAGGATGTGTATGTTTTGGTATACGCCAATTTATATCCAATACCTTTAACTCTTCAGACACTTAGAAGTCTTAGGTCACACTTAAAAACTCACATAACACGATAATTATCATTCCAGTTTTATGATTAACGTTTTTATACAAGGAACCACTCAAAATCACCCTTATGTCACTTTTGGTAAAATGTCTTTAATAGTTTCATTCACACCCAACAGTTTATATAATCACTTATTTATCATAACTATATTTTGTCTTTGAGCTCATGTCATCTTTTCATTATCTTCACAACTTTTGTTATCAAGTTTAGTTTCCTACTTTTGTATTATTTTAACAAAAAGACAACACTTCTATTGAACATTTGAATGAACCGTCTGTACGTAAGAGTAAAGTAAAAACAGTCAAAGTAATAACAGCTGCACTCATGTCACAAACATCTCTTACAGCACTATAAAATGTTAACAAACAGCACTTAACTCTAATACAATCTATTACAATACTAATTGTGTTGATAAATGATAACATCTCAATTAGTTCCTTAAAAGGAGGTCAAAGAAGACTGTCGTAGGTACATGTACATGTAATATTTAATTAGGATATAAAGATGGTATACATATGTGTATTTATACAATTAAATGACAGATTAATTTGTCAGTATTAGAAATACATACAATTATAATTAACAATGTCTTTCTCTTGTTCTTGTACTATTTTGTATTAGTGGTCTTAATACAGACAATGATATCAAGATGGCCTCCTACACAGGAGATATAAAACATTCTTTCTTTAATTGTCAATAGAAAATGTACTACCCCTACCAGCTCTATTATAAAGTTGTTACTATAGGCAACAAGTAGTATAGTTTCTACACTCTTATTTGTTATAATAAACTGGTTTATGTAACCAGTATAACTTGTTGAACAAGAAGAACTGAGATATTACAATGATAAGTTGTTATGTGTTTCTAAATAGTGTTAGAAAGAAGGATTATGAAAGATTTGCTGGATAAAATAGATCAGATATAATTCTAAAACATTATAATTACATCATCCTATGTTTAGGAAGAAAGGGGAGTATACAGTAACTACATGTGAGGGATGTCCAGTATTGCCATTGACTGTCCAAAGGGAGTTTGAGAATTATTGATAACAATCTTAGTAGTATATCAATTCTTATTTAAAATGTTATACAGGTTAAACAAACCAGTTTATTCAAACCAATACAGAGAGATTAAGGAGTAAAGGGATTTAGTATTGGAATTTGGAAATTTTTGCCAATATGATTTGAGAGAATACAACTGTAATGAAATGGAATACTGACCTAATGAAAAACACTAAGATACAGAACAATGGCCACTACTGGCAAACAAAAATATATTGATACAAGATGAGTAGCCACCTAAAACTACTTTGTCAGAATATCAGACAGACAAAGAGACAGGTTGACAGACTACTAATTATTGTAATACTTATCCACATGGGTGATGGGTCTGGTAAGGATTAACTAAAGTTCTTTAGCTGGTATTGTGCAGATTGAATTGACAGAGTAGAGGTTTTGATTTAGTGATTTTGAAAAAAAGGCAATCTTTATTTTCTACAATTGCCATCACAACAGAATTGTCAAATTTTCTCTCATCAAATGTGAAGTATCATAATTTTTTATCAACCAATAAATGGACTATTATTAATCACACTGGCAAAATGAGGCTTGGAGGAGGAACTGCTTAGTCTAATAAAGCCACAGCCTTTCAAATGAGGAAAGAGTTTACCTCTGTAAGACACGGGATAACTCAGCATACAACACAAGATCACACGTAATGATTTTCTATATATCACATACATCAGTTCTTATTGTCCTGCTTCCTTGATTAGGACAAGTATTCAAAATAATAGTGAACTAGTAATCGAATATCATTAACTTGTAATTTTTGATCATTAGCAAGACAAGACTCGAGACCTTGTAAGCCTCCAAATAATATTAGGAGATGTCTAGTGTAAAAAAAGACAAGTATTTTTTTTAACCCACTAAGCAGCTGCAATATAATGTTTCATGTACTACAATAGATTGAACCTCTCTTATTAACAGATATCATTAAATTCAATTTGATTGTTCAAATTAAAGGGCCTTCTCTTTTCAGAGATAATAATAGATACTAAACTATAGGGGGATACTCAAAAGTAAGTGTTTATATATCGGCTGCAAGTATTATAATAGAGAAGCTCCACTATATTAAAAGATGATATACCTGAAAGGGGGTAACTCTAGAATATCAATGGAATCTCCATTTTCAGATGTTCCTATGATAAGATCATACCCCTCCTGTGAATATAAAAATAGTTTCATTTAATTTTTGTGTGACAACCACACATAATTGTAGATTAAAATTAGAATTATGGACTAAATTATGTTTAATTAGACTAAATATGGTACATACAAGTCAACATGTCATTTATATACAATGATGTCATTATATAGTAGCGTACTTTGTACGTACTTTCAGTAAAGACCTGTCCAAAACTCTTAGCATAACAGACATTATAACCCCAATACAAATTAGAGAGGACACGAAGTGTGGATGGAGCTACAATAACTCCTTTGTAGTGTTTGGAATCTAAAGTATTAGAGAAAGAAATAGTATGTTATATAATTACTCACCATTCATCCATCCATTCATCCTTCCATTCATCCATCTAACCTTCATTTATCTATCCATCCAATCCATATATATTAATCTCCTGTTACTATGATACTAACTTGGTTTCATAGGATATGATAAATGAACTATTACTCTTATACCAGGCTATATTTTCTTATCAATAATGACATCCTACAAGAGAATATATCACATGTAATTAACATTTAATACATATACATGTAACATGTAAATTGTAACACATGTACATTACATGTAATGTATGTACAATACATGTAATACACATAATACAATATGGTTAAAATAATTATTATAGAAATTACTACATACTACATATCTAGCTGAGGCTATAGGTTGTGACAACCAGATAATAGATTAATGCTATAACACAGTCTGAAATGTTCATCCTATTCAATGTACTACAGACTATTATTGTAATAATGTACTATGGTCAATTATTAGATAGTGGGTATATTGTGTATAAATAGAAGGTGTGGCTTAGTAGACAGGGTGTGGTTTAGTGTGAAGGGTTCTCCATGGACTCTTAAATACAATCCACAGTTAACATATGAGCCAGACTTTCCAGTTAACTTAACAGGTTTGTCTAAAACAACTCCTCTATACTCACAGTCTTTGTCCATTCTCAAATGATGTGGTGCATCAAGAGGGCTTAGTAACCCTAATGTTAATATGGTCTACAAGTACAATATTGTGATAGTCTTACCAAAAAGCTTTAAGTCAGGATGCATGGGACAGAATGATTTTCTTAAATACCTATAAAATATAAGACAAAAACTATTTTAATATTAGAGAGACAGACAGACAGACAGAGACAGAGAGAATTAATCTTAAACAATAGTTCAAGTGATTTCAGATCAGTTTGAAATAACAACACCTTGATATAAAGAAAGGTAGTTTTCTTACAAGGTCATTTAATTGACTAATAAACATACTTTAGGTGATGTTGAACACAATAATGCTATCCAGAGAAATTTCACTGTGTGCTTTTGTATTTACTGTTTTACATGGACTTACTGTGGAGTTTCCAGATATTGGAGTATTCTACAGAGAAAGACATTAGGATCAGATGATTGAGCTTTTCCAATACAAAGTTCTTCCCTATAACAACGACAATAAATAAGTATTGTCTTAGATATAGTACTAGCCTGTCAAGTTCTTCAATTTACACATGTACATATACCTATATACATTGAGATCCTATAAGTACTAAATCTTAACATCTGGCACTATATAACTACTAGCATACTACTAACTAGAGATTATAGCAAACAAGTACATAATATATTTTCTAATAATATGACATTGATATTCTCTAAAGTCAACATTCCTGTTTTGTTTCTAGACAAGGTATAGCTGTTTTAATGATAATCACACAGAGACATGGTCTATAGTGCTGTGGTGTAATTTACTGCCAACAATGTAGGCTAAGAGAACTAAATAATCACTTTTCACACCAATTTTTAAAAAGCTATAATTGTTATAAAACTGATGTATTATGACATACTTCATTGTCCTTTCTTCATCAAACACTATTATTTCATCCACCGAAAATATACCAGCGGCTCTAGAAATCTACATCAATAATATTAAATATTAAAGGAGTAAAGAGTCAATTATTACAACATACCTGTCCAGCAAGGTATGTCTTGAGCTCCAAGTTTTGTGCATTATCTATTATTGATCCTGGTAGAGCAATACTAATTGTGTATACAGACCTCTCAACTTGAGAGAGACGGCTAAAGTGTGACTTATTAATATTCATATTTATTGCTCATGAATCTCATTAATTCAGCTACATATATGCATGTCCATGTGGGTGTGTGCACACCATGCACACATACAGCATAATATTAACTGAAGTTGATCATTGTACATGTTGTGCATTATATCAAAATGCATCATTATCACTTATTTAAAGTAATGTCCAAAATTTAAGTACATCAATGTATAAATACTCATACATAGGATTCAAACAAAGAAAGACAGTTGTCCCTGCATATACAAACATAGCACATAGTTAAGAAGACTTGTGTTTGCTGTTATAGTACTTAGTGTCTTTCTTAGCTTTTTCAACTAGGCTTTTGGTTGGCTCCCACAGCAACGGATCATCTATGTGCGTCTTAACGACTATAATCGACTATAACAAAGCCACGTCACCAAGGCAGAGGTGTGGCCACAGGTTTGGGGAAAAAATTTCCATGAGAAATGAAACCATCGCCATGTGACCGTGTGAATTAGCCCAAAACCGTGTGTCACATGGTCAAACTGTGTGAGTTGAGAGGTCTGTGTATATGACCTACTGATGAACCAGCTGTGATATATGTGGGAGCTAAACCCCTATATTAAATATGTATTAAATATATATTACCTTTGTCATCTATAAGAAATAAAATAGTAATGTCATTGAAAGTAATTTTGATGATAACTGTTCTCTCCTTATAGTCTAGACTCAATACTGTGACCAACTAATTAAAATTATTTATTTTATTATTATTTAAAACTACATTACAAGGGATTACTCTAACTTAGAAACACACACATAAAAATATAATTCAAAAACATTTGAATTACATACCTTCTTCTTTTGTAGTAGACAGACTTCTCTTTCTTTTCTTTAATTTAGAAGATAACGCCATGCTTTAGTACCACGTGAAATAGGTGCGGCAAAGACCAATTTAAATTAATAATTATAATTATTAATTAAGTAATTTTTAAGTAACATTAACTTCTGTTGGCTAATTGAAGAAATTACAAAAGTATTAAGAACATTCTACATTAGGTCAGTCCCTAAATCACACAAAAAGAAATAAATCAATTGCGTCATTCATTGATTGAGTCAAGAGGTTTAGGCTTGTGGTACTTAATGCCACTCAATTGAAAACGTAGTGGTCCTACAACAGGAAGAGCCTTCTCTGTCAATAGTTTAGGGTCAGCATGAAATACTAAGACAGACACACTCAAGCCCAAACAAGATGCTATATTTTCAGTTGAAATAGGATAAACTACATAATGGAAGAAAAATTATTTGCTAGACAGTTCATAAGAAAATTTGAAGCTTCTATTTTCACTAGAAGAAAAAATTAAGCAATGTGCATTAATTAGCATAACTGCTAATGGATATGCTCCTGTTGTTAATAATTAATCAATCGTGCTACTAGATTACATTGCAACTATTAATAATTTGCTAGATTAATGGGATATTCCAAATAAGTTCCACTAATGAATATGCCCCATTATTAATTTATTAATGTATTGTGTTTATTAGTATGCCCCTGTCATTACTTATTCATTAAATGTGTACCTGTGTCACTATTAACAACAGTAATAAGGTCTGTAGTAATGGCTGGAATTTTTTTGCAAATGAAACCATCATTATTAATCTTTCGTACAACGAAGTTCTCATTTTAAATTAAAATTTGAATAGTGTACTTTGAAAATGAACCAGTTCCTTATATAATAGAATAACCATTAGTAAAGCCTCCTTCAGTTTTTAGATTAACATAAACAATCTGTAGAAAACAAAGTCATATAAAAAGGTATGGAGGAAAACTAGAGTTTTAAAGATAAACTAGAGACTGTGAATATAGAAAATTTGGTGCTCTATCCAATTAAATTGGAATTAATAAGAATGTAATATTTATCTGTACAACAGTATTGTGATTTTTCCTTTAATGGATGTGGCATGAAATATGAGCTACATTCCCGTAAAGTAATCTAGTTAACTGTGGGTATACACAATTCCCTTACCACAGTTGACATGCATTCTCTTCACTATTTGCAGCCTTGCATCCCATACAATAACATTTAATACTTCATTTATTACTCCATTACAGCAACCAGTAGTATAATACTTTAGTTATGATTATAATAAAAGTGTCATCTTTACAAATCAGGCTCTTCCCAATCCAATTAGCTAGATTATAGAATACATCAGGTAGCAATAGTAATTAACAACTACGAGGGAACTGCTTGACTCCTCTTAGTAAAAGGCATAATCAACTAATATCTCATGTGTCAGTTTCACAACAAGACCATTTCCTCTGCTAATATTCATAGTGTTAGAAACTTATACAATCATGTACAGACACATGATTGCTGTTTGGTCAATACACATTGGAGTTGAGAATTGTTCAACATGTATCCACCTCTTCTATGATAAATTTCTCTGCAATTATATATTGTATTACTTATTTTTGAAGTCAACATTAACATTTCTACATGTACCTGTATTCAGATTCTGCTTTGACAAGGAAACAATGGAGTTTGGCGGTTTCATGATGGCTTATATATTTTTGTAAGGTTTTGCCAATGGAGTTGTAATAGAAAGGTATACCACACTTTGTAGTATATATACTATGAGAACATTACAGAACAGTTGTGTCACAGATAGTATACAAAGTTTTATAATCATGCGAATATTTAACCCCTTTTTAATATTTAACACCTTTACGCAGAATCTTTAACCCCTTTGTGCAATCCTGCAAATGATATTTCATGCAAAATCTTGCAGGCTACAGAAACACCTTGTGCACTTACGAGCTAATTTTCATTTAATACTTATTCCATATGATGGCTAGTCCATAAAGCTGATGAAACTCTCTTAAAGCATTAGGTGACACGAGTAAGCGCGAAGCTAGTAAGTAAATGACGGTCTGTACTTCTATTATAGAAAGATCATCACTACAACAGGCGATTTGACTTTTTTCATCCACTTAACACATGCTCAGTCTAAGAATACTTACCCACATCCGCATTCCTTCTATCCTCTATTCTTTTAGCGAAACGCTAAACTACTTATCACTTCAACTTGAAATTTTAGCCCTTTATAGAAGCTCTTTATAGAGTCTGCTACACTCATAAACACAGTATGTGAGTATTGTTATGATTTAACTTGTACATAAAGCATTCAACTTGCAGGATAAATTCCGGTATAGAGCAGTTAAATTTACATCAAAAGAGGTGATCCGTGATTGAGGTTGCTCTTTTCAGAGACTCTGATATAAATCACACATTTTTATAATTATAATATCAGTTAATCAAAAAAGGATTGGATTTGGTAAAGGTATAGGAAGGGGAGGGGCTGAGGAGGCTGGAGGTCTATCAAATATTTGACTCTAGTCATATACTGTGAATGACAGTCCAATTACTTGCACCAACCATTGAATCTTAATCAATGCAAATTTTTCACTGATATACATTCCTTCTTATATATTTATTCATGCACTGATACACACTTACTTCCTACCATGTGGTCAACACCCCTCCCTCCCAATATTTGTATCTCTCTGTATATACTGTGTAGCTGACTTTATTGGTTTATTTGACTATTGGTTTGCCATCAGAATGGTCAAAATTAACAAGACTACAATTTATATAATAATTAAAAGGCAGTGTCTAGAGTGTCAGTAATAGAATACCATACTTTAATGTGAAAGTAATAATTTACCCCAGATCCTAAACCTTAGAACCTAAATGTATTAATTTCACATTAGAGTATGCACTTCCTGTGCCATACAACAATAGAAATAAGCTTTAACACTTGCTTTATCTGTACCAATGTTTTAACACTTAAACTGTTTGTTCTTCTCTCCTATCTTTAGTTTCATGTATGATCACATCTAAAACCTTCGGATTTTCCTTCCCCCTTATAATGTACATGTGGAATATTATATAATTAAAAAATGCATACAGTAACTGACTATGTAGCTGTAAGCTATGACTCACAAATTATGCTGAAAGTTGAATCATTCATATAACCAATACCTCATTTTGTATGAGCAGTGTATACTATTTATATAACAATTATTTGTAATAGACAGTGTATATAAATGTACTTACAACTAGTACTTAATATCTTCTATCTTATTGTGTAACTAGATATATAGTCAATACTGTGTACCTGGAGGTTTTATGACTGGAAAAAATATTTTGATGTTTTTGGCATCAAAAAATTAATCATTAAAGTTTAAACTGATATAAGTGGTTTTACAAAACAGTGGAGTAGGAAGAGAAGGAGGTAATAGGAATGTAGTTGAATTTAAATAATTCTTAATAGTTGATATTGTCAATAAATGACTAGTTTACTCAAATGTGAGAGCAGGTGTGTGTGTGTCTTAACTACAATTATTGAGGTGGGTTGGCCACCTGCCCCCTTGTTGCCTTCGCTATTAAAGTCATTATTTTAATTAATAAGTGGTACTAATGCAATGACAAGGAGAAAGCTGGAAGCTCTATGGAAAGCCACCAGAGTTGTGATAGCCATGTGTTGTAAAAAGAATATTGGTTCCCTTCAAGATATGCTTTAGTAATTCTGCCAATGATATGATTAGTTTCTTCTTTCAATATTACATCATACAATGAAGTTGCCAATGGTGAATTGTGTATAGACATATCTATTGGATAGCATAATATTAACAGGCTTTATTTTAATGTTCTTCTTCACACTGTCAATAAACAAATCAAATGTTGTTATCAATAAACCAGCTATATGATAATTAATAAAATACAACCGATAATGTAGTAGATTAATTTATATGAATATCAATGACGCTATTGTTTTAATTATTGAGATAATAATATTAAAAGACATTAACATTAATGCGTCTCTGTTTTAGTATATACATGTTGGAAATAATATTTGAATAGTTTTACTTAACTCCACATTCCTAAATAACTTCTCAAAATTTAAAATTTATAGCTAAAATTAGTACACATTATGAAACTTTATGGAGTACAAACTACGACAAAAATAGGGGTCTAATTCATGATTATTGCATATGTAAAACTCATAATTTTACCCGGAAATTGGCAATTATCATTGAGAATTGCAAACTTACTGTACATATATGATAAATCACTTTAAAGTTACCACACCTATTTAGCCTGTAAGTCTGTACTACATATATCATATGTGTAACTACATGATAAGAATTGTTGCAATAATGCTAAATGTAGTGTATTTGATATTATTTGGGTTGTTGTATTTAACTATTACCCATTTCAATAATTATCTCTTATCTCTTTTTTAAAGAGACACATCATCTTTCCAATTTTCATCAGACAATTCAAAAGGGTCAATAGTGTCACTATCTTTAAAAACAATGTCTACTTTCTTCATGTATCTTGTTTTATCATACTTGGATAGTATTCCAGTATATGATATAGCCATGATTTTGCCCTACAAAATGGCGACAGGATACAGAGGCGTGACTATTATTCAATTATCAATGAAACGGGACTCCTCTCTTAGCGAACTGTAGACAACGCCAGACTATTTATTTGCTTCAACTAGAATTTTAGGCCCTTATAGAAGCTGTTTGTAGACTAAGAGTGTTACACTCATAAACACAGTAAGTGAGTGTGATCATATTTTAACTTGTACGTAAAGCATTCAATTTCCTGGATAGACTTCAGTATATAGCAATTAAATTGACATCAAAAGAGGCGATTGAGGTTGCTCTTTCAGAGACTCTGATGTAAGTCACACGTATTTTTTATGATTATAATACTAGTTAATTGAAAAATGGTTGGATTTAATGTATAGATGTAGGAGGGGGAGGGGCTAAGGAAGCTGGATGTCCCTCAATATTTGACTTTAGTCATATACAATGATGACAGCCCTCTTGAATCAATTGTACCAACATTGAGCTTTTATGAATGTAAATTTAAATGGATAGCATAATATTAACAGTTAATATTCTTCATGCCATCAATAAGCAAATCAAATGTTGTCACCAATAAACCAGCTATATGGTAATTTATAAGTTACAAATGATGATGCAGTGGGTTAATATATATGTATATCACTGAGGATATTGTTTTTATTGAGATACGATGATAATGATAATAAACAATAACATTAAATTGTCTCTGTTTTAGCATATAGCATAGATCAGGAAACTTTCTCGTTACAAAAGTTTCATGTAAAAAATTTATGTGTTAAAAAAATTTCGAACATAAGAGGTGTATACGAAATTTATTAACCCTATTTATTTCATTGTGTAATAATGTTCGTGTAATTTATTTTCGTACACCGTCTAATATTCGAATTTTTTTTAACAACGAAACTTTCCCGATCTACAGTACATGTTAAAAATAATATTTGAAGAATTTTCCTTACAACCATATTCCAAATGGCTTCTAAAAATTCAAATTTATAGTTAAAATTAGTACTTACTCTAAATCACACACATTTAAAATTACTGAAATTAGTAGAAACAAATCTTAGTGACTTATACAGACTAATATTTTATATTACAGCATATATTGGTGTTACAGTGATCATGGCTGAAAGAGATAATAGTGAACTATCAGTAAGTTTGTTGTAAAAAGATAATTACAATTGAATTATAAAAAGAGATCAACAAATCTAAAATATATTTACATGATGCTACTAACATTGACTTTCACGACCTTTTTGTTAGGATTAACTATTTAATTTAGTGCACCAATTCAACTCTAATTTAATTGATATTAATCATAAATCAATAAATAAAAATACACAATATCTAATACTATCATCCTAATTAACAATAATACATTTTATTAATAATTATGTCTTTTCTCTCTTTTAAATGTTCCTGTTATAAATGATAAATCATTTTGAAATTGCCACACCTATTTAGGAAGTAAGTCTGTACTATGTATATGTGTAACTAATTGATAAGAATTTTTGTGATAATGCTAAATGTAGTGTATTTGATATTATTTGAGTTATTTGTTGTATTTAACTATTATCCTTTATATTAATTATATCTTTTCTCTCTTTTTAAAATGTTCCTGTTGTAAATGATAAATCACTTTGAAATTACAATACCTATTTAGTCTGTAAGTCTGTACTATGTATATGTGTAACTAAATGATAATAATTTTTGTGATAATGCCAAATGTAGTATGTTTGATGTTATTTGAGTTGTTGGTTGTATTTAACTATTACCCTTTTTATTAATTATGTCTTTTCTCTCTTTTTTAAATGTTCCTGTTGTAAATGATAAATCACTTTGAAATTGCCACACCTATTTAGGCTATATGTCTGTACTATGTATACATGTAACTAAATGATAAGAATTTTTATGATAGTGCTAAATGTAGTGTGTTTGATGTTATTTGAGTTATTTGTTGTATTTAACTATTACCCTTTTTATTAATTACCGTAAGGGTACAAATTTTCGAGGGTTTAGTGTGTGTGAAGTATTAATTAATGGATGTGATATCACACACGTGTTGTGAAGATTTTCGCGAAGTATGGCTAGCTATTCCTATGAATCCATGGTGAGAAGGTACCATATATGCAAGAAAATCTGGGAGGCAGTTGACGGAGAAGTACCTCAATGTAAAAGAGAAAGAAGTAACCGACAGGATCGCCTTGCGTGATTATGCATGGTGGAATAAAAGTTAAATTTCGTGATAAAACAATAACCCATGAATACAGCGAAATTAAATCCCCCATGAAAATTTATACCCTTACGGTATATCTTTTCTCTCTTTTTTAAATGTTCCTGTTGTAAATGATAAATCATTTTGAAATTGCCACACCTATTTAGCGAGTAAGTCTGTACTATGTATATATGTAACTAAATGATAAGAATTTGTGTGATAATACTAAATGTAGTGTATTTGATATTATTTA
This sequence comes from Xestospongia bergquistia, assembly GCA_963965975.1. NCBI lineage: Eukaryota > Metazoa > Porifera > Demospongiae > Haplosclerida > Petrosiidae > Xestospongia > Xestospongia bergquistia. Next base: position 4,422,834 of record OZ014420.1, on the reverse strand, counting down.
AATTATTTGTTGTATTTAACTATTATCCTTTTTATTAATTATGTCTTTTCTCTCTTTTTTAAATGTTCCTGTTGTAAATGATAAATTTTGAAATTGCTACACCTATTTAGGAACTAAGTCTGTACTATGTATATGTGTAACTAAATGATAAGAATTTTTGTAATAATGCTAAATGTAGTGTATTTGATATTATTTAAGTTATTTGTTGTATTTAACTATTATCCTTTTTATTAATTATTTCTTTTCTCTCTTTTAAATGTTCCTGTTGTAAATGATAAATCATTTTGAAAATGCCACACCTATTTAGATTGTAAGTCTGTGTTATGTATATGTGTAACTAAATGATAATAATTTTTGTGATAATGCTAAATGTAGTCTATTTGATATTATTTGAGTTATTTGTTGTATTTAACTATTATCCTTTTTATTAATTATGTCTTTTCTCTCTTTTAAATGTTCCTGTTGTAAATGATAAATCATTTTAAAATTGCCACACCTATTTAGGAAGTAAGTCTGTACTATGTATATGTGTAACTAAATGATAAGAATTTTTGTGATAATGCTAAATGTAGTGTATTCGATATTATTTGAGTTATTTGTTGTATTTAACTATTATCCTTTTTATTAATTATGTCTTTTCTCTCTTTTTAAATGTTCCTGTTGTGAATGATAAATCACTTTGAAATTACCACACCTATTTAGTCTGTAAGTCTGTACTATGTATATGTGTAACTAAATGATAATAATTTTTGTGATAATGCTAAATGTAGTGTATTTGATGTTATTTGAGTTATTTGTTGAATTTAACTATTATCCTTTTTATTAATTATGTCTTTTCTCTCTTTTTTAAATGTTCCTGTTGTAAATGATAAATCACTTTGAAATTGCCACACCTATTTAGCAAGTGAGTCTGTACTATGTATATGTGTAACTAAATGATAAGAATTTTTTTGAAAATGCTAAATGTAGTGTATTTGATATTATTTGAGTTATTTGTTGTATTTAACTATTATCCTTTTTATTAATTATGTCTTTTCTCTCTTTTTTAAATGTTCCTGTTGTGAATGATAAATCACTTTGAAATTACCACACCTATTTAGTCTGTAAGTCTGTACTATGTATATGTGTAACTAAATGATAATAATTTTTGTTATAATGCTAAATGTAGTGTATTTGATATTATTTGAGTTATTTGTTGTATTTAACTATTATCCTTTATATTAATTATGTCTTTTCTCTCTTTTTTAAATGTTCCTGTTGTGAATGATAAATCACTTTGAAATTACCACACCTATTTAGCAAGTAAGTCTGTACTATTTATATGTGTAACTAAATGAAAATAATTTTTGTGATAATGCTAAATATAGTGTATTTGATATTATTTGAGTTATTTGTTGAATTTAACTATTATCCTTTTTTTTATTTATGTCTTTTCTCTCTTTTTTAAATGTTCCTGTTGTAAATGATAAATTACTTTAAAATTGCCACACCTATTTAGCAAGTAAGTCTGTACTATGTATATGTGTAACTAAATGATAAGAATTTTTGTGATAATGCTAAATATAGTGTATTTGATATTATTTGAGTTATTTGTTCTATTTAACTATTATCCTTTTTATTAATTATGTCTTTTCTCTCTCTTTTAAATGTTCCTGTTGTAAATGATAAATCATTTTGAATTGCCACAACTATTTAGGAAGTAAGTCTGTACTATGTATATGTGTAACTAAATGATAATAATTTTTGTGATAATGCTAAATATAGTGTATTTGATATTATTTGAGTTATTTGTTGTATTTAACTATTATCCTTTTTATTATTTATGTCTTTTCTCTCTTTTTTAAATGTTCCTGTTGTAAATGATAAATTACTTTGAAATTGCCACACCTATTTAGCGAGTAAGTCTGTACTATGTATATGTGTAACTAAATGATAATAATTTTTGTGATAATGCTAAATGTAGTGTATTTGATATTATTTGAGTTTTTTGTTCTATTTAACTCTTATTCCTTTTTATTAATTATGTCTTTTCTGTCTTTTTTAAATGTCCTGTTGTAAATGATAAATCGCTTTGAAATTGCAACACTTATTTAGCTTGGAAGTCTGTACTATCTATATGTGTAACTAAATGATAATAATTTTTGTGATAATGCTAAATGTAGTTTATTTGATATTATTTGAGTTATTTGTTCTATTTAACTCTTATTCCTTTTTATTAATTATGTCTTTTCTGTCTTTTTAAATGTTCTGTTGTAAATAATAAATCGCTTTGAAATTGCAACACTTATTTAGCTTGTAAGTCTGTACTATGTATATGTGTAACTAAATGATAATAATTTTTGTGATAATGCTAAATATAGTGTATTTGATATTATTTGAGATATTTGTTGTATTAAACTATTATCCTTTTTATTAATTATGTCTTTTCTCTCTTTTTATATGTTCCTGTTGTAAATGATAAATTTTGAAATTACCACACCTATTTAGTCTGTAAGTCTGTACTATGTATATGTGTAACTAAATGATAATAATTTTTGTGATAATGCTAAATATAGTGTATTTGATATTATTTGAGTTATTTGTTGAATTTAACTATTATCCTTTTTATTAATTATGTCTTTTCTCTCTTTTTTAAATGTTCCTGTTGTGAATGATAAATCACTTTGAAATTACCACACCTATTTAGCAAGTAAGTCTGTACTATGTATATGTGTAACTAAATGATAATAATTTTTGTTATAATGCTAAATGTAGTGTATTTGATGTTATATGAGTTATTTGTTGAATTTAACTATTATCCTTTTTATTAATTATGTCTTTTCTCTCTTTTTTAATATTCCTGTTGTAAATGATAAATCACTTTGAAATTGCCACACCTATTTACCCTATTTAGCAAGTAAGTCTGTACTATGTATATGTGTAACTAAATGATAAGAATTTTTGTTATAATGCTAAATGTAGTGTATTGGATATTATTTGAGTTATTTGTTCTATTTAACTATTATCCTTTATATTAATTATGTCTTTTCTCTCTTTTTTAAATGTTCCTGTTGTGAATGATAAATCACTTTGAAATTACCACACCTATTTAGCTTGTAAGTCTGTACTATGTATATGTATAACTAAATGATAATAATTTTTGTTATAATGCTAAATGTAGTGTATTTGATATTATTTGAGTTATTTGTTCTATTTAACTCTTATTCCTTTTTATTAATTATGTCTTTTCTGTCTTTTTAAATGTTCTGTTGTAAATAATAAATCGCTTTGAAATTGCAACACTTATTTAGCTTGTAAGTCTGTACTATGTATATGTGTAACTAAATGATAATAATTTTTGTGATAATGCTAAATATAGTGTATTTGATATTATTTGAGATATTTGTTGTATTAAACTATTATCCTTTTTATTAATTATGTCTTTTCTCTCTTTTTATATGTTCCTGTTGTAAATGATAAATTTTGAAATTACCACACCTATTTAGTCTGTAAGTCTGTACTATGTATATGTGTAACTAAATGATAATAATTTTTGTGATAATGCTAAATATAGTGTATTTGATATTATTTGAGTTATTTGTTGAATTTAACTATTATCCTTTTTATTAATTATGTCTTTTCTCTCTTTTTTAAATGTTCCTGTTGTGAATGATAAATCACTTTGAAATTACCACACCTATTTAGCAAGTAAGTCTGTACTATGTATATGTGTAACTAAATGATAATAATTTTTGTTATAATGCTAAATGTAGTGTATTTGATGTTATATGAGTTATTTGTTGAATTTAACTATTATCCTTTTTATTAATTATGTCTTTTCTCTCTTTTTTAATATTCCTGTTGTAAATGATAAATCACTTTGAAATTGCCACACCTATTTACCCTATTTAGCAAGTAAGTCTGTACTATGTATATGTGTAACTAAATGATAAGAATTTTTGTTATAATGCTAAATGTAGTGTATTGGATATTATTTGAGTTATTTGTTCTATTTAACTATTATCCTTTATATTAATTATGTCTTTTCTCTCTTTTTTAAATGTTCCTGTTGTAAATGATAAATCACTTTTAAATTGCTACACCTATTTAGGAAGTAAGTCTGTACTATATATGTGTAACTAAATGATAATAATTTTTGTGATAATGCTAAATGTAGTGTATTTGATATTATTTGAGTTATTTGTTGAATTTAACTATTATCCTTTTTATTAATTATGTCTTTTCTCTCTTTTTAAATGTTCCTGTTGTAAATGATAAATCACTTTTAAATTGCTACACCTATTTAGGAAGTAAGTCTGTACTATATATGTGTAACTAAATGATAATAATTTTTGTGATAATGCTAAATGTAGTGTATTTGATATTATTTGAGTTATTTGTTGTATTTAACTATTATTCTTTTTATTAATTATGTCTTTTCTCTCTTTTAAATGTTCCTGTTGTAAATGATAAATCACTTTGAAATTGCCACACCTATTTAGCTTGTAAGTCTGTACTATGTATATGTGTAACTAAATGATAATAATTTTTGTGATAATGCTAAATGTAGTGTATTCAATATTATTTGAGTTATTTGTTGTATTTAACTATTATCCTTTTTATTAATTATGTCTTTTCTCTCTTTTAAATGTTCCTCTTGTAAATGATAAATCACTTTGAAATTACCACACCTATTTAGTCTGTAAGTCTGTACTATGTATATGTGTACTAAATGATAATAATTTTTGTGATAATGCTAAATATAGTGTATTTGATATTATTTGAGTTATTTGTTGAATTTAAATATTATCCTTTTTTATTAATTATGTCTTTTCTCTCTTTTTTAAATGTTCCTGTTGTAAATGATAAATCACTTTGAAATTGCCACACCTATTTAGCAAGTAAGTCTGTACTATGTATATGTGTAACTAAATGATAAGAATTTTTGTGATAATGCTAAATGTAGTGTATTTGATATTATTTGAGTTATTTGTTGAATTTAAATATTATCCTTTTTTATTAATTATGTCTTTTCTCTCTTTTTTAAATGTTCCTGTTGTAAATGATAAATCACTTTGAAATTGCCACACCTATTTAGCAAGTAAGTCTGTACTATGTATATGTGTAACTAAATGATAAGAATTTTTGTGATAATGCTAAATGTAGTGTATTTGATATTATTTGAGTTATTTGTTGTATTTAACTATTATCCTTTTTATTAATTATGTCTTTTCTCTCTTTTAAATGTTCCTGTTGTGAATGATAAATCACTTTGAAATTACCACACCTATTTAGTCTGTAAGTCTGTACTATGTATATGTGTACTAAATGATAATAATTTTTGTGATAATGCTAAATATAGTGTATTTGATATTATTTGAGTTATTTGTTGAATTTAAATATTATCCTTTTTTATTAATTATGTCTTTTCTCTCTTTTTTAAATGTTCCTGTTGTAAATGATAAATCACTTTGAAATTGCCACACCTATTTAGCAAGTAAGTCTGTACTATGTATATGTGTAACTAAATGATAAGAATTTTTGTGATAATGCTAAATGTAGTGTATTTGATATTATTTGAGTTATTTGTTGAATTTAAATATTATCCTTTTTTATTAATTATGTCTTTTCTCTCTTTTTTAAATGTTCCTGTTGTAAATGATAAATCACTTTGAAATTGCCACACCTATTTAGCAAGTAAGTCTGTACTATGTATATGTGTAACTAAATGATAAGAATTTTTGTGATAATGCTAAATGTAGTGTATTTGATATTATTTGAGTTATTTGTTGTATTTAACTATTATCCTTTTTATTAATTATGTCTTTTCTCTCTTTTAAATGTTCCTGTTGTGAATGATAAATCACTTTGAAATTACCACACCTATTTAGTCTGTAAGTCTGTACTATGTATATGTGTAACTAAATGATAATAATTTTTGTTATAATGCTAAATGTAGTGTATTTGATGTTATTTGAGTTATTTGTTGAATTTAACTATTATCCTTTTTATTAATTATGTCTTCTCTCTCTTTTTAAATGTTCCTGTTGTAAATGATAAATCACTTTTAAATTGCTACACCTATTTAGGAAGTAAGTCTGTACTATATATGTGTAACTAAATGATAATAATTTTTGTGATAATGCTAAATGTAGTGTATTTGATATTATTTGAGTTATTTGTTGTATTTAACTATTATCCTTTTTATTAATTATGTCTTTTCTCTCTTTTTTAAATGTTCCTGTTGTAAATGATAAATCACTTTGAAATTACCACACCTATTTAGCAAGTAAGTCTGTACTATGTATATGTGTAACTAAATGATAATAATTTTTGTTATAATGATAAATGTAGTGTATTTGATATTATTTGGGTTATTTGTTGTATTTAACTATTATTCTTTTTATTAATTATGTCTTTTCTCTCTTTTAAATGTTCCTGTTGTAAATGATAAATCACTTTGAAATTGCCACACCTATTTAGCTTGTAAGTCTGTACTATGTATATGTGTAACTAAATGATAAGAATTTTTGTGATAATGATAAATGTAGTGTATTCGATATTATTTGAGTTATTTGTTCTATTTAACTATTATCCTTTTTATTAATTATGTCTTTTGTCTCTTTTTTAAATGTTCCTGTTGTGAATGATAAATCACTTTGAAATTACCACACCTATTTAGTTTGTAAGTCTGTACTATGTATATGTATAACTAAATAATAATAATTTTTGTTATAATGCTAAATGTAGTGTATTTGATATTATTTGAGTTATTTGTTGAATTTAACTATTATCCTTTTTATTAATTATGTCTTTTCTCTCTTTTTAAATGTTCCTGTTGTAAATGATAAATCACATTGAAATTACCACACCTATTTAGCAAGTAAGTCTGTACTATGTATATGTGTAACTAAATGATAATAATTTTTGTGATAATGCTAAATATAGTGTATTGGATATTATTTGAGTTATTTGTTGTATTTAACTATTATCCTTTATATTAATTATGTCTTTTCTCTCTTTTTAAATGTTTCTGTTGTGAATGATAAATCACTTTGAAATTACCACACCTATTTAGTCTGTAAGTCTGTACTATGTATATGTGTACTAAATGATAATAATTTTTGTGATAATGCTAAATGTAGTGTATTTGATATTATTTGAGTTATTTGTTGAATTTAAATATTATCCGTTTTTATTAATTATGTCTTTTCTCTCTTTTTTAAATGTTCCTGTTGTAAATGATAAATCACTTTGAAATTGCCACACCTATTTAGCAAGTAAGTCTGTACTATGTATATGTGTAACTAAATGATAAGAATTTTTTTGAAAATGCTAAATGTAGTGTATTTGATATTATTTGAGTTATTTGTTGTATTTAACTATTATCCTTTTTATTAATTATGTCTTTTCTCTCTTTTTTAAATGTTCCTGTTGTAAATGATAAATCACTTTGAAATTGCGTCACCAATTTAGCTTGTAAGTCTGTACTATGTATATGTGTAACTACATAATAACAATTTTTGTGATAATGCTAAATGTAGTGTATTTGATATTATTTGAGTTATTTGTTGAATTTAACTATTATCCTTTTTATTAATTATGTCTTTTCTCTCTTTTTTAAATGTTCCTGTTATAAATGATAAATCACTTTGAAATTACCACACCTATTTAGTCTGTAAGTCTGTACTATGTATATGTGTACTAAATGATAAGAATTTTTGTGATAATGCTAAATGTAGTGTATTTGATATTATTTGAGTTATTTGTTGAATTTAACTATTATCCTTTTTTATTAATTATGTCTTTTCTCTCTTTTTAAATGTTCCTGTTGTAAATGATAATTCACTTTGAAATTGCCTCACCTATTTAGCTTGTAAGTCTGTACTATGCATATGTGTAACTAAATGATAAGAATTTTTGTGCTAATGCTATATATAGTGTATTCGATATTATTTGAGTTATTTGTTGTATTTAACTCTTATCCTTTTTATTAATTATGTCTTTTCTCTCTTTTAAATGTTCCTGTTGTGAATGATAAATCACTTTGAAATTACCACACCTATTTAGTCTGTAAGTCTGTACTATGTATATGTGTAACTAAATGATAATAATTTTTGTTATAATGCTAAATGTAGTGTATTTGATGTTATTTGAGTTATTTGTTGAATTTAACTATTATCCTTTTTATTAATTATGTCTTCTCTCTCTTTTTAAATGTTCCTGTTGTAAATGATAAATCACTTTTAAATTGCTACACCTATTTAGGAAGTAAGTCTGTACTATATATGTGTAACTAAATGATAATAATTTTTGTGATAATGCTAAATGTAGTGTATTTGATATTATTTGAGTTATTTGTTGTATTTAACTATTATCCTTTTTATTAATTATGTCTTTTCTCTCTTTTTTAAATGTTCCTGTTGTAAATGATAAATCACTTTGAAATTACCACACCTATTTAGCAAGTAAGTCTGTACTATGTATATGTGTAACTAAATGATAATAATTTTTGTTATAATGATAAATGTAGTGTATTTGATATTATTTGGGTTATTTGTTGTATTTAACTATTATTCTTTTTATTAATTATGTCTTTTCTCTCTTTTAAATGTTCCTGTTGTAAATGATAAATCACTTTGAAATTTCCACACCTATTTAGCTTGTAAGTCTGTACTATGTATATGTGTAACTAAATGATAAGAATTTTTGTGATAATGATAAATGTAGTGTATTCGATATTATTTGAGTTATTTGTTGAATTTAACTATTATCCTTTTTATTAATTATGTCTTTTCTCTCTTTTTTAAATGTTCCTGTTATAAATGATAAATCACTTTGAAATTACCACACCTATTTAGTCTGTAAGTCTGTACTATGTATATGTGTACTAAATGATAAGAATTTTTGTGATAATGCTAAATGTAGTGTATTTGATATTATTTGAGTTATTTGTTGAATTTAACTATTATCCTTTTTTATTAATTATGTCTTTTCTCTCTTTTTAAATGTTCCTGTTGTAAATGATAATTCACTTTGAAATTGCCTCACCTATTTAGCTTGTAAGTCTGTACTATGCATATGTGTAACTAAATGATAAGAATTTTTGTGCTAATGCTATATATAGTGTATTCGATATTATTTGAGTTATTTGTTGTATTTAACTCTTATCCTTTTTATTAATTATGTCTTTTCTCTCTTTTAAATGTTCCTGTTGTGAATGATAAATCACTTTGAAATTACCACACCTATTTAGTCTGTAAGTCTGTACTATGTATATGTGTAACTAAATGATAATAATTTTTGTTATAATGCTAAATGTAGTGTATTTGATGTTATTTGAGTTATTTGTTGAATTTAACTATTATCCTTTTTATTAATTATGTCTTCTCTCTCTTTTTAAATGTTCCTGTTGTAAATGATAAATCACTTTTAAATTGCTACACCTATTTAGGAAGTAAGTCTGTACTATATATGTGTAACTAAATGATAATAATTTTTGTGATAATGCTAAATGTAGTGTATTTGATATTATTTGAGTTATTTGTTGTATTTAACTATTATCCTTTTTATTAATTATGTCTTTTCTCTCTTTTTTAAATGTTCCTGTTGTAAATGATAAATCACTTTGAAATTACCACACCTATTTAGCAAGTAAGTCTGTACTATGTATATGTGTAACTAAATGATAATAATTTTTGTTATAATGATAAATGTAGTGTATTTGATATTATTTGGGTTATTTGTTGTATTTAACTATTATTCTTTTTATTAATTATGTCTTTTCTCTCTTTTAAATGTTCCTGTTGTAAATGATAAATCACTTTGAAATTGCCACACCTATTTAGCTTGTAAGTCTGTACTATGTATATGTGTAACTAAATGATAAGAATTTTTGTGATAATGATAAATGTAGTGTATTCGATATTATTTGAGTTATTTGTTCTATTTAACTATTATCCTTTTTATTAATTATGTCTTTTGTCTCTTTTTTAAATGTTCCTGTTGTGAATGATAAATCACTTTGAAATTACCACACCTATTTAGTTTGTAAGTCTGTACTATGTATATGTATAACTAAATAATAATAATTTTTGTTATAATGCTAAATGTAGTGTATTTGATATTATTTGAGTTATTTGTTGAATTTAACTATTATCCTTTTTATTAATTATGTCTTTTCTCTCTTTTTAAATGTTCCTGTTGTAAATGATAAATCACATTGAAATTACCACACCTATTTAGCAAGTAAGTCTGTACTATGTATATGTGTAACTAAATGATAATAATTTTTGTGATAATGCTAAATATAGTGTATTGGATATTATTTGAGTTATTTGTTGTATTTAACTATTATCCTTTATATTAATTATGTCTTTTCTCTCTTTTTAAATGTTTCTGTTGTGAATGATAAATCACTTTGAAATTACCACACCTATTTAGTCTGTAAGTCTGTACTATGTATATGTGTACTAAATGATAATAATTTTTGTGATAATGCTAAATGTAGTGTATTTGATATTATTTGAGTTATTTGTTGAATTTAAATATTATCCGTTTTTATTAATTATGTCTTTTCTCTCTTTTTTAAATGTTCCTGTTGTAAATGATAAATCACTTTGAAATTGCCACACCTATTTAGCAAGTAAGTCTGTACTATGTATATGTGTAACTAAATGATAAGAATTTTTTTGAAAATGCTAAATGTAGTGTATTTGATATTATTTGAGTTATTTGTTGTATTTAACTATTATCCTTTTTATTAATTATGTCTTTTCTCTCTTTTTTAAATGTTCCTGTTGTAAATGATAAATCACTTTGAAATTGCGTCACCAATTTAGCTTGTAAGTCTGTACTATGTATATGTGTAACTACATAATAACAATTTTTGTGATAATGCTAAATGTAGTGTATTTGATATTATTTGAGTTATTTGTTGAATTTAACTATTATCCTTTTTATTAATTATGTCTTTTCTCTCTTTTTTAAATGTTCCTGTTATAAATGATAAATCACTTTGAAATTACCACACCTATTTAGTCTGTAAGTCTGTACTATGTATATGTGTACTAAATGATAAGAATTTTTGTGATAATGCTAAATGTAGTGTATTTGATATTATTTGAGTTATTTGTTGAATTTAACTATTATCCTTTTTTATTAATTATGTCTTTTCTCTCTTTTTAAATGTTCCTGTTGTAAATGATAATTCACTTTGAAATTGCCTCACCTATTTAGCTTGTAAGTCTGTACTATGCATATGTGTAACTAAATGATAAGAATTTTTGTGCTAATGCTATATATAGTGTATTCGATATTATTTGAGTTATTTGTTGTATTTAACTCTTATCCTTTTTATTAATTATTTCTTTTCTCTCTTTTAAATGTTCCTGTTATAAATGATAAATCACTTTGAAATTACCACACCTATTTAGGATGTAAGTCTGTACTATGTATATGTGTAACTAAATGATAATAATTTTTGTCATAATGCTAAATGTAGTGTATTCGATATTATTTGAGTTATTTGTTCTATTTAACTATTATCCTTTTTATTAATTATGTCTTTTCTCTCTTTTAAATGTTCCTGTTGTGAATGATAAATCACTTTGAAATTACCACACCTATTTAGCAAGTAAGTCTGTACTATGTATATGTGTAACTAAATGATAATAATTTTTGTTATAATGATAAATGTAGTGTATTTGATTTTATTTGAGTTATTTGTTGAATTTAACTATTATCCTTTTTATTAATTATGTCTTTTCTCTCTTTTTAAATGTTCCTGTTGTGAATGATAAATCACTTTGAAATTACCACACCTATTTAGTCTGTAAGTCTGTACTATGTATATGTGTACTAAATGATAAGAATTTTTGTGATAATGCTAAATGTAGTGTATTTGTTATTATTTAAGTTATTTGTTGTATTTAACTATTATCTTTTTTGTTAATTATGTCTTTTCTCTTTTTTAAATGTTCCTACTTTAAATGATAAATCACTTTGAATTTGCCACACCTATTTAGCTTGTAAGTCTGTACTATGTATATTTGTAACCTAAATGATAAGAATTTTTGTGATAATGCTAAATGTAGTTTATTTGATATTATTTGAGTTATTTGTTGTATTTAACTATTATCCTTTTTATTAATTATGTCTTTTCTCTCTTTTTAAATGTTCCTGTTGTAAATGATAAATCACATTGAAATTACCACACCTATTTAGCAAGTAAGTCTGTACTATGTATATGTGTAACTAAATGATAATAATTTTTGTGATAATGCTTAATGTAGTGTATTTGATATTATTTGAGTTATTTGTTGTATTTAACTATTATCCTTTATATTAATTATGTCTTTTCTCTCTTTTTAAATGTTCCTGTTATGAATGATAAATCACTTTGAAATTACCACACCTATTTAGTCTGTAAGTCTGTACTATGTATATGTGTAACTAAATGATAATAATTTTTTTGAAAATGCTAAATGTAGTGTATTTGATATTATTTGAGTTATTTGTTGTATTTAACTATTATCCTTTTTATTAATTATGTCTTTTCTCTCTTTTTAAATGTTCCTGTTGTGAATAATAAATCACTTTGAAATTACCACACCTATTTAGCTTGTAAGTCTGTACTATGTGTATGTATACTAAATGATAATAATTTTTGTGATAATGCTAAATGTAGTTTATTTGATATTATTTGAGTTATTTGTTGTATTTAACTATTATTCTTTTTATTAATTATGTCTTTTCTCTCTTTTTTAAATGTTCCTGTTATAAATGATAAATCACTTTGAAATTACCACACCTATTTAGCAAGTAAGTCTGTACTATGTATATGTGTAACTAAATGATAATAATTTTTGGCATATTGCTAAATGTAGTGTATTTGATATTATTTGAGTTATTTGTTGAATTTAACTATTATCCTTTTTATTAATTATGTCTTTTCTCTCTTTAAATGTTCCTGTTGTAAATGATAAATCATTTTAAAATTTCCACACCTATTTAGCAAGTAAGTCTGTACTATGTATATGTGTAACTAATTGATAAGAATTTTTGTGATAATGCTAAATATAGTGTATTTGATATTATTTGAGTTATTTGTTGAATTTAACTATTATCCTTTTTATTAATTATGTCTTTTCTCTCTTTTTTAAATGTTCCTGTTGTAAATGATAAATCACTTTGAAATTGCCACACCTATTTAGCAAGTAAGTCTGTACTATGTATATGTGTAACTAAATGATAAGAATTTTTGTGATAATGCTAAATGTAGTTTATTTGATTTTATTTGAGTTATTTGTTCTATTTAACTCTTATTCCTTTTTATTAATTATGTCTTTTCTCTCTTTTAAATGTTCCTGTTGTAAATGATAAATCATTTTAAAATTTCCACACCTATTTAGCAAGTAAGTCTGTACTATGTATATGTGTAACTAAATGATAAGAATTTTTGTGATAATGCTAAATGTAGTTTATTTGATTTTATTTGAGTTATTTGTTCTATTTAACTCTTATTCCTTTTTATTAATTATGTCTTTTCTCTTTTTTAAATGTTCCTGTTGTAAATGATAAATCATTTTAAAATTTCCACACCTATTTAGGAAGTAAGTCTGTACTATGTATATGTGTAACTAAATGATAAGAATTTTTGTGATAATGTTAAATGTAGTTTATTTGATTTTATTTGAGTTATTTGTTCTATTTAACTCTTATTCCTTTTTATTAATTATGTCTTTTCTCTCTTTTAAATGTTCCTGTTGTAAATGATAAATCATTTTAAAATTTCCACACCTATTTAGCAAGTAAGTCTGTACTATGTATATGTGTAACTAAATGATAAGAATTTTTGTGATAATGCTAAATGTAGTTTATTTGATTTTATTTGAGTTATTTGTTCTATTTAACTCTTATTCCTTTTTATTAATTATGTCTTTTCTCTTTTTTAAATGTTCCTGTTGTAAATGATAAATCATTTTAAAATTTCCACACCTATTTAGGAAGTAAGTCTGTACTATGTATATGTGTAACTAAATGATAAGAATTTTTGTGATAATGCTAAATGTAGTTTATTTGATTTTATTTGAGTTATTTGTTCTATTTAACTCTTATTCCTTTTTATTAATTATGTCTTTTCTCTCTTTTTTAAATGTTCCTGTTGTAAATGATAAATCACTTTGAAATTACCACACCTATTTAGCAAGTAAGTCTGTACTATGTATATGTGTAACTAAATGATAATAATTTTTGTGATAATGCTAAATGTAGTGTATTTGTTATTATTTAAGTTATTTGTTGTATTTAACTATTATCTTTTTTGTTAATTATGTCTTTTCTCTCTTTTAAATGTTCCTATTTTAAATGATAAATCACTTTGAATTTGCCACACCTATTTAGCTTGTAAGTCTGTACTATGTATATTTGTAACTAAATGATAATAATTTTTGTGATAATGCTAATTGTAGTGTATTTGATATTATTTGAGTTATTTGTTGAATTTAACTATTATCCTTTTTTATTAATTATGTCTTTTCTCTCTTTTTTAAATGTTCCTGTTATAAATGATAAATCACTTTGAAATTGCCACACCTATTTAGCTTGTAAGTCTGTACTATGTATATGTGTAACTAAATGATAATAATTTTTGTGATAATGCTAAATGTAGTGTATTTGATATTATTTGAGTTATTTGTTGTATTTAACTATTATCCTTTTTATTAATTATATCTTTTCTCTCTTTTTTAAATGTTCCTGTTGTAAATGATAAATCACTTTGAAATTGCCACACCTATTTAGCGAGTAAGTCTGTACTATGTATATGTGTAACTAAATGATAATAATTTTTGTGATAATGCTAAATGTAGTCTATTTGATATTATTTGAGTTATTTGTTGAATTTAACTATTATCCTTTTTATTAATTATGTCTTTTCTCTCTTTTTTAAATGTTCCTGTTGTAAATGATAAATCATTTTGAAATTGCCACACCTATTTAGCTTGTAAGTCTGTACTATGTATATGTGTAACTAAATGATAATAATTTTTGTGGTAATGCTAAATGTAGTGTATTTGATATTATTTGAGTGATTTGTTGTATTTAACTATTATCCTTTTTATTAATTATGTCTTTTCTCTCTTTTTTAAATGTTCCTGTTATAAATGATAAATCACTTTTAAATTGCCACACCTATTTAGCAAGTAAGTCTGTACTATGTATATGTGTAACTAAATGATAAGAATTTTGTGATAATGCTAAATATAGTGTATTTGATATTATTTGAGTTATTTGTTGAATTTAACTATTATCCTTTTTATTAATTATATCTTTTCTCTCTTTTTTAAATGTTCCTGTTGTAAATGATAAATCACTTTTAAATTGCTACACCTATTTAGATTGTAAGTCTGTAATATTTATATGTTAACTAAATGATGACAATGTGTTGTTGTTAAATATTCAAGTTTTGGACAAACTACTTGTCACTAAACTGCAACCATGGAAATGGTAGCCTAAATGAGAAATATATTAGTACTCTCACATCTCCTTATAGCCTTTAAATGAAGCGATATAATTACTCAATTGAAGTATTGCATGATACAATTATTATTTGTTGTTATTGACTTTTTTTACATAAACATTCTTCTGATGAACCCTTATTCATATTACTGTCCATTGAAAATATGGCAATGGAAGGAAAGAAGAGGTAAATTATCATATAATTTTATTGACTGTATGTACTATAAGCTATAGTGTTATGAATTTAGAAGTAGTGGTGATATTTTTTGTCTTATATATACTTGTACCTTGCTAGAATCTCATTAGTACCTACAACATCCTATATATCTAATTAATACTGATAAAGTAGTTCTTTACTAATACTTTTTGGATAAAACAGGAAGACTACTTTTGCTAGCTCCAGCATCTTAGGTGTTCAATCCATCACTTCAACATCTCTTGAACTTTCCATTATTGACATTTTGATTGATATTTTGCTGTTACCTCATCAGGATAATAGATTACATATTAGTACTAAAATCTTAGTTTTAGCCATCTAAGCTATATACTAAACACAAGGATAGAATGAAAACTGTTCTTTGTTGTTTTTTGCCACATTTCGTACATCCTGTGAAATTAGTAACACCATTTATTTTAGCTTTGCTACCTGTTTTTTTTGCCTACTAACACTTTGTAATTACTCTATGAAAACTTTCACTTTTTAAAAACATTAATTAAATTACTATCTTCAAAACAATGATTTTAATTATAGTCTTGTTACTCTTAAACATCAGTTACTCTAGCCAATATTTAAGTGTTGTTGTCTGCAAGTATTGAAAGTTCTTATCTGTTTTGTGTTTAATAGTCATAATGAGAATAAAAGAAATCTTATTATTATAATGCTGCCAGCTGCCTGACAGTTAATGTATACACAAATACAATAATAATAGTATTATATTTTTAACTCTATCTTACATAAAGTGAAGACTATGTTCCTTATTTTTGGGTTTCGTATATTTTATTTTTAATACATTTAGATGCTTATAAGAGAGCTATGGAAAAAGGAGAAATGAATGTAGCATATGGACGTATCATGCTTCTCGGAACTGCAGGTGTTGGTAAAACTAGCTTAAAGCGATCGTTAATGAAGCTACCTTGGAAACGTGACACTACTAGTACAATTATATCTGAAGTTAGCTGTGTTCGGCCATTTGGACATAAGTGGTACAACATGAGCCTTGAAGATGATGACAAGTTAGTAGAGGTAACTGATGAGGATGAGATAGACGAAATGGCAAAACTACTTGCTTTAGTTTATCAAGATCCTTCTAATACCACATCTGTCCTTAGTAGTGCAGCAGCCTTAGCACTCTACAATGTAGCTAGCTTTCCTAAGATAAATCCTTCAATAGTATCTTCACAAATTAAAGACATAGAGGGCATGAAAGTGGATGAGATTCTTTCAAAAGCCATATCAAAATCTGAGCTAATGTCTCCAGATGCTCTAAAGAATATTAAGCGCCAACCATTTCTGCACATCTGGGATTGTGGTGGTCAGCCTGTTTTTCTTGAAATCCTTCCAGCTTTTCTTACTCCTCGTACCATGTTCCTCCTCATTTTTGATGCCTCAAAGGATTTCAGGGAACGATGGCAGGCTGTACGACATAATGCTGGAGAGAAAATATTTGAGGAGGAGGTGAATGTGAGCACACTTGATCTGATGCTTAATTGGATGGCTAGTATTCATGGTCACCTGATGAGGTATAACAGTGATGGTGGTTGTTGTGAGTACCCTCGTGTGTACTGCATAGGTACTCATGGTGATATCTTGAAGACTGAAGATAAAAGAAAGGAAGTTGTTGAGAAATTTGAATCTTATTATAAAGACAAAGAATATTTTCAGCTCATTGATAACACCTTAATAATTGACAATGCCTCTTCTGGTAAAGGAGAAAATGAAGATCCCAATCTGGGTAAAATACGAAGAACCATTTGTAAGTTCACTTATGACAAGCTTATTGTCAAAACACCAGTTAGCTGGGTTCTCTTTCGCAAAGTGATCCAACTGTTTGATGCAAATATCATTGATATTGATAAAGCTTGTGAAATAGGAGTAGTTTGTACAATTCCACATGATGATGTTCCTAAAGCTCTCCTCTTTTATCATGATCTGGGTGTTGTGCTCTTCTATCCCCACATCAAAGGCCTGAAGAAGAAAGTTATTCTCAAACCTAAATGGTTTGTGGAGACACTTGGAAAACTGTTCACATTAGATGAAGGAGCTGCTGATGGAGCAACAAGACAAATGTGGACATTGCTACGAGAAAAAGGCATTTTAGTACAGCCATTTTATATGTCAATTTGGAGAGAATGTAAAGCATCTGACTTTAGCCCAGAAGCTATTGTTGAACTTTTAGTTACTTTTCGTCTTGCTGCTGAAGTTACTACTAAAAAATTTTTTGATCGACCTGTCAAGAAATATTTTCTACCAGCAATGCTGAAGTCATTCAAAGGAGATCCTTCTGAAGCTCCACCTGGTTATCATCTACGAGCTACTCCTCTTCACATCACCTTTAACACCAAATTTGTACCTCCAGGTTTTTTTACACGCTTTGTTACATCTTTTGCCAGATGGCCATCCTGTAAGCTGAAGTTCAAAGATGGAATATATCGTAATCGTGTCATCTTTAAATATGGACAGAAACCTAGGGACCATATCATTCTCACTGATCTCCACTCTGTTATGCAAATTGATGTGTTACGATATGCTCAAGATAATTCTGCCTTTAGATCTATTAATGCAGTATGCCAGGAGCTATTGGTTGTTTTGAAAGATTGTGGAGATCAAGTTGATCGAGTACTTACACTTAGCAGTGACTTCCTTAGTGAGTCATTTCAATCTGTTTCTATAAGAAGGAAGTTTAAGTATGTATGTAAACAATGTCCTCAAACAAACGATCCTCATTATCTTGTTATCGGAGATGAGCAATCATCTAGTGTACCGATCTGTTGTGGAAAAAGTCCATCATATCGTAAACCCAGTGCTGAAGAAGCAGTTTGGTTCAAAAGAGAGATAATACAAGAACAGGTATGTACACATCATATTTCATAATTTGTAGTATTATATGTAATTAATTATAGAGTGTGAGTTCAGTTGCTACTGGACAAGGTCATGAAGTCTCAACTCAAGGTAGGATTTACATACCATTATAATGAAATTTTGATAAAAATTATTTTAATATCTAGTATACTATTTTACAGGATAAAGTTTAGTGATTTATGACATTAACTTCCATTTGATGTATGCTCTGACTTTACAGATTGATTGTTAACCATATCTTTGCTATACTGCTATTAATTTTTTGATACCATTGGATTCCTCTCATTCTTGTGGGTGTTATAATAATAGCATTCATAAAGTGATTGACGTTTTTAAGTATTCTTTTTGACAACCCTCCATATAAATTGATATGTATAATCACTCATGAGGAATAACTCCATCTGCAAAGTCAAAACCAAGGGATATAGTTATTAGGAAACACATCTATTACTTTGCATATACTGGTAAAAAATTTTTGTAAAATTTTCAAATCAAAACCTTATAACAGGATTTTTCCCACAGTACTAGACAACATAAAATTATAATATCATTTATCATATGTCACATTAACATTTGTTTGTTTTTGCAAATCTAGATTGTTCATTATTAATAATAGTTATATGATGATATACAAAAATCAACTATTCATGTTGCATTTAATGACTTATTTCAATACCTACTCACTTTTCTTACTGTTAAGTTGGTATATGATAGTGAGGTATAAAGACTAAAAGTCAATTAGACCTGATTATTTGAAATCCTTTCAAAAATTAAAGGGATTAAGTGCCGTGTACTTGATATGTACTAACAGGACAATAACTGAGAATATGTATTTATAATTTAGTGATTATTGAGATAGATTTAATGAATCAGACTTGGTTAAGGAAGGGAACAATAAGTCCACAAGTTATAAGTGGTTGATGTCTCCATGTCACTTCTACCAGATACAGGGTTATATGGATAAATGTTTCCTGAATAGTTTCCCAGTTTCCAGCTAAGTAGCATTGTACTTGGTAATATGATGACACACCCACAATTAATGTTAGCTGTCACTCTATCTGATACATGTATCCTATTATCAATAACATAATTATATTTGTTTATTATTTAACAAAAGGGTTAATTTTATTATATCAATATTAACATGTACTTTATTTAATTTCATATTAGGTAATATAGCTGAAGGAGGTATCTATGCATCTGCTTTACCAGATGAACTCTTAGATCAACAACCTCCCATTAAGGAAATAATTACACATGCTAGAACTGCAGAGTGGAGACTGTTGGGTGTCCAACTAGAACTATCTGATGTAGATTTAGCTGGATGTAATGACTGCACCATGATGTATCAGTTATGGATACAAGAGAAAGCTGAAAATGCAACAAGGAGGAATTTGCTAACTGGTTTAAGAGCTATTAAACAGAATGATGTAGCAAGAAAGTACGAAGATCATCTGAAAAGAATGGTTAGTTGATGCTCATTCACTGAAGTCATATATAATTGTTTGGTCCACTCGTATGTATATAATTATGTATATTTTGGTAAAAATGTCTACAATCATCTTATAAATCTGCCAATGAAAGACATTATAAAATACTAAGTTTGTTACACACATTATATCTTGTGATAATTTTTAGTGTTATGTATTTACTCATAGATTGATATGGAAACTGTGGATTCAACTTCTACTAAGCGTAAGTATCTTTTTCCAGTCTCACCTCAAGATAAAATCATGTCAAAGAAACTTAAAATTGATGACTAAGGTATGATAATGTGTCTTATGCTACTTCTACAATTTATTCTCTGTTTATATTTAGAATTAGCTGAAATCTCATCAGTAGTGATAAAAAATAAATCATAACTTGTATCTTTTACAATGTTAACAAGTGCATTATATCATTTAAATGTATATGTAAGCTATTGCCCACAAGCTTTATACTACATTAATTTAATTGTACCATTTTTTAATTTTTTTTATGAGATACCAAAATACTAGGAATTTCAAACTATTTTATAATTATTGGTGCTATAAGACCCAACTATTATAAAATGATTTGCATCTGACAATAAAAATCAATGAATAAAATTAAACTCTAGAATTATGTTAACTGCCAATGTCACAGTAATTAAACTTCACCATAAGTGCTATGATGATAAGTATAACTGATGAAGCTTTAAACTTTCTTTGCCAGAGGGAGAGAGCTAGCTTGTTATTCTTGTTATTGTGCGGAAGAAGCAGTTTGGTTTAAAGGAGAGATAATACAAGAACAACTTTAATTATGTACACATCATATCTCATAATTTGTAGCACTATATGTAATTAATTATAGAGTGTGAGTTCAATTGCTACTGGACAAGGTCAGGAACTTTCAACTCAAGATAGGATCTACATTCCATTATAATAAAGTTTTGATTAAAATTATTTTAATATCTAGTATACTAGCTCACAGGATAAAAGTTTAGTGATTTATGAAATTAAACTATTTGATGTAAACTACTTTACTAATTCATTAATTGTTGATATCATTGGATTCCTCTCATTCTTGTGGTCTTATAATAGCATTCATGAAATGACTGACATTCTCTTTTGACAACCCTCTACATAATTTCATGTGTAAACTCTATCATAAGGAATCACTTCCATCTTCAAAGTCAAACAGAAGGGAGTATAGTATTAGGAAGCAAATGCATTAGCTGATGATATGCTGGTACAGAAAAATTGTCAAATCTCCAAATTAAACCTTATAACAGAATTTTTGCTACTTGTTTAGACAACATGATTATGATTCATTTGTCAGTTGTTGAATTAACATTACCTCATTTTCACTATCTACTAATAGTTTCACAAAAATTCAATTATTCATGTTACTCTACCCACTTTACTTAATTATTCTTAATTATATGACAGTGGGATATAAGTAGTAAAAGTCAAGTATAGTCATTGCATTTCATAAATATACGTCCTCATTTTCACATCCTTTCTAAAATGTGTGAAAGAACATGATATTAAGTATCATGTCCATGATGTATACCTACAGGACAGAAGCATGTATTATGATTTTGGATGGTCTGGTGTTGACTAGGTCAGGAATGTTCTACAGATGGTGGTATGCAATACTACCCACATGTGTACTATGAAATTATTAAGCATGGTAAGGTGATTTTTGTTACCTTACAACATCTAAAACCATAAACCCTAAACCAAGTGTCTCAATGTCTTTAACTTTAGTTTGGTTATCCCTATGTAATGAATTTTTCAGTTATTTGCTTGTGTTAATTATTATTGATTAAATTAGCTTTTACATTAATCATTTAGAAATTAAAGTTTTAAGAATTTTGTTACATTGTAGATAGTCAAGTTGATCAGAGATATAATCATTCATACAATTGTATTGATAGCACATTTCATATGCAGGTTCCAAGAGTACTTCTTTGACTGATTGTGATGCAGCTTGGAAAGTTCTAGTTCAATGTACTGACATTATTGTTGGGTCAACCATTGATCCCATTGGTCTAGCAAGAAAACTGTCTTCAGAACTGGTCATTTCCAAGGATGTTTACAAGAGAGTCAAAGACAAGGCTTGTAAGGATACAGACAAGGAACGTTGTAATTAGTACATGGATATCATTTCAATGTATATATATATATATATCTGTTACTTTTTTATTTTAAATACTTTGTACGAGATAAAAGAATATTAGAAATTTCAAAGCATTTAATAATTATTATTAGTGAGATAAGACTGAAATATAATAAGTGATTTATGGAACATATAAAGTTAAGATGACAAATTAATATAGTATTATAACATATAGTAATAATATTAATTTAATATAACATAATTATAGTATTAATTACATATACTTAGTAAGCACTGATTTGCAATCATATTTTTAACTAATTTCTTAATAATCTGTGGCAAGTGATTCTTGGAAGTCTAGACTTGTAGAAAACAGCAAATAATATGATTTAAAATTGTTGAAGAAAATGTTTGGGCTCTTTATTAATGTATTATCACAATGTTTGATAAGTAAGAACAAGTCAATGAAACAATAACAATAAGAACATAGATCCTATTATTATTATTATTACTACTATTAATACTACTACTGATACTAGTGCTGCTGTGTACCAGATAATTCTAACAAAATAAACTTGTGACTAAAATATTACTTACCACATAAAGTGTCATTGTGTACAGTCAAATATTCAGATACTAGTCCATTTCTTGTCAGTGACAATTTCCAAGTTATAATATAACATGTGCTGGTAACAAAATACAAATAATTAAAATACATTATAATTATCATTAATTTATACGATTATATAAATAAATCAAAAAACAACCTTTACTTTTGGAAAACTTTGCTGCAAGAAAAACAAATTAATTCAATAGAGTATTGAAGTCATTACTAACATCAGAACAATATGTTACTATTATTACATTATGATAATCCATATATGTACTATACATATGTGTGTACCTTAATGTGACATAGAGTCTGTTGCCTTTCAAAGACATGAAGTACATATGTTGAGAAGGTTTGATATAAGTCCATCGAGTCACATGATCTACAAATCCTATCATAAAAAATAACTTGAATATCAAGCAATGATATTTTTATATATGAATAAGTAAAATATAGGAAAATAAGACAAAAGGACAATATAGTATGAATACAATTATTGAAGTTCTTGTGAAGAACATTTGTAGTATATACCATTGAATAAAAGTTTTGAGCTCAGTAGATATTGTTTGGTCAACTTCAACATGAAGGTCAACAATTTTCGTTAGTTCAGGAGTAGCCTCTTTACAATTGAATAAGAAAACATCATTGGTATTATGTAGATTATGTTAACAAATACAAATTCAGTCTATTATTAAAACAATCCAATAACTAATCATACCATTTCTCTACATCAAGTAACCAAAACAATATTAAAATACATGATGATTTACCAGCTCTTCAATTGTAGTGTAAGTAGTTTGGAAGTACAAAGTATAATGACATCATCTATGATCTATAGAGGAACTATACTACACAATATTACTTACATAAGCCATAAATCTGTTGATATGATAATAATATCTATAACACATCCAAGTACCATTGTGTTTCCCTCCATGAAATGTTTCTATTGTTTTAAGAGATGAACCACACAACTAAAATGAGAGGAAATAAAAGATGTTACTTAAAACTTATGCTAACACTACCCAACCATCTGTCCATCCATTCATCTTACTTGATATAGTTCTAACATCATTTGTGATGAAATTAATTGATCAGCTAAACCTGAGAGAAATAATGTAGGTGCTCTAATATGACGTATTTCATGATAACTCAAAAACTGTAAGAGAACAATAAAATTAACATATCTTTCAAAATTATTATTCATTTTATTCTTATAAAAGAATCGAGGTAATGAACTAGCACCTGGTACCACAAGTTGAGCTATATGTGGTATACTAGTAAATGTATTCTCTACTATAAGTGCTAAGACTCTAAGAGAGAAGAAAGAGATGTATGATGTAATTATAATAAGTCATTCATCGATTCATCAATTGGTGTATCTATCCATCCATTAACTACCTATTCATCCATCTATTCATAACATATTCATCACAACATAACAGAGATGCTGCTAGATAACTTGCTACAGGTCCATCCAGTCATCAACCAAATAACAGACACATTGTTGCTTAACCAATTGTTGCTATGGTGACAAACATAGTGTTGTTTATTTGTATGGATTATGTAGTTCATTAGATTTGAGGATTCCATAATAAAATTGGTTTCAAAATTTGCTGATAATATAAGGAAATTAAACAGTGGTTATTAATTAAATATCTGGTTAAACATAATAGACTAGCCTGTACATGACATATAATTATTAATTATTTAATAGTTAACATTAAATTGTATTTGTTTTCTATAACTTTTTATTTGACATGTATATAAATCTAAATTAGGAGGAGTTCAAAACAGAATTGGTGTTTAAGATCATACTGACAAAAATATGGCTGACAGACAGATAGACAACATACTAACAGATAGAATATGTGTCTTATTGTGCTCACTATCAGTTTATTTTTTTAGGATCTTATCATGTATGATTATTATAGTAATAAAGTAAATGAACATTTGCTTTAGTGGCGCCAATTTTAGAGAATTGAGCATGCTCAAACCGCTTTAGTGGAGGCAATTTTTAGTTGTAAAAATACTACATTTTTGCTAGACTGCCTCATTTCTTCAAGACAACTACGCCAGTTGGATGGGTGCTTCTGCAGGGCCGACATCTTTTAAAGAAGAAAAGCATAACTGCTGCTGCTGTCTTCTGTTTGTCGCCTCCAGTCAAGATACCTTAAGTCCTTGCTCACCTCTCATGTAGATAAACACAGTCAAGGCAAGACCGACGACAAAGAAAATGTGCTTTTGTTGCAGCATATAAAAAAGAAAGTAGTCAGGTCAGAGTAAACGTGTGTACATAGAAAGCCTAGCCCTGAGCTTTTCAACTCTCAGAACCCAGATAGTTTTGTCATTTCACATATATATACAGCCTCTTCTAACTACTTTATGACTTTGGAGACCTTTGACGTCTTTTGACAGCCTACCTATATAGTATTTTAGCTAGATCTAGTTCTAGCTCAGTTTAAGTCAGCCTTAGTTGGTCAAAGTGCTAATTTATATACTTAAGAATCTTGTGTATTTAGAAGACTGTCATTGTTTAAATACTTGCCTAAAAAGGACTGAAATGCCACAGCTGACTATAAGCCTGGAGCTGAGTAGTTGTATTTCATGGTGAGAACAATATTGGAAGCCTGATATATACCTAGACACTTGTATAGAATATGCAGCTGCTAGGTGGCTCACTAGCACCATCTGTCACTCTTCTCAACAGTTGTAAGCAGTTCTCCTTGAATGTCTGTATTAGAGAGGCTTTTATAATGCTCAACTACTTAATATATTTATGTACAGCTGCTTAAAACTAATGCTGACTATTTGAACAGTTCTGACATAGCAGGCTAGCTTTCCTCTTGGTTGTAGTTCTTAACCAATCTAGCTAATGAGGAATCGTCTTGTCAACTATAATGACTAGTAGAGCCTCCCTGTTGATTATGTGAACTCTGTGGGTCCAAGAGTCTAATTTTAGAACATACTCACAACCCTCTTGTAATGTTCTTGTTGTAATATACAATAGTATAATTCTACAGTGTTGTAATAAGTCATGTACTGTTGTTTATGCTACCTTTGATAATAATTTTAAATTATATTACCCTACATCTTATTATTCACACCACATAATGTATCATGATTTTATTACCCATACTACATAATGTCTTATTATACAGCAGAGACTTGTGACATACATATATGATACATTTAACCCTCTCACATGTTCTCATCACATAATGTTCTATATATGTTATAACATTGTCCTCCAACAGTATCTTGTTACACATACCACAAAATGTCCTATTATACATAAATCTAATACATACAAACATCTCAATACCCAACATCATAATACAATACAATCTAGTCCTGTGACATGTACATATACCAACCATATAATGTCTTGTATTGCAATTCATACAACCTAGCCCTGTGACATGTACATATAAAGCTCTCATACCCAATAACATAAACTATCTCCTATGTAATCTCTCTTAATTATTTGGTGTATGTATTTTTTGCATAAATTCTATGATCTAACAAACTTTTTGTAACCTCATAAACTAAAATCATATACTTTTGTAAATCTTTTCACATTAAATCTACTAATGTCTACAATTCACTGGTACCTTTGTTGAAGTCTTGTTATTCATTTGTCACATTAGATTCTCATTACTTTGTTTTATATTATAAAATTGTAATTTTATGATTCCTAATAACAGTTCTAGTGTGTATTCCAGTTAGAATACTGGTGCTATAATAATATTTTTATCTAGTTATCCTTTCTTTACCTGTTGTGTTAACATCTCCTAAAACTGTTGTGAGAAGTGTTCTTTATTAGTGTTTGATCTAGTAATGCCTTCTGTGTTTCTGTCTATTATTATCATGATCTCTTTTAGTGTGTTGTTGTTCTTATGTGTGTAACAATGTTATTCTCATTGAATTTTGTTTAATTCAAGATTATTACTCCTGTGTTCTATCTTGTGTTATGATCTATTGTCACTATTGTACATTATCGGACTTATTGTTTAATGATAACACCTGTGTTTGATCTCTCCATACCATCTACGATGACTTGTTACAACTCTTGTAATTGGTAATGGTTCTGTATTTTGCTACAATAACTTTTACAACTGTGGTCAGTATTAGCTCTTGTACATATTATCATACAACTCAATCTCCTATAACACTGTTAACACTTTGTTATATTGTTTTCAACTTCTGTTATATCATACATTGTTGTATTATTGTATATCAATTAGTTTGTAGTTGCTCTATTGTTATCTTATATTTCTCATTGTCTTATTGTGTATGACCCACAGTGTTCATGTACTGTAATATCTACATTCTCTTGTTGTCTTTGTCTTGCTTTACTAGTTGCATATTCCCTACATCTTTTATTTAATACTGGTACTACAGCATTATGTCAAAGATGCTTTATCTACTAGTAAGATATGTTTGTTACCTTTGTACTATTTATTTTCCATCCATCATTGTTCTAATTTGGCTTTAGGATTATCATAGTTCTTTGGCCTTTTTCAAACATCCTAATGTTACAGATTTCTATGATTACACCAATTAAAAGCTGGTATCTTGGTTTAACAAGTATCTAATTTATCCTTGTTTTGAGAATTACCTGGCATCTGAGGTTCCACCTAGCATCAATGATCTTTTGTTACTTTTCTCTTGCTTATTTCTGACATTTAGCATTCTACTCTGGCATCAACGATTTTCTTGACTTTTTACATCCATCCAGGATATTTCTGGCATCTGGATTTTTTTGACATCTAAATTTTTCTTGCTTATCTCTGGCATCTTGAATTTTACCTTTTTTGGCGTCTAGGATTCACTGGCATCTAGGACTTCTCATGACTTCTACTGGCCTGTAGGATTTGAAATTTGGCAGGTGTCTGTGGTTTTTCTAGAATTGGAGGGTTTTACAGGACATCTGAAGGTTTTCTTTGTATCTGGCTCTTCCCTTTTTCTCTAATAACTGACACAAACTGTTGTACACTAGAATTGTTAAGTAATTTTAGTATACAGCAGACTCTTAACAATAATTATTTCACTGTTATAATAACTATTTTTCATTTTATAGTAGGACTGTTGTTTACTAGTCTACTGGAGATGATGATCAACTGATTGAGATCTGTTATAAACTCAACAATTTAAATGATACCTTTTTTTAGGACTACTTCAACTGTTTGCTGATTTACTGGAGATCAGTGTTCTGCTGCTAGTAAGTTAATTAATAGAATTTTTTAGTATTTATTCTCTTATTATAGTAACTTATTCTACACCAACTTGAGATGATCTAGATCTTGTTTCTATTTATTACTAATTTCCTAACATAACTACTTATTGTTCTGTAGTATAATGATATAATGTTCTAATGATTGTGAGAATATATAACTCATATATATTAACTATAATTTTAGAACAAAATCTCTGTTACATTTAGTAGGTCTATTAATAACCAATAATAGATGATCTGATGACATTTGTTAATACGCCTGCTGTTACATAAGTTGACTTGTTAAATAGTACAATTATTACTGAATGAACTCTAATAGGATTGACAGATTAAAGGTCATAATAGGTTCTCTAGACTGTAAGTTTGATCTATTAGTTATTTGATGATCTTATACTAAACTATTTCATTTAATTCTATGGCAAGATATTGATGACAGGACAGGGAGTAATTGGAATTTTATAGTGAGAGATTGATAACTGGACTAAGATGATCTACTGCAGTTCTCTAATCATTACTCTATGTAAGAGTGATCTTTATATACTTTTTTTAGTTCCATTTAATCATTTTATTCTGTAGTTGATGTTCTAGTTGAATATCATTATAACTGCTGATAATGAGGTTGTATACTAATACATTTACTATACTATATATACTACTAATTATTTTTGTCTCTTTAGTAGATTTATCTACAACTAACACTGGACATTAATAACTGGTTTTGTCTTGAGGATCTGGAGAATTATTAGACATTGATTACTGTTTGTGGCTCAGCTTGGATCTTGAGGTTGATGGGGTATCTTGAATGTGGTCAAGCATCACTTTATAGGTTGTTCATATGGATATCATAATTTAATTGTAGGTACTTCACTAGTCTCAGGCATCAATAGGTGGATTTGGATATGGAACAACACAAGTCATCTTATATTGTATGCTTCTCCTTGTCTTGTGTTACCTCAAATTTTGTTTATCTTTTGTGTAGGTATATATAGCAATGCCCTGTATAGCCTCTTATGTGATCTATCATCTTGGTATTAAACATGATGTTAGACCCTCCCATATATATTTCATTAACCCCTTTGTTACCCTTCAAACCCTGTGCATGTGTTGTAATAATTCAGAAATACTCTTGTTTGTGTCTGTGTTGAAAAGTTTTATATCTGTGGTGTTATACAATCTGAACTATTAACCTCTTTATTCATTATTGCTCCCCCTAATGTCAGACCCTCCCATGTTTAATTAACCTTCAAACCCTTTGTGTCTGGAATGTTCTATACTGTTCATTATGTAATCTTGAATTATTAATCCCTTTTTTCATTATTTTTCCCCTTGTATGTGTTTATAATCTTGACTTATTATCCTCTATCTTCCAGAAATATTAACCCTTTGTGTTGGTTATATAAACTTCAAACCTCCCCTTGTGTCTTTCATTTAATCCTAAATTGTCAACTCCCTATATGTGGTATAACGTGATCCAGGATTGTTAGTGTCTGTCTGTTGTATATCCTACTCTGTATCTGTTGTATAAAACCAACTTTATTGTTAACCCTCTTGTCTTTATCACACTATCCTAAATTATGAACCGCCCCTATGTGTGGTATAACTTGGATCTGACTTGTTAACCCTCTGTGTCTGTCATATTTTCCTGACTTATCTTCTGTGTAAGGTATAAATTGTTTATTTCTTTGTGTCTGTAATTAATCTTGAATTGTTAACCCTCAGTGACCATATAATGCTGTCATTTAAAACCTCTGTATCTGTTGCATAAGTCTGTATTGTGTATGTTAACCCTTGTGTCAAATAGTAAACGCCTTGTGTGATATAAATTGATTCTGAATTGTTAACCCTCTCTCTGTTACATAATCCTGCAATATTAATTCTTGTGTCTTACTGGCATCTCTTGTTTTTTACTAACATCATTATCCTGGCATCTAAGATTTGGCTTACTTGGTTTACTTTTAGCTACAGGATTTCTTGTTTCTCACTGGAATAGAAATTATTTATTGTTTTTCATTGACATGAATGATTTTAGGCAATGACTTATTTGTCCAGAACACATCTATACTTTTATGTATTATGATACTGATCTCAACCTCCTAAACATTAACTTACTGATCTCCACCTCCTAAATATCAACTTGACACAACATTCCTGTCACCACTGCCATTATTTGATTGGCAATTCTTGTTTCCACTGGTATCTAGGAACATTACTGGTATCTCAGAATTTTCATGGATTTTCTTGTTTCCTACTGGCAGCTAGGAGTTTCATTTTTATACTGGTATCTAACATTTTCCTTTTTTACATCTACAGACATCAGGATCTAGATCTTACTGATACTTACAATTTTACTTGGTTTCTTTACAGGCATCTATGAAATTTTTTACAGGCATAAGGATTTTACTTGGTTCAGACATCTTCCGGTTTTTAAAGGAGAATGCCAGCTCTCTTGTAAAACCTTCAATGCTAGAACAACTATAGACACCTGCTTTAAGCCAAACTAAATCAGAGATATTTTAGGAAAAAAAAAGAAATTTCAAGCACCCAAAATGCTTGAAAAAAGCAAGAAAATCATATTGCTCTGTTTTGACTATTTTTCATTTTATAGTAGGACTGTTATTTACTAGTCTACTGGAGATGTTTGTAAACAATTTAAATGATACCTGTTTTGGGCTACTTGGATTAGAACTGTTTGCTGATCTATTGGAGATCAGTGTTCTGCTGCTAATAAGTTAATAGAAAGACATGGTAAATAAATGTTTTTACTATTTTTCTCTTTAAAAAATATTATAGTAACTGATTTTACACCAACTGAGATAATCTAGATCTAGTGTAATCCTATGATATACTATATGTAGGTTATATTGTTTATTACTAGTTTACTAACTTCTTATTGTTCTGTAGTATAATGATATAATGTTCAAATCGTTGCGAGTTGTATATTAACTATAATTTTAGAACAAAACAAATTCTGTTACATTTAGTAGTCTATTTATAACAACTACTAGAGATGATCTAATGACATTTGTTGTTAATATACCTACTGTAAGTTATTTTACAATTGTTTACTGAACGAACTGTATAATTTTATAATAGAATGTACAGTTTAATGGTCACACTATAATGTTAGAACAAAACAAATTCTGTTTAGTAGGTCTATTATAGCTACTGATCTGATGATATTTGTTAAAATACCTATTGTAAGATGACTTATTAATTAGAATAATTGTCTACTGAACTATTTTATTCTATAATAGGATTGACAAGTTAATAGTCACTGGTTGAGATGAGATGATTTCCATTGACTGATTACTATTGTAAGATATATGTTATTATAATGTTTTCTGATAACTTAGATTGTAAGTTTGATCTATTATTAATTTGAGACTTACAATCTTGTGCTAAACTATTAGGACTACTTAGAATAGGATTGTTACTGATCTATTGGAGATTGGTGTTCTGCTGCTAGTAAGTTTATAGAATTTTGTACTATTTTTCACTTGCATGCACAAACTTGTGATGATCTAGATCTAGTATAGTCCTATGATATACTATATGTAAGTTATATTTATTATTTATTACTAATTTACTAACTATTTATTGTTTTGTAGTATAATGATATAATGTTCTAATGGTTGTGAGTTATATATTAACTATAATTATAGAACTAAACAAATTCTGTTACATTTAGTAGTTCTATTTATAACTAATAAGAGATGACCTGATGACATTTGTTAATACACCTACTGTAAGTTAATTTATTAAATACTATAATTGTTTACTGAATGGACTTTTATAATAGGACTGACAGGATAATGATCACAGTTAGTCCTGGTAGTGATGATCTGATCTCCATTGACTGATTACTATTGTAAGTTATATGTTATAATAATATGACAGTTCTGAACTAAACTTGTGTTTTAATTTTTATATGGACTTTGATATACTATATAGATATACATAATGTTAAATGTTCTCTAATAACTAGGCTGTAAGTTTGATCTATCATTAATTTGAAACTTACAATGTTGTGCTAAACTATTTTCTTTAATTTTATAGGGAGACATGGACTGGAAATGATCTAGTGAGGCTCTCTAATCACTACTCAATGTAAGATTGATCTTTTATACATCTTACTTCATTTTTATTCTGTAGTTGATGCTTTAGTTGAGTGCTGGGAAGATGAGATGGCTGTATTGTAATACTTATACTGTGCTATAAGTACAATACTACTGACCCTTTATCGCTCTAGTAGACTTATGATCTAGATCTCCATTAAGTGATGGCTTTTGTAAGTTATATCTGTAATAATAATATAACAGTCCTAATAATAAAACAGTCCTAATAATATAGACAGTCCTAATAATATAACAATCCTAATAATATAGACAGTCCTAATAATATACCAATCATAATAATATGGACAGTCCTAATAATATGACAGTCCTAATAATATAACAATCCTAATAATATAGACAGTCCTAATAATATGACAGTCCTAATAATATTGACAGTCCTAATAACATATGTCCTGGACAGTCCTGTACTAAACATGTGTTTTCATTTTTTAGGAAATTTGATCTATTGTATAGGTGTACAAAATCTTTTCTGATAGTTTAGACTGTAAGTCTGATCTATTATTAATTTGACAATCATGTACTATTTCCTTTAATTTCATAGTAAGATATTGATAACTGGACTGGAGATGATCTTGTGCAGTTCTCTGATCACTACTCTATGTAAGATTGATCTTTTATATGCCCTCTTTTATTACAATTAATCATTTTATTCTGTGGTTGATGTTCTAGTTGAGTATCATTATAACTGCTGATAATGAGGTTGTATACTAATACATTTACTATACTATATATACTACTAATTATTTTTGTCTCTTTAGTAGATTTATCTACAACTAACACTGGACGTTAATAATTAGTTTTGTCTTGAGTATCTGGAGAATTATTAGACATTGATTACTGGTTGTGGCTCTGCTTGGATCTTGAGGTTGATGAGGTATCTTGAATGTGGTCAAGCATCACTTTATAGGTTGTTCATATTGGTATCATAATTTAATTGTAGGTACTTCACTAGTCTCAGGCATCAATAGGTGGATTTGGATATGGAACAACAGGTTATACACATATTGTCTTGTCATCAATTTCTAATATCATTATACCTCTGGTCTTGTCTTGTTCATCTTTGTCTTTTGTGTTGGCATATATAAATATCAGATAACAGTGATTGATCATCTTGATATTAAACCTGATGTTATTACGTCCATACATATTTAATTAATCTCTTTTTCATCCTTCAAACCCTTTGTGTGTGTCATAATAATTCAGAAATACTCTCTTGTGTCTGCCTGGGATGTTTTATATCTGTGTTGTTATATAATCTTAAAATATTAATCCCTTTTTTGATTATTGTTCTTCTGATATCAGACCCTCTATGTACATTTATGTAACCCTTTGTCACTTGTGTCTGTCTGGAATATTGATTTATTAACACCTTTTTTCATTATTGTTTCCCTTGTGTGGGTTTATAATCCTGATTTGTTAATCCTCTGTTGTATATTCCAGAAATATTAACCCTTTGTGTCTGTCATATAAATTTTCTATTGTTAACCTCCCTTGTGTCTTTAATTTAATCCTAAATTGTCAACTCCCTATGTGTGATATAACTAGATCCTGACTTGTTAACTGTCTGTCTGTTG
This sequence comes from Xestospongia bergquistia, assembly GCA_963965975.1. NCBI lineage: Eukaryota > Metazoa > Porifera > Demospongiae > Haplosclerida > Petrosiidae > Xestospongia > Xestospongia bergquistia. The sequence continues at coordinate 4,389,116 of OZ014420.1, read as the reverse complement.
TATTAACTATCTGTTGTATAAAAATACCTTTATTGTTAACCCCCTTGTGTGTTATCACATGATCCCAAATTGTCAAACCCCCTATGTGTGGTATAACTTGATCCTGACTTGTTAATCCTCTGTGTCTGTCATATATTCCTGACTATTCAATGATCATATAATGCTGTCATTTAAAACCTCTGTATCTGTCATATAAGCCTGTATTCTGAATATTAACCCTTGTGTCAAATAGTAAACCCCTTGTGTGATATAAATTGATTCTAAACTGTTAACCCTCTCTCTGTAACCCTTGTGTCAAATAGTAAACCCCTTGTGTGATATTGTGGCATCTAAGATTTGGCTTACTTGGTTTACTTTTAGCTACAGGATTTCTTGTTTCTCACTGGAATCTAAATTATTTCTTGTTTTTTCATTGACATGAATGATTTTAGGCAATGACTTATTTGTCCAGAACACATCTATACTTTATGTATTATGATACTGATCTCAACCTCCTAAACATTAACTCACTGATCTCCATCTCCTAAATATCAACTTGACACAACATTCCTGCCACATCATTCGATTGGCAATTCTTGTTTCCACTGGCATCTAGGAACATTACTGGTATCTCAAGATTTTTTATGGATTTTCTTGTTTTCTACTGGCAGCTAGGAGTTTCATTTTTGTACTGGTATCTAACATTTTCCTTTTTTTTACCTCTGAGACATAGATCTTACTGACACTAACAATTTTACTTGGTTTTGAGATTTTTACAGGCATTGAGGATTTTACTTGATTCAGACATTTTCTGGTTTTTAAAGGAGAATGCCAGCTGTCTTGTAAAACCATCACTACTAGAACAACTACAGACACCTGCTATAACCCAAACCAAATCATTAGAGGTTTTAGAAAAAAATATCTCAATGAAAAAGTAAATTCTAAGATGCTTGAAAAAAGCAAGAAAATTGGTATTTCACTGTTTGTCTATTTTTCATTTTATAGTAGGACTGTTATTTACTAGTCTACTGGAGATGTTTGTAAACAATTTAAATGATACATGTTTTGGGCTACTTGGATTAGAACTGTTTGCTGAGCTATTGGAGATCAGTGTTCTACTGCTAGTAAGTTAATAGAAAGACATGATAAATAAATGTTTTTACTATTTTTCTCTTTAAAAAAAATATTATAGTAACTTATTCTGCACAAACTTGAGATGATCTAGATCTAGTATAGTCCTATGATATACTATATGTAAGTCATATTTATTATTTATTGCTAATTTACTAACTATTTATTGTTTTGTAGTATAATGATATAATGTTCTAATAGTTGTGAGTTATATATTAACAATAATTATTGAACAAAACAAATTCTGTTACATTTAGTAGGTCTATTTATAACTAATAAGAGAAGATCTGATGACATTTGTTGTTAATATACCTACTGTAAGTTAATTTATTAAATAGTACAATTGTTTACTGAATGGACTTTCTATTTTATGATAGGATGTACATGTTAATGTCACACAGGTTGTGATGAGATGATCTCCATTAACTGATGACTACTGTAAGTTATATCTGTTATAATAATATGGACAGTTCTGTACTAAACATATTATTACTTTTAGATGGGCTTTGATCTAGTATATTGGTGTACATAATATTGAAGTTCACTGATAGCTTAGACTGTAAGTTTGATCTATTATTAATTTAACAATCTTGTACTAAACTATTTCCTTTAATTTTATAGTGAGACACATTGATGATTGGACTAGATGCTGATCTATTACAGCTCTCAAATTCTAATTATATAAGGAGACATTGATAACTGGAGTGAGATGATCTAGTGCAATTCTCTAATCATTACTCTATGTATGATTGATCTTTTATATACTTGTTTTAATTCTAATAGATCATTTTTATTCTTTAGTTGATGTTCTAGTTGAGTATCCATTATAACTGTTTACTAGAGATGATGATCAACTGGTTGAGAGCTGTTTAGCTGTTCATTATTAGTATGAGATTGTTTAGTACTAAAGATGACATCAATAATATCCTGATAGCATGCATTAGTGATCATAAAATCATAAATAGTATTCAGAAGACTGCAAAGAGAACTATTATTTTTGATTAATACAGTACTGACCATTTGTTACTATGAAATTGACTTAGATGTATTAACTTCCATTGAATGATAACTGTTTGTCCAGAATTACACACATTATTAAACCAGAATGACACACACCATTAGAATGACTTAATAAAGCAATGTCTCTTCTCTTAATGATATTTTTGTCTTTTCAATCAAATCATCTGTTTCATCTTCTAAGAAAGACATCAGTGCTATCTTCAGATTATCTTTATCCCAATAAATACCTCTTTGCACTTTATTTGAACTGCTCTAACAAGATAATCTCTAGATCTGATACACTCTTTGTCAAATCGTTATCTGTCAATGGAATTGCTTTAATGTTATACTATATGCTACTATTGATAAGAAGTAACAAAGGAGAGGAGACATGCAGATCTTATTTCATTATCTATGATTTCTGTCTTATCTTACTTAATACAAACTCATAACCTTCCCTCATATAGATCTTGTTTGAGTCAGAATTTTAAATAATTCACTATATCTCCCCAACACTATCATAGCTCTCAGACATCTATGTCTACATTCAATTTTCTTCACATTTAGGAAATTCCCATGTACTAGTATGGACATTATAATTATATGGAATATTTAAATATAACCTAAAGCACCTGGAGTAGTTTTGGATCTATGTTATACTAGCCCTCCTTGATTCTCTCCCACCATTTTTCTGTGCAAAAGACTTTCTCAGAAATAGTTGAGCTATTGGATCACTAACTTTAACATCTATACATATAACAATAGGTAATATAACTAGTGACCACTACATATGATGAGTATGGTCTATTAAGACAAACCTTTTGTTGATGTTGTGTTTCAATATAAGGATTATTATAACAGCAATAGTAGGAGAAAGAGAGACAATTATAAAACAAGTGATTAGGTGATCTACTTGAGTACTTGATTCAATGTTATTGTTAATATCTGACAAAAGTTATATTCTGTACATATCCCTTTCCTACAATAAGTGATCATATACTGCAGTATATGTATAGTACAACAACCTTGTAGTACTACTGACACACAAGTAGAGTACCTGTATGGAGACTCTTGTAGTACATTATCTTATTGAACTCCACATAAATATGTGCTGTTATATATATATATATATATATATATTTCTCTATGTGTATTAAGAGAACAACTGAACTTAGAAGTTAGCAATTATTTGCTATAACTTTATATACATAAACATAACATATAGTGATGTCATTTATGTCCTTTAGAATACTGAACTTTTAGGTTTGTTGGTTCTTGCCTACAATGCTGTGTTGCATACACCTGCTATGGATTTGATTAACGCATGTGTCTGTGCAAGTTTTAATCCAGTCCAAATCCACTTTGAGTTCTGGTAGCTTGGCATCTTCTATACAAGTGTGCTATTCTTTTTGTGCAGAATTAATTTCAATTCAGAGATGTAGTATGAGATGGAGGAACTAATAAAAGACAGTTGTGAAATGGAGAGAGAGTACTACTAATAGTGGATTGTAAAATAAAGAACATGGCATTACATGTTTTGTCAATGTCATTAGCAAACTTTATGGTAACTCCAAGACTGTCTTCTCTTTTACAAAGTCATGGCATTGATTATCAAGCTCATTTACAAACTACTATCTTAATTATAGTTATAACAAACATAACAAATTTTTTCTCTATTATTAACTCAGATAGCTTTTAGAAAGTCATGGCATGGTTGTCAAACAACTATACTAATTAGAGTGACAATAGATTTAAATAACACACTATTATCTGTTATATAAGAAAGCTTTTTATTGAGAGCAGAAGTAAGCCATCTATATTTCTTTAACAGCAGCTAATTTGGAAGTGTATTTATAAGACAAGTGGTAATTAGTTTAGATATTGTAGTAGTACACGTATGTATCATTTATAGAATTAATAATAGACAACATTTAAGATAAAGATACACATGAATTACTAACTGAGATCTTGTATGAACATATGAGATAAATCAAATCCTGTCTCTATTAAATACACTGCATCACTTATGCCCAGACAAAAAATGATTGGCTTGAAATTGATAGGATGATGAGTTAATTCTAAAAAATATACAAGGTTAGCAAAGTTTAACCCTTTGACAGGTAAAGATAACAACTTTAGAAACTGTTATTAATAAACATGGTTTTATAATGAATTAATAAATCACTCACTACCTGTCGATTAATAATATGTAGTAGTCCAAGTAAGTTTATTATATTATGATTACGTGGAACATGATAAGTATTACTTTTACCTTATGACCATGTACCAATAATCATTGTCAGATCTTTTGCAATGAGCTCTGCATTGTTTATTATTTATTCTTATGATGCAGACTATCTGTCACAATTTGTTAGGAGACAGTGAGTGTATTGGTGGACACTGTAAGGTGCGCAATGAACATAAAAAAGAGGAAAGTCATGTGTTGTAATACCCGTATAACTGATGATCCTGACAAGGAATGTCAGTTACTACAATCGTTTACATCTAAAGTTGAAAAGGTGACTAGCTAATATGATTTGCATCATTAATGTTGCATTGTGACAAGTAATGATAAATTTAATATGTAATATCAGGAGTGGATGAGCATCCAACTGCCATTATATTTGTATTCTAATCATTGTCGAAACATATGGAAGCCAAAGGTGGCCATCCATTTCTACTTCGTAATTTACAATTATTCTTCGTAATTTCATATTCTACTTTTTCCAAAAATACTCCAATTCCAATTCCATTTTCTATCTTTCAATGGAATACTTAACAACTAAAATCCTATACTACCACCCTAACTGGAAACATGTCGCTTTGCTCCATTCTAAGAGACAGCTTGCAGTGCTCATTCTTCTCTTTATTGAGCTCAATTTAATTGAAGCGAGCACCGAGAGTCGTCTCTTAGAATGGAGTGAAGGGACACGTTTCCAGTTAGGGTGGGGATATAGGATTTTAGTTGTTAAATATTCCATCGAAAGATAGAAAATAGAATTCTAATTGGAAAACTTCAAAGTAGAATATGAAATTACGAAGTAGAAATGGATGGCCACCTTCAGCTTCTGTTGAAACACAGTCAGGGATTATTCTAAATAAGTAAAATACACTTAAATAGCATAAGTAATTTAATTACTTGACGAAGCAATGAACATTATTACAATCAGCAATGGCAAGTAAAACGAAACAACTAAGAAAGAAAAAGCTAATGTACATCGAGAAACGTAAGAATTGGACTTTGAGGTTGTGGAGGCTTATTGTCATTAAAAAGGTGGAAACAGTTGAACAGCATATATGTCATTATTCAACAAGACGAGTTCTCTGCCACTGATTGAAGACTAATCTTGGGCTAGGGAAGTCGCTGGAGTTTTTACAGAGAATTTTTAATTGTTTGTCATAATTTGATTTATTTACTTATAGTGATCATCTGTATTATTAAAACCTCTATTTGCTATTAAGGTTAATATTATCTAATATTATAACATTATTAATAGAGTGAAGAGTTACTACTTCTTTTGGTTGTATGGTTTATGTTTCAAATCATGTTTTCGTATAAAGAGTGGTTGATGTCTATAGTTTCCATGGTGACACCTCAGCTTGCCATGAACACTTCCTCTAGTTATTACTCCACCTCTGGGAGTAGCATAGTTCAGTTATGATAATTAGCCTGAGGTGGCGTGCTTGACCTCACTAAAGAAAATCTCAACTAAACTACTACCATTGAGACATACTGGATATATTGTGTACCAAAGGTAAGCAGAAGTGATATCAGCAGATAATTTCTTAAAGCCATAATATATATATGCCTGAGTAAGTCCCAGGTTTGCCACGACAAAAATTCCTTTTCTGGTGTAGTTGTACATTGTTATGAAGGATATTCCCACTTCGTCTAATCCCATTTGTCTAAAATACACAATTCAGTGCCAACTGGTCTAAAGTTGTAAATTTATAATAATAGTAAGTTATTTTGTCTTTTGTCTTTGATTAAATGTTTGTATGTCCAAACATTCCTTGAACATACTCTTCAAGAGTAATTGTATTTTCTGAAAATCATTGTTTAAGTTCTTGTATTCTTTTATCTTTGTCTGTAGACTTCTTTCCTCTTCTAGGAGGAATTGCTCCTGATGCCAATTGGCTAATGGCGATTTCTGTCACACCCTGTTCTCTCTTAAAAATTTCAACAATTTCATAAACATTGGAATGAGCCTTGCCTACAACCTTTTTTAACTTGCTGTGCCATCCCTCAAAAGTAATTGTATGTTCTGACAACCTTTTTTCACTTGCTGTGCCATCCCTCATTGTGGTTTTTTGTTCTAGCAGATTTTGTCTCAAAGACATTCCACAAAGATGGTGGATAGCTTCCCACAAGCCAGGTACTCTTAAAGTAGCTAATAAAGTCATCAAGTCTTATTATATTCTGTAGAGCTTCAGCCTTCAGAGCTTGCCATGTTAAATGTACGTACTGCCATAGAACAAATGAGCATACTCCAACAGTAATCCTGAAATGTCCCATCTGTTCAGCCATTCATGGGTCTATTGACAAAGTCAGCCACTGTTTTCAAGTAGCAGAGACTTCCTTGTCTTCACAAGGTCGCTTGGCCATCTCTTAAATATATCTATTTAAAGCACACCTAACTTAGAGGTTACAGCCCAGAAGGTATTAAAATGTAAAACACTTAGCAGTTATGTCCATATATGGACATGTGTTCTAAGCCTTGATTTGACAACAGTTGGTTAAGGGAGTTAAATGCTCATCCATAATATGTAAGAACATTCTGTCATCCTTGGATTTATAAAGTGTTAATGATTTATCAAAGTGGTATAAATCATTCATGTACCAGTATATATTTCAAGGTTGTTATTTTTAACAGGTTCTATACTTCACTCAAAACCAGGTGTATATTTAATTATCTTCTTAATCTATTAGCTGGCATTGAACGTAAGGGATATGAAATAGGATTAGCTTTGAGAGTACCTAAAACAATGCTTGAAGGCCTACTACAGTAGAAACATCTACCAAACAAAGTTACACTACTTAATGTATTAAACTGTTGGATTATACAGTGCACTACAGCAGTAACATGGAACAGTATCCTTACTGCTGTAAAGATTTTCAAAGAGATTCGAATCGCCCAAACGATTGAAGCAAATGTTTTACAAGATAACTATAACATATTAAGTTGACATATTAATGCACCAGCTAAAGAGACACCATAATATAGAAGAGTATTATTAGAGGATACATCTACATTTACAATACATATCATGCCAGAAGCACAGCTGTCATGGTTTATCTCTCTATATCATGATACTTTTACTACAACTTCTACTTCTTTATTTACTTATTTTCTAATGAGATCTCCTTATTTGTTACTTTCTATCTCTGCTTAGCAACTGCCATAATTAATGTAAGTCATTATGAGATGATGTATTGTCATTATCGGTTTGTCATAGACCACAAAGGTGAACATCAGAAGACAGAGGTCCTAATCACTGTATGTTGTTCATCCAAAAATGCAGAGCTCATTGCAAAAGATCTGACAATGATTATTGGTACATGGTCATAGGGTAAAAGTAATACTTATCATGTTCCACATAATCATAATATAATAAACTGACTTGGACTACTACATATTATTAATCGACAGGTAGTGAGTGATTTATTAATTCATTATAAAACCATGTTTATTGGACTACCTACAATAATGAAGTGTATATAACACAGTATGCTACCATAATAACAATTGACCTCAACCACACCCTTTTATTTATGCTCCTCCCACTTCCTGAGGTGATGAATCATATATAAAGAAGAGCTTTTTGTAAAGACTTTGTGATGGAGGAAAAGTCAAGCACATAAAATCTTTTCTGTTCAGATGAATCCTTTGCAGCTGTTAGTAAACTATGACATTGTGAAGTTATGTAATCCATTAGGATCAAGTACAATAAAGTACAAATTTGGTATATACATGCATTAATTTTTTTCTGTTCAGTGTACATGTGTAGATGAATCTGTTCTTTGATATAGGTACATTTTAATTTGATACATATTTAGGGTTAAACAAAATAGTTTAGGATACTTTCACTTCAATCTTGTAAATTTACATCCAACATATCAATCAAATGTCAGGAACATACAGCTGCTGGCAATATGCAACCATGATTATATGAACATAAATGCAAAAATGGTGCAAATGTTTTTTTTTCACTACAGACAAAAATGTGTTCAAAAATGGCTGATTAATGGAAATCTAGATTTCAGTACAGTTAAAGTCTACAAACATCATACTTTCTATTGATCTTCAAAGTTATAGCATTTTTCTACTATGATTGTTATAGTATATGGTTTTGCTGTGAATGGAGTCATGCTTGATGAGATACACTTCCATGGTAATACATGTTGCTATGCTAACAGCTCCAGCTTTTACTTTTGCATTCGATGGAGAAAACGAAACAGATCACTAAAGTTTTGAAGGATGTTATCATGGGTATATATGCATGTATTATGCTCTTTCGTTTATTTATTGTTAAATAATAAAAAGAGTATACCTTCATAATTGAAGTATTAAAATTAATTACAATGAATATATATAGATCTTGTTTTACTGTTGTTTGTGTTTTTTTGTCTAATTATATTAGACTACTTAAAAATGCATTAATCACCTTGGACATCAAACCCCCTCTTTTTCAGGTAACATCACTTTTGGAATTAATTTTTGATACCATCTTCTAATAGAAGCACTAATCCTATCATCAAAGAACTTAGATGAATTACTTCTGGACAATCCACATTTTGGATATTCAACTGTATTATGTTAAATATATATTTTATGTACATTATATGTTCTTACTAGTAGTAGTTATTGTAGTTTCAGTTAATGTGTGTGCACTGGTGTCACTTATGATTAAATTAATATATCAAAAGCGCTAATATTGTCTATAAATATCTCTCTTCAATTTGAAAAAGAACTTGAGTAAGAAACTCATGAGAATCTTCTTGATCCCTTGGAAATTAGTATGAAATGAATTCTATAAAATATGCAATATGCTTCACAAATATTTTCAGGATATTTTTTCCTATGCTGCTAATCAACACTTCACTGATATTCACAAGTATAAACGGTCACAATTGACAATAATAATACTTGCACTATCATTAACAAAACATAAACAGAAGAGAATACAGGATATTTGTTGTGTCTCTCCTTGACTATAGACAATTTTCTTTATTAAAAACATCACGTGGCCCACTGGCCAACTGAGCATGTGCAAATACATAAAAATAAGATACCACATATTCCCTTACACTAAATACAAAACTGACAACAATGACAACATTAATACTTACAAAAAGAAAAGAAAAACAAGCTATAAGTCCATTAACCAACAGGGAGGTTTTCTTAATACAAATAAGATAAGGAGAGGTATGTGTCTCTTTAGGTAATCCAAATGACTTCTTCATTATAAGTTTGTTCTTTGGAATGAACATCCTGTTGACTATGAGGCTCAACTTGAGGTTCCAATTCACTCCTTCCTCCTTCCTGAATGTGATCAATATGACGTTTCCACACCATACCATTAGGTAGTTCAATCATGTAAGATAAGGGACCTGCTTCTCTTTCATTGTACCTGCTATCCACTTTGAGCATTGATAAAACTTTCTAACAAGGACATTACTTCCCAGCTGAAACTCCTTAAGCTTAGTCTGACCATTGTATTTATTTTTCTGCTTAGCTTTATTTTGTGTCACTACCTTACTAACATCCGGTTTCATTATGTCAGGTCTTAAGACAATCACAACCATGTGAAAACAGAAGAGGGGTATCTTACACACCACCAGGATGGAAGAGGAAGTATACTAATCATCCTCAATCTAAGAAAAGGAAGGCATTAAAATTTGACTAATCAATTGTGCTGAATTGTACCTCCATGTGTAATTGTAATCAGAACTAATATATCATGTTGTGTTTTCTCTATATAATTATATAATCAATGTTTTACAACAATGAGCAATGGTTACAAATAGTTTTAATACAGGGTTTCCTTTTATAACTAAGATGAGAGAAACTATGAACAAAACTTATAGTTCAAAATCCATATCTTGTTTCTGTCACTGCCATCATGACAATGAAGTAAGGGTCCAGCAACCTTTGATGTATCCACAACTGAGCAAAGGTCATTTGAAATGTTAGCATATACATAATTAAGGCCAGAATCTTCATCAATACCAAGATTTCCATACCAGCTGATGAAAGTCAAGGAGTGAGGTACACCACAAAAGTTATAGGTAACAAAAAATTGTATACGGCCAAATGAAGTACAGACAGTGGATTTAAACATACCATAGAATATGGTCTATATTTGCTTTCAGAAGACATATGAATACAATGATAAGGGTTCTTATACTTATGAAAGATAGACACAGTTTTCTCTACATACATCGTCCGTTGGATGGCTGTCAGAGGATAATCAGTACTTCTAATCCACTCTTCCATTGATGGAAATTGCTTCAGACGATGTCTATTTCTGGCTTGTACACTTCACATAGATCATTGTGCATAGGATAAAATAAACAGTAGTATTGTTGAAACTGTTGTACCTCATTATCACTAAGTAGATGTAAGTCTACAGTGTTATTTTCTCCATCAATATGGTCAAAAGAGTGTAATGTGAAAGTTGATGGTATTCTTCCAGACAACTGTAGGTAGTTAGCCCATTCGTATAAACAGTATGTTTCCATTACAGTAGACTCAGGATAATGACGATTCTTTACTCGAGTGCTTACCCACAAGTGAAAACGCTCATATGAGTACATGGAGATGCCATGCACTGGTCCAAAACGTTTAAGGTAAAATGGAAGATGATGAAGGAGGTGAAAGACAATTATGTTTAGGCTTACAGGGAAGTCTCTTTCAATCAAGGCTAATGTATAATGAGTCTTTTCTTCATAATCATAATCTCTAATTACCTTACTAGTAGCACATAGGTGGGTTAACACGTCACACAACTTGAAGAGGGTTTTACATTGCCGTCTTCCAAGTAAACCTCTTATACAAAATTTTAAAATCCCACAACATACTACCTTTTTCCACTCATGAGATTTCATCCCAAATTTATTAAACAAGCCTCAAAGATTCCAATCATATCCAGATGGTACACAGATTAAGCTAGTTCTTTCATTAGCAGTCTTTCTTTCTTTAATGCTCAAAACAAGTGATGCTGAAGGTAGATTACCACTCACAATAGGCCAGGATGAACAAAATCAATTTCAAGATTTCTCCTCTAGCTGAACACGCACTGAATCTTCCACTCCAGCAAGTAAGTGAATAATATGTTCTGCAATGTTTTTATTAAGTGCATTGGCTCTACAGGTGTATCTAAATATCTTTCATGATGTGGCAACTTCCACAAAATATAAGCCCCCTTACATCCAGTCTTCCTCACAATTCTCTTTCTCATTCCTGATGTTCTAGCATGGTCATATCTTTCATTTGCTAAGTTCATGTAGTTCATTGTTTTCTTAGATAATGGTTGACAAGAATTCTCTTTACTTGGAAAATTAACTTTGTCATCATGCAAATGGTTATCAGATTCAACAAACTTTCTATGTCCAAGGTAAACCATTTTTCTAAGATGTGAGGAATATTCACCTTTAACACAACAATAGACATCCCGAGTATGATCCACCACCTAAATGAACAACAACAAATTTTAAACTGAATGCTTCATACATAAACTTACCGGTACAATGAAACACCTTATTTTGTCCAGGGTAATCTAAGACATGCAGTATTATACTGGGCTGAGGAGTAAAAGTTTCATCTTTATATGAATCATAAATAGTTTTCTAGGGAAATCTAAAATATCTTCAACCAGGAGGTCTAAATATGGATCAATCTTTCTTGGTTCTCTTCTTCCAGGAATTATACCCATTAGTATTAGGGATTTGAAATTAGCTCGGATGTGGCTGGGGAAATTTAATACTTTCAACATTATTGGCCATATACTATAACTGGTCCTTTCCTTTGAAAATGGATTCAGTCCATCCGTACAGAGACTAAGTGACAGAACTCTTGGATCACCTTTGTACCTCCCATTGAAAGCAAACATACCTTTCCACATGTCCTTTTCATGTATGTCCTGTAATGAGCTATGTTCAGAAGGTGAAGCTAATGAACAGTGTTCTTGCAAAAACATCCTTCTAATTCTAGGTAGAAGAGGCAAGTACTTAAATTTTTTTAGGTATGTTTGTTTCTTATTCGTATCTGTTAGAGCCACATTTTGGGCATTCAGATAGATCTTTGTGCTCATTTCTAAACAAGAGACAATCATTGACACAACAGTCAAACTCTTTTGGTTTTGTGAGATGACGATGAATTAAACAAACTGCTTGAACATAAGTTGATGCCATAACATTTTCTGGAGGTAATAAGTAATTGTGAAGAATAAACAGCAGACAACCAAAAGCTTCTTTGCTAATTCCTGGAAAAGATGAAAACCATGAAAACAATAAAGAGAGTGTAACAATAAGAGAAAAGGCTGAATTTGGATATAGTTTTATGTCATCATAGTCTGTGAACTCCCTGTTATCAAAAGCTTCAGGAAAACCCATATCATCATAAAGGTCATTTAAGAATAAAGAATATTTGTTAGAATAATCAGACGATTCTGTTTCCAATTGAGACAACGACAATTCTGAAGGTGATTCAGATGACATTTCAGACTCAATTTGTATTTCTTCTAGTGTAAAAGGATCCAAAAGAGGTATGGTTGTATCAACAAAGACATGTTGCTTTTTATCAAAGGGTTCCATTGATACATTAAATGGTTCAGAATAATGAACATTCTAGAAAAAAAATCGTAACAGTAGTTGAATGAATTATTGATAATTAGTTTTAATATGTGATAGCATGGGTTTGATGAAATTTGGATATATTACACGACTGTTGTTTATTATTACACAGAGTGGAATTGTACGAGAACAGCTTTTTTACGTTATTTTGTAGCATAGCTTGATGAATTGCTTAATAAAGTAAATAGAACCAACCTTCAATTTGTTTTCAGCTTTCACTTGAAATAATCTTCTCTTTCTCTTTAGACGAATTAGGTTCTCACTCACGGAATTGTCAGAGTTAATCAAAGTTTCTTCTGGAGATAATTCTGCCATGACCAAGTGAGTCTCCTAACTTTAAATTTTAAATAAGGCGGCAAACTTAAGAAATAGCTTGGCAGCAGGACTTTAAATATCGTGCTCTGTTTCAAGGAAACAGTCAGTCCAGTGCTTTCAGGACACTCCAATAGATCTTGTACAATATCTGCAGTCCATACTTGACTTTGAATTACCTCTACATCTACCACCAGACGAACAACAGATATTGTTGACTACACTTGCTGCTATGCCTAGGTCTGAGGTACCTGATCATGAGCAGCTGCTGCTTCCACCTGTAGCCGATGCTCAAAAAGAGATTGAAATGCTGAAGGACACAAACATAGTCATGCCCAATACCGAACCACCAGCAGATTTTTATTTTTGAAAAAGCAAGAATTTTTCCTCACCTAAGAAGAGATTCCAGGTAAGTCTTGACTTTTACTCAGTATAGTACAATGACAAAATAGCATATATTAAAGAAAGCTGCCATGGAGACATATATTTGGGGAGAAAAGACCCTAACTGAACTCAACCCAGCTTATTTGAAGCACATTCATAATAGAGTGAGTAGCAATAACCATATGTTCCTATGACCATAGTACGTTACGTCAATCTATATTAGGTTATTTCTGAATCTCCCTCATTGAAGGGCCACGAAAAAGAAATCGATCTTATATTGGGCAAGTCTCTAAGTGAGGCAAAGTATTACAGGAATAAGGTTTAAAGTGTCTGCAAATGTCAATTTTGTTGATGTGTTTATAGAAGAAAGGAAATCAAGCCAAATCAAATGAAATCAATCATAAGGTAGACATTCTTAATTACTAAAACAAATGTTTTTTGTTTAAAAGGAATCAAAGAAAAGCCGTGCAAGATCAAGAATTAAGGTAAGACATCTTTTTGTACTATTACATGATATGTACTGTAGAAAAAGATTAGGAAGATGAAAGTTCAGGTAATAACTGCTAAGTTAAGCATAGGCAATACTAACTTTATAGAGACAAAAGAAAAGCTGGAGAAACAAGCGTGATGAGAAAGTCAAGAATGCTCTCAAACTTGGGCCTTCTCAAACTAAGGTAAGTTTCATGACTTCTTTGTCTAAACTTACTTATATCTACTAGGTATAATAATATTACTTAAATTTACAAGTGTTTTTAACTTTTGTAAAGGAAACAAAGACAGATGACAGCACTGACTCAAATGAAGATTCTGAGATTAAAGCTAAAGTAAGTTTCTTGACTTGCTTATTGAGTTAACTTAAATATGATCCAGGGATTGAGTAAGGAAAAGGAATGTCAGAAGAGAAAAAGGAAGAAAGACATAAGTAGTGATGATAGCTTAAATACTTCAGAGGAAGAAGAGACATCACATTCTAAAGTAAGTTTGTTAATCATAATAATTGACTTAATATACACATGTATGTTTCAGAGAAAGAAAGGAACATCTCAACAGGTGATACAACACTACATAATGGTAATTTTCAATTTCAAATTACTGAACAATACTTCTAGGGGAGGAAGAGTAGTACTACCAGTGGAGATGACTCCATTCGTTCCATTGAAAAAGAGATGTCTAAAAGTAAAGTAAAGTCTCTGTGCTATCTCATTAAGTGAATTTAAACTATGTTCCAAGGATTGTACAGTAAGAAGAAACACCAGGTATTTAGAACAATTTTATTAGAATATTTTGTGATGTTTCGTAGGAAAGAAAATGGAAAACATACATTAGTGCTGATGACAACTTAACTCAGTCAAGTAAAGAGGACGTATCTCATACTAAGGTATATTTTCTACATCATTTTAGACTATTATATATTTTCTTACTTGCTTTTCAGAGGAAGAATACACACAAGGTATCACAATGGCCCCTAGGAACAAAAGAAATATGCTTTATCTATAGGAGAAAAAGAGAGTTGTTAGTAATAGTAGTAGTGAAGGTACTGAGTACACTAAAGAGAAAACATCTCAAGCTAAGGTAAATTTGGTTTTAATTCCTTTGTGACTTGACTTATACATCCTCAAAAGATTAAGAGAAAGAAACACGATATCTTATCATGTTAACTTGTATAATTGATAGTTATATCTTTTCTCTTAGGATAACACAATGAAGAAGGATAATCCTATAGACATTGGAAATAATCCTTCTCAAGCTAATAAGGTTGGTCAATTCTTTAATATTTAAAAATTTGGTAAATCATACCCTTAATGACAAAATTGGCATATTGAATGACATTAGGCTTACTTCAAATGCATTTATACTATATATGCCAGCTTATTTACACTTAATAGTTGAATGGTTATGTGTTTACACTATTATGCCAGCCTATTTACACTTAATAGGTGAATGATTATGCGTTTTCACTGTATATGCCAGCCTATTTACACTTAATAGGTGAATGGTTATGCATTTACATTGTATTTTACAAGACATTCATTCACACCACTACCCTACTTAACAAACTTCATAAAAAGTTTATTTGTTAGATCAGTCATCTAATGACACAGATATATGTATATATACATATATATATATATGGTGTCTGTGTGTGTGTGTGTAAATGACAGTATATAATACTCCACTTCAGTCTATTAATGGATTGAAGTTGAGTATTATCTCTGGTATAGAGTAGTAAGATGTGCTCTTGAACTTTCCTTGTAAGTTAGTCATAAGAGTACTTGACAATTTTTATATGTTTAGATAAAGAAAACTCAATCCAAAATATCATCACAGGTACTCTAACATATTTCACCACTACCTTTAAACTCTAAATCATCCTTTAGTCATGTCAAAGTTCTGATATTAAAGAAGGGTACGTTAGAAATAGTGGACTTTCATTAACATGTAGTCTATATTCTAACAGAAAATCAGTATTAATTTCATACCAAAATAAAAAACTGTCTACTGGTACATATATGTCCTGTAGTGATGGTAAAGCTATTGTAATTGTTCTTATCACACTGTGTTTTCTTCATAGATATGTATGCATATATCATGCTTGATTGACATCTTATTGAACAAATTTCAGAGATAGAACTTACAGCTCTTGTTTGTTCTGCTAGTGGTCAAAAGAAGTCCAGCTTTGATCAGTTAGAGGTAATAAGTACAGGCAGTGAACAAGTCATTGCAGTCATTTCAATGTTTAGAAAGGAGATGTCTTTCTATGGAAAAGAAAGAGGCTTTCCAAGAATGAACCAACTAGAGGATACATTTATGGAACCCTCTTGAAAGACATGTTTCAAAAAGGTCAAGTCAGTGGTAAAAGACAAAAGAAACCTAACAGAAAATACTGGGAGTTTCATTAATATATTGACTTGACACTTATTTTTGATATAGTTGTGTTGTGTTCACAATTCAGACTGATTCAATTTACTATAGTATATATTATATATAATTTCACATTCAGAAACATTTTAGATGATATTCCAATATATCATTTCAGATAATATTTATATACATTGGTGTGCATAAAAGTAGATGACATTCATATATGAATTAGAATATTTTCAGATAACATTCATATAATTCTCAGTCATGCATGCAGAAATGATTCAGAATACTTTCAGAATAATAGATACAGTAGTGTTTGTTCTCAAAGTATGTTTAAAAATAACTCAGAGGGAGCCATACCAGTTGTGCTATGTGGAGTACAATGGTAAGAGAGTAAAAATTGGGCTAGTTGTGATTGTCCAACTTTGGTATTAACCATCATGGCTATGTTTGAACAATTCATTCAACTTGTCCGTTTGAAGAGGGGTGATATGGGGACGAACATATGTGTTTGACACTGTTATTTTGCAAGAATTCTTGAAACTCAGCGGAAATTAATTGAGAGCCATTATCTGTGACTATCTGCTCTGGTAGACCATAGGATGAAAACAATGTATGTAAGAGTTCAATAGTCTTAGATGAAGTAGTAGTGTAGCAGTTATGTGCAAAATCTTATAAGAATTGTGCTATTTATGATACAAGCATAAAGTTTTGTGAGCTGTTAGAAGACATCATTAGCAAGATTTTTAGATATAGGGACATTCCAAATTCTTCCCACTTTGTATTTAACACCTATCCAACTTCAAAGATCAAAAAATTGCACCTTCAGATAATAATCAGTGTTATTGCACAGTCTATTGACCATTCCACCTGCTATTGAATGCAGCTGAGAAGAGATTTGAACTCTGATTTGTATTTCTTAACAAAGAAGAAAGGTCTAAAGGTTCCATGTAAGTCACAAATTTAGCCCAAAACAGCTCCAAATAAAAGCTTTCCCTATTATTTAGTCAGAAAATGGCAAAGGCTTACAAAATAGTGGATGGTAGCACAACATAAGATAAGCTCGAGGAGAAACTACAAACGGATTGGGACAAATGGATTTTATGTTAGGAAGTCACTACAGAGGTCCTTTGATGCCCAGCTGAGTCTACACGTGATCAGCAAGGAGCTGGCTACACAACTATTGCTGACCTACTACAGGGATTTAGTGATATAGGTTGTTTGCCAAAATCACTAGATTTGACTCGACTTGATGATGGTGAAGGGGAAACAGCACAAAGGCAAATGGCATGACTCATGTAGACTACAGTACAACAGAACTCAGTTACAAAGAGCAGCAAAAAGGTTGCTATGATAATAAATGGGTCAAACATTGAAGTGCAGTCAAGTGCATCATCAATGCCTCAAGTGCAGCTGGTATTATAACTAGCAAGAAGCTTATCTCTACATATCATGGTGATCTGATTTCCAAAAACTATGCTGATGTGTCAAGTCTGGCTCCATGCACACATGAGGAAGCTGACACAAGGATTTTTCTCCATCTAAAGATGCAGTACAGCATGGTCACTGCAAGGTCACAATACGTACCGTGGACACTGGTGTTGTAGTTCTGGCTATTTCTACTGTCCATAGCCTTGACATCAGTGAACTATGGGTTGCTTTTGGTGTTGGTTTCGGTTCATTGCTGCACACCACATAGCAAGTGCACTTGGGCCTGAGAAGTGTGTTGCATTACCCATGTTCCATGCCTTCACTGGTTGTGATACAGTTTCTTTCTTTGGTGGTAGAGGAAAGAAAACGGCATTGGATACATGGAAAGCATATCAACATGTAACCTCTGCATTCTCTGCTTTAGTTTCTGCTCCATGTAAAGAAACTGTTGAGGAAGTTCTAGAAAAGTTAGAAAGATTTGTGGTTCTGTTATATGATTGAACAAGCAGTCAGCAAAGTGTCAATGAAGCTAGGAAACAGTTGTTTACGCAGAAAAGTAGAGCAATTGATGGATTCCCCCCTACACAGGCTGCACTCATCCTACATATCAAAAGGGCGACATACCAAGCTGGTCACTGATGGGCTCAGATGACAACTGCAGTTCAGAATCTTCCATCAACAAATGAATGGGGCTGGAACAAGAAAGTTGATGGAGGGTGGGAACCTAGCTGGACAACTCTACCAGAAGCTTCAGAAGCTTATAGGGAACTGATACACTGCCAATGCAAGAAAGGTTGTAGGGGACGTTGCAAGTGTCAAAGAGCTGCTCTGCAGTGCACTGCCCTTTGTAACTGTGGTGGACTTTGTGCTGACTGATTTGTAAAGATATGAAATAACATTACATGTACATATAACTTTTAAAAAATTAATTTCTTGATTTTCAAATCAATTGCGCATATGCGTTAAGTATTAAAGTAATGCAGCTGTAATATTTTTATGCATGGGCAATCCAAGATGTCCCTATATCTATATATGATCCTATGAAGTTTTTAAACATTCTTGCCAAATGTCATGCTTGTATCATTAATAGCACAATTGCTACACCTTCCTGCAGCACATAGCAGATGTCATAATAAATACTTCAGGCCATTTACTGTGTGCATCAATCACCAAGAGATGCAATTTGTCCAAAAAATGGGCCTGCAATGTCTAGGTGCAAACGTTGCCAAGGGTGATCCGGCCACTCCCATGGTGCAATGGATATTTAGCTGGCAGAAACCCTGTCTGTTGACAGAAAGGCATTTAGTTCAGCTGATTCTGCTTCTTCTAGTTCAATCTTCACACTAGCTATTTCCAACTCAAGGGCATTCAGTTTAAGCTTGCTTAGCCAATTAAACTAGAACAAAGATTCTCTGATACATACAATATTAATAATTTTGTCTGCTTCTTGTAAGACACATTTACTCGTACCATACCAGCCAGTGGAAGTTTTTCTCCTGTGAAAGTCCGCAATCGCAGATGAGTCTTTGAGAGTATTATTCGTGGAGGAAGTGTCAGTAGTGTGTCATGTGAAATTACTGACATGGCCACACCTGTGTCATAGACACCTCCAAAGACAACCTCTTGCCCTCTATGAGTACATCCACTAATATGGCTGCGGGAGACAGCATCTACTCATGCAAACATGTAGATCTTTGTACTACCTGTATCAGTAGGAGAAAGAGTAATGAAATTTGTTTTGTCTTTTTGTACACGCAATCTTCAAGATTTTGGGTGCTGATTACGAGGTCCTCTTCTACATGCTGCAACAATGTGGCCTCTTTTGCCACAATTATGACACACCCACTCTTTACAACAACATTTACTAGACTTGTGTTCTGTTTTACCACATCCGTAACAAGCTGGAGGGTTAGGTATTGAGAGCTTATTTAAATCAGGTAAGGGACAGGCTTCAATCTAGGTCATGTCTCTGGCCTTTTTCTCTGCCATTTCATTGCCTTAAGCTGTTTGCACAGCCTTCTCAAATGTTAGATCTACTAGAGTGAGTAAATATTGCTATAAAATCAGCTCCTGACTGTGAGGATTGTTGTTTAGAGTTACAAAACTTAAATCTCTCCGCTATGACTAGTGGCTGTGGTTGAAAGTGCTCCTCTAAAACCTTCACTAGATCTTCAAAGGTTGCTTCTTGGGGTAAGGTCAGGGATATCAGGTCTCTCAATAATGAGTAATTCTTACTATCTATCAACGATAATAGGACAGGTACCTGTCTGGCAGCTTTAATATCATTCCCTCGATAAAATAACTGTATTCTTTCCATATAAGCCACTAAAGACTCTGTCTAGGGATCAAACTCACTAGGATGACCAATATTAGTCGCCATCACACCTTGTCACCAGTATTATGTCTCTCCTTGACTATAGACAATTTTCTTTATTGTGTACATAAAAACATCAACATGCCCACTGGCCAACTGCAGACATGCAAATATATAAACATAAGATACCACAATATTCTTACTTTCTTCCAGTGTTATTAGTGTATGGCATCTTGAAAAGACTAAATGGCATGGTTTTGTATATGCTCTGAGCTATGGTGGAACTCATTTGCTAGCACATAAACATCTAACACAAGACTGTATGTTATATTCAGCTTTTGTTATTTGCATTTTATTGCCTTTGATAGTAAAAATTAAAAAAGAGATGAATAGAATGATACAAAGAACCATGAAAAGCTTCATTATGTCTCACAAAATCTCGATGTCACACCCAAGATATGTTCCATAATTAAAATTCCACTAAACCACAATCATTCCCAACATGAACAGAGTAACGTGACTTCTTCTGATCAAATAATTTAGACATAAAAAAATTAATTTTCATTTCTTGGTCTGTGAAGAGTTTCACACCATTAGTTACCATTTTTTAAATATATCACTATCAACCTGAACAGTTGCCTAACAACCAAAACAACGAACTTTTTTTATAAAAAGAATTCATGTATGACATCTATGGTATATAAAAATTATAATATTTTGTTGAGTATGTACTTACTACATTCAATTGAAAAAAATATGAAAGATATCAAAGTTTGAAAAATGACAATAAAATGATAAATGAATAAAAATGAATAATTATTAAAGAAGTGAACAGAACAGTACTATACTCTGTCCGAGTTGAGAAAAGCCCCTTATTAAAAAAAAGGTGTTTTATGCATGGAATGTAAGGTGAGGTATTTCCTCGCCTGTTAGCGCTGAAGTACGTGTTAAGTGTATTCATTATTTGTTCACGTGGATGTCATGCGAACAGACCACGTTTTTTCTCGTGCTTGTAAACATGCCAAGTGGAAAAAGATTGCGATCACAAACAAAGGAGGTTGCTGTGAATGTCTATGAATATTTCAAGGAACTTGGCAGGCGCAAACGGACTGAAGGATCTATGAAACGAACCTGTGATGCCACAGGACTTTCACGTTCCAGTATCAAAAAGATACGGAAGGAGAAAGTTGACACAGGGGGAGCTGCCTTCACTAGTCCAGCGAAGAGATACTCAGTCTCCAGACGCCTGTTAGTTGATGATATTGATCGTGAAGCCATCAGACGAAAAATATACCACCTTTATCAGACAAAACAACATGTGACACTGTCCAAGTTGCTTGTTGTTTTGAAAAAGGATAACCTCTTTCGCGGTCAGAGATCAACCCTTCACATCTTGCTAAGGGAAATGGGTTTCAAGTGAGTCACCATAACTTATCTTATAATGGCTATTAATATTCTACTTTGTAGACATAAGAGAGTGTGACAGACGCCACTATTATGAACAACCACGCATTATTGAACAGAGGCACGCTTACCTTCGTCGAATGATGACGAACCGCCAAGAGAATAAGCCAGTTGTTTACCTTGATGAGACCTGGGCCAATGCTCATGATGGTAAGGATTGTGCTTGGGTGGAGAGGGATGAAGTGACTGGTGGAACCCTTGGTGGTGTAAGAAGGCCTCCTGGGAAGGGTGCACGGCTTATTATTCTTGGAGCTGGTGGTGAGACTGGTTGGATTCCCAATACCACTCTCATATTCAGATCCAAAAAAAATACTGGTGATTACCATGATGAGATGACTGCTGGTCATTTTGAGGAGTGGTTTGCCACCAAACTTCTCCCAAATGTTCCAGCTAATAGTCTTATTGTCATGGATAATGCCACATATCATAGTCGTCGTAGTGACCCTGTCCCTGTCAAAAGTTGGACAAAAAAAAAGATGCAAGATTGGCTTCAGGCAAAGGGAATTGAATTCCCAACAAATGCGTTGAAGTCTGAATTGTATAGCATCATACAAAGATTGAAACCCACCCCTTGCTATGTTGTTGATGACATGGCTTCTGCCGCTGGTAAGTATTCAGTCAAGAAAATATTTTATTTATAGATATGTACATCATACAGGTCATGAGGTTGTCCGGCTGCCTGTTGCTCACTGCACTCTCAATCCAATTGAGTTGGCATGGGCACAGGTTAAAGGTCACATCAAGGCCAATACTCAGATATTTAATCTCCGTGAGGTAGAGCAGCTGGCATGGAAGGGTTTTGATGTTGTGACACCTGACCGTTGGAAGAGCCTCATTGAACATGTTAAGATCCACTTTGAAGACCACTATTGGTCTAATGATGGCCTCTATGAGGAGCTAGTGGATGAGTTCATCATTCGAGTTGGCGGTGAATCGGATGAGTCTGATGATTCCGATCAATCTGACAGTTCTGATGACGAATAATTTTAGACATTTTCAGTTTTCCTTTTTTGTCAAAAGGTTTTTTTCAAAACCATGGTGGCTTTATAGCTGCCCCAAATCGCAAAAGATGATTCCTGGTTATTATCTTAATAGTAATAATTGATACAAAGGCATTTATTCGTATAATTAGAATTGTAATTTTGACTTGCCACGTGATAGTCGGCTGACTTTTTGAGGTGAAAATCGATTTTTGTTATCTGCTCGAAGGTGTGCAATTTAAAGTATGCGAAAGGTATGCCATTCAAAATGTATGGAGTTTTATAGTTTGGTACTTTCTCGTAACGCTAGAGAGCCAAATTTTATATATAAAATGCGCGTTTGCAAGCTGAATCGATTGGTGCAAGTCCCATGTGGATAGCACGTAAAACGGCAAAGTTATTCACACGTCTGGGTGGCTTTTCTCAACTCGGACAGAGTATAGTTCATATGATTTAGACATTTCAATTTTCTCAACAAGTGTTTATGATAAATAACTCATTGTCTCATAGATACACTACTAGGAGTGGAGTCATGATATAAATGATTGTACCAGGATATCTCTTAAAAGAGATGAGAACATCACAATAATTAAGTCCTAATCCTTTCTTAGATTTCTGGATAAAGAAGATTCTTATAATTATACAACATATAAAAGCCGCACCCTCAATTATTATATTAATATTGCAGACTTTGTTCAAGTCAAACACCTTGAACTCAGTATATATAATTCATATATCATATACATACATACATTTGTATATGTGATTATATTTAGTATGCTAGTAAGGAGTGTAGAATATTCTTCATGTACTTTAATATGTTATATATTAAAGTACATAAAGAATATCTTACATACTAGCCTCATATCCAGGTGTTCACAAAAGAAAAGGACACTCGGTAACTACTGCTTGTGCATGCAATTTCTTCTTGGGAAGTACGAATACTTCATCAACTATGACATAAAAATTCTTTTTACCATAATGTTCTATTACCTATGATGACTGCCTGTAGTGCAGATAGTAACATCTCTGCTGCTTTATGTTATGATCTAAAGCACCTAACTCTATCACTTAAAGCAGAAGTTTTGGTCTGATGAAGCCATATATGACAAAAAAGATGCATTTGTGTAGTTACCAACTGGTTTTGGAAAGATTTCATATTTCCAAATCCTCTCATTAATAATGGATCATATACTTTAGTACCTCTAATAATGGATCAACCAGTTATTTACAAAGCTCAATCATTTTAGATCCCAATTCTACTGAACAAGTGTAACACTCTATTGTTTTCACTAAACCTGTGCACAGACAACAAAACTAGACCATTTGAAGCCATGACCTAGGTTGTGATCCATCAAGAATCGTTGGACTTGTGTAGTGAATAAAATGTAATCAACATAAACCCAACCTATTGATTCGTCATTTTCTATAGAATGTTGTAACTATGATGTCATAATTTGAATAATTACACACAAGTAGATACCAGGTGTTCTTTTCTTTTGTGAATATCTGGGTATGAGGCTACCTACATATATATTACCAAGTCTCTTAGTGCAAGACAATTAATCATGTACAGGTTCAGTAATGTCTTGGACTGACCTCACATCTTTGTATATTTGCTACACTTAAGCATGTAATCAATTACTTTTCAGAACATGTAACCACAAGAATGTTTATTTTTAATGAATAAATCAACTATTACTGGTAACATATCTGTCCACATAGCATGAGGCTTTATGCATATGTGTCTAACTAGTTTACATGTATAATTAAAGAAAATTATCAACTGAAGATTTTGACTGTATGGGGATTGAGCTAATATTTCCTCAACTCATTACATTTCTCCACCACTGACTAATAATTATTACTAACTTCCAAGCTTTAAAATAGATGACATTGTTAGATTTATCTCATCAAACAGAATGAATAAATAACAACTTAATCTAAATATATATACAAAATCAACAAATGTTCTAGAATAAACAATAGTGACCATGTGCATTAGAAGATTCTAGAACAATGAATACAATTAACAGTGTATGCAACAATTAATTTAAGTGTCTTTTTTAACACTCCATCTCACTTGAAACTCATTGTTTCATTTCTGTGATCCCAGTCATCTTTTTCAACTTGACAAATCTTTCACTGTACAAACCCATTGTCATTATATCGGCTATCATTTCTTCTGTTTTACAGTATTTCACTTCAATAGATCCATTCTTTACTTTATCTCAAATGAAGTGATGCTTGATATCTATGTGTTTACTTCGCCCATGGTATTGAGGGTTCTTTGATAAACAGATAGCTGCTTGGTTATCTTCATAGATTGTCATTGGTTTTGCTGTCTCTCTCTTTAGTTCAGATATGAGTTGACACATCCAAATTGACTCTTGAGCTGCCAATGACAGAGCAATATATTCTGATTCTGTGGTAGAGAGTGCTACACACGATTGCTTACAGCACTTCCAACTAACAGGAGCACCTCCAATTTTAAAAAAATATATCCTGAAGTGGACTTGCGAACGTCAAGATCCCTTGCAAAGTCAGCATCAGAATATCCACAGCATTCAATTGGGTTATCTCTTCGATACAGCAGACCATAGTTGACAGTACCAGCCAAATATCTCAAAATGTGTTTTACTGCCTTCCAGTGTTGATCTGTTGGTTGAGTAGTATACTTGGCAACATTACACACAGCAAATCCAATGTCGGGTCTACTCCAGGATGACAGGTACAGTAGTTTTCCAATAACTGACTGATAAATTTCAGGATCTACACATTTTGACTTGTCTGTTGCTTTATTTAGCTTCATACAAGGATTTACTGGTGTCTTAACTGCTTTTGCATTGATCATTCCACAATGTTTTAAGATACTCTCAGTGTTAGATGGTTGTCCAATCCATACTGTTCCATCTTCAAGGTCTTGTATCACTTTTACACCAAGGAAGTACTGAAGCTCTCCCATATCCTTCATATTAAAAGGACTTGCTAGTTCTTTTTTTACTTTGGTTATTCGTCTATCTGACTTCCCAGTTAGAAGAATGTCATCAACATACACAGCTATTATAAATGGTTCTCTCTCTGACGCGACATACAGACATGGATCACTGTTTGTTTGAATAAATCCCATCTTCTTTAGTTGTGAATCGAATATTGAATTCCAACAGTGGGGAGATTGTTTAAGACCATAGATAGTTCGTTTTAACTTACAAACCAGTCTCTCTTGACCTTTCTTGACATATCCTTCGGGTTGTTTCACATAAACAACTTCCTTTAATTCGCCATTTAAGAACGCCATTGTAACATCCATCTGGTGAAGTTTCAGGTTGCATTTTACTGACAGAGCAATGACAGTTCTAACAGATTCAAATCTAACTACTGGAGAGAACGTGTCTTCGTAGTCAACTCCAGGTCTATGTGAATATCCTTGGGCTACTAATCTTGCTTTGTACCGTTCAACCAAACCATTATCTCCTAACTTACACTTAAAAATCCACTTACAATTTACCACTTTACCATCCTTGGATAACTCAACCAAATCCCAAACATTGTTGTTCATCATCATAAGACCATTCAATTCTCACATTTGGTAACTTGCTCTTAGCTTCACTCTTCTCTAATCCACCAGACATCTCATTAAAAACAACATCACGACTATACATTATCCTCCACTTCTGCACATCATATAACCGAAATCCTTTGCGATTATCTCCATATCCTATCAATATGCACTTTCTCGATTTCAAGTCTAACTTCTGTCGTTCATCTTTTGCTATATGACAGTATACTGCACATCCAAAGACTCGTAAATGTCCCACATTTGACTTTTTTCCTGCCAGAGTTTCAAAGGGTGTTTTATCCTGTACAGCTTTATTTGGACATCAATTACAAAGGTATACAGCTGTGGCTAAAGCCTCTGTACAAAATGTCGGGGGCAACTTGAAACCAGCTAACATTGAACGTACCATTTCTGTAAGTGTTCGATTTAATCTTTCAGCCACATCATTTTGTTAAGGGCATTTTGGAACTGTCAGTTCATGTTTGATACCTTCTTTCTTTAAAAACTCTTCCCCATTATCAGTATGAAGGACTTTGAGGGTTTTTTCAGTCGACTTTTCTACCATTACCTTCCATTCACGAAACTTGTTAAAAACTTCATCTTTGTGTTTGAGAACATATACCCACGCGTACCTTGTTTTGTCATCAATCAATGTCAGAAAGTATCCTGCTCCACTTACTGATTTTGCATTTATTTTCCCGCACACATCACTATGTACTAGATCTAAGACTTCTTTTTAACAGCTCTCTGAATGAGATGGAAATGGACTTCTACACTGCTTCACTTCTAGACATGATTCACAAAATTGTATTCCTTTTGATGCAGAATAGTCAAAATACTTGATGAGATCATCTCGAGCCAACTTCTTAAGACTTCACACTTAAATGACCACACCGTCGGTGCCACAAATCTTCTCTTGAGAATGAACTATGATGCGCCGTCATTGAGTGAACTTCAACAGGTGCTGTGTTGATATGATACAAACCACCAGCTTTTGCAGCCACAGTAATTATCTTTCAATTAGTGTCACGAATGACACACCTAGACTCGTCAAACTTCACAGTTATTCCTTTCTCAACTGCTTTCAACACACTTAAAAGATTGTACGACAGATCAGGAAAATGTAACATCATGTAGTTTACGTTTACGTGTTCACAATCATACGTCATCTAGGGTAACTGAACCCCCAATTTTTTTTGTTTGCAATTTGTTTGTGATGAAGTACTATTACCTGCAAAATACCCAAAATTGCCAAAACGCGCTACTTCCACTCAAATTTGTATCAAATGTTGCAGATATCTAGCAATCCGCCATTTTGTAAAAAATACTTCCGTTAGTGGGCGTGGTCAGTCGGTGACGTAAAGGGGAACACGTTTATACATGTGATAAGAGTAAGAATGGGAAAAACATGTGTAGTAGCCAACTGTAGCAGTACCCACAAGGATAAAGTTAGCCTGTTTACATTCCCAAAGAATGCTTAATTGAGAGCAACGTGGAACAGGCAGATAAAGACCAATAGACCTGACTGGCATTCTCCTTCTGAGTACTCATGTGTGTGTAGTAAGTACTTTACTCAAGACAGTTTTGAATCACAGTCTGTTGTTTCAGGCATGACATTAACAGTATTATGTTAGGTTTTGACTTTGTGTTGTTTTGGGTCTAAAAGGTTTAGCATTGCCTTCCCTAAGTATAAAAAAGGAGGATACATAGTGTGGAAGATAAAGGAAGAGTTGTTACAGTAAGTACATGTACATGTGTAGTGGTGAATATTGATAATATTCTTACAGGCTTTGTAGAAAATGTATCAGATGAAGTACTTAAAATAGCAACAGCAGGCATCATGCCAGAAAAAGCTGTTGTTCCACCTCCATTATGTAGCACATATGATAAACCGATAAACCAGTGAAGGAGAAAGCTATTTTAGAGCATAAAAGTAGATTTAAGTAATCAATAATTAATTAATATTTTAAAACCAACATAATTTCCTTGAGAAGGAAATTGTTCTCATATTTTATTAACAGCACAAGCCAGTAAGACAACTCGGTTGTGTCTTCCAAGCCAGGGCCAGCACCAACTGACTAACTGACGATATGCTGTATGCCGTAATTGTCTGCAATAAAATGGAACAAATGATTACACCAATTAAAATAATTATGCATACTTACTCATGTAAGGAACCATGGCGTGCACTAGATCCATAATGCTGACGGTAGACATAATAGGCAGTCTGAAGTACCCATATGTCAAGACAAACATTGTCAAAACCGGGATGGTCTGTAATACACTTCACTGGTGAGCTGGATTGGGTAACATGACTTTTCTTGTCTTGAACTTCTTGTATCTCACAGCAGCTAACACATTCAATAGCAGTTGGCATAGGTACACAATGGCAACAGTTACACCTTCCTCTAGTTTATTACATTTCTACTATTTTTTTAGTCTTACCAATTAGTATTTCCAAGTCTGCTACTCTCTGGTGAGTCCTGATTATCAGATTCACTGCTGCTACTTGAGCCACTGCTACTATCTGTTACCTCTGGCTCAAACAGAAAAGGCTGAGCTCCATATATTATTGCTCCTCGTCACTGTCATTGTTAATGGAAGACAGAGGAGAAGTGATGACTGCTCTAATGTTGTTCCCCTTGTACGTCACTGATTGACCACGCCCATTAACGGAAGTTTTTTTTTGACAAAATGGCGGATTGCTAGAAATCTGCAACTTTTGATCCAAAATTTTGAGTGGAAGTAGCGGTTTTGGCAATTTTGGATATTTTTGCAGGTAATAGTACTTCATCACAAACAAATTGGGAACAAAAAAATTTGGGGTTCAGTTACCCTTTAAACTGACAATATCTCGAGCAGTGGCCTTTAAAACATGCCCAACCCGTACTGTAGGTATCTTCAAAGGATCTAATTTGACAAATAGGTTTCAGTCATTACATATATGACTTGTTGCACCAGAGTCCACAATCCATTTTCCTGTTAACTGGGTCATTTCATTTGCTGACAGAACGTGGTTCACTACCATACCTACTTCATCACTATCTGAGCTGGTACTAACAACTGGCTGTCTGGAATGGGTACTTTTTATCTTGTGCTTTGCTGTGTACTTCGTTTTGTCTGCATTTTGTGACTTCTCGCGTTCTCTATAACTACGCTGAATATGACAATACTTCTCACAGAAATAACACTTTGGTCCTTTCTTCCTTGTTTAACAATCATAGCCTCTTCAGTAGTACTAGTCCTGCCTGATGTACTGCGATTCTTCATTTTCTGCTCTTCATAAAGCAATCACTCAATCACTGTTTCCATTTGAGGTACATCGCTACTGGCTTCCAGTGCGATCGCCAGCATATCGAACGATTCTGGGAGACTTGCTTAACAGATACACCACATGATCTTCATTGTCTATGTTGTCCCCGATCATAGCACGTTCGTTAAAAACATCTGTCATCACCTTGACGTGTTCCTGGACTGGTTGCCCATCTTTTAATTGTAGCAAGTGTAGCTTACGTTTCAGTGCTAGTCGGTTCGTCCACGTCTCTCTCTGAAACTGATTCAACAGCAACTGCCATACTACTACCAGATCCTCTGGAGTACCTATCACATAAAATAGTGATGGATCAATTGACAATACAATCGTAGCTAGGGCTCAGTCTCTTTGTGTAACAAACTTCGGGTATCTGTCCATAGTATTATCTGCAGGGGCAGTTTCTAATCCATTAACGATACTCCACAAGCCGTCTCTCATTAACGCCATCTGACATTGAATCTTCCATGTTGGATAGTTGCTTCTATTTAGAGGGATTATCGAAACTACCTTTGATTCAGCCATAGCCAGCAGGCGGTCAGGCCAGGAAGTGGGTGTAACAATTAAACACACCCTATTGACACGCCTAATTTTTATTTTGTTTACTTTTTCTCAATATTTTGCAAAGATGCTACCACAATGTTCGGAGTTACTGATAAATTCATTTACTGTGACTTTTGTATCAAGTAAATCAGAAGAGAGAGATGCTAAGTAATCCTTGATGTTGAATATTGTGATAGTTTCGTTATCTTTGGATTAGCTCCAAGTACTCTTAGCTGGGTACTCAAACCTCGTTGTCAAAATCGTCTTTGTATGTCTCACAAACACTTTCGAGTTCATATTCCCATTCCTCTTGTTTACAAGCTTTTAACCAGTAGTGACTCAATAGAGTGATATATACGGTTGATCAAATCTGTCCTCAATGCAGTTTATGATCAAATCCAGGACTTCAAATATAATTGCTTGTAATATCCCACAGTACTCTCATGGAAATGTCCACTAGACATACCATCTTCATATCTAGTAGGAACCTTTCGACGTCTTGGCAGACTAGGCTCACCAATATCTAAATATTTGGCTTTTCAGTAGTGGTATTCCAAAAATGATTATAAGAATTCATCATTTCGAATCAATATTAAGAGTTTCAACAGTCATTTTGGCAATCTGTTTGGCCTTCTAAAGCAGATATGTTGTGATGTTCAAATTGTCAGCATGTTTCAGTATCAGCTGACCCAGGAGATTACTAAAGAAATAATCAAAAGTCTCCATCTGAATAGCTACTCCATGTATTATTGTTTTAGTCTCACTGTCCTGAACAACCTCTATGACCTCTTCCCATGTAGCTTGTAATACCTTAAAATTGTTAATTATACTTGAAAGTGATTCCACTCTCACTGTCTAATGTGTTGGACATAAAATTCAAATGCCAGGGCTACCACTTGATGGAATAGTTTCTTTCAATTTGTGGGAAATGCCTTCCCTTCTTGGAGAACATTTGATAAGCTTAGTAATTTCGTAAGTTCAAGAACATTCTTCATAACCTGATTTTTTAAAAATGTCACCAGCAACTAAGTTAAGGGTGTGCCTATAACAGTGAGTAAATATAGTTCTTGGTTCAAGTTCACTTATCCTTTTGGGAACACCACTTCTGCTCCCTGACATAGGCACTAGCACTATCATAGCATTGTCCTTGTAATTTCCCAATATTCAAGTTAAATCTTTGAAATAGATTTGTTATGACAAATGTTACAATGCATGTCGACTTTTCAGATGCATGTTGCTGTGACAACATCTTACCAACATCAGGAACTGTATATGGAATTGTTACCATTGTCTCCATTGCCTCAGCATGGCTGGCACTTTGCTCATGGTTTCTAAATGCAATAGTGGCATCTTTCCAATTATGGAAACCATGTGTGACATACTAAATCAGCCCTAGTACTGGACTTCATCTTTTTTAGTTTAAAGCTCATTAAACACACGACAAAAAGACAGAATCAATGGACTCGTCATAGTGTAAAAAAGGTCACTTATTAAACTAACCTGCTTCTTTCTACAACCTTAGACTTTTCAAATGACCTCTTTGGAAAATGAAAAGTTTTTTGTTGATGTGGTTTTGATGGTATAACCACATTTTTATAAGTTATCAAAACAGATTGAGAACTTGAAGCCATGAATTGTACACATGTGCTTTACATAAAGCCACACCCAAGATCCAATTACTCAATAATAATAATTAATTAGCGTCAGCAAAGTTGGTCTGGCCAAAACCTGACCAACTGGACTATCTCCTACGGCCATGCTATCTTCTGTATTTAATGATATCATAGTCTCATTATGATAGACCACACCCATAGCCAGGGGTAACAATAGTAATATTGAAGTGGAGGTTCCTTTAAACATATATTATCTGTCATTTCTTTATGAATATCTAAGATCATTGTGCTGTTAAGGCTTGTCTGATTCTTCATGGAATATAAGTAACATTTATGCAGTGTAGTCTACTGAAGGAACACTCACTGATGGCATTGGATGCTGGCATCACAAGTATGAGTCTGGCTACTTTGCAAACTTCAGACATTATTCTATAAAATTTCCTTTTCACCAAAACTGAATAAAAGGCAATAATGTGTATCATCTCAAAAAGTGTGGGGAGGGCTGAAGCCCCCCCAGACCCCCCTATTGCTACACCCATGTGGCCATAGCAACATGTGATCTTTATCATAAGCTCTAAATATAGATTCATCAGCTCTGGAAGTGCAAAAGGTCTAAATAAAGTTGTTGTTAAGAACAATGCTTACCATGATAACATATACTATGTTACATGGCCTTCATTTTCTGTCCAATAAACAATTTATAATAAAGTAATAAATCAGTCATTACCTGTCAATTAATAATAAGTAGTAGTATAAAGTATGTTTATTAGATGATCATGTGTATTTATAGAACGTGATAAGTATTATCTTTATCTTATGATCATGTACTAATAATCATTGTAAGATCTTTTGGAATGAGCTCTGTGTTTTTGAGATGAACAATGTCTACCATAGTGATTAGGATCTCTGTCTTCTGATCTTTCCCTTTTATTTTCTGTGATAAGTCAAATTTCTCAGCCAAATCAATTTAATAATACCTATTTTACTTGTGGTCTTTTCTTCCATGTTTGATTTTATCTTATGAGATTTTCTTGCCTGTTTCTCTACGTCTGCTTTAGTAAGTGTCGTATAAGTATGAGTCACTATCAAATATTTACAGTCATAATGATGTCTCAGGGCTGTAGCCACAAAATTTGAGGTGTCAGGTTGATTTGATTTTGATGAAAACTTGGCATGAGATTTAGTTAAATGATAAAACGAAAAATAAATGATAATAGTACTGAAATGGTAGAGACACTGAAAATGAAGAGTTAGTTAAATTTAGCAAATGTACTTTTTCTTGTATTGGATTTAGAAATGTATTCATTGCCTATCACATTTAAATCAAGATGATCACATACATGTTGGTGATAATGAAGAATCATCAGGTGGTTCAATCTTGCTTGTTTCATCATGCATCTGAGATAGGACTTGATGAGACGAAGGGCAATGAATGAATGCTCGGAAGTTGCATTTGTTGCAGGTAAGATCAGTAGCAGCTGAAAAAGATGGGAAACTGCACTAACTAGCATTCTCTGTGTTGTGGAGAGGCTTAACAATGCAGTTTTAATGCTATCAATTGATGGCATTTCTTCAACTACAACTGAAGAATGGAGTTGATGAAGAGTACATAGCTGAAACTCCAGTTCAACCTTATCAAAGTCATCAAACAAGAAAGAACACACTGAATCTAATTCTTCTTTGAAACACTACCCTGTACATGCCTTGAAAAGGAGCTGTTCCACATTGGAGAATGTTTGGAAGCCTTTTTGGTCAAATCTATTACGAATGCTCATCACAGAGAGATCAATTGCTTCAAAATACACACGACAATATTCTTCTTCAACAGATAAAGGAAACTCACTTGGACCACTGCCTTCTTCAAAGTGTTTTGGAGCTTTCCTTCTAGGTAGTTGTGGGTCATCAACATCAAGCTCCTGGTGGCATCTCATTTTTTTAACCTTCTCCCAAAACAGGTTGAATTTTTCAGGTGTACGCATGCTTTCAAGAGTGCTTACTGTCAGCATAGCTATACCTTCAACACTTGAAAGTTTAGGCATCTGCAAAGTCTGACTTAGTTTGTCAGTGTGTCACAGGATCAGTTCTGAAAGTGAAATGCCAAACAGGAACTTGAAGGTCTGCATTTGACTTCCAACTCCACTAATGCTAGCCTTGATTTCGGTGTCAGATGTAGCAGGTATGGCAACCTCCCATAATGATTGAATGCTTTGATAATTAGCGATTATTCTGGCAAGTGACTCTGCACGGACTCTCTATCATGTTGGATATAAGGTGCATACACCAGAAGTATCATTGCCACTCTCTTTTTTCACGTCTTGTAGCATGGCTTCTCTCTTTGGAGAGAACTTGATTAATTTAATAATTTCATAACATGTGTCTAGACAGTCCTTCATAGGACATGACTGCTTCATTGTGTCACTTACAGCCAGGTTGAGGGCATGCCCATAACAATGTAGGAACACTGCTCTGGGCTCTAGCTCCTGTATCTTGGTGGTTACACCTGCTTTTGCTCAAGCCATAGTGCTGCATCCATCATAACACTGCCCACGAATCTTTTGTCAGGGGAATCTGAAATCTTATGAAGGCATCCTTCGTGACCTCCACAATACTCTGTGCATCAATTGTTGAAAGATAGTACAGGCCTACAAACTCTTCAGACAAAGCAAAATCTTCACTGATCCATCTCAAGACTAAGGTCAACTATTCTTTATGTGACTTGTCTGTTGTTTCATCAACCAAGACTGCTATGAAAGGAGAACTGCGGATATTCTCCAAAATCTTTCTCAAAGCATGATGAGCCATCAGGTCTAACATTTCGTTTTGGTTCTCTGGAGAAGTATGCTTGTGTGCAGACTTCTCTATCCACTGTAAAATTTCAGACTTATCTTCTGTCCTCAACCGAAGTAGCTGGATTAAATTTGATGACTTCTCTACATCACCACGAAGTGCAAGCCTTTGTTGACCAAGAAAGCGGATAATTGCCAATATCAAACGCAGCATATCCCTTGCATGCTCTTTATCAGCTTTGTTGACTTTGGGAGTGTTACAATGGCTTCAAGAGCATCATGGTGGGGTTTAGATTGTTGATGCTACGTAAAAGCAGCTGATGCATCTTTCCAATTACAGAAACCTTTAGTAACCTAATCACTGATAAGTGAATTTAATATAATTGAATAATAAATGTTCAAAAAGCTTATTGTTGCTAAACAAAATCTTTCCTTGGTTCACAGCTGCAACATACGTGTGACAGAAAACCACATCTTGACACTAATCGTAGTGGAGAAATGGCCTAGATTTAGACAACTGGGACTGAGCAGAGCACTTCACAGGGTTTGCCTTTCCAAAACTTCATTTAGGAAACAAGATATTTTTTGGGCTGATGAGGTTTTTCTGGAAGGCTGGGAAGACAATCTTTCAAACTGCTTGCTGCCATTGATATTGTACGGTTCATCAATCATGAATTGATTTCATTCCCACCCACTGGCAGCCAGGTGTGATCGAGAATTAATAAAATTTATTAACTCATTCGAAAAAAGTGGTCAGGTTAAAACTGTACCAACTGTACCGGTGGCTACAGCCCTGTGTCTGTGCTTTTTGTGTGATATGTCTTCACTTGCTTGTATAACAGATCCCCTGTATTTCCCCTGACTCTTGCCTTTTTCTTTTTTAGTTCCTATGGCAAATAAGTAAAGAACTAAAAAAATCTATTATATAACATAATGTTGGCTGATTTCTGTTCCTCAACTGATACTTTTGATGATGTAAATGTATCCTCTGGTAATACTCTTCTATTGTATGATGTGTCTTTAGCTGGTCCACTTGATTATGTTATAGTCATCTTGTAAAACATATGGTTCAATCATTTGGGCATTTTGAGTCTCAGTGACACTCTCTACAGCAGTAATGGTATTCTTCCATGTTACTGCTATAGTGCACTGATTAATCCAACAGCTTGATACATTAAGTAGCTATTGTGTCTCAGTACCTTTTGTAGCAACTGATTAACTTTACAAAACAACCATAACACAATAGCTAACTAAACAACCAAAACATGATATTAAATAATTACTCACTAAACATATTATATCATAGAATAATGCGTTAATTACTAAATGAAATACCACACTTCCCCATCCTTAGTTGAAAATAGAAAAATTACTATGTAACACACACAATATTCAACAGACCTCCAGAAACCATTTTCAGGAGGTCTATTTGTTCGAGTGGAATGATGTACTGGCACTTTAACAGATGACATCTCAACTTGAGATGCAAAGGAACTCGAATGTCAATTAGTAGACATGGGAACTAGGACTGGAGAAGACTGTTCAGTGAATGAGTCTGAATTAACTGTTGAATCCTCAGCCTAGTCTGCCAGAGCATTATCAAAGTTTGTTTGTGGTTTAAAGTCTGTACTAGTAGCTACACCATTGTCTACTGCAGTATATCTTCTTCTAACATTGTCAATATGAAGACAAAGTGTGGCAATTTATTAACTTAACCAGTAAGACAAAGGACCTGTCACCTTCAACACCATTCCTGGCTTCCACCTGGACTCTGTTGCTCTAAATTCTTCAGCAAGAACTAGATCACCAATGTTGAATTCTCGTAAGGGCCGAGTTTTTTCATGAGCTTCTTTCTGTTTCTCTTTTCGAGATTCTACCTTCTTATTTACATCAGGAAACAGTCCATCTAGGCAAGCACAAATTTTTCCCATGAAAAGTTAGAATGAGGTGTCATCCAGTACGTGAATAAAACCTTAGACAATTTTTCTTGAATGAAACTACCTTGTATACACTGAAGTCCTCTTTTCACTGTCTGTACTTTCCTCTCCATGAGTCTATTGATGGAAGGGTGATATGGAGCAGATGTTACATGATTGATTTAATTAGCTTTTCTGAATCTCTTGAACTCATCAGTCATGAATGATGCTCCATTATCAGTTACAAGTTTCCTTGGAAGTCCATGAATTTAGAAATCTGTCTCAACTTCTCTATGGTTCTAGAGGAAGTAATATTAGGCATAATATGAGCATCTAACCATTTTGAGTGAGAATGAACTAGTATGAGGAACAGGTGTCCCATGTATGGTCCTGCAAAGTCAAGATGTAGTTGACTTCAAGGCTGTTCTGGCCACTCCCAAGAGTGTATGGAGCTAAAGGTGGTGATGGTTGATTTTCTTGACAGATAATACACAATTTTACTGTCATTTCAATCTCTGCATCCATTTTTGGCCACCAAATGTAACTGTGAGCAAGTGCGTTCATTTTACAAAAGGCCTGGGTGAGTATCATGTGGTTCGTTTAATACATGCTATCTTCCTGGTGGTGGGTACAATAACATGAGTGCCTCAAAGAATACATCCATTCGATACACTCAATTCATCCTTTCTAGTTCGATAGGGATGAAGTGATTCATCTACATTATTTGGCAACCCACTGGATATATGGTAATAAACCTTTGATAAAATGGGATACCTTCTAGTCCATTCTTTTATTTTGTTGGCATTCATAGCCATAGTAGAGAGGTGGTGAATAAGATGTACAAGGTCTCTTGGAATACAATCTAATGATGTTGTGATTGGATCTAGGTAGACGATTG
Organism: Xestospongia bergquistia; assembly: GCA_963965975.1. Classification (NCBI taxonomy): domain Eukaryota; kingdom Metazoa; phylum Porifera; class Demospongiae; order Haplosclerida; family Petrosiidae; genus Xestospongia; species Xestospongia bergquistia. Next base: position 4,351,777 of record OZ014420.1, on the reverse strand, counting down.
AGTGCATCAACATTACTTCACATTTTTCCTTGCTTGTAGCAGATAGAATACTGATAAGCACTTAATGTAAGAGCCCATCTTTGAATATGTGATGAAGCCACACACAGAATCTCCCTAGCTTCGTTAAAGAGATAAGAGAGGTGTTGATGATCTGACTCAATGTAAAAATATCTGCCACACAAATAATTGTGAAATTTCTTAGTACCGAACACTATTGCAAGTTCCTCTTTCTCCAACTAAGAGTTTTTCCTTTCTGCTGTTGTTAGTGTTCGAGAGGCATAGGGTAGTGGCCTGTCAGTACCATCCTCCATGGTATGTGATAACACAGCACCAATGCTATAAGGCGAAGCATCGTACATCAAAATAATTTGCTTAGCAGGATCATAATGTACTAATAAGGAATGAGATTGTAGTGCTTCTTTGGCAATTTGAAATGCCTTGTCTTGGCCATTACACCATGACTATCAACAATTGTTATGTAAATGGTTATATAAGGAAGCAAGCTTTGCAGATATGTTTTGGCAGAAATTGACTATAATAGTTAATAATTCCCAAAAACAATTGTAATTCAGTGACATTTTCAGGCTTAGGAGCTTCCTTGATTGCTTTTACCTTTTCTTTGGTTGGGTGTAAGCTATCTGCATCAATTATGTGACCTAAATACTCAACTTTAGGCTGCAAGAAGTAACACTGACTTCTTAAGTCGTAAACCTTTTGATTCTAGTTTGCTTAGTACACTCTCTAAATTATGCAAATGCTCTTCAGTGGATTTACCTGTTACCAAAATATCATCCATATATGGAAACACGCTTACATCCCTGTAAGAGATTTTTTATGCATCTCTGAAAAATGCTGGGCCTGAAGACACTCCAAATGGCAACCTGTTATATTGAAACAACCCTTTTGAAGTATTGACAGTTACAAACTCTTTTGAATCTTTTGGCATAAGTATCTTGACTAATTGTCAAAAGAGATGCACCAGTATCATACTCCATATCTGTCGGTACACTATTCAGTAAACATTTAACCATTTAACTGGTGAGTGACTCCACATATGAGTCGATCTCGTAGCTTATCTTAATGAGTTTATAGTCACAATATTCAGCTATCTGATGCAGAGCTGCTACATACGTTGCAACAGACTCGTCTGGTGCTCTTACACGAGAGTTAAACTTGAATCTCTGAACAATAAAAGACAGTTTCAGGTCATAATAGTCCATGAACATCTTCACTAAGTCATTGTATGACTTGGTTTCAAGTGCTTGAGCGTCAAGTAAACTTCTTATTAATTTGAAGGTCTGGTGCCCATAAATGGAGAGCAGTATGGAGTGTTTCTTGTCATCTCTTCTATGTCATTTATGACAAAGTACTAGCCTAGTCTCTCAACATAATGTGACCAACTTTTTTTGGATGAATTGAATGGAGCTAGGGTGCTGTGTCGAGCTATATACCTTCATCGCCAATATGTTGTGTCTTAGTACCTTTTGTAGCAACTGATTAACTTTACAAAACAGCATAACACAATAACTAGCTAAACAACCAAAACAAAAAAAAGGCCTTCAAGCATTGTATCAGGTACTCTCAATGCAAATCCTATGTCATATCTCTTATGTTCAATGTCAGCTAATAGGTTAAGAAGATCATATACATCTGGTTCTGAGTGAAGTATAGAACCTGTTTAGAAACAACAATAACAATTATGAAATATATACTATTACATGAATGATTTATAGTGCTCCAATATATCACTAACAGCTTATCATAATAAAATACAATGATGACATGATGTTCTGCATATTACATATTAAATTTATCAATTAATACATTACTTGGAACAATATAACATTAATGATATACAGGTCATATTAGTCAGTCACCTTTTCATTGTTCTAGTTAAAGATATATATTGTATGTAATATATACCTAATGCTTCACCTTCAACTTGAGATGTAAACCATGGTAGTTGAAGTTTCTTGTCAGGATCATCAGTTATGTACATATTACAACATGTGAGTTTCCTCTTCTTTTCATTCAAGCAAAAATGGTGTTCTGTTGTTTTACAAATTGAACAGAGTTGTTCCTTTTAGACTACATATATAATGGAACTTGTCTACAACTGCATCAATGCCCTCTTTAATAACTTGACGAATGTTGTAACACTCATTAAGTGGACCACAATTAGAATATATTAAGCAATTATGTAGTATCTACTAATAGAACTACTCCTACAAGACTACAAGACTGGCATATCTTGTGGCTTGTCAGCTTGTAGAGGTGACAGTGCAATATATAGGTAAACATTAGTGAGTGAGAATGCCCACAACTAGTGCAGAATAAGGACCCTGAGAAAGAAAGTTTTCATTCCATGTTAAAACCAGATGTTCAACATCCTTAGTGGTAGGCTGTTGTAAAGACTGTAAATTGGTGGTAGTAGGTAGGACACAAGGGATATTCTCATGCTCAGGTAGACATGATATGATAAATAAGTATTCCATCAACATAAGAAATTTTTGGCTGAGAATGTCTTTAAAAATCCTTGTGACAAAAATAGACTAATGAGGTCAAGTGAAAAGCCTTTCTTTTGAGTTTCTCAATAGCTCCAGGAGGAATATATGAATCAACAACATCTTCAAAGATGTTCATCAATTTAGACAGTTTATTGAGGAGTGGCTAGGGGATAAGAAAGACAACAATATGGAGGACTTTAGGAAAATAAAGATAGATGTTCAAATCATGATAGTACATTAAAGCAGCCTCTATATCATCTTTCTTCATGTCGAGAAACTGCTAATTGTGCTTGTATCTCTTCTCAATAAAGTCTAATTGCCAGATCATTGGCTCAAAAGTTGATTCAACAATCATATCAGTACATTGAACTGAAGTTGTCTAGCTAAGTCAGAATTCCAAGTACCACCTAGAGTGTAGGGACAAAATATGAACTAATTAAAATTTTAAAAAAGACAAAATGTGAACTAATTAAAATTTTAAAAAGATATCGTAGCTATGACATTTTTAAAAAATAATTGGTTAGTGATGTAAGATAAAACACCAGGTCCCTCTCCTGGACATGTTCTAACATACAGATCAATCATTCGGTAACCGCTTACATGATTCCACAGGTAATTTACCATGTTTCGTCATCATGTTTGAAAAGGATTGTTTTGTAACTGAAAAGCCAAAGGAGTGGCAATCATTTCGAGTAGTCTCATACCCTAGGTAGACTAGGAAGACTTAATATGCTTTTTTCAAAAAGCTTTTTGTTCGTTGAAGCTGTATAAATATGACAAAAAGATCCCTATGTGTGATCACCAAATGGTTTTGGAAAGATATTGCATTTCCAAGTCATCTTATTCATGATGGATCACAAGCTTGGTCTTGTTTGGCACTGACAAGAGCTGTTCTGTGTTGATAATAAGTCCTTTAGTACCTCTAATGATGGATCAACCTGTTATTCATGATGCCAAATCATTTTGGATTCCAATTTTACTAAACAAGTGTTAACGCTCATTTGCTTGGACTAAGTCTCTGAACAAACAACATATTTGACTGTTTGAAGCCAAAACCTAGTTTGTGATCCATCAGGAATGATAGAACTAGAGTAGTGATAAAACGTTATCAAAATAAAGGAAGCATATTGATTCGTCATTCTGATAACTCAGGAGGTGAAGCAACGTCACATAGATGACATGGGTGATTGCCTCAGAGCTCTACTCAGCACTGAGACCTCTGCAACCATAGGGGCTTTCTCCAAGCATTTGTCTGCATGCTTCTTTTTATCAAGCTCAAGAACATAACGAATCAGCATCACCACAGAGTGCCAGCATCACACGTCCAGTCAGGCTGACAGGATTACTCTCAACGACACGATGGAGAAAGCCTAGCCTTCTTACCCAAATTCAGTACCTCATTGTTGGAACCTCCAAAGCCGTAATAGCTGCAGTATTAGAGTGATGCCTCGGCCACTCTAGTACTTGGTTCACTAGCTCGCCCTGAAAGGCCTCCAGTTTCTGTGATAAGGTCTCCATCAAGATCCAATTCTCACATCCAAATAATAAGACTGGCATAACACATGACTCCAGCACAGTTCTTGAAGACAATGGACTAACATCAACCTGAAATTGCACAAATGCTACCAAAGTGGAAAAAAGCACGACGGGCTTTCCTGATGTTCTTGTCCATAGATGTAGATGCCAATAGGTCTCCCCTCCACCAGTAACCCAGAAATTTTCCTATGTCCCCAGCTGGCATGATGGGCCCTTCCACGTCATATACTGGAAAAGCAATACCCTTTTGACTTGAAAAGAGTATGATGTCACCTTTACTAACATTCAATTTTAAAAGGTTTTCCTTAGAAAATGCTTTCACCAAAGCTACCTGACAGTCCAAAGATCCCTCACTTGTTGCTAAAGTTCTGACATCGTCAGCATGGAGGAAAACTCCAGAATAGAAATTGTTGACTGTCAAACCCACACCAGATGCCTGCACCTGCCTGAGAAGGGGATCCATCACCAAAAGAGTGCTGGGGACAGCACCGACCCCTGCTTCACACCTCTCTCCACCCAAAAAATCTCAGATAGCATCTCATCCATCCTCACTTTGCAGGAACATCCATCGTATCAGCTCTTCAAGAGTTTCCACATCTTACCATTCACTGCAACATCAAACAGCTTCTCTAACAACACTGGATATTCAACAGAGTCGAATGCTTTCTGCAAGACATACAGGCACATATATACACAACTACCACCTCTAAGGTATTTAGCAAAAACCTCTTGTGTAGCAAAAATGGCATCATCGCAAGAGACTGCTTTCCTGTAAGCAGATTGGTTAATGTGGAACAGACCTGCTTCCATAAAGACAACTCCAGATGTCCTAATAGCAAGAATTCCAGAACTTTGGAGAGCATAGATGTGAGTGTAACCCTCTGTAGCTGTCGACCTTCAAAGGATCCTTCCTGCCTCCCTTATAGATGGGCCCTGTGACACCACACTTCAATACTTCAGGTACAACTTCCAGATGCACAACAGCATTGAGGATCTTCATTACTTCAGTAATTACATGGATGCACAAACAGTACTTACAAGGTGTTCTTTTCTGTGTGAGCGCCTAGGGACGAGGCTATGTTTGGGTTTGCTAATACAATCTGCACATGCTCAGTAACTTATGGTTTGCAGCAAGATACAATCGAGAGAGAATCATTTTCTTACACTGTTCTAAGGTCACTCATTATCCTAATATACAAGATTTATATATCTAATGTAGCTTGTTGGCACATTCTATTTGTACAGAATAAAATGATCACATCATACACTAGTTTAGCACATAGGTTATTGTGGTAGTATGACTGGAAATTGCATGTACTCATTAATTCAATTCGAAAGTTAACATAATACTTTACAACTGTTTATTGTTGTGAACTTCTAATTCTGAAACAGAAAGAGTATTACTAAAGAAAGGATTAAAGTTAATGTATTGTACCTTTATATTTTGACATGATTTTATTAGCCAAGTCTTAAACTATCATCTCTCAATATATCCAGAAAAATCATAAAGGCATTAGCATTAAGTTTGACATGTCACGAATCAGCTCGAGACGTTCCGCACCAGTAGCTCCAGTTTTCTTGTCTTTTACAATTTGTAAACAGCCTCAGAAATAACTTCTTCATACAATTTCTTTGCTAGAGCAATGGGCTCAATAGCTGATTCAACAATAGCATTGGTACATTTAGGTAAAGGTTGTCTAGCTACATCAGGGTTCAGAGTACCATCTAGAATATAAACACAAATATGGGGCTGTTAGTAATAAATCAGACAGAATAGATCAATTATAATAGAATGGTTAGTTAATGTTCATATTTATGTTTTAATCAGATGGCTTGGCAATATACATGTACATTGTGACAATTTTTGAATGTAATACCTATATCTCTTTGAGCAGGAATACTTTCATTGGCCTCTAATGTTGTAATTGACACTATTCCAAACAAGTATACATACAAAGTATAAACTATAAGGTAGTACTAACCATCTTCAAGTGATCATATCAGATATAGCTCCATGTCATCAGCATTGACTCCTCTTAATGGTACACAATATTTTAATTGTGTAACTGTATTAGTTCCTTGTTCAGCAAATATTGTGATCAGTCTAGAAGGGACAGATTGAAGGTTTTGAGCACCAAAACTTTCCACTACACTCTTACATATCTATATTTGTTTTAGTATGTTTTTATAATAGCACTTCATATACATACCCTTGAAGGATTTACATGAGAAATGACACTCCATCCATTGTAAGGATACTTTGTTTTTCATTAAGGACTAATTCAATGTTACTATCACTATCTTGAAATGTAAAGCATAGACATTTGTCCTCCTCAATATGATGTTGAAGAGAAGTCTTTATATACTGTATATTAAAAAGAAATGTTTGCAATGCAGTTACCTCAGTCAGAGCATTGAGATGTTTAGCTACTATAAAGCATATTAACCATTCATTGTTCTTACATCCTTCATATATCATCTGAGCCAAATAGTCAATATCAGTAGAACTGTCTAAAGGGAGACATTGATTAACATCTTAACAATATAAAAAATAACTGGTTACCTTTTCTTTGCTTGATTTCAGCTTCATTACCAGGCAAAGTATGTACTTTGTCCACAGCCTCTTCGTTCAAATTTAATTGTTGAGTTATCTGAAGAAATATTATGTATCAACTCGTTTTCTGCACGTTTATTACCTTGTATGCATTCTAAACTTGCTATATCAGGGACATCATTACTGGACTCTGACAACAGGTCTGAAGGTTTTGGAGCAGAGGCTTAATTAATGGAAAGTCTTCCATAGTTAGTTAAGTTTTCTAATTCAGACCCTCCAATCAAGTCAATGGATTGAATTAATGAAGGTATCTCCTGTGGTAATACACTTTTACTCCATAATGAATCAGTCCAAGATTTAACAATAGCTTTTAAGCAAAAATGAGTAAGACTCATGCTACCATATTGATTACCAGGATTGAACTGTCCCCCTTTTTGTAGTTGAAACTTGTAAGGAAGAGTAGTAGATTGTTGAATAGAAGCTGTAGCAAAACTTAAACAACTTCTATGATCTTTAGTGACTAGATGTGCACTCTAATTTTATTGATTTAAGTAATGGCTTAGAGACATTTATATGATATAAAGCACTGATCAACTCAGTTTCCTCAGGTAATTGAAGCTGTCCACAAATCAGTGCTGCCACGGACAATTCACAGGTGTCTGTTAAAGATAAAGTGCCTTGAACTGAAGAGAGTCTCCTTGAATTAGGAATAATTTATCATTTTCAATACAAACACCTTTAAGAGTATCTAAAAGGCAGACATTTAAAAATAATCCATTATGTTGTTGTCAATATACCATTTGATGGGATGAGATAGTTAAATTGAATAAACACATCTTGTTTACGCACTGATAGCTCCATTACCTCTGTCTGTACACTTACTATCTCCATTGCAACTGCTGTCAATTAAGTAAAGGTACAAATACAATGGAAGTAAGACATATAATATTGTGATGTCTCTCTTTTAGACAACATTTCTATCTCTTTTTTTTTCTTTAAACTTAGAGAACAACTTTTCATTTTCTTAATAATACAAAACACAATACAAGTTACATGTAAATTATGGAGATTGTGTATACAATTTATATTTGACTAATAATCTTTCGTACCTTTTAATTTCTCTATTTCTTTTGTCTTCATACTACTCATTTTTTCTCAACTTTCATTAACTCATTCATCTCCTTTTATTTATGCTTTATACCATTTAGCATTTGTTGAAATGTTTCTATAAACAAAGAAAATTGCAGTAAATATATAAAAGCATTTAATAAATAACTGATACTTTCAGCACTAAGAACATCTTTCTTATAGTGAAATTAATTGGTTGTACAATATTAATGTCAACAAAGAACAGAGTTCTGGCTACTATGTTAGGCAGACAGTAGATGCAAGCAATATAGTAGTCGACTATGACAATGTCAAAACTACTGTTTGTCATTGTATATTGAAATAATCTACCTAAGACAAAAAAACTAAAATATATCTTTCTTGAAAAGTACTTTATGATCACAAAATAATAGTAATAGTGATTATTATTATTCTACTTTTCTTTTACCAACTTGCCTAATAAAATTGGTTGACCTCAGTATGCTTTCTACTGCGTGACCAAACCTGTAAAATCTGGTTTGATAAATTCAGTATAAACTTTTATCTTGGTGTGTAACCAATACATAACAAGGCCATTATATATAGCATAGCATTGTGTTGAATTATAGAATTATAGACTGTTTTATTTATCTTTATCAAGTTATCCAGTGATTGTACACTATAATATAAGTTCCATCTAGCGCTAAGTAATCATCATATACTGCTAATATTATATCTTACCTTCTTTCTCTCTGGTAAATTACTCAATCTCCTCTTGTTTCTCTGCTAATATTTTATCAATAGTTATAAAACATACTGATATATGATGTGTACTACTAACAGCACTATAAGTCACCTTTCTCTTTCATTATTTCTAATATCTTTGCCTTAATCATTCCATTCAACAATTTCAACTTCTCTGTTTATATTAGGTGCACAGTTATGTATCTCAGTTAACATATATCTATTTACCTGATAAAAAGTCAGTTAATGATTGCTTTCCTTGTTGTTCCCTGTCTACAGTAGTATAATCTAATACATTAAAAAGTCATTTCAAACTTGAAAGAACATGAAGCTAGGATAGATGAATGCCAGATATATGGTGGGAGGATTGGTTAGAAAACATTACTTCTAAAATGATTAAAGCAGCTAGGTATTAATCATTATCTTATAGATACAAACATAGAAAACTAGCATGATCAGTCATACTCATCATCATAGCACTCACAATTAGCATTAATAATATTTGTCGGTTGCTATATGTGTAGGTTGTTAAATAATACAGTTTAATTTCATTTGGCACTTTCAATTGTCACATAAACAAAAAATTAACAAATGAACACAGAAAATTAATATATATATATAGTAAGCACATGGACCAAAATGATTATAGGACTGTATGGCACTAGTTGTCACACAGAAAAGGAACTAATGCTTTATATGTGTTATATGGAAACAGCCCCTAATCAAAATTATGACTATGAATCTTATACATCAACACTCTTGCACCTTCGATAGTTTATGAATCTCATTAAAGAATATGCTAAGTTTATACACTAATGACATTTTGAGGTTACAAAATATATCTTTCTTGTAATTTGATATTCAATTACATAAGCTATGTTATTCTCACTTCATCAATAATTGTTAAACTATAAAATGGCAAAGATAATATTCAAGCCAGCAGTATACAATGAATATATTGATCCCTAAGTTAAAGAAAGAGTATGGGGAATTGGCTAGAGATTTTCTCAACAGACGTAATGTCATTGATATCATTGGGCACAACAACTTTCTCTTATGAGAAGGCAATTCTCCTAACAACATTAAATAATTTGTCAACAAAATAAGGAGATTTCATAATTCAGAGTGTGCAGGTATTTAATCAAGTAGAAATTCATTTTAGACAACAAAATTTCATAAGGAGGTTCCATGGCATGATTGAACAATGTGGGTCATCCCTATATACACAGTCCTACAGCTTGCCTGATATACAAAATGACATGTGGATTTAAACTATTCCTATAGCTATTGACATGTACTTTGTAATGATATATGTAAACATTTTTATTACTCTACCATTACTTTTTTCTTCGTGGATTTATGGTTATCTTTTCTTCATTATTTTGGGCTATGTACTAAAGTGACATTTGAGGAGTTTATTCATTTTATCTAACCACAAAACATTAGATAAAGCTTCAGATGTGCTCCTTAATTACTTGTTTTCCAAAAAAGCAGATGAATGGCATGAAAATCCATACTATTTGTCTCAAATAGGAGACATATCTTTTGTAAAAGTAGCCAAACTTAATGCCTTTACATGGATTAAAGCAGCTTGCCAACCTCCACAGAGTTTCTCTCATCTTGATGTAGGTTACTAAACTCAATCAAGCTGTTGTATATGACTGTTCATCAGGCATATACTGATAATCAGCTAGATGAGATTTACTTCTACCAGAAATAAAATTTACCTGCCTCCAAAACTTGGGTGCTTCATTTTTCATTTTCCTTGCCAAGTTAGCAATATAGTTCGCTTTAGCCAATCTATTCGTCAAATTTTTTGTTTTCCTAAAATTCACCTAATCTTCAAACATGCTTTCTTTAAAAAATATCAGAACATTATAAATGTATAAGAGATTAATAATTTAATAATGGATTACTTCATGAGAAATACTATATAATTATTCACGATTAAAGATTAAAGTTATAGTAATTTAAGGAGATATATTTCTTACAATCATAGGTATCCTCTGAGGTATAATTTTCCAACCACGAGTTAATTATGATGATATTTTTGAACATCAAACTCAACATTCTTTTGTGATACATTCCTCAGCATGAGGATGATGCTTCTTAATATACTGCAGTAAAATTATACATGTAAATCATATAAAATATGATATTATTGCCTGCTGAAGTGCATCAAGATTTTTTACAACAACAAACATGACTTGCCACTCCAACATAGCTTTCTCTTCATAATAAACTTTACAAAAGTATGTATGAGCTTTTTAGCTAGTTCACCTGCAGCTATAATATGCATATTCTGTTACTTTAAAAATAAGAATATTGTTTTATACCATTATCTGAAGCACTGATTGTCATCTCAGTTTTTGGCAATGGCTTATTTTGAACTTCATCACTTTCCAAGATTTCACTTTCTAAAAGTAAATAGATAAATTTCCATAATGAAATATCTATTTGTCAGTGAATACCTTTATTGTCAGAAACATGTTAATCTGAATCTTTATCACTGTTTGTTTCATTTTTAACTTTTTGTGATTCTTAACATAGGATGTTGGGTAGATATGTTCTTTTACCTTCATAATTAGAAACTTGCAGATTAATTTCATTAGTTTTTGGATCTATATGATCATCTGTTTTACTATTTTCACTGAAATATGAGTTATCACTTTTCTGTGAACTACTATCTTCTTCATCTGATGTGTTGTCTTCTACAGTGTTAGGTTGATCCTCACTTTTCTCAGTGTTTTCTTATTCTTTGTTAATACCTTAACAGTAGCAATAGAACATAACCATGACATGGTTTGTACTACTAAAAGTACAATAGCTCACCTTCTGTCTTTCCTGTTAACTGTTTTATCTCAAATGTCTTTACTTCATTTGCTTTATCCAATAGCTTTATCTTCTCTGTTTACATTAGGTACATAGTTATCTCTATATTAGTGTACATGTACCTGATAAGAAGTCTGTTGATGATTGGTCTTGCTGTTGTTCACTGTCCATAGTGGTAATATCTAATGTATAATAAAAGAGGATGACAAGTTAATACATGTTCATAAAACACTTTATCAAGAAACTGTGTTTACCATGAATACCAAGTCATCATACAATTAAGCAGACTCAAAGAATGGCAAAACGAAGGGAGTGATCAACAAAATCTACATAATAGCAAATTTTTACAATCTGCGTATGCTCAGTTTGCCAAAATCTGTTTGGGTTGGACTTATTTGCTGTTGGATAACACAGCATGTACACAATGAGTTTCCTAAGTTTTTTGTTATGCTTATACACAATGTATATAGTGACATAAATAGCTCAGTAGTTATGTATACACAACAAGATGATATATGTACTAAAACAGTCCTAATAGATCATACACATCACACATAGTAGTTACTAGTTATATTACTAGTTATTGTATGTATAGAAGGACAAGACTAGCACTCCAAAGCCTCAACTATTTCTGGCAAAGTCTCGTACATGGAGAGAAGAAAGAGATGATAGATTTGAGACAAGTCTAATTGCTTTTGGTTATATAAGTATGTCCGTGTCCATTGTATTCCATACTATATGTTAATAATAACTAAAATATGTGATAATGTACTGATTGATATGTTAAAAAAACATGTTAACACTGTCTCTCTGTAGATCACACATGTGACCCTCTTTTAAACTCTCTGTCCCCCATCCATTCTAGATCCCTTATTAGGGTTTACATTCACTTATGTCATATACTCCTTCCACACATCACAACAATCATCTATGTACTCACCATCTCGTAGTGAATTAGAACAGAGAGAGAATAGTATTTAAACAGAGATGCTGTAATGGAAAAACAAAAACAAAAACCAAAAAAACATTTGATGAACATTATGTCTGTTAAAAGAAGGACTGGTTATTGTCATAGCTCAGTTTTAAGCTCAAATACCTACAGTTCTGCATGATGGTATCTTTGTAGGCCCTCATTAGTGGTCTAACTATCAAGCTACCAGATAATCCTCGGGAGTTTGTGGAGAATAGCTTGCTCCAAATTAAAGATCAAGGATGTTCAGATATACAGTGGTCAGTTATATGTGGTATAGGTCAGTTTCTATTGTTTTGTAGGGACATGTTTATTGATCCATCATTACGACCTCAACACTCTCTCTTACATCGTGGAATGTTGGACTCTATAATGGATGAGACAGATCTACCCACTGAAGAAATGTTCATTGTAAGAAATTATTTCACCTTTATTATGGATATTTAGAAACCTTTAAATTTCCTCTTATTAATACTATTCTTAATTATAGGGCATGGGTTCAATATCACCTACTTGTTAGAGAAGAAAATGAAGTTACGTTGAAAAAGTTACAAAGACCTTGACGTTATTATGCTTCCAAATATGGTCGTACCATCTTTACTAAATGGCATTTATCCTTCTTTATTAAGAACTAATATACTAATTGTATCTCCTACCTTAGTTACCAATGTATTTACCTTAGTTACTAATGGACCTACCTTAGTTACCAATGTACTTACCTTAGCTACCAATGAATTACCTATCAGTTACCAATGTACCACCTATCTTAGTTACCAATGTACTTACCTTAGTTACCAATGTACCTATCTTAGTTTACAGTGTACTTATCTTAGTTACCACTGTCTTAACTGATACTTACAATTATTCTGTGATGAAAAGAAAGAGAAGAGAAAGCTATTGGTCTTTTGATCAAATTATTTCAACTTCATATTAAGAAGACTTTATTTCAATCCTGGAAGAAAGATACTTAAGAATCTCACAAAGCAAAGCAATTTTTCTTGAACAGAAGATGTGGTGAACATGACAATGAAGACGAGGGATGGTATTGGCCTAAGACTGAAGACCTCATTTCTCTCTTTCCACATGATGTCAGTATAAAGGTACATATTAACTTGTTATAATCATGTCGACTTTGTTATCCAGATCTTTAGTCATGTTGGTATACAAGGAGTCTGTTGATCTGCTCAAGTATGTCGTTCATGGAGAGAGATGACTGAAGATACAAGACTGTGGAATAAAATACTTGTATTTGGTGTTATAATATAGTGATATACTTTATTTATATATTTAGATTGATTTCTCTCCTCTGAGTAATTTCTAAGTTAAAGTAATTAATATTGTTTTATTTGATCATAAAACAAGTAATATAACTTTATTCTCTCTCTCTTAGATATTGTATTAGTCTAAACTATCTAAGTTTAGCTCATTGTACTCAATTTACTGGTAAAGGACTCCAATCTATAATGGTTGGTAAAGGATGTCGTAAATTTATACATTTAGATCTATCAAGATGTACACAGGTTAATTATTATTATGTCATTGTAAGCAATGATATCTCCTCTCTCTCTCTCTCTCTCTCTCTCTCTAGTTAACTCAAGAAGCTCTTCAATTTATTGGTCAAGGACTTCCAATATTACATACGTAAATTTTGATGATGTACTGACACTAACAGATGAGGCACTCTTAGTAAGTGACCACACCCATTAATTAAGAATAATCATTGTTTAGGGTTTTGTCACTCGGGATATTCCCAGTTCATCTAATCCTATATTGTCTAAAATACACAATTCATTGCCAACTGGTCTAAAGTTGTAAATTAATAATAATAGTAAGTTATTTTGTCTAAAGTCATTGTTAATAATAATACTAATTAATAATAATAGTAAGTTATTTTGTCTTTGATTAAATGTTTGTATGTCCAGACATTCCTTGAACATACTCTTCAAGAGTAATTGTATTTTCTGAAAATTGTTGTTTCAGTTCTTGTATTCTTTTATCTTTGTCTGTAGACTTCTTCCCTCTTCTAGGAGGAAAGGCTCTGCCAATTGACTAATGGTGATTTCTGTCACACCCTGTTCTCTCTTAAAAATTTCAACAATTTCATAAACATTGGGATGAGCCTTGCCTACAGCCTTTTTTAACTTGCTGTGCCATCCCTCAATGTGGTTATTTGCTCTAGCAAATTTTGTCTCAAAGACATTCCACAAAGATGGTGGATAGCTTCCCACAAGCCAAGTACTCTCGAAGTAGCTAATAAAGTCATCAAGTCTCATTATTTTCTGTGGAGCTTCAGCCTTCAGAGCTTGCCATGTTAAATGTACGTACTGCCGTGGAACAAATGCTAAAGCTGCAGTCTTACAAATAAAACTTTTCAGCTAGGATTTTATCTATAAATTGTTTGTAGACCAAGGAATTTCAGTTTTCTGATAAGGCATTGACCAGAATTGAAGTAGCAACCCCTAAGTGCTGACATTGGGAAAGGGAGTTGTGCTGCTTGAATAATACTTAGCTCAAAGTCTGAGAGTATTGTTTTAGGCTTTAATTCTGTGCATAACTCCTCTGACTTAGTCTTAAGTAGTGTAAAAACTCTCCCATATCTTTCTTGTGGCTTACTGGGAAGCAAACAGTAGATGAGAGGGCGAGGACCTCTTTGAGTTGTCGAAAATTCCATAACGCTTGACTGTATTCTAAATTCTACAACCCTTGAATTTATATCTTTTACTACTTATAATGGAGGTATATGATATCTGACATTCTTGTCCCTGATCCTGTGACTTTATTGGAACTACTGCTCAACAGTTGTTATTAAGTGGTCATCCTTTTATTATAATATTAGATGGTATAGTTTAAAGAATGTCAACTTCATAGACATACCATATCTTTGTCATTGACTACTGCACACTCTACAAAGATAACTGTAAAATATTGACATTACAGATGTATACATCAATGAAACTGATTTGATTGAATTCAAAACATGGCAGCACGTGGGAAATCAGTGACTGAGTCTCCTCTTTCTTCTACGAAGAAGGGCTCGTCCAGTTCAAATTCTAAACTGCCAAAGAAGCTCAAAAGGCATACCTGCCCTATTTGTCTCGATGAAATCAACAACAATACTCAGGACTCCATATTCTGTGAGGGAAACTGTAAGTCATGGATTCACCACAGTTGCGGGGGTTTATCGAAGCTTGGCCTGACTCTGGCTAAGAAGATTCCTTCGTGGAACTGTCCCTCTTGTCGTCTCATTCTTCAATCTAGTGAAATTTCTGAGCTGAAGAAATCTGTTGCTGCCCTTTCTGAGGAATTATTCGCCTTTAGAGAGAGTGTGACTACCAAGCTTGACACATCTGCTGGGGTTTCCTCCCCCATTGATATGTCTTCATTTGATGCTCCCCCTGTCACTGTCTCATCGTCTGATAGCTCTAATCGGAGTCGTAAGTTTAATGTCGTTGTTCGAGGTATTTCTAAACAGCCTCAGGGTACTTCTCGTTCAGTGAGATTTCGCTCTGATCATGACAAAGTCTTTGACATTCTTTCAAATATAGAGAGGGAGTAGTCTCACTGTAGCCTGATTCGCGATTGCTTTCGGCTTGGTAAATACAGTCCTGATTCCCAGAGTGCTCGTCGTATCCTGGTGACCCTTAGCTCCACAGTGGATGTTTCTAACATCCTTTCAAACTGTCATTCATTACCTTCATCCATTTCCATACGCCCTGATCTGTTGCCTCAACAGCGCAAACGTCGTGGCACTCTTCTCAAAGAAAGGACAAGGTTGTTGGACGATGGTTTTGACAGAAGTTCCATAAAGATCAGATATTCTCAAATTTATGCAAGTGGTCAGTTAACAGGAAGGGTGAGGAATGGTATTTTTGTCTCAGCTCATAGCCTTGGTGATCCTGCGCCTCAATTTATTGACTTACATGCTAGTAACAATGTTGCCAATAGTAACTTTGCTGTCAATAGCAACAATGCAGTCAATGCTTCTCCTTCGAGTGGCACTGTTTCTGCCTCCAATTGACTACCTTCTCATCTATTATCTGTTTGCCTTTGGAACACCCATAGCATAGTTTAAAAATTTCCTAACTTTCAATCTTTCGTTTATTCTTCTGATTTCTGAGTCTTTGCTTTAACAGAAACCTGGCTCACCCCTGACATTGGCAATGGGGCATGATAGAGTATCTAGGCGTGGTGGTGTTATGCTTGCCATACATCACTCCATACCCTCTTCTCTTCTTCCCTCTCCTCCTGACCTAGAGATTGTTTGTATTCAAGTTTCTTTTAAGCCCCCAGTCACAATCTGTCTAGTTTATGTTCCTCCTTCTTCTGACCAGCAGCATTACTCTGATGTGCTTCGTTATCTTGAAACACTTGCCGTCACTTATCCCAATTTAGTTATATTGGGTGACTTTAATTCTCCCGATATCTGTTGGTCTTCTATGCATGGCCAATCTCATACTTCAATTGCATTATGTGACCTCATTTTTCAGTATAACCTGGCTCAACTTGTTACATTTCCTACTCATTTGGGTGGTAGCTTACTTGACTTAGTTATTTGTAGTCCTGCTTTGTCTACTAATGTTTCTCCCTTGTCTTCACTGCTCTTAGTCTCTGATCATTATCCTCTTTCCTTGTCATTTTCCTTACCTTCCTTGGGCCTCCACAAATCAGCTATATCTTGGATTTACAATTACAAGAAAACTGATTTCAACAGTCTCAACTCTTTTCTTTTAGACTACGACTTCAGTCCACTTACTGAGTCTGCCGATGTTGAATTCATTTGGTCTTTCTTTAAGGGCATTGTTATCTCTGCAATCTCTCTGTTTACTCCCATGGCTAAGGTCAAAACCAATTCATTGCCAAAGTGGTTTAATTCGACCATTTGTCATTGTCTGCACATTGTTCGTTCTCTTAGGAAGCGATACAAGCACAACCAATCTTCAAGTAATCTTCTTCGTCTCTCCTCAGCTGAGTGTCTGTTACAACTTAATATCCTTGATGCTCATTCCTCCTTTGAGTCCAACCTGGTTAGTAACTTTGCTTCCAATATAGATTATGAGATTTACCGTTACATCCGCGATCTTTCTGGCAAAGCTCGTATTCCTTCAGTGATGTTTCATGACTCTATTGTGGCTGACAATGCAAGGGACATTGCCAACACTTTTAATCAGTTTTTCAACTCAGTTTTTAGCCACTCTTCTGTCACTACTTCTTTACCACCTCCATACTTGCTTCCAATTCTATTTGCTCAATTGACATTTCCATTCATGACACCTTTGAGGCTCTCTGCTGTCTTAACATTAAAAAGGCTTCAGATGGTGATGGTATCCCCCCTGTTAATCTAAAGGGTGCTGCTACTGCTCTACTTAAGCCTCTTCATTTATTTGACACTTGTATCAAACGCTCAGTTATTCCTCTTGAGTGGCGTCGTTATTTAATTACAACCAATATTTAAATCTGGTGACAGGTCCAAGGTTTCAAACTATAGACCTATTTCATTGTTGCCTTCTGTTTCTAAGCTGTTCGAAAGACTCGTGTTTGACAAAATGTATGAGTTTTTTCTCTTCCTCCTGTCTCTCTGCCTCTCAATTTGGGTTTATGAAAAACCGTTCTACTGTTAAGCAGTTACTGATCTACACACACAATATTCTTCAGGCTTTTGAATTAAACCAGCAGTATGACTCAGTTATGCTAGACATAAGGAAAGCTTTTGATACTGTTTCACATAATTTCCTTCTTTCAAAACTCTGGAAAGCTGGTATCACTGGTTCCCTGCAGTCTCTACTTAAATGTTATTTATCAGACAGGAAGCAATGTGTTGTAGTTAATGATCAACACTCTGAGTGGCTCCCTGTCTCCTCTGGTGTCCCACAGGGGAGTATCCTTGGGCCCTTGCTTTTTATTCTCTATATTAATGATCTTCCTAGCAGCATCTCTTTTTCAAACACTCTTCTTTTTGCAGATGACACCAAAGTTTCAAAGGCCATTTCATCCATCTCTGATAGTGCAGATCTTCAGTCTGACCTCAACTCTCTTTGTATGTGGAGCAATGTAAATGGCCTCTCTTTTAATGCCCAAAAGTGTCTCTTTCTTTGTTTCCATACCTGCTCTTCCCCTATCTCCTCGAACTACTTTCTTGGTAACTCTGCACTACATCAAACTACTACCTGCCGTGACCTAGGCATCATCTTTTCTGAGAATTTGTCGTGGACTGAGCACTATAAGCAAATGTTGCAGAGAGCATACGGTCACCTTAGACTATTACGGAGGATGTTTTCTGTTGATTCTTCAGTAAAAGTTAAAAGATTACTCTACCTATCCCTTGTAGGTCTCATCTTACATACGGTTCTCAGATATGGAGACCAATGCATATTAAAGACATTGTTATCCTAGAGAGGATTCAGAAGCGTGCTACCAAGTATATCCTCAATGACAGATTGTCTTCTTATTGTTCTAGGTTGTTAGCTCTCAACCTTCTACCTCTCATGTACTTAGAGCTCATGGATATTCTATTTTTAATCAAGTGTCTACAGTTTCCAGATCCAAGTTTTGACATTAGAGCTTTTGTGTCTTTTTCCAACCTCTCAACTCGTTCTAGTTCTACTTGTAAATTAGTGTACAGAGTTGTTAGGTTGTGGAACAGTCTTCCACTGATTGACATCTCTCGTTCTCTCTCCTGTATCAAATTGACCTTACTAAATGTCCTCTGGGAGCATTTTGTTTGTCATTTTGATCCTGACGATCCTTGTTCATTTCACTATTTATGTCCATGCTCTACTTGTCACCTTAATTACCCAGCTTTCAGTGACTTTAGTCATTCCATTTAATTTTCTCTACTCTCTTTTCCAATAATTTACCAAAGATCACTTACATTCTTTATTCACTTTTCATTTTGCTAATTACTTATATTTATGCATTATACTTTAAGTTTCTCTATTCTTTCTTTCTTTCTCTTTCCCTGGGTATCAATAGATCTTATTGATAGCCCTTCAAGAAGTTGCTTTGATTAATTGTTGCACTGTTTTCATTTACTTCGTTTTGTACCTCCTTGTAAAACATAAATAATAATAATAATAATAATAATAATGTTTGACTTTTATTTATGTTAATATTAGTATCTTCTTATATTGATATGATTTTATATTTATACTGTTTCAACTATTGTACATTGAGAAGCACACTTAATAAATCATATGGTTTGCTGGCTTATGTTCCTCAATTGGTCCAAATGCTAGGCAGTAACTCTACCCGTGTAACGAAGTGATGACATACTGCAACACAAAGGCAGGGCTTTATAAATGTTGGTTAATAAACTTATATTCAGACAGACAACGTTCATTGTGTACTAAATAAGACATAGAGAGTTATATTGTTGTTACTATCATGATCAGTTGAGCATGCTCAGTTCGATTAGCCGCATTAGTGGGTCCAACTTTGTACTAGAAATTAATAAACTTAGACGGTATTACTTCATTTTAGCAACCAGTCTGTCAGGACTTTACTTCAGGAGGGCTGTTTAGCAAGACTAGTGGTGCCAAATTTCTACTAGAAATTAATAAACTTAGACGGCATTACTTTATTTTAGGAACCAGTCTGTCAGGACTTTACTTCTGCTGGGCTGTTAGCAAGACAAGAAGAAGGAACTGGATTCCATTCACCCAAGTCATTTGTCAGTGTTCTCTGCAGTTAATCTGAGAAAATGATGTTCCTGGCTACAACAAAAGAGAGACAGTAGTAACAATTACAGTCAGAGTAGCAGTACTCCATGTGTCTTAGTACATCCTAGCATGCCCAACTGAACTTTTTATATTCAGTGAGCTTTAGCCCTTAGTTTTAGTGCATCTGTTAGCTGAACTAAGCCTGCTGTGTCCTAATGCAACATTCCCTTCCACTGTGTCCTAACCTTGTCCTAATGTATTCTCTAATTTAACTATATATTCCGTTATGTAGTTATCTTCTAAGATGATCTGGTTATGTTCTCTCAACTGTTACCTTGTAAGTTTGATATATTGTACATACAATAATTATATTACTGGTAATCTCTTACCTACATAATTTAATATATACTGCCACTACAGTATATAAACTTTTAGCAAAACATTGTTTTTTTGGCATTACTTCATTTTAGGAACCAGTCTGTCAAGACTTTACTTTTGCAGGGCTGTTTAGCAAGACAAGAAGAAGGAACTGGATTCCATTCACCCAAGTCATTTGACAAGTGTTTTCTGCAGATAATCTGAGAAAATGATGTTCCTGGCTACAACAAAAGAGAAAAACACCTATTTCAGAATTTTCATTCTTGAATTCTTTCATATACATAGTATATTAGTGCTGTTGAAGTTGAGATTTAATTAAAAATTATTAATAGTTATTAAGTAAAAAATCTGTATTACTATGTTGGAAGTAGTTAATTAAAAGTTATTAAGTAAAAATCTGTATTACTGTGTTGGAAGTTGAGATCAAAAATCTGTATTAGTAGGTTGGAAGTTGAAAAAGTAGATAGAAGTTAATTAAAAGTTATTAAGTAGAAAATCTGTATTACTAGGTTGGAAGTTGAGAGCAAAAAATTGTACTACCCCATTGGAAGTTGAATTTTAATATAGAGTTGAGGTGTATTAAGTAGAACAATCACAGCTGTACAAGACCAAAACTAGTGCAGAATCCATATTTTAATGTATTTATACTGTATTTTCATCACTGCTATTACATGTTGCACTCCAATTACATTCATTATTCCTTTTTCAGAACCACCCCAACCCCTTTTTTTTCTGTGTCTTATGATAATAATAATAAAATCAACGTATATTTATAGTAAATCAGTGTTAACAACATTCATGTAACTAAAAATGGTTGACTATTTTGTAATTACAGGTTTAGCTATCTTCATTTGTAGCTCAAAAGCCATTTCTCTAATACATTTGTGGAGTTTTTCAATTGTAGCAATATTCTGTACAGCTGTTTCAATTTTTATATATCCCATGTCTAACACACTATACTCAAGATTCTCTAACACATCACATAATTGTTCACAAGCAGCAGACGCTTCTCCATCAGATGGCCAATCTTCTATAATATTCAAGCATGAACAAACAGTACTAGCTGGTTTATATTCCCTATCATACATCATGTGATAATCTCTAGCAGAGTAAGTATAATGTTTCACATCAGATTTACCAAGAGCTGAACTTGCCATTGTAAAATTTTAATATGAATCTACACAAAATACATCTCATTTATATATTGTAAACAAGTTAACAATAACTATGTAACACAAAATTGTTAACAATATTCAATCATCTAACTAAAAATGGTTAACATTTCAATCAATAGTACCATGATCAAAGTTATGTCTTAATTTATATTCTAAAAGCAATAATGAAAAATCGATACAATTGTCAAAATGATCATTCATGGTAGATCTATGGATATCTTTACCACAGAAATTACAACACATAACTGTATATATTTGCTTGTGTTGATAAGGATGGAAAGATCTATACATCTTTGGTCTGTGAGTTGACATTCTTAATGATAATTAAAAGCATCTTACACTTATACTCAACCAGTTTTAACAACATTCATCTAACTACAAATAGTTAACCATGTTTATTTACAGTTATAAAAGAGTCTTAAATTTAAAATCACATCATTTGCTCTTTAACAACAAGATGTCATTTGATTGGATCCTTCTCAAAATTAATTTTAAGTTGTTTTTGTTCTGTTTAAAATTGTATGGTGGCTCTACTAGAGATAAAACTGATACAGTGTCTTTGATTTAAACATTTTAAGACTTTTATTAATATAATTTATTAATTATTTAATAAAATTATGTAATATCCTTTATTATAGTTAAAATCATAAAATATAGTTCACAGTTAATTGTTGGGATGCCATATCTTCTTCCTCCTATCATATTTTCATCCAAGTCTCATCCTTAGATTACAGCTGCTAGTTTATTGCTTATAGCATTAGATTCCAGCATGTGGAGGATAGTATACCATCTCTTATCAGCTTCACTAGCATTATCAAGCCAATGTTCAATAACTCTCAACAATCTAACATCCACTGAAATTGGTTCATATTTCAAATTTTCAGTCACATAATCAGGCACATCCAACATTAAACCAATTGTAGAATACCTATATGCAATAAGTTGTAAGGCTTCATAGAGAATAATCTTATCTGATACTTCACTGAATGAAGTCATTTTTTGTTTTGCTTTGTGTATGATAGATTAATAGTGTATCTCTTCTCTTTATATACACCATAAAATTAGTTAACAATAAGTATGTAACAGAAAATTGTTAACCAATATTAGTTAACACTAGTCTACATATATATGTGATAGCTTATGAGATATTATTACACTTTTCATTTAAAATGAAAAAATCAGCTAAGAAAGCTAAAATTGATCTACTTAATGAAGAATTGTTGATTGAAAAATTAAAAGTTCTACCACCAAGGGAATATCACAAAAAGTTAGCAGAATTTAACAATAAAGATTGGCTTACATCAATAGTTGAGCCATTAATACCTGATCTTAAAGGAAAGTACTGTTTGTTAAATTTCAGAAAAGTTTTGTACAAGATTTTACAGGCTACACCTACTTACAATTTAAAGTTAATGAAGGAATAGCCAGAAAATATTTTGTGCCTTTGTGTAAGGAATTTCCTAAAGAATATATTTATATAGGTTACATTGAAGGAATAATGGGAGGTGGCTTTTTCACACCCACAGAACAATATGAAGAGTTGAAAGCTAAAGGACTTAAAGACTATGATAAATGTAAAATAAAAATTAAGGATGTCTTCCTTTATACCATCATTGACCCAATTAAAAAGAAAAAAGGATATAAATATTGTATTTACTTTGAAACTGAATTTAAAAGAATCATACCACCTTCACCACCATATTCACCACAATCTAGATCACCTAGTCATTCTTGGCCTACAGCAGCATGGTATACTTATCATAAATATTATCACTAACTGATTATTAATATGTGATTATTTTAATTGTTAACAGTTTATGGATGTTTCATAGATGTTGTATCTACAGTTAATTTAATATAAATAGTGTCATTAATTAAAAATCCATGATTCATGAGTTCATTTAACCTATGAACCTAGGACATCCAGCAGCTCTATTCATATCACTCTTAGGTTTCTCAAATGAACTTGACATGGGGTCAGCTTGAAAGTAATCATAGACATCTCTTCCTCCACTTTGATTAATAATTTTGAATGTAACTTTGTGGTTGAATGGCCATTGTAGTATATCATCAAATTCTCCTTTACAAATGGTTATAAATAGTGACATGTGAGTGCCTTTCCCAATACCATCACCTATGTATGTAGAGTCTTAGACACATTTTGTATCCATACCTCCCTGAATAAAATGGTAGACTGTAGATGGATGTGTACTTTCCTGTTCTAGCATTCTCCATTCTTTCAGCAAACTCTGGTATCTTCCATACCATTGTACCATCATAACTAATATTCTCCAACATAGACAATCTAAAATCATTGGTTACAGCCATCTTTCACATTGTCTCCTCTAACAACTCCACCTTATCATTGAGTGCTTTATTTTCAGCTTTGAGACTATGAATTTCATCTTTACAATGTTGACATTCTCTCTTTTCATATTTACATTCACCTAAATGACCATACAATTGTCCAAAGTTGCCAAACCACGTACAACCTTCATGAATACATGTAACAGCTAAACTCCTGATCTCTCTCCTTATGCAGGGAAGAACTCTACTAATCTTGTATTGAAAGCATGACATTTTGGTTCCTTGTTCCTGAATAACTCTTCATTAGCACAACGTTGACACAACCAATGACCACACCCAGACTGAACAGCATCACAGAGGATGTAATTGCATTTAGAACATTTATATCTAGCCAGCTCATCATCATCTTTAATGAATATTGAAAAGTCCTTGAAGGTTCTGAGGTCCATTTGTATTTTAGTGTAGAAGATAAGTATAATAAAAAATCAGGTTAACTCTACTTTTATATTGAGTTCTCTCACATTTTATTGTTAACTAAAACTTTTAACAAATAAAATGTAACAACCTAACATTATAAATGTAATGATTTAACTTACTAAGTTATAGTAAAAATTGATCAAGATGTCTTTTCACAAGTTTATTACTGAAGATAAAGAGATTACTAAGCAGAAGAGTGCTCTACTTAATCTTCCAGTCCCAATTAGTCATAAATGGTATGAACTAGGTGATACACTTGGAGTTGCTGAATATACATTGGAGGGGTTAAAGTACAGTTATGATAGTAATACTGTTAAGCTATCCAAGATTCTATCAAGTTGGAATGATACCATGTGCTCACCTAGATCCTGGAATAATCTTATTCAAACATTGAATTCACCAGCTGTTGATGCTAAGAATATTGGTGACAAGCTATCTTGGTGTGTGGATTTGATTAAAGCTTGATTAAAATATATATTTTCATTTATCAATGAAACTATTTAACAACATTAAGATTCATTCTTTCACACCAATCCTTTGATACTTGTAACTCCATTAGTATATCTTCAGCTAACATGTGTATAGATTTGTGGAGCTCTTTAACATTACCAGGCTCATCTTCATCATCATCATAATCCAAGACACTTATTAAACTTTCACAAGCTTCTTTTACTCTCTTATCTGATGGCCAAACCATTAAAATAGATAGATAACAGCTTACAGCAGTTAATGGATAACCAATATATTCACTTTCATCATATAAATGGTAATATTTTCTAGCAAAATCTTTGTAACTATCAAAACTAACTTTGTCTAGCATAGACATTTTGGGGTATAATAATTATTAACAGTTGTATTGTATTTATACTTGTTAGTTGTTAATTATGTAACAAAAATTAGTTAACAATAATTGTGTAACAAAACTAGTTAACAATAATTATTTAACAAAAATTAGTTAACTACTAATATTTTCTAATTGTTATTTGTGGTTTAACAAAACCAGTATTTGAGTCAAAGAATCTAGATTCTTCTCTTTGGTAAGGAGTAGTCCTTTTCAATTGTTTTCTTACTTGTTTTGCAGTAAATGAACCATTTTTCCAAATTTTATAACCTGGACATTTATCATAATGACAGCACCAACTACACTCAAGCATCCATGAATTACATAGATCATATATTGGAATTTTTAGAATTTTCTTAGCTTTCATTGCTTTCTCTTTAATACAATGTTCACAAGGTGAATTGGTAGCTACTTGATCAAATTTAGCTTCAGCCACCAGAGTCTTTTGATGATAATTATTATAATGAGTAATCCAATTAATATACCAACAACCACAGAGAGGACACTGCTGCATAAGTGATACTAACACCTATCCTTAATATCAGTTATATAATCTTTGAGTTGTTAACAATAATTGGCTACATTAAAATTGTTAACATGTAGAGTCTATAAAACTCATCTTCTAAATTATTAAAACTGTTACTAAAAGAAAAAATGGCTGATAAACTTTACTCTCCAATTTTTTACTGAATCATCACTTCCTTTAGATTAAATTTTAGAGACTGCTTTGTGGAGGATTATTCAAGATGCTGTTACAATTAAAGGATTACAAGCTATGTTAGCTGAGAAAGATAAAAGCATAAATGAATTATTAAGACTTGCTAATGAAAAGAGTCAGAATGAGATCCAATTAACATCTCAACTGGAACAATGTGAAGCTAGTATAGAAGATATGAATACTATTATTAACCAACATGAAGCTACCATAGAAGCAAAGGATGATTTAATACATCATTATGAAATTACTATTGATGAGTTTCAGAACACAATGGTATGTAACTTTTGTCAACAAACTATCAAGAAAGCTGACTATACAGAGCATTTTAAAGTATGTCCTAAAGTTCAAAGAGTAAAATAAAACAGTTAACAATTACTAGTTAACATATTTATGTTACTTACTTTTTGTTACATTGTAATTGTTAGTATACTTTTTATTTAAGAATCAAACCAAAAATATTTATCACAATTTAACTAATAATTGAAATGGCTACTACTTATGAAATTTCTGCTAAAGATCCAACCTGTGATTTATGTGAACAACCATGTGTAGAAAATAGTTGGTATAGTCATTATGATAACTGTCCTGTTTACTCTGATTGGTTAGCTGATATTACAGAAAAAGCTAAAAGCAATACCACTACTACTGAACTAGATGGTGGTTTTAATTCATTACCTGAATGTGATCAACCATCATGGAAGGCTGATGAAACAGCTTGGACACCTGTGCAAAAATATGATCTAACATCTGAAGGTTTAAGACCAAGAAAAGTGCATGATAGAGCTACTGAAATAGAGATTAGAGAGATAATTGGTTTAGAGAAGAATGAAGCTAATGAAGTCTTTGGACAAGCTGTTATGAATGATAAAACCAGATTAAATGGACTAAGGACCACACCTTTTTATTATCTTTGACTGTTACATAATTCATTCACTCTTTTATTAATAACCATTGATACATTGATGTATTTATTATTTATTTAACCATTTTCATTTAACCATTTTTATTTAACAAAATTATTTTAATATAGATTTATCTTGAAACTTTCTATAATGATTAATCATACTAGTAGCTAGTTCAATACTGTTGGTTATATCTCTCTCAATCTTCTACTTTTCTTGACCAAACACTGGACCATATTGATTAGGTACCTCCTCCATGGTAGATTCTAAATCTACCAATCTCTTTCTGATACCTAACACCAGTCTCAAAAAATGTTCAGCATCACTGTAATTATGGATGCACTTGCTAAGTATATTATCCAACATTTTATGTTGTTCAGTAGTTTCATCCTTCTGTAATAATTTGTGTGTTTAATTACTTGTTACTAATTAAGTAATGATTGTGTAATGATGATGTAATGTTTATGTTTTGTTTTGTGAGCATGCGTAGTCTGTGTCTATGTCACGTTAGTCATTCCTGTTCTTAAAAATATAAGTTGTTGTCAATCTTCTAAAATCTCGGTCGATCTTTAGCGTGGTCCTCACTTTACCTCATTTGGTGACGAGGGTAAAAACCTATTCAATGCCTGTTCACGGAAGAGTCGAGTGTTTTGATCCAGCAACCGACGATTGGTCTACTTATGTTGAGAGGTTACAACATTACTTTATCGCAAATGACATAACAACGGAAGCCAAGCGTCGATCTACCCTGTTGACAGTAGCTGGTCCAGAGGTATATTCGTTAGCTTGTAACCTGGTAGCACCAAACAACCCGGGTGATAAATCGTATGATGACCTCGTGGCACTGATCAAGAAACATTACTCCCCCACCCCGTCCATTATCGTTCAGCGGTACAAGTTTCATACACGAGTACCGAATCAAGGTGAATCGATAGCGAATTTTCTTGCTGACTTACGCAACATAGCCAAACATTGTGAGTTTAATGATGCTTTGGATGATATCCTCTGTGACCGATTAGTTTGTGGTGTTAACGAGCCAAAGATACAAAAAAAGACTTCTGGCAGAACCGAAATTAATTTTGACGTCAGCATTTGATTTAGCACAAGCCTTAGAAACAGCCAGCAAGGACCTTTTAGATATACAACCGTCACAAGCTCAGCCCTTAGTTAGAGATGTTTCCATTCACCAAGTACAAGATAAAAAGCAAGGAACTGCCTGTTATCGTTGTGGAGGTCAACACCCTCCTACAGGTTGTCGATTTAAGGACTACCAATGCCATTATTGTGGTAAAACAGGACACTTGCAGAAGGTGTGTCATAAGAAGAAGAATGGTCATGGAAAGACACAACAACAGCATTCACAAAAAGGACAGCAACATGATCTAGAGACCAAAACACTTACTGTTGATGATGGTGAGCCAGAAACTGAGGTTCTCACTATGTACCCAGTGAAAACGACATCTGTGAAGCCAATTCGGGTGTCAGTCGTGATTAATGGTCAAAACTTGGACATGCAACTCGACACTGGTGCGTCTGTATCACTTATGAGTGAGTCAACATACTTCCAAGTTGTTTAATTCAAATAGCCGACCAACACTCAAGTCATCAAAAGTTCGTTTAAAGACATATACAGGAAGCATGGTAGAAGTTGTTTGTGTACTAAATGTTCAAGCTAGTTACGAGGGTCAAAACAAAGTGGTACAACTACATGTTGTAAAGGGGGATGGACCTAGTTTATTAGACAGAGACTGGCTCTAGTCGATCAAATTGAATTGGGCTCAAATAAATCTATTATCGAGCCCCTCCCCTGCTTTAGACAAGTTACTGGACAAGCATGCTGCACTATTCCAGGAAGGACTAGGTTTACTTAAGATGTCACTGTCAAGTTACATGTTCATCCAGATAGTGTCCCCAAATTCCACAAGCCTCGTCCGGTGTCATTTGCAATTAGAGAAGGAGTTGAGAAAGAGTTGGAAGCCAGTTGCTACATCAGACTGGGCAGCACCAATAGTGCCTGTGGTTAAAAGAGATCATTCAATTAGAGTGTGTGGCGATTACAAGCTGACTATTAATCAAGTTAGTAACACAGAAACTTACCCTCTACCTCGTATAGAGGAAATATTTGCATCACTTTCAGGTGGTAAAACTTTTACAAAGTTGGATCTGCAGAATGCGTACCAACAGCTCTTGTTAGATGAGAAGAGTCAAGAACTGGTAACAATAAACACACACAGGGGGTTGTTCCAATATACACGGCTACACTTTGGGATAGCTTCTGCACCAGCAATTTTCCAAAGGACTATGGAAACAGTGTTACAAGGCCTTCCATGTGTATGTGTATACTTGGACGACATTCTAGTCACAGGAGCATCAGAAAAAGAGCACTTGGAGCACTTGAAATTAGTGTTGCAGAAATTAGATGATGTTGGTTTGCGGCTAAAGAGAAGTAAATGTCAGTTTATGGTGTCTCACGTAGAGTACCTTGGCCATCGTATTGACCAAGAAGGATTACATCCAACAGCTGGAAAGGTAGAAGCAATCCAGAAAGCTCCAGCTCCAACTAACAAGACTCAGCTCAAGGCATTTCTCGATTTGGTAAATTATTATTGCAAATTTTTACCTCATTTGTCTTCTAGGTTGTCACCACTCTATTTGTTGCTCAAGAAAGAACAGTCGGTGGTGTTGGACTAAAGCCCAAAAGAATGCATTTCAAGCTGTCAAGTCAGGATTGTCTTCAGATCTGTTGTTAGTTCATTTTGACCCAAATAAGAAGATTATTTTGACCTGTGATGCCTCACCATATGGAGTGGGGGCGGTCCTATCTCACCTCATGAATGATGGCACAGAACGCCCTATTTCTTTTGTCTCTACGACATTGTCACAGGCAGAGCGTAACTATGCTCATATAGAGAAGGAAGGGTTAAGCCATCATATTTGGTGTACGACGTTTTCACTCATATCTGTTTGGGAGACATTTCACATTTCGCTCTGACCATCAACCACTAAGGTATCTCTTTGGAGAGAATAAAGCAGTGCTAACACTAGCATCTGCTCGTATTCATCGCTGGGTACTGATTTTGAGTTCATATAGTTACAATGTGTCATACAAACCGGGTAGTCAAATACTTCATCCAGATGCACTGAGTAGGTTACCACTAGATGTCCCAACGCCCTCCACAATTAAAGCACAGGAAGAGGAAGTATTTTTGTTTGCAGAACACCAAGGCCCAACGGTAGTCACTAGTAAACAAGTCAAGTATTTCACAGCTCGTGATCCGGTGTTATCAGCAGTGGTTAGGTTTACTCTCCAAGGTTGGCCTACCGAAGTGGACAATCAAGGTTTACAGCCATATTGGTGTAGACGTCTAGAACTGACTGTGAGTGATAATTGTTTATTGTGGGGCTCAAGGGTTGTTATACCTCCACAAATTCGAGATTCAGTGTTAAAAGAGCTTCATGATACGCATATTGGTATATCAAGAATGAAGTCTTTCGATCGTAGTTATGTCTGGTGGCCTTCACTTAATAAAGATATTGAAACAATGGTGAGGACTTGCATGCATACCTTGTCAAAGTTTGCTCAATGCACATGCTGCTGTTCCACTACATCCGTGGGAGTGGCCACAACGTCCTTGGTGCAGGTTACATTTGGACTATGCGGGACCATTCATGGGGAAGATGTTTTTAGTTGTTGTGGATGCCCACTCAAAGTGGCTAGAAGTCAAGACAGTACCTGCAGCAACATCAAAAGCCACCATAGTATGTCTTCAGTCAATATTTGCCACACATGGTCTTCCAGAGAAAGTGGTAACGGATAATGGTAGCGTGTTCACTAGTGAGGAATTTTTAGAAGCAAATGGTATTGCTCATTCTACTAGCTCCCCTTACCATTCAGCCTCTAATGGGTTGGCAGAGAGGGCAGTCCAGAGTTTTAAGCAGTCTATGAGGAAGTTTACCAGTGGATCCATAGAGTCCAAGTTGTCACGGTTCTTATTCACTTACCTCCTCACTCCTCATGCTACCACGTCACAGTCTCCAGCTGAGTTGTTACTTAAACGTTGCCCACGGTCCAGATTAGATATCCTGGTTCCTAGTGTTGAGCAAGTGGTTGAACGACGTCAGGACAATCAGAAGAAAAGTCATGATATTCATAGTGCTACTCGTGAGTTTGCTATAGGTGACTCAGTTTTTATTAAGCACTTCTGTCCTGGCAGTAAACATTGGCTGCCTGGAAAGATAGTAGAATTGTTGGGTACGGTGTCAGCTCGAGTCAAGTTGTTGAATGGAGAATTTCATAGACGTCATTTTGATCATTTACGAAAGTGTCAAGTACCAGACCAAGACTTTTCACCAGTAACGTCTGTTGATAGTAATACTGAAGATTGGACATCTAGTGTTCCTATACCAATACCAGTTGATTCACAGTCTGTGGACTTAGGTGGCCCACCTACATCAAATGATCCAGCAACACCCAGTGGTGTGACAGTTCGTCGTTCTACACGTCACCGTACAGCACCCAATAGATGGGACCCAAGTTTCCAGTAACTACTGTAACTTGTATATTGTTTTGTGAGTTAATATTTACTCTTATGATTTTTGTAGTTATTGGACAATTCCACCCTGGTTGGGGGGAAGTGTAATAATTTGTGTGTTTAATTACTTGTTACTAATTAAGTAATGATTGTGTAATGATGATTTAATGTTTATGTTTTGTTTTTGTGAGCGTCCGTAGTCTATGTGTATGTCACGTTAGTTATTCCTGTTCTTAAAAATATAAGTTGTTGTCAATCTTCTCTAATCTCAGTCAAACGTTAGCGTGGTCTTCAGGTTACCTCACATTCACAGCATACATTATAATACTGACAACTAATAGTATCCATGTCATAAGTATTGCTATGATGTATGTAATATTTAACTTGCAACAGCATAAGACTCACATTTGTATAATTTCTAAATTCTCTGCCACTTGGAAATAACGTATATCATCTAAGAACACATCAGTTGTCACAACTAACAGGAAAACTATTTCAAATACAGTACTAGTCCTGAAGTATGACTTGTTATCTACAGAGTTCTCTTCTTTACCTTGATAGTCAGATGAACATGAGAATGAATGCTGGTTCTCAAAAAAGAGCATCTAACAAAGTACATTCAATTTTTTTTCAAATGTGCAAATTCTATATAAAGAAAAGAAAAAGAGAACAAAAGAGCAAAGTAAGAGCATATACATGTAAGAAATAGTTCATAGATCTTGTATATTTAGTGTCAGTTAATGAATGTTTGCCTCAGCAGCAGCCAGCTCGAGCTGCTGGTGTACTGCGTGCCCACATCTCGATCTTGCTCCCCTAATACACTGTATAGATGACCGCAGTAGAGAGAACATTAATCTAGACCTTAGCCATGACATTGTTAGACTATAAGGCTGCTCCCACTTTGTAGCAAGGGCGGCTGCGAGCCTCTTATAAAATGTAGTTGCTTCGTTTGCCAAACCTCCAGTGACAGACATTACAAAGGTGTAAATGAGGCCTGTTCTACTTCGCGTACTCTCTGCTCATAGTGCCTCTTTTTTTCGAGCTCATGCTTTCGATAACATCTGGAGTGGCGATTCGAAAGAGCATGGGGGTTAAAAACCCTCACATCGAAAAAGGTACGCTCATACCTGCTACCCCAGAAACCATTTGCCGCAATGTCTAGCCTTGCTCCATCTTGATTGTTTGCAGAGCGGGCGTCGAGAAAATCGCCTTCAACAGGGAGGAGGTCGGGTTCAATACACACATCACTGCATATTTCTGCTAGCAAGTTTGCAGTTAGATCTCTAATTTCGTTATGTCTCAGTGAAGGGAAACCTCCTTTTGGGCATGATAGTGAATGCTCAATGGAAAAAGCAATACCACAGGCACAATTTGAGGGGGTAGAGAGAGGTTTCCAGCTATATCGAAGAGCAATAGCATCGTAAAATGCACGCTTGTGTAACGTGAAGCCATGTTCTTGAATGGGTTGGGTGGTCAACCAGTTCGATGCACCTGTTTCTTGGGCCAGGTCCATTGAATGTTGGAGTGTAATGGGGAGAGTGCCCCTAATGTTGTCAGCAGATTGTTTAGATATCTCATGTCTCTCTTTATTTACTGATCTCTTTGCGTCTAGTTGGCTGCAACTCACTTCATATGGGTAATCAAACAGCTGCTCCATGATTGTGTTCGTGAGTGGTGTAGTTATCTTAAGCGAGGCATTGAACTCAACTTCAGCGGTAGTAACAGGGTTAGGCAGTGCTATTCCCCCCAGCTTGCAAGGTAGGCCCAAGAGGTTTCGTATCTCATCACTAACAGGTTGTTGCCCTGTTAGGGCAGGGATTAGCTTTGATCTCAATGTGAGTTCCAGCGGTTGAAGTAGTGGGCCAATGCCTTTGATTGTGCGTGCCAAAAAAGACCATTTTCGAGACAGGGATTGTGTGTATGCCGAATAAGCAGCATGGGCTTGTGTGTTTGCAATAGTCACCAACTTCTCAAGTTCAATTCTCAGCTTCTCCACCTTCTCATTGACGTATTTCTCCACGTATTCCTGGGAGCCTATCGCTGCTCCTAGATATGGTCTTCCCTCTGAGGTAACTTGTACACCAGTGTTGGCAAATGATTCCAAAGCAGCTCTCAAGTGATGATCTTTGGTCACTAACCACGTCTTAGTAGGATTCACAAAGTAACCGTACATGGGCCCGACATCAGAAATTTGGTTCCACCATTCGCGGAGGTTGAAGATTTTGCCTGAGGCACAAGCATCGTCTGCATACCATGTTTGTGAAACTCCTGCATTGCTGCTCTTTAACTTCTGAATAAGAGGGATTATTGCCAATGCATACATGGGCATAGACAGAGGGTCTCCCTGTATTGTACCTTCTTCAGAGTAGATGGCACTTCCGTCAATGAGTAGTTCAGTAGGTGACCTGTAAGTATTAATGAGCACTGTTGCTAGTGATGGACAGGTCCTTCGGACGTTGTGTAATGCGGTAAGTCTGTTTAGGCAGATAAAAGCATTGCTAGCATCTATGAACAGGATTGCTTCAGTTTCATCATCATTGAAACAGGCCTCACTGCATGGATTCCTGCTTCAATGCTTGCAATCTGACCTGCACATAGTTGCATCGATCCTGCAGCATCTTGGATGTCACTTCTTGTCACTGTCAGTATTGCTTTTGCAATAATCCTTCTGGCCGTGTCACCCACTCCGATGGGGCGCACACCTGGCTTCTTGTCTAAGGCAATTAATCGACTTGTCAGGAGAGGGGCTGTAACACAGGGGTCAATGTATTCTGTGCATAAACGGCGGGCACAAAGTGCCAGAGAATGACAGAGGTCAGTAGATGCAGATTTAAATGAAGTGCATAGCTTTTTCCAATGAGTAGCATCTAGCCCTGAAGGGCCAGCAGATCCGTTCACCCTAAGAGCCATTGTTTTGATCAGTGTTGCGTCGATTGCCTCAAACAGTACTGGATGAACGCTGTCAGGAGGGTTGTCGATGATACATTGACTGTAGACAGGCAGGCTTTTTGGGTGCTTCTCAATTAGAATGTCTCTAACAGTTTTATGGTTGTCTACACGATCGTCAAGGCATAGCGGTCCTCCAGACTCTTCTTCACTTAGCAACCTTACTGCGGCTTTAGTCTTTCCTTGAAAC
Source organism: Xestospongia bergquistia (assembly GCA_963965975.1). Taxonomy (NCBI): domain Eukaryota; kingdom Metazoa; phylum Porifera; class Demospongiae; order Haplosclerida; family Petrosiidae; genus Xestospongia; species Xestospongia bergquistia. The sequence goes on along the minus strand of OZ014420.1, from coordinate 4,317,427 downwards.
ATTAAGTTTGCGAATGATCTTGACAAACTCTTCTGGTGATGACCTGCAAATGTATTTGTTTTAGGTAGTCGTATAGTTCTTCCTTCTAGGAGCAGGTCGTTAAGATCTCCATTCTTCCAGGTATCTAGTCTCCTCTCCAGCGCAGCTTTGTGATGTTTGGCTTTCGATTATGTAATGTTTCAAGGTCATTCTGATTTGTTTACAAAGACTGGTATTTTTAAACTCATTAAAATTGCCCAAAAATTTTTCAATTGCTTTAAGAGCAATTTCTATCAGAACTCCATAAAGCACACAATTAAGCACTGTCTCCATTATTAACCACTATATAACAAAATAGATCGTAGCAGCTGTTGTAGTATGTCTGACATATGCATCAACAATAATATGCCAGTTATTAACTATCATTAAGCTCCACAATGTTACCATTGATGAGGAAAAGTCTTCAAAATTGTACGGATAGTAATATAAGTTTTCATATGAGCCACATCTAGTCATAGCATTAATATCAGTAAAGTTACTGTTATGAAAAATAGTAAAGGGTTACTTCTTTCTATTTTACACTTAAGTACTTCTCCGTCAACTGCCTCCAAGATTTTCTTGTATACATGGTACCCTCTCACCATGGATTCAATGGAATACGTAGCCATACTTCGGGAAAATCACGCTTGTGTTCACAACACGTGTCTGACACCACACACATTAATTAATACTTCACACCCACTAAACACGAAAATTAATACCCACGAAATTTGAATAATAAAGCAAATTTAAAAAACAGGAAAATTTAAACCCTCGAAAATTTGTACCCTTACGGGTAAACTCCGTTTTTCTTTGCCATTAAAGCAAATGCAACTCGAAGATTTGTAAGCCTCTGCTTATAACTTTCGTGCATTGAATTTTTTAAAAATGACATAAATCTTGCAGCATATAAAGCAACAAAGACTTTAAGTAGAAAATAGTTGGTTATAAAAAAGTATGTTCCAAAGTATAGAAAGTAAGCTCGATGATGTTTATAAGCTGGTGTGAGAATATCAGGACTATTGGCAGTTGTTAGATAAACTAGTAAGTTCCAATATGCTTGTGAGAGAGAGTTAAAATACGTATCACCTTCTTCAACAGTAAATGTGTCAAAAATAACTGTTGTCGTTCCATTATTATTGTAGTTCAAATGGCGTGGAAAAATTATAAGCCCAATCATCCCAAACAGAAATATTATTAGTAACAGTAATATATTAATACTGAAAAGTTGTAAGAAATTTATAAAAATAGCTTTCAAAGCTTTTCTTATTAGTTCAACTTGAGCTATAAGAAACATTGGTCTTACAAGCTGGCAGAAAAAAGTAACGAAAATCAACTGATCTGTATAGCCATTTTTGGCATACATTCCAATGCTAGCGAATAAAAGTGGCCATGTTATAAGTAATGTTATGATATAATAAATGCTTAACCTGAAATCAACAGATAAGACTCACACTTGTATAATGCTTTAAATTCTCTGCCACTTGGAAATAGCATAAACCATCTATGAACAGTATCTGTTGTCACAACTAACAGGAAGACTACTTCAAGTACTGTACTAGTCAAGAAGTATGACTTGTTATTTCCAGAGTTCTCTTCTTTACCTTGATAGTCAGATGACCATGAGGATGAATGCTGGTTCTCAAAAAAGGGCAACAGTATTAACATAAGAAGTGGAGCTCCTTTGAAGAACAGCTGAAAAGGAAATGAGTGATAGTATTTTCTTAACTGTAACCTTCTCCTTGTTAGTTTTGGAACCAATGGATGATAATTAAGAGCATCTAATGAAGTACATTCAATAAGGGGATTATCAACATCTTCATCTACCATGATGATGAGCTAATAATGACAAACTCAAAAAGATCAATCTCTCAAAGACAAACAACAGCTTACCAAGCAACAATAAATATATTTAATATTCAGACTCTTTCAGTATTCATGTATTTCAGCAGAAAATGATATTTGCATTTCCTTAAGAAGATCAATTTTAGTGTATTCATTCAATTGCAAGGAATGTGCATGCAACAGAAACTAATTAATTATTCATTATGTAACAACTATTGGATATGTACATAATTTGTGTATGTTCATATCTTTACAATAATTAAGAAGTATCAACCAGACACTCAAAACCATTTTTATGAATGCATATGTATACCTTGTGTAGTGTATTACATTGTCTATATCAAACAGATATTAATAGTTACATGTAGTCAACTAGGAGGTTGAGTGGTACTTGATTGTAAGCTTCATAGTCTGACCAGAATCAATATCTTTCTTTCACTTGCATGTATCACTACAAAAAAGAACAACAATGTTCACTTTGTACCATGTCAGTGAACATTCTATGTGGGGCTTACATATCAGCAGTAAGAAGTCTATTTTGTAGATAATGCATCATTGCAGAAATGAACAACAATACAGGAAATCTATGGTGTGCCATTTGTGTAAAATGTTCTGATAATTATGGGAGTGGTATTGTAAGCATTATACTATATTGTTATACTGTAATATACTATACCAATCCCAAACCTTTTTAAACCCTAAACATTAATTTTAGTTATACAATGCACACATAGCCATTCCATTTTTGTATGATAAATTTTGACATAAGAAACACACATTAGAAGTCAGTCATTTTCAAATTATTTCTTCTTCATGGAGTCAATACAATCAGAATATGTATAGTTGTATATTAGTCTATGGTAGTACTATATATATTATAGCAAAGTGATACACCCAAGAACAACATTTAGTATATAGAATGTGCTTAATTACCACCATCATTGTATGAAAAAAAAATGAAAAAAGTTCTGATATTTCTACCTTAAAATATCATGTCACTTGTCTCACATTGTTTGCAGCAGTACTTTAGTGAGTGGTATTTCCAGTTTGAGTTTAATATGTATTATTCTGGCTATTTTTTGCTGAAAAAGAACAGTATATTTTTATTGCCTTAAAGGGAGGGTATCATGAAAAATCACTATTTTTTTTGTTTGCTTAAAAATAATCATTAGGTGGTATATAGCTCAGAATATTTTTTCCAGATTTTTTCTGGCTACCATTAGCTAGAAATAAATAGTTGTTTCCAGCTATTTTTCCAGGATGTAAAAGCACTTCCTGTTGAGGTTGAAATCGGGTGGGGCCGTTATGTGATGTCATCAAAGGGAGAGAAATAAAGCGTTGCAATGGAAGAAAGCGACAACTCGATCAGTTCTTCTGGCACCAATGATGCTGACAGCTATGCAGCTAGTGAAATAAGACTGTCTTGCTCCTTTTCCAGTTTTCAGGAAGAAAATCCAGATCCTATAGAGAGCAGTCATGAAGATACAGGCTCAGAAATCATAGAACCATACAGTTTTGAGCCGATTGCAAGTGGTGAATACTTCCATCCCACTCTCCAGTGGAATATGAAAGTAAATTCTCCAGGCTTGACAATACAGACTGGTAAGTCTTTCAAATAATAGAAGTATAGCCCTATTTATAGTACTGTTCTGCCTTTTTGTAGGTGTCAATGTGGACAATGTGAAGTGATGGCAACAGGCCGTGAATGTGTGTTGCTGTGAAATAGACATTGTAAAAGACAAGATGAAAGAGACATTGTAAAAGACAAGATGAAAGAGAGTAGCAATGAGATACATTGTATCACAGACCATGAAGGTTTTCAATCTGTGTGCTTAAATGTATGGGTGCTACAGACAGCCTATTTTAGTTACAGGAGTCGTTATGGGGACACTGGAGAAAAATCTGTTCATGAGTAAGTTTGCCCACACATAATATTATTATACATCGCTTCACGTTGCATTCTTATTTCCTGCAGATGTTACCACTATATGGCATACTGCCAGCTAACCAGTTGGTGCTGGGGATGGCTCAGGAAAAGAGTAAGAGTAATTTTACCAAGTTGTGCAGTAAAGAAGATTAGGAACACTTTTCCATCTGATTTTAGTAACTACACAGGTTTCAAATATCCACATTTGTGAAGTTTGTTTGTTATGCATACAATAGTTATTATTATGACAATCTAAATCTACTCTTATGACTTGAAATGGCAGTGTCCTTGTCTGGCCTTGTGTATTGACTACTTAATGGTGCTAGCTCCTCATCATGTACACTTGCATCCCCTCTACTGCCATCTATACAGAGTTCAAATGTCTTTCTAAATACATTGCTAACATATCCTGCAGTGGAATTATAGTGAACAATTAACACCTTTAGGCTGTTGACAAGGAACAAAGACTATTGGTATTTAGTTAGCATGCCTTAACATATGTTTGGTCTACAGTCACTTTGCGAACAATGTACCCCCCTTTCTTGTATTTGGGAAACACAATGTCAAACTGTTCCTTGCCCTGTTTGGTTACTGCCTGATCACGATTAGAGTTTTCATTAAAGTGTAGTGATGCAAACTCCAACCTCCAAAATTGTATAATGGGAGCCAATAACAATTATTCTTACAAAAATAACTTGGTAGTAAGCAAAAGAAACCTTAATTCACAAATTAATACACACCTGCAATGCATCCCTGGATAAGAAAAGGCATTTGACTTTGGTGCAAAGTGGATAACCACACTGTGGTAGGCCTCTAAAGATGATGTCTGGTATTCTGGAGACAGACGTGTCAAATCCTTGCATAGAGAGGTGTTTGTCAGCAAAGCATGTTCACACCTTGCTGTGTAAAAGGTCTATAAAGGTCTATACTTGTATAGATGCGCATGGATTAGCAGAAATCTCTCCCTTTGATGACATCACATAACGGCCCCACCCAATTTCAACCTCAACAGGAAACGTTTGTAGCTTATTGAAAAATAGCTGGAAACAACTATTTTTTTCTAGCTAATGGTAGCCAGAAAAAATCTGAAAAAAATATACTAAGCTATATATCACCAAAGGATTCTTTTTAAATTAAAAAAAAATATAGTGATTTTTCATGATACCCTCCCTTTAATTCTATTTTGAAGTCAAGCAGCACGTACCGCATAACAACGTGTTCTGTGATGGGCGTGGCTATGACTATGAATATAAGACAACAAAAAAGCTATGTCAGATATTTCTCTAGAGCACGAGAGTGTAGCTGTGACACTTGAAGAGGAAACAGAAGAGACATCTAATTTAAGCGAAGGAGAAACTGAAACCATGGATGCAAACAGAATGGAGGAGAAAATGGGACTTTTGGAAGGACAGCAAAAGGTTGTATAACTGTTGGGCTTTGGGGTGGAGTGTCTTTTAATACTTCTTGTGCCACAGAATGGCTTACATTATAATAAACTGTTTAATCTAGCAATTTTCAAAAATGAGAAGAGTTGATAGGTCATGAATTGCTCCTAAAGTGTATTAACGCTATCCTGATAATTGGAGGCTTTATTGTGTGTATTGGTTCATAAGTCCCTTTATTCTTGTTATAGTATAATGTTTGACAAACTAACTTATCATGCATTTAATTATTTAGTTTGCGTCTTTTCTTGTGTTACAGTACTCATTACCATACTCTAGGTTATAGTAAAAAAAGCAAAGCGAGGAGGTCATAGGCTAAGATGTGTAGTAGTAGCTTTGATAGTCTAATCTGTATGTAATCATATGACATGACAGTCTAATCTATATATAATCTATATGTATACCAAACTGTTTCTGGATATGTTTTAACAGTGTTTTTTTATAAATCAAGTGACAAATGTTTTTAAAGAAGTGGTCCCTTTTTGCAAATCAGGTCATATATATATATATATATATTGTTATTTTATGTATCTGTTCCTATTTTTTAGGTTTATGTACTTAATTTTGATATCTATACATTTAATGTGTCTATGAATACTTCCAGTCAAAGACATACAAATAATGGACAAAAGAATGCCATTTATAATGGTATCCCTGATTGGGTGTATGAAGGTATGTCTTGTGATGTTTGAGCATCTGTTGATATCTGTAGTGACAGCATCTGTCATTATATTGTTGTGTTGTTTTAATATAGAGGAGGTGTTATCTAGTAACTATGCTCTATGGTGGTCTCCTGATGGTAGACATATTCTCTTTATAACCTTTAATGACTCACAGGTACACCTTACAATAATTGTAGAGGTTATTACTCCTTATTAGTCACTTCATGGACGAGGTTTATAGTACTTGCCTTGTTAAAGATTCAAATTATTTATAAGAATTTTGTTTTCATTTTGAAGGTTGAACAGTTTAAGTTTCCTATATATGGAGAATATTATCATCAATATACTCATATTGAGTCTATTGCTTATCCTAAGGTATTGTTATTAGTATTATATACATCTAGAAACACATGATTTTAGTTTATTTCTTTGACACTAATACCAGCACCATACTCACGGTGCCATACTATTAATATCCTATGTATTATGTAGGCTGGTCATAAGAACCCTACTGTGAGTGTATGGGTAATAAATATTAGTGATGTGAGTGAAACTATGGAATTACTTGTTCCAGAGTCTTTCAGTACAAGGTAGGAATTTCATATTAGAAATAATGTGTTAGTGTTCATATTATACAGTGATCATTATATCATATCAGCTAATTGGATCAATACAACATCACCTTTAGTATCATGGATGAACAGGGCACAAAATATAATGATACATTGTACATATAACATTGATCATCTGGCATCTTGTCATGAGGTATTGTTGTAATCAATAAAAGATTTTCTTGTTTAATATTGGTTCATTTTATTAGGTTTACAACCAGACTAGCAATGCCTGGATTGAAGTGGTATGTTATTATTAGTGTATTAATTATTATGGTAGAAGCAACTAATAAAAATGGCCACAATGTATGCCTCAATATTTCTGGTTTGTGAAGTTTATTAGAGCTTACTAGTCATTCTTGAGTGTTTTATGTAAAGTGATACGAAGACAATCAAGGATTATATTATAACCCCTTCTAAAACATTCTTAACCAAAATTTGTACAACACTATCACATTTAGTGACAATATATGTCTTCTGTTCTTTGCATTTATTTCAGTATTAGCAATCTCTGTTATGGTATATGTTATTATAAATATTATATAGGTTTAGTTTCCTGTCTTGATTGGTCAAAAGATGTTACTTACTGACTCTGAGTCTAGTGACTATCTTCACATTCTTGAAGTGAATCTTGAGGTAGACATGACAACTATGTTAATACTAAATAAACATATTTATTTCATTGAAAACTACCTTCTCTTGTTCTTCAACATCAATTTAAATACTTGAATAAACAGTTATATAGTATTTCCTAGTGATCATCTTGTATACTGCATAATGGGATATTGTGGCTTAGATATTTTTGAACCATGTTCAGAATTGTCAAATATATTCTCAATTATTACACCATTATGATAAATTATTCCATATAATAATGAATGCACCTTTGTCTTGCATCACTTAGTCTGGTGAGGCTGTGTCTGTGACTAATGGAAAGTAGGAGGTGACTCATATCATTTCAGCTAGTGAGACAGATACGTAAGAAGTATATCATAATGACATGAACACATCACACTACCAAATTATGTCCTTTGGTGAATGTCTCTGCATACCCTCAGGACAATTAAGTGTGGTCCAATAGAGGGTCAACTCTTGACTAATATAAAGTTTAGTTTTTTCTCATTGTTTTATAGTTTATATATTAGCACAAGGACTGAACCATGGCAACGACATATATACAGGTACTTATATGTTGATAAACACACTATACTGTAGAACACTAACTATTTTCCTGACTACAAAGCTGCTTTAAGTAGTGGACATAATACTATAGTCTCCAGAGATAGAGAGAAAATAGTAGTTTGCCAGTTCTGATATGCATCAATGACACAGCATTTTTAAAGATACTATATTAATGAGTACCATATCAATAGTATCATAAGGAGCATAATTGTATTACATAATACTTATTGTTATAATCTGCTATAGTTCAGCTGTTGATCAATGTTTAACATGTGATCAATCTCAATGGACAATACTAGACAGTTAGTTATTATCTACAGTAACTACAGATATAGTGTTTACTTTCTATGATAGATATGCCTTCATCATTACCATCTGAGGGTCATTATTGGAGTGGAAGTTATTCCCCTGACGTATCATATTGTCTTTTACAATGTAGTGGACCTTGTCTCCCATTCTCTGTACTAGTTAAGTATTCTGACAATCAGTTTACTGCAGGTATTGACAAATACATTAAATATACACTATTCATGTCCCAAGCAGTTCTAAGATGTAATATGTGACTAAGATGTAGCTAAATGGGCTATACTTTAATAAATTAGTAATTTGTTGTAGTTATCTCTATTGTCTCTTCATAACAGTGAAGTATTTGGAGAACAATGAACTGTTATATACTGCTATTCAACCACTCTCTTTACCAACTGTGGAAACAATTAATATTCCTTCTTCATTAGCTGGTAAATACACTATTTATTGATCTATTCTCACATTTTCATTTGTACACATACCATCCCTTTATGCTAGAGTGATATATCCTCCTGGATTTAATAAAGACTGTAAAACACAATATCCTGTCTTGTTTTATGTGTATGGAGGTCCCAATAGTCAAATGGTAAGAATATTGCTTTCCAATTGATTTCTTACCTAAGCATTTAAATGTAAGACAGACAGTAGTGATGTAGGGATATCTCTATATCAATCCAACAAGAACATGAAGAGCTGATTACCTGTTATTGAATCTAATTAATCAGATGCCTGTGGTGTTATGATACTGCATTGATCTCAGTTTATGATATCCAGTTAATATTTTTTTCTTATCTTATTATTAGATAGGTGAAGCAGCTGTTACTAGTCGTCTCCTCCTTTTCTATCTTGCTTCTCATTTAAATATGATCATTGTTAGTGTGGATGGACGAGGAACTGGTTACTGTGGTAACAAGTGAGAAGGAATATAATGATAAATAAGTGTTCTACAGTTATTGTTAGGTTTAAATATTCAGTTTATCATCAGTTGGGAATATTGGAAACAGAAGATCAACTAAGAACATCAAAGTTAGTAAAGTAACATCATTAATGTGTTGAGATAATAGTTTATAATACAGGTATTTTCAGCAACAATGTTATGTAGACAATGATCATTTGGCAATATATGGAGCTGTAAGTCATAATCTGAATAAAATGTTGATTAAGAGACTTTGTTTTATTCTTATTTTATAGTCTTATGGTGGATACATGGCAGGAATGGTTGGTGCTAGTGGAAGTGGTCTCTTTTCAGCAGCCATTTCACAATCTCCTGTATCAGATTGGTTATATTATGGTACGTGTTGATGTTATACCTTAATGATGATACAGATAACATAATGTAATGTTTTATGTATTTTATTAGTTTTAGTATTAGTAATTATATAATAGTTGATGGACTTAATGAATAGTATAACCATTCATTAGTCAATTAGAAGTAGAATATACCAGTTAAAATACTAGCAAATGTAACTAAGCTAGCATTGAGAGTAGGAGCAGATACACTTACTTGAATAGTGTCTTTGGTATAATACTTACTTTGTTCTGTACTATCATTATTACTTCTTTTAATAGACTCAATATACACTGAATGATACATGGGTCAACCTGATGTTGAGGATAATCTACAAGGCTATGAGGTATAGTTGATTAGTCATTATGCCTGGTAACATGCTAATTGGCTGTGGGTCTGTTAGCTATATGATTATCTATGTAAGGCAACTGCACATGTGACAATTAATTTGACACTCCTATCAAATACACTGTGACAGGATATTAACCTCTAATTATGATATTTAGAGTTAAAGATATCATTATATTCTATATTTGTTAGAAAGTAGAAACTACTTTTCACTAGTCAATGTTTGATAATTAATGTTTTATTCTTAATTTTATGTAGTGAGATGTAAAATTATATCCACATTATTATATATTTTATTATTAGAGATCCTCTCTTTTACTAAGAGCTGGCAATCTTTCTTCTATAAGTTATTTGTTAATTCATGGAACTGGTGATGGTAAGACCAGTGTATTAATTCATAGATTAGAAAAATAAGTGATAGCTGAGAAAATTAACATAGCTATTTATTTATTCATTGTTTATAGATAATGTTCATTTTCAAAATACTGCTCAGCTAGTCCATGTTCTAACAGAGAAAGAAGTTCAGTTTAGATTACAGGTAATAGCATCATATCATGTCACAATAGCATCATCGTATATCTGTCTCCAGTTTTACACTGATCAAGACCACTCTTTGTCTGGTGGCCATACTAGAATACATCTCTATGAATTAATAAGTGACTTTTTATTATCTCTTGGTTTCTAATGTTGAAGATCACTTTATATATTATAAATACTGGTGTTTTGTTAGCAAAACACTGTTATTGTCCTTTATTTTACTATTTTTACAAAGATCTTTTAATATGATAAGTTTTTGTCATCATCAGGTAGCACTGCCTATGGTAGGGATGGCTTTATGTTTTAGCTTTCATTCACACAATGTTAGCGTCACATTCTAACTGAACAGTTTTTACTTTAGACTTCTTATGGGACTGTTTGCCTCATACAACTGTTGCAACATGTACAGAACATTTTGTCCTTGACTATTGTGATTTTATTAACTTTAAGACATCATTATTGTTTATTTGTTAATTTCTAATAATGACACTATTCAACAATATTAACGTTATACAAGTTCTAAAACATTCATTAAATACTGGCTACTATTTAGGGATGTCCATACTGCCAATTCCTACTTTGGCCTGTTTAAGATGTTTTTACCACCATCCCTACATTTAATAAATCTTTTTAGAAATTTTTACTTGTACAACAATATTGTTGAATAGTGTCATTATTAGCAAATAAACAAGAATAATGTTTATAAACTTAATAAAATCACTCTAGCTATTAATTATTATGACAGGAAGTCCATATTTTACATTTACCAGTACATACTGGTGGGTGTAACTATATTGGGAAATGTGCTTTTTACCTGAGCTGATGTCAAGTGAGGAAAGTGACAAAGAAAAAATCAATTAACCAAACACTGATCAGAGTCCATCAGCTATCCTGGTGATCTGACATAGTTAATAGTTTCTTTTCTAACATAAACAACCATGTGTTGTTGTCCTTGAGTTTTGAGAATAACTTTTGTTATTTGAAAAATAATACACCACATAATTTAATGTCTTCATTACAGATACTAATTTTAAAAAACAAAGTATTAAGTAACCAACTAAATCATATTATAATATATTATTAATTTAACAGACAATCAACATGTTTCGTGTATTATGTACATCTCTGCGAATAAGTATGTGTCAGGTAAATTTGCCACTATAAAAGGTAAATGAAACATTTCTCATTTGCTATTAAGTAATATAATAAATATACAAACTGTTATTGTTATATAAATATTTCAAGACAATACAATTTTGGTTACTAATGTCTTCTTCCAGATCAGAGAGTTGTGCAATATAAGAGTCTGCTACTGATGAGTGATCAGTTGATAGTCTACCAGTTGTATAACCTGACTCAATAGAACCTGCTAATAACTCTTGATCATCGTCATGGAAAACAGCAATAGTGTCTTGAAGTAGTGATACAATGTCATAATGACATTCTTGATAAGCTATATCTAGAGGTATACAACCGAAGACATCTTTAAGAAGTGGATTAGCACCACATTTTAGTAGCTGAATAGTAATTTTCTCAAATCCATTTTGACTTAATAAATGTAATGCTGTAGTACCTGTAGGAGTTTGATGATTGACATTAACTTGGGCCTTTAATAACTCTTCTACAACATCCTTTGGTACAGGATATCATAAGAGGTGTCCAGCCATTATCTCTACCTTTGTTAGGATCTGCCCCAATGTTAAGTAAAGTAGAAACCACTGAAGAGTGACCATTCTGGCTAGCAAGATAAATAGCTGTTATTCCAGTTGTATTTTGGGCATTTACAGGAACTTCCTTCTAGAGTAATAACTCAATCACATCACCATGACTATTCTCACTGGCTATCATAAGAGGTGTCCAGCCATCATTTGTAGTTATGTTAGGATCTGCCCCATTGTTAAGTAAAGTAGAAACAAATGAAGAGTGACCATTCTGGCTAGCAAGATAAATAGCTGTTATTCCAGTTGTATTTTGGGCATTTACAGGAACTTCCTTCTCAAGTAATAACTCAATAACATCACCATGACCATTCTGACTGGCTCTCATAAGAGGTGTCCAGCCATCATTAGTACTTATGTTAGGATCTGCCCCATTGTTAAGTAAAGTAGAAACGACTGAAGAGTGACCATTCCCACAAGCAATAAAAATAGCTGTTGTTCCATTTGTGCTTTGTGCATTTACAGGAACATCCTTCTCTAGTAATAACTCAATGACATTACCATGACTATTGTGACTGGCGATCATAAGAGGTGTCCAGCCATCATTTGTAGTTATGTTAGGATCTGCCCCATTGTTAAGTAAAGTAGAAACGACTGAAGAGTGACCATTATGGCTAGCAAGATAAATAGCTGTTATTCCAGTTGTATTTTGGGCATTTACAGGAACTTCCTTTTCTAGTAATAACTCAATAACAACACCATGACCATTCTGACTGGCTATCATAAGAGGTGTCCAGCCATCATTTGTAGTTATGTTAGGATCTGCCCCATTCTTAAGTAAAGTAGAAACGACTGAAGAGTGACCATTATGGCTAGCAAGATAAATAGCTGATATTCCAGTTGTATTTTGGGCATTTACAGGAACTTCCTTCTAGAGTAATAACTCAATCACATCACCATGACTATTCTCACTGGCTATCATAAGAGGTGTCCAGCCATCATTTGTAGTTATGTTAGGATCTGCCCCATTCTTAAGTAAAGTAGAAACGACTGAAGAGTGACCATTATGGCTAGCAAGATAAATAGCTGATATTCCAGTTGTATTTTGGGCATTTACAGGAACTTCCTTCTAGAGTAATAACTCAATCACATCACCATGACTATTCTCACTGGCTATCATAAGAGGTGTCCAGCCATCATTTGTAGTTATGTTAGGATCTGCTACATTGTTAAGTAAAGTAGAAACGACTGAAGAGTGACCATTATGGCTAGCAAGATAAATAGCTGTTATTCCAGTTGTATTTTGGGCATTTACAGGAACTTCCTTCTCTAGTAATAACTCAATAACAACACCATGACCATTCTGACTGGCTCTCATAAGAGGTGTCCAGCCATCATTAGTACTTATGTTAGGATCTGCCCCATTGTTAAGTAAAGTAGAAACGACTGAAGAGTGACCATTCCCACAAGCAATAAAAATAGCTGTTGTTCCATTTGTGCTTTGTGCATTTACAGGAACATCCTTCTCTAGTAATAACTCAATGACATTACCATGACCATTGTGACTGGCTATCATAAGAGGTGTCCAGCCATCATTTGTAGTTATGTTAGGATCTGCCCCATTGTTAAGTAAAATAGAAACGACTGAAGAGTGACCATTACGGCTAGAAAGATAAACAGCTGTTATTCCAGTTGTATTTTGGGCATTTACAGGAACTTCCTTCTCTAGTAATAACTCAATAACATTACCATGACCATTCTGACTGGCTCTCATAAGAGGTGTCCAGCCAGTTACTGTAGTATATTGAGACTTATTATGTTGTGTTATCTATGCATTGTAATTATTTGTAGTGATTTTCATTGATACATTTCTGTATATATATATATATATATATATATATATATATATATTGTATTCTGCCATTGTTGTTCAGAGAGAGATTAAAGATATTCAATTCAGTGAAATACCTAAGGTAGTCGTGCTAGACGGAGTTACTACAGTTACATTAGGATCTGCTCCATTGTTAAGTAAAGTAGAAACGACTGAAGAGTGAACATTATGGCTAGCAAGATAAATAGCTGTTGTTCCATTTGTATTTTGGGCATTTACAGGAACTTCCTTCTCTAGTAATAACTCAATAACATCACAGAAACCATTCTGACTGGCTCTCACAAAAGGTGTCAAGCCATTATTTGTAGTTACATTAGGATCTGCTCCATAGTTAAGTAAAGTAGAAACGACTGAAGAGTGACCATTCTGGCTAGCAAGATAAATAGCTGTTGTTCCATTTGTGTTTTGTGCATTTACAAGAGCTTCCTTCTCTAGTAATAACTCAATGATATCACCATGACTATTCTCACTGGCTCTCATAAGAGGTGTTGCACCATCAGTTGTAGTTATGTTAGGATCTGCCCCATTGTTAAGTAAAGTAGAAACAACTGAAGAGTGACCATTCCCACAAGCAATAAAAAGAGCTGTTGTTCCATTTGTGTTTTGTGCATTTACAGGAACATCCTTCTCTAGTAATAACTCAATGACATCACCATGACTATTCTCACTGGCTATCATAAGAGGTGTTGCACCATCACTTGTAGTTATGTTAGGATCTGCCCCATTGTTATGTAAAGTAAAAACGACTGAAGAGTGACCATTCCCACAAGCAATAAAAAGAGCTGTTGTTCCATTTGTGTTTTGTGCATTTACAGGAACATCCTTCTCTAGTAATAACTCAATGACATCACCATGACTATTCTCACTGGCTATCATAAGAGGTGTTGCACCATCAGTTGTAGTTATGTTAGGATCTGCCCCATTGTTAAGTAAAGTAGAAACGACTGAAGAGTGAACATTATGGCTAGCAAGATAAATAGCTGTTATTCCATTTGTGTTTTGTGCATTTACAGGAACATCCTTCTCTAGTAATAACTCAATAACATCACCATGAGCATTGCGACTGGCTATCATAAGATGTGTCCAGCCATCATTTGTAGTTATGTTAGGATCTGCCCCATTGTTAAGTAAAGTAGAAACGACTGAAGAGTGACCATTATGGCTAGCAAGATAAATAGCTGTTATTCCAGTTGTATTTTGGGCATTTACAGAAACTTCCTTCTCTAGTAATAACTCAATAACAACACCATGACCATTCTGACTGGCTATCATAAGAGGTGTCCAGCCATCATTTGTAGTTATGTTAGGATCTGCCCGATTCTTAAGTAAAGTAGAAACGACTGAAGAGTGACCATTCTGGCTAGCAATAAAAATCGCTGTTGTTCCAGTTGTATTTTGGGCATTTACAGGAACATCCTTCTCAAGTAATAACTTAATGACATTACCATGACCATTGTGACTGGCTATCATAAGAGGTGTCCAGCCATCATTTGTAGTTATGTTAGGATCTGACCCATTGTTAAGTAAAATAGAAACGACTGAAGAGTGAGCATTATGGCTAGCAAGATAAATAGCTGTTATTCCAGTTGTATTTTGGGCATTTACAGGAACTTCCTTCTCTAGTAATAACTCAATAACAACACCATGACCATTCTGACTGGCTATCATAAGAGGTGTCCAGCCATCATTTGTAGTTATGTTAGGATCTGCCCCATTCTTAAGTAAAGTAGAAACGACTGAAGAATGACCATTATGGCTAGCAAGATAAATAGTTGTTATTCCAGTTGTATTTTGGGCATTTACAGGAACTTCCTTCTCTAGTAATAACTCAATAACAACACCATGACCATTCTGACTGGCTATCATAAGAGGTGTCCAGCCATCATTTGTAGTTATGTTAGGATCTGCCCCATTCTTAAGTAAAGTAGAAACGACTGAAGAATGACCATTATGGCTAGCAAGATAAATAGCTGTTATTCCATTTGTGTTTAGTGCATTTACAGGAACATCCTTCTCTAGTAATAACTCAATAACATCACCATGACCATTGTGACTGGCTATCATAAGATGTGTCTGGCCATCATTTGTAGTTATGTTAGGATCTGCCCCATTGTTAAGTAAAGTAGAAACGACTGAAGAGTGACCACTCTGGCTAGCAAGATAAATAGCTGTTATTCCAGCTGTATTTTGAGCATTTACAGGAACTTTCTTCTCAAGTAATAACTCAATAACATCACCATGACCATTCTGACTGGCTATCATAAGAGGTGTCCAGCCATCATTTGTAGTTATGTTAGGATCTGCCCCATTGTTAAGTAAAGTAGAAACGACTGAAGAGTGACCATTCTGGCTAGCAAGATAAATAGCTGTTATTCCAGTTGTATTTTGGGCATTTACAGAAACTTCCTTCTCTAGTAATAACTCAATGACATCACCATGACTATTCTCACTGGCTATCATAAGAGGTGTCCAGCCATCATTTGTAGTTATGTTAGGATCTGCCCCATTGTTAAGCAACACAGAAACAACAAAAGAGTGACCATATAAGCTAGCCACATATAAAACAGTGGCACCATTTTCACCTTTTTTTGGGATATAGTAGATATCACTGTTTTACTTAATGGTGTTAGTAGGTTAGAATGACCCCCTACTTCAAGAAGAAGAAAAGTAGAGCAGAAATAGGAGTAGGAAATTGAATGGCTCTTAAAAGGGCTGAGTCAAATGTCATGTTGTCTTGTAAATCTTCATTGTTAAAGATAATGGTACTACCAACTTTTAGTGAGACAACTCCAATAGCTTTCAACATGTCACTGTCAAATTTAGACCTTGTAATGAGGAGAGCTATCTCCTTAGAAACACTCCAGGTAACATGCATACTACTTAAGCTAACAGTGATGTCTTGAAGTGACTTATCATTGTCTTGGAAGAGAAGCTTAACCTGATATTCAAAATGATGTATTGGAACATCTAGCCACATATCCTCTACTGTCAATTCTACAGTCATTTCACCTGTAGAAATTTGCTTGGATTTTATGTTATTGGTCAGATCTCTCATTTTGTTTGCTTTGAATGCATCCAAATCATCTTGATATTCCTTTATTTTTCTAGGTAAATCGGTGTCAGAAAGAAACAGCTTAATTATTCTTTGAAGAAGTTGATATTTGAGGTAATGCCAGTGATCACCTAGTATATCAAAGAGAATATTGTATGTGACATGCTTTTCGCCTTTATGACCTTTTAGTAGTCGTATTTTCAAATATCGATAAAATGGTAAAAGTTTCTTCTGTCTCTGTTCTAAACAATCCTGTGTTTCTGCAACTAATGCAGCAAATCTATGTTCAAGCTCAATAATCTCTTCTGCTATGTTTCTTTCAAGTAAAATATTGCTGTCAAATTGATTAACTTGATCTAAAATGGTGGCATACTTTGTTCTGATGCTATCAGCAACTCTAGCATTTAATCCTTCAACAGCATCAGCTATAGTACGCCATGAATGTACAGTGTTGATTTGATCTAACCATTTTTAGGTGGACTGATATTAACAGACATTGTGTACTATAGAATAATATAAGAGAAAATGACAGTAAAATCTTTAAAATTTATTTTCAAATCTACAGTAATAACTATACAATAGCTATATATATATGTTTTACTGTGATTTTGTGGTGAATACCTCAGTGATTATAAGTCAGGTGACTCCACTGTATACTTAATTATGTATTTTGATAGCATGTATGCCAACAATGATTTAACTGGTACACAAAAGCAGTTATTAATATTAAAATAAATGTTGCAGGGGAACAACAGCCACAATAAATATTGTAGTGGTTAAGTAGAGTGGTAACAAGAATGCTAACAGTCACCAGGTCACAACATATAGCAGAGTAACTGAGTCAGTAGTAGACTGGTACAGTAGACTTGAGATAATTGAGTCAAGAATAGACTGGAAATGTGTCACAGTAAATATTGAAATAATCGAGTCAATAGTAGATGGTTTAACAACAGGAGGTCATGGATTCCTTCCTGGTAATAAGATTGATAACAGTCACAATGTCACACTAAGCAATCAAGTCAAGGTAATAAGGACACTAACAGTCCCCGTGCCACAGTAGATACTGCAAGTGAAGAGTAGACTGGTAACAAGGATGCTAACAGTCACTGTATCACAGTGTATTTTATGGTAATTGAGTCAAGAATAGACTAGTAATAAGAATACTAACAATCACTATGTCACATAGATATAGAGGTAATTGAGTCAGTACAAGAATGCTAACAGTCACAGTAAATATATATCAGTGCAACATTACAAGAGCACCAACAAATCATGGACAAATTCCAATAAAAGAACACCAAAGTACAAGTTGTATTCACTGTCAGATAGATGGGTAAATAAGTGGATATGTCTATTATTGATGACTTCAGTAGACAGTATACAGTGGACAAAAAGAGTCACCAATACAATCTAGGTCAGAAACATGAGTGAGCAGTTTAGCTACTTGACTTGCAATAAATGATCAGCCAAAAGCTAAAATGGAAAGACACACACGTCAATGTTTTATCATTAATTTAATCATTTTTTACCAGCCAGAAAGAGAAAGAAGGAACCCCTCACTTCCGATCAAAACTGAACAAAGGAGTGGCACAACATTCCATTAATTAATAGAACGGTGGAGTATCCTGACAATGTGCAGTTTCCGGATTTAACTCTAATAACTACGCAGAATAAGCAAGTATATAATAAATTTATGTTAGCAATTATCCTTAGTTTTACTTGCTCCTGTAGGTATTTATAAAGGTCTTTTGTTCCACTTTCAATGTAGCAATGATACTATCATGAGTTGTTGTAGCACACTTCAGATTATACATTTGTTGTTGGGGACACTTTCTCTTCCTATACTGATCTTCAGGCTAAAATAAAAGTGTATGAAGCTAAAAATTCAGTTCATCTACTTTGCAGAGATTCTAGAACTCTCGATTTTGCGAGTAAGAGGGTTCCAAGCGGGTTGAGGGGGTAAATAAAGACTTTATGCTTTTCATTTTCATTTTGCTTGTGTTTTTGGTGGTAAAGACTATAAAAGTAAAGGGTCTGGCGCCAGAATTAATCAAAGGTGAGTTTTGACGTGATTAGGTTCTATTTACTTTTATACACTTTCAACATTTTGAAGCCAGGTTGTGGAGCTGGAATAAAATTCATACTAAGTGGTGATAAACAGTGTCTAAAAGTATCCAATGTTGTTGAAGATCACACATCAGTAAAGCAAAAAAGGGCTTGCCTACATTTATACATTGGGAATTATAGTTGATTTTATGAATAAGAAATCTATGACCATTTGGCTTGCCAAAGAAGACTATCATGATGAGAAAACAGAAGCAGCAAAGCTGTTAGAGATGAAAGTAAATAAAAGCTACTTCAGCAACACTTGATATGTAGTACTGGAAAGGTTGTTACTCTAAAGGATATAACAAAAGTTCAAACTGAAATACATCAAGGTTCTGATAGTAATAACTGGACGCATTAGTGCAATGTTTAAAAGATATGGAAGGTATGTCACCATTGCATAAAAAAGTTTGTTTTATTCTTCTCTCTTCGTCCAGGTTCTACAGTTGAACTTTACACTAATGATGAGAATGAGCTTACAGGACTTTTTTCAGGATTGTATTATGAAGGCAATGTTTTTTTTCATACCCTGCACTCATCATGGTGGTTTCTTAAATACCCTCAAAATCAATATAATTACTATTCTTGATCTATACCATCTCTGAAGAGGTTGGATCAGAGCTACTTCCTTCTTTTCTTTCAATAACATAATTTTATATTGAAAGTTATATTTTATTGCATTGTAAGAAAATACATTCCTTAAACAAAAGGTCCACCTTCTATATAACTGAGCAATTTTTACTTTAGACTTTTTATTGGACTCTTTGCCTCATAGCAGCCCGCCCACGCAACGCGTGCAGGAATGAAGATTGTTTATTGTATTGTTGAAGTTTGTACCTTAGCGTGTAGTATAAATAGAAGCTTTTTTACTTTTACTTTTATTATTTAAGCCACTGACGAAGATAGTCGCTCTGACTATTGAAACGTTTGGCGTTAATATATTTTTGTTTGGTGAAATAAAATGAATGTTGAAAACACTAGGGATGTCCATATTACCATTTCTATTTTGAGCTTTTTTATCACCATACCTACATTTAATGAATTTTTATTTAGTTGTACATATCACTCCAATCTTACCATACCTTCATTATAACAATACAATAGTGATATGTATTACTGTAGGGTTTGTAGATGACAGACTTTGTAGCTTTTTTAATTATGAAAATAAAATGATACGACACACTCTGATAATTCATCAAGATACCTGTATTAAGAACTTGATATGTTATGTAGAAAGAATGGTTTCTGATCTCCCATCTCTCTGATATCCATACCTGGCATATCATCAATGTTACTTATGAAACTGAACTAATATTATAATATAATACAAAACACTACAACTTTTATAATATGGCAGTACTATCTCAGTATTGGTACAAATTATTTATTATAAACTGAATAATAAAATGTATTATGTGGTGAATCATTTGGTTTTCTTAGGTCTTTTTCTATACTTTGGAGATAGTTCTTTCCATTGTAACTACACAACAAAACATCATTTCTATTGGACTCAATCTTAACTTACTAATTCATAGTCTGTTGGCGATCATGATATAAAGTCCAAGAGCTCATTATTGGGAACATGTTTAGGTTTCCATAACTTCTTTGTGATTTTGTAGGTACCTATCAATCATGTATAACACTCTTTATTTAGGTAGGAGCTCTTTTACCTAAGATCATTAAAATGTAACGTAAAGGTACAAAATATGTAAGAACAGTTCCCAGCAAACATACTATCTCAGCCATCCAACACAAGAGTGGCACTGACCAGTAGAATAGACTAGAAAGATAAATATAAAAAAATAATTTTATTATAAAAACACTACCACAATGAACAGATCTCAAAGAAAAAATTCAACAGTACTATAGCTTTTAAAGACAATGATGTGTTATATGATACAAAAACAGAAGTTGAAGGTTTAGACATATTCTTATTAGATTACATAATACATTATTCGTAAATATGATCAGCAGCTATATTAACATAGTTGAGTACACATACTTTTTGACTCTCTCAGAAGTGTCAGCAATATATTCTGTAGTAGTTTGCACTGTCAGCAATATAGCTTGTAGTTGACGAAACCTTTGACGCAGGTTTTTGGTGTCATCCTAAAAAATTAACAAAAATATTATAATATTAATAGTTATTGCTCCTCACAGGTGTATCTTGTTTGTGAGTATGAATGTAGTCTTCCAGATCAGAGAAATCAGACTATACAAAATAAATGTTAAAAAATATCAATTAGCACTCAACAAGTACTTCATGATCATCAGCTGCAGTTAATGCAACTCTTTGGTAAGCCTCTTTGAGATAGACATCATCTCCTCTTGTATACATGGGCACATAGAAAACCATAATGAAAAAGACCAAAATCAGAAGAGCAATCCAAATGTCAGCAAATAGACACAAAACATTATAGATCTAAAATAAGACATCATGATATCAATCATATTGGGTAATATATTACAATGACAGCTAAACTACTACGTAGTGGATCCTGCCATGATAAAATGCTTTGAATGAACTGAAGAGCTATAGCAAGAGGATGAACAAGTTCCATAACTCTTCGAATATTTCTTATGAGTAGTTTTCGTTGAAACCTAGGCTCATCTTCCATCAATGAACATTCACGAGGTTGAATTGTACGAAAGGCAGCTCTTATCTAGTAGAGTACACATAACAGTTGAGTAGGAAGGAACAGGGGGTGCAGTTACACCACCAATAATTTTAATGTGGGAGCAGTGCACCCATATACAATGCAAACTCCCTGTTATAGTAAAGCTGATTATTGATTATATTATATACAATAATATGTACATTAAAAAATTTGCTCCCCTAAAGTAAATATTGTTCCTACTCCACTGCATAATATAATATATATAATATAAAGGAACTTACATGATTATAAACAAGATTACAGTGAATTACTAGAGCACCAGGGACACATCTTAAAGCATCTTTCCCCTTCAAGATATATGTCTTACTCACACCATTAACAACCTACATAATACAGACAATGTCATTTTATAAGTTGTGATTGACAGAAACAGTGCTTCACATAAACTATGTACAATAATAGATATTATGAACTACAAATGCTATTGACTTATATGCATATTCATCATATAGTTATTATATACACAGTACAAATATATGCCGCCTACCTGACATCAGTATGTAATAGTGGAAGCTAATTAAATGTCAATAGTAAGTCTAATAGTAATTCTAATTGTCAATTGACATTAACAGCTAGCTATATAGCAAAATAGAATAACTCTAGTCTTGTTACTAAATTATTTACTACACAACTATAATACTTTAATTATTATAATTCATTTACCCTTAATAAAGGTAACACCACTTGTCCTAACTTTTCATCTTTATTTTTTCCATCATTAAAAACAGAAAGATAGATAACATCATGAATATCTCTAACAGCACTAGAAGAAAGATAAAGATAGCTATTAAATCAATAACATTAATTATTATTATTATTAATTTTAACGAATATTTTCTTTAATATTTAATTAAATCAAGTTTATGATTTCAACTAATCTGATGTTCTAGTATTTTTTTAAAAGATTATAACTAAGTGAGAATTATGATACTACATTTAGATCACATATATTATTATAAGTATTTGCTTACAATGAAAATGTTCTGTTCTATTCTGGTTCAGGATTATTCAATATAGTTTGTGTTCTTAATTGAGCATTACCTACTTCAACAGTCACAAAAGGGTTACCAGGATTGCCTTCAAATTATATAATAATAGTCATACCACTAAAATAGTACACATACCTCCACGGCTTTGTAAACCTAAAGCTTTCTCCACTAATAAACAGACATACCATTTACTGTATCAGAACATGATACTACAAAGTACCTGTTATAAGAAGTAATCCAATATCTTTTCTAGACTTCAAGTCTATAAATTTCAGTAATTTCTAAAATGAGAATAACTTGATAACAAATGGATACGATTATTACCCTAATACTATGATGTATTATAATGCAAAATATATATATATTATACCACAACTTACATATTGACTTTTAGCATAATTCATGAGATTATTCAATTCCACAGGATCTTCTAACTTCTCTTCTTTACATGTTATTCCAGATATCACAAGCAAGAAATGAATAGTACCAGGAGAATTTTCCAATGAGAATTCCAAGTCATAATGATGTTCTTGTTTATATTCCCCAAGATCTATAGAACAACTAAGAAAATTGGTTAATAGTAAGAGAATAACTGTTGTAGATACTCACCCTCCAATGAAATCATATGATGCTAGAAAATCTCTATCCCAGACTTCAAAGTACAATGTACTTGACTCTTCATGAAAGAGCTTCATATCAAATTGCTCCTTCCATTCAGGATTCAAAGTTTTGGGCTGTACCTAGTATATGTGGTAATGTGTGAATCACTAGTTACTATATAAGAAATAATAGTAGCATATATAATTTGGATCAGAGTTTGAATGGGATAAAATGATAGCGTGTAATACATTTAGAAATAATGTAATCAATATTATGTTATCATCTACTTAAAATTGTAAACAAGTTATTGAGTAGGAGGATTGTGTAGTGCTTTTAATTAACTGTTAATTAAAAACAATTAGATCATAATTGTGACTACACACAAATTGATAATCATAAAGACAAATAATGAATTACTTTGCTTTTGTATTTCTGAGAGCCAAGCTTGAACTTGCAGTATGGGTCACTGAATCCTGTAGTAATATAGGAGTTTAAAATCAGACTACTAAATTAATAATTGAAGTGGTATGTTATTATTAGCATATTAATTATTATGGTAGAAACAACTAATAAAAATGGCCACAATGTATGCCTCAATAATTCTGGTTTGTGAAGTTTATTAGAGCTTACTAGTCATTATTGAGTGTTTTATGTAAAGTGATACGAAGACAATCAAGGATTATATTATAACCCCTTCTAAAACATTCTTAACCAAAATTTGTACAACACTATCACATTTAGTGACAATATATGTCTTCTGTTCTTTGCATTTATTTCAGTATTAGCAATCTCTGTTATGGTATATGTTATTATAAATATTATATAGGTTTAGTTTCCTGTCTTGATTGGTCAAAAGATGTTACTTACTGACTCTGAGTCTAGTGACTATCTTCACATTCTTGAAGTGAATCTTGAGGTAGACATGACAACTATGTTAATACTAAATAAACATATTTATTTCATTGAAAACTACCTTCTCTTGTTCTTCAACATCAATTTAAATACTTGAATAAACAGTTATATAGTATTTCCTAGTGATCATCTTGTATACTGCATAATGGGATATTGTGGCTTAGATATTTTTGAACCATGTTCAGAATTGTCAAATATATTCTCAATTATTACACCATTATGATAAATTATTCCATATAATAATGAATGCACCTTTGTCTTGCATCACTTAGTCTGGTGAGGCTGTGTCTGTGACTAATGGAAAGTAGGAGGTGACTCATATCATTTCAGCTAGTGAGACAGATACGTAAGAAGTATATCATAATGACATGAACACATCACACTACCAAATTATGTCCTTTGGTGAATGTCTCTGCATACCCTCAGGACAATTAAGTGTGGTCCAATAGAGGGTCAACTCTTGACTAATATAAAGTTTAGTTTTTTCTCATTGTTTTATAGTCTATATATTAGCACAAGGACTGAACCTTGGCAACGACACATATACAGGTACTTATATGTTGATAAACACACTATACTGTAGAACACTAACTATTTTCCTGACTACAAAGCTGCTTTAAGTAGTGGACATAATACTATAGTCTCCAGAGATAGAGAGAAAATAGTAGTTTGCCAGTTCTGATATGCATCAATGACACAGCATTTTTAAAGATACTATATTAATGAGTACCATATCAATAGTATCATAAGGAGCATAATTGTAATACATAATAATTATTGTTATAATCTGCTATAGTTCAGCTGTTGATCAATGTTTAACATGTGATCAATCTCAATGGACAATACTAGACAGTTAGTTATTATCTACAGTAACTACAGATATAGTGTTTACTTTCTATGATAGATATGCCTTCATCATTACCACCTGAGTGTCATTATTGGAGTGGAAGTTGTTCCCCTGACGTATCATATTGTCTTTTAGAATGTAGTGGACCTTGTCTTCCATTCTCTGTACTAGTAAGTATTATGACAATCAGACGTATTCTGACACAGGTATTTGTTTATTCCTCGTTTATAGATAATGTTCATTTTCAAAATACTGCTCAGCTAGTCCATGTTCTAACAGAGAAAGAAGTTCAGTTTAGATTACAGGTAATAGCATCATATCATGTCACAATAGCATCATCGTATATCTGTCTCCAGTTTTACACTGATTAAGACCATTCTTTGTCTGGTGGCCATACTAGAATACATCTCTATGAATTAATAAGTGGTGACTTTTTATTACCTCCTGGTTTCTAACGTTGAAGATCACTTTATATATTATAAATACTGGTATTTTGTTAGCAAAACACTGTTATTGTCCTTTATTTTTACTATTTTTGCAAAAATCTCTTAATGTGATAAGTTGTTGTCATCATCAGGTACATGGTAGCACTTCCTATTGTAGGGATGGCTCTATGTTTTAGCTTTCATTCAGACAATGTTAACTAGAAAGGTAGAGGTCTTATGAAGAATAATTTTGCATAGAACGACGTTTTCACATGAGGTATCACTTTTACTTGAATGCTTTTAAAAGTGTAGGTAGTGGTTTGTGTAGAGATTGGAAGTAGCTTCTGTGAGAGATGCCACTTTTGTAAGTTATTATCATATTCATAATGGAGGTCATAAATGGAAGTTTATAGTGGCAGTATTTTTTAGGTTCCAAGTTGTAATTCTTCATTAGTAATCTTTGTTCCTGTTTCTTAAGATCAGTTTTGTCTTGTGTTCTAACAACCAAGAACAGATGTCCTTACAATACATTACCGGTTAAATTAACTATTTCTGGCTTAGTTATGCACATATACATAACACATTCTTTCATTAAATATAGGGTGGGAGTAAAACTCAAACAAGCCCAAAGTAGGAATGGCAGTACGGACATCTCTGAACACAACTTTATCTTCGAAATTATATTTTACTGCACTGTCAGTATGTTCTTTAAACAAAAGCCTCACATTCTAACGGAACAGTTTTTACTTTAGACTTCTTATGGGACTGTTTGCCTCATACAACTGTTGCAACATGTACAGAACATTTTGTCCTTGACTATTGTGATTTTATTAACTTTAAGACATCATTACTGTTTATTTGTTAATTTCTAATAATGACACTATTCAACAATATTAACGTTATACAAGTTCTAAAACATTCATTAAATACTGGCTACTATTTAGGGATGTCCATACTGCCAATTCCTACTTTGGCCTGTTTAAGATGTTTTTACCACCATCCCTACATTTAATAAATCTTTTTAGAAATTTTTACTTGTACAACAATATTGTTGAATAGTGTCATTATTAACAAATAAACAAGAATAATGTTTAAAAACTTAATAAAATCACTCTAGCTATTAATTATTATGACAGGAAGTCCATATTTTACATTTACCAGTACATACTGGTGGGTGTAACTATATTGGGAAATGTGCTTTTTACCTGAGCTGATGTCAAGTGAGGAAAGTGACAAAGAAAAAATCAATTAACCAACTAAATCATATTATAATATATTATTAATTTAACAGACAATCAACATGTTTCATGTATTATGTACATCTCTGCAAATAAGTATGTGTCAGGTAAATTTGTCACTATAAAAGGTAAATGAAACATTTCTCATTTGCTATTAAATAATATAATAAATATACAAACTGTTATTGTTATATAAATATTTCAAGACAATACAATTTTGGTTAATAAATTAGCAAGTTTTCTAATTAATATGCTTTGTTACTTAATTGAATCTTATGTGACTGACCTATAGTTTCTATGAGCTATAGAGAAAGAAGTGATTTCCATAATGTCTTCTTCCAGATCAGAGAGTTGTGCAATATCAGAGTCTGCTACTGATGAGTGATCAGTTGATAGTCTACCAGTTGTATAACCTGACTTAGTAGAACCTGCTAATGACTCTTGATCATCGTCATAGAAACCAGCAATAGTGTCTTGAAGTAGTGATACATGTCATGAAGTAGTGATAACATGTCATAATAACACTCTTGACCATTCTCACAAGCAATAAAAATAGCTGTTGTTCCATTTGTGTTTTGTGCATTTACAGGAACATCCTTCTCTAGTAATAACTCAATGACATCACCATGACCATTCTGACTGGCTCTCATAAGAGGTGTCCAGCCATCATTTGTAGTTATGTTAGGATCTGCCCCATTGTTAAGCAACTCAGAAACGACAAAAGAGTGACCATATAAGCTAGCCAAATATAAAACAGTGGTACCATTTTCATCTTTGTTTGGGATATAGTAGATATCACTGTTTTATCTAATGCTGTAGTAGGTTAGATTGACCCCCTACTTCAAGAAGAAGAGATAGAGCAGAAATAGGAGTAGGAGATTGAATGGCTCTTAAAAGGGCTGAGTCAAATGTCAAGTTGTCTTGTTAATCTTCATTGTTAAAGATAATGGTACTACCAACGTTTAGTGAGACAACTCCAATAGCTTTCAACATGTCACTGTCAAATTTAGACCTTGTAATGAGGAAAGCTATCTCCTTAGAAACACTCCAGGTAACATGCATACTACTTAAGCTAACAGTGATGTCTTGAAGTGACTTATCATTGTCTTGGAAGAGAAGCTTAACCTGATATTCAAAATGATGTATTGGAACATCTAACCACATATCCTCTACTGTCAATTCTACAGTCATTTCACCTGTAGAAATTTGCTTGGATTTTATCTTATTGGTCAGATCTCTCATTTTGTTTGCTTTGAATGCATCCAAATCATCTTGATATTCCTTCATTTTTCTAGGTAAATCAGTGTCAAAAACACTCTAAAAACTGGGATGTGATGTTCACACAAGGGTAGTGTTAATTTCACATCTGTTAGCACTCACACATAGGTTGTAACTAGGACATCATTTGAAATTGTGTCACATTCACACAACATATTTGTGATTGACCCACAAAGATACCGTATTAAAAGCAACTAATAACTATATATTATTATTAATGGATATTAAATTTAATCATCATTGTTTAACCCTGTGCAGATCTTAATGTTACAGTAGTGTATGCTCCTAGCTTCAACGAAGAAGTTCGGTGTATATTATGGATTATAACATTTGAATCATTCTGAAAGTATGTAATAGGTAAGCACTTCTATATGATAACTGTGTACAGCTTAGATAACGAACACAAAAGAGAATGATGGAAGGAGCTTACATAAATTTGTATAACAAACAGTACTTACATTTGATAATAATTGCAGCTAGCTAGGCATTTTGGCCACTTTGAGATTACGCTCATGTACAACATTGCCCTTATATAATTAAGGGAGGGTTATACTTATAATTAACACATCCCTTTGATTGTATTTTTGTAACATGTGATCTGTTAGCCATTTTTTGCATATATGTAGGACTATTATAAATATCTAATTATGAGTTTTGATGAACAAGTGGTACCTGTTTTTGAGAAAGAAAAAGGATTAAGTGTGAAGACTAAAGAATTGAAGAATGAAAACCGGGAATGGAAGGAGATAGAAAAGATTTTCAGAGAAACTATGGATGTAGAAGTGAAGGCACTGTACCGAATTGAGAATGGCTATTGGAATCATATCTACTACACAAGAAGAAACTTTTTTAAAAAACTCAGGTACTGTCAATGAGAAGCTACTTTTTCATGGAACTAGAAATACAAACCTTAAACTCATTTATTGCAGTGAAGTTGGTTTTGATGTAAGATACAGTAGCAAAGAGAGATGGGGACATGCAATCTATTTTTCTGAAAACGCATCTTATGCCGATAAATATGCCCATGTAACACCATCAGGAGACAGACAGCTGCTCACAGCTAATGTGTTAACAGGATGTAGCTATTCAAGTGTTCCAGACAGCACTCTCAAATTGCCACCTGTGATAACAAGGGATTTTGAAGCAAATGGATTGTTTTTCTCAGAACTACGGTATGATAGTGTCACTGCAGTATCCAAAGGGTCACAACTGTATATGATCTATGATAACTCTAAGTCAATTCCATGTTATCTTATCACTTATTACACAAAAATATAACACAAATGAGAAAATCAGTCAGTAGAGCTTAAAACATAATATTTTAAGGGGATAGAAGACTTTTCTAAAAGATGTGGGTTATAACTCTGGTATATCCATAAAGGATGATGATCAACAAGTGAGTCGACTTCACATACGTAAATCATAGTAGTTTTCTGCACTTCATATGCATAAAAGTGGCTGTTGAAAACTTCCGCTTTCAACAGTTGAAGGACCGAGAAAAACTTCTTTTGCACATAGAGTATGTCATGAACTTGACCAAATATTGGTATATCACACTGGAATTCAACAAAGACTATGCAAGGAGTCTTGTACACAGTACCTCTTCTTTCCACCCATTTAACCCTGTAAGTAAATTAAACAACTTCATAGAAGTAACATGCAGGTATGCACACAATATGGCTGAGAGGCACATTGGTCATATTAAACAGTACAACCTAACAGGAAACTTTTAAACATACTTACTTGTATTGACATAACATTAACAAGTATAGTTTAATAATACCAACCTGTAGATGTAAATATATCCTGAGTGAGGCTAGGACAGCAGTGAAGCAGTTCGTCTTGATAAGAGAGTGCACCAGCACATACTGAGGTAGCTAATATTTATAACAGTCATTAAGGTACAACAATTGCAACACACAAATTGCATACTTGGTCCAACTGTGAATAATGGTTACATGTCACCCGCAGTTTGATGATAACACATATACCTCTGATGATACATTGCAAGAGTTTTAGCAATGTTCTTAAAGTTTCCAATAATGGTAGCCCATCTCTTGAAATATTGATGTTTAGCCTCATACCGCATGCACCACATACACACAAGTGGTCAATGCCTAATGGGAATCTCTCAAGTGTTCAGCAATACCAGTAGTTGTTACAGGGGCACATACAAAGTCAACAATATTTAAAAGTATTAGAAAACAGTTCCAGTTGGGGTTGTCATCAGGAACAAGATCACCTATCATAAGTGGGAGGAGACGAATCAAACACGAGGTTTGTGAAGCTAAAAACAGATGGAGAGAGAAAGTAACCCCAAGAAAAGGGAGAAGAAAAAAGAAAAACCCTTACACCTTTGTTTAATTGCATCATTAGGAGACGTTGACAGTATGTGAGTGGGCAATGGAAGAGGTTTATTTTTGGCATCAGGAAAACCAAAGGTAAAGTGTTGTATTCTCCTATTCAAGGTAGTTAAAGTGAACAGCTTCAAATCTTGGATAAAAACAGATAGCATGGATTTGAATTCAAACACTGCTACTCCCTCAAAGATGTTGTGCATGATATCCGGAGGAAGTCCTGATGTTACATGAAAATACTCTAAGTTGTTCAGGACTGAATTCTGCTTTACACCATAAGTTGTGGTAACCATAGCATGAGCTGGACCATTTAAACTTGAACAGTGTCTCTCATGCACAGCCTTAGTCCGTGGTACAAACTCTTCTGCAGTAAACTATCAAGACAAATAAAAATTTTACATGTACTTAGTAAAAAAAACTGATGGCACATTTTACCATAGTTAGGATTTATTCAGAAGTTGCAAGACAATCACGACACTTTCGATAAGCTGATGAAAGATTCTTGAATCCACCTATAAGATTGCTGGGAGATCCGATGATTAAGGTTAGGTGAAAACAAAGGAGCTGTTCTTCGGAAAATTGTAGATTCTACAGTTTTGCCTAAGCCAAAAAGACTAAAGGAAGACTGTTCTCAATTGCAGGTATAGATGTGCTAATGATTGGCTGAGAAAAGCTTTGTATTACGTTCAGGTTTCTTCACAGGTTCCTGAAGGGGAAGATGAGGCCTAGCTCTTTTGCCAGACATAACAGGGCATTAACAATAGAATCTCAAAAATCAAAACCAAACCGTGCATTAGTGGCTGAGTTGATGAATCTGTCTTTTGAGATGCGGCGTAATAGGATAATCAGTGAAAGCATCCCATTGTTTGAACGTTTGACCACCTATCCTTTTTTAAAAACCCCTGAAGAGGTAGCTCTCTCAATATGTTTATCCTCAACTTTATGATCTTTTCCACAGATTGTTGCTGAATTGTGTAGAATACAAGGAGATAAAGACTTGAAGTTAACTTTTAATGACACATGGGAAAATCAATGGCTCCCAAAGATTATAATGAACATCAAACATAATGTTACTGTGACTATCCTAAAGAGGTCAAGACCATTCATTGCTGATATTTAAAACGATCTAGATTATCATGTGGTAAGTATACTATATTATTAGTCGTGATTTTTCTTAAAGTCTTGCCAAATTCATGCAACAGGAAAAAATTTGACAATCAATGCTTTATTTTGTTTGTCCCATATTTTAAAAGATCACAAGTCTAAGTCCTGTCATGACAAACTCATGAATATTGTCCCAGTAAGTTAATCATCTCTCTTCACTAAATAATTATCATCAGTATTGGCTCACTTTTTTGTATAGAAGAGGCTGCACCTTCCCTAATAGTGTCGGGACAGGTTGGTGATGTTAAAGAAGTCTTTCTTGTGACAGAATCACAGATAATATGCAAAATAGAGCCAAACGAAGCACCACTTCTACTCCTAGGAGCTTTTTATTCCTTTAATATGGCATACCCTAAAGGTTTGGAGACTATGTATACCTTCTTAGAACACATACTGCTTAGCAAAAAGCCATCCAAGATGTCTACTCTATTATGCAATTTTATTACCACACTAAAAACAGATTGTTGTAAACTGTAACAAAGTATTTTCCTGAGAATTTATGCATAGATACACAATTATTCAAACATTATTTTTTATTTTTTATTTCATTAGTTTTTATTCCATGTATATTATTCTTAAAACAATTTTGCAAGCCGAGTAACAGGATGTAATGATCTGTAATGATGGTTCAGTTACACAATGATCTGTGTGTGTAGTTACTCATCTGTGTGCTTTGGGTCGACTAGCAACTGCAGAAGAGATAGCTTCAATGGT
The DNA here is from genome assembly GCA_963965975.1 of Xestospongia bergquistia. NCBI lineage: Eukaryota > Metazoa > Porifera > Demospongiae > Haplosclerida > Petrosiidae > Xestospongia > Xestospongia bergquistia. Next base: position 4,285,352 of record OZ014420.1, on the reverse strand, counting down.
TGTATATTTAGCTAGTGATGAGGTGAGATATGATATATGACAAGTATTAAATGTCTCTCTCTCATTACAGACTGTATTTATTACTGGCACTGAATTATTATTGATGGTGGATGGAGTTTATAAGTCAATTGACAATCTAATTTATTAATTTGTATTTTGTGGAATGTTTTCTCAATAATTATTATTTTTTAATTTTAAAATAGTTAATTAAACATAATAGATGTCATATAGTGAGAAGTATTAATATTGTTAGAGTAAAGTACCAGCTGCTGGTAATAATAATCAACTAATACAGGAACATCCCCTCATGAAGAGTTACACTATCTCTTGTCCTCCACTTAACTATAATCTCCACCTACATTAGTAAAAGTTCTCAATAGTTTTTTCTTATGTCCTTGAGAACATTAGAATATAAAGAGGACATTGAGAAAGAGAGAGAGAGATAAGATATAATACAATTAATATCAGTCACCACATAATAATGTACAAGTAAATATTTTGTAATAAATACATCACTAAATACTGAGCAAAAAAGTGCCCATTGACTTCATATAAAATTTCTCTTACCACACAATCTACACACACAAAGTATATAAATATAGAAATTAAAGATACTAGAGAATAAAATAATTACCTTTATCATTTCAACTTACTTCATATAGTTTTCATCCTCTCACTTCCAATATACTGTAATCAGTTAAAGGTTTATATCAATATTTGAGTCTCCTTTATAATAATGTTATATACATTGTTCATAGAATATATAATATGTTAAGATCTATTAATATTATTATATTATTAGTTCTCTGTCTCAAGTTTATTTACTGAACAAAAACATGACAAATAAAATAATCTCTTGTTTAGGCCACTGCAATTAAATTTATAGTTTCCCGTTTCAGACGCGGGCAGGAAGCGGGCGGGCACAAAGTCTATTATTAGAACAGTGTTTTTATTATAGCCTTACCACAAAGCCATAAAAAATAATTGTACTATGCAATGAGAAAAGAAATTGAAGAGAAAAAAGAATAAAAAGAGAAAAGACAATATAAAAATATTTTAGCTATTTTTTCCTTATGGGTTCCTTGTCTTTACAATTGCTGCACTGTGGGTACTGATCATCTGATGTAAAAGGTTGATCTGCTGCACAATAAATGCAAATAGGGTCAAACTTTGCAGAATAATATAATTTCTCGATTGGATCGTAGCAATCATAGTCACGAACATCCACAAACTGGAACTCTTCTGGTAGATTCAAATCTTTTAATGTTGCACCACATGTGTACAGGCCATCATCTAAGAGGTCTTGTAAATAAATCCTTTGCTCTTTTGTAAGTTTATACTTTGAAAATATTAATCTCCAAAGATTACACTCTGTGCATTGTACCATAAGTTGGATACTTTTGATATGTTGCACAATGGCGTAATATGGAAGCTTTCTCTTAACTCTTTTCTTTTTACCTGAATTAGCTTTTGAAAATGAAGGGCGATGTTCCTCACTTGTGGATGATCCAAAAACATGAGAGAATGGGAAATAATGACCATCTTCTTGAGGAACAGGATGAGGAATATGGTGGAGGTTTTGAAAGATATCTAAAGGAAGACGTATTGGCTTGCAAATAGTACAGTCATCTTTTCCACACTTTAGTATATCAAAAGTATAATGAATACTCTGACAGCAGTGTGTGATAAACTCCATTACTGTAGGGTGCTGATCCATCGTCTCCTTCCTGTAGACTCCATTCTCTGTTAAGGTACTATCAACTGCAATTATCGCAGACCAAAACTGACTTTGTTCATCAGTAGTCGCAGAGATAAACGTATGAATAAACTCATTGTGGAATTTTAAACGAGAGAAAAGGGTGCATAGTAGTACTTTCACTGGGGATAGACTATCTTGTACAGTGTTTTCCATACCTTGAAGGTTATCTCTTAACTCAGTCAGTGTATTGCACTTAGCCACTTCCTGTTTGAACTCATCAGACATTTTAGAGCGTGCCAATCCAACACATTGCAATCCTAGATTAATGATCGACATAATACGTTCGACGGGATTTTTCCAACTATGATAAGGGGCTGTACGGCCAGCACATAAGTAGTCTACATCTAACTTCAGAAACAAACAGATTAACGATAGTTTTACAGAAAAGTAGGTTAGTCTGTGATCGGGACCACCGTCCGAGTATAAAAAGAGAATAGGTTTGTTGAATGACGTAGACTGAAGGGTTTGATATAGTTCACATGCATGTCTGTATGGCGAAGATGGTTCAAACACAGCATTTTTTAATCCAACAAACACAGACCCTACATGTAATACAAAAATACCTCCATCATTACTGCACACACAGATAAAAATAATATCACTCTTTATTCCACAAATAGGAAGGCGCACACTTGTTTACTGGACATAATAATTGTATGAAATAATTTTCATAATGATGTAATATTTATTTTTTCGAATTTAACATACCAATTAATTTAATTTACATAAACTATATAATTTTGTTAAACAGCAACATACTTGTTAACACATCAATTTACATGTAACACAACTTAGTGATTTACATGAACACAACTAAAGTTAGTAATTTACATGTAACACAACTCAACACATCATAATTTACATGTAACACAACTTAGTGACACTCACAGGTCCATGTACTATAAATAATTCAGAAGCTAGCTGTACAGTGATAAACAAAGTGTCAGCGATTAAAAACATAGTTGAAATAGTAGTAAGTTAGCATTATTACAAGTAATTTTCCCCCATCTATGTACCAAAACTACTTACCAGTAAACCATGAATCAGCTATATCTTCAGGTATATTAACAATAAACGTAACCGAGGGGATCAATGAGAACTTTGTAAAATCATGATCTCCAACTTGCAATCGTTCGTCAACACGCACAGGTACACGCCTCCCTCTCTCAGTGGCCGCAACAGCGTAACCAGGCTCACCCACTTTAATCTTATGTTTATCGTCTAAACAGACGAATACACAATATTCACGGACAGTTATGGAATACTCTCGCATATAGTGGAAGGAAGCAGATGCATAATGGGAGTCAACATGATGACGACGCCATTGACGTTGCTGTACCATGAACTTTAATTTAAACCTTCCAGTGTGTTGAAGAGCTTTAGTAGCAGTAGGATTTTAGGCCAAAACTGCAAACGAACCCATTCATTGGAAGGTATAAGAGTATGAGGTGGACAACGTTGTTTGACTTGTTCGACCAAATCTCTGATGGAAATAGTGCGTGCAAGATGAGTTATTAGATCATGACGGCGATCATCTACTGCAGTACCAAGATCCTCATTCAAAAACGTTTGGCACTCATTCCAAAATACATCAAACCTGCTGTCTTGCCGTCCATTAGAAGCTCCAAGGTCTAAAACGATATCAGTATCTTCCATGTCAATGATCAGTTGAACTTGTTCATCAACTGCTGATTGATCAAGGTTTGTAGATGCTGAGTGGTCACCTAAATAAAATAACATTACATTTAGTATGAGCAAAAATTAATACAATAATTATATATACATGTATACCATAAACTACAGAACACAGCAACATATCAATTTTACAAATATGATAACATGACATCTTACCAGTTAAGTCTTTGTAAAAAAACCTCAAAACAGCTGGCTTAACTGAAGACGATACTAGACCAAACTTTCGATACATAGCATTCCTCATTGCTCTTGTGTGATAAGTCGGAATGAGTTGTTTTGCTTGCTCAATAGCAGGTTGACTGTCTTCAAAACACTCGGTAACTTCTATGTGGTCAGGCACCTTCCATAGAAAGTGTAGATTACCAACATTACTGCCTGGCGAATACACAAGGAGTATACATGGACATTTTAATCCAGTAGATATAAGAGAGTTCAGTACTCTGTGTTTTTGAACATTGTCATTTAGCAAGAGATCTGTTATGAAAACAGGTTGATAGATATCATGGGATACAACTTTCTCCTCAAATACATATAATGAGAGTATGGTATCGTCTTCTGATGCTGTAATGAATTTAAGAAGTAAGTTGGCAGAAAGGTCACGGACAGGAGTTAGTGATTTGTTGTTAATTTTTACTCTTTTATTCTTTGCAACGAGGTATTCCACATAACTAGATATACTGTGAAGAAGGGAGACAAAGGTGGGGTTTAGTTCAACCCAGTGTGGTCTATCCCAAAAACTGCAATGGAGGAGAGTTGAGAGTTCTAAAGCAAACTCACGCAGAGAATCAGATGACATATTCTTAGCTAATCTCTTCCTGTGTTTAGAAAGCTCTGGATTGTTATAATCAGTAAATGATTCAAAAACAGAAGGAATGGGCTGAGCGCGTTGTTGAAATACATGTTGGTGACCCCAAAATATATCTCTCATGACAGTAACTAATCTTTTTCGCATTGGCAACTCTGATGTGTTGAGGCTAACGGATGAAGAATTGAAGAATTGAATGACATCATTAAATAGTTTGTCTTTCTTTGTTCGTTCCCTAATTGGTTCAATGAATATTGGAGGGGTGTATTCATTGTTACTTGTATTACTGATTTGAAGAGTAGTTGACAATGTTCCTGTTACACTGTCTATATTTACTGTATATTTTAAGAATGGACCAAAAGAATTCACCACAGCAACTAACGGAAGAGTAACATCGACAAGATCAAGAGTGTTCTTGTCCTTTCCTACTTGAGCTGACATCAACTCGAAATTACCTTGAAAATTACTGTCTGAAGAGATTCTAGGACGAACGGTTTCTGTGAAAAACCTTGATATAGTCTGTTCCTGATCATCGACTTTCAATATTGTCCATGGAAGTAACGTCTTTCTACACAGGGATGCTGCTGCAGTATTGACCAAGTGAAGCATTGTAATTAGAAAAAGTGAGTGAAATTGCAGAAGAGACAAAACTGAAATTAACTAAATACTTTGAAGATAGTCAGAGAGATCTAACCAAGTCACGTGACTTATCAAAAACGCTTAACGACTGGGCATCCAACTGGTTGAACAGCAACCCGACCAGACCGAGTAAAAGCAGTTGAGTTATGATTTAAGAGACGGAGGATGGCGAGTAAAACGTCTAATAAGGTAGTTTAGTCGGTAATTAACGCCTGATTATCGAGAGAGACAACGCCACGAGGGTAATAATATACGATAATAAGGGAAATACACAAATAATGAAAAATTTTGAAATTAGAAGCGGAGGAGTGCGGGCGGGAAACGGGAAACTATGAATTTAATTGCAGTGGCCTTATCAACTGAAGTAACATCAGTATAATTTAAACTTCCTCCTTTAAAAGGCCATTACGATGCTGACTGCTGTGACAAGGCCACTATTGAGTTACTAAAAGCATGTTTGTCATTTCTTCGTAATGGCGAGCTCGTCAGTAGGTTAAAATTAGGCCACACCCACATAAAACTCAGGCGCCAGCTGTTAGAGAGCAAAAAAGTGCGACGTTAGAGAAGTAAGTGTCAAGCAAAACTGCTCTACTTTTATTGTCTACTACTTTTGTTAGATGAAGAAATTGTTAACAAAAGGAAGAAGTAAATGTCATGAGTAATTTAAAGAGAAAATAAAAGTGAGCGAGAAGACACTGCAAATGAAGAATAAACAACAAACTACTTAATAATACAAGAACTCAAGTCTGTCTTTAATAACTTGATAACTGTCTAACTTCTTACAATACTCTTTATGTTGTTTGATAACCATAGTTTCCTTATTGTAGTATTTTTATTAAGTGATGTACATATTGTCTTGATATCATCATTGTTCAGTGAAGTATTGTAGAGATATAGTCTTGTCAGTGATATAGTTGTTTGTATTAGATCTGCTATTGTACTGGTACTAACTGAAGTGATCTGAGGATTACCTCCGATGTTCAACTTAGTCAATGTTTGGTTTTTAGTAAGTCCTTCACAAATATATCGGACTCCATTATCAGTGATGTTACAGTTGTAGAGTTCTAGTACTTTTAAAGTTGTATTACTTGATAACATAGTAGATAAGTGAGTTATATCTTCATCTGTGATATCAGTAACAGCAGACAACAGTAACTTTTCAAGTGTTTTATTATTAAAGAGACTATCACTGACTTGTTTGACACCACCAGTAAGTGAAAAGAGGACCACAGCTCTAGTCTCTTTATTGGTTTATTAGTTTTTAGTATCTCTGATAATATTGATACACATTTACTGTCCAATGAAGTGTTCCATATATTAAGACTCCACACTGTAAACTTATTAAGATTGTTTATAATAACTGCAGTACTTTCAGGAGATGATGAGTTGAGACTGATACTCCATTCTTTTCCTGTTTGTTGTTCTTTTATTAATTTACTTATAACATCTTCACTTTGTAATATACTTGGTCTAGTGAGCCATACAATATTGTTATCATCATTCCACTGAACACTTCCAGTGTCTCCTGTTATAAAACAGAGTTAGTATATAGTGTAGTACACACATAGTAATATATACTACAACACACTACAATACACAGACAATACACTGAAGAAGAAAGGAAGCTATTACTGTTTACTGAATATGGTTACTATTGCGACGAGCTACAGGGGCGGAGCTTATTATATTGTCAGTGGAATTTACTGAGATGTTTCTTAAATTACTGATTTACTTTTAGTTGATCTAGCTACAGTAAGTCATGTTAATATATTACATCGTTTTAATTTGTAAGTTTATTGCAGTTATAATAACAGATAGACTGGTATAGCCAGCCCTTTACTATTAAAATAGTACTACTACTGAGCACTAGTGATTATCATTATAAACCAGTTATTCTTGTGGTATAAATGACCCAACCTTTTCAAGTATGTCATCACATGTGGTCTAAATATTATACAATATACTTATCATATACTCTACATATGATAAGTATTGTATATCATATAATACTAACATTGAAGAACATTAACTTAATATATACTAAGTTATAATTATAATATAACCTACTTGGATGAGGTAAGGAACTCTCATCTTTATCATCAGCTGAATTGTTTAACTGATCTAATAACTCTGATATAAATGAAGGCTCTATATCAATAGTTATATCATTTTCTATTACTACCTGTAGTTTCACTGATAAATGACATGGGTTCTTGTTGACTAGACTTTGTATGGGTTCCTCTGGTTCTTGATGAGCTACTGGTTTACGAGCCTTTGGTCTGAATGCTAGATCTAGTAACAACGTCACATAATGAGAAGTGACTAATATCAGTTACCTTTTAAGTTCTGCCTTAATGCCTCAAACTGTTTGTTTCTCTCTCTTAAGCGTAACATCAATGATGCTGTCACTTCCTGTAGTGTCTCCAATTCTTTTTGTCTTTCTGCAGACACTGACAGTAATTCTTCATTAATAACTAAATAATTATTAATTATAATTATGTATTGATAAATCAGTAACACAGACTATGTTAGTGATAGCTATTGTATTAATAATACCTTTCTTCCATTTCAAATGTGATGTCAAATCTTTGATTGTTTTTTCTTTCATTTTTTTTCTTTCTACATAGAAATATTGAATTTTAAATCAGATATATCATATAATAGACAGCTATTAAATAAACAATGATTATTGACTACATGGACAAATACCTTCACTTTGTTGGACAACAGATGATATTTGTAAAGACATCTTTTTACTGATGGTTTGTCGCAGTTCAAGTTGGCCTCTCAACTCCTTTGTGTTCTCTTCTACAATAGGTCTAATCTCCTATATATCAATAAACAACACATTTAGTAACTGTTGTCTAATATTACTCATCTCTTACCTTGTCTCTTTGACGTTTATCATAAATAGTGTAGTAGCTATGAGTGAGTTTTATTATTACCATCTCTTTCAAAACATCAAGGTTCTCCTTAGCTGTCAGTAGTAGAATATCCATCACATAATGTGGAGCATAGCAGGTAACAATGATGGAGTTGTCTTCTTTAGTAGTTCTAACTTGAACTGACTTTGCCATATCTTTGAATGCTTTTGATAGCAAATCTTTAATATGATTGAGAGTATATTCATCTGTTTCCATTGCAATACAAACTCTATAGTCTCACAGGTGAGATGATGTGAAGAAGTCACCTTGAAATTCTGGTTAATACATACGTCAGTTTTCACCTTCTCACAAAACATATCTACAGTTGTCTTGAACTCTATAATATGTCTCTTAGCTTCTGTTATATTGTAGTGATCAACAATAGCTTCCAAACAACAGATGTTAATAATGGTACATTTATCTTCTATCAGTTCCATGACATCATCAAATGATTCAGCTGATGATAATTGAGGTTTTAACTCTTGGAAGCATCTTCGAAGATATTTTTTGAGTTCTTCTAATGAAGGTACACCCTTTACAATGAGAGGCTCAACTGTTTCAATAAGATTTCCAAAGGTCACTTTCATTTGATCAAAATCATATTGATATGTTCTGTGAAGACTGACTTGAGAAGGGAATGTTTGATCTATTAATAGAGTCAGTAATTTATATTAAATATTATAAAACATTTATTTACCAAACTCCTTGAGTACATCTTGACCATTTAATATTGTATGTTCAGATTTTAATAAGATACTTGCAAACAATTTAAATTTGCTAGGATATTCAGACACTGTAGTACATAGTGCTCTCAATGGACCATCTCATAGTACACCTCCTAATCTATTGACTTCATCTAATGTCTCCTTAGAGATCACTCTCTCTGTATATAACATCTTAACAATCTCCACAGGAAGAATAAGTGGTAAGATTCTATCAGAGTGTTTCTGTAACATTTGACAAGATGGAGTAAATAACTCTTTTGTTACAAGGTAAAGAGACAATATATTATATAATGAAAATTGTAACTTCTCACTAAATTCTTTTATTTGTTCAGCAGCAAAGATTTCTTCTATTGTCTTGAGAGCATCAGCTAATGTGTCCAATGTAGGACCTCCACTCTCAGTGACCTTGTCAGCTTTACTCAACTGCAGAGTAAAACACTCGTGAAGACAGCTCTCTGGATCATCTCGGTACTTGGTTCTAATGCTTGATAGAGTAGGTTGTAATAGACCCAGTTGTAGACCAAGAGGAGACCAACGAGGACTTGAGAAGTAGCCTTGTTTCAAAGCTTTAATGATATCTTTCAAAGTACTAACATCTGTAATAACAATGTAAAAAAGTGAATAGAATAAAAGTTTATATTACTTTAACTCACTCAGTTCACTTTGAGTTGTTGCCATAACTATAATAAGGGCTCATGAGAGTCTAGTACTAGTAAAGGGTGAGGCTGCATACCAGAAACACTGATACTATAAATAGCATTTAATAGTCATTAGTGATATAAATAACATCTTTCCTTATTTGTTAAATAAACTAACTTTTAATATTGTATATAAGTATGTTCAGATTGTCTTAATTTTAGACTCAACTATATATATTTGTGTTCTATTTAATAACTCAGGTTATCTCTTAATATTGTGGAATAATTAAGATACTAACAATAAGTAATGGAAAGAGTAGTGAACATATTAAGTCAACATAGTTACAAGGAAAAGAGACTAAAATAGTAACTAGTTCATTTTGTGTGAATATTGTAGCAGCTTATGGTCTTAATAAATCAGAAGTTAGTAGTGAAAAGACTGTTACACTCACTTTTTGTCTTTTTGTTTTTCTAAAACTTTATGAAGTTGATTTCAAATGATGTTCATGTTAACAAGGGAAGTACAAAGGTCATTCATTATAGTAACTGGTGGAACAGATGAGAATAATAAATGTTATGATATGATATGGATTAATGTCACATGACCGAACACATGGTACATTAACAGTTTGCACAATTTGTAAATGGATCAATGCTATTTGTCCATTTAGACCTCTATAGATTGGACAGATGGTTGCTATGGCATCACTTTGGTAGTAGCTGCTGGTTTTGCAATTTAGTTAATGTTGTTATAGGAAGGTGTCCGTGATGACATTTATTGCTGACATTTTTGGAAATACATAATAATAATATATTACTAGTTAGCATTTCTAAATAAAAAGGATTACATACAATTTATATATTGGTTAGAAAAATGCAGCTGTAATATCTTTAGACACAATTCAAGTGGATAAAGAGCAAAGAAAGTTATTTAAACATTTTATCATAGTTATATCAATGCAAAGAATTCTAAAAGTTGATTAATTATTACTGTAAAATCAAAAAGTTGAAAATGTTCTGAAGTATTATACATTAAAAAAAGTGTGTTGTGTTGCTCCAAATGACACTAATGACTAGTCAATGGAGGGCTTCCAACTTGGTATCCAGAATTCCCTGGTATTGCTATGTGGCCTGGTAACCCTCATCCAAATTAAAGTCAATTAAGAAACACCTTAATTATTCTTTGAAGAAGTTGATATTTGAGGTAATGCCAGTGATCATCTAGTATATCAAAGAGAGTATGTGTGTGTGACATGCTTTTCATCTGAAAATGATTTACGACCTTTTAGCAGCCGTATTCTCAAATATCGATAAAATGGTAAAAGTTTCTTTGGTCTCTGTTCTAAACAATCCTGTGTTTCTGCAACTAATGCAGCAAATCTATGTTCAAGCTCAATAATCTCTTCTGCTATGTTTCTTTCAAGTAGAATATTGCTGTCAGTTTGATTAACTTGATATAAAATGGTGGCATACTTTGTTCTGATGCTATCGGCAACTCTAGCATTTATTCCTTCTACAGCATCAGCTATAGTATGCCGTGAATGTACAGTGTTGGTTTGTTCTAGCCATTTTTTTAGACAATGCATTTTTAGGTCCCAAATGCCTCCATGTGGGTAAGAAACTTTGGCATTCTGAATAACATGATCACGTAAATTGAGATATACAGCTAGTTTTTCCCATTCAAATATTTTTTCTAATTCACGACATAAAAGATTAACAGTAGGTGGACTGATATTATCAGACATTATGTACTATAGAATAATATAAGAAAAAATGACAGTAAAATCTTTATTTTATTAAATCAAATCAAAATTTATTTTGTCATAACAAATCTAAAGTAATAACTATACAATAGCTCTATCTATATATGTTTATGGTGCATACTTCAATGATTATTTGTCAGGTGACTCCACTGTATATTTAATTATGTATTTTGATAGCATGTATGCCAAGAATGGTACACAAGAGCAGTTATTAATATTAAAATAAACGTTGCAAGGGAACAACAGTCACAATAAATGTAGTAGGGGTTGAGTAGAGTGGTAACAAGAATGCTAACAGTCACCAGGTCACAACATCAAGTCAAGGTAATAAGGACACTAACAGTCACTGTGCCACAGTAGATATTGAAGTAATCAAGTCAAGAGTAGACTGGTAACAAGGATACGAACATTCACAGTGTCAAAGTGTAATAAGAATACTAACAATCACTATGTCACATAGATATTGAGGTAATTGAGTCAATAGTACGTAGGCCAGTATAACAATGCTAACAGTCACAGTAAATATATATCAGTGTAAGATTACAAGAGCACCAACAAATCATGGACAAATTCCAATAAAAGAATACCAAAGTACAAATTATATTCATTGGCAGAGAGATGGTTAAATAAGTGGATATCTCTATTATTGATGAATTTCCGAACAAAACTACACAGCCAAGAACTAAATTTTGTGTCAGGTCTGATGTCAGTGACGATTCAAATCGTATCAGTTACATATGAATCGGCAACTTGGGGCAGTGTCCTGATCCAATACAATCAGAATTGATACGATATGATTACATTCTTGAATCAGAACGTGAAGTAATGACGTCACGCACTTTAATGAATATTCATAACATTTTAATAGTATTCATTTCTTTCCAAAATATAATTATGCAATACAATGAATGTTTAAGCAAAACAAGTTATTTGAATAGTCATGTACAAAGCATTTGTCTACCATCTGACATAAACTACTACACATATGAACTACTGACACAGAAGACACAATAGAGGAAGAGGATAAAACAAACAAACTAGTTGTGAGTTCAAGAAGAGGATAATCAAACTCTGTGAGTAGAGGTAATCCATTTATTGTGGTTTGCATTTTCAACTCCCTCACAATACAAATACCATTGGATGTTTCCAGATCAGTGAAAATAGCTAACAAAATTCCATAAGACACCTAAAGAATAATAACTAGTAATAAAGAGTTGTTACAAAGGTATGTCTTTACATTTGCACTGTTAACTTTGACAAAGTCCCTTCTGTTGACTATGACTTTTTGCTGTGATATAACAGCTTGATAGTTGAGGACAGTGGAGTCAAAAGTCAGGGAGCTATGAAGATATATGCTACAATTGAAATCACTGAGATATGCTTTAAGAGACACTGAAGATGAAGCATTGAACAGTGTTGAGGTAGGAACATCGAGCAATTTACATGGAACAGTTCCATGTTTCAGCTATACATTAGGATGTAAGGTAAATAAATAACCATTGCCTTTTTGTACCTTTCTTAAAGATCCATTGGCATAAATTGGTTTATCTTGATAAAGATGTCTCAGAGGAACGGAATTTAAGTATGTTTGAACTTGAGGACTTTTGTAAAGGTCTTCAAGTCCTTGTCCACACCTCCTTGTTATTTATATAGAACATCATATTTAGTTTATACATTTATTCACTCACTTTGTCTCATCATAATATCCACCACTACAAATAAATCATAAGTGCTCCTATACAGCAAAATTATATGCAATGTCCTTACTGGGTGAGTGTCTATTGCCATATATGTTCTTAGTCCTTATTAGAGAATTAAATGCTTCATATCTACATGAAATTATGCACAGTATACATTACTTTCAACTCAAAAAATATACATTTCTGTGTTGTAACAATCACATGGACCAAAATCAGTCAAATTATCAGCAATATGAAGGAAGAGATGTGTCTTCAACCTCCAAGAATATTCTGGCATATAATCAGTAGTGCATTGAATGAACTCATTACATATGCATCTAATGTCAGTGATACTATCAAGAGACAAAGGCATACAATAGAGAGATCGGAAAATCTAACAGAAATATCAACAATGTAGATTTTTAATTTGTGCACCTATACATATACCTTAGAGAGAAGCACTTTGTTTCAGATTCTGTCAAATAAGATGGAACAATGAACAACGAACAATGCCATTTGCATCCATGCTTTGAAATCCCTTCCTACAAAGGATCTATAGTGATAGCATATGTTGCCAAATACTCGAAAAAACAAACAACGGAGTGGCACAACATTCTATTAATTAATAGAAACGGTAGAGTATCCTGGAGTTTAACTCTACGATGACTACGCATGTATATAATAAATCTATGTTAGCAATTATTCTTTGTTTTACTTGCTCCTGTAGGTATTTGTAAAGGTCTTTTGTTCCGCTTTCAATGTAGCAATGATACTATCATGAGTTCATAGGTGCCCACCTTTTCAAACTAAGTTTGGGGATATAACCCACACCCCTTTAAAAAATCGAGAGAACCACACCTACTTTGATATAATAACAGATTAATTAACAATTATTTAGTGATCTGATAGTGAACTCTAGTTTTTGACAACTATGGAAGTAGCTTTCTTTTCTTCTTTCTTTCTTCCCGCAAATCACTGGCTTAAATAAACATTGGAGCAAAACGAGTTATTACGTACACAGAATGGACCAGAAAGCTCAAAAAAGATGGGGGTCTGGGGGGGGGGGGGGGCTGAACATATTTGTACACTTGCATAATTAAACATTTTTAAAATTAGAATTAATATACTCCAAAATATTTTCTTCGTTCATCATTTCTTTTAACAAACTCCTTGGCAAGTTCTTGCAAGTTGCACATGTCAGTTAGTTCTTTATGAACGTGCAGTAAGAAACAGTTATTGAACCTTTTTTCGGTCATAGTTGATCACAGGTAGGTGCATACACGTCTCAGTGTTGAAAAAGATCTCTCGGATGTTGCTGAAGTTATGGGTATAGTTAAAAATAATTGCTATAAGCTGTACACCTCAGAAAACAAAGATTTATAGGTTTCTTAAGAGTTTAGTGCTTCGCACACTGTTCAGACTATTGTAACACATTTAACAGTGGATAATTCTTGACTAATCACATCTTGGAGAAGTAACAGCTGCCTTTGTAGGACATCAAAGCCCAAATCACTGTTACAGCACAAAGTTTTAATAGAAGAAAGACTACTGCCATAATCATCTCCATTAGCTGCAATGAGTATCAAACCTTCCAATACAAGCATTGGTGGGAGTAGATCCTTTTGATCAAATTGGTCTTCTAATTCTTTAATCAGTAAGTCAAAAACTTGGAAGTACTAATGACGAAAATAGTCTACAGTAGAATGGTATTCATGTTGCTGGCTTCCTCCATATCATGGAAGCTGTGGTAGGCCAATTTTCAGGTTCTTGGCAGTTTCAACAGTTTGAGAAAATAACTGGTAGAAATGTTTTTGAGTTTAATGTCATCGATAGGAGGACTTTGCTAGATTTACTGCAGATAGTGCTTCCTGAAGAGATGTGTTCTTTCCTTGCAGGGTTTTTGATAATGTTTCTGAAGCACCAAAAACTAAATGCCCAAGTCTGAAGCCAAACAGTGTTTGAAACTTTTCTAACTATGCTAGCAATCCACCTGCCTTTAGGCCGTATTCATCTTTGGTATTGTGATTGATTTCCTCAAGGGTTTGCATTAAGAGAGAGTAATCTTTTGATACAGCTTCTATTGCTCCTGTTCTTGCAGTCCATCTGGTGGGAGAAAGAGGTTTTATGCTTACTCCAGTGGATTCTGGCTGTGCAAGCTTTTCAGAGAACAGATGTGATATTTTCGGTGAAAATTTTAAAAGTTTAGCAATTTCTCTTACTCTATCTATATATCTAGTGCATCCCTAATGAACAGAAGTTGTCGCCCAGCATCTTGAAGACAGAGGTTCAGCAATAAAGTGAACAGAAAGAGCACAGGTACCTCATTTTTGATTTTTGTTACAAGGCCATTCCTTTTCCCCTGCATATTAGAAGCTCCATCAAAAGCTTGGCCTCTACAAAGTGACATGGAAAGCGAACAACGAACAAGGATATCTTTGACTAGACTAGTGTATCTGCAGTGGTGTTTGGAAGGCAAAACAGCCCTAAAGGATCTTCATGAATTTCATAATTGTTATCCACCCATCTAATTGACAGATTAAACTGCTCTCTGTGAGCAACATCTGTTGCTTTGTCTCCTATCAGCGAGTACCACGGAGATGTGCACTTGTGAACATTCTCTAGTATCACACAAAGTAAACTCTTCCATATCATTTCAATTTGCTCATTCATGATGTCATGACTTATGTACTTGTTTTCAGATATCCACCTTTTTAAGTCACTATCAAAATTGGACCACATCATTAGTAGCTGGTGTAAATTCCCTTCAACTTCTTTATGACCTCTAATTGCCATTCCGTGGCGAACAAGATACTTTAGGCCATGAAGTTGTTTTAACAGGCCCTGTCTTCTAACTTTTTGATCTTTTTTCACTTGAGAATTGAGTTGCTCATTGACAGGTGATTGTTTTGCCAACTTCCATTTCATTACAGCTTCTTGGTAAGTTGCACAAATTTCATGATTACGGAACTTCTCAACTGCTTTCTTCCAATTGTCGTAGCCAACAGTAGAGAATGTAGATTCACCTCTTTTGTTAAAGGTTAACATCCCTTGGATTTCTGCAGACCTACAATAATAACAAAAAACTTTCTTTCTTGATGTACAGGCAGTTAACCAATAGTGAGATTTATACCAGCCAACTACAAAATTTCTGTCACCTTTTGATAGCCCAGAAAGAACCCTCTTGTCCACTGGTTGAAAAGGCTTATCACTCATGCAACAAATAGCACTATAGTCCTGCCCTAAGCTGATATCATTTATCCCAGATTCCACTACATCATCATTTTCATCCTGGGGATTCTGAAGATAGTGATCATTCTGAGCTGGAACTTCATCAATTATACCACTTGACCCTGCATCTCCACTGGTCTGAGTTGAACAATTCAGGCTATGATCATCTTCCTCACTGTGATGCTGACAATTTCTCTTAGCAGAAGCTAATGTCTCAAACAAACTTGTCTGTCTTACTCTTTTGCTAGCCATTTTCAAAAGTATCAGCTGTAACACACTTCAGAAATATCAGCTGCAACACACTTTCACAATTCACTGAGCTCAATAAACACATACAGATAATATTTATTTTAACACAAGTACATTTATTGTTTAACAGTTAATGTTGTATATTACTTGTTAAAGTGAGGAATGCAAAGCATTCATTACTTTGTATTACAAAGTAATGAATGCTTTGCATGCGAAATGGATTACTCTATGTAAAAGTTGGGGGGTCTGCCCCCCTTCATAAAAGTTGGGGGGCATCAGCCCCCTTCACCCCCACCCACCCTAACACCTCAGATAGTCTATTCAATTATCATGTACAAATATCATGTATATGGTGTAACAGTTCACAATGGAGTAGGAACAGGGGGTGCAGTTACACCCCTAATAATTTTAATGTGGGAGCAGTCCACCCATATACAAAGAAGACTCTATCATGATAAGAAAACAAAAGCAGCAACTCCCTGTTATATTAAAAACTGTCAGTGTGTATGTGTCATTGCATCTGAATTTATTCAAAATTGCAGTACCCATACTGTACTGCATATTTTGGATCTTTTTGATTATATTATATACAATAATATGTACATTAAAAATTTTGCTCCCCCAAAGTAAATATTGTTCCTACTCCACTGGTTCATTAACAGTTCATAGACATTTTGGTCCTGTGAACCACAATATGCTAGCTGTCAATTTTTGTCAGATCTAGCTTTGGAGCTTTGGGGACAAATCAATAAAGCTTTGGGAACATGGGGACAGAGCTGTTAGATTAGGGACTGTCCCCAAAGATTGGAGACATTTGGCACCTATGTAAGTTACTGTAGCACACAGCAGATTGTACATTTGTTGTTGGGGAGACTTTCTCTTCATATACTGATCTTCAGGCTAAAATAAAAGTGTATGAAGCTATAAATACAGTTCATCTATTTTGCAGAGATTCTAGAACTCTCGATTCCACGAGTAGGAGGATTCTAAAGCGGGTTTGAGGGGGCAAACAAAGACTTGTGCTTTTTAGTTTTCTTTTCATTTGCCTGTGTTTTTGGTAGTAAAGACTAGTCTGGTGCCAGAACTAATCAAAGGTGAGTTTTGATGTGATTAGATCACCATCTATTTACTTTTATAGACTTTCAACACTTTGAAGCAAGGTTGTGAAGCTGGAATAAAATTCATACTAAGTGGTGATAAACAGTGTCTAAAAGTGTCCTGTGTTGTTGAAGATCACACATCAGTAAAGCAAACAAGGGCTTACCTATATTTATACATTGGGAATTATAGTTGATTCTATTAATAGGAAATCTATGACCATTTGGCTTGCCAAAGAAGACTCTATCATGATGAGAAAACAAAAGCAGCAAAGCTGTTAGAGATGAAAGTAAATAAAAGCTACTTCAGCAACACTTGATATGTAGTACTGGAAAGGTTGTTACTCTAAAGGATATAACAAATGTTCAAACTCAAATACATCAAAGTTCTGATAGTAATAACCTGGACACATTATTGCAATGTTTAAAAGATATAGAAGGTATGTCACCATTGCATAAAAAGTTTGTTTTATTCTTCTGTCTTCATCCAGGTTCTACAGTTGAACTTTACACTAATGATGAGAATGAGCTTACAGGACTTTTTTCAGGATTGTATTATGAAGGCAATGTTTTCGTCATACCCTGCACTTATCATGGTGGTTTCTTATATACCCTCAAAATCAGTACAATTACTATTCTTGATCTATACCATCTCTGAAGAGGTCAGATCAGAGCTACTTCCTTCTCTTCCATTTCCTTAACATTTCAACTTACTACCATTTCTGCAAAAATAAATGCTTTGCTTCCTATATTGATATCAAGCTCCACTATCAGTTATAACTTATAATCATATTCATAAGGAAATGGAGCTCATTAATGGACTGCAGTATTCTTTTTATCATAGGGCCCATCAAAGTGGTATTGACATGTGTTCTTTGTCAGTAACCTTTGTTCCTGTTTCTTACTTTAACTAATTTATAGTTCAAATAAAAATAACAAGCAATTAAATAAAAATTACTAAAGAGATTCATAAAATGTAAGGATATCAATAAAAACATCTCAAAACACCCATAATAGGAATGGTAGTATGGACATCTCTACATGGTAGCCACACAGTACCTGAACATAATTTTATATTGAAAGTTATATCTTATTGCATTGTAAGTATATACATTCCTTAAACAAAAGGTCCACCTTCTATATAACTGAACAATTTTTACTTTAGACTTTTTACTGGACTCTTTGCCTCATATAACTGTTGCAACAGAACATTATTCCCTTGATATTGTGGCTAGTATGTAGGGATGTCCATATTACCATTTCTATTTTGAGCTTTTTTATCACCATACCTACATTTAGTGAATTTTTATTTAGTTGTACATATCACTCCAATCTTACTATACACATATAGATAATATTTATTTTAACACAAGTACATTTATTGTTTAACAGTTAATGTTGAATATTACTTGTTAAAGTGAGGAATGCAAAGCATTCATGACTTGGTATTACAAAGTAATGAATGCTTTGCATGCGAAATGGATTACTCTATGTAAAAGTTGGGGGGTCTGCCCCCTTTCATAAAAGTTGGGGGGCATCAGAACATTATTCCCTTGATATTGTGGCTAGTATGTAGGGATGTCCATATTACCATTTCTATTTTGAGCTTTTTTATCACCATACCTACATTTAGTGAATTTTTATTTAGTTGTACATATCACTCCAATCTTACCATACACATATAGATAATATTTATTTTAACACAAGTACATTTATTGTTTAACAGTTAATGTTGAATATTACTTGTTAAAGTGAGGAATGCAAAGCATTCATTACTTTGTATTACAAAGTAATGAATGCTTTGCAGTTAATGTTGAATATTACTTGTTAAAGTGAGGAATGCAAAGCATTCATTACTTTGTATTACATTGAATTTTTATTTAGTTGTACATATCACTCCAATCTTACCATACCTTCGTTATAACAATACAATAGTGATATGTATTACTGTAGGGTTTGTAGATGACAGACTTTGTAGCTTTTTTTAATTATGAAAATAAAATGATACGACACACTCTGATAATTCATCAAGATACCTGCATTAAGAACTTAACTTTAATAAACTATACTTTAATAAATTAGTAATTTGTTGTAGTTATCTGTATTGTCTCTTCATAACAGTGAAGTATTTGGAGAACAATGAACTGTTATATACTGCTATTCAACCACTCTCTTTACCAATTGTGGAAACAATTAATATTCCTTCTTCATCAGCTGGTAAATATACTATTTATTGATCTATTCTCACATTTTCATTTGTAGACATACCATCCCTTTATGCTAGAGTGATATATCCTCCTGGATTTAATAGAGACTGTAAAACACAATATCCTGTCTTGTTTTATGTTTATGGAGGTCCCAATAGTCAAATGGTAAGAATATTACTTTCCAATTGATTTCTTACCTAAGCATTTAAATGTAAGACAGACAGTAGTGATGTAGGGATATCTCTATATCAACCCAACAAGAACATGAAGAGCTGATTACCTGTTTTGGATCTAATTAGTCAGATGCCTGTAGTGTTATAATACCGCACTGATATCAGTTTATGATATCCAGTTAATATTTTTTTTCTTATCTTATTATTAGATAGGTGAGGTAGCTGTTACTAGTCGTCTCCTCCTTGTCTATCTTGCCTCTCATTTAAATATGATCATTGTTAGTGTGGATGGACGAGGAACTGGTTACCGTGGTAACAAGTGAGAAAGAATATAATTATAAATAAATCTACTACAGTTACTGTTAGGTTTAAATATTCAGTTTATCATCAGTTGGGAATTTTGGAAACAGAAGATCAACTAAGAGGATCAAAGTTAGTAAAGTAACATCATTAATGTGTTGAGATAATAGTTTATAATACAGATATTTTCAGCAACAATGTTATGTAGACAATGATCATATTGCAATATATGGAGCTGTAAGTCATAATCTGAATAAAATGTTGATCAAGATACTTTGTTTATTCTTATTTTATAGTCTTATGGTGGATACATGGCAGGAATGGTTGGTGCTAGTGGAAGTGGTCTCTTTTCAGCAGCCATTTCACAATCTCCTGTATCAGATTGGTTATATTATGGTACGTGTTGATGTTATGTCTTAATGATAATACAGATCACATAATGTAATGTTTTATGTATTTTATTAGTTTTAGTATTGAAAACAAAAATATAATTGTTCTAAGATTGTTTTGGTTTGTACTAGTGTTGCTATAAGGGACTGGATTATTGCTAATGTTGAATACTAGAGAGTTGGTAGAAGCTATGGAACTGCACAAAGACATTTTCTCAAGTAACACAACTCAGAAGATTCGATCAGTCATGACCAACTCAAAGCACTGGTGGTTAAAGTAATAATACTCATCGCTTGCTATGTGTATAAGTGGTTAATGTGTGCAGGTTAATTTCATTCGTCACTCTTGAAAGTTTCATACAACATTACAACAGAACAATCAAACAGTATATATATATATATATTATATATAAATATATACTTGACATGCAGTCCAAAACAATATTAGGACTATCTAGCACATGCATAATTTCCTTGTTATTATAATTCAAATTTTTCCAGTAATATCAACAAACAGTTGTTCCTAACAACAAACAAATAAAGTAACAATAACCAGTAGTGGCAACTCTATAGATTTTGTTCTAACTCCTAAACTCTTCCACAATAACAGTTAGCAATATCTCTCAATTTATAACTAATAATTTTAATATTCCCATTCTATAGTAGCTTGGTGATAAAGTGGTATTATTGTGTAGAAAAATTAAATATGGTGGCTAGGTCACTTATCTATTAATCAACTAACGGGTCTCCAAGGAGTTGTTGTTCTGATTCTCTCTGATCAACACTTGATCGCTTTTGAATGGCTTCTTGTTTTCTTTCATTAAATGAACTAGAAAGAAATACATAATATGTAACAATGTCATCATGTTTGTGTTCAAAACAAGCATCAAAATATGAAAATATAGCCACAAACACAAACAACATAATTCTAACATTACCACAAACAATCAACTACAAGGTCTAAAGTTCTACTTTTTGTAATTTATTATGTGCTAACAAGATGGTAATATCAATTATTTGATCAATGCTCTTTGCTCATGATACTGGCTTACGTTTCCTCTTGATATTCACTAGAATTTGATGAGTCACTTTCAGATTTTTGCTTACAACGAATTTGAAGTTTAACATCTCCTTCTAAAAACTCAAGAGATCTTGAGAGAGAGAGAGAGAATGTCAACAATCAAAGTTAATTAATAAAGTCAATACCGTCTAATTCTACTCTTGTTGAGATTATATCTTCTTTCTCTCCTACTATTCCTACAATATAACCAACAATTGGATTCACAGTTTATAAATAAAATTATTTAATACTCAACATGTGCACTAACACATTAACAATGGTGGTCTGACAACAGCAAGCAGTATGAGGTCATGAATATGATACATGTTATCTTATCACCTTTAAATGTATCAAAATAATTGACTTCCTCTTTTCTCTTAGAATTTGGAATTAGAAAATGAGAAAAGGCATTTGGAAATAAGAAAAAAATTAAGAGGGGAAATGTATTATGATGCATCATCATAAAAATAATTTTACTATTTTTTTGTCGGAAATTTATTTCAAGTTCAATTCTATTTTATATCTGTATGACATTGTCCAGTTCAATTTAAATGTGTTTTTAATTTGTAATAATTTACTAAGGTTAAAGTAGTGTTAAAACTGGTCATGAACTAATGTTCTTTTTACTGATCTTGGAGAACCACAAAGGAAGAGATAACATCTAATCAAATTAATGAGTAAACAATTACTAGTAATTGTTTCGATTAAGTATGGATATAGTTAAAGATCATCAAGGAAATGTTTCTTAGTTCTAATAAGAATCAACAAAAGAGAAATGTCAAACAATTCAATTATCACAAGTTCATTGCAATGTTAAATTACATGTTATAAAACAAAGAGAACCCTATGAATAAAATAATCACCTTGTGTAAATATAAGTGAGTGTGTTTTAGTTATGTTATTTTCCTAATGTATATATATATATATATACTTTAAATGCAGTCATCAGTAACAGTACCATTGAAAGGAGTATAAAATGAAATAAGTTTTACTAATAATAATTAGTTGACCTTTCTGTGCACACCTTGAGGAGAGGAAAACAATTTTGTCAATAGTTGCTCAAGTAATTGTAGTATTGCCTTATGTTGGCTTCTGGTCTTGTTAAGTTGTATTTATTGATAATACAAGTCTAAATCTGTATACATTAACACATGAATACTAAGAACTGGTTTGTTTGGCATACGATGAAGCTAAATAACTACTTTACCCAATACATTATCAATGTAATATCTGAATGACCACAGAATAATTCCTAGACATGTGTATTTCTTTCATAGGAGATCAGTCTCAAACTAGACAACTACAAATAGTCACTCTATGCTTCTTGTTTTCTTATTATATTTACACTTCAACTATTTCTTAATTTGGTCACTTTTTACATCAAGCCCAACTATCACTGTCATTGGGTATATATGCATAATGTAATTTAGTTAAATCTATTGTTGTAGCAAGTAATTCTGAGAATTCTTGAGAGAGAAGGTCATGCAGTGCAACACCACTATGTGAATATGTCCATTGACCATCAATTACATCATATCGTTTGGGACCACTAGAGTAAGAAAGAATTAACATAGACATATTATTATTTATATACCTGGTTGGTGAAGAAAGCCATATTTGTTTGTTAGGAGTCTGCTTGTTAATAACATATATGCCTTTATCACCTATGACATATTGACTTTATACAATATCTATTTATACTTTAGCTTTACCTCCTAGTTGTATAGTCAAAACACAACTCTGTAGATATAAAGTTAGTTATAAGATCAAAATATTGTAGTGCTTACACCATATTGGACATCGAAATCTTTATGGCAAAGTCCAGTGTCTCCGAGGTCTTCAAAGAAAGCGGCCAATTCATCAAGTGTTTCGTCAGCCAGCTTTTCATAAGTTATCTCATCTAAGTCTCTAATATAAAAAGGTATATTATTAAATTGTCCTGAATTGCTAAAACATGAACTGTACTATTAAGATTTATTTCTTCAAGACAATAATAGTCTAATCTTATCAATTCTGTATAATGGTAGATTTGATTTTGGTGAACTGCATCTAAATAGCATTAAGTTTTTAGTATTAGAAGTACTTTTCTGAAAGATAGGCACCTTGATTGTAAGAGTCTAGACTATTACAGTGACATTCTTTTAGGATGGTCTCTCTCCTGTTTGTCTGGTAATGCAGCTAATACTGTAGGCTAGCACTGCCTTATGGGGCATGAATGGTAGTACAAAACAAAACTCGAGTTATTATAAAAACACAACTTCCTGTACCTTTTAGTTGAATAATTCGTATATAACATTGGTGCATGATTTGGGACAGCAATGGCTACTGGCTTTCTCTTCTAGAATGAAGAACCATCGTAATGTTAAAGAACTATCTCATCATACTTGTGTTAGAAAGAGGTAGGATGGTTTAATCAAATTTGTACTATTGTGACATAATCTGCTGTTACTCAAAGCAAGCAGAAATCTATAAACAATTGCTCTTCGAAATTGCCAGAGTTGTAGCCTGATGGGCATGTTCATCGAAGATGTTCGACGAATGGGTTAAAATCTCAATTTCCACACCCACATTTTTGGCGGTTAGGTTAAAAATCTCACGGTTGTGCAATTTCTCAATCCTCGATAGACTACTGTCATTTCTGCTGTTTCTCCAGAAGACATGAGTAGCATTTGCGTAGGAATAAGAGCACGACCTTTATTAGATAAGTAAGTTGACCTTATCATAACTTGTATTACAGTAATCTCTTTACAGTGAAGTTGATGAAGTTCATTCATCAGTTCGTGATAACCATATCATCACAATAGGCCATCGTTCTCACTATACTTACGACTTTGGTAACTAATATTGGTGCTAAATACGCTGTGGGGGGGAGACATCTGTTTGCAAAGTCTGTTCTTGAGATCAGCTGATATCCATACCTTAAATTGGTGCTAATTTTTTGATATACTCTATATGTTAATTGTCCTGATTTGTAAGCCATGTTGTAGGGCAAAAAGAGCAATAACAGGAGCCCATACCCCTAAAAAGGAGGAAGGAGTGTACAACTATTCACATCAAAACACTTTTGACAATCACCATATAAGGGCTAGATCCTTTCCTAGAACATTAGTGTATTTACATGCTACAGACAAGTCTGCCCATGTTAGAGTATTTAAGCCAAGTCTGGCCAGTTGAGACTACATTTTATCTAAAGTTCACTTGTTTGTGAACTAAGATATACAAGTTGGGATTAACAAATAAGGATGACTGCTACGTATTAATTGTGCTTGATTGGTCGGCCATATTGTAGGATAAAATGACAATATGTGACCGTAGATTCCCTCATTTATCTATAATGTGGCATAACGTGTATTAAAGTAATGTAATTAGAGATTCACAAGGGATTTTATATAGAGTAGACAGCATTCGTTCTTTAACAAAGTCATTGACATGTTTATTTTCAGATCACGTCTTTGACAAAGATGTTGACAACAAAACCATCTTTGCAAAGTTAGCTGCCCCTATTGTGGAAGATGTGACAAAAGGCATTAATGGTAAGAAGACCCTTTACTATAATACAAAATACTGTTACATTTCTTTTATAGGTACTATATTTGCATACGGTCAAACTAGTAGTGGTAAAACTCATACCATGATGGGTTGTGTTGA
Organism: Xestospongia bergquistia; assembly: GCA_963965975.1. Classification (NCBI taxonomy): domain Eukaryota; kingdom Metazoa; phylum Porifera; class Demospongiae; order Haplosclerida; family Petrosiidae; genus Xestospongia; species Xestospongia bergquistia. The sequence continues at coordinate 4,260,374 of OZ014420.1, read as the reverse complement.
ACTAGGAATCATTCCTTTATGTGTACTTCAGTTGTATGAGTTTATTGAAATGGTATAAAAATGAAAGTCCAATTATTGATTTATTCCTCTCTATTTTTTAGCAAAGTGATCGATTATATTTGATTCGTGTATCTTATATGGAAATATACAATGAGGTAGAGGGAGTATACATTGTATAATAAGAATCTACTTGTTCATAGACACTTGTAGATCTTCAAGACACATCAAAGAAAGACTTAAAAATTAGAGAAAAAGATGATGTGAGCCTTACATGTTTCATTTATAATTTTATATACATGTTAATCTATATATTAGAAGGTATTTGTGCAAAACATAACGGAGACAGTTTGTACTACTATTGATGAAGTTCTTCTGCTACTAATCAGGGCCAAAGGTGTGTGACATATTTATAACTCAACAATACCATGTTGTGTTATTGTGATGTGGTGTGTGATATAATTTTATAACTCAACAATACCATGTTGTGTTATTGTGGTGTGGTGTGTGATATAACTCAACAATACCATGTTGTATGTTATTGTGATATGGGTACATCTTTTACAATGATGACTGATAAACAATATATTCAGTGGTGTTTACAATTTTCTCTAGATAATCGGACTATTGGAGAAACTCTTATGAATCCTCAAAGCAGTCGATCTCATACCATATTTACACTTACTGTTGAAAGTCGTGAGACTACGGATGAGTCATTAATCCGAATGTCACGTTTAGTAAGTACAACAAACTCCAAATTCTTGCATCTACATGTACATAGCATCTTGTTGATTTAGCTGGCAGTGAACGTGCCTCTGCCACCGGTGCATCTGGTCAGCGTTTTGAGGAAGGAAAGTCAATAAACCAAAGTCTTTTAACTTTAGGCATTGTGATTTCAAAACTATCAACTGGAGATTGGTACTAAAACAGTTATTCATTACACATTCATTTAATATCTCTGTTTTAGTCATATTCCATATCGTGAGTCAATGCTCACACGTTTCTTGTCTTCTTCTCTTGGTGGTAATTCTAAGACTGCTATAATATGTACCATCTCTCCAGCATCCCTTGAAGAAACAAAATCAACTCTAAAAGTAATTTATCTAGTGGAAATTCTCATGTACATTTTTATTTGTTGATAGTTTGCACAAAGAGCAAAGACTATTAAAAACAAGCCCACAGTTAATGAAGTATGCACACAATTTTAACACTAAGATTTACAAATTGTAGGTCTTTCAAAGTCAAGATGCTATGCTTAGAAAATTAAAATTGCTGGAAAAAGAGAATGATTTACTGAAGAAAGAACTTGAAGAACTTAGAGCTTTTAGATCACCAGAATGTAAAGCATTTAGATCACCTCCAGCATCTGCTGTAAGTTCCAAATTGTTAATTTTATTATGTCTTCTAATGTACTTTGTATCAGGTCGGTGCTGCAATCCTACCATTGAGAACTCCCAACTTTGATATATGTGAACAGACTTATTTGAACAGTCCTTTATATAAAAAAGAGTCTGAAGGATTTAAGACCTTTATAAAAAGTGCTAGAGAAGACAGACGTCGTACAATGATAGTCCATCAAAAGACATTCCTTCATAAATGTGACACCAGTTTTGATTCTGTGTCCACCACTCCTAACACATCATCTTTTTACGATGTTAGTCTAAGAGTGTTGCTCTGTTACTCCATTTGTTTGTTCTATTGTTTAGAGATCTGTTAAGACAGATGCTTACACACAAACTACAGGATGTCTCTTTTTAGATATGGACCAATCATTTCGATGTGACCATCATCGCGAATTGACAACTGCTACACAAGAACTTGAACAGGTAAACAATAAGCAACAAATGATATATCCTTAAGACTTAAACCATGTATTTGAATGGTTAATTAGTTAGTACATGAGGATATGGAGTAGTTACCATACATTGTTAAAAAAATATTTTATCTCTTTCCATTTTGTAGATGTTATTTAATAAAGATGAATTAGAGATTACGGTGTCTTCTCTAACTGATGAAATGGCTGTCTTGAAGTCTTCATTGGCTGTAAGCAAACAGACTGCATGTTTTTTAGTTAACACACTACTTTAGACTGCAGAGAAACAGTACAGGCTGTTAGTAGAAGCTCATGAAAATGAAGTTTCTGACATGACTAAACAATAAACAGACTGCATGTGTTTTAGTTATTTTAGTTAATGTTTGGACCATGTATTATGTAGTAAGGAATGCTAAGAACAGTTACTTTATATGGGACTTCTGGTTTACTACTTTCCTGAATAGCTATTGCTCTAGTTTTTAACAAATTTGTGTGTGTGTGTGACTTCTGAGAGCAACAACTACACAATTATCCCACATACAGTAATCACATATCAATCAATAAATCCATGACTGATTGAATCTTAAGTTCAGAGTTCTTATACTTCAAAAAATGTTTTTTGAGCAGTTCCATAGCTTTTTTTACAATTATATTGTTTTAGGCTGCGGAGGAACAGTATGGACTGTTGGTAGAGACTCATGAAAACAATATGTCTGACATGACTAAACAATTGAACACTCTAAAGACTTCATTGGTTGTAAGCAAACAGACCATTAGTTATCAGTGTAATCCAGTATTATTTTAGACAACTGAGAGAGAATACAAAGGGATTGTTGAGATTCATACAGAACTAAAAGAGACATATCAAATTGAAGTTGAGGTAATTATGACAAATGATAATATTTAATGTAATGTATTGGCTTATAGAGTAAAGACAATCAGCTGAGAAAATATCAAGAAGACAAAGCTTTATTAGAAGATCAAATAATTTATTTGAATAAGAAATTTGATGTAAGGATATTTTTTAGTAATCTTAAAAGTAATACTTGTTTTCAGTCCACTACTGTAGACATTGAAAGAATCCTTTCAGAAAATTCTGATTTAAAACAAAAGGTTTGTTTGTTATTGATATGACTAGTTGATATATAATGTTGTATCTCTATCAGTTGTTTGAGGTATCAACAGAGTTAAAAGAGAAAAATGACCAATTAGAATCAAAGGTCAGTGAGTCCATATCATGATACTATGATTTACTTGATTCCTTATCTTTAACATATTTCAGTCTGATCCAATAAAAGTATGCTATGTCTCTCTCAGTAAAAAAATAGATGAAACAGTCAAAACTTTAATGGACTTTAAGATGGTAAGTAAAACTGAACTACAAAACAATAATTATAATATAATAGGTTATTGGCAATAAGGAGGAGACTCAGAAGACTCCATTGCCAACTGAGCAAGAGAAGTTACAGCAGGAGTTGGACGAAGAAAACTCTACTCTGAGAATGCAATATCTTAGTCTTCAAGACAAAGTACAATTTATACTATACTGTGGATTATGATGTGTTTGTGTTTTCAGATAACAACTTTACAAGAAGAACGTGACAATCTAGATCAAGAATTAAAAGTGAGACTAGATTTTATGAGTTAATATTATTGTATATTTACAGAATCTTGAGAAGAGCTATTGTGAGCAAGAAGACAAACTTCAAGTATTCCTCTCACATTATGTACTAATCTATGATATTATGTTGTAGGAGTTAGATAAAGAATTAGATGAAAAAGAAGATAAGATTGAGGAATTACAATCCCAAGTAATACCACTACATTGTGTAGGATTATTATTTTTGTTTGTAGCTCTCTACTATCACTGAAGATAGGACAAAACTGGTAAGAATATATAGTCTACAAACTATCTAGAAATTATTCTTTATGCTAGTCAGAGGAACATCAACTGTCTGTCGCTTCTTTTAAAAAGCAAATCAAAGTTAGTTTGGTAATGTAAACTATTTTAAATTTTCCTGTTGCCACATGCATTTATACAAACTTTCACATAATCACAATAAAACAATTTGCACTAGATTGTTCTTTATGTTTCATCTATTTGTAGCAACTTCAACATGAATCAGATCAGACTTGTAATACACTACAAGCTAAAGTATGTCTTGCCAATATTATACACACACACACACATATGTATATATTATTGTGATGTCTTTTCTCTTCAGATCAATGATCTTGAGAGACTCGTTAAGTAAGTTACTTGTATACATCATGTAACGTGTGTTGTAAACTATTGTTTATAGACTAAAACATGAAGGAACTTCACCTTCTCAAGGTTAATATAATATAAATATACTTTAAATAATCCTTCCCTGTTAAACAAGGCAACATGGAATATATACATTGTACTTGTGTTGGTTCAGATTGTGGTCTTCAATCTGAAATTAATAAGTTGGAATCTATGAACAAAAAGTTGAAACAGGACTATAATCTAGTAACTGATCATCTTGATAAAGTCAGGTATGTAATTTACTTTTGTATGTACTATTAACAGACATTATGTACAGAACTGAACGTGATCGATATCGTCAGGAACGTAATATTTTTAGAGCTAAATATGATCATTTAAAGGAACAGAAACAGCTTTTAAGTGAGGATGTAAAAGGTATATAAAACTACATCCTATCTTGTTAATGGTATCATTAATATGCAGATGATACTACTACAACAGAGCAAGTTTCTGAATCTCCTCCTATTGGGTCATCTGATAGTTTAGTATCTCAAATATCTCCTAAACTAAAGCGTCAATCAATGCTTTTCCAACCTATTCCTAAAAAGACCAGTAAGATATTATGTTCAATCATAGTAGTAATTAAATATTCATTCAGGCACTAAGCCTAACTTTAAACCTGTTCCTGAAGCCAGTAAGTCATTTTTAATAGTCATAACAGCTAAAAGCCTTTTAGGTGACTTGAATCCTAAAAGTACAAATCAACCAGAGTCTCCTTCACAACCACTAATCAAGATTGACTGGGAGCAGTCTATTCTTGATAGTAGTAGCATGTTGTCTATGTTAAATCCACCAAATAAAGAGCGTCACAGACGAGAAGACTGTAAAACTCAATGATGGGAAGAACATACGATTGATGTGTCACTTTTAAAATTCTAAAAATTGAATCACAAGAATTTCAAATTATGGAAACAAATACAAAATCACAATTTATATTATGAAAACATGGTGTGAATAGGAGTGTTACCATGAGATAAAAAGCCATTACCCTTGGCCGTGCTTGTTGTACTATAATACCTGGATCACTGGAACGATATGAAGGTTTGACACCTGGATGAGAACGAATAATGAAAGATTCAGGGCTAAGAGACCGTGATCTATCATCAATACTAGATGTAGCTTCCCCATAGCTTTTAGACATAAACTGTTTTATATCATCAGAAGGTGTAGATTTAGCCTGAAGATCAAAAGAAGAGTTTGGAGTCAATGACCCCAAAGCACTAAGATCTGTACCAACATTATTTTCAGGTTTTCCGTGTACTTTTATTGTTTCATTGACATCAGTTTGGACTTCATTCATCAAGTTATTCACAGTATTCCAGCCTATACTTACTCCACTGCTAGAATGTAGTGGATCTTTGTTATGGCCTGTGTTACTGGTTTCATCCATTAAGCTACTCTCTGTAGTTGAACCAATCATGCTGACATCTAAACTCTTGAGCTCTTGAGGTATACTATGCGGAGGGCTATCAGGAGGGATTATAGCACCAGTGATACTAGATGTGATTGAAACAAGATTGCTGTCTTCTACTGGTGGTTTAAGGGAAGATAATGTTTGCTTCACTTGATCATCACTGTTATAGAAAAAATATCAGTATATATATGACACACAAGTATACATCCACGAATGGATGACCATAATTATGTATATTCCATTTTGCTTTTTGATGGTGATAACAAAGTATTTACATATGTTGCTATAGTTACTCATTGTATTCACATTACAATGTACACAAACATCTACACATATTTTAACTATCACCTCCCTGCATGGAATAAATACCTTGAAAGTTGATCAGGAGCAAACACACACCTTGTCTTAATATACATGCCCTAAACTGGACGTGGCTACTTTACTTAATGGGATATATCCCCCCAGTATTGAGTACAGTGACCCTTCAGTTTGTGGAAAGCCTTAAATACACAAGTACCATATAGTCGGAAATTTTCACATGGTGCAAATTTTCATATATTTCGAAGGCTTCCTGGGGTGTGTGAAAATTAAAACCTATGAATTTTTATTCTTGTGGCACATGCTTGTGTAAAGTTGTGTTTGATCTACACTGGCTCTCTATCAATACTTTAAGCTAGCTACTGGCCTTCCAAATCCTAACAGTTCACTCAGTCCTCTTTGTATAAAGGATGCAAATGAGGCAATGAAAATTTCTCCAAAGCTTTTGAAATCTAGAGGTATGTATGCCAAGTTCACCTGAGAAACAAGGAGCCATAGCTCAGTAAATTGTGTTACATAACAATTGTAAAGGGCACACACTCTTTCATGATTACAACTACTATAGAGGATGTGGTCCAGCAGAAATAAACTTTTAAATTTTGAATTTTGAAATTTAATACTGAAGAACCCTGCATAACTCAATGAAAATTTGCACAACTGAAAGTTTCTCACTATACGATAGCTTACATCCACACAAGATAGTCAAACTAGTCAGAAAAAGATTTAGCTAAATCTCAATACTTGGGGCATCTCAAGTTTTCAATCCCTGTGTGAACATGTATGAACATTTCTCTATTCAAGCTGTAAATGTCATTAACAATGTGGAATATATGGGAAAAGATTGTCAAAATTGTTCTAACAGACACTTACTTATCAGAAGTCATTGAACTCTCTTTGTCTTTAATAAATACTGTTTCCCCACTTTCATCAACAACAGGTGTTAAGGTGTTATCTTTGAAAGAGAAGGAAAAGATGTGTCAATTTTAAGTATATTCCAAAAAGCAGTTTAACTATGCATAATCTATTAATACTAACAATATTGGCATGATTAATAATGAGTACTAGAACTGACACAAAGTTGACACTAACTTAAGCTAACATTTATTCCTAACAATATACAAAATAAAAATAACAATAACTATTGAGCTGTCAGAAGATCAAAACAAAAAAATCAAGGCACCTCAAACTTCCAATGTTTGTAAAGCTTTCTGTATTAATTCCAAGTTAAAAGCATGTTTTTACACTTGTAAGAATAATTCTAAAATTGTTTTGAAGGCACTAATGCTATAAAGAAGTGAAAATGAAGTTTTGGATTCACTTTAACATACAACCACCAGTCATCTCCATTATTCTAGGACATTTTGTGTATGTAGTACTACATAGGTAGAGACAGAAAGGAACAAATAGTACATTTTGTATATTGTATATGCAGCTCACTAAGGGTTAATAAATAAACATCTAATCTGAGTTACCACATTCATGTACATGTGCATGATGTAAGCAATTAAGCATGTCAGATGGAAAAATAAGATCATAATTACAAAAATCATTCTACAGTATATTGATTATTAATTTCAGAGAAATATTGGAGTTTTGAAAAGTAAAGATTTAGCACAGACTACAGAATGCTAAAAGGCAAAGATCAAAACAAGCTACTTGGACTAAAAGGAGCTTTGAAGGTCAATCAGCTACGTCCATAGTATTAGCACACACATTTATACAACCAAGGAAATTCATTGGTTTCCATGATGCATTAGCAGTTAAACTGTATGGTTTAACTTTATTTATCACATACAACAATAAAATAATATGATGTAAGTAGACACAGTTACTACTATAATAGCTGAAAAACAATTATAGGACTTTCTGACATGCTACATGTGCCAGTAGTAAAAACACTTGGTACATAAATTCTAATAGTGAAGTAAACAAAGGGGAAAATCCTTACACATTGACTTCATTAGTAAGTAATGGTGCTCCAGAGTCTTCTTTCCTTAAGTTGCTATTTTGTAGTCGTATTTCCTGAGCTTCCCTTTTCCTTTCCTGAAATGACCTGGACACAATATGTCAGAACAAATAAACAGAAATACTTACTTATTAGGACTCAGTTGATGTTCAACAAATATTGTGTCCTCATCTTCAACAATTTTAGCAGTAGCTGCTAGCATAGGTGTTAAAGAATCTTCACTAAGAGATGAAAAAGATGTGTGGTATTTAATCTCAAGTGAAAGACAAAGATTAATAGCATATAGTATATTTATTATTATCATTAATATAGCAACCACGTTAGAAATGAAATATAACTATATGAATTATAATAATGGTTGATGGACTTAATGAATATTATAACCATTCATTAGTCAATTAGAAGTAGAATATACCAGTAAAATTACTAGCAAATTTAACTAATCTAGCATTGAAGGTAGGAGCAGATATACTTAGATGAATAGTGTCTTTGGTATAATACTTACTTTGGTGTGTACTATCATTATTACTTCTTTCAATAGACTCCATATACACTGAACGATACATGGGTCAACCTGATGTTGAGGATAATCTACAAGGCTATGAGGTATAGTTGATTAGTCATTATGCCTGGTAACATGCTAATTGGCTGTGGGTCTGTTAGCTATATGATTGTCATTGTTGTATGTAAGGCAATAAACACTACTGCACATGTGACAATTAATTTGCCACTCTTATCAGATATCCTATTGCCATCAAATACACTGTGACAGGATATTAACCTCTAATTGTGATATTTAGAGTTAAAGATATCATTATATTCTATATTTGTTAGAAGCTACTTTCCACTAGTCAATTGTAGTGAGATGTAAAATTATATCCACATTATTATATATTTTATTATTAGAGATCCTCTCTTTTACTAAGAGCTAGCAATCTTTCTTCTATAAATTATTTGTTAATTCATGGAACTGGTGATGGTAAGATCAGTGTATTAATTCATAGATTAGAAAAATAAGTGATAGCTGAGAAAATTAACATAGCTATTGTTTATTCATTGTTTATAGATAATGTTCATTTTCAAAATACTGCTCAGCTAGTCCATGTTATAACAGAGAAAGAAAGAAGTTCAGTTTAGATTACAGGTAATAGCATCATATCATGTCACAATAGCATCATCAGATATCTGTCTCTAGTTTTACACTGATCAAGATCATTCTTTGTCTGGTGGCCATACTAGAATACATCTCTATGAATTAATAAGTGACTTTTTATTATCTCTTGGTTTCTAATGTTGAAGATCACTTTATATATTATAAATACTGGTATTTTGTTAGCAAAACACTGTTATTGTCCTTTATTTTACTATTTTTACAAAGATCTCTTAATATGATAAGTTGTTGTCACCATAAGGTAGATGATAGCACATCTTATGGTAAGGATGGCTATCTGCTTTTACTAGTCTTATTTGAGCGCTTTTAAAAGTGATGGTAGTGGTTTGTATAGAGATTGGAAGTAGCTTCTGTGAGAGATGCACTTTTGTAAGTTATTATCATATTGATAATGGAGGTCATAAATGGAAGTTTGTAGTGCCAGTATTTTTTTATGTTCTAAGTAGTAGTTCCTCATCAGTAATCTTTGTTCTTGTTTCTTAAGATCAGTTTTGTCTTGTGTTATATCAATCAAGAACAGGTATCCTTACAATACATTACCAGTTAAATTAACTATTTCTGGCTTGGTTATACACAACTCATTCTTTCATTAAATATAGGGTGGTAGTAAAACTTAAAAATGCCCAAAGTAGGAACGGCAATATGGACATCTCTGACCACAATGTTTATCTTTGAAATTATATTTTTTGCACTGTCAGTACATGCTTTAAACAAAATCCTCACTTTCTAACTGAACAGTTTTTACTTTAGACTTCTTATGGGACTGTTTGCCTCATACAACTGTTGCAACAGAACATTTTGCCCTTGACTATTGTGATTTTATTAACTTTATGACACCATTATTTGTTATTTGTTAATTTCTAATAATGACACTATTCAACAATATTAACGTTATACAAGTTCTAAAACATTCATCAAATACTGGCTACTATTTAGGGATGTCCATACTGCCAATTCCTACTTTGGCCTGTTTAAGATGTTTTTACCACCATCCCTACATTTAATAAATGTTTTTAGAAATTTTTACTTGTACAACAATATTGTTGAATAGTGTCATTATTAGAAATTAACAAATAAACAAGAATAATGTAAATTTAATAAAATCACTCTAGCTATTAATAATTATGAAAGGAAGTCCATACATTACATTTACCAGTGCATATTTTATATCCTGGTAAGTGTAACTATATTGGGAAATGTGCTTTTTACCTGAGCTGAGATGTCAAGTGAGGAAAGTGACAAAGAAAAAATCAATAAACCGAACACTGATCAGAGTCCATCAGCTATCCTGGTGATCTGACATAGTTAGTGTCTTTTCTAATGTAAACAAGCATTTGTCATTTTCCTTAAGTTTTGAGAATAACTTTTGTTATTTGAAAAAAAAAAACACGACTAGAGTTAATGTCTTCATTACTGATAGTAAGTTTAAAAACAAAGTATTAAGTAACCAACTAAATCATTGTAATTGTTATTAAATTAACAGACAATTAACATGTTTGATGTATTATGTACATCTCTGTGAATTAGTATGTGTCAGGTAAATTTGTCACTATAAAAGGTAAATAAAACATTTCACATTTGCTATTACATAATAAAAGAAATATACAAACTGTTATTGTTATTTAAATATTTCAAGACAATACAATTTTGGTTACAAAATTAGCAAGTTTTCTAATTAATATGCTTTGTTACTTAATTGAATTTTATGTGACTGACCTATAGTTTCTATGAGCTATAGAGAAAGAAGTGATTTCCATAATGTCTTCTTCCAGATCAGAGAGTTGTGCTATAGAGTTTTTGTCCGAACAAGGGGCAGTCGGAAAATTAGGGTTTGAAAGCGTTTATCTCTGGCACCCAGAGCTATTTCATTTCAATATCATGGATACTATATTGCTTCTTTCAGTTCTACCTGGCAATAGTAAAAGAATGTCTGAAAGATGTACTATGTTAGTGCTAGCGCGTCCGATTGATGGGCGTGTCCGATATACTGGTGGGTGTAACTGTATTGGGAAATATGCTTTTTACCTGAGCTGATGTCAAGTGAGGAAAATGACAAAGAAAAAATCAATTAACCGAACACTGATCAGAGTCCATCGGCTATCCTGGTGATCTGACATAGTTAATAGTTTCTTTTCTACATAAACAACCATGTGTCATTGTCCTTGAGTTTTGAGAATAACTTTTGTTATTTGAAAAATAATACACCACATAATTTAATGTCTTCATTACAGATACTAATTTTAAAAAACAAAGTATTAAGTAACCAACTAAATCATATTATAATATATTATCAATTTAACAGACAATCAACATGTTTCATGTATTATGTACATCTCTGCGAATTAGTATGTGTCAGCCCCACTGTCAGGTAAATTTGTCACTATAAAAGGTAAATAAAACATTTCTCATTTGCTATTAAATAATATAATAAATATACAAACTGTTATTGTTATATAAATATTTCAAGACAATACAATTTTGGTTACTAAATTAGCAAGTTTTCTAATTAATATGCTTTGTTACTTAATTGAATCTTATGTGACTGACCTATAGTTTCTATGAGCTATAGAGAAAGAAGTGATTTCCATAATGTCTTCTTCCAGATCAGAGAGTTGTGCAATATCAGAGTCTGCTACTGATGAGTGATCAGTTGATAGTCTACCAGTTGTATAACCTACTCTTGATCATTGTTATGGAAACCAGCCATAGTGTTTTGAAGTAGTGATACGATGTCATAATGACATTCTTGATAAGCTATATCTAGAGGTATACGACTGAAGATATATTTAGAAATGGATTAGCACCACATTTTAGTAGCTGGATAGTAATTTTCTCAAATCCATTTTGACTTAATAAATGTAATGCTGTAGTACCTGTAGGAGTTTGATGATTGACATTAACTTGGGCGTTAATAACTCTTCTACAACATTATAATGTTCTTTGGTACTGGATATCATAAGAGGTGTCCAGCCATCATTTGTAGTTATGTTAGGATCTGCCCCACTGTTAAGTAAAGTAGAAACAACTGAAGAGTGACCATTCTGGCTAGCAAGATAAATAGCTGTTGTTCCAGTTGTGTTTTGGGTATTTACAGGAACTTCCTTCTCTAGTAATAACTCAATGCATGACATCACCATGACCATTCTGATTGGCTATCATAAGAGGTGTCCAGCCATCATTTGTAGTTATGTTAGGATCTGCCCCATTGTTAAGTGGAGTAGAAACGACTGAAGAGTGACCATTATGGCTAGCAAGATAAATAGCTGTTATTCCAATTGTATTTTGGGCATTTACAGGAACATCCTTCTCTAGTAATAACTCAATGCATGACATCACCATGACCATTCTGATTGGCTATCATAAGAGGTGTCCAGCCATCATTTGTAGTTATGTTAGGATCTGCACCATTGTTAAGTAAAGTAGAAATGACTGAAGAGTGACCACTTTGGCTAGCAAGATAAATAGCTGTTATTCCATTTGTGTTTTGGGTGTTTACAGGAACTTCCTTCTCTAGTAATAACTCAATGACATCACCATTACCATTTTGACTGGCTATGATAAGAGGTGTCCAGCCATCATTTGTAGTTATGTTAGGATCTGCCCCATTGTTAAGTAAAGTAGAAATGACTGAAGAGTGACCATTCTGGCTAGCAATAAAAAAAGCTGTTGTTCCATTTGTGTTTTTGGCATTTACAGGAACTTCCTTCTCTAGTAATAACTCAATGACGTCACCATGACCATTCTGACTGGCTATCATAAGAGGTGTCCAGCCATTATTTTTAGCTATTTTAGGATCTGCTCCATTGTTAAGTAAAGTTTAAACGACTGAAAAGTGACCATTCTGGCTAGCAAGATAAATAGCTGTTGTTCCATTTGTTTTTTGGGTGTTTAAAGGAACATCCTTCTCCAGTAATAACTCAATGACATCACCATGACCATTTTGACTGGCTATCATAAGGAGGTGTCCAACCATTTTTTTTAGCTGTTTTAGGATCTGCTCCATTGTTAAGTAAAGTAGAAACGACTGATGATTGACCATTCTGGCTACCAAGATAAATAGCTGTTGTTCCATTTGTGTTTTGAGTATTTACAGGAACATCCTTCTCTAGTAATAACTCAATGACATCACCATGACCATTCTGACTGGCTATCATAAGAGGTGTCCAGCCATTATTTTTAGCTATTTTAGGATCTGCTCCATTGTTAAGTAAAGTTTAAACGACTGAAAAGTGACCATTCTGGCTAGCAAGATAAAAAACTGTTGTTCCATTTGTTTTTTGGGTGTTTAAAGGAACATCCTTCTCTAGTAATAACTCAATCACATCACCATGACCATTTTGACTGGCTATCGTTATAGGTGTCCAGTCATCATTTGTAGTTATGTTAGGATCTGCCCCATTGTTAAGTAAAGTAGAAACGATTGAAGAGTGACCATTCTGGATAGCAATAAAAATAGCTGTTATTCCAGCTGTGCTTTGGTTGTTTATAATAACTCAATAACATCACCATGACCATTCTGACTAGCTATCATAATAGGTATCCAGCCATCATTTGTAGTTATGTTAGGATCTGCCCCATTGTTAAGTAAAGTAGAAACCACTGAAGAATGACCAGTCTGGCTGGCAAGATAAATAGTTGTTGTTCCATTTGTGTTTTGGGTATTTAAAGGAACTTCCTTCTCTAGTAATAACTCAATGACATTACAATGACCATTCTGACTTGCTATCATGAGAGGTGTCCATCCATGTTTTGTAGTTATGTTAAGATCTGCCCCATTGTTAGGTAAAGCAGAAACGACTGAAGAGTGACCATTCTGGCTAGCAATAGAAATAGCTGTTATTCCAGTTGTGCTTTATGTGTTTATAGGAACATCCTTGTCTAGTAATAACTCAATGACATCACCATGACCATTCTGACTGGCTATCATAAGAGGTGTCCAGCCATCATTTGTAGTTATGTTAGGATCTGCCCCATTGCTAAGTAAAGTAGAAACGACTGAAGAGTGTCCATTCTGGCTAGCAAGATAAATAGCTGTTGTTCCATTTGTGTTTTGGGCATTTACAGGAACTTCCTTCTCTAGTAATAATTCAATGACACCACCATGACCATCCTGACTGGCTATCATAAGAGGTGTCCAGCCATCATTTGCAGTTATGTTAGGATCTGCTCCATTGTTAAGTAAAGTAGAAACGACTGGAGAGTGACTATTCTGGCTAGCAATAAAAATAGCTGTTGTTCCATTTGTGTTTTGGGCATTTACAGGAACTTCCTTTTCTAGTAATAACTCAATGACATCACCATGACCATTATGACTGGCTATCATAAGAGGTGTCCAGCCATTATTTGTAGTTATGTTAGGATTTGCCCCATTGTTAAGTAAAGTAGAAATGATTGAAGAGTGACCATTCTGGCTAGCAATAAAAATAGCTGTCATTCCTATTGCGGATTGGGTGTTATTAGGAACATTCTTCTCTAGTAATAACTCAATGACATCACTATGACCATTCTGACTGGCTATCATAAGAGGTTTCCTGCCATTATTTGTAGCTATGTTAGGATCTGCCCCATTGTTAAGTAAAGTAGAAACGATTAAAGAGTGACCATTCTGACTAGCAAGATAAATAGCTGTTGTTTCATTTTTGTTATGGGTGTTTACAGTAACATCCTTCTCTAGTAATAACTCAATGACATCACCATGACCATTTTGACTGGCTATTATAAGAGGTGTCCAGCCATCATTTGTAGTTATGTTAGGATCTGCCCCATTGTTAAGTAAAGTAGAAACGACTGAAGAGTGACCATTCTCACAAGCAAAAAAAATATTTGTTGTTCCATTTGTGTTTTGTGCATTTACAGGAACGTCCTTCTCTAGTAATAACTCAATGACATCACCATGACCATTCTGACTGGCTATCATAAGAGGTGTCCAGCCATTATTTGTAGTTATGTTAGGATTTGCCCCATTGTTAAGTAAAGTAGAAACGATTGAAGAGTGACCATTCTGGCTAGAAATAAAAATAGATGTTATTCCAGTTGTGTTTTGGGTGTTTATAAGAACATCCTTCTCTAGTAATAACTCAATGACATCACTATGACCATTCTGACTGGCTATCATAAGAGGTGTCCAGCCATTATTTGTAGTTACATTAGGATCTGCCCCATTGTTAAGCAAAGTAGAAACGACTGAAAAGTGACCATTCTGGCTAACCAGATAAATAGCTGTTGTTCCATTAGTGTTTTGGGAATTTATAGGAACATTTTTCTTTAGTAATAACTCAATGACATCAGCATGACCATTCTGACTGGCTATCATAAGAGGCGTTGCACCTTTAGTTGGATTTGGATTTGCCCCATTGTTAAGCAACATAGAAACAACAAAAGAGTGACCATATAAGCTAGCCATATATAAAACAGTGGCACCATTTTCACCTTTTTTTGGGATATAGTAGATATCACTGTTTTACCTAATGGTGTTAGTAGGTTAGAATGACCACCTACTTCAAGAAGAAGAAATAGAGCAGAAATAGGAGTAGGAAATTGAATGGCTCTTAAAAGGGCTGAGTCAAATATCATGTTGTCTTGTAAGTCTTCATTGTTAAATATAATGGTACTACCAACTTTTAGTGAGACAATTCCAATAGCTTTCAGCATGTTACTGTCAAATTTAGACCTTGTAATGAGGAGAGCTATCTTCTTAGAAACACTCCAAGTAACATGCATACTACTTAAGCTAACAGTGATGTCTTGAAGTGACTTATCATTGTCTTGGAAGAGAAGCTTAACCTGATATTCAAAATGATGTATTGGAACATCTAGCCACATATCCTCTACTGTCAATTCTATAGTCATCTCACCTGTAGAAATTTGCTTGGATTTTATCTTATTGGTCAGATCTCTCATTTTGTTTGCTTTGAATGCAGCCAAATCATCTTGATATTCCTTCATTTTTCTAGGTAAATCGGTGTCAGAAAGAAACAGCTTAATTATTCTTTGAAGAAGTTGATATTTGAGGTAATGCCAGTGATCATCTAGTATATCAAAGAGAGTATTGTATGTGACATGCTTTTCATCTGGTAATGATTTATGACCTTTTAGCAGTCGTATTCTCACATATTGATAAAATGGTAAAAGTTTCTTTGGTCTCTGTTCTAAACAATCCTGTGTTTCTGCAACTAATGCAGCAAATCTATGTTCAAGCTCAGTAATCTCTTCTGCTATGTTTCTTTCAAGTAAATATTGCTGTCAGTTTGATTAACTTGATCTAAAATGGTGGCATACTTTGTTCTGATGCTATCAGCAACTCTAGCATTTACTCCTTCTACAGCATCAACTATAGTACGCCATGAATGTACAGTGTTAGTTTGTTCTAGCCATTTTTTTAGACAATGCATTTTTAGCTCCCAAATGCCTCCATGTGGGTAACAAACTTTGGCATCCTGAATAACATGATTGGGTAAATTGAGACATACAGCTAGTTTTTCCCATTCAAATATTCCTTCTAGTTCACGACATAAAAGATTAACACTAGGTGGACTGATATTATCAGACATTGTGTACTATAGAATGATATAAGAGAAAATGACAGTAAAATCTTAATGTTGTCATTACAAATCTACAGTAATAACTATACAATATATATATACATATCTGTGTGTGGGTGTGTGTTTTACAATGAATTTGTGGTGCATACCTCAGTGATTATAAGTCTGATCACTTCACTGTATACTTAATTATGTATTTTGATAGCAAGTATGCCCAAAATGATACAGAAAAAGCAGTTATTAATATCTAAATAAACATTTTAAGGAAACAAAAGTCACAGTAAATGTAGTAGTGGTTTAGTAGAGTGGTAATAAGAATGCAAACAGTCACTGGGTCACAATAGAGCGATAGTTGAGTAATCAAGTCAATAGTAGACTGGTAATAAAAATTGTAATCGTACGGTTGGTATGTCACAGTAGACTTGAGGTAATTGAGTCAAGAGCAAACTGGAAATGTGTCACAGTAAAGATTGAAATAATCGAGTCAATAGTAGATGGAAAATAAGAATGATAACAATCACAATGTCACACTAAGCAATCAAGTCAAGGTAATAAGGACACTAACAGTCACTGTGCCACAGTAGATATTGAACTAATCAAGTCAAGAGTAGACTGGTAACAAGGATGCTAACAGTCACTGTGTCACAGTGTATTTTATGGTAATCGAGTCAAGACTAGACTAGTAATAAGAATACTAACAATCACTATGTCACATAGATATTGAGGTAATTGAGTCAGTATAAGAATGCTAACAGACACAGTAAATATATATCAGTGCAAGATTACAAGAGCACCAACAAATCATGGACAAATTCCAATAAAAGAATACCAAAGTACAAATTGTATTTACTGTCAGATAGATGGTTTAATAAGTGGATATCTCTATTATTGATGATTTCAGTACACAGTATACAGTGGACAAAATGTTAAAAGAAACACCAATACAACCTAGTTCAGAAACATGAGTGAGCAGTTTAGCTACTTGACTTGCAATAAATGATCAATCAAAAGCTAAAATGGAAAAACATACATGTCAGTGTCTTATCGTTAATTAAGTCATTTCTTACCAGCCAGAAAGAAAAATAAGGAACCGCCCGCTTCGGAAGCTTCCATTAATTAATAGAAACGGTGGAGTATCCAGACAATGTGGAGTTTCCGGACTTAACTCTATACACTTTGCTTCTTATATTGATTCAAGCTCCACTGTGAGAGATAGTCAGTTATAACTTATAATCATATTCATAAGGAAATGGAGCTAATTAACAGAAGTTTAGTATTCTTTTTAGCCCATCGAAGTAGTATCGACATGTGTTCTTTGTCGCTAACCTTTGTTCCTGTTTCTTAAGGAGATCAGATTTATTTTCTCTTCTAATGATCTAGTAACAGATATCCTTATATATATAAACTAACTATTTCTTCTGGCTTGGTTATACACACATAGACATAACTTAACAATGCCCTGTTGTATTGTATATCCTGAGTATATTCATTTGTCCTGTAATAATAAAGAAAACGCGTCATGAACATACTTAACTAATTTATAATTCAAATAAAAATAAACAATTTAATAAAATTAGTAAAAAGATTCATAAAATGTAGGGATATCAATAAAAACATCTCAAAACACCCACAGTAGGAATGGTAGTGTGGACATCACTACATGGTAGCCACACAGTACCTGAACATAATTTTTATATTGAAAGTTATATTTTATTGCATTGTAAGTATATACATTCCTTAAACAAAAGGCCCACCTTTGTATCATCTATCCCTCTCTATTATCTATGCTTCTATATAACTGAACAATTTTTACCTTAGGCTTTTTATTGGGCTCTTTGCCTCATATAACTGTTGCAACAGAACATTATTCCCTTGATATTGTGGCTAGTATGTAGGGATGTCCATATTACCATTTCTATTTTGAACTTTTTTTTATCACCATACCTACATTTAATGAATTTTTTGAGGAATTTTTATTTACTTGTACATATATCACTCCAATCTTACCGTACCTTCATTATAACAATACAATAGTGATATGTATTACTATAGGGTTTGTAGATGACAGACTTGGTAACTTTTTTTTAACTATTGAATGATAAGACACACTCTGATACATATTGTCATTCATCAAGATAATTAGCCTGCATTAAGAACTTGATATGTCATGTAGAAAAAATGGTTTCTGATCTCCCATCTCTCTGATATCCATACCTGGCATATCATCAATCTTACTTATGAAAGTGAACTAATATTATAATATAATACAAAACACTACAACCTTTATAATATGGCAGTACTATCTCAGTATTGGTACAAATTATTTATTATAAACTCAATAATAAAATGTATTATGTGGTGAATCATTTGGTTTTCTTAGGTCTTTTTCTATACTTTGGAGATAGTTCTTTCCATTGTAACTACACAACAAAAACATCATTTCTATTGGACTCAGTCTTAACTTACTAATTCATTGTCTGTTGGTGATCGTGATATAAAGTCCAAGAGCTCATTATTGGGAACATGTTTAGGTTTCCATAACTTCTTTGTGATTTTGTAGTTACCTATCAATCATACATAACACTCTTTATTTAGGTAGGAGCTCTTTTACCTAAGATCATTAAAATGTAACGTAAAGGTACAAAATATGTAAGAACAGTTCCCAGCAAACATACTATCACAGCCATCCAACACAAGAATGGCACTGACCAGTAGAATAGACTAGAAGGATTACTATGAAAAAATAATTTTATCATAAAAGCACTATCACAATGAACAGATCTCAAAGAACAAATTCAACAGTACTATAGCTTTTAAAGACAATGACGTGTTATATGCAGATACAAAAACAGAAGTTGAAGGTTTAAACATATTCTTATTAGATTACATTAATACTTTATTCATAAATATGATCAGCAGCTATATGATTAACTTATTTGAGTACACATACTTTTTGACTCTCTCAGAAGTGTCAGCAATATATTCTGTAGTAGTTTGCACTTTCAGCAATATAGCTTGTAATTGATGTCATCCTAACAAATTAACAAAAATATTATAATATTAATAGTTATTGCTCCTCACAGGTGTATCTTGTTTGTGAGTATGAATGTAGTCTTCCAGATCAGAGAAATCAGACTATACAAAAATAAATGTTAAAAACATCAATTAGCACTCAACAAGTACTTCATGATCATCAGCTGCAGTTAATGCAGCTCTTTGGTAAGCCTCTTTGAGATAGACATCATCTCCTCTTGTATACATGGGCACATAGAAAACCCTAATGAAAAAGACCAAAATCAGAAGAGCAATCCAAATGTCAGCAAATAGACACAAAACATTATAGATCTAAAATAAGACATCATGATATCAATCATACTGGGTCATATATTACTCACAATGACAGCTAAACTACTACCTAGTGGATCCTGCCGTGATAAAATACTTTGAATGAACTGAAGAGCTATAGCAAGAGGATGAACAAGTTCCATAACTCTTCGAATATTTCTTATGAGTAGTTTTCGTTGAAACCTAGGCTCATCTTCCATCAATGAACATTCACGAGGTTGAATTGTATGAAAGGCAGCTCTTATCTAGTAGAGTACACATAACAGTGGGTAGGAACAGGGGGTGCAGTTACACCACCAATAATTTTAATGTGGGAGCAGTGCACCCATATACAATGCAAACTCCCTGTTATAGTAAAGCTGATTATTGATTATATTATATACAATAATATGTACATTAAAAAATTTGCTCCCCTAAAGTAAATATTGTTCCTACTCCACTGCATAATATAATATATATAATATAAAGGAACTTACATGATTATAAACAAGATTACAGTGAATTACTAGAGCACCAGGGACACATCTTAAAGCATCTTTCCCCTTCAAGATATATGTCTTACTCACACCATTAACAACCTACATAATACAGACAATGTCATTTTATAAGTTGTGATTGACAGAAACAGTGCTTCACATAAACTGTGTACAATAATAGATATTATGAACTACAAATACTATTGACTTATATGCATATTCATCATATAGTTATTATATACACAGTACAAATATATGCCTCCTACCTGACATCAATATGCAATAGTGGAAGCTAATGAACTGTCAATAGTAAGATTCTAATTGTCAATTGACATTAACAGCTAGCTATATAGCAAAATAGAATAAATCTAGTCTTGTTACTAAATTATTTACTACACAACTATAATACTTTAATTATTATAATTTATTTACCCTTAATAAAGGTAGCACCTCTTGTCCTAATTTTTCATTTTTTTTTCATCATTAAAAACAGAAAGATAGATAACATCATGAATATCTCTAACAGCACTAGAAGAAAGATAAAGATAGCTATTAAATCAATAACATTAATTATTATTATTATTAATTTTAACGAATATTTTCTTTAATATTTAATTAAATTAAGTTTATGATTCCAACTAATCTGATGTCCTAGTAATTTTTAAGATTATAACTAAGTGAGAATTACGATACTACATTTAGATCACATATATTATTGTAAGTATTTGCTTACAATGAAAATGTTCTGTTCCATTCTGGTTCAGGATTATTCAATATAGTTTGTGTTCTTAATTGGGCATTACCTACTTCAACACTCACAAAGGGGTTAACAGGATTGCCTTCAAATTATATAATAATAGTCATACCACTACAATAGTACACATACCTCCACGGCTTTGTAAACCTAATGCTTTCTCCACTAATAAACAGACATACGATTTAC
The DNA here is from genome assembly GCA_963965975.1 of Xestospongia bergquistia. Taxonomy (NCBI): domain Eukaryota; kingdom Metazoa; phylum Porifera; class Demospongiae; order Haplosclerida; family Petrosiidae; genus Xestospongia; species Xestospongia bergquistia. The sequence goes on along the minus strand of OZ014420.1, from coordinate 4,239,100 downwards.
TGTATCAGAACATGATACTACAAAGTACCTGTTATAAGAAGTAATCCAATATCTTTTCTAGACTTCAAGTCTATAAATTTCAGTAATTTCTAAAATGAAAATAACTTGATAACAAATGGATACGATTATTACCTTAATACTATGATGTATTATGATGCAAAAAAATATATATATTATGCCACAACTTACATATTGACTTTTAGCATTATTCATGAGATTATTCAATTCCACAGGATCTTCTAACTTCTCTTCTTTCCATGTTATTCCAGATATCACAAGCAAGAAATGAATAGTACCAGGAGAATTTTCCAATGAGAATTCTAAGTCATAATGATGTTCTTGTTTATATTCCCCATGATCTATAGAACAACTAAGAAAATTGGTTAATAGTAAAAGGATAACTGTTATAGATACTCACCCTCCAATGAAATCATCTGATGCTAGAAAATCTCTATCCCAGACTTCAATGTACAATGTATTTGACTCTTCATGAAAGAGCTTCATATCAAATTGCTCCTTCCATTCAGAATTCAAAGTTTTGGGCTGTACCTAGTATATGTGGTAATATGTGAATCACCACTAGTTACTATATAAGAAATAATGGTAGCATATGTAATTTGGATCAGAGGTAAATGGGATAAAATGATAGGGTATAATACACTTAGAAATAACATAATAAATATTATGTTATTATCTACTTAAAATTGTAAATAAGTTATTGAGTAGAAGGATTGTGTAGTGCTTTTAATTAACTGTTAATTAAATAAAATTAGATCATAATTGTGACTACACACAAACAAGTCTATGATAATCATAATGACAAATAATGAATTACTTTGCTTTTATATTTCTGTGAGCCAAGCTTGAATTTGCAGTATGGGTCACTGATCCTGTAGTAATATAGAAGTTTAAATCAGACTACTAAATTAATAATATAAGCTCTATAGTGTATTACAGTTAATATTAGTAATTATTGATCCAGATACATTTCTATCCTATTTGTATAGACTAGATATAGTAGTACCATTAGTATCCATTGCAGGTAGATCACTAGCCTCCAGTAATGTGATAGTAACAACACTGTTCCATAACTTAGCACTGGATTTCTTTTTCTAACAGAATAGAAATAATACAGCATATGAACAAATATACTATATTTTGACAATAAGTGTAATAAAAATAGAAACAATAGTTATGGTGATGATAAATGATAAATGTAATCTTATACATTGATTGGTCTGAAAAATTTTTCTTGTATAAGTTGGCATATTGGTACATCTATCACAGAATGATAGTTTCTATTATTTACTTAATAATACATTTAATATAATATTTATACAAAAATGACACAGTCTAGTTGCCAGAGACAATAATTGCAATACTAACAGTTACCTTGACAACTTTAAATGTTGATAGTAATGATTGATGATCTGAAAATGGAACTATTACTAATGAAAATCGAAGGAATCCTAATTCTTCTTGTATTTGAGCATCCTCTAGACCAACTTCAACAAGTTCAATACTACAGATACAAATGATAATACATCAATGAGAAAAAAAATGTTAGAGCTAATATTATCAACATTTTCAATAAGCCATAGAGTTAATTATTCATTAAATGACCTGTTATGTTAATTAAATATACTTATATTAGCAAATCTGTGTTACCTGTTATGTTTATATTGACATAAATCAATGAATCCACGTCCCATGAAATCATCTCTTGATGTGTAATCATGATCATAGACACGGATATAAACATACTCACTCAAGTCATTTGTCCTAAATACAAACTCTTCATTCCATACTGGATTCAAACATTGATCAACAATAGTGCTACGACCTTTATATGAACCATGTTTTATTTTAACATAGGGATCACTAGCACCTAACAATAACAAGATTAATACTTGTTTAAAATAAATTTTTCTAGTTAAAGTCTAATATCATTTCCTCTCTGCCCATCCTAAGGAACAAATTATCATTAAGAACATCCTTGAGGTGTTAAAGGATATATTACTCAACAACATAGCTATAGATACAGTTTTTGGGTTTGAGTCAAAAATGAGACTAATAATGGATATCAATATTTCATTATCAATTCCATTTTAAGACTTACATTGTTAGCTACTTAGCATGTTGTAATAAATATGTTAACAAAATGTAATAAATGTAAAGTTAATATAAAAACAATAACATAGTGTGGTGTTAAGACAGTAGCTTACAATCAACACCTTATTTACCTATGAAAATTAGTAATGGTATTATTTACAGATGAAATTTTACAAAATTTAAAAGTCACATAGAAGAGAGTACAATCCAATTTAATAGTGTAATAATAATAAAATACCTGAACGATCTCTAATAGCTAAATTGTGACCTAAAATAAGAGTCAAACGAACTAGATATCCAGCTAATGAAGCCTACATATTATAAAATGATTTCACAGCAAATTGTGATCTACCTTACCAAATGTCTGTCTTCTTGGTCACTTCCATCTACTCCTTTTACCAAAGATGGATTAGCTAATATATCACCAAAGTCAGGAGTATATGGTCTGTCAGAGAATTCTCTCTCGTCATCAGTACTTGTTTTGTGATCAGTATCGAAATCATCTGGCACTGTCAAATACTGCTTCTTATCAGATTTCTTTTTGGTTTTGAATTTAGGCTTCGCAAGACTGCTGCCCCAACGTCTAAATCCCCTCTCCATGTGTAGCAGTGACCAACTAAATAATCAATATAATATTATATTAATACTTCGGTCATGAGTGAAAACACACTGACATTGGATGATGTTTTTAACTCTTCTTTTCAAACAAGAAGCTTCTCTGGATCTTGGCAAAGCAGTAAGAATGAAATACAATAAATAATTAATTACTGGATGTGTTTTCTGTAGACAATCAAATTATATACAGATCATCAGATCAAGGAGTAGTGTTATACTCACCAGCTAATGACACAACTAGAGTTCTAGTTAGGCCAGCATTATTGGTGTGTAGTACAATTAGTATTAATATTGTTTACTAGTAGTCTGTTATTATAGGAGTCTCTTCAAATTAGTAGCGTCAAATTGTCTCCTACTGGACAATATATACTTCTTATTAGTAATATTACAAAGGTTAGCTCCATATAGTTGTTTTGTAGTAATGACTGTATTATTAGGTATATCGTTATTCCTTTCTTGGTCACTACTATATCCGTAAAATTGATGAAGAGTAATTAAAAGTTATTGTGTAAATAAAATGATATTTTCTTCTATTTAGAATTACATGGTCACTAGATACCAGTAGTACAGTACAGTATGCTGAATGGAGTCCTACAGAAGATATTATTGTAAGATGTGATTGGTATAATTAGTATATATTTACTATTACCAATATATATGTCACCTGATTTGCAAAAAGGGACCACTTTTGTCAAAACATTTGTGACCTGACTTATGAAAAATTAACTGTTAAAACATCTCAACAACAGTTTTGTATACATACAGTTGTTATATATGCATAACTAATCTATATGTATACCAAACTGTTTTTGGGTATGTTTTAACAGTGTTTTTTTATAAATCAAGTGACAAATGTTTTGATAGAAGTGATCCCTTTTTGCAAATTGGTCATATATATATATATTGTTATTTTATGTATCTGTTCCTATTTTTTAGGTTTATGTACTTAATTTTGATATCTATACATTTAATGTGTCTATGAATACTTCCAGTCAAAGACATACAAATAATGGACAAAAGAATGCCATTTATAATGGTATCCCTGATTGGGTGTATGAAGGTATGTCTTGTGATGTTTGAGCATCTGTTGATATCTGTAGTGACAGCATCTGTCATTATATTGTTGTGTTGTTTTAATATAGAGGAGGTGTTATCTAGTAACTATGCTCTATGGTGGTCTCCTGATGGTAGACATATTCTCTTTATAACCTTTAATGACTCACAGGTACACCTTACAAAAATTGTAGAGGTTATTACTCCTTATTAGTCACTTCATGGACGAGGTTTATAGTACTTCCCTTGTTAAAGATTCAAATTATTTATAAGAATTTTGTTTTCATTTTGAAGGTTGAACAGTTTAAGTTTCCTATATATGGAGAATATTATTACCAATATACTCATATTGAGTCTATTGCTTATCCTAAGGTATTGTTACTAGTATTATATACATCTAGAAACACATGATTTGACACTAATACCAGCACCATACTCATGGTGCCATACTATTAATATCCTATGTATTATGTAGGCTGGTCATAAGAACCCTACTGTGAGTGTATGGGTAATAAATATTAGTGATGTGAGTGAAACTATGGAATTACTTGTTCCAGAGTCTTTCAGTACAAGGTAGGAATTTCATATTAGAAATAATGTGTTAGTGTATGAGAGGTGATTAGTGCCAAAATAGTCACATTAAAGAGAGACTAGTGAAATCTTAGAGAGGGTAGTAAAGTCTTAAATAGGGTGGTGGTTTTTTAAAATAGGGTAGTGACTTTTTAAAATAGGGTAGTGACTTTTCAAAATAGGGTAGTGACTTTTTAAAATAGGGTAGTGACTTTTTTAAAATAGGGCAGTGGTTTTAAATGTAGTAGCATTTAAATAGTATAGTCCTTTTGAGCAAAATGATAGTCTATTTTGAAAAGGGTAGTGTCTTTAGGATAGTGTCTTTTAAAGTGATAACATTCTAATAGGGTTGTGTTTTTAACTTAGATAGTATCTTTCAATGTAAAATATTGTCTTTTGTGCAAAATGATAGTCTATTTAAAAAAGAGTAGTGTTTTTACAAATACAATACTGAGCTTGAGTTCTTTTACTGAGTGATAACATTCAAAATAGGATATAGTCTATTGGAAACATAGGGAAGTGTTTTTTGAAATCAGGATAATGCTTTCAAAGTGATAAGATAGTAGTTTTTAGATATAGGATAAAGTCTTTGGAACAAAGTAAGACTGCTACAAGATTGTATGGTTGATAAATACAAGGGTTGGGTTGAGGGCTGGCTCTAGAAATTAGGGAAATTGAATGTCTTCATAGTGCTTCCATTAAGCATAAAAAAGACAATGACTTATAGATTAACTAGCGAGGTGAGTTCAAAACTGATGACTTCCCTTGTTAAAAATCTTCAAATCTATTTTTTCAAGGGTTTGGAGTGCTGCAAAGATTCCCAAAGAAGAACCTGTTCTGAACAAGCAATGAAGTATAAATTAAATACAGAATGTTATCAACACATTCTCTTTATCATGGCAATTTGAAGTTGATCATACTTATAATACCACCAGAGTCTACTACATTATCAGCTCCTCGTTATCTCTATAGCCCGCTTTGTCTTTATTTCTGTCCACTCTCTCTCTCTCTCTCTCTCTCTCTCTCTCTCACACTCTTTCTCCTCTCTCTTCTATTCACACATCCACAAATTTTCCTTCAGTATATTTTCCTTTTTCCCACTTGAACTCTGTGCTAATATCTCAGCCTTCATACAACCATGATTCTCTTTATTTGTCTCTTGAGTATCTATCCATCTAATCTGTCCATCAGTCCTTTCTGTCTGCCGACCTCTTAATCAATTCATTCAATCCATACACCTGTTTGTCCATATTTTGTCTATCTATCTGTCTATCCACCAATCCAACTTTTCAATCAACTGCCACTTCAATGTTATGGCCCCACATTTAAACTAAATTTTCGATTTTACAGAATTATTTTGGATGAACTACAGTGTACATATATAAGATAAGATAGATTTTTGTTGAAATGGTACTATAATCCCAAGTTTACAGAATATTGTTTTATGTAGAATTGTCAATGTTGGAAGCCCAGATTGTCTATTAAAATGTATTCATTAACAGAAAACACTAGTCATATCACATCTGACTAACACCCACTGACCATACTGACCATAGTAAGTAAAATTACAGGCATTACTGATAATCAATCAGACAGGCAGGCAGATTGGCAGTCATAGAGTCGGTTTAGATAAGCAATGTCATAGTCAGTCAAAAAGTTAAATAGCCAGTCAGATAGACAGTGAAATAGTCAGTTAGATAAACAATTTGATAAAAGTCAGATAGACAGTGAAATAGTAAGTCTGACAGTCAGTTGGATCAGATAGTCAGTCAATAGTCAATTGGGTAGTCAATCGAAGTCAATCAGGTAGACTGTCGAACTGTTAGTCAGATTATGAAGGAAAATGTTACCATATTACTATTATATTTCAAATTTAGTAGAAACAATGTCCACTTATACCAAATGTTAACATTTGGTCACTTGTGCCAAATAAAATATTTCTGACAGATTTTTTTATAAAATATAATTGTTTCTACAAGTAATTAAAACAATTTCTAAAAAATGTAGGGATAGTAGCAAAAACATCTAAACAAGACCAGAGTAACTTCAACATCCCTCCATATTAGCCTCAAAATACCTACACTGAATTATTCATATTTAAAAACTACTGTGAGCATGATACAAAATCCGAACTTACTACATATTTTTAAAGTTCCTATGGCGTAAATACTTAATGATTCTTCTGTTACTAAGACTATAATTATAAGGATGTTTATGCTACCATTCCTACTCTCATCTCGTTTAAGATGTTTTTGCCAAATGTAATAAATTCTTTAGAATTTTTAAATTTACTTCCTATATTCCAAATTTTGTTTCTCTATCATTAATACATATGGTCAATAATATTGCTTACTATGGTTGGTCAGTCAGTATGGTCAGTATGGTTAATCAGTGTTGTTGCTCACAATGGACGTTCAATCAGTATGGTCAGTATGGTTAGAATGATCAATTGGTCAGTGTTGGTCAGCATGGTCAGTCATGTGCATCAGTATGGTCAATAGAGTTGCCCAGTTAATATGGTCTGAATGGTCAATCAGTCAGTGTTTGTTCAAAATGAGTATGATAAGTCAGTTTTTGTCATTATGGTCAATTAGCATTTTGTCAATATGGTGATTTGGTCAATATATGGTTGGTCAGTGTTTGGTCAATATGGTCAGTAGTGTTACTTACTATGGTCGTTCAGTCAGTACGGTCAGTTGGTCAGTCAGTCAGTATGGTCAGTTGGTTAGTACGGTTGGTCAGTTTTGGTCAATATCAGTGTTAGTCTCACTATGGTCAGTTGAGTTGGTTGGTCAAGATTGGCCAGTATCCCTAGTATGGTCAAATGGTCAGTATTGGTCAGTATAGTTGTAGTGTTACTTATTATGGCTGGTCAGTCAGTTTGGTCAGTTAGTTATCTTCAGCTGGTAAATATAGTTGATCAGTGTACTGTCATTCAGTGTTGTTCAGTATTATCAATAGTGTTGCCTACTATGATCAGTTAGTCAGTACAGTCAGTATGGTTGGTCATTGCTGTATGGTAAGTATGGTCATTATAGTCAATTGGTCAGTATGATCTGCCAATGTTCTTCAGTATTTTCAGTGTTTGGTCGGTATGTTCATGTAAGTCAGTGTATGGTCAGTATGATCATTTCATCTGTATGTTTGGTCAGTTTTAGTCAATATGATCAGTAGTGTCACTTATAATGGACATTCAGTAATTGTGGTTGGTCAGTCTTTTGTCAGTTTGTCAGTATGGTTGGTTCAGTCAGTATGCTCAGTATGCATGGTCAAAAGGTCATTGTTGGTCAGTATGATTAATAGCATTGCTTACTATGATTTGTCAGTCGATATGAGTGGTCAGTGTTTGGAAAGTATGGTCAGTATGGTAAGTTGGTCAGTAGTCAGTACAGTCTATCAGAGTTGGTTAGTATAGTATTACTTACTGTGAATATTGTTAGAGTACTTAGAACTCATTACATATAGAACATACATTTATTACATACAGATGATGTGATGGATAACATATACAATACTTATATAATTACTTATATATCACTGATGATTGAAGATTAGCAGGTGATGTAAATATGGCCAACAGTAACACTCTTTAACATCTTCGTTAAAGCATGTACAAGTGTATCTGTGACCTTTTTTTATTATTGTTACTTATATTAAGAGAGGGGCTTCTATTAATGTGCAGCCTTTCAAAGTGTTTCTTACTTGTTTATGTTTGTTATCTTTCAAGGAGACCTGTTTTGCATATGTACCCCACAATCATTGAACTGGACATAACTCTTTTCAAGCTAATACCAGGAGTGTAAATTGTGCCTTTTGGTCACTTAACATTTTAATATTGATGTTTTTTTAAAATTGTTTTAATATTTTCATCAAAGTATCTAATCTAGTTGTTGTCTCTTCATGCAGACCGTGAAGTCAAGCCATCGATTATACCACTTGTATTACACATGTCTCACACTGGTTTTATTTCTATCAGAACACATTGTGTTAATATAATATGTTTAAATTATATTATAATAATGATATCATTATCATTATCATTCCTCACCAAGAGCAAGTATAGTTGTTAAAGGTGAAGAGCAGGTTTCAGTGTGGATCATGTCAAAGAAATTGTTCAGAGCAAAGTAAGTATGTATAGGTACAAAGAGACCAGGATCATGAGTTGAGACTTGAAACAATACTAAGGTCAATTGATAACCCAAACTATTGTTGGCACTATTGATGGAAAGATATCAAGTTGCTTGACAGTCGAGAGGTAAGTTGTATGCTGAAAGATTAGCCAAAAACTATTATAATTCCATAATGTTATCATTATCATTATTAGTGTTATTGTTATAATTAATATTAATATTACTATTATTATTTTGTTGTTGTTGTTGTCTCAGCTTAATCTTCATTCTTGCCTCTTTTGGTCTTCATAGTGCAATGTATAGACTCTAGATGGAGTTTCAGTGAACGCATATATATGGTATTAAAGCTGTTTGTCATATATCTGTACTTCAAATATATAATACTAACTCTAGCATTGATTTAGCAATTTATGTCAATAATTGTATTGATAATTACATTTTTTAATAAGGTTGGCACGTCTTTTCATTGGCGGGAAATTACCGCAAAACTAGACTTAAGTTAAGGCTAGTAAGACTTAGAGAGAAGAGATTGTCATTTCAGTCATAGATACCGGAGAGTACAGTCGTCATGGCAGATCAGACGAGGACAGGAGACCTTAGGCAACAAGTGGTGTCAATATACAATAGTTTGTTGAACGCTGTCGATGCGCTTGAGAGTACTAGTTGACCTAGCGGTAGCGGGATCTCAAGTGTACCCAGTTGTCGCGAAACTAGTAATAGTGGCATATCACGATTGTCAAGTGTTCTCGAACGTTCGCAGACTTCTTCCAGTTCCGAAATAAAACACTTATTCCATTATAATACCAGTTTTGGGAAACGTAGGAATTCGAAGGGAAGTGAGAGCCTAAGCAAAAAGAAAAAACTAAAAACTTGGTCACATGCATTCGTTTGTTTAAGTTGCCCCGATCAAAATGAGCCACCTGACAGTAAGACTAGAGCTAAGTTGCAGCTAGCAGGTTTAGGAGAGAAGAGGTTGTCGTTATTTCACAATGGAGGCCCAGAAGACCTTCATGAAGAACTCATGCAACAATATCCTAAACTGTCTTCTGGAGGAGGTTACGAGTTACTTCGTGCCAGTGGTAATCGTAAGCTTGAAATTATTCCTGTGCCACATGAAGGATGCTCAGTCAATTTTCTGAGGAGTGTTGTACAAAGTGCCAAAGTGTATGTTCGTCCAATACAGAGAGATTTAGACATGACCCCTTCTCCAATTAATGTAAGTTTTATATGATGTAAAAAACAATTGTTTAGTTTGCTTTATTAGCAATGGTTACCTATATCACTACAAGAAAAATGTCTAGAATGTGGCAATCTAGTTCCCCTTCACATGTTGAGAGAGCACATTCTGGCATGCAAGTCAACTCTTACTGGTGAGTGCATGTTTACACAAGCACACACATAATAAGATTCACAGGCAGAATGGGAGGATCCAGTTTATATTAAGCATATAGCAGGTTTAATTTTTTGGGAGTTCTTTACTTTTTTGTGAAGAGGAATAGTGGTAGTTTAATACAAGGATATGAGTCTGATCTATGCTTATGGACAATGGTGGATGGCTAGTATGCATTTCATTTTATGTCAGATATGTCATCGTTCATTGGTCTATATGCATTATGCAAACCTACCAACTTGTGTAAAAAATATCATCTTCAGGCCTATTGAGGTTTGGTATAACACATGTAGACTTCACATCATGTTACACACACATACACATGTGTATGTCATGTATCAGTACATCTAATATTCTATATATATTTCATATAATTATATAGATGAAGTTCAATTAGCTGATGAGTCTGATGATAAAGAGATGATCAGTGACAGTCCAGAAGACATGGTAATGAGCTTATAATTGCTATTTGTCAGCTACCTCATATATGTTGGCCTTTAGAGTAATGACGATGATTCTATGCTGCAGTACGCAATCCAGTTAAGTCGCCAAGAGGCAAGTCTTACAGAGCCAAGGTTAGTTATTAATTGAGGTGATTCTTATATGATTTATATAATTATTGATCAACTTTTATCTAGCTATTTTCAATCTTGTGAAATTAGTAGTATTGATGAAGTTATCACTATGCTTAGACAAAATTTAATGGACAAATGCTTCACAATGGTAATTAGTAGAACCAATGTACTTGAAGAATTTTTTCGGAGGACTGATAAAAAGTCATTTGACCCATCAAAGAAGCTAAGAGTAAGTATGTACTTTGATTTTGTTGACTGTTCCCATTACATCCATATAGGTGGAGTTTGTTGGTGAAGAGGGGATCGATACAGGTGGTCTGACTAGGGAACTGTTTACACTACTTGTTAAGGCTATTTCTCCAAAATATATTCAAAATGGTTATCTTCTTCATGATTCCATTGCTCTTCGAGTAAGCACATACTAAGAATAATTCAAGTAATTAAATTTTGTTTTGCAGGACAGGGTGTATTACAAATTGGGACAGCTTGCATCTATGTGTTTAGTGCAAGGAGGTGCTGGGTTTAATATTCTATCTTTGGCTGTATTTGAGTATTCTTTAATATTGATACTCACAATTCTGGTGTAAAAATTAACAGATTTGGAAAGGGTGTTATTCACCTGATCAATTTATGATTACCATGTATGTGATACAGAGACCTTGGTGCTGCCACTCTGTATTCTCGTCTACGAAGACATCTTAATTGACGCATCATTGTTCCTTCAGGACAGATTCTTCTTTGGGAGTCTCTGATTCTCCACTGTTGTATTCTAAACCCTTGAGATAATAGATGCCCATTCATTTGACGGTATCCACACATGGGGAATTGATCATGAATACTTTTTATCAGTCTGTCCAAGTCATTGTCTGTTAGCTCTGAATACTGGGAGCGAATAGAAAGACCATACTGGGACAGCCTTCTGTGAAGAGTTCTCACAGACACCCCAAGTATCTCTGACATTTGGGGGACAGTGAAGTGATTCTCAATGAGATATAACAATTGCTGTCGTGGAATAACAAATCTAGGCCGGCCAATGAGTCCATTGTACTCAACTGGGGGTGAACTTTGCTCTGTATTTTCTGAAGCACAATTCCTGACGTTCGTAAGCATGTCCAGGCAAATCTGATAAAGTTGAGTCCTGACTGCTCATTTAAACTTAGTACTCTTATACTTTCTGCAACAACAAATTCTCGATAAACAAGCTCCAAAGAGAGTAAAGATGATTCTAAAGCATCACAGCATATGTTTCTTCCGTCTAAGAGAGCTTCAAAGTTGCTAGTGATCCGCCATAGAGCATTGATACTCCACTCAGAAGACATAGCTCACTTATATTGAACCCGGAAATCCGTTAATAGTGGGTACTCCATACTTCGATACCACGATTGGATATTCTGGTATCGAGTATGTCTGACACAACACCTATTTTAATAAGCAATTGTGTAATAACAGTTAATAATTATAACAGCCCACTGACCACCAGGTAATTTCAATTAAATAAAGAGTTGATATGAAACTTAGTAAATATTATAAAGAAATGTTAAAGTTTAATATTATAATAATATGCCCTGCCGTATTATAAGTCTGATCAACTTCAGATTGCCATGATAGTGAGAGCGTGGTGATGACATTCTGTATTCAATTTATACTTCATTGTTCCAAGATGTTTAGGAGCACTCCAAACACTTGAGAAAATGGATTAGAAGGTTTTTAGCAAGGGGAGTCCTCAGTCTTGAACTCACCATGCTAGTTAATTTAAGTCATTGTCTTTTTATGCTTACTCTGACTGAATGGAAACAACCAAATTTCTGACATTTGAGGAATAATGACGTGATATCATTAATTAGATGCAATATTGTTGTCCTGAAATAACAAATATACATGTACATGTACCTGTGTGCTCAACTAGAGATGAACACTGCTCTTGGAACATTTACATTTCACTCTGAAGACATTCAAATTCCATAATCTCTAAAGCCAGCCCTTCAACCCAACCCTTGTATTTATCAACCATACAATCTTGTAGTATAGCAGTCTTACTTTTTTCCAAAGACTTTATCCTATTTCTAAAAGCTCCACCCTATTTAAAGTAGACCATCATTTTACACAATTTAAAAATTACTATCTTATCACTTTGAAAACACTAGTATCCTGATTTCTAAAAACACTTCCCTATATTTCTAATAAACTATATCCTATTTGAATGTTATCACTCAGTAAAACTCAGTGTTGCATTTGTAAAAGCACTACTCTTTTTTAAATAGACTATCATTTTACACAAAAGACCATATTTTACAATGAAAGATACTATCCAATTTAAAAAACACTACTCAATTTACAATTTACTCAAAAAAGTACTACCCTCACTTAAATGTCACTAGACTGGCACTAATTGACTGCTCTATTAGAATGTTATCACTTTAAGAGACACTATCATACTTCTAAAGACACTACCCTTTTCGAAATAGACTATTATTTTGTACAAAAGGACTATACTATTTAAATGCTACTAGTTTAAAAATCACTACCCTATTTTAAAAAAACCACTACCCTATTTAAGACTTTAGTACCCACTCCAAGATTATTTTTTTATATACAGCTACCAATCAACCTAAGTTCATCTTTACCAGTAAATAGTTTTATATACTGACTATTGTATTATTGTTATATATTATTTACTAGGTACTACATTATATAATGAGATCACAACTACTATCAGTAAGACATCTGTAATATCATCTACTGTTGAGATATCATGTATGTACTCAATATTGTATTAGTTACTAAGATGTAGCTAAATGGGCTATACTTTAATAAATTAGTAATTTGTTGTAGTTATCTGTATTGTCTCTTCATATAAGTGAAGTATTTGGAGAACAATGAACTGTTATATACTGCTATTCAACCACTCTCTTTACCAACTGTGGAAACAATTAATATTCCTTCTTCATCAGCTGGTAAATATACTATTTATTGATCTATTCTCACATTTTCATTTGTACACATACCATCCCTTTATGCTAGAGTGATATATCCTCCTGGATTTAATAGAGACTGTAAAACACAATATCCTGTCTTGTTTTATGTGTATGGAGGTCTCAATAGTCAAATGGTAAGAATATTGCTTTCCAAGTGATTTCTTACCTAAGCATTTAAATGTAAGACAGACAGTAGTGATGTAGGGATATCTCTATATTAATCCAACAAGAACATGAAGAGCTGATTACCTGTTATTGAGTCTAATTAATCAGATGACTGTGGTGTTATGACACTGCATTGATCTCAGTTTATGATATCCAGTTAATAATTTTTCTTATCTTATTATTAGATAGGTGAAGTAGCTGTTACTAGTCGTCTCCTCCTTGTCTATCTTGCCTCTCATTTAAATATGATCATTGTTAGTGTGGATGGACGAGGAACTGGTTACTGTGGTAACAAGTGAGAAGGAATATAATGATAAATAAGTGTTCTACAGTTATTGTTAGGTTTAAATATTCAGTTTATCATCAGTTTGGAATTTTGGAAATAAAAGATCAACTAAGAGGATCAAAGTTAGTAAAGTAACATCATTAATATGTTGAGATAATAGTTTATAATACAGGTATTTTCAGCAACAATGCTATGTAAACAATGATCATATGGCAATATATGGAGCTGTAAGTCATAATCTGAATAAAATGTTGATTAAGAGACTTTGTTTTGTTCTAGTCTTATGGTGGATACATGGCAGGAATGGTTGGTGCTAGTGGAAGTGGTCTCTTTTCAGCAGCCATTTCACAATCTCCTGTATCAGATTGGTTATATTATGGTACGTGTTGATGTTATACCTTAATGATAATACAGATCACATAATGTAATGTTTTATGTATTTTATTAGTTTTAGTATTAGTAATTATATAATGGTTGATGGACTTAATGAATAGTATAACCATTCATTAGTCAATTAGAAGTAGAATATACCAGTTAAATTACTAGCAAATGTAACTAAGCTAGCATTGAGAGTAGGAGCAGATACACTTACTTGAAGAGTGTCTTTGGTATAATACTTACTTTAATGTGTACTATCACTATTACTTCTTTTAATAGACTCCATGTACACTGAACGATGCATGGGTCAACCTGATGTTGAGGATAATCTACAAGGCTATGAGGTATAGTTGATTAGTCATTATGCCTGGTAACATGCTAATTGGCTGTGGGCCTGTTAACTATATGATTGTCTATGTAAGGCACTACACATGTCACAATTAATTTGGCACTCCTATCAAATACACTGTGACAGGATATTAACCTCTAATTGTGATATTTAGAGTTAAAGATATCATTACTATAAATACATTCTCTATTTGTTAGAAGCTACTTTTCACTAGTCAATGTTTGATAATTAATGTTTTATTCTTAATTTTATGTAGTGAGAGGTAAAATTATATCCACATTATTATATATTTTATTATTGGAGATCCTCTCTTTTACTAAGAGCTGGCAATCTTTCTCCTATAAATTATTTGTTAATTCATGGAACTGGTGATGGTAAGATAAGTGTATTAATTCATAGATTAGAAAAATAAGTGATAGCTGAGAAAATGAACATAGCTCTTTGTTGCCGAGCGCCTTAGCCCGAGGCAAATAATCGTGCGTCGCATCTCGCAGATAGTTTGTATGTATGTGTGTATGTGTCACGCTTGAGAATGCAATTATTTCAGCGCAACGCGCAAACGTATGCTCACGTGCTTCAGTGTAACGCTTAGGAATGTTACTGCACTAGCTCCACGAGCTTTTGGAGCAATCTGAACTCGTAACTCGGAATTCTTGTGGCTCTTTGTCCACGGCCCAATCGCTTGTGCAATCTATGCGTTTTCACTTTCGCTTCCTTGCATTATTATACAAAAATGTATGCAATTCACTGTGCGAGGCTCTACACTGCGTACACGTATGTCTAGTTTATTCATTGTTTATAGATAATGTTCGTTTTCAAAATACTGCTCAGCTAGTCCATGTTCTAACAGAGAAAGAAAGAAGTTCAGTTTAAATTACAGGTAATAGCATCATATCATGTCACAATAGCATCATCGTATATCTGTCTCTAGTTTTACACTGATTAAGACCATTCTTGGCCATACTAGAATACATCTCTATGAATTAATAAGTGACTTTTTATTATCTCTTGGTTTCTAATGTTGAAGATCACTTTATATATTATAAATACTGGTGTTTTGTTAGCAAAACACTGTTATTGTCCTTTATTTTTACTATTTTTGCAAAGATCTCTTAATATGATAAGTTGTCAGGCAGATGGTAGCACTGCCTATGGTAGGGATGGCTCTATGTTTTAGCTTTCATTCACACAATGTTAACTAGAAAGGTAGAGGTCTTATGAAGAATAATTTTGCATAGAACGACGTTTTCACATGAGGTATCCGCTTTTACTTGAGTGCTTTTAAAAGTGAAGGTAGTAGTTTGTGTAGAGATTGGAAGTAGCTTCTGTGAGAGATGCCACTTTTGTAAGTTATTATCATATTGATAATGGAGGTCATAAATGGAAGTTTGTAGTGCCAGTATTTTTTATGTTCCAAGTTGTAATTCTTCATCAGTAATCTTTGTTCCTGTTTCTTAAGATCAGTTTTGTCTTGTGTTCTAACAATCAAGAACAGGTATCCTTACAATACATTACCAGTTAAATTAACTATTTCTGGCTTGGTTATGCACATATACATAACTCATTCTTTCATTAAATATAGGGTGGCAGTAAAACTCAAACAAGCCCAAAGTAGGAATGGCAGTACGGTCATCTCTGAACACAATTTTTATCTTCAAATTATATTTTACTGCACTGTCAGTATGTTCTTTAAACAAAAGCCTCACATTCTAACTGAACAGTTTTTACTTTAGACTTCTTATGGGACTGTTTGCCTCATACAACTGTTGCAACATGTACAGAACATTGTACATGTACAGAATATTTTGCCCTTGACTATTGTGATTTTATTAACTTTATGACATCATTATTGTTTATTTGTTAAATTTCTAATAACACTATTCAACAATATTAACGTTATACAAGTTCTAAAACATTCATTAAATACTGGCTACTATTTAGGGATGTCCATACTGCCAATTCCTACTTTGGCCTCTTTACCATTCCTACATTTAATGAATGTTTTTAGAAATTTTTACTTGCACAACAATGTTGTTGAATAGCGTCATTATTAGACACATTTATTAAACAAGAATAATGTTTATAAACTTAATAAAATCACTCTAGCTATTAATTATTATGGCAGGAAGTCGATACTTTACATTTACCAGTGTATACTGGTGGGTGTAACTGTATTGAGAAATTTGCTTTTTACCTGAGCTGATGTCAAGTGAGGAAAATGACAAAGAAAAAATCAATTAACCAAACACTGATCAGAGTCCATCGGCTATCCTGGTGATCTGACATAGTTAATAGTTTCTTTTCTATCATAAACAACCATGTGTCATTGTCCTTGAGTTTTGAGAATAACTTTTGTTATTTGAAAAATAATACACCACATAATTTAATGTCTTCATTACAGATACTAATTTTAAAAAAACAAAGTATTAAGTAACCAACTAAATCATATTATAATATATTATTAATTTAACAGACAATCAACATGTTTCATGTATTATGTACATCTCTGCGAATTAGTATGTGTCAGGTAAATTTGTCACTATAAAAGGTAAATAAAACATTTCTCATTTGCTATTAAATAATATAATAAATATACAAACTGTTATTGTTATATAAATATTTCAAGACAATACAATTTTGGTTACTAAATTAGCAAGTTTTCTAATTAATATGCTTTGTTACTTAACTAAATCTTATGTGACTGACCTATAGTTTCTATGAGCTATAGAGAAAGAAGTGATTTCCATAATGTCTTCTTCCAGATCAGAGAGTTGTGCAATATCAGAGTCTGCTACTGATGAGTGATCAGTTGATAGTCTACCAGTTGTATAACCTGACTTAATAGAACCTGCTAATGACTCTTGATCATCGTCATAGAAACCAGCAATAGTGTCTTGAAGTAGTGATACAATGTCATAATAACATTCTTGATAAGCTATATCTAGAGGTATACGACCGAAGACATCTTTTAGAAGTGGATTAGCACCACATTTTAGTAGCTGAATAGTAATTTTCTCAAATCCATTTTGACTTAATAAATGTAATGCTGTAGTACCTGTAGGAGTTTAAAGATTGACATTAACTTGGGCCTTTAATAACTCTTCTACAACATTATCATGTCCTTTGGTACAGGATATCATACGAGGTGTCCAGCCATTATCTCTAGCTCTGTTAGGATCTGCCCCATTGTCAAGTAAAGTAGAAACGACTGAAGAGTGACCATTATGGTTAGCAAGATAAATAGCTGTACTTCCAGTTGTACTTTGGGCATTTACAGGAACTTCCTTCTCTAGCAATAACTCAATAACAACACCATGACCATTCTGACTGGCTATCATAAGAGGTGTCCAGCCATCATTTGTAGTTATGTTAGGATCTGCCTCATTGTTAAGTAAAGTAGAAATGACTGAAGAGTGACCATTCTGGCTAGCAATAAAAATCGCTGTTGTTCCATTTGTGTTTTGTGCATTTACAGGAACATCCTTCTCTAGTAATAACTCAATGACATCACTATGACCATTCTGACTGGCTATCATAAGAGGTGTCCAGCCATCATTTGTAGTTATGTTAGGATCTGCCCCATTGTTAAGTGGAGTAGAAACGACTGAAGAGTGACCATTATGGCTAGCAAGATAAATAGCTGTTATTCCAGTTGTATTTTGGGCATTTACAGGAACTTCCTTCTCTAGTAATAACTCAACAACATCACCGTTACCATTCTCACTGGCTCTCATAAGAGATGTTGCACCATCAGTTGTAGTTATGTTAGGATCTGCCCCATTGTTAAGTAAAGTAGAAATGACTGAAGAGTGACCATTCTCACAAGCAATAAAAATAGCTGTTGTTCCATTTGTGTTTTGTGCATTTACAGGAACATCCTTCTCTAGTAATAACTCAATGACATCACCATGACCATTCTGACTGGCTCTCATAAGAGGTGTCCAGCCATCATTTGTAGTTATGTTAGGATCTGCCCCATTGTCAATAGTAATTAGTTAATTTTTAAATCAGACCATCATTACCAGCACTACAAGTGACCATTAAACCTGTCCATCCTACTAAAGTTCATTCAGTGACAACTATTTAATAAGTCAACTTACAGCAGTCATCTTTTAATGGAGATCAGATCATAAATCTACTAGAGCAAAAAAAGGGTCAGTAGTATTGTACTTATATCACAGTATAAGTATTACAATACACCCATCATCTTCCCAGCACTAACTAGAGCAACTACAGAATAAAAATGAATTAGAATTAAAGATATACAAAAAGATCAATAATACTTACATTAGAAAACTTCACTAGATCATCTCCAGTCCAATTATCAATGTCTCCCTATAAAATTAAGGGAAAACATTTACTACAAGATCGTCAAAATTAATGATAGATCAAACTTACAATCTAAGTTATCAGAGAACATTTCAAATTATGTGCACCTATGTAGCATAGGGATAAATATCTGATACAGATACAAAAGTAGACAAAATGGGGGTAAATAGGCTTGTACTAAACAAAAACACTTGACTACAATTGTGTTAGGACAGAATAGAAGGGACAAAATTACATTAGGATACAGTAGATGAGACAGGTACATTAGAACACAGTAGACAAGACAGCCACATTATGACATAAAAGACGGGACAATTACATAGGGACACAGTAGATATGAAAATTACTTTAGTATACAGTAGACAGGACAAATACATTAGGACACAGTAAATGGAAAAATTTCATTATATCACACAGTAGGTGAGATAAATACGTTAGCGAGACAGTAGAGGAGCAGTTACATTATGACACAGCAGATAGGACACTTATAGTAAGACATGAGAGAGTTACATTAGGACACAATAGAGGAGACAATCGACACAGCAGACAAAACAAGTACATTAGAACGCAGTACATTTGGATACAGTAGACAAGACAGTTATATTAAGATATAGTATATTGACAATTATAGAACACAATAGAAGGGACAATTATAATAGAACATGGTAGAGATGACAAATACATTAGGACACAGTAGATGGGACAATTATATTAGGTGATAGTAGACAAGCAGTTACATTAGGACACAGCAGACAGCACAATTGAACATAGAGATGACAAATACATTAGGACACAGTAGGACACAGTAGATGGGATAATTATATTAGGTGATAGTAGACAAGCAGTTACATTAGGACACAGTAGAGAGCACAATTGCATTAGGAGCAGACAACACAAACACATTAGGATATGAGGCAGTCACAATAGGACACAGTAGACAGGATAGCTATATGAAGACAGTAGACAGCAAAACTACATTAGGAGCTGACAGCAAAATTACATTAGGATACAGTAGTCAGGACAGTTATACTAAGACACAGTACATTGGACAGTTACATTGAACATAATAGACATGACAATTACATTATGACACAGTAGTTGAGACAATTATGCTAGGACACTGCACATATAGTAGTCAGGACAGTCATACTAAGACACAGTACATTTGACAGTTACATTGGACATAATAGACAGGACAATTACATTATCACACAGTAGTTGAGACAATTATGCTAGGACACAGACATCAGAATACAGCAGATGACACAATTATGTAGCAGATGGGACAATTATGTAGATGGGACAGTTACTTTTGGACACAGTAGAAAGGACGATTACATTACAACACAGCATCCAGGATGTTACATTAGGACACAGTAACTGGAACACTTATGTTAGGACGTAGTAGATGGGACAATTATACTAGAACACAGTAGGTGGGACACTTACAATAGGTTAGGACACAGTAGATAGGAAAATTATAATAGGACACCATAGGTTGCATAGTTACATTAGACAGAATTGACAGGACAATTAAGACACAGTAGATGGGACAATTACATTACAACAAAGTAGATGAGCACTTATGTTAGGACACAGTAAAAGAAGCATTTACATTAGGACACAGTTGATGGAACAGTTACATTAGAAGACGTTGCAATTACATTAGGACGAAACGCAATGTTATAATAGAACACAGAAGATGAGACAATTACCTTAGGACAGAGTAGACAAGACAGTTACTATACAAAAAACTAGACAGGACAGCTATATTACGACACAGTTGATCTGATGGTTACATTAGGCAAAACAGCAGATGGGTCGATTACATTAGGACACAGTGACCTGATGGTTCCATTAGGGAAAACAGCAGATGGGACAATTACATTAGGACACAGTATATACGCAGTTACATTATGACACAGTGAACAGACGGTTATATCAAAACACAGTAGTTAGGATAATTACATTAGGACATAAAATGAGAAATTACACTAGGAGACAGTAGATTGGATAGTTACATTAGGAGACAGTAGACAGGACAGTTATATTAGGACAAGGTAGATCGTCAATTACATTAGGACACAGAGGAAGGGAATGTTACATTACGACACAGCAGATTATACAATTACATTATGACACAGTAGATGGGACAATTATACTAGGACATAGTGGACCTGATGATTACATTTGGACATAGTAGACGGGACAATTACATTAAAACACAGTAGATTGGACAGCTATATTAGGTCTCGGTAGATGGGACAATAATATTAGTATACAGTAGACAGGACAATTATACCACAACACTGTAGACAGGACAGCTATGTTAGACACAGTAGACAGGAGAATTACATTTAGATACAGTAGATGAGACAGTTACATTCAGAAACAGTAGACTGAACAGTTAGGGAATAAAATATACTTTGAAAACAGTTTACTATAATGAAAGGATAATAGGAATTGTCTGACAATTACGAGCTGATACTGATACAAAAGTAGACACAATGGGAGTAAATAGGCTTGTATAAATAAAGACACTTGACTACTTTCATTCAGACTTGCTACATTGTACTAAATATACTGGTTACTAAAATCCATATATTACTGAGAAAAGGACTAGTGAGATATTATGTTTAAAAATGACTTATGACAGGCTTAGTTCTGATAACAGATGCACTGAAACTAAGGGCTAAAGCTCACTGAATATAAAAGTTAAGTTTGGGCAAGTTAGATGTACTAACATGGAGTACTGCTACTCTGACTGTAATTGTTACTACTGTCACTCTTTTGTTGTAGCCAGGAACATCATTTTCTCAGATTAACTGCAGAGAACACTGTCAAATGACTTGGGTGAATGGAATCCAGTTCCTTCTTCTTGTCTTGCTAAACAGCCCTGCAGAAGTAAAGTCCTGACAGACTGGTTGCTAAAATGAAGTAATGCCAAAAAAACAGTATTTTGTTAAAAATTTATATACTGTAGTTGCTGTATACATTAAATTATGTAGGTAAGAGATTACTAGTAATATAATTATTGCATGTACAATATATCAAACTTACAAGGTAACAGTTGAGAGAACATAACCACATCATCTTAGAAGATAACTACATAACGGAATATATAGTTACATTAGAGAATACATTAGGACAAGGCTAGGACACAGTGGAAGGGAATGTTGCATTAGGACACAGCAGGCTTAGTTCAGATAACAGATGCACTAAAACTAAGGGGTAAAGTAAAGCTCACTGAATATAAAAGTTCAGTTAGGCAAGCTAGATGTACTAACACACATGGAGTATTGCTACTCTGACTGTAACTGTTACTACTGTCTCTCTTTTGTTGTAGTCAGGAACATCATTTTCTCAGATTAACTGCAGAGAACACTGTCAAATGACTTGGGTGAATGGAATCCAGTTCCTTCTTCTTGTCTTGCTAAAAAGCCCTGCAGAAGTAAAGTCCTGACAGACTGTTTGCTAAAATGAAGTAATGCCGTCTAAGTTTATTAATTTCTAGTAGAAATTTGGCGCCATTAGTTTTGCTAAACAGCCCTTAGAAGTAAAGTCCTGACACACTGGTCAAGTAATGCCGTCTAAGTTTATTAATTTCTAGTACAAATTTGGCCCTACTAGTGCAGCTAATCGAACTGAGCATGCTCAGTTTATCATGATAGTAACAAAAATATAACTCCCTACATCTTATCTAGTACACAATGAACGTTGTCTGTCTGAATATAAGTTTATTAACCAACATTTATAAAACCCTACCATCGTATTGCAGTATATCATCACTTCGTTACAACGGGTAGAGTTACTGCCTAGTATTTGGACCAATTGAGGAACATAAGCCAGCAAACCATATGATTTATTAAGTGTGCTTCCCAATGAACAACAGTTGAAACTGTATAAAATATAAAATCATATCAATATAACAAGATATTAATATTAACATAAATAAAAGTCAAACATTATAAATCAGTTTCATTGATGTATACATCTGTAATGTCTATATTTTACAGTTATCTTTGTAGAGTGTGCAGTAGTCAATGACAAAGATATAGTAAGTCTATGAAGTTGACATTCTTTAAACTATACCATCTAAAATTATAAAAAGAAGGATGACCACTTAATAACAACTGTTGAGCAGTAGTTCCAATAAAGTCACAGGATCAGGGACAAGAATGTCAGATATCATATACATCCATTACAAGAAGTAGTAGATATAAATTCAAGGGTTGTAGAATTTAGAATACAGTCAAGCGTTATGGAATTTTCGACAACTCAAAGAGGTGCTCACTCTCTCATCTACTGTTTGCTTCCCAGTAAATCACAAGAAGCATATGGGAGAGTTTTACACTACTTAAGACTAAGTCAGAGGAGTTATGCATAGAATTAAAGCCTAAAACAATACTGTCAGACTTTGAGCTAAGTATTATTCAAGCAGCACAACTCGCTTTCCCAATGTCAGCACTTAGGGGTTGCTACTTCCATTTTTGTCAATGCCTTATCAGAAATGTGCAATTCCTTGGTCTACAAACAATTTATAGAGAAAATCTTGAGCTGAAAAGTTCTATTCGTAAGACTGCAGCTTTAGCATTTGTTCCACGGCAGTACATACGTTTAACATGGCAAGCTCTGAAGGCTGAAGCTCCACAGAATATAATAAGACTTGATGACTTTATTAGCTACTTCAAGAGTACCTGGCTTGTGGGAAGCTATCCACCATCTTTGTGGAATGTCTTTGAGACAAAATCTGCTAGAACAAATAATCATATTGAGGGATGGCACAGCAAGTTAAAAAATGTTGTAGGCAAGGCTCATCCCAATGTTTATGAAATTGTTGAAATTTTTAAGAGAGGGTGTGACAGAAATCACCATTAGTCAGTTGGCATCAGGAGCCATTCCTCCTAGAAGAGGGAAGAAGTCTACAGACAAAGATAAAAGAATACAAGGATTTTCAGAAAATACAATTACTCTTGAAGAGTATGTTCAAGGTATACAAACAATTAATCAAAGACAAAATAACTTACTATTATTATTAATTAGTATTATTATTAACAATGACTTTAGACAAAACAACTTACTATTATTATTAATTAGTATTATTATTAACAATGACTTTAGACAAAACAACTTACTATTATTATTAATTAGTATTATTATTAACAATGACTTTAGACAAAATAACTTACTATTATTATTAATTTACAACTTTAGACCAGTTGGCAATGAATTGTGTGTTTTATACAAAATGGGATTAGATGAACTGGGAATATCCCGAGTGACAAAACCCTAACCAATGATTATTCATAATTAATGGGTGTGGTCACTTACTAAGAGTGCCTCATCTGTTAGCATCAGTACATCATCAAAATTAACATATGTAATATTGGAAGTCCTTGACCAATAAATTGAAGAGCTTCTTGAGTTAACTAGAGAGAGAGAGAGAGAGAGAGAGGAGATATCATTGCTTACAATAACATAATAATAATTAACCTGTGTACATCTTGATAGATCTAAATGTATTAATTTATGAGATCCTTTATCAACTATTATAGATTGGAGTCCTTTACCAGTAAATTGAGTACAATGAGCTAAACTTAGATAATTTAGACTAATACAATATCTAAGAGAGAGAGAAGAAAGTTATATTACTTGTTTTATGATCTTTTTACTTTGTTAATAATCTAATAATAGAATCTGTTACATAACAATGTGACAAGTTGAGATAAAATAATTCACTACAGTCTATTGCTATACTCTTAATGACATCATCCTAACAAATATAGGAGTGATATCATATATTTAATTAAGTGGGTGTGGTTACCGTGACACTCAGAGAGATTTAGGTCTTGTAGATTTTGACATTGACCAATAAAACAGAAACTTTCTGATGATAATAAACTACATTTTTGTATTTCTTTAAAAGTTGTAGTACAGATTTATCTGTTAAACTAGTCCCCAAATAAAACAATATTAATTACATTAACTTACAAATTACTCAGAGGAGAGAGATCAATCTAAATATATAAATAAAGTATATTATTATATTATAACACCAAATACAAGTATTTTATTCCACAGTCTTGTATCTTCAGTCATCTTTCTCCATGAACGACATACTTGAGCAGATCGACAGACTCCTTGTACACCAACATGACTAAAGATCTGGATAACAAAGTGGACATGATTATAACAAGTTAATATGTACCTTTATACTGACATCACAAGGAAAGAGAGAAATGGATTTATTTCTACAATAATATTTGACATTTTTACAAATATATTATTACTATTTTTATTATTGTTGTTATTATTGTTATTAAAGCATGGTCTGCTTTGAGATGAAGGCACATAAAAACTACGAACAATAATAATAATAATAATAATAATAGCAATAATAATTAATACATTTTATTTAACTATTCTAACCCCGCGAAAGTCACTTATCAATAACCTGACACTAAGTGTATTCATTGCCTTTAATTAATGAAAATCGATTATTCATTATCAAGATGGCGACTTTTGCACTCTTAGATACTGTTGTTGTGATTTTGATTCTATGGATAATGTAACAACCTGCTGACAAGTTCAAGATTGAAAATGATCAATTTTTAGTACTTTTACGGATGCATTTCTTTGTACGATTTGTATAACATATAATAATAATAGTGATTAAAGTAGGGAAGGTTTATAGCTTTGTAAAAATGTCAAATATTATTGTAGAAATAAATCCATCCGTATAATTGTAGTAATTGACTTCATCTTTCATTTTCAAAAGTTTCAGCTCTCTAGGTTCTTTAATATTATTATTTGACGTCTCCAAAGCATTGCAGATATTAAGGAATCAAACTACATTTGTACAAAGTACTAGGGTTTAAAAAATTTTTTAAAGCATGATCAATTATTAGAACAAGTATCTTTACATGACTGCATCAAAAAAAGCTGAAAAAAATTTCAGATATTTTTACCTTAAGTATCTTTCTTCCAGGATTGAAATAAAGTCTTCTTAAGGTGAAGTTGAAATAATTTGATCAAAAGACCAATTGCTTTCTCTTCTCTTTCTTTTCATCACAGAATAATTGTAAGTATCAGTTAAGACAGTGGTAACTAAGATAGGTACATTGTAAACTAAGATAGGTACATTGGTAACTAAGGTGAGTACATTGGTGACTAAGATATGTGGTACATTGGTAACTAAGGTAAGTACATTGGTAACTGATAGGTGGTACATTGGTAACTAAGGTCAAGTACATTGGTAACGAAGGTAGATCTATTGGTAACTAAGGTAAAATACATTGGTAACTAAGGTAGGAGATACAATTAGTATATTAGTTCTTAATAAAGAAGGATATACGCCATTTAGTAAAGATGGTATGACCATATTTGGAAGCATAATAACGTCAAGCTCTTTGTAACGTTTGCAACATAACTTCATTTTCTTCTCTAACAAGTAGATGATATTGAACCCATGCCCTATAATTGAGAATACTATTAATAAGAGGAAGTTTAAAGGTTTCTAAATACCCATAATAAAGGTGAAATAATTTCTTACAGTGAACATTTCTTCAGTGGGTAGATCTGTCTCATCCATTATAGAGTCCAACATTCCACAATGTAAAAGAGTGTTGAGGTCGTAATGATGGATCAATAAACATGTCCCTACAAAACAATAGAAACTGACCTATACCACATATAACTGACCACTGTATATCTGAACATCCTTGTTTTAACTTGGAGCAAGCTATTCTCCACAAACTCCCAATGATTATCTGGTAGCATGATAGTTAGACCACTAATGAGGGCCTAAAAGATACCATCATGCAGAACTGTAGGTATTTGAGCTTAAAACTGAGCTATGACAATAACCATTTCTTATTTTAACAGACATAATGTTCATCAAATGTTTTTTTTGTTTTTGTTTTTGTTTTTGTTTTTCCGTTACAGCATCTCTGTTCAGTTCTTTTAAATACTATTCTCTCTCTGTTCTAACTCAATACGAGATGGTGAGTACGTAGATGATTGTTGTGGTATGTGGAAGGAGTATATGACATAAGTGAATGTAAACCCTAATAAGGGATCTAGAGTGGATGGGGGACAGAGAGTTTTAAAAGAGGGTTACATGTGTGATCTACAGAGAGATAGTGTTAACAAATGAATGTTGTATTAACATATCAATCAGTACATTATCACATATTTTAGTTATTATTAACATATATTATGGACTACAATGGACATGGACATACTTATATAGCCAAAAGCAATTAGACTTGTACGAGACTTTACCAGAGATAGTTGAGGCTTTGGAGTGCTAGTCTTGTCCTTCTATACATACAATAACTAGTAATATAACTAGTAACCACTATATGAGATGTCTATGATCTATTAGGACTGTTTTAGTACATATATCATTTTGTTGTGTATACATAACTACTGAGCTATTTATGTCACTATATACATTGTGTATAAGCATAACAAAAAACTTAGGAAACTCATTGTGTACATGCTGTGTTATCCAACAGCAAATAAGTCTAACCCAAATAGATTTTGGCAAACTGAGCATGTGCAGATTGTAAAAATTTGCTATTATGTAGATTTTGTTGATTGCTCCCTCATTTTGCCATTCTTTGAGTCTGCTTAATTGTATGGTGACTTAGTGTTTGTGATAAACACAGTTTCTATTTCTTGATAATGTGTTTTATGAACATGTGTTAACTTGTCATCCTCTTTTATTATACATTAGATATTACCACTATGGACAGTGAATAACAGCAAGACCAATCATCAAGAGACTCCTTATCAGGTACATGTACATTAATATAGAGATAACTATGTACCTAATGTAAACAAAGAAGATAAAGTTGTTGGATATATGTATATTATAGCTGCAGGTGAACTAACTAAAAAAGCTCATACATACTTTTGTAAAGTTTATTATGAAGAGAAAGCTATGTTGGAGTGGCAAGTCATGTTTGTTTTTGTAAAAAATCTTGATGCACTTCAGCAGGCAATAATATCATATTGTATACGATTTAGATGTATAATTTTACTGCAGTATATTAAAAAGCATCATCTTCATGCTGAGGAATATATCACAAAAGAATGATGAGTTTGATGTTTAAAAAAATCATCATCGAATAACTCATGGTTGGAAAATTATACCTTAGAGGATACATATGATTGTAAGAAGTATATCTCATTAAATTACTATAACTTTAATCTTTAATCATGAATAATTATATAGTATTTCTCATGAAGTAATCCATTATTAAATTATTAAATTTCTTATACATTTATAATGTTCTGATATTTTTTAAAGAAAGAGTGTAACTTAACAAATCATATAAACTCTTGTTTAGCTAACACATACCTCCACTAATGACTTTGGTAGTGGCATGTATTCAGAGGCTCCAACATGTTTGATACATGTGTATGCAGATGAAGGAAATGACACAACAAAGAGACTCCATTTCAGGGTTCCAATAAAAGGATTGGAACAGGATGCTGATATTTTCATCAATTTATCTTTTAGACCAAGATAATACAAGTAAGAGAAACAATTAAACCTTTTCAGAATCTTATAACATGCTAATTTATATTATATAGCCAAATTTGAAAGTGCTGCTACTTCCAGAGATCAATTGTTATCTAATGATTAAGTTAAAGAAGTTAGAAAAATTATACAAGATGTTCTTACTAAGTAATACTTTGCTTTGAATCATTTACTGAAGTTGTCTATGAAATCATTTGCTGCAGACATGTATTCTTATGGTCTAATATCAGAAAGTACCAAAGATACTGAAAATTTTAATGGTTTGATGAGAGAATTCAAATCAGACATGAACTTTACATGTGATAGTCAGGAGTTAGTAAAACATTGTCAATTATTTTTACAGAGTTTAGTTAAACAAGGAGATCCACACAGAAATGCAGCTAGTAGTATAGCTGAAGTGTGACTAACGATATTAAAGTAAAACTGAACATAAATATAGAGTTCGACATTTGTGTCATAAGCCCAATATCCAATGCAAGTAAGAAAACATTTGAAACCTTTCTAGGAATTTAACATACTAGTTTATAGTCAATGTTGAATGTGTTGCTTCCTGTATTATAACAGCATATAATTATAAGTACTATTATAAGAATTGAAGCATTATTTCTCTCATATTAGAAGCAGATGTTATCAAGTTGATACATGTTATTTGTAATATACTTACTAAACAATATACTTCATTATATGAGTTAACTAGAAATGATCTACAGTTATTACCTGACAAGATGCATGCTGCTGGTCTTATTAGCTCATATGCCCAATGGTCACATTCATTTGATGTGATAATTGATGATTTTCAACCAGGACTGAGTTTCATGATCGATATTGGAGGCTCAGTCAAGCCCTTCATCAAGACTGGATTAAAGAGAGTCAAGGTGAATGTGGAGTAGAACTACAACTAGGTATGTAATTTAAGTACATGGAGAAAAAAGTAATGGTAGGGTAATTGAAATATTTAGATATCATTACAAAGTACATGTCAATAGCTATAGGAATAGTTTAAATCAACATGTCACTTTGTATATCAGGCAAGCTATAGGACTGTGTATATAGGGATGACCCACATTGTTCAATCATGCAATGGAACCTCCTTTATGAAATTTTGTTGTCCATAATGAATTTCTAAATACCTGCATACCTGAAATACGAAATCTCCTTATTTTGTTAGCAAATTTTTAATGTTTGTAGGAGAATTGCGTTCTCATAAGAGAAAGTAGTTGTGCCCAATGATATCAATGACATTACGTCTGTTGACAAAATCTCTAGCCAATTCCCCATACTCTTTCCTTAACTTATGGATCAATATGTTTATTGTATACTGCTAGCTTGAATATTATCTTTGCCATTTATAGTTAACAATTATTGGTGAGGTGAGAATAACATAGCTTATGTAATTGATTATCAAATTACAAGAAAGATATATTTTGTAACCTCATAATGTCATTAATGTATAAACTTAGCATATTCTTTAATGATATTCATAAACTATCGAAGGTGCAAGAGTGTTGAGATATGAGATTCATAGCCATAATTTTGATTAGGGGCTGTTTCCATATAACACATATAAAGCATTAGTTCCTTTTCTGTGTGACAACTAGTGCCATACAGTCCTATAATCATTTTGGTCCATGTGCTAACTATTAATTTTGCGTGTTCATTTGTTAATTTTTATGTTTTTTTTATGTGACAATTGAAAGTGCCAAATGAAATTAAACTGTATCTTTTAACAACTATACATATAGCAACCTACAAATATTATTAATGCTAACTGTGAGTGCTATGATGATGAGTATGACTGATCATGCCAGTTTTCCATGTTTGTATCTAAATGATAATGATTAATATTACCTAGCTGCTTGAATCATTTTAGAAGTAATGTTTTCTAACCAATCCTCCCACCATATATCTGGCATTCATCTATCCTAGCTTCATGTTCTTTCAAGTTTGAAATGACTTTTATATTTTTAATGTATTAGATTATATTACTGTGGACAGGGGACAACAAGGAAAGCAATCATAAACTGAATCTTTATAAGGTAAATAGATATACATTAACTGAGATACATAACTGTGCACCTAATATAAACAGAGAAGTTGAAATTGTTGGATGGAATAATTAACACAAAGACATTAGAAATAATGAAAGAGAAAGGTGACTTATAGTGCTGTTAGTAGTACACATCATATATCAGTATGTTCTATAGCTATTGATAAAATATTAGCAGAGAAACAAGAGGAGATTGAGAAATTTACCAGAGAGAAAGAAGGTAAGCTATAATATTAGCAGTATATGATGATTACCTAGCGCTACATGGTACCTATATTATAGTGTACAATCACTGCATAACTTGATAAAGTTAAACAAAACAGTCTATAATTCTATAATTCATTAACACAATGCTATGCTATATATATTGGCCTTGTTATGTATTGGTTACACACCAACATAAAAGTTTATACTGAATTTATCAAACCAAGAGCAAAAGATGTTACAGGTTTGAACACACAGTAGAAAGCATACTGAGGTCAACCAATTTTATTAGTCAAGTTGGTAAAAGAAAGGTAGAATAATAATAATCACTATTACTATTGTTTTGTGATCATAAAGTACTTTTCATTTTTTTGTCTCAGGTAGATTATTTCGATATACAATGACAAACAGTAGTTTTGACATTGTCATAGTCGACTACTATATTACTTGCATCTACCTTCTGCCTAATATAGTAGCGAGAACTCTGTTCTTGTTGACATTAATATTGTACAACCAATTAATTTCACTATAAGAAAGATGTTCTTAATGCTGAAAGTATCAGTTATTTATTAAGTGCTTCTGTATATTTACTTCAATTTTCTTTGTTTTAGAAACATTTCAACAAATGCTAAATGGTATAAAGCATAAAGAAAAGGAGATGAATGAATTAATGAAAGTTGAGAAAAAATGAGTAGTATGAAGACAAAAGAAATAGAGAAATTAAAAGGTACGAAAAATAATTAGTGAAATATAAATTGTACACGCAATCTCCATAATTTACATGTAACTTGTATTGTGTTTTGTATTATAAAGAAAATGAAAAGTTGTTCTCTAAGTTTAAAGAAAAGAAACAAGAGACAGAAATGTTGTCTAAAAGAGAGACATCACAATATTATATGTCTTACTTCCATTGTATTTGTACCTTTACTTAATTGACAGCAGTTGCAATGAAGATAGTAAGTGTACAGACAGAGTTAATGCAGCTATCAGTGTGTAAACAAGATTTTGTTATTCAATTTAACTATCTCATCCCATCAAATGGTATTTTGACAACAACATAATGGATTATCCTTAAATGTCTGCCTTTTAGATACTCTTAAAGGTGTTTGTATTGAAAATGATAAATTGTTCCTAATTCAAGGAGACTCTCTTCAGTTCCTTAACTGGGAACAATATGGATTGAGAATTACAGGTCCTCAAGGCACTTTATCTTTAACAGACACTTGTGAAGTGTCCATGGCAGCACTGATTAGTGGAGACAGTTTCAAGTACCTGAGAAAACTGAGTTGATCAGTGCTGTATATCATATAAATGTCTCTAAGCCATCACTTAAATCAATAAAATTAGAGATGCACATAAAGATCATACAAGTTGTTTGAGTTTTGCTACAGCTTCTATTCAACAATCTACTACTCTTCCTTACACGTTTTAACTACAAAAAGGAGGACAGTTCAATCCTGGTGATCAATATGGTAGTATGAATCTTATTCATTTTTGCTTAAAAACTATTGTTAAATCTTGGACTGATCCACTTTGGAGTGACAATGTATTACCACAGGAGATACCTTCAATCCATTGACTTCATTGGAGGGTCTGAATTAGAAAACATACCTAACTATGGAAGACTTTCCATTAATGAAGCCTCTGCTCCAAACCTTCAGACCTGTTGTCAGAGTCCAGTAATGAAGTCCCTGATATAGCAAGTTTAGAATGCATACAAGGTAATAAACGTGCAGAAAACGAGTTGATATGTAATATTTCTTCAGATAACTCAACAATTAAATTTGAACAAAGAGGCTGTGGACATAGTACATACTTTGCCTGGCAATGAAGCTGAAATCAAGCAAAGAAAAGGTAAGCAGTTATTTTTTATATTGTTAAGATGTTAATCAATGTCTCCCTTTAGACAATTCTCCTGATATTGACTATTTGGCTCAGATGGTATATGAAAGATGTAAGAACAATGAATGGCTAACATGCTTTATACTAGCTAAACATCTCAATGCTCTGACTGAGGTAACTGCATTGCAAACATTTCTTTTTAATACGCTATGTACGCAGCATATAAAGACTTCTCTTCCACATCATATTGAGGAGGACAAATGTCTATGCTTTACATTTCAAGATAGTGATAGTAACATTGAATTAGTCCTTAATGAAAAACAAAGTATCCTTACAATGGATGGAGTGTCATTTCTCATGTAAATCCTTCAAGGGTATGTATATGAAGTGCTATTATAAAAACATACTAAAACAAATATAGATATGTAAGAGTGTAGTGGAAAGTTTTGGTGCTCAAAACCTTCAATCTGTCCCTTCTAGACTGATCACAATATTTGCTGAACAAGGAACTAATACAGTTACACAATTAAAATATTGTGTACCATTAAGAGGAGTCAATGCTGATGACATGGAGCTATATCTGATATGATCACTTGAAGATGGTTAGTACTACCTTATTGTTTATACTTTGTATGTATACTTGTTTGGAATAGTGTCAATTACAACATTAGAGGCCAATGAAAGTATTCCTGCTCAAAGAGATATAGGTATTACATTTAAAAATTGTCACAATGTACATGTATATTGCCAGGCCATCTGATTAAAACATAATTATGAACATTAACTAACCATTCCATAATAATTGATTTATTACTAACAGCTCCATATTTGTGTTTATATTCTAGATGGTACTCTGAACCCTGATGTAGCTAGACAACCTTTACATAAATGTACCAGTGCTATTGTTGAATCAGCTATTGAGCCCATTGCTCTAGCAAATAAATTGTATGAAGAAGTTATTTCTGAGGCTGTTTACAAAATTGTAAAAGACAAGAAAACTGGAGCTAATGGTGGGGAACGTCTTGGACTGATTCTTGATAATGTAAAGGATCATGTCAAACTTAATGCTAATGCCTTTATGATTTTTCTGGATATATTGAGAGATGATGATTTGTTTAAGACTTTGCTAATAAAATCATGTCAAAATATAAAGGTACAATATGTTAACTTTAATCCCTTCTTTAGTAATACTCTTTCTGTTTCAGAATTAGCTGCTACATGAAAGTATATTAGGAAAGGAGTTCACAACAATAAACAGTTGTAAAGTATTATGTTAACTTTCAAATTGAATTAATGAGTACATGCAATTTCCAGTCATACTACCACAATAACTTATGTGCTAAACTATTGTATGCTGTGATCATTTTATTCTGTACAAATAATGATTCTCTCTCGAATGTATCCTTCTGCAAACCATAGGTTACTGAGCATGTGCAGATTGTATTACCAAACCCAAACATAGCCTCGTCCCTAGGCGCTCACAAAGAAAAGAACACCTTGTAAGTACTGCTTGCGCATCCACGTAATTTCTGAAGTAATGAAGATCCTAAATGTTGTTGTGGATCTGGAAGTTGTACCTGAAGTATTGAAGTGTGGTGTCACAGGTCCCATCTATAAGTGAGGCAGGAAGGATCCTTTGAAGGTCGACAGCTACAGAGGGTTACACTCACATCTATGGTTTCCAAAGTTCTGGAATTCTTGCTATTAGAACATCTGAAGTTGTTTTTCATGGAAGCAGGTCTGCTGCATGTTAACTAATCTGCTTACAGGAAAGCAGTCTCTTTCAATGGTGCCATTTTTGCTACACAAGAGGTTGTTGCTAAATAACTTAGAGGTGGTAGTTGTGTATATATGTGCCTGTATGTCTTGCAGAAAGCATTTGACTCTGTTGAATATCCAGTGTTGTTAGAGAAGCTGTTTGATGTTGCAGTGAATGGTAAGATGTGGAGACTCTTGAAGAGCTGGTATGATGGATGTTCCTGCAAAGTGAGGATGGATGGGATGCTCTCTGAGATTTTTTGGGTGGAGAGAGGTGTGAAGCAGGGGTCAGTGCTGTCCCCAGCACTCTTTTGGTGATGGACCCCTTCTCAGGCAGTTACAGGCATCTGGTGTGGGTTTGACAGTCAACAATTTCTATGCTGGAGTTTTCCTCCATGCTGACGATGTCAGAACTTTAGCAACAAGTGAGGGATCTTTGGACAGTCATTAGCTTTGGTGAAAGCCTTTGCCAAGGAAAACCTTCTCAAATTGAATTTTAGTAAAGGTGAGATCATACTCTTCTCAAGTCAAAAGGGTGTTGCTTTTCCAGTCTGTGAGGAGGAGGGGTCTGTCATGCCAGCTGGAGACATAGGAAAATGTCTGGGTTACTGGTAGAGGGAGACCTATTGGCATCTACATCTACGGACAAGAACATCAGGAAAGCCCGTCATGCTTTTTTCCACATTGATAGCATTTGTGTATTTCAGGTTGATGTTAGTCCACTGTCTTCAAGAGCTGTGCTGGAGTCATGTATTATGCAAGTGTTATTATTTAGATGTGAGAATTGGATCTTGACGGTGACCTTATCGCAGAAACTGGAGGCCTTTCAGGCCGAGCTAATGAACCAAGTACTAGAGTGGCTGAGGCATCACTCTAATACTGGAGCTATTACGGCTTTGGGGGTTCCAACAATGAGGTACTGAATTTGGGTAAGAAACCTAGGCTTTCTCCATTGTGTCGTTGAGAGTAATCTTGTCAGCCTGACTGGACGTGTGATGCTGGCACTCTGTGGTGATGCTGATTCATTATGTCTGGTGAAGGAGTGCAAGGAGCTGGAGGATTTTTTTTGGATCAACTGTTACAGATATCATCCTCAGCTTGGTTCAATCAGGGAGATGAAGTAGGAAATTCTTGAGCTTGATAAGAAGAAGCATGCAGACAAATGCTTGGAGAAGGCCCCTATGTTTGCAGAGGTCTCAAGACAGATCAGTTGGGCCGGCTCTGGGATGCAGCTTTGGACATGGAATGGAAGAGAGTGAAAGGCCTGCAACTGCTGAGTAGAGCTCTGAGTCATCATAGGAGAGGCAATCACCCATGTCATCTATGTGACATTGCTCCACCTCCTGAGTTATCAGTGCTGGATCACATCCTGGTCTCACATGGGAAGAGCTTCATCTAGATCCTGAGCTGGACTACAAGAAATTGATGAACGTATTAGAAAAACTCCATTTAGATGTTTTCTCTAAGTTTAGCAACATATTTATTACATAATGATTTTTATTCTAAATCATGCCCACTGAGGTTTTATCAAATGAAACTTTGAACTTTTGCATCACAATGACAACATTTTAAAGAAAATGATGAGTCAATAGGCTTTGTTTATTTTGATAACATTTTATCACTACTCTAGTTCTATCAATCCTGATGGATAACAAACTAGGTTTTGGCTTCAAACAGTCAAATTTGACATTTGTGCAGAGATTTAGTCCAAGCAAACAAGCATTACACTTGTTTAGTAAAATTGGAATCCAAAATGATTGGGCATCATGAACAACAGGTTGATCCATCATTAGACATACCAAAGGACTTATTATCGACACAGAACATGCTCTTTTCAGTGCCAACAAAACCAAGCTTGTGATATATCATGAATAAGATGACTTGGAAATGCAATATCTTTCCAAAACCATTCGGTGATCACACATAGGGATCTTTCTGTCATATTTATACAGCTTCAATGGACGAAAAGCTTTTTGAAAAAAAGCATATTAAGTCTTCCTAGTCTACCTAGGGTATGAGGCTACTCCAAATGATGCCACTCCATTAGCTTTTCAGTTACAAAAGAGCCCTTTTCAAACATGATGACGAAACATGGTAAATTATTTGTGGAATTATGTAAGTGGTTACTGAATGTATGTTGGAACATGTCCAGGAGAGGGACCTGGTGTTTTATCTTACATCACTAACCAATTATTTTTATAAATATCTTAGCTACGATATCCTTTGAAAATTTTATATAGTTCACATTTTCTCTTTTTTAAATTTTAATTAGTTCATATTTTGTCCTTACACTCTAGATGGTACTTGGAATTCTGACTTAGCTAGACAACTTCAGTTCAATGTACTGATGTTATTGTCGAATCAACTATTGACCCAATGATCTGGCAATTAGACTTTATCTAGAAGAGATACAAGCCCAATTAGCAGTTTCTCGACATGAATAAAGATGATGTAGAGGCTGCTTTAATGTACTATCATGATTTGAACATCTATCTTTATTTTCCTAAATTCCTCCATATTGTTGTCTTTCTTATCCCCTAGCCACTCCTCAATGAACTGTCTAAATTGATGAACATCTTTGAAGATGTTGTTGATTCATATATTCCTCCTGGAGCTTTGAGAAACTCAAAAGAAAGGCTTTTTTCACTTGACCTCATTAGTCTGTTTTTGTCACAAAGATTTTCAAAGACATTCTCAGCCAAAAATTTCTTACGTTGGTGGAATACTTATTTATCATATCACCTCTACATGAGCCATGAGAATTCACAGTATTTACAACTGCCTATCACTAAGGATGTTGATCATCTGGTTTTAACATGGAATGAAAACTTTCTTCCTCAGGGTCCTTTTCCTGCACTAGTTGTGGGCATTCTCACTCACTAATGTTTACCTATATATTGCACTGTCACCTCTACAAGCTGACAAGCCACAAGATGTGCCAGTGTTGAAGTCTTGTAGGAGTAGTTCTATTAGTAGATACTACATAATTGCTTAATATATTCTAATTGTAGTCCACTTAATGAGTGTTAAAACATTCATCAAGTTATTAAAGAGGGCATTGATGCAGTTGTAGACAATTTCCATTATATATGTAGTCAAAATGGAACAACTTCTCTGTTCAATATGTAAAACAACAGAAGGCCATTTTTGCTTGAATGAAAAGAAGAGGAAAGTCACATGTTGTAATACGTATATTTTCCCCAGATACATCATGCTATGAAGTTAAAATTGTCAGGACCTCCACTTCAATATTACCACTTCCTACAGCCCTGGCTATGGGTGTGGTCTATCATAATGAGACTATGATATCATTAAATACAGAAGATAGCATGGCCGTAGGAGATGGTCCAGTTGGTCAGGTTTTGGCCAGACCAACTTTGCTGATGTTAATTAATTATTATTATTATTGTGTAATTGGATCTTGAGTGTGGCTTTATGTAAAACATGTGTGTACAATTCATGGCTTCGAGTTCTCAATCAGTTTTGATAACTAATAAAAATGTGGTTATACCATCAAAACCAAAAACTTTTCATTTTCCAAAGAGGTCATTTGAAAGTCTAAGGTTGTAGAAAGAAGCAGGTTAGTTTAATAAGTGGCCTTTTTTACACTATGATTATGTCTTTTGTTGTGTGTTTAATCAGGTTTAAACCAAAAAGGATGAAGTCCAGTACTAGGGCTGATCTAGCATTTGTCACACATGGTTTCCATAATTGGAAAGATGCCACTATTGCATTTAGAAACCATGAGCAAAGTGCCTGCCATGCTGAGGCAGTGGAGACAATGGTAATAATTCCATCTACAGTTCCTGATGTTGGTGAGATGTTGTCACAGCAATATGCATCTGAAAAGTCGAAATGCATTGTATGAAATAATGAATTGTGTGAAATCCCTCAGTCGACAGGCACTTCCATCGAGAGGTGACAAAAATAAGTGTGACAGCAATATTATTCAACTGCTAAAAATGAAAGCTGAACAAGATCAGATAATGGCAGAGTGGTTGAAACAAAAAGAAAATGTTTATGTCAGTGCTACTATCCAAAATGAAATGATTAAAATACAGTAGACCCTCAATTATCCAGACCACGGTTATCCAGATCTTCAATTATTTGGATTTGGAATTGAGACAGGAAGTGACCACGTGACACGTTAAATTCATCAAATTAGAATGGTAATATAATATACGGTACCACATAACAGCCATGTTCGCCAATAAAAACAGCTGTGCCCGCTAATAAACAGCTGGGCAGACTTCATAATGGTGGACATCGAGATGAAACGTAAAAGGACCGTCCTGGCAGTTTAGACAGGCTTAACACTTCGCCTACAAAAGGAGTCCAGGCTCTCTTAAAAACTTGATGTCCTCGAATCACACTTTGCAAATTTAAGGTACATGTATTACTGGTAGCTATTAGGGTGTGGTCTTGCTACAACCATGATTAATAAAAAGCTCGTCCATTAAAATAACTGCCACACCTGCCAATTTTAACCCTTTCTCTTATCTGGACATTTTTATTTATCCAGAATAGGATTTATCTTTCTGTCCAAAGGGGTCCAGATAATCAAGGGTCTACTGTAATGTGTGTTTCAATCCTGCGTAATGTTGTTTCTACACTCCAATCAACACCATTTCTTACTGTAATGGCAGATGAAACCACATTTTTCCAACAAAGAACAGGTTACTATATTTCTACATTAAGTGACCGATAATTTCCAAGTTCATGAGGAATTTCTAGGTTTATATCATGTTGATTCACTTGATGCAGCAACAATAACAGTTGTCATAACAGAACTATTTCAAAGATTTAACTTGAATATTGAGAAATTATGAGGACAATGCTATGATGGTGCTAGTGCTCTGTCAGGAGGCAGAAGTGGTGTTGCCAAAAGGATAAGTGAACCTGAACCAAGAACTATATTTACTCACTGTTATGGGCATGCCCTTAACTTGGCTGCTTGTGACACTTTAAAAAATCAAAGGTTACGAAGAATGCTCTTGAACTTATTCACGAAATTACTAAGCTTATTAAATGTTCTCCAAGAAGGGAAGGCATTTTCAAGATATTGAAAGAAACTATTCCATCAAGTGGTAGCCCTGGCATTTGAATTTTATGTCCAACACATTGG
This sequence comes from Xestospongia bergquistia, assembly GCA_963965975.1. Classification (NCBI taxonomy): domain Eukaryota; kingdom Metazoa; phylum Porifera; class Demospongiae; order Haplosclerida; family Petrosiidae; genus Xestospongia; species Xestospongia bergquistia. The sequence goes on along the minus strand of OZ014420.1, from coordinate 4,199,647 downwards.
ACAGAGAGAGCGGAATCACTTACAAGTATAATTAACAATTTTAAGGTATTACAAGCTACATGGGAAGAGGCCATAGGGTTTTTCAGGACAGTCAGACTAAAGCAAGAATACATGGAGTAGCTATTCAGATGGAGAGTTTTGATTATTTCTTTGGTAATCTCCTGGGTCAGCTGATACTGAAGCATGCTGATAATTTGAGCATCACATTACAACGTCAAAACATATCTGCTTCGGAAGGGCAAACAGATTGCCAAAATGACTGTTGAAACTCTCAAATTGATTGGAAAGGATGAATCCTATGATCATTTTTGGAATACCACTACTGAAAAGCCAAATATTTAGATATTGGTGAGCCTAGTCTGCCAAGACGTCGAAAGGTTCCTACTAGATATGAAGATGGTATGTCTAGTGGACATTTCCATGAGAGTACTGTGGGATATTACAAGCAAATATATTTTGAAGTCCTGGATTTGATCATAAACTGCATTGAGGACAGATTTGATCAACCGTATATATCACTCTATTGAGTCACTATTGGTTAAAAGCTTGTAAACAAGAGGAATGGGAATCTGACCTCGAAAGTGCGTGTGAGACATACAAAGACGATTTTGACAAGGAGGTTTGAGTACCCAGCTAAGAGTACATAGCATCTCTCTCTTCTAATTTACTTGATACAAAAGTCACAGTAAATGAATTTATCAGTAACTCCGAACATCATGGTAGCATCTTTGCAAAATATTGAGAAAAAGTAAACAAAATAAAAATTGGGCGTGTCAATAGGGTGTGTTTAATTGTTACACCCACTTCCTGACCTGACTAACTAAAAATAGCTTGCTACAGGTCTGGATAGTAGTATCTCTTTATTTGCTTAGAACCACACCTCTTTAATACAATGTTATCTCTGAAAAACGTCTTATACAGACCATCATATAATTATTGATCAAAGTAATGAGTTAGTCCCTTTAGTTAATATAATTAATTAATTCTTTAATATTCTATTTTATTGTTTTCAATAAAGGTGACAATGATCCTGTAATAAACAGGTATCTGTTATTATACCATCTGAAATTTATTACTGGACAACTACAGGAACAGATTAATGGATATATCAATGAATAGATGGATGGAAGTTATCAGACAGATAAATTGATAGACAAAGGTATTCCTGACATTCTCCTTATAAATATTAGGTAAGGTAATGTGTCTAAAGAAGACAAGAAAACGAGGACAATGATGCAATAAACGTATTGATGGAACATTCAATTGTGTACCTTCAAAGTTCTACAATAACGTCTGCCACACTATGAAATAACATGAAGAAATATTTATTGACAATCAATTCCTACCTAAAAGCCCAAGTAGAACCCAATCCATAGAATAAGACACATTCTTATATCTTATAGTAGGACTGACTCTCATGTTTTCATTCCTATTCCAGATGATTCCTGCAGAATTCAAGTTTGCATTACATCACTTCTCAATTCACTTCTGATCCAGAGTATTGTATGTCTGTTATCTGGGCAAATGGGTTTGAACTGCTTTAACTCAGCAAACACAGCACTGGTAGCCACCAAATTATAGTGGACAGTAGCAAAACGTTTGCATTTCTTAACAATACTGCCAAAAGGAGTGCCAAAGGAACAAAAAGCTTTAAAAGTCTGAAAAACCTTTGAAAAAAGTACAGCTTTCAGTGAGCACTCAAGAATTCAATAAAAACCTCTTGCATACAGCATACATTGCATACATTTTCCAACTTTTTAAAGTGAGAACTTTTGCAAAAAAACTTTGGAAAGTTATGACGGTTTTACTAACTTTTGGCAGTTACCGTTGTTGATATATTGAGCGCAAACTAAAAACACTAGAACCATAGCTGTCATTGGAGAATCACTAACTTTTACTAGGAAGTTGGAAAGTATTGGACCTTTTGTCAATTAGAGTGCAAAGTACCCTGTAGACGCACTAAAAGGAAATTCTTTTTCCCTTTGATTGAAGAGAAATGCTGAGTCATCAATAATCATCTTGTGCATCACATGAGATTACGTCAGTTGAGGAGGTTAAAAAGAATAAAGAAAGCCTCTAGATAAGACCATAGCCTCGTACCCAGGCATTTGCAAAAGAAAAGAATGCCTGGTAACTACTGTTTGTGCACACGTTTAATTTCAACAGATTTCTTGGAAAATAGTATACTTTAGGAATCCTCCGTCAACCATGATGTCAAAATTATGTTTATTGCAATGTCAGACTGTGATGGCTACTTGTAGTAACTAAAGCAGCTATGAAGGCCAAATCTATCACAAATATAACGTGGATGGTCCCTCATCCTGCTGACTGTGTTTTCAACACAGCCATGCATCTGAAGTGAAGAACTTTCTGACTATATAAACATCAACATTTTCATCCAAAGCAGCTGTAGGTACATATTCCGGGCGTACTTCAACTTCCTTCTCCTCAATCAATGATTTTGAAGCTGTAACTCTCTTAGCAACATCTTCATCAACAAACATCTTCAGAATCACTATAGAGATAATTCAGTAATAATTATAGAAGCATAAAAGGTTATCTTACTTTGCTCTTTTATTGATGAATTTAACTTTATTAATGGCAATTATTTTTCACTTCTTTTCGTGCATTTCTTTGCAGACAATCCTATGACTGTCAAGTCACGCCCTTTTGGACAACCTCGCTTTCGCATAATTGGGGGTAGTGAAATATCTAATCATATTTACAATAAAGAAAGGTGACCCAGCACACTTACTACTTATGTCCAGAGTGATGTCTCCAAGTACTGTTTCCTCCATGTCGGGAATTTCTGATGCTACTGATACGTTAGTTACATGAGCATCAGTGTCACGTCATATTTTGAATATAGTCTTAGAAGCTGTACGTGACGATGATGAAGAAACAGGAAGTGACACTGAAGTAATTGGGTTGTAAGGTGATAGTACACTTATAGCACTGCTTGTTTGTGAACTAGGTAAGCATAGATCATTCATTTCATCACTGAAATCGTCGTCACTTTGTACACTATCATCTGTGAAAGACATTTATGAAATAATACATGTATAATTGTAATTATTTATTAATTACCTTCTACAACCCTAACTTTTGTCCCCTTTTCCCATGATGTAACTAACACTTTCAGTACATTGTAACGATTAGTAAACTCTCGGGATGTTTCTTCTGAGGCTAGAGATGCTAGTTTTGTAGTAACTTTGGAAACCTGACGAAACTTTTCCATCTATACATGTATAGTTTAAGTTTAATTAAAACTTCAATGTATACATCACAGCTAACCTGCGAGAGAACTCTTTTCTTCTTAGGTTCAGCTCTATGAACATCAACACTTTGACTTATGGACTCAATTTCTGCTGCTCCATTATCATCTTGAAAAACTCTCTGACTTTCTTTGTAGTACAAAGAAGTCCTCCTTTTATCACAAAGCGATTCATGAAAAATTGGAAAACCTAGTTGAACACGAATAGCAAACATGTGTTTGCAGGGTAGTCGTAAAGACTGTCGAAAATAGCATGAACAACTATTAGGAGTTGCTGTTATGGTGTGTCCATGGTAAGTACATACAAAAGATTCAGCTTCAGTTGTAGCTTCCATTTGCACCTTAGATGATGCATCCAGATGCTGGTGAACATATTTGAATGCATATGGCATAAGGAACTTTAGATATTCAATTGAAGACGCATCCTTTGTAGTGTGATAAAAAACTGGGACTTTCTGAGAAAAAAGGGTGGCTTTGTCATTTCTCTCTGTACGCATTGATCACAAAATGATAAAGAAATTTTCTATGAAATCTTCTAACTATGAATGCCTACTAATGACAGATTTTAGTTTTGCATTAATGCATTCGAGGCGGTTGTTTGTGGAATTGAGAAAATTTCCAGTACTGAACTTCTTGCCAATTGTCCATTGCCTTCTAATGGAGTGCCATTCTTCATCGAAGTACTGCTTGACAGTGCCAGGAGCACACTCGTTGAAACGCTTATACAAATCCAAATAAGCAGTCTCATCCTGTGCATATTCCATCTGCTGAACAAGAGTCAGGTACAACTCTCTTTGTTCTGGTGTAATTCCAATTTTGTTGATGGCAATTTCTCGTCGAAATGATCGCAAACAGTGGAACAAGCATATTAAAAGCTGAGCACTGGAAACTTCTGTTGCAATAATTTCCCTTTCTGTGATGTCTTTGTCTGACATTACGATACGAATAGACTGCCATTGTGGATTGTACTTTTAAAAAAGGTGATCATGCTCTTGAGAGACAACTGGTTCTCTTCAAGCAATAGAAAAACCGCTACAATCTCGCTTTGGCCGTTTCCATCTTCGATTAGCAATAAATAAACTGGAAACCTGATTTCGAGCAACTTGTATGTTGCATCAATGAACTTAATTTCAGGATAAGCAGTGAAGATTTCCTTCATCTCCTTATCTTGAAAGAAGATGCCGGTCAGCATCATGGAATCTTCGTCTACGAGGACATCAACACTGGCACCTACAGTAAAGTTACATACTACATAGCTTACAGACTAATATCTTCACCATGTTTCTCAGTTAACTGCTTGACACTGGCATTCAAGTCATTTCGACTTGCAGCTGATTTCATTTTTGTCTGAATGTTGCTTAGATCCTTCAGCAGAACTTTTTTTCCAGTGAGACTTGTCATCTTTTCTTTAACCATCTTTTTGTTTGCTTTAAGTGAGAGCAACATGTGAACTTCCTGCTTTTCCATGCTATTCAACATTCTTTGATGTGGCAACATTTTGAACAAGTGTTAATGATATTATAATAGATAGGTAAATTATGCATATTACACATAATAACTCATACCTGACTTGTATCATGATTATGCTCCAAACAAACTGATCTGACTTCAAGGTAATTGCCATCCTTTGCTGCAACACAGCTAATTTTAACTGGACAATTCTTCTTGAAACTCCTGTCAAAATTTGAGGTCATCAGTTACATCCCACTGATCATTGAAGTGATAAGTACTTACGATGTCGATCGCTTTCCAGTTCCTCTACAAGTAAATGCTTTACCCCCGTGGATGCAACAATAGGTAACTTCATAGTACTTTAGCCTGTTGTTCAGATATCTTGACATCACTTTCCGGGCAGCTCCAACAGTACGGCTATCTCTAATCCAGAACTTCATAAAGTGAGACTTTTCATAGTCATCGATTTTGTCTTTAAGCTCATCAAAACTCAAAAAACGCTGCCCAAGAGAAAAGCCTTCACCAGCAGCTGCCATCGTGGTAACATGTGGACGATCACCTGATCACGTGATCTAACGGCACATTAATTAGAGTGCCGAAGGCTAGATGAGCTATCTGAGCTAACTTCAAAATGTTGTGTTGTGTTATAGATACTATTATATTTACCTGTAAGTGTAAGTGTGGACATTGTATAGTCATGCCTACTGTAGCTGAGTGCTGAATATGAAAGATTTGAACCTGTTTGCCTAAATGTTTGGGTACTACAAGCAGGATATTTCAGTTATAGGCAACATTATGGTATGCATGATATTCAGGACCAGCCATGATATTAATACGTACAAGGTTTTATTGAACTCACTTACAGTAAACCATTACATACACCCAATACAGATTTATCTCCTATCAACAGTTTACTAGTTGGTGTTGGGTTGGAAGAAAAATACGTGTTGTATTGCCTAGCTGTGTTCTCAACAAAATTCGGACAAAGTTTCCATCTGCTCATTATGTTGGGTTCAAATATCACTAACTCAATGACATTAACATATAGTTAATGACTCAAGAGTAATGATATTTATTATTTCCATAACAAAATAAATAATAACATTATTGAACTAATGTTGGAGAAGGCTGAAATGACTTCTATGGCTCTTGATAGCAGAAGCTTTGTCAGGTTTATCATAAGTACTGCTTAAAGGCCCAGGAACATTGGAGGTTGAAGATTGAGTGCCTCCATCCATGTAGAATTGCATGGTTGCTTGAAGAAGGTCATCAATATAGTCTGGATATAACAAGAATGTAATTTTGGTTAGCAACATTTCATAATAGATAGTAGCCAAGTCCTTCATGTTCAGTGATACAGGATATCTGTGCTTGAATCTGCTCCATTTTCTGGATTGTAGCATTTATCTCACAACAATATATATGTGCACTGAGCTCCAGTAGGCATGACTATACAATGTCCACATTTACACTTACAGGTAATCATGTAGCCTTCTTAATTCTTATTCATTATTATAGCTGACTAACAGACACAAGAGACTAACCATTCAGTATTTAGTAACCTCTTGTCATTCTGAGACTCGTCATATGAAGATTCTGACTCAGAGCCACTTTCCTCTGGTTCATACTGAAATGGAACAACTATGTTCTCAGAGCCTTTCTCGAGGTCAGATTCCACACATGATGCAGGATCACTGCTTTCTGTCATATTGAAGGAAGAAGAAGAGTAGGAGAGGCTTAATATGCTGGAATACTGACTAGTCACATAGGTGTAGGAACAGGGGGGGCACAGGGGGCACATGCCCCCCAATATTTTTGGTATATTGTGAGATGGTTTCACAATCAATTGATTTAGATTAGATACTTTTCAATCCATATCTTTATAATACAATTTACACCTGTAGATGCACATTTTATGTAAAAACATTTTAAAAATTTTTGTCAGTGTAAACGACAGAAGGTTTTATTTTGGTTGTTTTGAAATACTTCATTGTTAAACTGAACAATGTTAAAATGTTACATATGTGCCCCCCCCCAATGACGAAATTGCTCCTACACCTAGTAGATAGATCGCTTTGAAAGTCTTCAGCCATTACTTTGCACCTATATAGCAGCGTTCCTCTTGTGACGTCACAAGGGAGCTCCACCCTAATCGGAAGAACGTTGCAATTGCAGAAGAAGCCTTGAAAGTACTTCAAAAAGAAGCTTGCTTTTAACAGTGATAACAATTTTTAAAAATTAATGAAATATTTTTAGGGTGAATTAGACATGTCAAAGATTACATTTAAGCAAAAAAGTATTTTTGAATTTTGGCATGCCCCCCCCCCCCTTTAAGTAACATTATTATACCTAGTGGATATAAGTAAGTTTAGACAAAGAAGTCATGAAACTTATCTTAGTTTGAGAAGGCCATTGTTTGAGAGCATTCTTGTCTTTCTCATCATGCTTGTTTCTCCAACTTTTCTTTTGTCTCTATAAAGTAAATATTGCCTATGCTTAACTTAGCGGTTATTACCTGAACTTTCATCTCTCTAATCTTTTTCTACAGTACATATCATGTAATACTACAAAAAGATGTCTTACCTTAATTCTTGATCTTGCACGGCTTTTCTTTGATTTCTTTAAAACATAAAACATATGTTTTAGTAATTAAGAATGTCTACTTTAGCAATACCTTATGCTTGATTTCATTTGATTTGGCTTGATTTCCTTTCTTCTATAAACACATTAACAAAATTGACATTTACAGACACTTTAACCTTATTCCTGTAATACTTTGCCTCACTTAGAGACTTGCCCAATATAAGATCGATTTCTTTTTCGTGGCCCTTCAATGAAGGACATTGAGAAATAACCTAGTATAGATTGAAATAACGTACTATGGTCATAGGAACATATGGTTGTTGCTACTCACTCTATCATGAATGTGCTTCAAATAAGCTGGGGTGAGTTCCGTTAGGGTCTTTTCTCCCCAAATATATGTCTCCATGGCAGCTTTCTTCAATATATGCTATTTTGTCATTGTACTATACTGAGTAAATTGAACATCAAGACTTACCCAGAATCTCTTCTTAGGTGAGGAAAAATTCTTGCTTTTTGAAAGATAAAAATCTGCTGGTGGTTCAGTATTGGGCATGATTATGTTTGTCTCCTTTGGCATTTCAATCTCTTTTTGAGCATCGGCTTACAGATGGAAGCAGCGGCTGCTCATGATCAGGAACCTCATGTAGTCAAAAATTCCTGTTGTTCGTCTGGTGGTAGATGTAGAGGTAATTCAAAGTCAAAGTAGGACTGCAGATATTGTACAAGATCCATTGGAGTGTCCTGAAAGCACTGGACTGACTGTTTCCTCGTAACAGAGTACAATATTTAAAGTCTTGCTGCCAAGCCATTTCTTAAGTTTCCTGCCTTTTTTAAAATTTAAAGTTAGAAGACTCACGTGACTCACTTGATCATGGCAGAGTTATCTCCAGAAGAAACTTTGATTAACTCTGACAATTTGGCGAGTGAGAACCTAATTCGACTAAAGAGAAAGAGAAGATTATCTCAATCGAAAGCTGAAAACAAATTGAAGGTTAGTTCTATTTACTTTATTAAGCAATTCATCATGCTATGCTACAAAAAGAATGTAAAAAAGCTGTTCTCATACAATTCCACTTTGTGTAATAATAAACAACAGTCGTGTAATATATCCAAATTTCACCAAACCCATGCTATCACATATTAAAACCAATTATCAATAATTCATTCAACTACTGTTACGTTTTTTTTTCTAGAATGTTCATTATCCTGAACCATTTCGTGTATCAATGGAATCCTTTGATAAAAAGCAACATATATCTAAAATGTGGCTCTAGCAGATACGAACGAGAAACAAACACACCTAAAAAAATTAAGTATTTGCCTCTTCTACCTAGAATTAGAAGGATGTTTTCATCTCCGACAATATCAAGGCTTTTGCAAGAACACTCTTCATTAGCTTCACATTCTGAACATAGCTCATTAAGGACATACATGGAAGAGACATGTGGAAAGGTATGTTTGCTTTCAATGGGAGGTATAAAGGTGATCCAAGAGCTCTGTCACTTAGTCTCTGTACGGATGGACTGAATCCATTTTCAAAGGAAAGGACCAGTTATAGTATGTGGCCAATAATGTTGAAAGTATTAAATTTCCCCAGCCACATCTGAGCTAATTTCAAATCCCTAATACTAATGGGTATAATTCCTGGAAGAAGAGAACCAAGAAATATAGATCCATATTTAGAGCTCCTGGTTGAAGATATTTTAGATCTCCCTAGCCAAACTATTTATGATTCATATAAAGATGAAAAGTTTACTCCTCAGTCCAGTATAATACTGCATGTCTTAGATTACCCTGGACAAAATAAGGTGTTTCATTGTACTGGTAAGTTTATGTATGAGGCATTCAGTTTAAAATTTGTTGTTGTTCATTTAGGTGCTGGATCATACTCGGGATGTGTCTATTGTTGTGTTAAAGGTGAATATTCCTCACATCTTAGAAAAATGGAAGATATTTAGATACTCCTGTAGAGCCAATGCACTTAATAAAGAACATTGCAGAACATACTGTTCACTTGTTTGTTGGAGTGGAAGATTCAGTGCATGTTTGGCTGGAGGAGAAGTCTCGAAATCGATTTTGTTCATCTTGGCCTAATGAGAGTGGTAATCTACCTTCAGCACCATTTGTTTTGAGCATTAAGGAAAGAAAGACTGCTAATGAAAGAGCTAGCTTAATCTGTGTACCATCTGGATATGATTGGAATCCTTGAGGCTTGGTTAATAAATTTGGGATGAGATCTCATGAGTGAAAAGAGGTAGTATGTTGTGGGATTTTAAAATTTTGTATAAGAGGTTTACTTGGAAGATGGCAACGTAAAACCCTCTTAACCCACCTATGTGCTAGTAAGGTGATTAGAGATCATGATAATAAAGAAGAGACTCATTATACATTAACCTTGATTGAAAGACACTTCCCTGTAAGCCTAAACATAATTGTGTTTCACCTCCTTCATCGTCTTCCATTTCACCTCAAACGTTTTGGACCAGTGCATGGCTTCTCCATGTGCTCATATGAGCGTTTTAACTCGTGGGTAAGCACTCGAGTAAAGAATCGTCGTTATCCTGAGTCTACTGTAATACAAACATACTGTTTATACAAATGGGCTAACTACCTACAGATGTCTGGAAGAATACCACCAACTTTCACATTACACTCTTTTGACCATATTGATGGAGAAAATAACACTGAAGACTTACATCTACTTAGTGATAATGAGGTACCACAGATTCAACAATACTACTGTTTATTTTATCCTGCGTACTATGATCTATGTGAAGTGTACAAGAGTGAGAGAGAAAAAGCCAGAAATAGACATCATCTGAAGCATATTCCACCAATGGAAGAGTGGATTAGAAGTACTGGTTATCCTATGACAGCCATCCAACAAACGATGTATGTAGAGAAAACTGAAATCTTTCATAAGTAAAAGAACCCTTATCATTGTATTCATATGTCTTCTGAAAGCAAATGTAGACCGTCTTCTATGGCACGTTTAAATCCACCATCTGTACCTTCATTTGGCCATATATAATTTTGTGTTACCCATAACGTTTGTGGTGTACCTCACTCCTTGACTTTCATCAGCTGGTATGGAAATGTTGGTATTGATGAGATTCTGGCCTTAATTATGTATATGCTAACGTTTTGAATGACCTTTGCTCAGTTGTGGATACATCAAAGGTTGCTGGATCCTTAGTTCATTGTCATAATGGCAGCGACAGAAGCAAGATATGGATTTTGAACTATAATCAGTTTTTTTCATAGTTTCTCTCATCTTAGTTATAAAAGGAAACCCTGTATTGAAACTATTTGTAACCATTGCTCATTGCTGTAAAACATTGATTATATTATTATATAGAGAAAACACAACATGATATATTAGTTCTGATTACAATTACACATGGAAGAACAATTCATCACAATTGATTAGTCAAATTTTAATGCCTTCCTTTTTTTAGATTGAGGATGATTAGTATACTTCCTCTTCCATCCTGGTGGTGTGTAAGATACCCCTCTTTTGTTTTCACATGGTTGTGATTGTCTTAAGACTTGACATAATGAAACCAGATGTTAGTAAGGTAGTGACACAAAATCAAGCTAAGCAGAAAAATAAATGCAATGGTCAATTAGGGAGTTTCAGCTGGGAAGTAATGTCCTTGTTAGAAAGTTTCATCAATGCTCCAAGTGGATAGCAGGTACAATGAAAGAGAAGCAGGTCCCTTATCTTACATGATTAAACTACCTAATGGTATGGTGTGGAAACGTCATATTGATCACATTCGAGAAGGAGGAAGGAGTGAATTGGAACCTCAAATTGAACCTCATAGTCAACAGGATGTTCATTCCAAAGAACAAACTTATAATGAACAAGTCATTTGGATTACCTAAAGAGACACTTACCTCTCCTTAACCTACTCGTATTAGGAAACCTCCCTGTTGGTTAATGGACTTATAGCTTGTTTTTCTTTTCTTTTTGTAAGTATTAATGTTGTCGTTGTTGTGTCAGTTTTGTATTTAGTGTAAGGGAATATGTGGTATCTTATTTTTATATATTTGCACATGCTCAGTTGGCCAGTGGGCCACGTGATGTTTTTAATAAAGAAAATTGTCTATAGTCAAGGAGAGACACAACAAATATCCTGTATTCTCTTCTGTTTATGTTTTGTTAATGATAGTGCAAGTATTATTATTGTCAATTGTGACCGTTTATACTTGTGAATATCAGTGAAGTGTTGATTAGCAGCATAGGAAAAAATATCCTGAAAATATTTGTGAAGCATATTGCATATTTTATAGAATTCATTTCATACTAATTTCCAAGGGATGAAGAAGATTCTCATGAGTTTCTTACTCAAGTTCTTTTTCAATTTGAAGGAGATATTTATAGACAATATTAGCGCTTTTGATATATTAATTTAATCATAAGTGACACCAGTGCACACACATTAACTGAAACTACAATAACTACTACTGGTAAGAACATATAATGTACATAAAATATATATTTAACATAATACAGTTGAATATCTAAAATGTGGATTGTCCAGAAGTAATTCATCTAAGTTTTTTGATGATATGATTAGTGCTTCTACTAGAAGATGCTATCCAAAATTAATTCCAAAGGTGATGTTACCTGAAAAAGAGGGGGTATGATGTTCAAGGTGATTAATGCATTTTCAAGTAGTCTAATATAATTAGTTTCGATACAAAAGAACAAATGTGACAAAAACAACACAAACAACAGTAAAACAAGATCTATATATATTTATTGTAATTAATTTTAACACTTCAATTATGAAGATATACTCTTTTTATTATTTAACAATAAATAAATGAAAGAGCATATTACATGCATATATACACCCATGATAACATCCTGATCATTAGTGATCTGTTTCGTTTTCTCCATCAAAAGAATTAATGCAAAAGTAAATCTGGAGCTTTTAGCATAGTAACATGTATTACCATGGTAGTGTATCTCATCAAGCATGATTCCATTCACAGCAAAACCATATACTATGTAACAATCATAGTAGAAAAATGCTATAACTTTGAAGATCAATAGAAAGTATGATGTTTGTAGACTTTAACTGTACTGAAATCTACATTTCCATTAATCAGCCACTTTTGAACACACTTTTGTCTGTAGTGAAAAAAAAACATTTGCATCACTTTTGCATTCATGGTCATATAATCAAGGTTACATATTGCCAGCAGCTGTATGTTCCTGACATTTGACTGATATGTTGGATGTAAGTTTACAAGATTGAAGTGAAAGTATCCTAAACTATTTTGTTTAACCCTAAATATGTATCAAATTAAAATGTACCTATATCAAAGAACAGATTCACCTACACATGTACACTGAACAGAAAAAAATTAATGCATGTATATACCAAATTTGTGCTTTATTGTACTTGATCCTAATGGATTACATAACTTCACAAATGTCATAGCTTACTAACAGCTGCAAAGGATTCATCTGAACAGAAAAAGATTTTATTTGCTTGACTTTTCCTCCATCACAAAGTCTTTACAACAAGCTCTTCTTTACATATAATTCATCACCTCAGGAAGTGGGAGAAGCCTAAATAAAAGGGTGTGGTTGAGGTCAATTGTTACTATGGTAGCATACTGTGTTATATAGACTTCATTATTGTAGGTAGTCCAATAAACATGGTTTATAATGAATTAATGAATCACTCACTACCTGTCAATTAATAATATGTAGTAGTCCAAGTAAGTTTATTATATTATGATTACGTGGAACATGATAAGTATTACTTTTACCTTATGACCATGTACCAATAATCATTGTCAGATCTTTTGCAATGTGCTCTTGCATTTTTGGATGAACAACATACAGTGATTAGGACCTCTGTCTTCTGATGTTCACCTTTGTGGTCTATGACAAACCGATAATGACAATACATCATCTGATAATGACTTACATTAATTATGGCAGTTGCTAAGCAGAGATAGAAAGTAACAGACAAAGAGATCTCATTAGAAAAAAAGTAGTAGAAGTTGTATGTAGTGAAAGTATTATGATATAGAGAGATAAACCATGACGGCTGTGCTTCTGGCATAATATGTATTGTAAATGTAGATGTATCCTCTAATAATACTCTTCTATATTATGGTGTCTCTTTAGCTGGTGCATTAATATGTTCACTTAATATGTTATAGTCATCTTGTAAAACATATGCTTCATTTGTTTGGGCAATTTGAGTCTCTTTGAAAATCTTTACAGCTGTAAGGGTACTGTTCCATGTTACTGCTGTAGTGCACTGATTAATCCAACAGTTTAATACATTAAGTAGTGTAACTTTGTTTGGTAGATGTTTCTACTGTAGTAGGCCTTCAAGCATTGTTTTAGGTACTCTCAAAGCTAATAAAAGAATACAAGAACTTAAACAATGATTTTCAGAAAATACAATTACTCTTGAAGAGTATGTTCAAGGAATGTCTAGACATACAAACATTTAATCAAAGACAAAAGAGAAACAACAAAAGAGAAACAACATACTATTATTAATAATTTACAACTTTAGATCAGTTGGCATTGAATTGTTCATTTTAGACAAAATAGGATTAGATGAAGTGGGAATATCCTTCATAACAATGTTATATCTTTGTTCAGGATATAAAATAACTACTACACCAGGAAAGGAATTTTTGACATGGCAAACCTGGGACTTACTCAGTCATATATATATGTTATGGCTTTAAGAAATTATGTGCTGACATCATTTCTGCTCACCCTGGGTATGCAATATATCCAGTATGTCTCAATGGTAGGTAGGCATGCCACCTCAGGCTAATTATCACAACTGAACTATGCTACTCCCAGAGGTCCAATAATAACTAGAGGAAGTGTTCATTGCAAGCTGAGGTGTCACCATGGAAACTATAGACATCAACCATTCTTTATACGAAAACATGATTTGAAACATAAACCTTACAACCAAAAGAAGTTCACTCTATTAATAATGTTATAATATCAAATAATATTAATCTTAATAGCAAAAGGAGGTTTTAATAATGCAGATGATCACTATAAGTAAATAAATCAAATTATGACAAATTATTATAAATTCTCTGTAAAAACTACAGCGACTTCCCTAGCCCAAGATTAGTCTTTAGTCAGTGGCAGAGAACTTGTCTTGTTGAATAATGACATATATGTTGTGCAACTGTTTCCACCTTTTTAATGACAAAAGCCTCCACAACCTCAAAGTCCAATTCTTATATTTCTCGATGTACAATAGATTTATCCTTCTTAGTTTTTTAGTTTTACTTGCCATTGCTGATTGTAATAATGTTCATTGCTCTGTCAAGTACTTAAATTAATTATGCTATTTAAGTGTATTTACTTATTTGGAATAATCCTTGACTGTTTTAACAGAAACTGAAGACGACCATCCATTTCTACTTCGTAGTTTCATATTTTACTTTGAAGTTTTCCAAAAATATTCCAATTCTACTTTGCACTTTTCCCAATTCAACTTCTATTTTCTATCTTTTGATGGAATATTTAACAACTAAAATCCTATATCCCCACCCTAACTGGAAGCGTGTCCCTTCACTCCATTCTAAGAGATGGCTCACGGTGCTCACTTTACTTCATTGAGCTCAATAAAGAGAAGAATGAGCACTGCAAGCTGTGTCTTGGAATGGAGCGAAGCGACATGTTTCCAGTTATGGTGGTAGTGTAGGATTTTAGTTGTTAAGTATTCCATTGAAAGATAGAAAATAGAATTGGAATTGGAGTGTTTTTGGAAAAAGTAGAAGATGAAATTATGAGGTAGAATTGTAAATTACGAAGTAGAAATGGATGGCCGCCTTTGGCTTCCATATGTTTCGACAATGATTAAAATACAAATATAATGGCAGTTGGACACTCATCCACTCCTGATATTACATATTAAATTTATCATTACTTGTCACAATGCAACATTAATGATACAAATCATATTAGCTTGTCACCTTTTCAACTTTAGATGTAAACGATCGTAGTAACTGACATTCCTTGTCAGTGTCATCAGTTATACTGGTATTACAACACATGACTTTCCTCTTTTTTATGTTCATTGCACACCTTACAGTGTCCACCAATACACTCAATGTCTCCTAACAAGTTGTGACAGATAGTCTGCATCATAAGTGTGTATATTGGTGTTATAATATTCTTACCAATAAATCCCAAATATTTATGGAAATATATTATTCTAACACTAGTTTATTAACACATCATAAAGTTACAATTACATTCATTGAAACAATGTCTATAACTATATAAAAACTTAAAAATGGATGAATGCTAGTGGAGAAATGGACAACCTTTTATACACTACTGTAGCATCTTTTGTTCTACTACTATTTCCAGATCAAATAAGACATGTTACCATTTGATACCAAAATTTTAGTACATAATCCATTATGTTATTGGACTTCCATGGATGTTTGCTATGAGTTGTGAAGTTGTACAACTTGTTCTACCTTCACTCTTCTAGACTCAATTAGTATAAATTATGAAATATTGAATGCTAAATTATCATTATAAAAGATATTGTTATATAACACAAAAATAGCATTCATAATATTTACTTAGTCGTATTGAGACAATAAGTTGTTCCACTACTGAAGAGATTTCAATTATAATTGTAAATGAAAATATAGAGGGATCAGTCACTAAGAACCAAATATGACATGTAACATACCTTGGCTATGATCTTATCAGCTAAAACATTTTGGTGTAATCCTTCTGTCAAAATATTGACAAATTTAGTGAAAATACCAACATCATACATCACACAATCCTTTATTTCATCAAGAACTGTTTCAAGACATTCGTCATTTCTTTCCCTACTGGTCTTGTCTTTTACTCTCTTGTAAAAATTCTCAGATATGATTTCCTTTGAATATACTTCCTTGCCAGGTCAACAGGCTCAATAGTTGACTCAATAATAATATCAGTAAAGCTCTCCTAGCTTTTTCAGTGTTCAGAGCACTATCTAAAGTGTAGAGACAAAGCACAGAGCTGTTTGATAGAAAATAAATATTTATAAGAGATGGTTGGTCTATAATATGATTATAGTGCTCTTGTATGATGATAACAGCATTATTGTGATAAAAAATCTATAAAAATTATATATGAATTTTTATCTTTTGAAGCCAAAACCCTCTAATTATCTATTGTTTTTCAAATTTCTTACAAAAAACATTGTAAATAGCTTTTTTGTTTATGTTTTTGTTACACACCTGAAGAAGACCCATCAGAGTTGAAACATTTGTGAAAATAATAAGTTCTTTATTGCCTTCTGTAGTCCTTTTCTCTCTATTTTATTCCAATTTATTTGTCATAGACATATACATTTATATTCTAGGACATGCCTTAATTTTAGATAAAGACAATGCTGCCAAACCTCATCATTAAGCCAACATATTATATTATTTGAAAACTCATTCTTGTAATAATGTGTGTAGATCATAGTTCATAACTTCTACATAATTATTATTCCAAACTACCTTTATTGAGCGTCCAGTTCCTTTAACCTTGTTAACATAACCTTTTATACAAGATGATAAAGTAATTAATTGCCATTATGATTATTCATACTATTTCACAATTTCTGGAATACTCTTATTCTTGGTCAATTGTTGAATGACTACCTTGACATGAGATCTTTAACCTTCCGAAATTAAAGTAATAAGATTACCATGTAAATCTTGGAGTGTCTTAATGGATCTTTAGATAAAGACTTGATTTCTTCTTATCATAGCATTATGGCATAATTTCATAAACTTTGGACTGGATTAAAACTTGCACAGACACATGCATTAATCAAATCCATAGCAGGTGTATGCAACACAGCATTGTAGGCAAGAACCAACAAACCTAACAATTTAGTATTCTAAAGGACATAAATGACATCACTGTATGTTATGTTTATGTATATAAAGTTATAGCAAATAATTGCTGACTTCTATGTTCAGTTGTTCTCTTAATACACATAGAGAAATATATATATATATATATATATAACAGCACATATTTATGTGGAGTTCAATAAGATAATGTACTACAAGAGTCTCCATACAGGTACTCTACTTGTGTGTCAGTAGTACTACAAGGTTGTTGTACTATACATATACTGCAGTATATGATCATTTATTGTAGGAAAAGGATATGTACAGAATATAACTTTTGTCAGATATTAACAATAACATTGAATCAAGTACTCAAGCAGATCACCTAATCACTTTTTTTATAATTGTCTCTCTTTCTCCTACTATTGCTGTCATAATAATCCTTATATTGAAACACAACATCAACAAAAGGTTTGTCTTAATAGACCATACTCATCATATGTAGTGGTCACTAGTTGTATTACCTTTTGTTATATGTATAGATGTTAAAGTTAGCGATCCAAAGTCTCAACTATTTCTGAGAAAGTCTTTTGGACAGAAAAATGGTGGGAGATAATCAAGGAGGGCTAGTATAACATAGATCCAAGACTACTCCAGGTGCTTTAGGTTATATTTAAGTATTCCATATAATTATAATGTCCATACTAGTACATGGGAATTTCCTAAATGTGAAAAAAATTGATGTAGACATAGATGCCTGCGAGCTATGACAGTGTTGGGGAGTTATAGTGAATTATTTAAAATTCTGACTCAAACAAGATCTATATGAGGGAAGGTTATGAGTTTGTATTAAGTAAGATAAGACAGAAATCATAGATAATGAAATAAGATCTGCATGTCTCCTCTCCTTTGTTACTTCTTATCAATAATAGCATATAGTATAACATTAAAGCAACTACATTGACAGATAATGATTTGACAAAGAGAGTATCAGATCTAGAGATTATCTTTAACGTTAGAGCAGTTCAAATAAACTGCATAAGAGGTATTTATTGGGATATAGATAATCTGAAGATAGCACTTGATGTCTTTCTTAGAAGATGAAACAGATGATTTGATTGAAAAGACAAAAATATCATTAAGAGAAGAGACATTGCTTTATTAAGTCATTCTAATGGTGTGTGTCATTCTGGTTTAATAGTGTGTGTAATTCTGGACAAACAGTTATCATTCAATGGAAGTTAATACATCTAAGTCAATTTCATAGTAACAAATGGTCAGTACTGTATTAATCAAAAATAATAGTTCTCTTTGCAGCCTTCTGAATATTATTTATGATTTTATGATCACTAATGCATGCTATCAGGATATTATTGACGTCATCTCTAGTACTAAACAATCTCATACTAATAATGAACAGCTAAACAGCTCTCAACCAGTTGATCATCATCTCTAGTAGACAGTTATAATGGATACTCAACTAGAGCAACTACAGAATAAAAATGATCTATTAGAATTAAAACAAGCATATAAAAGATCAATCTTACATAGAGTAATGATCAGAGAATTGCACTAGATCATCTCACTCCAGTTATCAATGTCTCCTTATAGAGTTAGAATTGGAGAGCTGTAATAGATCAACATTTAGTCCAATCATCAATGTGTCTCACTATAAAATTAAAGGATATAGTTTAGTACAACATTGTTAAATTAATAATAGATCAAACTTACAGTCTAAGCTATCAGTGAACTTCAATATTATGTACACCAATATACTAGATCAAAGCCCATCTAAAAGTTAATAATATGTAATTGTTTAGTACAGAACTGTCCATATTATTATAACAGATATAACTTACAGTAGTCATCAGTTAATGGAGATCATCTCATCACAACCAGTGTGACATTAACATGTACATCCTATCATAAAATAGAAAGTCCATTCAGTAAACAATTGTACTATTTAATAAATTAACTTACAGTAGGTATATTAACAACAAATGTCATCAGATCTTCTCTTATTAGTTATAAATAGACCTACTAAATGTAACAGAATTTGTTTTGTTCCATAATTATTGTTAGTATATAACTCACAACAATTAGAACATTATATCATTATACTACAGAACAATAAATAGTTAGTAAATTAGCAATAAATAATAGATATTGTAGTAGACTAATACTTATCTAATGTATGTGTCATGTTTACCCAATGTTAGTAAATTGTCATAATGATGTAATTGTTTATTTAGTGTATATATTTAAGTTGTTGTGTATCTATATTTATGCTACAGGTGTGGAGGAGCTCATTCGCCATTCTCATATAAAATATAAATGCAAAGACTGGGATTGTCTGATTTGTAAGATGAAAGGTCGCATTGCAAGTCTAAAAAACCTGATGCCAGGTGTCAGAAATCCTCTTCAAAGAGTCACTTCGTTTCAGAACAAGAAACTTATTCATATGATATGTTCAGTGCAAGAAATTGTTCAACAGAACCTATTATTGTTAATGTGAGTCTTAACCAAGTTCCAGTAACTATGGAACTTGATACAGGTGCATCTCTCTCCGTTATCAACAAGGATACGTATAACCACATCAATACAGTTGCTACAACTCCATTACAAAATCATCAGTCAAGTTGAAAACCTACATAGGTGAGAGTATTCCAATTATAGGTAGTATTAATGTACATGTAAAGTACAAAGAGCTAGAGGAGGAACTGTCATTCCTTGTGGTTGATGGTAATGGCCCAAACCTTTTAGGGAGGGATTGGCTTAGTAAGTGTAGAGTCAATCTGGGAGAAATTTTTAGTCTAGATTCACCCAATGCATTAAAGGAAGTCCAAAAAAGGTACTCCAGTGTTTTTACAGAGCAATTGGGTTGCCTCAAAGGTGTCAAAATACAACTTAGTGTAAACAATAGGACTTGTCCAAATTCTTTAAGCCCAGACCAGTACCATTTGTATTAAGAGAAAAAGTGGAAGCAGAATTAGGAAGGCTGGTCGCATCCAATGTCATATCACCAGTACAATTTTCAAAATGGGCAGCTCCTATTGCACCTGTGGTTAAGCAAAATGGTTCAATACGGATTTGTGGCGATTTTAAATTCACAATTAACCAAGCATCTTAAGTAGACACCTATCCCCTTCCTAAAATAGAAGATTTGTTTACCGAGCTATCAGGTGGGAACTATGTTACTAAACTAGATTTGTCTCAAGCATACCTTCAATTACCATTAGAAGACAGTTCAAAGCAATTTGTTACCATAAACACCCACAAGAAGCTATTTTGTTATAATAGGTTACCATTTGGTGTTGCATCTGCACCGGCAATTTTTCAGCGTTACATGGATAGCCTCCTCCAAGAATGCAATGGAGTAACAGCATATCTTGATGACATACTAGTAGCAGGTTCAAATGTTGCAGGTCATTTAGAGAATCTCAGTGCTGTGTTAGACAAGCTAGATAAAGCTGGCTTGCAATTAAATAAGGAGAACTGTTGTTTCTTAAGTCAAGTGTTGAATATCTAGGCCATATTATTGATAGCCAGGGGCTTCACCCACCACTAAGGTCAAAGCGATTCAAGATGCGCCTAAACCCAAAAATGTGGCAGAACTAAGGTCCTTTTTAGGACTTATAAATTATTATAGCTGTTTCTTACCTAATTTATCGTTAAAGTTGGCTCCCTTATATAACTTATTATGGAAGAACACTAGATGGTCCTGGACAGTCAAAGAAGATGCAGCTTTTTATGTAGCTAAAAAGGCCTTGCTGCAAGCAGACTCACTATTAGTCCATTTTGATAACATAAAACCTTTAGTGTTGATGTGTGATGCATCACCTACTGTAATTGGTGTTGTTCTGTCACACACCATGGAATACGGTAGCAATAGACCAATAGCATTTGCCTCAAGAACTCTAAAAGTAGCTGAGAAAAAGTACGCCCAACTTGAAAAAGAGGGCCTTGCCATTGTTTTTGGCACTAAAAAGTTTGACAATTATCTGTACGGCCAAACGTTTACAATCAAATCTGATCACAAATCATTATTCTTTCTATTCAGGGAAAGGAAAGATATTCCTCGTTTGGCATCTGCATGTATTCAGAGATGGGCATTGACATTAAAGGTACACTATTTGTTACAAGGCTGGACTGGGATAAGTAATGCTGATGCACTTAGTCGTTTACCATTACCAGTCACTACTTCGTCAGACTGCCTACACGGAGAGTTAGTAAATTTGTTAGACCATTTGTCAACTACATTATTGAGTGGAACAGAGATTAGGCAACATACAAATCGTGACCCGATTTTAACAAAAGTTCGCAAATGTGTATTATCAGGTTGGCCTATCTGACAGGACTCAGTTAACCTAAATCCCTATAAGACCAGACAACATGAACTCAAGTGCTCTCCAAGGTTGTTTATTGTGGAGATCAAGAGTAGTATTTCCAAAAAGTTGTCGTACTACAGTTTTAAAGGAATAACATGAAACTCATCAAGGAGCAAGCAAGATGAAATCATTAGCCAGATCATACGTGTGGTGGCCAAAAATGGATAGTGACATTGAAGAAATGGTCAAAAATTGTAATACCTGTCAAGGAACATGCCAAACACCGCCAGCGGCTCCTTTACACTCTTGGGAATGGCCAACTCAACCGTGGAACCGACTACATTTAGATTTTATAGGTCCATTCATGGGAGACATGTTTTTAGTCCTCATTGACGCTCACTCCAAGTGGATTGATGTTCATGTGATGCAGTCAATTACAGCAACAAAGACAATCAAAAACTTAGAATTGTTTTCTCTACTCATGGATTACCATGGAAAATTGTAACTGATAATGGTCCAACTTTTATAAGTGAAGAATTTAAAACCTTTTTGAAAGAAAATGGTATCAAACACGTCACAATAACACCTTATCATCCATCCTCAAATGGTCAAGTGGAAAGAGCAGTACAAATCGTTAAACATGCACTCAGGAGTGGAGAAGGAGAAAACCTTCAAGAGAAACTTTCTAAATTTCTGTTTAAGTATCAAATTACCCCACATTTGACCATGGGATTACCACCAGCTGAATTTTTAATGGGACGTCGTCCTCGATCTCGATTGGATATGTTTTTTCCAGACATTAGTAAGACAGTTGAAAAAGCCCAAGGCAAGCAAAAAAGGTCTCACGACAATAGTAAGAAATTACGTATGTTCTCAGTTGAAGAAAAAGTATTAGCTAAAAACTTTAGATCATCTCACCAAAAATGGCCCGTTGGGAAAGTTGTCAACGTTTCAGGTCCTTTAATTTATGTCATTAAGTTAACCAATGGAACAGAAATTAGACATCATGTAGATTATGTGAGGAAAAGAGATTATGTGTCGGAATCATTAGATTCGGCTCCAGATAGTCAGATTAATTCTGAAATGTATAGTGGTAATTTTAATAGTTCATCTCAAACTACAGAGCCTGTTGCGGTTTCACCCACAGATCCATCATCCACTGGTGGAAATGCTCAAACGTCTGAATCAATTACACCTGCGACATCAATTACTACACATCAATCACTTCTTGAAAGAAGACCGCCACAACGTTATGGATGGCCTATTTTATACTAAAGGTGGAGGAATGTAGTAGAATAATTAATACTTATTTAATGTATGTGTCATGTTTACCCAATGTTAGTAATATTGTCATAATGATGTAATTGTTTATTTAGTGTATATATTTAAGTTGTTGTGTATCTATTTTTAGTTCAGTTGGTAGTCAGTGTATTAGCTGGTGTTGTATTTGTATGAGTTAGTGTGTTCTGTTGTCGAAGTTTGTTATTCTAATATTTATTCTAAAAATATAAGTTCATAAGTCATCACAGATATGACTTACATATAGTATATCATAGGACTACACTAGATTTAGATCATCTCAAGTTGGTGCAGAATAAGTTACTATAATATTTTTTAAAGAGAAAAATAGTAAAAACATTTATTTATCATGTCTTTCTATTAACTTACTAGCAGCAGAACACTGATTTCCAATAGCTCACCAAACAGTTCTAATCCAAGTAGCCCAAAACAGGTATCATTTAAATTGTTTACAAACATCTCCAGTAGACTAGTAAATAACAGTCCTACTATAAAATGAAAAATAGACAAACAGTGAAATACCAATTTTCTTGCTTTTTTCAAGCATCTTAGAATTTACTTTTTCATTGAGATATTTTTTTCTAAAACCTCTTATGATTTGGTTTGGCTTATAGCAGGTGTCTGTAGTTGTTCTAGTAGTGAAGGTTTTACAAGACAGCTGGCATTCCCCTTTAAAAACCAGAAAATGTCTGAATCAAGTAAAATCCTCAATGCCTGTAAAAAATCACAAAACCAAGTAAAATTGTTAGTGTCAGTAAGATCTATGTCTCAGAGGTAAAAAAAGGAAAATGTTAATACCAGTACAAAAATGAAACTCCTAGCTGCCAGTAGAAAACAAGAAAATCCATAAAAATTCTTGAGATACCAGTAATGTTCCTAGATGCCAGTGGAAACAAGAATTGCCAATCAAATGATGTGGCAGGAATGTTGTGTCAAGTTGATATTTAGGAGGTGGAGATCAGTGAGTTAATGTTTAGGAGGTTGAGATCAGTATCATAATACATAAAGTATAGATGTGTTCTGGACAAATAAGTCATTGCCTAAAATCATTCATGTCAATGAAAAAACAATAAATAATTTAGATTCCAGTGAGAAACAAGAGATCCTGTAGCTAGAATAAACCAAGTAAGCCAAATCTTAGATGCCACAATATCAAACAAGGGGTTTATTATTTGACACAAGGGTTACAGAGAGAGGGTTAACAATTTAGAATCAATTTATATACACAAGAGTTTTACTATTTGACACAAGGGTTAATATTCATAATACAGGCTTATATGACAGATACAGAGGTTTTAAATGACAGCATTATATGGTCACTTAATAAGTCAGGAATATATGACAGACACAGAGGATTAACAAGTCAGGATCAAGTTATACCACACATAAAGGTGGTTGACAATTTGGGATCATGTGATAACACACAAGGGGGTTAACAATAAAGGTATTTTTATACAACAGATAGTTAATATTTCAGGAAATGCAACAGACAGACAGTTAACAAGTCAGGATCTAGTTATACCACACATAGGGAGTTGGCAATTAGGATTAAATTAAAGACACAAGGGAGGTTAACAATAGAAATTATATGACAGACACAAAAGGTTAATATTTCTGGAATATACAATAGAGGATTAACAAGTCAGGATTATAAACCCACACAAGGGAAACAATAATGAAAAAAGGTGTTAATAATTCAATATTCCAGACAGACATAAGTGACAAAGGGTTACATAAATGTGCATAGAGGGTCTGATATCAGAAGAACAATAATCAAAAAAGGGATTAATATTTTAAGATTATATAACAACACAGATATAAAACATCCCAGGCAGACACAAGAGAGTATTTCTGAATTATTATGACACACACAAAGGGTTTGAAGGATGAAAAAGTGATTAATTAAATATGTATGGTTGTAATAACATCAGGTTTAACATCAAGATGATCGATGAATGTTATTTGATATTTATATATGTCTACACAAAAGACAAAGATGAACAAGACAAGACCAGGGGTATAATGTTATTAGAAAGTGATGACAAGACAATATGTGTATAACCTGTTGTTCCATATCCAAATCCACCTATTGATGCCTGAGACTAGTGAACCACCTACAATTAAATTATGTTATCCATATGAACAACACATAAAGTGATGCTTGACCACATTCAAGATACCTCAAGATCCAAGCTGAGCCACAACCAATAATCAATGTCTAATAATTCTCCAGATCCTCAAGACAAAACCAATTATTAATGTCCAGTGTTAGTTGTAGATAAATCTACTAAAGAGACAAAAATAATTAATAGTATATATAGTATAGTAAATGTATTAGTATACAACCTCATTAACAGCAGTTATAAAGGAGACTCAATTAGAACATCAACTACGGAATAAAATGATTAATTGTAATAAAAGAGGGCATATTAAAGATCAATCTTACATAGAGTAGTGATCAGAGAACTCCACAAGATCATCTCCAGTCCAGTTATCAATATCTCACTATGAAATTAAAGGAAATAGTACATGATTGTCAAATTAATAATATATCAGACTTACAGTCTAAACTATCAGAGAAGATTACGTACACCTATAGAACAGATCAAAGTCCCTGCAAAATGAAAACACATGTTTAGTACAGGACTGTCATATTATTAGGACTTATGTTATTAGGACTGTCTATATTATTAGGATTGTTATATTATTAGGACTGTCCATATTATTAGGATTGTTATATTATTAGGACTGTCTATATTATTAGGACTGTCCATAATATTAGGATTGTATTATTATTAGGACTGTTATATTATTAGGACTGTTATATTATCATTACAGATATAACTTACAATAGCCATCAGTTAATGGAGATCTAGATCATAAATCTACTAGAGCGATAAAGGGTCAGTAGTATTGTACTTATAGCACAGTATAAGTTTTACAATACAGCCATCATCTTCCCAGCACTCAACTAGAGCATCTACTACAGAATAAAAATGAATTAAGATGTATAAAAGATCAATCTTACATTGAGTAGTGATTAGAGAGCCTCACTAGATCATTTCCAGTCCATGTCAACCTATAAAATTAAAGAAAATAGTTTAGCACAACATTGTAAGTTTCAAATTAATGATAGATCAAACTTACAGCCTAGATATTGGAGAATATTTAACATTATATATATCTATATAGTATATCAAAGTCCATCTAAAAATTAAAACACAAGTTTAGTTCAGACCTGTCATATTATTATAACATATAACTTACAATAGTAATCAGTCAATGGAGATCATCTCATCTCAACCAGTGACTATTAACTTGTCAATCCTATTATAGAACAAAATAGTTCAGTAAACAATTATACTAATTAATAAGTCATCTTACAATAGGTATTTTAACAAATATCATCAGATCAGTGCTATAATAGACCTACTAAACAGAATTTGTTTTGTTCTAACATTATAGTGTGACCATTAAACTGTACATTCTATTATAAAATTATACAGTTCATTCAGTAAACAATTGTAAAATAACTTACAGTAGGTATATTAACAACAAATGTCATTAGATCATCTCTAGTAGTTGTTATAAATAGACCTACTAAATGTAACAGAATTTGTTTTGTTCTAAAATTATAGTTAATATACAACTCACAACAATTAGAACATTATATCATTATACTACAGAACAATAAGTAGTTAGTAAATTAGTAATAAACAATATAACCTACATATAGTATATCATAGGATTACACTAGATCTAGATCATCTCAGTTGGTGTTAAATCAGTTACTATAATATTTTTATGAGAAAAATAGTAAAAACATTCATTTACCATATCTTTCTATTACTAGCAGCAGAACACTGATCTCCAATAGATCAGCAACAGTTCTAATCCAAGTAGCCCAAAAAAGGTATCATTTAAATTGTTTACAAACATCTCCAGTAGACTAGTAAATAATAGTCCTACTATAAAATGAAAAATAGTCAAAACAGAGCAATATGATTTTCTTGCTTTTTTCAAGCATCTTGGATGCTTGAAATTTCATTTTTTTCCTATAACTTCTCTGATTTAGTTTGGCTTATAGCAGGTGTCTGTAGTTGTTCTAGCATTGAACATTTTACAAGACAGCTGGCATTCTCCTTTAAAAACCAGAAGATGTCTGAGCCAAGTAAAATCCTTAATGCCTGTAAAAAATCTCGTAGATATCTGTAAAGAAACCAA
This sequence comes from Xestospongia bergquistia, assembly GCA_963965975.1. Taxonomy (NCBI): domain Eukaryota; kingdom Metazoa; phylum Porifera; class Demospongiae; order Haplosclerida; family Petrosiidae; genus Xestospongia; species Xestospongia bergquistia. Next base: position 4,172,614 of record OZ014420.1, on the reverse strand, counting down.
GTAAAATTGTAGGTGTCAGTAAGATCTAGATCCTGATGTCTGTAGACGTAAAAAAGGAAAATGTTAGATACCAGTATAAAAATGAAACTCCCAGCTGCCAGTGGGAAACAAGAAAATCCATGAAAATTCTGAGATACCAGTAATGTTCCTAGATACCAGTGGAAACAAGAATTGCCAATCAAATATTGGCAGTGGTGACAGGAATGTTGTGTCAAGTTGATATTTAGGAGGTGGAGATTAGTGAGTTAATGTTTAGGAGGTTGAGATCAGTATCATAATACATAAAGTATAGATGTGTTCTGGACAAATAAGTCATTGCCTAAAATCATTCATGTCAATGAAAAAAAAAAATTCTATTCCAGTGAGAAAGAAATCCTGTAGCTTAAAGTAAAGCAAATAAACCAAATCTTAGATGCCAGGATAATGATCTCAGTAAAAGACAAGAGATGCCACTAAGACACAATAATTAATATTGCAGGATTATATAACAGAGAGAGGGTTAACAATTCAGAGTCAATTTATATCACACAAGGAGTTTACTCTTTGATACAAGGGTTAACATACACAATACAGACTTATACAACAGATACAGAGGTTTTAAATGACAGCATTATATGGTCACTGAGGGTTAACAATTCAAGATTAATTACAGACACAAAGAAATAAACGATTTATACCATACACAGAAGATAAGTCAGGAAAATATGACAGGCACAGAGGGTTAACAAGTCAGATGAAGTTATACCACACATAGGAGGGTTGACAATTTATGACTGTGTGATAAACACAAGGGGGTTAACAATAAATGTGTTTTATACAACAGATACAGAGTCAATATTTCAGGATATACAACAGACAGACACTAACAAGTTTGGATCAGGCTATACCACATATAGGGAGTTGACAATTTAGTATTAAATGAAAGACACAAGGGGGGGTTTGAAGTCTATACAACAGACACAAAGGGTTAATATTTCTGAAAGACAGAGGATAATAAGTCAAGATTATAAACACATACAAGGGGAAAAATAATGAAAAAAGGGATTAATAATTCAAGATTATATAATGAACAGTATAGAACATTCCAGACACAAAGGGTTTGAAGGTTAATCAAACATGGGAGGGTCTGACATTAGGGGGAGCAATAATGAATAAAGGGGTTAATAGTTCAGATTGTATAACACCACAGATATAAAACTTTTCAACACAGACAAACTAGAGTATTTCTGAATTATTACAACACATGCACAGGGTTTGAAGGGTGACAAAGGGGTTAATGAAATATATATAGGAGGGTCTAACATCAGGTTTAATATCAAGATGATGTATCACATAAGAGGTTATACAAGGGCATTGCTATATATACCATATACCTACACAAAAGATAAAAAAAATTTGAGGTAACACAAGACAAGGAGAAGCTTACAATACAAGATGACTTGCGTTGTTCCATATCCAAATCCACCTATTGATGCCTGAGACTAGTGAAGTACCTACAATTAAATTATGATATCCATATGAACAACCCATAAAGTGATGCTTGACCACATTTAAGATACACCATCAATCTCAAGATCCAAGCTGAGCCACAAACAGTAATCAATGTCTAATAATTCTCCAGATCCTCAAGACAAAACCAATTATTAACGTCCAGTGTTAGTTGTAGATAAATCTACTAAAGAGACTAAAATAATTAGTAGTATATACAGTATAGTAAATGTATTAGTATACAACCTCATTAACAGTAGTTATAAAGGAGACTCAACTAGAACATCAACTACAGAATAAAATGATTAAATGGAATTAAAAAAAAATATATAAAGATCACTCTTACATAGAGTAATGATTAGAGAACTGCAGTAGATCAACTCAGTCCAGTTATCAATGTCTCCCTATAAAATTCCAATTACTCCCTGTCCTGTCATTAATATCTTGCCATAGAATTAAAGGAGATAATTAAACAAAACTATAATAATAGATCAAACTTACAATCTAAACTATCAGAGAACTTGTAATACTTACATTAAGTAGTGATTAGAAAACTTCACCAGATCATCTCCAGTCCAATTATCAATGTCTCCCTATAAAATTAAAGGAAAACATTTAGTACAAGATCGTCAAAATTAATGATAGATCAAATTTACAATCTAAGTTATCAGAGAACATTTAACATTATGTGCACCTATGTAGTAGATCAAAATCCATCTAAAAATTAAAACATATGTTTAGTACAGGACTGTCCACATTATTATAACAGATATAACTTACAATAGTCATCAGTTAATGTAGATCAGGTCATCATTACCAGCACTACAAGTGACCATTAAACTTACATACAGTACCTCATAGGACCTCACTAGATCATTTTCAGTCCAGTCATCAATGTCTCACTATAGAATTAAATGAAATAGTTTAGTAAAAGATTGTCAAATAACTAATAGATCAAACTTACAGTCTAGAAAACCTATTATGACCATTAATCTCTCAATCCTATTAGAGTTCATTCAGTAATAATTGTACTATTTAACAAGTCAACTTATGTAACAGCAGGCGTATTAACAAATGTCACCAGATCATCTATTATTAGTTATTAATAAACCTACTAAATGTAACTGAGATTTTGTTCTAAAATTATAGTTAATATATATGAGTTATATATTCTCACAATCATTAGAACATTATATCATTATACTACAGAACAATAAGTAGTTGTATTAGGAAATTAGTAATAAATAGAAACAAGATCTAGATCATCTCAAGTTGGTGTAGAATAAGTTACTATAATAAGAGAATAAATACTGAAAAATTCTATTAATTAACTTACTAGCAGCAGAACACTGATCTCCAGTAAATCAGCAAACAGTCAAAGTAGTCCTAAAAAAGGTATCATTTAAATTGTTGAGTTTATAACAGATCTCAATCAGTTGATCATCATCTCCAGTAGACTAGTAAACAACAGTCCTACTATAAATGAAAAATAGTTATTATAACAGTGAAGTAATTATAATTAAGAGTCTGCTGTATATTAAAATTACTTAGCAATTCTAGTGTACAACAGTTTATGTCAGTTATTAGAGATAAAGGGAAGAGCCAGATACAAAGAAAACCTTCAGATGTCCTGTAAAACCCTCCAATTCTAGAAAAACCACAGACACCTGCCAAATTTCAAATCTTACAGGCCAGTACAAGTCACAAGAAGTCCTAGATGCCAGTGAATCCTAGACGCCAAAAAAGGTAAAATTCAAGATGCCAAAGATAAGCAAGAAAAATTTAGATGTCAAAAAAATCCAGATGCCAGAAAAATCCTGGACGGATGTAAAAAGTCAAGAAAATCCTTGATGCCAGTGTAGAATGCTAAATGTCTTAAATAAGCAAGTGAAAAGTAACAAAAAATCGTTGATGCTAGGTGGAACCTCAAATGCTAGCTAATTCTCAAAACAATGATAAATTAGATACTTGTTAAACCAAAATACCAGCTTGTAATTGGTGTAATCATAGAAATCTGTAACATTAGGATGTTTGAAAAAGGTCAAAGAACTATGATAATCCTAAAGCCAAATTAGAACAATGATGGCTGGAAAAGAAATAGTACAAAGGTAACAAACATATCTTACTAGTAGATAAAGCATCTTTGACATAATGCTGTAGTACCAGTATTAAATAAAAAATGTAGGGAATATGCAACTAGTAAAGCAAGACAAAGACAACAAGAGAATGTAGATATTACAGTACATGAACACTGTGGGTCATACACAATAAGACAATGAGAAATATAAGATAACAATAGAACAACTACAAATTAATTGATATACAATAATACAGCAATGTATGATATAACAGAAGTTGAAAACAATATAACAAAGTGTTAACAGTGTTATAGGAGATTGAGTTTTATGATAATATGTACAAGAGCTAATACTGACCACAGTTGTAAAAGTTATAGGAGATTGTTACAAAATACAGAACCATTACCAATTACAGAGTTGTACCAAGTCACAGTAGATGGTGTGGAGGGATCAAACACAGGTGTTATCATTAAACAATAAGTCCGATAATGTACAATAGTGACAATAGATCATAACACAGGAGCTATAATCTTGAATTAAACAAAATTCAATGAGAATAACATTGTTACACACATAAGAACAACAACACACTAAAAGAGATCATGATAATAATAGACAGAAACACAGAAGGTATTACTAGATCAAACACTAATATAGAACACTTCTCATAACAGTTTTAAGAGATGTTAACACAACAGGTAATAAAAGGATAACTAGATAAAAATATTATTATAGCACCAGTATTCTAACTAGAATACACACAAGAACTATTATTTGGAATCATTAAATGACAATTTTATAATATAAAACAAAGTAATGAGAATCTAATGTGACAAATGAATAACAAGACTTCAACAAAGGTAGCAGTGAATTGTAGACATTAGTAGATTTAATGTGAAAAGATTTACAAAAGTATATGATTTTAGTTTATGATGTTACATAATGGAATTTATGCAAAAAATACATACACCAAATAATTAAATAATTCACCAACAGATTACAAAGAGAGATTACATAGGAGATAGTTTATGTTATTGGGTATGAGAGCTTTATATGTACATGTCACAGGGCTAGGATGTATGAATTGCAATACAAGACATTGTATGGTTGGTATATGTACATGTCACAGGACTAGATTGTATTGTATAATGAGGTTGGGTATTCAGATCTTTGTATGTATTAGATTTATGTATAATAGGACATTTTGTGGTATGTGTAACAAGATACTGTTGGAGGACAATGTTATAACATATATAGAACATTATGTGATGAGCACATGTGACAGGGTTAAATTTATCATATACGTATGTCACAAGTCTCTGCTGTATAATAAGACATTATGTGGTATGGATAATAAGATCATGATACATTATGTGGTGTGAATAATAAGATGTTTGTATATAAATACGTCCAAAGTTTAGTACATATGTATGTCATAGGGATAGGTCATATCATAGGACATTATAAGATGTTTGTGTATAAATATGTCAAATGTTTGTATATGTGTATGTCACAGGGATAGGTCATATCATAGGACATTATAAGATGTTTGTGTATAAATAGGTCAAATGTTTGTATATGTGTATGTCACAGGGATAGGTCATATCATAGGACATTATAAGATGTTTGTGTATAAATAGGTCAAATGTTTGTATATGTGTATGTCACAGGGATAGGTCATATCATAGGACATTATAAGAAGTTTGTGTATAAATATGTCAAATATTTGTATATGTGTATGTTACAGGGATAGGTCATATCACAGGACATTATAAGAAGTTTGTGTATAAATATGTCAAATATTTGTATATGTGTATGTTACAGGGGTAGGTCATATCATGGGACATGGTATATAAATATGTCATATGTCAGTAGTATATGTATATGTCACAGGGATAGGTATCAATGTGGTATGGGTAATAAGACGTTTGTGTATAATATGTCGAAAGGTTAGTATATGTGTATGTTATAGGGATACATGTCAGCATGGGTAATAAGATGTTTGTGTAATTATGTCAAATGTTAGTATACGTGTATGTCACAGGGGTAGGTTTCAGTGTGGTATTGGTAATAAGATGTTTATAAACATGTCAAAAGGTTAATATATGTGTATGTTATAGGGCTAGGTTGTATTATAGGATATCATATTATACATGTCACAGGGCTGTGTATGGGTACTAACAGATTTGTATATGTAGGATAAATATTATATAATGTAGGTTTTGGGAATGCTATAAAATGGACAACAAGAGTGGACGTATTTACTTGTTATAGACTCATAATACATTTGTCATGTACATGTGATAGATACATAGATTATATGAGTATCTGAATGTAATGTAGTGTTAGCATAAATTTTAAGTAACATCTTTTATTTCCTCTCATTTTAGTTGTGTGGTTCATCTCTTAAAACAATAGAAACATTTCATGGAAGGACACACAATGGTACTTGGATGTGTTATGGATATTATCATCATAACAACAAATTTATGGCTTATGTAAGTAATATTGCGTAGTATAGTTCCTCTATAGATCATAGATCATGTCATTATACTTTGTAATTGTGATGTAGAGTAGACACTTGTGATTAGTATTAAGAGTATATCAGAACAACCATGAGAAAAACAACAACAAGAACTATAACAACAGTCAATCAACTAGACACATATGGCAATGAGTATTTATACAAAATCAAAAGATGAGAAGGGTTTTAGAATGTTCTAGTAACTAATTTAAGAACTTGTGGTGCAACCCTACAACATGATTAGTACAGATAAAATGAGAGTTTACAATAATTAACAAGGGCTATAGACATGATAAATAAACATTCACATAATAAGTCTATAGTACACTACATTCCTCCTTGCTTAGAATCCATAGCGATCAGGTGGGTGTCTTTTACGTATAGGATATCTTAGACTTCCATCTTGTGCAGGTGTCTCTTGCTTAGACATAGGCATGTTTTCAGATGTTGAAGGTAAATCAGAGTCTTTGTTCTCGTAATCCCAGTCATTGCTCTTATTTATTTTAAGTTGATTTGCATGTCGTTTCCATACTCCATGCTTGACTTGGACTAAGTAGGTAATTCCTCCAATCTGTCTGGTAATCTTGCCAGGAATCCATTTAGGTTGGCTACGGTAGTTCCTTACGAGTACTTGGTTTCCAACACTAAATTTCTCTTGCTTGTATGCAGGTCATAATGCTTTTTCTGATTAGCCTTTGCTTGTTGTACTGTTTGATTTGGTGATTGAAAGTTTGAACAAATCTCTCAGCTTCCCCATTTGACTGTGGGTGATATGGAGGAGAAAGCACATGATCAATACCTCTTGACTTGCAAAAATCTTCAAATTCTCGAGAGATAAATTGTGGACCATTATCTGATATAATTTGCTCACATAGTCCATGTGTAGTAAAAACATTTAGCATCATCTCCACAGTAGCTTCAGTACTTGCTTTCTTTGTAGGAATCACTATTGGCCATTTAGAGTGTGCATCAATGATGATGAACCACATCATCTCAAGAAATGGGCCAGCATAGTCAATATGTAAACGTTGCCAAGGTGTCTGTGGATATTGCCATTGATGAAGTGGAACTTTAGCAGAATCTCTTGACAATACTGAGCATTCTTTGCAATTGTTGCTAGTTTCTTCAATTTCATCATCCAGTTTTGGCCATCAGAAATGTGAACGTGCTAGCATCTTCATTTTTACTTTTCCCAAATGAGTTTAATGGAGTGCTTGTAGTAGTGATGGTTGATGACTCTTTGGAATAACTACTCGCATTCCCCAAAGAAGACAGCCATTTAGTACTGTAAGCTCATGTACTGTAAGCTCATGTCTTCTGCGGAAATATGGTTGCAAGGTCTCATTCTGGATTTGATTAAGCCAGCCATTGAGTGTGTGATATTTCACTGATCTCAGTATAGGATCCTTGGCTGTCTCCCGTGCAATGTCACCAGCCTTCAAAGGAAGATCCTGTATTTGTTGTTCGTGTATAATTTGTACTACACAAATCCTTTCAGGATCTAGAGAATGAAAAAGCTTTGTCAGGACCAGCAGTTGGGTGCTTTTGTATTCAATGTCAAATGAGTAGCGCATGAGAATAATTGACCAGCGTTGAAGACGGCTTGTTGTAGTTGTTGGAATTCCCTTCTTTCCACCAAAAATTGCTGTCAATGGTTTGTGATCCGTTTAAATTGTGAAATGTCGACCCCATAGGTATTGGTGGCACTTCTTTATTCCATAAATGATGGAAAGTGCTTCACGCTCAAATAATCTCTCTCTGCTGGTGTTAAGAGTTTTCGAGGCATGAGCTATCGCTTGCTCAGTCTTGTCAGGATATCGATGGAAAATGACAGCACCCACACCAATGGATGATGCATCCGCAGCAAGAAATAAAGGTAAGGATGGATCATAGTGTGCCAAAGCTTCTGTTGAGACTAATTGTTTTTTATTCTGTCAAATACATCTTGATAGCTATTGGTTCATGACCAAGGTTGCTCCTTCTGCAGCAATTTATTGAGAGGGGCACACATATCACTGAGATTGCACAGAAATTTTCCGTAATGGTTGACCATTCCGAGGAAGGAACGTAGTTGATGTTGGTTTCTGGGCTTAGGCATTTCCACTATTCCCTTGTCTTCTTTGGAGAGACATGGATTCCATTCTTGTCCACAATATGTCCTAGGTATTCTACGGAGTCTTGCAGGAATGAACATTTCTCCTTGCATACTTGGAAACCATATTCCTGTATCTTGGCCAGTACTCGTTCCAAGTTTTGGAGGTGCTCTGCATCAGATTTCCCTGTTACAATGATATCATCAAGGTAGCAGACAATGCCAGACAATCCCTGTAACATTGTTTCCATTGTTTGCTGAAAAATGGCAGGGGCTGCAGCAATCCCAAAAGGAAGGCGTGTATACTGGTACAGGCCCAAGTGTGTCGAAATCACCATGAAATTCCGAGACTCATCATCAAGTTCCAGCTGCAAGTAGGCATCAGAAAAATCCAATTTTGTGAATTTACAGCCACCATTAAGAGCAGTAAACAGTTCTTCTGGTCGTGGCAAAGGGTACTGATTAATGTTGAGCTGAGGGTTAACTGTCACACTGAAGTCTCCACAAATTCTTACAGCTTTCGAAGGTTTTGGTACCACAACAATGGGTGTAGCCCAATTTGAGTGTTCAACTTTCTGTAGAATTCCATTATGGACGAGTCTTTGAATATCCATTTCAACACCAGGCTTCAGTGTAAATGGTAGTGGCCTGGGTTTGATTGAGTGTGAGGTGGACCTTATGTTTCTTGCAATGTCCAAGACCTTCTTGGAAAACTTTGGCGTACCGTCTCATAATACCTACTAGTGTCTGACTGTTATTGCTTATATTGACATGGTTGACATGATAGAGATGATTTAGGTCCAATTTGAGTGCCTCAATCCAGCTGCGTCCCAATAGATCAAGTCGTTTTCTTTTTGTGACAGTAATTGGAAGATTACAAGTTTTACCGTCACATTGAACGTTAACCTGGCAATCTCTCAGCAAGGGAATATCATCCTCTGAGTAATTCTGTAGACGAACTGCTGGGGGATCCAACTGGGGGTTTCCAATTCTTTTCCAAGTTGCTTCACTAATGAGTGTAATGCTTGGTCCTGCAACTTTACTGTTTTTTCATTGAGTTTGATAGGAACAAAAAAAGGTTTGCTTGGGGAGCTGGAGTTGACAGTAAGAACAGCTGTACAGTGTTCAGATTCTTCTGGTGTATTGATAACATTAGTTCGGTTCTTTGGTAAATAGAAGTGCTTGGTTTTCCCTGAGTGTTGTTTGTGTCTATCCCTACACACTCTTGCCAGGTGACCCATGCGCTTGCAGCATGAGCAGACAGTGTTGCGATGGAGACATGCAGTACGCCAATGGTCCTTTGCACCACAGGATGGACAGGGTCCTGGTGGAAGTGTCTTCAGTGTTGAATGCTTTGAAGGCGTTTTAATAATACTCACAGAATTAGGAGTTTGCTTCCTTTCCTGCAGCTTCCATATTTTGTGCAATAGAGATTGCCCTGTCCAGAGTGAGGTCCTTCTCGGAAAGGAGCTTTCGTGCTATATTTTCATCACGAAGGCCCAATACAAAAGCAGTGCACAAGGCATCTGGGAGATACTCTCCTGGAAACTCACAAGTTGAAGCCATTTTACGTAAGGAGGAAATGCAATCAGCAAAGCTCTGTGATGGTTCTTGAGTGTTCCTCCAAAAGCGGTATTGTTCTGCAATTTTTAGTCTTTTAGAAATGTGCAGTTAGCCTTTTGAACAAATCGTCACCCTTGAAGATTTCAGGCTTCTCAGGGAACACGAGACTTTCCAGGATTGCATTAGTCTCTGCTCCAATCAGTGCTATGATGCAAGAAGTCTTCTTATCCTCTGTGATCTCATTCACTCTGAGGAAGTGTTCAAACTGAGTCTGATAGCTTGACCACTTTTGAGTGCAATGATCAAAAGGTCCTGGGAGCCAATGTAACTAGCCATGGCAACGGTATCCAACCCTGATCACCAATTGTGATATAGAGTAGACACTTGTGATTAGTATTAAGAGTATATCAGAACAACCATGAGAAAAACAACAATTAGAACTATAACAACAGTCAATCAACTAGACACATATGGCAATGAGTATTTATACAAAATCAAAGGATGAGAAGGGTTCTAGAATGTTCTAGTAACTAATTTAAGGGCATGTGGTGCAGCCCTAGAATGTGATTAAGTACAGATAAAATGAGAGTTTACAATAATTAACAAGGGCTATAGACATGATAAATAAACATTGACATAATAAGTCTATAGTACACTACAGTAATGTAAGAGGTTAAGTTATTAATGTGATTGTATTTGTTATTGTATACTAGGTACTTCATTTTCATTTTTTATCTGATATACTCTACTAATGGAATAACTATAAATATTAACATTAATAATGACAGAGAAACTTCAACAGACAATATGGAGTTCTTTTCTCATAATATTATTGACCAGGTACTGTAAGTTATATACATGTATACTGATAGATACAATTATATAATAATATAATTGTATCTATTTAAGTGAGTACATAGTTAATGTCAGACTAACATCTATATAGTGAAGAATTATTGTGCTCGGTTTGTACTTAATTGATTTTGTACTATTATTTAAAAGATATTTATTGTTGTGTTGAATTATAACAAAGTTATTACAACATAGTTAAAATAATTCCTGTTATTTATAACAGCTAATGAGGTTTTTGAATTAGCTTAGCTCCAAATAACACATTTTTAATTTACTTGTATATCGTTACATTTTCAGACAATTTCTATCAGAGCCACATACTCCAGATAGTAACATATCTGTATTTGAACTGCCAAGTTTACCAATTAAGAAACTTAAAATGGAGGTAATGTAAGTGATAATTTGACCAATAGCATGGTCATGTACAATGCTGTGTACTTTAACTGTGTTAATAATTGATCGAGTTCTTTTGATATTGTTATGATCATTATTACAATAATGATCATTGTTATGATCATTATTACAAAAGTCTTGACATTAGAAGTGTTTCATTTGTTAATCATAAGAAACTGCTAAACTAAAGAACAGGCTCGAAGTTTTATAACATATATACAATGTCTACTTCCATGATCATGATAGAAATAGATGTCATTGAAGGTATTTAATTGAAATAATCATACATTCATGGTGTTTATTTAATGCTTAATCTCATTTTAAGTGATTTACTAACATAGATTGAACTTAATAAAGCTTTAACTGGTCTAGAGTTTTTATCAACTTCAAGTGAAACTATTAGAAAAGGTAAATATATAATATTGTATGAGCAATGTTTGATCAGTACTACATGTGTATATATCAATGTAGTGTTTATAGATGTTGTTTTAATCATATAATGATATTATTGATCCATTAATATTTCTTATTTATAGATGGTACACAATTATGGAGAGTTCATAGACACAAAGGAATTATTCATGGATTACTCTTCCAAACTACGTACACTACAATTGAAGAGCTTGTAAATCATCATGTATTTTAATATTGTTTTGGTTACTTGATGTAGAGAAATGGTATGATTAGTTATTGGATTGTTTTAATAATAGACTGAATTTGTATTTGTTAATGTAATCTACATAATACCAACAATGTTTTCTTATTCAATTGTAAAGAGGCTACTCCTGAACTAATTAAAATTGCTGACCTTCATATTGAAGTTGACCAAACAATATCTACTGAACTCAAAACTTTTATTCAATGGTATATACTACAAATGTTCTTCACAAGAACTTCAATAATTGTATTCATACTATATTGTCCTTTTGTCTTATTTTCCTATATTTTACTTATTCATATATAAAAATATCATTGCTCGATATTCAAGTTATTTTTTATGATAGGATTTGTAGATCATGTGACTTGATGGACTTATATCAAACCTTCTCAACATATGTACTTCATGTCTTTGATAGGATTTGTAGATCATGTGACTTGATGGACTTATATCAAACCTTCTCAACATATGTACTTCATGTCTTTGAAAGACAACAGACTCTATGTCACATTAAGGTACACACATATGTATAGTACATATATGGATTATCATAATGTAATAATAGTAACATATTGTTCTGATGTTAGTAATGACTTCAATACTCTATTGAATTAATAGGTTTTTCTTGCAGCAAAGTCCCAGAAGTTGTAATCTGTGAAGAAGACAATATCAGTACAGTTAATGTGAAGAATAAAGCAGAGTAAAGGTTGTTTGTTAATTTATTTATATAATCATATAAATTAATGATAATTACAATGTATTTTAATTATTTGTATTTTGTTCATGTTATATTATAACTTAGAAATTGTCACTGGCAAGAAATGGACTAGTATCTGAAGATTTGATTATACACAATGACACTTTATGTGGTAAGTAATATTTTAGTCACAAGTTTATTTTGTTAGAATTATCTGGTACACAGCAGCAGTAGTATCAGTAGTAGTAGTAATAATAATAATAGGATCTATGTTCTTATTGTTATTGTTTCATTGACTTGTTCTTACTTATCAAACATTGTGATAATACATTAATAAAGAACCCAAACATTTTCTTCAACAATTTTAAATCATATTATTTGCTGTTTTCTACAGAGTCTAGACTTCCAAGAATCACTTGCCACAAATTATTAAGAAACTAGTTAAAAAATATGATTGCAAGTCAATGCTTATCAAGTTAATCACCAGTATATGTAATTAATACTATAATTATGTTATATTAAATTAATATTATTACTATATGTTATAATACTATATTAATTTGTCATCTTAACTTTATATGTTCCATAAATCCTTTTTTTATATATTTCAGTCTTATCTCACTAATAATAATTATTAAATGCTTTGAAATTACTAATATTCTTTTATCTCGTACAAAGTATTTACAATAAAAAAAGTAACAGATATATATATACATTGAAATGATATCCATGTACTAATTACAACGTTCCTTGTCTGTATCCTTACAAGCCTTGTCTTTGACTCTCTTGTAAACATCCTTGGAAATGACTAGTTCTGAAGACAGAGGGTTGTCAAAAAGAATACTTAACGTCAATCACTTAATGAATGCTATTATAACACCTACAAGAATGAGAGGAATCCAATGATATCAAAAAATTAATAGCAGTATAGCAAAGATATGGTTAAAAATCAATCTGTAAAGTCAGAGCTTACATCAAATGGAAGTTAATTTCATAAATCACTAAACTTTATCCTGTGAAATAGTATACTAGATATTAAAATAATTTTTATTGAAATATCACTATAATGGTATGTAAATCCTACCTTGAGTTGAGACTTCATGACCTTGTCCAGTAGCAACTGAACTCACACTCTATAATTAATTACATATAATGCTACAAATTATGAGATATGATGTGTACATAACTGTTCTTGCATTATCTCTCTTTTAAACCAAACTGCTTCTTCAGCACTGGGTTTACGATATGATGGATTTTTTCCACAACAGATCGGTACACTAGATGATTGCTCATCTCCGATAACAAGATAATGAGGATCGTTTGTTTGAGGACATTGTTTACATACATACTTAAACTTCCTTCTTATAGAAATAGATTGAAATGACTCACTAAGGAAGTCACTGCTAAGTGTAAGTACTCGATCAACTTGATCTCCACAATCTTTCAAAACAACCAATAGCTCCTGGCATATTGCATTAATGGATCTAAAGGCAGGATTATCTTGAGCATATCGTAACACATCAATTTGCATAACAGAGTGGATATCAGTGAGAATGATATGGTCTCTAGGTTTCTGTCCATATTTAAAGATGACACAATTACGATATATTCCATCTTTGAACTTCAGCTTACAGGATGGCCATCTGGCAAAAGATGTAACAAAGCGTGTAAAAAAACCTGGAGATACAAATTTGGTGTTAAAGGTGATGTGTAGAGGAGTAGCTCGTAGATGATAACCAGGTGGAGCTTCAGAAGGATCTCCTTTGAATGACTTCAGCATTGCTGGTAGAAAATATTTCTTGACTGGTTGATCAAAAAATTTTTTAGTAGTAACTTCAGTAGCAAGACGAAAACTAACTAAAAGTTCAAAAATGGCTTCTGGACTAAAGTCAGATGCTTTACATTCTCTCCAAATTGACATATAAAATGGCTGTACTAAAATGCCTTTTTCTCGTAGCAATGTCCACATTTGTCTTGTTGCTCCATCAGCAGCTCCTTCATCTAATGTGAACAGTTTTCCAAGTGTCTCCACAAACCATTTAGGTTTGAGAATAACTTTCTTCTTCAGGCCTTTGATGTGGGGATAGAAAAGCACAACACCCAGATCATGATAAAAGAGGAGAGCTTTAGGAACATCATCATGTGGAATTGTACAAGCTACTCCTATTTCACAAGCTTTATCAAGATCAATGATATTTGCATCAAACAGTTGGATCACTTTGCGAAAGAGAACCCAGCTAACTGGTGTTTTGACAATAAGCTTGTCACAAGTGAACTTACAAATGGTTCTTCGTATTTTACCCAGATTGGGATCTTCATTTTCTCCTTTACCAGAAGAGGCATTGTCAATTATTAAGATGTTATCAATGAGCTGAAAATATTCTTTGTCTTTATAATAAAACTCAAATTTCTCAACAACTTCCTTTCTTTTATCTTCAGTCTTCAAGATATCACCATGAGTACACACAAGGGTACTCACAACAACCACCATCACTGTTATACCTCATCAGGTGACCATGAATACTAGCCATCCAATTAAGCATGAGATCAAGTGTGCTCACATTCACCTCCTCCTCAAAAATTTTCTCTCCAGCCTTATGCCGTACCGTCTGCCATCGTTCCCTGAAATCCTTTGAGGCATCAAACATGAGGAGGAACATGGTACGAGGAGTAAGAAAAGCAGGAAGGATTTCAAGAAAAACAGGCTGACCACCACAATCCCAGATGTGCAGAAATGGTTGGGGCTTAATATTCTTTAGAGCATCTGGAGACATTAGCTCAGATTTTGATATGGCTTTTGAAAGAATCTCATCCACTTTCGTGCCCTCTATCTCTTTAATTTGTGAAGATACTATTAAAGGATTTATCTTAGGAATGCTAGCTACATTGTAGAGTGCTAAGGCTGCTGCACTACTAACGACAGATGTGGTATTAGAAGGATCTTGATAAACTAAAGCAAGTAGTTTTGCCATTTCGTCTATCTCATCCTCATCAGTTACCTCTATTAACTTGTCATCATCTTCAAGGCTCATGTTGTACCGCTTATGTCCAAATGGCCGAACACAGCTAACTTCAGATATTACCGCAGTTCCGAGAAGAATGATACGTCCATATGCTACATTCATTTCTCCTTTTTCCATAGCTCTCTTATAAGCATCTAAATGTATTAAAAATAAAATATACAAAACCCCAAAATAAGGAACATAGTCTTCACTTTATGTAAGATAGAGTTAAAAATATAATACCATTATTATCATATTTGTGTATACATTAACTGTCAGGAAGCTGGCAGCATTATAATAATAAGATTGCTTTTATTATCATTATCACTATTAAACACAAAACAGATAAGAACTTTCAATACTTGCAGACAACAACACTTAAATATTGGCTAGAGTAACCGATGTTTAAGAATAACAAGACTATAATTAAAATCATTGTTTTGAAGATAGTAATTTCATTAATGCTTTTAAAAAGTGAAAGTTTTCATAGAGTAATTATAAAGTGTTAGTAGGCAGAAAAAAACAGCTAGCAAAGCTAAAATAAATAGTGTTACTAATTTCACAGGATGTATAAAAATGTGGCACAACAAAGAACAATTTTCATTCTATCCTTGTGTTTAATATATAGCTTAGATGGTTAAAACTAAGATTTTAGTACTAATCTGTAATCTATTATCCTGATGAGGTAACAGCAAATATCAATCAAAATGTCAATGATGGAAGGTTCAAGAGATGTTGAAGTGATGGATTGAACACCTAAGATGCTGGAGCTAGCAAAAGTAATCTTCCTGTTTTATCCACTTTAAATCAAAAGTCTTAGTAAGGAGCTACTTTATCAGTATTAATTAGATATGTAGGATGTTGTAGGTACTAATGAGATTCTAGCAAGGTACAAGTATATATAAGACAAAAAATATCACTACTACTTCTAAATTCATAACACTATAGCTTATAGTACATACAGTCAATAAAATTATATAATAATTTACCTCTTCTTTCTTTCCATTGCCATATTTTCAATGGACAGTTATATGAGTAAGGGTTCATCAGAGGAATGTTTATGTAAAAAAAGTCAATAACAACAAATAATAATTGTATCATGCAATACTTCAATCGAGTAATTATATTGCTTCATTTAAAGGCTATAAAGAGATGTGAGAGTACTAATATATTTCTCATTTAGGCTACCATTTCCATGGATGCAGTTTAATGACAAGTAGTTTGTCCAAAACTTGAATAATTAACAACAACATATTGTCATCATTTAGTTAAACATACAGACTTGCAATCTAAATAGGTGTGGAAATTTCGAAGTGATTTATCATTTACAAAAGGAACATTTAAAAAAGAGAAAAAAGACATAATTAATAAAAAGGATAATAGTTAAATACAACAAATAACTCAAATAATATCAAATACACTACATTTAGTATTATCACAAAAATTCTTGTCATTTAGTTACACATATACATAGTACAGACTTACTTCCTAAATAGGTGTGGCAATTTCAAAGTGATTTATCATTTACAACAGGAACATTTAAAAAAGAGAGAAAAGACATAATTAATAAAAAGGAATAAGAGTTAAATACAACAAATAACTCATATAATATCAAATACACTACATTTAGTATTATCACAACAATTCTTATCATTTAGTTACACATATACATAGGACAAACTTACTCGCTAAATAGGTGTGGCAATTTCAAAGTGATTTATCATTTACAACAGGAACATTTAAAAAAGAGAGAATAGACATATTTAATAAAAGGATAATAGTTAAATACAACAAATAACTCAAATAATATCAAATACACTACATTTAGCATTATCACAAAAATTCTTATCATTTAGTTACACATATACATAGGACAAACTTACTCGCTAAATAGGTGTGGCAATTTCAAAGTGATTTATCATTTACAAAAGGAACATTTACAAAAGAGAGAAAAGACATAATTAATAAAAAGGATAATAGTTAAATACAACAAATAACTCAAATAATATCAAATACACTACATTTAGCATTATCACAAAAATTATTATCATTTAGTTACACATATACATAGTACAGACTTACTTCCTAAATAGGTGTGGTAATTTCAAAGTGATTTATCATTTACAACAGGAACATTTAAAAAAGAGAGAAAAGACATAATTAATAAAAAGGAATAAGAGTTAAATACAACAAATAACTCATATAATATCAAATACACTACATTTAGTATTATCACAACAATTCTTATCATTTAGTTACACATATACATAGGACAAACTTACTCGCTAAATAGGTGTGGCAATTTCAAAGTGATTTATCATTTACAACAGGAACATTTAAAAAAGAGAGAATAGACATATTTAATAAAAGGATAATAGTTAAATACAACAAATAACTCAAATAATATCAAATACACTACATTTAGTATTATCACAAAAATTCTTATCATTTAGTTACACATATACATAGTACAGACTTACTCCCTAAATAGGTGTGGCAATTTCAAAGTGATTTATCATTTACAACAGGAACATTTAAAAAAGAGAGAAAAGACAAAATTAATAAAAAGGATAATAGTTAAATATAACAAATAACTCAAATAATATCAAAACCACTAGATTTAGCATTATCACAAAATTCGTATCAATTAGTTACACATATACATAGTACAGACTTACTTCCTAAATAGGTGTGGCAATTTCAAAGTGATTTATCATTTACAAAAGGAACATTTAAAAAAGAGAGAAAAGACATAATTAAAAAAAAAGGATAATAGTTAAATACAACAAACAACTCAAATAACACACTAAATTTAGGATTATCACAAAAACTATTATCATTTAGTTACACATATACGTAGTACAGGCTTACAATCTAAATAGGTGTGGTAATTTCAAAATGATTAATCATTTACAACAGGAACATTTAAAAAAGAGAGAAAAGACATAATTAATAAAAAGGAATAAGAGTTAAATACAACAAATAACTCAAATAATATCAAATAGACTACATTTAGCATTATCACAAAAATTCTTATCATTTAGTTACACATATACATAGTACAGACTTACTCGCAAAGTAGGTGTGGCAATTTCAAAGTGATTTATGATTTACAACAGGAACATTTAAAAAAGAGAGAATAGACATAATTAATAAAAAGGGTAATAGTTAAATACAACAAATAACTCAAATAATATCAAATACACTACATTTAGCATTATCACAAAAATTATTTTTATTTAGTTACACATATACATGGTACAGACTTACAACCTAAATAGGTGTGGCAATTTCAAAGTGATTTATCATTTACAAAAGGAACATTTAAAAAAGAGAGAAAAGACATTATTAAAAAAAAAGGATAATAGTTAAATACAACAAACAACTCAAATATCACACTAAATTTAGGATTATCACAAAAACTATTATCATTTAGTTACACATATACGTAGTACAGACTTACAATCTAAATAGGTGTGGTAATTTCAAAGTGATTTAACATTTACAACAGCAACATTTAAAAAAGAGAGAAAAGACATAATTAATATAAAGGAAAAAGAGTTTAAATGCAACAAATAACTCATATAATATCAAATACACTACATTTAGTGTTATCACAAAAATTATTATCATTTAGTTACACATATACATAGTACAGACTTACAATCTAAATAGGTGTGGTAATTTCAATGTGATTTATCATTTACAACAGGAACATTTAAAAAGAGAGAAAAAACATAATTAATAAAAAGGATAATAGTTAAATTCAACAAATAACTCAAATAATATCAAATACACTACATTTAGCATTATAACAAAAATTATTATCATTTAGTTATACATATACATAGTACAGACTTACAAGCTAAATAGGTGTAGTAATTTCAAAGTGATTTATTATTCACAACAGGAACATTTAAAAAAGAGAGAAAAGACATAATTAATATAAAGGATAATAGTTAAATAGAACAAATAACTAAAATAATATCGAATACACTATATTTAGCATTATAACAAAAATTCTTATCATTTAGTTACACATATACGTAGTACAGACTTACAAGCTAAATAGGTGTGGTAATTTCAAAGTGATTTAACATTTACAACAGCAACATTTAAAAAAGAGAGAAAAGACATAATTAATATAAAGGAAAAAGAGTTTAAATGCAACAAATAACTCATATAATATCAAATACACTACATTTAGTGTTATCACAAAAATTATTATCATTTAGTTACACATATACATAGTACAGACTTACAATCTAAATAGGTGTGGTAATTTCAAAGTGATTTATCATTTACAACAGGATCATTTAAAAAGGAGAGAAAAGACATAATTAATATAAAGGATAATAGTTAAATACAACAAATAACTCAAATAATATCAAATACACTACATTTAGCATTATCACAAAATTATTATCATTTAATTACACATATACATAGTACAGACTTACTTCCTAAATAGGTGTGGCAATTTCAAAATGATTTATCATTTACAACAGGAACATTTGAAAAAGAGAGAAAAGACATAATTAATAAAAAGGATAATAGTCAAATAACTCAAATAACTCAAATAATCCTTTATATACGATAGACGTATAAAAAAGTTCACGTAATCAAGCGCATGTTAATACGGTAGACGTATTTTTTACGTCCAACAATTTTGCTCTTTGTTCTAACAGATATCTTATAGCTAGCTCACTAAAATTTTATATTAAACAAGTATAAGGTATAGTAGTATAAAATATACAGTCTATAGTTATTTCTTTCTAGTACTGAACCAGGCGTGCCTTTCAAGTTGATTCATTTCTTATCTTTTCTACGAACGTCCAAAAGATACAGATATTTTTCTCATTTTCGTACGTTCTAGCAACCTGTAAAGGGTTGTATAACTACTAAAGACTATGTTTTAACTTAGATAATGGTCATAATTTGTTATGCAATGATACACATAAGCATAAAGGCTGTCTTCTAATCAATATACTTACCTCGAGCACTCGTGAACGTAGTCAGCTAAGAAAAGGTTGTTCAAGTATCCATTGTATTACAAACGCCTAAATGATCTTATAGGATGAATATAAAGCTTAGCATAGCAACAGAACACTCTCTAAGACATCAAAGACATAACATTTTATGTCTTCAGGCAATTTTTAATTTAGTATTAACGGACACGCCCACAATAATTAATTTTGTATATAAAGGCTAATATCAAATACACTATATTTAGAATTATCACAAAATTCTTATCATTTAGTTACACATATACATAGTACAGACTTACTTGCTAAATAGGTGTGGCAATTTCAAAATGATTTGTCATTTACAACTGAAACATTTAAAAGAGAGAAAAGACATAATTAATAAAAAGTATTATTGTTAATTAGGATGATGATTGATAGTAGTAGATATTGTGTATTTTTATTTATTGATTTATGATTAATATCAATTAAATTAGAGTTGAATTGGTGCACTAAATTAAATAGTTAATCCTAACAAAAAGGTTGTAAAACTCAATGTCAGTAGCATCATGTAAATATATTTTAGATTTGTTGATCTCTTTTTATAATTCAATTGTAATTATCTTTTTACAACAAACTTACTGATAGTTCACTATTATCTCTTTCAGCCATGATCACTGTAACACTAATATATGCTGTAATAAAACAAATATTAGTTTGTATAAGTCACTAAGATTTGTTTCTACTAGTTTCAGTAATTTTAAATGTGTATGATTTAGAGTAAGTACTAATATTTTAACTATAAATTTGAATTTTTAGAAGCCATTTGGAATATGGTTGTAAGGAAAATTCTTCAAATATTATTTTCAACATGTACCGTAGATTGGGAAATTTTTGTTGTTAAAAAAATTTGAATATTAGACGGTGTACGAAAATAAATTACATGAACATTATTACACAATGAAATAAATAGGGTTAATAAATTTCGTACACGCCTCTTATGTTAGAAATTTTTTTAACACGTAAATTTTTTCACATGAAACTTTTGTAACACGAAAGTTTCCCAATCTACGGTATATGCTAAAACAGAGACAATTTAATGTTATTGTTTGTTATCATTATCATCGTATCTCAATAATTAAAACAATATTCTCAGTGATATACATATAAATTAACCCACTACATTACCATTTGTAACTTATAAATTACCATAAAGTTGGTTCATTGGTGACAACATTTGATTTACTTATTGATGGCATGAAGAATATTAAATAAAACCTGTTAATATTATGCTATCCATTAAAATTTACATTCATAAAAGTTCAATGTTGGTACAATTGATTCAAGAGGGCTGTCATTCATTGTATATGAGTAAAGTCCAGCTTCCTTAGCCCCTCCCCCTCCTACATCTATATATTAAATCCAATCATTTTTCAATTAACTGGTATTATAATTATAAAAAATACGTGTGACTTACATCAGAGTCTCTGAAAGAACAACCTCAATCGCCTCTTTTGATGTCAATTTAATTGCTATATACTGAAGTCTATCCAGGAAATTGAATGCTTTACGTACAAATTAAAATATGATCACACTCACTTACTGTGTTTATAAGTGTAACACTCTTAGTCTACAAAGAGCTTCTATAAGGGCTAAAATTCTAGTTGAAGCAAATAAATAGTCTGGCGTTGTCTACAGTTCGCTAAGAGAAGAGTCCCGTTTCATTGATAATTTAATAATAGTCACGCCTCTGTATCCTGTCGCCATTTGTAGGGCAAAATCATGGCTATATCAATGACATATCTATTGGATAGCATAATATTAACAGGCTTTATTTTAATGTTCTTCTTCACACTGTCAATAAACAAATCAAATGTTGTTATCAATAAATCAGCTATATGATAATTAATAAGATACAACTGATAATGTAGTAGATAAATTTATATGAATATCAATAACGCTATTGTTTTAATTATTGAGATAATAATATTAATAGACATTAACATTAACGCGTCTCTGTTTCAATATATACATGTTGGAAATAATATTTGAATAGTTTTACTCCACATTCCTAAATAACTCAAAATTTAAAATTTATAGCTAAAATTAGTACACATTATGAAACTTTATCGAGTACAAACTACGACAAAAATAGGTGTCTAATTCATGATTATTACATATATAAAATTCATAATTTTACCAGGAAATTGGCAATTATCATTGAGAATTGCAAATTTACTATACATATATGATAAATCACTTTAAAGTTACCACACCTATTTAGCCTGCAAGTCTGTACTACATATATCATATGTGTGACTACATGATAAGAATTGTTGCAATTATGCTAAATGTAGTGTATTTGATATTATTTGGGTTGTTGTATTTAACTATTACCTATTTGATTAATTATCTCTTTTCTCGTTTTTAAAGAGACACATCATCTTTCCAATTTTCATCAGACAATTTAAAAGGGTCAATAGTGTCACTATCTTTAAAAACAATGTCTAGTTTCTTCATGTATCTTGTTTTATCATACTTGGATAGTATTCCAGTATATAGTCTATACATAATTCACCATTGGCAACTTCATTGTATAATGTAATATTGAAAGAAGAAACTAATCATATCATTGGCAGAATTACTAAAGCATATCTTGAAGGGAACCAATATTCTTTTTATAACACATGGCTATCACAACTCTGGTGGCTAGCTTCCAGCTTTCTCCTTGTCATTGCATTAGTACTTAAAATAATTAAAATAATGACTTTAATAGCGAAGGCGACAAGGGGGCAAATGGCCACTCCACCTCAATAATTGTAGTTAAGACACACACCTGCTCTCACATTTGAGTAAACTAGTCATTTATTGACAATATCATCTATTAAGAATTATTTAAATTCAACTACATTCCTATGACCTCCTTCTCTTCCTACTCCACTGTTTTGTAAAACCACTTAAGTTAAATTATATCAGTTTAGATTAATTTTTGATGGCAAAAACATCAAAATATTTTTCCACTCATAGAACCTCCAGGTAAACAGTATTGACTATATATCTAGTTACACAATAAGTTAGAAGATATTAAGTAGTAGTTGTAAGTACATTTATATACACTGTCTATTACAAATAATTTTTATATAAATAGTATACACTGCTCATACAAAATGAGGTATTGGTTATATGAATGATTCACCTTTCAGCATAATTTGTGAGTCATAGCTTACAGCTACATAGTCAGTTACTGTATGCATTTTTTCTTTATATAATATTTGCACATGTACATTATAAAGGGGAAGGAAAATCCAAAGCTTTAAGATGTGATCATACATGAAACTAAAGATAGGAGAGAAGAACAAACAGATTAAGTGTTAAAACATTGGTACAGATAAAGCAAGTGTTAAAGCTTATTTCTATCATTGTATGGCACAGGAAGTGCATACTCTAATGTGAAATTAATACATTTAGGTTCTAAGGTGGGGTAAAGTATTAATTTCACTTTCAAGTATGGTATTCTATCACTGGCACTCTAGAAGCTGCCTTTTAATTATTATATAAATTGTAGTCTTGTTAATTTTGACCATTCTGATGGCAAACCAATAGTCAAATAAACCAATAAAGCCAGCTACACAGTATATACAGATATCATGCATGAGAGATACAAATATTGGGATGGGGGAGGGAGGGGGTTGACCACATGGTAGGAGTAAGTGTGTATCAGTGCATGAATAAATATATAAGAAGGAATGTATATCAGTGAAAAATTTGCATTGATAAAGATTCAATGGTTGGTGCAAGTAAATGGACTGTCATTCATAGTATATGACTAGAGTCAAATATTTGACAGATCTCCAGCCTCCTCAGCCCCTCCCCTTCCTATACCTATACCAAATCCAATCATTTTAACTGATTAACTGATATTATAATTATAAAAATGTGTGACTTACATCAGAGTCTTTGAAAAGAGCAATCTCAATCACCTCTTTTGATGTAAGTTTAACTGTTTTATACCTGAATTTGTCCTGCAAGTTGAATGCTTTATGTACAAGTTAAACCATAACGATACTCACATACTGTGTTTTATGAGTGTAACAGACTCTATAAAGAGCTTCTATAAGGGGCTAAAATTTCAAGTTGAAGCGATAAGTAGTTTAGCGTTTCGCTTAAAGAATAGAGGATAGAAGGAATGCGGATGTGGGTAAGTATTCTTAGACCTGAGCATGTGTTAAGTGGATGAAAAAAGTCAAAATGGCCTGTTGTAGTGATGATCTTTCTATAATAGAAGTACCGACCGTCACTTACTTACTAGCTTAGCGGTTTCTCGTGTCACCTAATACTATAATTGAGTTTTATCAGCTTTATGGACTAGCCATTAAATATTAAATGAAAAGGAGCTCGTAAGTGCACAAGGCGTTTCTGTGGCCTGCAAAATTTTGCATGAAATATCAATTGCAGGATTGCACAAACGTAGGCATTCCGCGGGGTTAAATATTCGACCACTCGCATGATTATAAAACACTGTATACCATCTTTGACACAACTGTTTTGTAATGTTCTCATAGTATATATACTACAAAGTGTGGTATACCTTTCTATTACAACTCCATTGGCAAAACCTTACAAAAATATATAAGCCATCATGAAACTGCCAAACTCCATTGTTTCCTTGTCAAAGCAGAATCTGAATACAGGTACATGTAGAAATGTTAATGTTGACTTCAAAAATAAGTAATACAATATATAATTGCAGAGAAATTTATCATAGAAGAAGTGGATGCATGTTGAACGATTCTCAACTCCAATGTGTATTGACCAAACAGCAATCATGTGTCTGTACATGATTGTATAAGTTTCTAACACCATGAATATTACCAGAGAAATGGCCTTGTTGTGAAACTGACACATGAGATATTAGTTGCTTATGCCTTTTACTAAAAGGAGTCAAGCAGTTCCCTCGTAGTTGTTAATTATTGACATACTATTGCTACCTGATGTATTCTATAATCTAGCTAATTGGATTGGGAAAAGCCTGATTTGTAAAGATGACACTTTTATTATAATTATAACTAAAGTATTATACTACTGATTGCTGTAATTGGAGTAATAAATGAAGTACTAAATGTTATTGCATGGGATGCAAGGCTGCAAATAGTGAAGAGAATGCATGTCAACTGTGGTAAGGGAATTGTGTATACCCACAGTTAACTAGATTACTTTACGGGAATGTAGCTCATATTTCATGCCACGTCCATTAAAGGAAAAATCACAATACTGTTGTATTGTTAAATATTACATTCTTATTAATTACAATTTAATTAGATAGAGAACACCAAAATATTCTATATTCACAGTCTCTAGTTTATCTTTATAACTCTAGTTTTCCTCCATACTTTTTATATGACTTTGTTTTCTACAGATTGTTTATGTTAATCTAAAAACTAAAGGAGTCTTTACTAGTGGTTATTCTATTATATAAGGAACTGGTTCATTTTCAAAGTACACTATTCAAATTTTAATTAAAAATGAGAACTTTGTTGTATGAAAGATTAATGATGATTTTCATTTGCAAAAAAGTTCCAGCCGTTATTACAGACCTTATTACTGTTGTTAATAGTGACACAGGTACACATTTAATGCATAAGTAATGACAGGGGCATACTAATAAACACTATATATTAATAAATTAATAATAAGGCATATTCATTAGTGGAACTTATTTGGAATATCCCATTAATCTAGCAAATTATTAATAGTTGCAATGTAATCCAGTAGCACGATTGATTAATCATTAATAACAGGAGCATATCCATTAGCAGTTATGCTAATTAATGTACATTGCTTAATTTTTTCTTCTAGTGAAAACAGAAGCTTCAATTTTTCTGTC
This sequence comes from Xestospongia bergquistia, assembly GCA_963965975.1. NCBI lineage: Eukaryota > Metazoa > Porifera > Demospongiae > Haplosclerida > Petrosiidae > Xestospongia > Xestospongia bergquistia. The sequence continues at coordinate 4,146,419 of OZ014420.1, read as the reverse complement.
TAGCAAATAATTTTTCTTCCATTATGTAGGTTGTACTATTTCAACTGAAAATATAGCATCTTGTTTGGGCTTGAGTGTGTCTGTCTTAGTATTTCATGATGACCCTAAACTATTGACAGAGAAGGCTCTCTGTTGTAGGACCACAGGGTTTTCAATTGAGTGGCATTAAGTACCACAAGCTTAAACCTCTTGACTCAATCAATGAATGACGCAATTGATTTATTTCTTTTTGTGTGATTTAGGGACTGACCTAATGTAGAATGTTCTTAATACTTTTGTAATTTCTTCAATTAGCCAACAGAAGTTAATGTTAATTAAAAACTACTTAATTGATAATTATAATTATTAATTTAAATTGGTTTTTGCGCACCTATTTCACGTGGTACCAAAGCATGGCGTTATCTTCTAAATTAAAGAAGAGAAAGAGAAATCTGTCTACTACAAAAGAAGAAGGTATGTAATTCAAATGTTTTTTAATTATATTTTTATGTGTGTGTTTATAAGTTAGAGTAATCCCTTATAATGTAGTTTTAAATAATAATAAAATAAATAATTTTAATTAGTTGGTCACAGTATTGAGTCTAGACTATAAGGAGAGAACAGTTATCATCAAAATTACTTTTAATGACATGACTATTTTATTTCTTACAGATGACAAAAGTAATATATATTTAATACATATTTAATATAGGAGTTAACCTCCCACATATATCACAGCTGGTTCATCAGTAGATCACATACACACTATTAGTATTGCTCTACCAGGATCAATAATAGATAATGCACAAAACTTGGAGCTCAAGACATACCTTGCTGGACAGGTAGGTATGTTGTAATAAGGGACTTTTTAATCCTTTAATATTTAATATTATTGATGTAGATTTTAGAGCAGCTGGTATATTTTCAGTGGATGAAATAATAGTGTTTGATGAAGAAAGGACAATGAAGTATGTCATAATACATCAGTTTTACAACAATTATAGCTTTTTAAAAATTGGTGTGAAAAGTGATTATTTAGTTCTCTTAGCCCTACATTGTTGGCAGTAAATTACACCACAGCACTATAGACCATGTCTCTGTGTGATTGTCATTAAAATAGCTATACCTTGTCTAGAAACAAAACAATAATGTTGACTTTAGAGAATATCAATGTCATATTATTAGAAAATATATTATATACTTGTTTGCTATAATCTCTAGTTAGTAGTATACTAGTAGTTATATAGTGCCAGATGTTAAGATTTAGAACTTATAGGATCTCAATGTATATAGGTATATGTACATGTGTAAATTGAAGAACTTGACAGGCTAGTACCATATCTAAGACAATACTTATTTATTGCCGTTGTTATAGGGAAGAACTTTGTAGTGGAAAAGCTCAATCATCTGATCCTAATGTCTTTCTCTGTAGAATACTCCAATATCTGGAAACTCCACAGTAAGTCCATGTAAAACAGTAAATACAAAAGCACACAGTGAAATTTCTCTGGATAGCATTATTGTGTTCAACATCACCTAAAGTATGTTTGTTAGTCAATTAAATGACCTTGTAAGAAAACTACCTTTCTTTAAATTCAAGGTGTTGTTATTTCAAACTGATCTGAAATCACTTGAACTATTGTTTAAGATTAATTCTCTCTGTCTCTTTCTGTCTGTCTGTCTGTCTCTCTCTCTCTAATATTAAAAAAAGTTTTTGACTTATAATTTATAGATACTTAAGAAAATCACTCTGTCCCATGCATCCTGACTTAAAGCTTTTTGGCAAGACTATCACAATATTGTACTTGTAGACCATATTAATATTACTTTTACTAAACCCTCATGATGCACCACATCATTTGAGAATGGACAAGGACTGTGAGTATAGAGGAGTTGTTTTAGACAAGTCTGTTAAGTTAACTGGAAGTCTGGCTCATATGTTAACTGTGGATTACATAATATATTTAAGAGTCCATGGAGAACCCTTCACACTAAACCACACCCTGTCTACTAAGCCACACCTTCTATTTATACACAATATGCCCACTATCTAATAATTGACCATAGTACATTATTACAATAATAGTCTGTAGTACATTGAATAGGATTAATATTTCAGACTGTGTTATAGCATTAATCTATTATCTGGTTGTCACAACCTATAGCCTCAGCTAGATATGTAGTATGTAGTAATTTCTATAATAATTATTTTAACCATATTGTATTATGTATATTACATGTATTGTACATACATTACATGTAATGTACATGTGTTACAATTTACATGTTACATGTATATGTATTAAATGTTAATTACATGTGATATATTCTCTTGTAGGATGTCATTATTGATAAGAAAATACAGCCTGGTATAAGAGTAATAGTTCATTTATCATATCCTATGAAACCAAGTTAGTATCATAGTAACAGGAGATTAATATATATGGATTGGATGGATAGATAAATGAAGGTTAGATGGATGAATGGAAGGATGAATGGATGAATGAATGGTGAGTAATTATATAACATACTATTTCTTTCTCTAATACTTTAGATTCCAAACACTACAAAGGAGTTATTATAGCTCCATCCACACTTCGTGTCCTCTCTAATTTGTATTGGGGTTATAATGTCTGTTATGCTAAGAGTTTTGGACAGGTCTTTACTGAAAGTACATACAAAATATGCTACTATATAATGACATCATTGTATATAAATGACATGTTGACTTGTATGTACCATATTTAGTCTAATTAAACATAATTTAGTCTATAATTCTAATTTTAGTGTACAATTATGTGCGGTTGTCACACAAAAATTAAATGAAACTATTTTTATGTTCACAGGAGGGATATGATTTTATCATAGGAACATCTGAAAATGGAGACTCCATTAATACTCTATCAGAGTTACCCCCTATCAGGTATATCATCTTTTAATAAAGTGGAACTTCTCTATAATAATACTTGCAGCTGATATATAAACACTTACTTTTGAGTATCCCCCTAAAGTTTAGTATCTATTATTATCTCTGAAAAGAGAAGGCCCCTTTAATTTGAGCAATCAAATTGAATTTAATATATATGTTAATAAGAGAGGTTCACTCTATTGTAGTACATGATACATTATATTGCAGCTGCTTAGTGGGTTAAAAAAATACTTGTCTTTTTTTACACTAGACATCTCCTAATATTATTTGGAGGCTTACAAGGTCTTGAGTCTTGTCCTCGCTAATGATCAAAACTTACAAGTTAATAATATTCGATTACTAGTTCACTATTATTTGAATACTTGTCCTAATCAAGGAAGCAGGACAATAAGAACTGATGTATGTGATATATAGAAAATCATTACATGTGATCTTGTGTTGTATGCTGAGTTCTCCCGTGTCTTACAGAGGTAAACTCTTTCCTCATTTGAAAGGGTGTGCCAGTGTGATTAATAATAGACCATTTATTGGTTGATAAAAAATTATGATACTTCACATTTGATGAGAGAAAATTTGACAATTCTGTTGTAGAAAAATTGTATAAAATAAAGTTTGCCTTTTTTTTTAAATCACTAAATCAGAACCTCTACTCTGTCAATTTAATCTGCACAATACCAACTAAAGAAGTTGTTAGTTAATCCTCACCAGACCCATCACCCATGTGGATAAGTATTACAATACTTAGTAGTCTGTTAACTTGTCTCTTTGTCTGTCTGATATTCTGACAAAGTAGTTTTAGGTGGCTACTCATCTTGTATCAATATATTTTTGTTGCCAGTAGTGGCCATTGTTCTGTATCTTAGTGTTTTTCATTAGGTCAGTATTCCATTTCATTACAGTTGTATTCTCTCAAATCATACTTCCAAAAATTTCCAAATTCCAATACTAAATCCCTTTACTCCTTAATCTCTCTGTATTGGTTTGAATAGACTGGTTTGTTTAACCTGTATAACATGTTAAATAAGAATTGATATACTACTAAGATTGTTATTGATAATTCTCGAACTTCACCCAAACTCATTATACATTGCTATGTCTAATCTAGACTCCACCCAGAGTCATTATATTTTTGAATGTTTATTTATATTGCTATGTATATAACAGTCTTTAAAATAAACTTCTAGTCTATTTAATGTTATCTTACATGTTCATATAAGATGATTTCTTTTGTTTAATTTCAACAAATAAAATAATACCTTAACTGTTACAGCTGCCAACTTATATGCCAAAATATATAATAATTATTATTAGTTAAAACAAACTTGTAAATGAAGTTTAATCTAAAATGACTCCCTTTGTTTTATTCATTCCTTCCTCGTTCCTTTTTTTTGTGATTGCCAATATTGATGATCAGCTAAAAATTAAGTTCAAAGGAAAAGTGGATATTTTTTTAAAAGTAGACATGCTAATTAGACAATATACTGTAAAAGATGAGCTAATTAGACAAGATACTGTAATAAACAGCTGATTAAAAGTTTCAGATTTCATTAAGAAAACTCTAAGGAAAAATGAGGATCTGAAACATTGGAAAGATATTGTACCTGTATTTTTCAACATGGTTATCTGCTTCAGGTGTTTGTGCAGTTTTATTTTTTGTGACGAAGGAACAAAATTCCAGGCCTTGTTATTATGGTATTCTTCAATGGTGCTCATGGACATCTTACTAATTCGACATCTATGCTTAACATCTCAGGTTTATTCTTGAACAGTGCAAAAACTCTCATAAATTTCTTGTGACTATCTAGTGAGTAGACAGTAGATATATATCTACTCTTTTGTGTCCAAGTTGTGACTTGAATGATGGAACACTTAATAGTTGGGTTCCTTGTCTGGTGTCCTAGTAAGATACTGAATCTCAGCTTGGTAATAATAAAATAATGGTTGTATAACTATTCTTTATTTTTTGCAAACTTCTGGTTTGATATTTCTTTATCATCTTTAGTCTAAAGAGGCAAATGATTGACATAAATACATTGTAATTTATAAAAATACCTTGAAATGACCTATATACTAGTATTTAGGATACAAGTGTAGTAGTAAAAATTATAATAGAATAATTATTGTCATAACTAAAACTATTGCAAATCACTTTAGATATTTATTATTATCCATACACTTGTGCAAACCAGTACCACAAGTATTGGTATATAACAGAACACTGCTAAGAGTACAGCAAACATAGTCAAAACAGTACTAGCACCATCACAGTGAAGAATGCTCTGAAGTATAGGTCAAAGTATCTTGTAACAGTGTGTTAGATAGTAACATGATTAGATTGGCAAACCATTCCAGTTGTAACCAGTTAGTTAACTGTTGTTTATATGAGTTAAATAACCATATATAGCAACAAATACTACCAAATATACTAAAAGGATAATCTGTGTAGTAATGAGAATGATCAGTAATAGTTATATTAAATGGTTGAAGTTAGACAGTGATCAATCATATTGGACGAGAAAATTTTTTAAATTATAGCCACAAACAAGAAAAACAACTAATATCTTATTGTCGTACATATCATGTGTCTAGTCTTTATTTATTAAATTAAACCACGGTTACATTACTTACTGGATGATATGGTAAAGCTATGATCAAAACTTGTAAGATAGATCTCTGAATTAACTCAATTCCACACCAAAATCCAAACTTTTCCTGAACGACACCTTAGATGCTAAACCCATCTTCTTCATAAAATAGTACTTCTATAAACAAATTATGACATTAAATAGTTACTGATGTTATTTATCATTGATAAGATATACCTTTGCTCTTTTGCTAATACTTACACCCCAGATTAGGAGATAGGTAGATGTATTTTGATCCCTGATCGAGAAGTTCAACGATGATAGAGAAATAAAACAAGAGTAACAAGTAATGATCTATTGTGAGATATTATAAACTAGTAGCATATGCTGTTAACTATACATATACTGCAGTATATGATCACTTACTGTAGGAAAGGGATATATACAGAATATAACTTTTATATTCAATAACATTGAATCAAGTACTCAAGCACATCACCTAATCACTTGTTTATAATTTCTCTCTTTCTCCTACTATTGCTGTCATAATAATCTTTATATTGAAACACAACATCAACAAAAGGTTTGTCTTAATAGACCATACTCATCATATGTAGTGGTCACTAGTTGCATTACCTTTTCTTATATGTATAGATGTTAAAGTTAGTGATCCAAAGTCTCAACTATTTCTGAGAAAGTCTTTTGCACAGAAAAATGGTGGGAGATAATCAAGAAGGGCTAGTATAACATAGATCCAAAACTACTCCAGGTCCTTTAGGTTATATTTAAGTATTCCATATAATTATTATGTCCATACTAGTACATGGGATTTTCCTAAATGTGAAGAATATTGAATGTAGACATAGATGTCTGAGAGCTGTGATAGTGTTGGGGAGATATAGTGAATTATTTAAAATTCTGACTCAAACAAGGTCTATGAGGGAAGGTTATGAGTTTGTATTAAGTAAGATAAGACAGAAATCATAGATAATGAAATAAGATCTGCATGTCTCCTTTTGGTTGTATGCTTCTACTGTAGTCAAGTAATAAGATTCTATTACAATGATATTATGGAGACATCATTGGGCATCTGTTGCAGAAAATTGCCTTGTAGTTATGTAATTAAGAGAAGAAACAAATCTAATTTTGTTATTTAAATATTTGGCTGTATACCATGAAAGGGTAGCAGGATTAGTTACTTCCATTTCTGTAGACCCTGCTAGTGCTAATGAATTTCACTTGAAAATTTATGGTTGTAGCAAAAGATTAAGCAATGAATTTGTAACATATTTTGTGCCAGATAGACAAAGACTATATAATACTTCATATAAAGATACCTTCTTGTATCAATTTACTCAATTCAGTTATCTTTTCAGGATCCACAGTATTTTATAAAAAGACATCAAGGCTTACTTGATAGAGTAACTAAGAGGTATACAACAGCTCGTGTTCTTTATTATCCTCCTCTTCCTTCTATTGGTGACATTAAACCTGGTCAATTAAGATGTGGAGAACATGTGGACTATGGATCAATTACACTACTTTTTCCAGGCCCAAATGGAGGACTTCAGGTTTGAACATATTTCTTAGAATTATTACAATATTATTTTCTATTAGGTAAAATGTAGTGATGGCAGCAACAATGGTTATGTTTCTATTCAACAGGAAAGGTAGTTTATTTTCATCAAATTTCTGAAGTCATTGTTTTTAGTGTGGATCCATCTAAACCAGGTGATATTAAAGAATGCTTTGACATTTGTTCATTAGAAGACTATGTAAGTTCTATACAATGAATACATTACTGATTATAGCTATGTATATTTCAGATCTTTCCTAATGAAGATGTTCCAGATTTCAAAACAACAATGACTAAACTGTTTTATTCCAGCACAAAATTTGCTCTTAAGATTCTTGAATTAATTGGACATGCACTAGAACTTGACATAAGTAATTAAAAGGTATATATATATATATATATATATATATATATATATATATATATATATAAATTTAAAGTTTTAATAAACCAGGATTCACGATTCTTTGTGAAATGTCATCAAAGTTTGACAGATGGAAACACTGCTAAAAAAGCTATACAACAGCTCGTGTTCTTTATTATCCTCCTCTTCCTTCTATTGGTGACATTAAACCTAGTCAGTTAAGATGTGGAGAACATGTGGACTATGGATCAATTACACTACTCTTTCTAGACCCAAATGGAGGACCTCAGATTTGAACATATTTCTTAGATTGATTACAATATTATTTTCTATTAGGTAAAATGTAATGATGGTGGTTATATTGATGTACCTTACATGGCTGATGCTGTGCTGGTTAATTTAGGGGTACTAATGCAAAATTGGACTAATGACAAATACTTGGCTACGGTACATTATACATTCTATTTTACAACCTATGTTCCCCTTCTATAATCCACAGCCTTATAGAGTACTAAATCCTGTTGATGAGTCAATACAAAGGAGGAGTCATCAGTCACTTGCTATCTTTATTCATCCTGATCATGAGACAATGATAGAATGTATTGATGGATCTAACAAATATCCTTCTATTACAGCCTATGAAGACACATATCAAATACTATTTAGGACTTATAAAACAATTCATAGCACTTTCAGTTTAATATTACATTCATTCCATTTAATAAAAATTATCATTTCAGTCTGTATAGGAAATAAAGGGGGAGTGGTCGTTATGTCGTTAGAGAAGTCCGTACCAGTCGTTGACTTTAAAGATGTATTTTCCATTGTCAATTTAACCAATTGTCCTCAAGTAAAAGAAATAGACTCAACCTTTACTTCAGTAGGATTTGTCTTCGTGAAAAACCATGGCATTGATAGAAAATTAGTATTATATCTATTATTATTGGAAAGGGGAGGGAACCAGTGATCATTCTGTATTTTTAAACTTCTAAACTATTATTTTTTCATTAGGAAATATGTCAGGTTTACTTAATCCTTGATAAGATTCTGTTATCTATAATTATTCTGATTAATTTGGTAGTGCTGCACATGGCTTAGCAGCTGTCATAAGTCATCCCAGTAATATTTCACACTTTAGATAGACAAGTCTTTTGATATTGCCTTACAATTCTTTAATAAACCTGATGAAGCAAAGAAAAATTACACCCACAACACTAGCAGCAACAATGGTTATGTTTCTATTCAACAGGAAAGGTAGTTTATTTTCATCAAATTTCTGAAGTCATTGTTTTTAGTGTGGATCCATCTAAACCAGGTGATATTAAAGAATGCTTTGACATTTGTTCATTAGAAGACTATGTAAGTTCTATACAATGAATACATTACTGATTATAGCTATGTATATTTCAGATCTTTCCTGATGAAGATGTTCCAGATTTCAAAACAACAATGACTAAACTGTTTTATTCCAGCACAAAATTTGCTCTTAAGATTCTTGAATTAATTGGACATGCACTAGAACTTGACATAAGTAATTAAAAGGTATATATATATATATATATATATATATATAAATTTAAAGTTTTAATAAACCAGGATTCACGATTCTTTGTGAAATGTCATCAAAGTTTGACAGATGGAAACACTGCTAAAAAAGCTATACAACAGCTCGTGTTCTTTATTATCCTCCTCTTCCTTCTATTGGTGACATTAAACCTAGTCAGTTAAGATGTGGAGAACATGTGGACTATGGATCAATTACACTACTCTTTCTAGACCCAAATGGAGGACCTCAGATTTGAACATATTTCTTAGATTGATTACAATATTATTTTCTATTAGGTAAAATGTAATGATGGTGGTTATATTGATGTACCTTACATGGCTGATGCTGTGCTGGTTAATTTAGGGGTACTAATGCAAAATTGGACTAATGACAAATACTTGGCTACGGTACATTATACATTCTATTTTACAACCTATGTTCCCCTTCTATAATCCACAGCCTCATAGAGTACTAACTCCTGTTGATGAGTCAATACAAAGGAGGAGTCGTCAGTCACTTGCTATCTTTATTCATCCTGATCATGAGACAGTGATAGAATGTATTGATGGATCTAACAAATATCTTCCTATTACTGCCTATGAAGACACATAACAAAGACTATTTAATACATACCAAAACTATTTATAGCAAAGTACTTTTAGGTTAATATTAAATTCATTCTGTATAGATAATCCTTCCGTGTAATAAGAAATTAACATCTTTAGGAAAGGAAGAGAGTGATCATCATGTCCTTAGAGAAGTCTATACCAAATCATTGACTTTAAGGATTATTTTCCATTATCAATTTAATCAATTGTCCTTAAGTTAAAGAGATACACTCAGCCTTTACTTCAGTGGGAGTTGTTTTCATAAAAAAACATGACATTGATAGAAAATTGGTATTATATATATTATTACTGCAAAAGGGAGGAAATCAATGATAATTCTGTATTTTAAACTACTAATTTGTGAATAACAACAGCAAACATTCGATTCATTGTTGTCATTCTTAACAATCGTAATAATACTAATGTGTTGTTTACTTGAAGAAGTTGAAATAAATTAGATCCACGTTAAACATTGACCATGCAAGCAAGGAACATGTACAAAGCCTAATATTATTACTAGCAACATCAATAGATCCACAACATATACTATAATTGAAAAACAATGTATTAATTCAGGACTAAATCTGGATAAAGATAATCTGAAGATAGCTGTTTGTGCTCAATATTCAATTTGATTTAATGTTTGTTGTGTTGATTGTATATTACTAATTATCACCTTTTTGATCATCATATTGTGGTTTAGACCTGTTACAACTAGTTTTTTTGTGTGTGTGCTTTGTGTTCTAGAACATTCTATACTGTTTTATATATAAGTTGTCATGACTTTTGAGTATAGTGTGTGTTCTCGTGTTTTTGTTTAAAAAGAAAGAAAGTTTTGTTACAATCTGAAAACAGCTAAGTCTGTACATTTAATGGTCCACCGAACCGGATCTACTTATCCTGTCTCCGCTGTTCTTGGTACTATTTCACTGTTTATACTTGATCTGTACTATCAACTATGTCTCAAGAAGCCCAGTTGCAGGAACGCACTCTCTCCTTCTGTCGTAGGAAGCAGGGAACTGTCAAAGGCTCTGTCACTCGCATCCGTAATCATTTGAAAGACTTAACCGAGCAGGCCACTGAGACTTCGCCCTCCGAGGTCGTCAGTCATGCAAAGCTGTTACTCAACAAGCTGGAAACCCTTGATGCTGACTTCGAGAAATGTCATTCTGCCTTGATTGATTTAATTGAAGACGAAAGAATAGCAGAAGGCGCTAGACGAACATGATGATGAAGTGGCTGCTCTAACCGTTGCTCTTCAGCAGTTGGTCGCGGCTCACTCTCCATCAGCTGAGAGTAGACTTCGTAAGACCGTTTCTCGTTGACTCACTTGTGTCCGTACTGGCGTATCTACTATCACGGGCTCACTAGCTACCGCATCCGATGATATCTGCCTTCCGCAGCTGAACAAAGATGAAATCAAAGGCCATAGAATAGAGCTATCTGAGATCCGAAGGGAATTGACAAGATTAGACCTAGAAGACAATGATGAACTGAATGTCAATATGATGAAAGTTGAGAAAGTGTTGTTCGATTGCACCCTCGAGCTTTGCAGGCTATTGCAAACCAACCAGCCCAAAGACAGTAGCAACATTATCAGTACTGAAACTAGTACCAGTAAGGGAGTCAAGCTGCCCAAGATAGATTCCCTACATTCGATGGGAACATCCTCAATTGTAGGACATTTTGGGAACAGTTCTCTGTAGCAGTTCATAACCATGACAACATCTCTGACTCTGAGAAGCTAGTTTATCTGTGACACTCCCTAAGGGACAGTAAAGCTTTGAAGGCCATTGAAGATTTATCTCATTCCACGGAGCACTATGTAGAAGCCATTGAGTTGCTACAAGGTTGATTTAATCGACCCCGTTTAATCCATCAAACCCACGTTAGCCGAATACTGAATACTGCTAGTTTGAAGGAAGGTAGCGGAAGGGAGCTACGACATCAACATGACACAATACAGCAACATCTCAGGGCACTAAAGGCGATGGACTACGAGCCATCCGGTCCGTTCATAACATCTGTGCGGGAACTATAACTCAATGCTGCCACGATGTTCGAATGGCAAAAACATATGGCAATCATCCACCAAAGTACATCATTATCAGGATCTCCTCGAGTTCATCGATCTTCAAGCGCAGGCCTCTGAGATCTTCAAGCACAGGCCTCTGAGGACAAGGTAAAGTTTTATACAGGGTTTTCTACCATGTCAGCATTAATGGTGTGCTTTAATTTTCTTGGTCCATCAGTGAATATGTTGAATTACTGGCATGGTAGCAGCCAAGAAACTCGAGTGAAAACTACTAGGGGTAGAAGAAGAAAGCTGACTCTCATTAAAGAATTCTTTCTTGTAATAATTCGACTTTGTCTTGGTTCATTTGAACAAGATTTGGGGTATCGCTTTGGAATTTCTCAAACAACTGTATCTCGTATTATTGTCACCTGGATCAATTTCATGTATTTGCAATTTAAACAAATACTGCTTTGGCCATCAAGAGCTCTCACTTTGTCAAATATGCCTAAACTCTTCAAAGATAAATATCCAATGACCCGTGTTATTATTGATGCAACAGAGATCTTTGTGGAACAGCCTCATCTGACAGAATTGCAGCAATTAACATTTTCTAATTATAAGAACCACAATACATATAAGGGATTAGTAGGCATTTCACCATCTGGTTCAGTGATATTTATATCAGACCTATTTCCTGGCTCTATATCTGACAAAGAGTTGACTTGATGATCAGGCCTTTTGAATTTATTAGAGAGTGGGGATTCCATTATGGCTGATCGTGGTTTTGATATTCAAGAGGATTTAGACTTGCTTGGGGTGAAGTTGAACATACCACCATTTCTAAAAGGAAAACCACAGCTAAGCCCTAAAGAACTAGTTGAAACCAGGCGTATTGCATCATTGCGTATACATGCGGAGAGGGCAATTATCACATCTTTGATAAACCTTTTCCATCCTCTCTTTGTGATACAGCTAATCAAATTTTCTTTGTGTGTACAGTACTTACTAATTTTAATCCTCCTCTATGTAACAATAAATAACTTTAATTATAATATGGAAATTATTTTTGATACAATAATTATCATGAGTGTTATGTAATATATAGATAATGTAAGTGATAAGTCAAAGAACATAAGCTGGCTTATAATATTTTGAAGTAACTAGTTCAGGTGCAATATTTTCATCAAAGTAGTTTTCAAGTTCAGGTATATACTTCTGCTCCCAATCCTTATCAGGAAATATACGCTCTAGAGAATTAACTTTACATGTAAAAATACAAAAGTCACACCACTGACACCAATCATATTTTGTACAAACATAAAGTTGTAGCTGAACCTGGTGGTAATAATTATGATTGTGCTTTAACGATTGAGTTCACTATTTGACAACAAAATTTGTCATCACTGCATGCCTCCTCTGGTGTGCAATCACATTTAGTATAAGGACACTTAACTTCAATCACACCATTTGACTGCTGAGATGTCAAATCTTTAACTTTGCCATCTGGAGATGCACCTAGCCAGCCTTTCTCAGGATGAATGATGAAGCCACACGTTTCTACTGATATGGTGAAATTTTTGTAACTGATGTACTTCTTAACGGCAACAGCTTCATGTTCAATTCCCCAAGTAACAGGGGTAGGAGTTGGTATCAATGGTTTTGGGTATACACATTGCCTAAGTAGAGATACAGTTTTATTTCTTTGACATAAAATCCTCCCACATTTAGATCCAGTTATCCGCTTAGACCTAACAACATACCACAGCTGCTGCAAAGATTGATCACGAGTTTCCATTTCAATTCTTTTTCTTTCCTGATCTGAAACATTTAGTGACTTCTTCATTCTAAAACAAGATTCCTTAAAATCGTGATTATCAAGTGGGTAAGATGGTAAACATGAAACAACCTCTTCAGATTCTTTTGTTGCTTCTATGTCCACACTCATTTCAGGAGGTAATGAATAGGTGCGATCATGTTTAACCTTTTCCTTCGATGGTACCAAAATATCTAAGAAAGCTGATGGTTGATTAAGAGATACTAAGGTTACAACATAATTCCTCAATAACATTATTGCCAAGAGTTCAGTATTCTGGAGGTCGAGGATCATAACTCCCATTCATGTTGCTCTTTTTATTCCTTTGAAGAATATCACTTTTTCTTGATGTCAATTCTGCAACTGGCATTATTTCCAATTTCTTAGGCCGTGGTTTATTCCATTGTTGCAGTCTCTCTGTTGAAGTCAAAAAGTCTGGTAGTTTTTCAAAACGACTGAATTCCTCAAGTGCATAACACAAAGCAGCTATGTGTTTGCAGCTAGCATGTGGTCCCTTTCCTGCAGGGCACCAACACTCTGCTTGTGCTATGTCAAGGGTTTCCTTGTCTAGTACTAGATTGATTTTACAAATAGCGATCCTTTTTCATTTCAGGAAAGCACTTGCCTTGAATGTACAAATGCTTATCATTTGCTACTTTGATATCTTGAACATGACCACACTTGAATAGATTCTGAGCAGAGTTGTTGATAGCTTACAAATCATTAGCAGGTAAACCATTTATTGAGGTCCTTGTAACAAAGTAAGTAATAATTTGTGAATTTGAGAATATAAGTAAGGGATGTTGAGAATCAACAATTTCTTTAAGTGGCTGCCAATCATGAACACTAGTGCTGTTTGTAGCAGTATCACCCATTCTAACTGTAGCTACACCATCAGGATCCACTACTGCATTATCCCAACCATTTGTAATATATGCATTTACCCTGTATGACGAAGAAAGAAGTGTTCAGTACTGATATTCGCTACTGCACATACTCACATTCATACAGCTATATTTAAAACTCACCTAGCAGCTAGATCAGCCTTTCTTCACTTAACTGAGGCTTTCCTACATTGCAGCCAACGTTTTGGCTGTGGTATTGTTAGTTCTTCAGGTTTTCTTCCACTTAAAGAGGCACCAGGTACATCATTTTCACTTAAATATAATTTCTGATCGTCTTGATTCATGATATCATACATATAACTCCTAGACTGTTTTCTTCTTGCACCAGGCACACTTGCACTTATACACTCGATTACACACGTGTCCCCTAGACTGAAAATTCTAATTATGCGAATCTCATAAAGGCACGTGCCATTGCCTTAGGCCTGGTCACTTTGTCAAGATGTGTAAATCTAATCAACATTGTAAAGCCTGTCAAAGGCCCCACCATACATTATTGCATGTGGAGCTTACTGAAAGTGTACCCGACCAAAGTGACTAGATCAACCCCAATCAAACTGTTCAATCCCATGCAGCAACTGAACTAAGTAACATTACATTGCTGATGACATGTCGCATCCTTATACATGGTCCCAGTGACTTATCTGTCGAGGCTTGAGCTGTGTTAGACACCGCCTCCTCCACCTCATTTATATCAGAGCGAATAGCCCAAATCCTTTGTTTACCTAGAAGCCATAGATCCTCCAATATATCTGGTATTGGTGGATTAACCGGCATACGAGCTGTAACTCAGTTCGCCGTGTCCCCTATTTTAAGGCCTGACAAGAGGTTCAAGGTCAGTGCTATCATAATGCCACATGTCACATGTGATCTGCCTGTCAGCCCTGTAAACGATAATGTTTGGGACCACCTCTCAGACTTATCTTTAGTGTAGTCAACCTGGAAGAATAGATGTTCTCCTGGGTGTGGACATCTTTGTCAATGAATTGCTGCAGGGCCGGCGGATCGGTCCACCTGGGGCACCCATTGCCCTTAACACTGAATTTGGTTTGGTCCTTGCTGGGGGAAATGAATTATCAAATCATGATGTTGTACATCACGTTGAACCGTCTCAGGTGATGACTTGATTCGGAGATTTTGGGAGGTAGAAGAACATCAATCAACTGACCTTGCATTAACGCCCGACAAAAGGTTCGTCATGGACCACTTCAAAGCCCATCACTCACGTGATGACGATGGCAGATTCATCATACCACTTCCCAGAATAACCAACCCTCCTCTCCTGGGAGAATCTAGATCTTCAGCAGTCAGGAGATATTTATCACTAGAACTCTCATTGAGCTCTAAGGGAAAATCCGAAGAATTCCATGATGTCATGGAAGAATACTTGAAACTTGGTCATGCCGAATTGGTTCCTGTCGCCGACTTACAGAAACCTGATTATGAATTATTCTACCTGCCTATGCACGTTGTGTTGAAGGAGTCGAGCACAACGTCAAAGGTGCGTACTGCGTTTCATGCATCTGCCAAATCCTCATCAGGATTCTCTCTTAATGATACTTTATTAGATGGGCCTACTGTGCACTCATCCCTTGTTGATGTTTTATTGAGATTTCGACACCATCGTTATGTGCTCACCACTGATGTGCCAAGATGACAAGTCACTTATACTGTCAGTCAAGGAATTGGACTTAGCTGAGAAATACTGGATCAAGCTGGTACAACAAACACACTTCACCAAAGAAATCAGCTTGTTGAAGAAGAATAAGACTCTACCCAAGGGGAGCTGTTTGATAACTTTACACCCATTTATTGACAGCGAAGGGATCTTACGCCTCAGTGGCAGGATTGGTAATTCTAACCGTCCATATGAGCAAGTCCATCCAATTATACTCCATTGTAATCACCAAATCACAAAGATGATCATAACAGCAGAACATCTGTGTTTGTTACATGCTGGACCAACCATGTTAACGTCATCAATTTGCGTCAGATTCCACATTATTGGTGGCAAGAGAGTCATCCGTTACATAACCCGAGCATGTGTGACCTGCTGTAGGTACTCCGTTAGACCTCAGCCTCAACTTATGGGTCAACTTCCAATTGAACGAGTAACACCAGGACCAATATTTGAAAGGGTTGGAGTTGATTATGCCAGTCCAATTATACAATACAATTATACAATAGCACTTTATGAAACAGATGATTTGATTGAGAAGACAAAAATATCAGTAAGAAAAGAGACATTGCTTTATTCTTTAAGTCATTCTAATGGTGTGTGTCATTCTGATTTAATAGTGTGTGTCATTCTGGACAAACTGTTAGCATTCAATGGAAGTTAATACATCTAAGTCAAAAAAATTTCATAGTAACAAATGGTCAGTACTGTATTACAAAAATAAAATACTAGATCTCTTTGCAGTCACCTGATCTCTTCTGAATACTATTTATGATTTTATGATCACTAATACATGCTATCAGAATATTATTGACATCATCTCTAGTACTAAACAATCTCATACTAATAATGAACAGCTAAACAGCTCTCAACCAGTTGATCATCATCTCAAGTAGACAGTTATAATGGATACTCAACTAGATCATCAACTACAGAATAAAAATGATCTATTAGAATTGAAACAAGTATATAAAAGATCAATCTTACATAGAGTAATGATCAGAGAATTGCACTAGATCATCTCACTCCAGTTATCAATGTCTCCTTATAGAATTAGAATTTGAGAGCTGCAATAGATCAACATCTAGTCCAATGATCAATGTGTCTCACTATAAAATTAAAGGAAATAGTTTAGTACAAGATTGTTAAATTAATAATAGATCAAACTTACAGTCTAACGTATCTGCATCAACATTATGTACACCAATATACTAGATCAAAGCCCATCTAAAAATTAATAATATGTTTACTACAGAACTGTCCATATTATTATAACAGATATATCTTACAGTAGTCATCAGTTAATGGAGATTGAATCATCACAACCAGTGTGACATTAACATGACCATCCTATCATAAAATAGAAAGTTCATTAAAGTCCTCCTAAAACTTTAACACATATTTAGTACAAAACTGTCCATATTATAATGACATACATCTTGCAGTAGTAATCAGTCAATGGAGATCATCTCATCTCAACCAGTGACTATGAACTTGTTAATCCTTTTATAGAACAAAATAGTTCAGTAGACAATTATACTAATTAATATGTCATCTTACAATAGGTATATTAACAAATATCATCAGATCAGTAGCTATAATAGACCTAAATGTAATAGACTTTGTTTAGTTCGAATATTATAGTTTGACTGTTAAACTGTACATCCTATTATAAAATTATAAAATTCATTCAGTAAACAATTGTAAATAACCTTAACCTACAGTAGGTATATTAACAAATGTCATTAGATCATGTCTAGTAGTTATAAATAGACCCATTTGTTTTGTTCTAAAATTATAGTTTATATACAACTCACAACTATTAGAACATTATATCATTATACTACAGAACAATAAGTAGTTAGTAAATTAGTAATAAATAAATAACTTACATAATACTTGAAAAGAAAAATAGTAAAAACTTTTATTTATCATGTCTATTAAGTTACTAGCAGCAGAACACTGATCTCAAATAGATCAGCAAACAGTTCTACTTCAAGTAGCCCGAAAAGGTATCATTTAAATTGTTTACAAACATCTCCAGTAGACTAGTAAACCAAAACAGAGCAATACCATTTTCTTGCTTTTTTCAAGCATCTTGAATGCTTGAAATTTCTTTTTTTCTAAAACTTCTATAATTTGGTTTAACTTATAGCAGGTGTCTGTAGTTGTTCTAGCATTGAAGGTTTTACAAGACAGCTGGCATTCTCCTTTAAAACCATAAGATGTCTGAACCAAGTAAAATCCTTAATGCCTGTAAAAAATCTCATAGATGTCTGTAAACTAATCAAGTAAAATTGTAGTTGTGAATTAAGATCTAGATCCTGATATCCGTAGATGTAAAAAAAGGAAAATGGTAATGTTAAAGAAAAAAGCGGTTAATAATTCAAGATTATATAATGAACAGTATAGAATATTCCAGACACAAAGGGTTTGAAGGTTAATTAAACATGGGAGGGTCTGACATTGGGGAGAGCAATAATCAATAAAGGGGTTAATAGTTCAGATTGTATAACACCACAGATATAAAATTTTTCAACACAGACACAAACAAGAGTATTTCTGAATTATTACAACACATGCACAGGGTTTGACATAAGAGGTTATACAAGGGCATTGCTATATATACCTACACACAAAGGATAAGCAAGATTTGAGGTAACACAAGACAAGGAGAAGAATATAATATGACTTTTGTTCTGTGTCCAAATCCACCTATTGATGCCTGAGACTAGTGAAGCACCTACAATTAAATTATGATACCCATATAAACAACCCATAAAGTGATGCTTGACCACATTCAAGATACCTCATCAACCTCAAGATCCAAGCTGAACCACAACCAGTAATGAATGTCTAATAATTCTCCAGATCCTCAAGACAAAACCAATTATTAATGTCCAGTGTTAGTTGTAGATAAATCTACTAAAGAGACAAAAATAATTAATAGTATATATAGTATAGTAAATGTATTAGTATACAACCTCATTAACAGCAGTTATAATGATACTCAACCAGAACAGGATAAAATGATTAAATGGAATTAAAAAAAGTATATAAAGATCACTCTTACATAGAGTAATGATTAGAGAACTGCAGTAGATTTCAGTTATCAATGTCTCCCTATAAAATTCCAATTACTCCCTGTCCTGTCATCGATTATCTTGCCATTGAATTAATTAAACAAAACTATAATAATAGATCAAGCTTACAGTCTAAACTATCAATGAAAACACATGTTTAGTACAAGACTGTCCATATTATTATAACAGATATAACTTACAATAGTAATTAGTTAATTTTTAAATCAGATCATCATTACCAGCACTACAAGTGACCATTAAACCTGTCCATCCTATAGTTCATTCAGTGACAACTATTTAACAAGTCAACTTACAGCAGTCATCTTTTAATGCAGATCAGGTTATAAATCTACTAGAGCAACAAAAGGTCAGTAGTATTGTACTTATATCACAGTATAAGTATTACAATACACCCATCATCTTCCCAGCACTAGCTAGAGCATCAACTACGGAATAAAAATGAATAGAATTAGAATAATTAATAATTAATAACAAATAATTAATAGTATATATAGTATAGTAAATGTATTAGTATACAACCTCATTAACAGCAGTTATAATGATACTCAACCAGAACAGGATAAAATGATTAAATGGAATTAAAAAAAGTATATAAAGATCACTCTTACATAGAGTAATGATTAGAGAACTGCAGTAGATTTCAGTTATCAATGTCTCCCTATAAAATTCCAATTACTCCCTGTCCTGTCATCGATTATCTTGCCATTGAATTAATTAAACAAAACTATAATAATAGATCAAGCTTACAGTCTAAACTATCAATGAAAACACATGTTTAGTACAGGACTGTCCATATTATTATAACAGATATAACTTACAATAGTAATTACTTAATTTTTAAATCAGATCATCATTACCAGCACTACAAGTGACCATTAAACCTGTCCATCCTATAGTTCATTCAGTGACAACTATTTAACAAGTCAACTTACAGCAGTCATCTTTTAATGCAGATCAGGTTATAAATCTACTAGAGCAACAAAAGGTCAGTAGTATTGTACTTATATCACAGTATAAGTATTACAATACACCCATCATCTTCCCAGCACTAGCTAGAGCATCAACTACGGAATAAAAATGAATAGAATTAGAATTAAAGATATACAAAAAAATCAATAATACTTACATTAGAAAATTTCACTGGATCATCTCCAGTCCAGTTATCAATGTCTCCCTATAAAATTAAAGGAAAATGATTAGTACAAGATCGTCAAAATTAATGATAGATCCAATCTAAGTTTACAGAGAACATTTAGCATTATGTGCACCTAAGTAGTAGATCAAAATCCATCTAAAAATTAAAACAAATGTTTAGTACAGGATTGTCCACATTAATATAACAGATATAACTTACAATAGTCATTAGTTAATGTAGATCAGGTCATCATTACCAGCACTACAAGTGACCATTAAACTTACATACAGTACCTCATAGGACCTCACTAGATCATCTCCAGTCCAGTCATCAATGTCTCACTATAGAATTGAATGAAATAGTTTAGTATAAGATTGTCAAATAACTAAAAATCAAACTTACAGTCTAGAGAACCTACTATGACCATTAACCTGTCAATCCTATTAGAGTTCATTCAGCAATAATTGTACTATTTAACAAGTCAACTTATGTAACAGCAGGCATATTAACAAATGTCATCAGACCATATTTTATTAGTTATTAATAGACCTACTAAATGTAACAAGAAGAGTTTTTTTCTAAAATTATAGTTAATATATATCAGTTATATATTCTTACAATCATTAGAACATTATATCATTATACTACAGAACAATAAGTAGTTATATTAGGAAATTAGTAATAAATAGAAACAAGATCTAGATCATCTCAAGTTGGTGTAGAATAAGTTACTATAATAAGAGAATAAATACTAAAAAATTCAGTTCATCATCATCTCCAGTAGACTCGTAAACAGCAGTCCTACTATAAAATAAAAAAAATAGTTAACAGTGAAATAATTATTGTTTGTTAAGTGTTTGCTGTACACTAAAATTATTTAACAATTCTAGTGTACAACAGTTTACATCAGTTATTAGAGATAAAGGGAAGAGCCTAGATTTATGACAAAATCCAGATACAAAGAAAACCTTCAGATGTCCTGTAAAACTCTCCAATTCTAGAAAAACCACAGACACCTGCCACATAACCAAACTTCAAATCCTACAGGCCAGTAGAAGTCACGAGAAGTCCTAGATGCCAGTGAATCCTAGATGCCAAAAAAGGTAAAATTCAAGATGCCAGAGATAAGCAAGAAAAATTTAGATGTCGAAATATCACAAAAACAGACGCCAGAAAAATCCTGAATGGATGTAATCCTTGATGCCAGAGTAGAATGCTAAATGTCAGAAATAAGCAAGAGAAAAACAACACAATAAAATCATTGGTGTTAGGTGGAACCTCAGATGCCAAGTAATTCTCAAAACAAGGATAAATTGGTAATTCTCAAAACAAGGATAAATTAGATACAAGTTAAACCAAGATACCAGCTTGAAATTAGGGTAATCATAGAAATCTGTAACATTAGGATGTTTGAAAAAGGCCAAACAATTGTGATTGTTAATCCTAAAGCCAAATTAGAACAATGATGGAAGGAAATGAAATAGTACAAAGGTAACAAACATATCTTACTTGTAGATAAAGCATCTTTGACATAATGCTGTAGTACCAGTATTAAATAAAAGATGTAGGGAATATGCAACTAGTAAAGCAACACAAAGACAACAAGAGAATGTAGATATTACAGTGCATGAACACTGGGGGTCATACACAATAAGACAATGAGAAATATAATACAACAATAGAACAACTACAAACTAATTGATATACAATAATACAACAATGTATGATATAACAGGAAGTTGAAAAAGATATAATAAAGTGTTAACAGAGTTATAAGAGATTGACTTGTATGATAATATGTACAAGAGCTAATACTGACCACAGTTGTAAAAGAATACTGACCACAATTGTAAACGTTATAGAAGATTGTAACAAAATACAGAACCATTACCAATTACATAGTTTTAATAAGTCACAGTAGATGGTGTGGAGGGATAAATACAGGTGTTATCATTAAACAATAAGTCCGATAATGTACAACAGTGACAATAGATCATAATACAAGATAGAACACAGGAGCATTGATCTTGAATGAAACAAAATTCAATGAGAATAACATTGTTACACACATAACACATTAACATACAACAACACATTCAAGAGGTCATGATAACACATTAACATACAACAACAACACATTCAAGATATCATGATAATAATAGACAGAAACACAGAAAGTATTACTAGATCAAATACTAATAAAACACTTCTCGTAACAGTTTCAGGAGATGTTAACTCAAGAGGTAAAGAAAGGATTACTAGACAAAAATACTATTATTATAGCACCAGTATTCTAACTGGAATACACACTAGAACTATTATTAGGAATCATTAAATGACAAATTTTTTTATAAAACAAAGCAATGAGAATCTAATGTGATAAATAAATAACAAGATCTCAACAAAGGTACCAGTGAATTGTAAACATTGGTAGATTTAGTGTGAATAGATTTACAAAAGTATATCATTTTAGTTTATGAGGTTACAAAAGTTTGTTAATAACAGAATTTATGCAAAACATACATACACCAAATAATTAAATAATTCATCAACAGATTACAAAGAGTGATTACATAGGAGATAGTTTTATGTTATTGGGTATGAGAGTTTTAGCATAAGCTATGTACATGTCACAGGGCTAGGTTGTATATAGTGCAATATGAAGTGCAATACAAGACATTATGTCACTGGTATATGTACATGTCACAGGATTAGATTATGTTGTATTATGAGGTTGGGTATTGGGATGTTTGTATGTAGTAGATTTATGTATAATAGGATATTTTGTGGTATGTATAACAAGATACTGTTGGAGGACAATGTTATAACATATATAGAACATTATGTGATGAGAACATGTGATGTCATAGGAATACATATCTGATACTGATACAAAAGTAGACAAAATGGGGGTAAATAGGCTTGTACTAAATAAAGACACTTGACTACAATTATGTTAGGACAAAATAGAAGGGACAATTACATTAGGATACAGTAGATGAGACAGGTACATTAGAACACAGTAGACAACCACATTAGAACATGAGATAAATACATTAGGAGACAGTAGAGGAGTAGTTACATTATGACACAGCAGATAGGACAATTATAGTAAGACATGAGAAAGTTACATTAGGACACAATAGAGGAGACAATTACATTCAACACAGCAGACAAGACAAGTACATTAGAACGCAGTACATTTCAATACAGTAGACAAGACAGTTACATTAGGATACAGTATATTGACAATTATAGAACACAGTAGAAGGGACAATTACAATAGAACATAGTAGAGACGACAAATACATTAGGACATAGTAGGACACAGTAGATGGGACATTGGACAATCACATTAGGTGATAGTAGACAAGCAGTTACATTAAGACACAGCAGACAGCACAATTTCATTAGGAGCAGACAACACAATACATTAGGATACGAGGCAGAGACAGTTACATTTGGGTACAGTATATTGACAATTATAGAACACAGTAGAAGGGACATTGGACAATCACATTAGGTGATAGTAGACAAGCAGTTACATTAAGACACAGCAGACAGCACAATTTCATTAGGAGCAGACAACACAATACATTAGGATACGAGGCAGAGACAGTTACATTAGGGTACAGTATATTGACAATTATAGAACACAGTAGAAGGGACAATTACAATAGAACATAGTCAAGATGACAAATACATTAGGACACAGTAGGACACAGTAGATGGGACAATTACATTAGGTGATAGTAGAAAAGCAGTTACATTAGGACACAGCAGACAGCACAATTGCATTAGGAGCAGACAACACAAACACATTAGGATACGAGGCAGTCACAATAGGACACAGTAGACAGGATAACTATATTAAGACAGTAAACAGCAAATTACATTAGGAGCCGACAGCACAATTACATTAAGATACAGTAGTCAGGGCAGTTATACTAAGACACAGTACATTTGACAGTTACATTGGACATAATAGACAGGACAATTACATTATCACACAGTAGTTGAGACAATTATGCCAGGACACAGTACATCAGAATACAGCAGATGACACAATTATGTAGCAGATGGAACAATCATGTAGATGGGACAGTTACATTTGGACACAGTAGATAGGAAAATTACATTACAACATAGCTTACATTAGGACACAGTAAATGGAACAGTTATGTTAGGACATAGTAGATGGGACAATTATACTAGAACACAGTAGGTGGGACAGTTACAATAGGTTAGGACACAGTAGATGGGAAAATTATAATAGGACACCATAAGTTGCATAGTTTAGGTTGCATAGTTACATTAGACAGAATTGACAAGACAATTAAGACACAGTAGATAGGACAATTACATTACAACACAGTAGATGGGCACTTATGTTAGGACATAGTAAAAAGCATTTACATTAGGACACAGTTGATGGGACAGTTACATTAGAAGACGTTGCAATTACTTTAGGATGAAATGCAATGTTATAATAGAACACAGAAGATGAGACAGAGTAGACAAGATAGTTACTATACGACAAAGTAGACATTAGGGAACACAGCAAATGGGACAATTACATTAGGACACAGTATATATGACAGTTCATTATGACACAGTGAACAGATGGTTACATTAGGACACTGTAGTTAGGATAATTACATTAGGACATAATGAGTAATTACACTAGGAGACAATAGATTGGATAGTTACATTAGGAGATAGTAGACAGGACAGTTATATTACATTAGGATAATTACATAAGGACATAATGAGTAATTACACTAGGAGATAGTAGATTGAATAGTTACATTAGGAAACAGTAGACAGGACAGTTATATTCGGACATAATGAGTAATTACACTAGGAGACAATAGATTGGATAGTTACATTAGGAGATAGTAGACAGGACAGTTATATTACATTAGGATAATTACATAAGGACATAATGAGTAATTACACTAGGAGATAGTAGATTGGATAGTTACATTAGGAAACAGTAGACAGGACAGTTATATTCGGACATAATGAGTAATTACACTAGGAGACAGTAGATTGGATAGTTACATTAGGAGACAGTAGACAGGACAGTTATATTAGGACAAGGTAGATCATCAATTACGTTAGGGTACAGAGGAAGGGAATGTTACATTAGGACACAGCAGATTATTTAATTACATTACGACACAGTAGATGAGACAATTATACTAGAACATAGTGGACCTGATGATTACATTAGGACATTGTAGACAGGACAATTACATTAAAATGGGACAATAATATTAGCATACAGTAGACAGGAGAATTATACTATGACACTGTAGACAGAACAGCTATGTTAGACACAGTAGACAGTAAAATTACATTTAGATACAGTAGATGAGACAGTTACATTCTGAAACAGTAGACTGAACAGTTAGGGAATAAAATACTTTGAAAACAGTTAACTATAATGAAAGGATAATAGGAATTGTCTGACCATTACGAGCTGATACTGATACAAAAGTAGACACAATGGGAGTAAATAGACTTGTATAAATAAAGACACTTGACTACTTTTATTCAGACTTGCTACATTGTACTAAATATACTGGTTACTAAAATCTATATATTACTGAGAAAAGGACTATGAGATATTATGTTTAAAAATGACTTATGACAGGCTTAGTTCTGATAACAGATGCACTAAAACTAAGGGCTAAAGGTCATTGAATATAAAAGTTAAGTTTGGGCAAGCTAGATGTACTAATACACATGGAGTACTGCTACTCTGACCGTACTTGTTACTATTGTCTTTCTCTTTTGTTGTAGCCAGGAACATCATTTTCTCAGATTAACTGCAGAGAACACTGTCAAATGACTTGGGTAAATGGAATCCAGTTCCTTCTTCTTGTCTTGCTAAACAGCCCTGCAGAAGTAAAGTCCTGACAGACTGGTTGCTAAAATGAAGTAATGCCATCTAAGTTTATTAATTTCGAGTAGAAATTTGGCACCACTAGTCTTGCTAAACAGCCCTGCAGAAGCAAAGTCCTGTCAGACTGGTTGCTAAAATGAAGTAATGCGTCTAAGTTTATTAATATCTAGTACAAATTTGTCTTGCTAAACAGCCCTCCTGAAGTGAAGTCCTGACAGACTGGTTGCTAAAATGAAGTAATGCCGTAGAAGTTTATTAATTTCTAGTACAAATTTAGTGCCATTAGTCTTGCTAACAGCCCTGCAGAAGTAAAGTCCTGACACACTGGTCAAGTAATGCCGTCTAAGTCTATTAATTTCTAGTACAAATTTGGCTGGCGCCCCTAGTCTTGCTAAATAGCCCTGCAGAAGTAAAGTACTGACACACTTGTTGCTAAAATGAAGTAATGCCGTCTAAGTTTATTAATTTCTAGTACAAATTTGGCCCTACTAGTGTGGCTAATCGAACTGAGCATGCTCACTTGATCATGATAGTGACAACAATATAACTCCCTACATCTTATCTAGTACACAATGAACGTTGTCTGTCTGAATATAAGTTTATTAACCACACATTTTTGAAGCCCTGCCATTGTGTTGCAGCATGTCATCACTTCGTTACAACAGGTAGAGTTACTGGCTAGCATTTGGACCAATTGATGAACATAAGCCAGCAAACCATATGATTTATTAAGTGTGTTTCCCAATGAACAACAGTTGAAACAGTATAAATATAAAATCATATCAATAAAACAAGATATTAATATTAACGTAAATAAAAGTCAAACATTATAAATCAGTTTCATACATCTGTAATGTCTATATTTTACAGTTACCTTTGTAGAGTGTGCAGTAGTCATTGACTAAGATATGGTAAGTCTATGAAGTTGACATTCTTTAAACTATACCATCTAAAATTATAATAAAAGGATGACCACTTAATAACAACTGTTGAGCAGTACTTCCAATAAAGTCACAGGATCAGGGACAAGAATGTCAGATATCATATACCTCCATTATAAGCAGTAGTAGATATAAATTCAAGGGTTGTAGAATTTAGAATACAGTCAAGCGTTATGGAATTTTCGACAACTCAAAGAGGTGCTCACTCTCTCATCTACTGTTTGCTTCCCAGTAAGTCACAAGAAACATAAGGGAGAGTTTTTACACCACTTAAGACTAAGTCAAAGGAGTTAGGCATAGAATTAAAGCCTAAAACAATACTGTCAGACTTTGAGCTAAGTATTATTCAAGCAGCACAACTCGCTTTCCCAATGTCAGCACTTAGGGGTTGCAACTTCCATTAATGTCAATGCCTTATCAGAAAAGTGCAATGCCTTGGTCTACAAATAATTTATAGAGAAAATCTTGAGCTGAAAAGTTCTATTCGTAAGACTGCAGCTTTAGCATTTGTTCAATGGCGGTACGTACATTTAGCATGGCAAGCTCTGAAGGCTGAAGCTCCACAGAATATAATAAGACTTGATGACTTTATTAGTTACTTCAAGAGTACCTTGCTTGTGGGAAGCTATCCACCTGCCTCTTTGTGGAATGTCTTTGAGACAAAATCTGCTAGAACAAATAACCACATTGAGGGATGGCACAGCAAGTTAAAAAAGGTTGTAGGCAAGGCTCATCCCAATGTGTATGAAATTGTTGAAATTTTTAAGAGAGAACAGGGTGTGACAGAAATCACCATTAGTCATTTGGCAGAGCCATTCCTCCTAGAAGAGGGAAGAAGTCTACAGACAAAGATAAAAGAATACAAGAACTGAAACAACAATTTTCAGAAAATACAATTACTCTTGAAGAGTATGTTCAAGGAATGTCTGACATACAAACATTTAATCAAAGACAAAATAACTTACTATTATTATTAATTTACAACTTTAGACCAGTTGGCACTGAATTGTGTGTTTTAGACAAAATGGGATTAGACGAACTGGGAATATCCTGAGTGACAAAATCCTAACCAATGATTATTCTTAATTAATGAGTGTGGTCACTTACTGAGAGTGCCTCATCTGTTATACGTCAGTACATTATTAAAATTAACGTATGTAATATTGGAAGTCCTTGACCAATAAATTGAAGAGCTTCTTGAGTTAACTAGAGAGAGAGAGAGAGAGGAGATATCATTGCTTACAATTACATAATAATAATTAACCTGTGTACATCCTGATAGATCTAAATGTATTAATTTATGACATCCTTTACCATCCATTATAGATTGGAGTCCTTTACCAGTAAATTGAGTACAATGAGCTAAACTTAGATAATTTAGACTAATACAATATCTAAGAGAGAGAGAATAAAGTTATATTACTTGTTTTATGATATTTTTACTTTGTTAGTAATCTAATAATAGAATCTGTTACATAACAATGTGACAAGTTGAGATAAAATAATTCACTACACTCTATTGCTATACTCTTAATGACATCATCCTAACAAATATAGGAGTGATATCATATATTTAATTAAGTGGGTGTGGTTACCGTGATATCCTCACACTCAGAGAGATTAAGGTCTTGTATATTTTGACACTGACCAATAAAACATAAAAATTTCTGATGATAATAAACTACATTTTTGTAAACAAAGATGACCCAGTAACGGCCGCCATTTCTTCAAAAGTTGTAGTACAGATTTATCTGTTCAACTAGTCCCCAAATAAGCAATATTAATTACTTTAACTTACAAATTACTCAGAGGAGAGAGATCAATCTAAATATATAAATAAAGTATATCATTATATTATAACACCAAATACAAGTATTTTATTCCACAGTCTTGTATCTTCAGTCATCTCTCTCCATGAACAATATACTTGAGCAGATCAACAGACTCCTTGTACACCAACATGACTAAAGATCTGGAGAACAAAGTGGACATGATTATAACAGGTTAATATGTACCTTTATACTGACATCATGAGGAAAGAGAGAAATGAGGTATTCACTCATCTTCATTGTCATATTCACGACATCCTCTGTTCAAGAAAAATTGCTTTGCTTTGCGAGATTCTTAAGTATCTTTCTTCCAGGATTGAAATAAAGTCTTCTTAATATGAAGTTGAAATAATTTGATCAAAAGACCAATAGCTTTCTCTTCTCTTTCTTTTTATCACAGAATATTTGTAAGTATCAGTTAAGACAGTGGTAACTAAGATAGGTACATTGTAAACTAAGATAGGTACATTGGTAACTAAGGTAAGTACATTGGTAACTAAGGTAAGTACATTGGTAAATGATATGTGGTACATTGGTAACTAAGGTAAGTACATTGGTAACTAAGGTAGGTCCATTGGTAACTAAGGTAAGTACATTGGTAACTAAGGTAGGTCCATTGGTAACTAAGGTAAATAATTGGTAACTAAGGTAGAAGATACAATTAGTGTATTAGTTCTTAATAAAGAAGGATATATGCCATTTAGTAAAGATGATATGACCATATTTGGAAGCATAATAACGTCAAGCTCTTTGTAACTTTTGCAACATAACTTCATTTCCTTCTCTAACAAGTAGATGATATTGAACCCATGCCCTATAATTGAGAATACTATTAATAAGAAGAAATTTAAAGGTTTCTAAATACCCATAATAAAGGTGAAATAATTTCTTACGGCGAACATTTCTTCAGTGAATAGATCTGTCTCATCCATTATAGAGTCCAACATTCCACGATGTAAGAGAGAGTTTTGAGGTTGTAATGATGGATCAATAAACATGTCCCTACAAAACAATAGAAACTGACCTATACCACATATAACTGACCACTGTATATCTGAACATCCTTGATCTTTAACTTGGAGCAAGCTATTCTCCACAAACTCCCAAGGATTATCTGGTATCATGATAGTTGGACCACTAATGAGGGCCTACAAATATACCATCATGCAGAACAGTAGATATTTGATCTTAAAACTGAGCTATGACAATAATAACCAGTCCTTATTTTAACAGACATAATGTTCATCAAATGGTTTTTTTTGTTTTTGTTTTTGTTTTTCCATTACAGCATCTCTGTTTAAATACTATTCTCTCTCTGTTCTAACTCACTATGAGATGGTGAGTACATAGATGATTGTTGTGGTGTGTAGAAGGAGTAAATGACGTAAGTAAATGTAAACCCATCTAGAGTGGATGGGGGACAGAGAGTTTTAAAAGAGGGTTACATGTGTGATCTACAGAGAGATAATGTTAACAAATGAATGTTGTATTAACATATCAATCAGTACATTATCACATATTTTAGTTATTATTAACATATATTATGGACTACAATGGACATGAACATACTTATATAGCCAAAAGCAATTAGACTTGTTTCAGATCTATCATCTCTTTCTTCTCTCCATGTACGTGACTTTGCCAGAAATAATTGAGGCTTTGGAGTGCTAGTCTTGTCCTTCTATACATACAATAACTAGTAACCACTATATGTGATGTGTATGATCTATTAGGACTGTTTTAGCATCTTGTCGTGTATACATAACTACTGAGCTATTTATGTCACTATATACATTGTGTATAAGCATAACAAAAACTTAGGAAACTCATTGTGTACATGCTGTGTTATCCAAAGGCAAATAAGTCCAACCCAAATAGATTTTGGCAAACTGAGCATGTGCAGATTGTAAAAATTTGCTATTATGTAGATTTTGTTGATTGCTTCCCTCATTTTGCCATTCTTTGAGTCTGCTTAATTGTATGGTGATTTGGTGTTCATGGTAAACGCAGTTTCTAATTCTTGATAAAGTGTTTTATGATATTAGTGTACATGTACCTGATAAGAAGTCTGTTGATGATTTGTCTTGCTGTTGTTCACTGTCCATAATGGTAATATCTAATGTATAATAAAAGAGGATGCCAAGTTAATACATGTTCAAGATAACTATGTACCTAACGTAAACAGAGAAGATAAAGCTATTGGATAAAGCGAATGAAGTAAAGACATTTGAGATAAAACAGTTAACAGAAAAGACAGAAGGTGAGCTATTGTACTTTTAGTAGTACATACGATGTCGTGGTTATGTTCTATAGCTACTGTTAAGGTATTAACAAAGAATAAGAAAACACTGAGAAAAGTGAGGATCAACCTAACACTGTAGAAGACAACACATCAGATGAAGAAGGTAGTAGTTCACAGAAAAATGATAACTCATATTTCACTTAAGATAGTAAAAACAAGATCCTAAATAAAAGTTCCCATTATTATTTTATTTTATATTGCAATTTTTTATTAAAATATTCGATTTTTTTATATTTTGTTAAATATAAGGCATAGTTTTGATATTATATGTACTATCACTTTGTGATGTAAGGAATATTATATTATAGTTAGTGTTAATCAAGCAATGCATTAATTTTTTGTAGTGTTGCCGGGTCTTCATAAATTGTTATCACATTCTGACTTTGTTTACAGGTAATTTCTGGACCTACAGAGAATACATAAACAAAAATGATACCGATAATTTAGTCATTGTTCTGAAAACAATTTAATTATAAACAAAATTAGCACTTTGGCATTTTTTTTACTATTTTGAGATTTCTCGCACTACAAGTGTACAAATTTGTACAAATGATGCAAGTTAGACAATAAATAATGTACGAATTTGTATACTTAACCTGATCTGCAAAAAGGAATTTCATGTTTCACACAAAACAAGTTTTACAATCATATTATAGAATAAAACTATTATAAATATAGCTTGTTAAATTCACAATGGATAAAGTTGTTTTAAAGGGATTTTTCTTTATAATAAACTCATTTGAAAAGTGTTTTGTCAAAATATTAAAGAACAAAGGTAGTAATTCAAATGTCGTTTCATCATCCAAGGCCTCTTCTGAATACCACCAGCAACCATCTCATTAGAAGGCAGAAGTAATAGTTTACTAATTGGGCATGTTAGTTATTAAGTAGGCAGTAGTGTGTAGGGTTTAGAATGTAATTTAGACATTATCAAAATGATAACAATAGTCGTAAAAACTTTTATAGACAAAAAGGAGGCAATGGTAATATTCCATGTTGTTTTAGTAACCAAGGCCTCCTCAATACACCCAACAAATCTCATACTAGAGGAGGAAAGAAATGTAACAAGTTAAAATAGATCACATTCATAAAAGTGGGGATGGTAGTCAAAGTAATGACTCAGAGAGAGAGGAGAAGGGAGAATAAGCATGAAGAATACATAAGTAACATCATAATGAGAGTCCTAATAACAAGGACGTAATGATGCTATTTGTATATACAAGATCTCATTCTTAATATCATGAGCAAGTCTAGACGAGTAGAAGAAATGTAAATAGTTACAGAGTAATATTCTATATTGGGTGTGGTGATAAATAATAAAGACCCTTCACATATCATGAAGTCTAATTACATAAAGTCATAGATGATAGAGAAAAATTCTCTAAATGTTTCAAGACACTTTACATGTATGGTTGGGTCTGGATTATTCATTAATGACTAACATCCTGGTGGAATCAGTTTCATGATTTGCAATTGTTCATAGGAGACAAGTTTCTCCAAGATATAATTCATTTATATCATTGTTAAGGCTATACTTTTTAAAGAAAAAGTTGATATACTTAAAAATATCTTTATTAGCTTCCTTATTTGTATTTTAACTGACATGACTACCTCCTTCTACTGAGGAGAAGACACTACTTCGAGATTTGAGTGTATTTGAATATAAGACACAGTTTCTCCTAGCGTTGTCATTAAAATACCTTTTGCAATCCTTTTAAGGCATAATTACTGACTCTCCTATAAAATCGAAGCATGTTCCTAAGGTAAATCAAACGAAAAGGTCATGTTAGTTTTCTGTCACATGTATTTGCGGTTTATTGTATCACTTGCTTGGTTGCACTTGCTTATTTATCACATTTTGCAGATCAGCTTAAATCTACATGTACATTGAAGTGTACAGTTTTCATAACATGAACTTACATGAGTCATTTGCATCAATAATTGTTTGTCGATCATGACATAGTGCTTCCACAAGAGTCTTCTTTAGTGTAGACGGCATCTTAGAGAATGTTTCATCTTTTTCATTAAAAAGAGGTTGTGTTGTGGTGAATTAAATTGATTTTAGTTATCCCTCCAGTTTGTGACCACTGGCTCAAAACCAGCCCTTTCATAGCTGGAACTAGCAGATTGCAGTCATCATCTACAAATAAATTAGCTTTAAAATCATATATTTTTTTCAATATTTGTAAAACTGTAATTCAATCTTTTCCTAAATTAATGGATTGAAGAGTACTTACTTTTAGAGGCAGATTGATTGTATGCAAATGCAAAATCATTTGTGTCAAAACAGACACTAAGGGACTTTTTGACAGTCTCTACTTCATCAATTCCGCAATAAGTCACTAAGATAAAGTTTGATATGTTTGTAAAAATGGAGTTAAATTCTCTAGAGTTATAGGACAATCTTTTCAACTTGATCTGATGTACTTTCCTAAATGTAGATATCGATGAAAGTCAGTATTATGTAATACATCTGCACTATTTATTTTATCTTAGAAACATTTGTGAGTATAAGGTGGGCTCCAATGTAGAGCTTATCTACATCTCTGATTTCACAAATGACATGGATTTGAATTGTCCTTTGATTATGGTTATTCTAAAATCTCCCATCTTTTTAACATTAATACTGGTACCAGCAAGGTCATCACTTTTTGAATTTAGAGCTGCTTGACAATATGTTTTAAAAAGCTCAGGTATTTCGTTAGGCTTACAAAATATTAACGATTTAAATTGAGAAAGTTTGTTTGTAAAGTTGGGGTACATAGACTCAGTGCATTCCCATGACATGGAATTTGTACAGTTGACAAAAGCTTTTTTAATGTGCTCCCATTTGGTGATATTCTTCAGCTTTTATCTTCATTTCCTTTAAAGAGTAGGTTTTGTTAATCACAGCATCAAGCAGATTGCTTTGTATTTTGAAGGTAGTCTGCACAGTGGTTGTAAGTGATGTTGCCTGAGTTCTGGTGCAGAAATTGCATGTTTTTTGTTCAGCTTTTGGTCTTTTAAGACGTCATCCTCAAAGAAGTCGATGACCTCTGTCACCTTTGTCCAAATTGCATTTGAAAATAGTGATTGAGCAAAAATGTTTTCTTTTTGCGTTCTTGACATGCTCTAACATATATGAAAAACTATAAACAATATATATGTAGATTTTAGGGTCATAGTTTTGGTAGAATGCAAGTATTACATACTCTTCGCCATTCAAGTGAGGTGGATGGTACTTCATTTGGATCATTATGTGTAGCAAATAATCTAGCTCGGCATGCATCAGTCTAAACAAACTAAAACTAACAATATCAAGAGTTAACTTAACTTACATAGTTTCTGTGTGGTATTTTATGTCTGAAGTGACCATTTATGTTGTGGCATGACCATAGAGCTTCTTCATTATCCAGATAGCTATATATATTGCGCCAAACTTGCACATTTGGATTCAAATATCCCTCTTCAATCAACTGTTGTTTTGCTTTAAGGCTGTGGACATCTCCATGCACTTCATACTTGTATAGATCTTTCAATCGTTCCTCAAAATTTTCCTTTTCACGGATATCAGTACATACCACACCAAGAGGAGGAATACCAATTCCATTTGTATCCTCCTTCATTCTTAATTTAAGGTTGTCTAAAAATATAGGATCAATCCTGCGTAGCAATCTTGAAGATGTAGGTTCTTCTAGCATCCAATAGACAGCTGAAACAATCTTAAAAAAGGAAGAAGTTGTTGTATCAATACAGTATGAAGAACATCACATATGAGTAGAAGAATCCTATACTTACTAAAAGCATAGAGTTAAACCAAATAGACTACGTAAAATTACGTGTATATACCTCATATGCCATATACTTCACACACTATGAATCTATCAGTTGATTTCATGTACATACTATCTATCATATTGTTTACCAATATGTTTCAAAGCTATCAGTTCAGCAACATCATCAGTTCTTTGGCCTCTTACTCGGTGGTTCAAGCTCTTCAAAACAGCCATCATCACTTAGTAATGAATTATCAAAATTAAGTTGATCATCTAGGGGCTCATTATTGTCAGGTAGCACGTCTACCTGGGTTGTTGTTTGTAATAGTGGTTTTGGTGATTTCACTTTAAGATGGCATACTTGATCTGTTTGTTATATGTTGTCATTTTTTGGAATGCACTGGCAAAATCTGATGCAGAGAGTGGTTTTAATTTTTGGCAAAAACTGTTTTTACACCTCACAAATTGTGATGATTGACTTTGCCAATGTACTTCTCAAGGGGTATCTGCATGTAGAAAGCAAAATAATAATAAACAGAATATACTCCGTCTGAGATATAGCTCAGTCACAAAATTAACCATTATATAAAAGTGTACGTGCATTGTAAAACTTACGATAAGTTGCCTCTTCTCGTAATATACAACTTTCTTCACAGCTCCAAACTGCTTTCCATCACCTGGTGCTACTCCATCTCTCAAAAAATATATTTTATTAGAGTCTTTATTGACTTCAAAATACCAAAGGACGAGACATATCACAGGGTCCTGTTAGTACAATTATAATTAAAAAAAGTTACATTACGATTATATATAGGTGATCTACGTACTCACCAAACCTTATGTGTTAGATCAATAGAAGAAATTGAGATCATACAAACAAAGACCAGTAAGGATTACTCAAAAAATTGAACTAACATTCAGGTGCTTGCAACAGCTGTTAGATTCACGCTATGCTCACGCGATTTACTATAATCTGATATACCAAAGTGGCGACAATGGATTTCTGCAAATTCATGGCAAGAGTGAGAAGCTATTCTCAGTGAAGGTCTTGACATGCTAGAAGAAATACCAGCTTCAATAGAAAATGAGTGGTACATAAATGAATTAGCTGAAAAGCAAATTGATTCTGTTGATGCAGAAGAGAACTACGTAACAGACCGCTTACTTCAAGATGAAAGACAAGAATGTACTGTAAGCAGAAATTGCAATAATGATATAAATTTCTTACTTAAGTATTGTATGATGACAGTACAGTAGTCTAGAGTATAAATACATACACAGTAGAATGGGATTGTACAAATTTGTACACATGTGAACTTCAAATGTTAACATTTTTTAGTAATGAAATACATAATGTACAAATTTGTACACTTTCATTATCAAGTAAATTTGGTTTTCCGAATTTTTAATGCTCTATATAATGAATAGGTATATATAAGAACTCAACCACCTATTCTTAATGCAGACATGTCACAACTTGAAGTAAATGATATGGTTGCAGTGTTTTGTGACAATTATCAACAAGAACCGGTCATTGCTTGCTGCTCAAAATTAAACGAGGATACAATTGACATCATATGGTATGAGAGATCATACTCTACTTCTTGGAAACCATAGAAGATTGGGGATCCAACAAATAGACGCAAAATAATCAAATGGACCGACACAATCCACAAATCATCTATAATTTTATTTGCTTTCACATTGACAGCAAGAAAACACTTATGAAAAGTTACAATTGAAAAGTTAAAAACAGAGTACTTACAGTTGAAGCAGAAATATGCTACAACTATTGAATAATAATGACTTGAAGCTATTGTTAATAAATTATGATCTTTTGTAGCATTTAAGCATACGCCTCATATATATATATAATTGTCACCATTATTTAACACGTCCATCAAAAATAATTATCAATTATTAGTAAAATCTGCAAATAATAAAAGGAACTTTAAAAAAATAATCTGTTTAAAACAGATGATCATATAGATCCAAAAATTAATGAACTTAATCTGCAAGTTTCTAATTATGAAGGTAAAAGAACATATCTACCCAACATCCTACTTTAAATGCTTCTTTCTTTATGTTAATAATCACAAAAAAAGTTAAAGATGAAACAAACAGTGATAAAAATTCAGATGAACATGTTTCTGACAATAAAGGTATTCACTGACAAATAGATATTTCATTATGGAAATTTATCTATTTACTTTTAGAAAGTGAAATCTTGGAAAGTGATGAAGTTCAAAATAAGCCATTGCCAAAAACTGAGATGACAATCAGTGTTTCAGATAATAGTATAAAACAATATTTTTATTTTTAAAGTAATAGAATATGTATATTATAGCTGCAGGTGAACGAGCTAAAAAAGCTCATACATACTTAAGTGTGATTTCTAAATAGAGAACTTTTCTTTTTGAAATCAAACTGACTGACTGACTGAGGATGACTGAAAATTTGATGCTTTTATAGTAGTGGCAACATGTGCTTCTTATGTGGATACTTCCAGAAGCATAATTATAATGAATAATGAATAATAATAATTATAATAATTAATGAATAATAATGAGTTATTAGTGATTAACAGCTCACTACAATACTTTTGTAAAGTTTATTATGAAGAGAAAGCTATGTTGGAGTGGCAAGTCATGTTTGTTGTTGTAAAAAATCTTGATGCACTTCAGCAGGCAATAATATCATATTGTATATGATTTACATGTATAATTTTACTGCAGTAAATTAAAAAGCATCATCCTCATGCTGACGAATGTATCACAAAAAATTGTTGAGTTTGATGTCATCAAATAACTCGTGGTTGAAAAATTATACCTCAGAGGATACATATGATTGTAAGAAATATATCTCATTAAATTACTATAACTTTAGTCTTTAATCGTGAATAATTATATATTATTCTCATGAAGTAATCCATTATTAAAATATTAATTTCTTATACATTTATAATGTTTTAATATTTTTTAAAGAAAGAGTGTAAGTTAACAAATCATATAAACTCTTATTTAGCTAACACATACCTCCATTAACGAGTTTGGTAGTGGCATGTATTCAGAGCCTCCAACATGTTTGATATATGTGTATGCAGATGTAAGAAATGACACAACAAAGAGACTCCATTACAGGGTTCCAATAAAAGGATTGGAACAGGATGGTGATATTTTTATCAATTTATCTTTTAGACCAAGATATGATACAAGTAAGAGAAACAATTAAACCTTTTTAGAATCTTTTAACATGCTAATTTATATTATATTATAGCCAAATTTGAAAATGCTGCTACTTCCAGAGATCAATTGTTATCTAGTTAACTAAACTCTGTAAAAATAACTGACTATGTTTTAGTAACTCCTGACTATCAGATGTAAAGTTCATGTCTGATTTGAATTCTCTCATCAAATCATTAAAATTTTCTGTATCTTTGGTTAAAGAAGTTAGAAAAATCATACAAGATGTTCTTACTAAGCAATACTTTGCTTTGAATGATTTACTGAAGGTGTCTATGAAATCATTTGCTGCAGACATGTATTCTTATGGTCTAATATCAGAAAGAACCAAAGATACAGAAAATTTTAATGATTTGATGAGAGAATTCAAATCAAACATAAACTTTACATGTGATAGTCAGGAGTTAGTAAAACATTGTCAGTTATTTTTACAGAGTTTAGTTAAACAAGGAGATCCACACAGAAATGCAGCTAGTAGTATAGCTGAAGTGTGACTAACAATATTAAAGAAAAACTGAACATAATTATAGAGTTCGACATTTGTGTCATAAGCCCAATATCTAATGCAAGTAAGAAAACATTTGAAACCTTTCTAGGAATTTAACATACTAGTTTATAGTCAATGTTTTGAATGTGCTGCTTCTTGTTTAATAAAATATTATAATATCATATAATTATAAGTACTATTATAATAATTAAAAACATTATTTTCTCTCATATTAGAAGCTGATGTTATCAAATTGATAAATGTTATTTGTAATATCCTTACTAAACAATATACTTCATCATATGAGTTAACTAGAAATGATCTACAGTTATTAGCTGACAAGATTCATGCTGCTGGTCTTATTAGCTCATATGCCCAATGGTCACATTCATTTGATGTGATAAATGATGATTTTCAACCAGGACTGAGTTTCATGATCGATATTGGAGGCTCAGTCAAGCTCTTCAACAAGACTGGATTAAAGAGAGTTGAGGTGAATGTGGAGTAGAACTACAACTAGGTATGTAATTTAAGTACATGGAGAAAAAAGTAATGGTAGGGTAATTGAAATGTTTACATATCATTACAAAGAACATGTCAATAGCTATAGGAATAGTTTAAATCAACATGTCACTTTGTATATCAGGCAAGCTATAGGACTGTGTATATAGGGATGACCCACATTGTTCAATCATGTAATGGAACCTCCTTTATAAAATTTTGTTGTCCAAAATGAATTTCTAGATACCTGCATACCTGAAATACGAAATCTCCTTATTTTGTTAGCAAATTTTTAATGTTTGTAGGAGAATTGCTTTCTCATAAGAGAAAGTAGTTGTGCCCAATGATATCTATGACATTACGTCTGTTGACAAAATCTCTAGCCAATTCCCCATACTCTTTCCTTAACTTAGGGATCAATATGTTTATTATATACTGCTAGCTTGAATATTATCTTTGCCATTTATAGTTAACAATTATTGGTGAGGTGAGAATAACATAGCTTATGTAATTGATTATCAAATTACAAGAAAGATATATTTTGTAACCTCATAATGTCATTAATGTATAAACTTAGCATATTCTTTAATGAGATTCATAAACTATCAAAGGTGCAAGGATGTTGATATATGAGATTCATAGCCATAATTTTGATTAGGGGCTGTTTCCATATAACACATATAAAGCATTAATTTCTTTTTCTGCATGACAACTAGTGCCATACAGTTCTATAATCATTTTGGTCCATGTGCTAACTATATATATTAATTTTGCGTGTTCATTTGTTAATTTTTATGTTTTTTTTATGTGACAATTAAAAGTGCCAAATGAAATTAAACTATATCTTTTAACAACCTATACATATAGCAACCTACAAATATTATTAATGCTAACTGTGAGTGCTATGATGATGAGTATGACTGATCATGCTAGTTTTTTATGTTTGTATCTATAATATAATGATTAATATTACCTAGCTGCTTGAATCATTTTAGAAGTAATGTTTTCTAACCAATTCTCCCACCATTTATTTGACATTCATCTATCCTAGCTTCATGTTCTTTCAAGTTTGAAATGACTTTTATATTTTTAATGTATTAGATTATACTACTGTGGACAGGGGACAACAAGGAAAGCAATCATTAACTGACTCTTTATCAGGTAAATAGATATACATTAACTGAGATACATAACTCTGCACCTAATATAAACAGAGAAGTTGAAATTGTTGGATGGAATAATTAAGACAAAGACATTAGAAATAATGAAAGAGAAAGGTGAGTTATAGTGCTGTTAGTAGTACACATCATATATCAGTATGTTCTATAGCTATTGATAAAGTATTAGAAGAGGAACAAGAGGAGATTGAGAAATTTACCAGAGAGAAAGAAGGTAAGCTATAATATTAGCAGTATATGATGATTACCTAGCACTACATGGTACCTATATTATGGTGTACAATCACTGCATAACTTGATAAAGTTAAACAAAACAGTCTATAATTCTATAATTCATTAACACAATGCTATGCTATATATATTGGCCTTGTTATGTATTGGTTACACACCAACATAAAAGTTTATACTGAATTTATCAAACCAAGAGCAAAAGATGTTACAGGTTTGAACACACAGTAGAAAGCATACTGAGGTCAACCAATTTTATTAGTCAAGTTGGTAAAAGAAAGGTAGAATAATAATAATCACTATTACTATTATTTTGTGATCACAAAGTACTTTTCAGTTTTTTGTCTTGGGTAGATTCTTTTGATATACAATGACAAAAAGTAGCTTTGACATTGTCATAGTCGACTACTATATTACTTGCATCTACTATCTGCCTAATATTTAGTAGCCAGAGCTCTGTTCTTTGTTGACATTAATATTGTACAACCAATTAATTTCACTATAAGAAAGATGTTCTTATTGCTGAAAGTATCAGTTATTTATTAAATGCTTTTATATACTTACTGCAATTTTCTTTGTTTTTAGAAACATTTCAACAAATGCTAAGTGGTATAAAGCATAAAGAAAAGGAGATGAATGAGTTAATGAAAGTTGAGAAAAAATGAGTAGTATGAAGACAAAAGAAATAGAGAAATTAAAAGGTATGAAATATTATTAGTCAAATATAAATTGTATACACAATCTCCATAATTTACATGTAACTTGTATTGTGTTTTGTATTATTAAGAAAATGAAAAGTTGTTCTCTCAGTTAAAAGAAAAGAAACAAGAGATAGAAATGTTGTCTAAAAGAGAGACATCACAATATTATATGTCTTACTTCCATTGTATTTGTACCTTTACTTAATTGACAGCAGTTGCAATGGAGATAGTAAGTGTACAGACAGAGGTAATGGAGCTATCAGTGCGTAAACAAGATGTTTTTATTCAATTTAACTATCTCATCCCATCAAATGGTATATTGACAACAACATAATGGATTATCTTTAAATGTCTGCCTTTTAGATACTCTTAAAGGTGTTTGTATTGAAAATGATAAATTGTTCCTATTTCAAGGAGACTCTCTTCGGTTCCTTAACTGGGAACAATATGGATTGAGAATTACAGGTCCTCAAGGCACTTTATCTTTAACAGACACCTGTGAAGTGTCCATGGCAGCACTGATTGGTGGAGACAGTTTCAAATACCTGAGAAAACTGAGTTGATCAGTGCTGTATATCCTATAAATGTCTCTAAGCCATTACTTAAATCAATAAAATTAGAGATACAACACTGTGCACATCTAGTCACTAAAGATCATACAAGTTGTTTGAGTTTTGCTACATCTTCTATTCAACAATCTACTACTCTTCTTTACAAGTTTCAACTACAAAAAGGAGGACAGTTCAATCCTGGTGATCAATGTTGTAGTATTAATCTTATTCATTTTTGCTTAAAAAGTATTGTTAAATCTTGGACTGATCCACTTTGGAGTGACAATGTATTACCACAGGAGATACCTTCATTAATTCAATCCATTGACTAGATTGGAGGGTCTGAATTAGAAAACATGCCTAACTATGGAAGACTTTCCATTAATGAAGCCTCTGCTCCAAAACCTTTAGATCTGTTGTCAGAGTCCAGTAATGAAGTCCCTGATATAGAAAGTTTAGAATGCATACAAGGTGATAAACATGCAGAAAACGAGTTGATATATAATATTTCTTCAGATAACTCAACAATTAAATTTGAACAAAGAGGCTGTGGACATAGTACATACTTTGCCTGGTAATGA
This sequence comes from Xestospongia bergquistia, assembly GCA_963965975.1. NCBI lineage: Eukaryota > Metazoa > Porifera > Demospongiae > Haplosclerida > Petrosiidae > Xestospongia > Xestospongia bergquistia. The sequence continues at coordinate 4,103,973 of OZ014420.1, read as the reverse complement.
AGCTGAAATCAAGCAAATAAAAGGTAAGCAGTTATTTTTTATATTGTTAAGATGTTAGTCAATGTCTCCCTTTAGACAGTTCTACTGATATTGACTATTTGGCTCAGATGGTATATGAAAGATGTAAGAACAATGAATGGCTAACATGCTTTATACTAGCTAAACATCTCAATGCTCTGACTGAGGTAACTCCATTGCAAACATTTCTTTTTAATACGCTATGTACGCAGTATATAAAGACTTCTCTTCCACATCATATTGAGGAGGACAAATGTCTACGCTTTACATTTCAAGATAGTGATGGTAATATTGAATTAGTCCTTAATGAAAAACAAAGTATCCTTACAATGGATGGAGTGTCATTTCTCATGTAAATCCTTCAAGGGTATGTATATGAAGTGCTATTATAAAAACATACTAAAACAAATATAGATAAAACAAATATATGTAAGAGTGTAGTGGAAAGTTTTGGTGCTCAAAACCCTCCATCTGTCCCTTCTAGACTGATCACAATATTTGTTGAATCAGCTATTGAGCCCATTGCTCTAGCTGTATGAAGAAGTTATTTCTGAGGCTGTTTACAAAATTGTAAAAGTCAAGAAAACTGGAGCTACTGTTGCGGAACGTCTTGAGCTGATTCTTGATGATGTAAAGGATCGGATCATGTCAAACTTAATGCTAATGCCTTTATGATTTTTCTGGATATATTGAGAGATGATGATTTGTTTAAGACTTTGCTAATAAAATCATGTCAAAATATAAAGGTACAATATTTCAGAATTAGCTGCTACATGAAAGTATATAAGGAAAGGAGTTCACAACAATAAACAGTTGTAAAGTATTATGTTAACTTTCAAATTGAATTAATGAGTACATGCAATTTCCAGTTATACTACCACAATAACTTATGTGCTAAACTAGTGTATGATGTGATCATTTTATTCTGTAAAAATAGAAATGTGCCAACAAGCTACATTAGATATATATATCCTGTGTAAGAGGAGAATGAGTGACCTTAGAACAGTGTAAGAAAATGATTTTCTCTCGATTGTATCCTGCTGCAAACCATAGGTTACTGAGCATGTGCAGATTGTATTACCAAACCCAAATGTAGCCTCGTCCCTAGGCACTCACAAAGAAAAGAACACCTTGTAAGTACTGCTTGCTCATCAATGTAATTACTGAAGTAATGAAGATCCTAAATGTTGTTGTGGATCTGGAAGTTGTACCTGAAGTATTGAAGTGTGGTGTCACAGGTCCCATCTATAAGTGAGGCAGGAGGATCCTTTGAAGGTCGACAGCTACAGAGGGTTACACTCACATCTATGGTTTCCAAAGTTCTGGAATTCTTGCTATTAGAACATCTGGAGTTGTTTTTTATGGAAGCAGGTCTGTTGCACATTAACCAATCTGCTTACAGGAAAGCAGTCTCTTTCGATGATGCCGTTTTTGCTACACAAGAGGTTGTTGGTAAATAACTTAGAGGTGGTAGTTGTGTATATATGTGCCTGTATGTCTTGCAGAAAACATTTGACTCTGTTGAATATCCAGTGTTGTTAGAGAAGCTGTTTGATGTGGCAGTGAATGGTAAGATGTGGAGACACTTGAAGAGCTGGTATGATGGATGTTCCTGCAAAGTGAGGATGGATGGGATGCTCTCTGAGATTTTTCAGGTAGAGAGAGATGTGAAGCAGGGATCGGTGCTCTCCCCAGCACTCTTTTGGTGATCGACCCCCTTTTCAGGCAATTGCAGGCATCTGGTGTGGGTTTGGCAGTCAACAATTTCTATGCTGGAGTTTTCCTCCATGCTGATGATGTCAGAACTTTAGCAACAAGTGAGGAATCTTTAGACAGTCAGGTAGCTTTGGTGAAAGCATTTGCTAAGGAAACCCTTCTCAAATTGAGTGTTAGTAAAGGTGAGATCATACTCTTCTCAAGTCAAAAGGGTTTGCTTTTCCAGTCTGTGAGGAGGAGGGGTCTGTTATGCCAGCTGGAGACGTAGGAAAATTTCTGGTTTACTAGTGGAGGGGAGACCTATTGCCATCTACATCTATGGACAAGAACATCAGAAAAGCCCATCATGCTTTTTTCACTGTCTTCAAAAGCTGTGCTGGAGTCATGTATTATGCCGGTGTTATTATTTGGATGTGAGAATTGGATCTTGACGGAGACCTTATCACAGAAACTGGAGGCCTTTCAGGGTGAGCTAGTGAACCAAGTACTAGAGTGGCTGAGGCATCACTCTAATACTGCAGCTATTAAGGCTTTAGAGGTTCCAAAAATGAGGTACTGCATTTGGGTAAGAAATCTAGGCTTTCTCCATCGTGTCGTTGAGAGTAATCCTGTCAGCCTGACTGGACGTGTGATGCTGGCACTCTGTGGTGATGCTGATTTGTTATGTCTGGTGAAGGAGTGCAAGGAGCTGGAGGAGTGGTTTGGATCAATCTAAGAAGAAGCATGCAGACAAATGCTTGGAGAAGGCCCCTACGGTTGCAGAGGTCTCAAGACAGATCAGTTGGGCCCAGCTCTGGGATGCAGCTTTGGACTTGGAATGGAACTGCTGAGTAGAGCTCAGAGTCATCATAGAAGAGGAAATCACCCATGTCATCTATGTGACATTGCTCCACCTCCTGAGTTATCAGTGCTGGATCACATCCTGGTCTCACATCGGAAGAACTGGACTACAAGAAATTGATGAACTTATTAGAAAAACTCCATTTAGATGTTTTGTCTAAGTTTAGCAACATATTTATTACATAATGATTTTTATTCTAAATCATGCCCACTGGGGCTTTATCAAATGAAACTTTGAACTTTTGCATCACAATGACAACATTTTAAAGAAAATGACGAATCAATAGGCTTCGTTTATTTTGATAACATTTTATCACTACTCTAGTTCTATCATTCGTGATGGATCACAAACTAGGTTTTGGCTTCAAACAGTCAAATTTGTCATTTGTGCAGAGATTTAGTCCAAGCAATCGAGCATTACACTTGTTTAGTAAAATTGGAATCCAAGATGATTGGGCATCATGAATAACAGGTTGATCCATCATTAGAGGTACTAAAGGACTTATTATTGACACAGAACAGCTCTTCTCAGTGCCAACAAGACCAAGCTTGTGATCCATCATGAAAAAGATGACTTGGAAATATGAATATCTTTCCAAAACCATTTGGTGATCACACATAGGGATCTTTCCGTCATATTTATACAGCTTCAATGGACAAAAAGCTTTTTGAAAAAAAGCATATTAAGTCTTCCTAGTCTACCCAGGGTATCAGGCTACTCCAAATGATGCCACTCCTTTGGCTTTTCAGATACAAAACAACCCTTTTCAAACATGATGACGAAACATGGTAAATTACCTGTGGAATCATGTAAGTGGTTACTGAATGTATGTTAGAACACGTCCAGGAGAGGGACCTGGTGTTTTATCTTACATCACTAACCAATTATTTTTTATAAATATCATAGCTATGATATCTTTTTAAAATTTAAATTAGTTCACATTTTGTCTTTTTTAAATTTTAATTAGTTCATATTTTGTCCCTACACTCTAGGTGGTACTTGGAATTCTGACTTAGCTAGACAACTTCAGTTCAATGTACTGATATTACTGTTGAATCAACTATTGGCCCAATGATTTGGCAATTAGACTTTATTTAGAAGAGATACAAGCACAATTAGCAGTTTTTTGACATGAATAAAGATGATATAGAGACTGGTTTAATGTACTATCATGATTTGAACATCTATCTTTATTTTCCTAAAGTCCTCCATATTGTTGTCTTTCTTATCCCCTAGCCACTCCTTAATGAACTGCCTAAATTGATGAACATCTTTGAAGATGTTGTTGATTCATATATTCCTCCTGGAGCTTTTAAGAAAGTCAAAAGAAAGGCTTTTTTCACTTGACCTCATTAGTCTATTTTTGTCACAAGGATTTTCAAAGACATTCTCAGCCAAAAATATCTTATGTTGATGGAATACTTATTTATCATATCACCTCTACCTGAGCACGAGAATATTTTCCCCTTGTGTCCTACCTACTACCACCAATTTACAGTCTTTACAACAGCCTACCACTAAGGATGTTGATCATCTGGTTTTAACATGGAATGAAAACTTTCTTCCTCAGGGTCCTTCTCTTGCACTAGTTGTGGGCATTCTCACTCACTAATGTTTACCTATATATTGCACTGTCACCTCTACAAGCTGACAAGCCACAAGATATGCCAGTCTTGTAGTCTTGTAGGAGTAGTTCTATTAGTAGATACTACATAATTGCTTAATATATTCTAATTGTGGTCCACTTAATGAGTGTTAAAACATTCGTCAAGTTATTAAAGAGGGCATTGATGCAGTTGTAGACAAGTTCCATTATATATGTAGTCTAAAAGGAACAACTTCCTTGTTCAATTTGTAAAACAACAGAACATCATTTTTGCTTGAATGAAAAGAAGAGGAAAGTCACTTATTGTAATACGTACATAACTGATGATCCTGACAAGAAACTTCAGCTACCATGGTTTACATCTCAAGTTGAAGGTGAAGCATTAGGTATATATTACAAACAATATATATCTTTAACTACAACGATGAAAAGGTGACTGGGTAATATGACTTGTATATCATTAATGTTATATTGTTACAAGTAATGTATTAATTGATAAATTAAATATGTAATATGTAGAACATCATGTCATCATTGTAATTTATTATGATAAGCTGTTAGTGATATATTGGAGTACTATAAATCATTCATGTAATAGTATACATTTCATAATTGTTATTGTTTTTTAAACAGGTTCTATACTTCACTCAGAACCAGATGTATACGATCTTCTTAACCTATTAGCTGACATTGAACATAAATAAGTGGTATGAAATAGGATTTGCATTGAGAGTACCTTATACAATGCTTGAAGGCCTACTACAGTAAAAACATCATTTTACCAAACAAAGTTACACTACTGTTGCTTTTCATTCAGTATTTAATGCATTATTCTATGATGTAATATGTTTAGTGATTAAGTATTTAATATCATGTTTTGGTTGTTTAGTTAGTTATTGTTTTATACTGTTTTGTAAAGTTAATCAGTTGCTACAAAAGGTACTAAGACACAACATATTGGCGACGAGCGTATATGGCTTGACACAGCACTTTAGCTCCATTTGATTCATCCAAAGAAAGTAGGTCATATTATGTTGAGAGTCTGGGATACTACTTTGTCATAAATGATGTAGAAGAGATGACAAGAAACGCTCCATACTGCTCTCCGTTTATGGGCATCAGACCTTAAAATTAATAAGGAGTTTATTTGACGCTCAGGCACTTGAAACCGAGTCATACAATGACTTAGTGAAGATGGTCATGGACTATTATGACCCCAAACCGTCTATTATTGTTCAGAAATACAAGTTTAACTCTCGTGTAAGAGCACCAGATGAGTCTGTTGTGACGTATGTAGCAGCTCTGCATCAGATAGCTGAATATTGTGACTATAGACTCATTAAGATATGCTACGAGATCGACTTGTATGTGGAGTTAATCACCAGAATATCCAGCTTAGGTTGTTGGCCAAGAAGGGCCTTACCTATGAAAAAGCATTAGAGCTAGCTAAATCACTCGAGGCAGCCGAGAAATGATCGCTTGACATTGTAGCAAGTAATACTGTACCTGTTCACTACAATTCTTGTCACAAGTACCAGAGAAAACTGCTACTGTTAATTTTAACTGCCATAGGTGTAGAGGACGTCATTTAGCCTCAGTCTGTCGCCTCAACCAAACTATGTCGCATGAATCAAGTATTAAAGCACCAATAAAGCCACATTTTGTAAGTGTGGAGTGCACTACCACTATTCCAGAAGTAGAAGTAGATGAAGAGTCATATAAAATGTTTACACTTAGAGACAAATCATCAGAACCTATCATGTTAAATGTTTACTGAATAATGTACCGACGGATATGGAGTATGATACTGGTGCATCTCTGTCAACAATTAGTCAAGATACTTATGCCAAGGTTTCCAAATCCAGTTGTATTGGCAAGCTGGAGAAAACAGGTCAAATTGAAAACTTATATGGGTGAGTCAATACCAGTACTGGGCAAAATTAGAATGCATGTAAAGCATGAAGATCAGGAGGAGGTCCTGCCTGTCCTTGTGGTAAAAGGGACTGGGCCTAACCTTATGGGAAGAGACTGGCTATACAAGATCAAAGTAAATTTCTGTGAAGTTTACAGTCTAACTAATCAACATCTACTAGAGGAAATCTTAAAAAAGCATTCAGTTGTTTTTAAGGAGGAACTGTGTTGTCTGCAAGGTGTCAAAGCTCAATTATTAGTGGATAACACCAACCCAAAATTTCACAAGCCTAGGCTTGTTCCATTTGTATTTAAAGAGAAAGGTGAAGCAGAACTTGACAGGTTAGAGAGTTTGGGCATTATTTCTCCTGTTCATTTTTCAAAGTAGTCTGCACCTATAGTGCCTGTAGTAAAACAGGATGGGTCAGTGAGAATCTGTGGAGACTTTAAAGTTACAATTAATCAAGTCTCTCAAGTAGAGTCCTATCGCCAACCAAGAGTAGAGGAGCTTTTCGCCACAATTTCAGGAGGAAAACAGTTCTGAAAATTAGATTTAGCTCAAGTTTATTTACAAATACCTTTAGCAGAAGATTCAAAATAGTTTGCAACTATCAATACTTCAAAAAGGTTGTTTCAATATAACAAGTTGCCATTTGGAGTGTCTTCAGGCCCAGCATTTTTCAGAGATGCATAGAAAATCTCTTACAGGGATGTAAACGTGTGTCCATATATGGATGATATTTTGGTAATGGGTAAATCCAGTGAAGAGCATTTGCATAATTTAGAGAGCATATTAAGCAAACTAGAATCAGCAAGTTTACGACTTAAGAAGTCAGTGTTACTTCTTGCGGCCTAAGGTTGAGTATTTAGGTGACATAATTGATGCAGATAGCTTAAAACCAACCAAAGAAAAGGTAAAAGCAATCAAGGAAGCTCCTAAGCCTGAAAATGCCACTGAATTATGATTGTTTTTGGGAATTATTAACTATTATAGTCAATTTCTGCCAAATCATATCTGAAAAGCGTGCTCCCTTATATAACTATTTACATAAGAATTGTTGATGGTCATGGAGTAATGGCCAAGACAAGGCATTTCAAATTGCCAAAGAAGCACTACAGTCTCATTCCTTATTAGTACATTATGATCCTGCTAAGCAAATTATTTTGACATGCGATGCTTTGCCTTATAGCATTGGTGCTGTGTTATCTCATACCATGGAGGATGGTACTGACAGGCCAATAGCATATGCCTCTCGAACACTAACAACAGCAGAAAGGAAATACTCTTAGTTGGAGAAAGAGGAACTTGCAATGGTGTTCAGTATTAAGACATTTCACAATTATTTGTGTGGCAGATATTTTTACGTTGAGTCAGATCATCAACCACTCTCTTATCTCTTTAATGAAGCTAGGGAGATTCTGTGTGTGGCTTCATCACATATTCAAAGATGGGCTCTTACATTAAGTGCATATCAGTATTCTATCTGCTACAAGCAAAGAAAAATGTTAAGTAATGTTGATGCACTCAATCGTCTACCTAGATCCAATGACAACATCATTAGATTGTGTTCCAGGAGACCTTGTACATCTTATTCATCACCTCTCTACTATGGCTACAAATGCCAACAAAATAAGAGAATGGACTAGAAGGGATCCCATTTTATCAAATTTTTACTACCATATAACCAGTGGGTGGCAAAATAATGTAGATGAATCACTTCATCCCTATCGAACTAGAAAGGATGAATTAAGTGTATCAAATGGATTTGAGGTGCTCGTGTTATTGTACCCACCACCAGGAAGACAGCATGTATTAAATGAACTATATGATACTCACCCAGGCCTTTTGTAAAATGAACGCACTTACTTGCAGTTACATTTGGTGGCCAAAAATTGATGCAGAGATTGAAATGACAGTAAGATTGTGTATTATCAGTCAAGAAAATCAACCATCACCACCTTCAGCTCCATACACTCTTGGGAGTGGACAGAGCAGCCTTGGAGTCAACTACATCTCGACTTTGCGGGACCATACATGAGACAGATGTTCCTCATACTAGTTGATTCTCACTCAAAATGGTTAGATGCTCATATTATGCTAACATTACTTCCTCTTGAACCATAGATAAGTTGAGACAGATTTCTCAATTCATGGACTTCCAAGGAAACTTGTAACTGATAATGGACCGTCATTAACGAGTGATGAGTTTAAGAGATTTGGAAAAACTAATGGAATCAAGCATGTAACATCTGCTCCATATCACCCTTCCACCAATGAACTCGTGGAGAGGGAAGTACAGACAGTGAAAAGAGGACTTCGGTGTATACAAGGTAGTTCCATTCAAGAAAAATTGTCTTCACATACTGGATGACACCTCATTCTAACTTTTAATGGGACGAAGAGTTTGAGCTTGCCTAGATGGACTGTTTCCTGATGTAAACAAGAAGGTAGAATCTCGAAAAGAGAAACAGAAAGAATCTCATGACAAAACTCAACCGTTACGAGAATTCAACATTGGTGACCTAGTTCTTGCTGAAGACTTTAGAGCGACAGGGTCCAGTTGGATGCCAGGAACAGTGTTGAAGGTGACAGGTCCTTTGTCTTACTGGATCAAGTTAGTAAATGGCAACACTGTTTGTCATCATATTAACAATGTTAGAAGAAGATATAGTGCAGTAGACATTGGTGTAGCTACTAGTACAGACTTTAAACCACAAACAAACTTTGATAATGCTCTAGCAGACTAGGCTGTGGATTCAAAAGTTATTTCAAACTGATCCACTGAACAGTCTTCACCAGTTCTAGTTCTCATGTCTACTAATGGACGTTTGAGTTCATGTTGAGATGTCATCTGTTAATGTGCCAGTACATCATTCCACTTGAACAAATAGACCTCCAGAAAATAGTTTCTGGAGGTCTATTGAATATTGTGTGTGTTACATAGTAATTTTTGTATTTTCAACTAAGGATGGAGAAGTGTGGTATTTCATTTAGTAATTAACGCATTATTCTATAATGTAATATGTTTAGTTAGTAATTATTTAATATCATGTTTTGGTTGTTTACTTAGCTATTGTGTTATGGTTGTTTTGTTAATTTAATCAGTTGCTACAAAAGGTACTGAGACACAACAGCTACTTAATGTATCAAGCTGTTGGATTAATCAGTGCACTATAGCAGTAACATGGAACAGTACGTACCATTACTGCTGTAAAGAGTGTCACTGAGACTTGAACTGCCCAAATGATTGAAGCACATGATTTACAAGATGACTATAACATAATCAAGTGGACATATTAATGGACCAGCTAAAGAGACATCATACAATAGAAGAGTATTACCAGAGGATACATTTACATCATCAAAAGTATCAGTTGAGGAAGAGAAATCAGCCAACATTATGTTATATAATAGATTTTTTCGGTTCTTTACTTATTTGCCATAGGAACTAAAAAAGAAAAAGGCAACAGTCAGGAGAAATAGACTCTGATCTGTTATACAAGCAAGTGAAGACATACCACACAAAAAGTGCAGACACAGGGCCATAGCCACCGGTACAGTTGGTACAGTTTTAACTTGACCACTTTTTTTGAATGAGTTAATAAATTTTATTAAGTCTCAGTCACACCTGGCCGCCAGTGGGTGGGAACGAAATCAATTTGTGATCAACGAACAATACGATATCAATGGCAACAAGCAGTTTGAAAGATTGTCTTCTCAGCCTTCCAGAAAAACCTCACTACCCAAAAATTTCTTGTTTCCAAAACGAAGTTTTGGAAAGGCAAACCCTGTGAAGTGCTCTGCTCAGTCCCAGTGGTTTAAATCTTGGCCATTTCTCCACTACGACAAGTGTCAAAATGTGGTTTTCTGTCACACGTGTGTTGCAGCTGTGAACCAAGGAAAGCTTTTGTTCAGCAACAATATTTCTAAGGCATTTGTAAGCTTTTTGAACATTTATTATTCAATTATATTAAATTCACTTATCGGTGATTAGGTTACTAAAGGTCTCCCAAAGTCAACAAAAGACATAGGAGACAGAGCTGATAAAGCTGATAAAGAGCATGCAAGGGATATGCTGTGTTTGATATTGGCAAGTATCTGCTTTCTTGGTCAGCAAAGGCTTGCACTTCGTGGGGATATAGAGAAGTCATCAAATTTAATCCAGCTACTTTGGTTGAGGACAGAAGATAAGTCTGAAATTCTACAGTGGATAGAGAAGTCTGCACACAAGCATACTTCTCCAGAGAACCAAAACAAAATGTTGGAGCTGATGGCTCATCATGCTCTCAGAAAAAGTTTGGAGAATATCCACAGTTCTCCTTTCATAGCAGTCATGGTTGATGAAACAACAGACAAGTCAAATAAAGAACAAAACCAATTATTAACGTCCAGTGTTAGTTGTAGATAAATCTACTAAAGAGACAAAAATAATTAGTAGTATATATAGTATAGTAAATGTATTAGTATACAACCTCATTAACAGCACTTATAAAGTAGACTCAACTAGAACATCAACTACAGAATAAAATGATTAAATGGAATTTAAAAAAGTATATAAAGATCACTCTTACATAGAGTAATGATTAGAGAACTGCAATAGATCATCTCAGTCCAGTTATCCATGTCTCACTATAAAATTCCAATTACTCCCTGTCCTGTCATCAATATCTTGCCATAGAATTAAAGGAGATAATTAAACAAAACTATAATAATAGATCAAACTTACAATCTAAACTATCAGAGAACTTGTAATACTTACATTAAGTAGTGATTAGAAAACTTCACCAGATCATCTCCAGTCCAATTATCAATGTCTCCCTATAAAATTAAAGGAAAACATTTAGTACAAGATCGTCAAAATTAATGATAGATCAAATTTACAGTCTAAGTTATCAGAGAACATTTAACATTATGTGCACCTATGTAGTAGATCAAAATCCATCTAAAAATTAAAACATATGTTTAGTACAGGACTGTCCACATTATTATAACAGATATAACTTACAATAGTCATCAGTTAATGTAGATCAGGTCATCATTACCAGCACTACAAGTGACCATTAAACTTACATACAGTACCTCATAGGACCTCACTAGATCATCTCCAGTCCAGTCATCAATGTCTCACCATAGAATTAAATGAAATAGTTTAGTATAAGATTGTCAAATTAATAATAGGTCAAACTTACAGTCTAGAGAGCCTATTATGACCATTAATTTGTCAATGCTATTAGAGTTCATTCAGTAATAATTGTACTATTTAACAAGTCAACTTATGTAACAGCAGGTGTATTAACAAATGTCATCAGATCATCTATTATTAGTTATTAATAGACCTACTAAATGTAACAGAGATTTTGTTCTAAAATTATAGTTAATATATATGAGTTTTATATTCTCACAATCATTAGAACATTATATCATTATACTACAGAACAATAAGTACTTATGTTAGGAAATTAGTAATAAATAGAAACCAGATCTAGATCATCTCAAGTTGGTGTAGAATAAGTTACTATAATAAGAGAATAAATACTGAAAAATTCTATTAATTAACTTACTAGCAGCAGAACACTGATCTCCAGTAAATCAGCAAACAGTCAAAGTAGTCTTTAAAAAGGTATCATTTAAAATGTTGAGTTTATAACAGATCTCAATCAGTTGATCATCATCATCTCCAGTAGACTAGTAAACAACAGTTCTACTATGAAATGAAAAATAGTTATTATAACAGTGAAGTAATTATTGTTAAGAGTCTGCTGTATACTAAAATTACTTAACAATTCTAGTGTACAACAGTTTATGTCAGTTATTAGAGATAAAGCGAAGAGCCTAAATTTAATTAGAAAAAATCCAGGTACAAAGAAAACCTTCAGATGTCCTGTAAAACCCTCCAATTCTAGAAAAACCACAGACAACTGCCAAATTTCAAATCCTACAGGCCAGTAGAAGTCACGAGAAGTCCTAGATGCCAGTGAATCCTAGACGCCAAAAAAGGTAAATTCAAGATACCAAAGATAAGCAAGAAAAATTTAGATGTCGAAAAAATCCAGATGCCAGAAACATCCTGGATGGATGTAAAAAGTCAAGAAAATCCTTGATGCCAGAGTAGAATGCTAAATGTCAGAAATAAGCAAGAGAAAAGTAAGAAAATATCGTTGATGCTAGGTGGAACCTCAGATGGCAGGTATTTCTCACAACAAGGATAAATTAGATACTTCAAGATACCAGCTAGTAATTGGTGTAATCATAGAAATCTGTAACATTAGGATGTTTGAAAAAGGCCAAAGAACTATGATAATCCTAAAGCCAAATTAGAACAATGATGGATGGAAAAGAAATAGTACAAAGGTAACAAACATATCTTACTAGTGGATAAACCATCTTTGACATAATGCTGTAGTACCAGTATTAAATAAAAGATGTAGGGAATATGCAACTAGTAAAGCAAGACAAAGACAACAAGAGAATGTAGATATTACAGTACATGAACACTGTGGGTCATACACAATAAGACAATGAGAAATATAAGATAACAATAGAACAACTACAAATTAATTGATATACAATAATACAGCAATGTATGATATAACAGGAAGTTGAAAACAATATAAGAAAGTGTTAACAGTGTTATAGGAGATTGAGTTTATGATAATATGTACAAGAGCTAGTACTGATCACAGTTGTAAAAGTTATAGAAGATTGTTACAAAATACAGAACCATTACCAATTACAGAGTTGTAACAAGTCACAGTAGATGGTGTGGAGGGATCAAACACAGGTGTTATCATTAAACAATAAGTCCGATAATGTACAATAGTGACAACAGATCATAACACCGGAGCTATAATCTTGAATTAAACAAAATTCAATGAGAATAACATTGTTACACACATAAGAACAACAACACACTAAAAGAGATCATGATAATAAAAGACAGAAACACAGAAGGTATTACTAGATCAAACACTAATATAGAACACTTCTCATAACAGTTTTAGTTGATGCTAACAGAACAGGTAAAGAAAGGATAACTAGATAAAATATTATTATAGCACCAGTATTCTAACTGGAATACACACTAGAACTATTTGGAATCATAAAATGACAATTTTATAATATAAAACAAAGTAATGAGAATCTAATGTGACAAATGAATAACAAGACTTCAACAAAGGTACCAGTGAATTGTAGACATTAGTAGATTTAATGTGAAAAGATTTACAAAAGTATATGATTTTAGTTTATAAGGTTACAAAAAGTTTGTTAGATAATAGAATTTATGCAAAAAATACATACACCAAATAATTAAATAATTCCCCAACAGATTACAAAGAGAGATTACATAGGAGATAGTTTATGTTATTGGGTATGAGAGCTTTATATATACATGCTACAGGGCTAGGTTGTATGAATTGCAATACAAGACACTATATGGTTGGTATATGTACATGTCACAGGACTAGATATTATTGTATTATGAGGTTGGGTATTGAGATGTTTGTATGTATTCGATTTATGTATAATAGGACATTTTGTGGTATGTGTAACAAGATACTGTTGGAGGACAATGTTATAACATATATAGAACATTTATGTGATGAGAACATGTGACAGGGTTAAATGTATTATACGTATGTCACAAGTCTCTGCTGTATAATAAGACATTATGTAGTATGGGTAATAAGATCATGATACATTATGTGGTGTGAATATTAAGATGTTTGTGTATAAATATGTCAAAGTTTAGTACATGTGTATGTCACAGGGATAGGTCATATCATAGGACATTATAAGATGTTTGTGTATAAATATGTCAAATGTTTGTATATGTGTATGTCACAGGAATAGGTCATATCATAGGACATGGTATATAAATATGTCATATGTTAGTAGTATATGTGTATGTCACAGAGATAGGTATCAGTGTAGTATGGGTAATAAGACGTTTGTGTATAAATATGTCGAAAGGTTAGTATATGTGTATGTTATAGGGATACATGTCAGCATGGTATGGGTAATAAGATGTTTGTGTAATTATGTCAAATGTTAGTATACTTGTATGTCACAGGGGTAGGTTTCAGTGTGGTATTGGTAATAAGATGTTTATAAATATGTCAAAAGGTTAATATATGTGTATGTTATAGGGCTAGGTTGTATCATAGGATATCATATTATGCATGTCACAGGGCTGTGTTTGGGTACTAACAGATTTGTATATGTAGAATAAATATTATATAATGTAGGTTTTGGGAATGCTATAAAATAGACAACAAGAGTGGATGTATTTACTTGTTATAGACTCATAATAAATTTGTCATGTACATGTGATAGATACATAGATTATATGAGTATCTGAATGTAATGAATTAAAAGAAATTAAGTTCCAAGTGTATATCTGAATGTACTTGTTGTAGGGCTTATAAGAGGTTGGTATATGTAGATGTTGTAGTGTGAGAGGACTAACAAAGGGTGTGTGTATGTATGATCAACAAAGGATATGTACAGATACTTCTTATATAGTGTACATGTTGATTATATGCATGTTATAGGGTGTACATGTTGATCACAAGAGTTGGAATATCAATGGGATACTTTATAACATAATAACAACATAGGATAATGGTTACTGAACTAGTACAATATGGCATTTGACCAATAGATATTACAAAGTGAATATGTGATATAGTTTTCTAAATAATAATACAGTATATAACCTGAGGTTATTTAGCAACTAAATAGTACAAGATATGGGTCATATTTCTATCAGTGATCACCACACATTGAGTGGCAATTAAGATATGAAAGCTACACAAGTATATGCCATAATTTTGTGGATTAAGTGAAAATTTAATTGTGTAAATTAAGGGTAATATAAAATTATTATCAGCATAAATAATAGTACATGACTTATTACAACACTGTAGAATTATACTATTGTAAATTACAGCAACAACATTACAAGAGGGTTGTGAGTATGTTCTAAAATTAGACTCTTGGACCCACAGAGTTCACATGCTCAACAGGGAGGCTCTAGTAGTCATTATAGTTGACAAGATGATTCTTCATTAGCTAGACTGGTTAAGAACTACAACCAGCTAACCTGCTATGTCAGAACTGTTCAAATAGTCAGCATTAATTTTAAGCAGCTGTACATATATATATTAAGTAGTTGAGCATTATAAAAGCCTCTCTAATACTGACATTCAAGAAGAACTGCTTACAACTGTTGAGAGGAGTGACAGATGGTGCTAGTGAGCCACCTAGCAGCTGCATATTCTATACAAGTGTCTAGGTATATATCAGGCTTCCAATATTGTTCTCACCATGAGATACAATTACTCAGCTCCATGCTTATAGTCAGCTGTGGCATTTCAATTCTTTTTAGGCAAGTATTTAAATGATGACAGTCTTGTAAATACACAAGATTCTTGAGTATATAAATTACCACTTTGCCCAACTAAGGCTGACTTCAACTGAGCTGGAACTAGATCTAGCTAAAATACTATAGAGGTAGACTGCCAAAAGACATCAAAGGTCTCCAAAGTCATAAAGTAGTTAGAAGAGGCTGTATATATATGTGAAATGACAGCAACTATCTGGGTTCTGAGAGTTGAAAAGCTCAGGGCTAGGCTTTCTATGTACACACATAGTCTATTCTGACCTGACTACTTTCTCTTTTATATGCTGCAACAAAAGCACATTTTCTTTGTCGTTGGCCTCGGCTTGACTGTGTTTTTCTACATGAGAGGTGAGCAAGGACTTAAGGTATCTTGACTGGAGGCGACGAACTGTAGACAGCAGCAGCAGTTATACTTTTCTTCTTTAAAAGATGTCGGCCCTGCAGAAGCACCCATCCAACTGTCGTAGTTGTCTTCAAGAAATGAGGCAGTCTAGCAAAAAAGTAGTACTTTTAAACTAAAAATTGCCTCCACTTAAGCAGTTTGAGCATGCTCAATTCTCTAAAATTGGTGCCATTTGGCAAATGTTAAACTGAGCATGCTCAGTTCATTTACTTTATTACTACAATAATCATACATGATAAGAACCTAAAAAAATAAACTGATATTGAGCACAATAAGACACATATTCTATCTGTTAGTATGTTGTCTATCTGTCTATCAGCCATATTTTTGTCAGTATGATCTTAAACACCAATTCTGTTATGAACTCCTCCTAATTTAGATTTATATACATGTTGAATAAAAAGTTATAGAAAACAAATAAAATTTAATGTTAATTATCATAAATATAAAATAATTAATAATTATGTGTCATGTACAGGCTAGTCTATTATGTACTACCAGATATTTAATTAATAACAACTGTTTAATTTCATTATATTATCAGCAAATTTTGAAACCAATTTTATTATGGAATCCTCAAATCTAATGAACTATATAATCTATACAAATAAGCAACACTATGTTTGTCACCATAGCAACAATTGGTTAAGCAACAATGTGTCTGCTATTTGGTTGATGACTGGATGGACCTGTAGCAAGTTATCTAGCAGCATCTCTGTTATGTTGTGATGAATATGTAATGAATAGATGGATGAATAGGTAGATAAATGGATGGATAGATACACCAATTGATGGATCAATGAATGACTTATTATAATTACATCATGTATCTCTTTCTTCTCTCTTAGGGTCTTAGCACTTATAGTAGAGAATACATTTACTAGTATACCACATATAGCTCAACTTATGGTAGCAGGTGCTAGTTCATTAACTTGATTCTTTTATAAGAATAAAATGAATAATAATTTTGAAAGATATGTTAATTTTATTGTTCTCTTACAGTTTTTGAGTTATCATGAAATACATTGTATTAGAGCACCTACATTATTTCTCTCAGGTTTAGCTGATCAATTTATTTCATCACAAATGATGTTAGAACTATATCAAGTAAGATGAATGGATGGATGAACAGATGGTTGGAAAGTGTTAGTATAAATTTTAAGTAACATCTTTTATTTCCTCTCATTTTAGTTGTTTGGTTCATCTCTTAAAACAATAGAAACATTTCATGGAGGGACACACAATGGTACTTGGATGTGTTATAGATATTATGATTATATCAACAAATTTATGGCTTATATAAGTAATATTGTGTAGTACAGTTCCTCCATAGATCATAGATGATGTCATTATACTTTGTAATGTAAGAGGTTAAGTTATTAATGTGATTGTATTTGTTATTGTATACTAGGTACTTCATTTTCACTTTTTATCTGATATACTCTACTAATGGAATAACTACAAATATTTACATTAATAATGACAGAGAAACTTCAATAGACAATATCGAGCTCTTTCTCATAATATTATTGACTAGGCACTGTAAGTTATATACATGTATACTGTATAATAATATAATTATATGACATATATAGTAACTATGGCTGTATTGTTAATTTAGTGTTTTGTCATTATGATGTAATGTTGCTTACATGGTGTATCTATTTAAGTGAGTACTTAGTTATTGTCAGACTAACATCTATATAGTGAAGAATTATTGTGCTCGGTTTGTACTTAATTGATTTTGTACTATTGTTTAAAAGATATTTATTGTTGTGTTGAATTATAACAAAGTTATTACAACATAGTTAAAATAATTCCTGTTATTTGTAACAGGTAATGAGGTTTTTGAATTAGCTCAGTCCCAAATAACACATTTTTAATTTACTTACATATCATTATATTTTCAGACAACTTCTATCAGAGCCACACTCTACTCCAGATAGTAACATATCTGTATTTGAACTGCCAAGTTTACCAATTAAGAAACTTAAAATGGAGGTAATGTAAGTGATAATTTGACCATTAGCATGGCTATGTACAATGCTGTGTTCTTTAACTGTGTTAATAATTGATCGAGTTCTTTTGATATTGTTGATTTCTCTCCCAGATTGAACGAGATACAAAATTTGACATTCAACAAAAAACTCTTCTTTTCAAAAGTGTGTGTTTCCAATTTATACGAGATCAAAATTAATTATAAGTGATAACTAGTATAAATGATGGTCAAACAGGAAGTGAATGATAATAGATAAACAAACTAGAGTAAACATTAACATAATGACATAATGAATGATAATACATAAACAAACTATAGTAAACATTAACATACCGCCGGCCAAGACCGGATGGTCTTTAACAATAATAAAGAGTCATAATCAATTATCTTGAGAGGGTAACAACAAGGCTATTTTAGAGATTGGTCTCTTGTAGGTTCCTGAGTTCGTCTTCACAGTGACTACTCGTACGAGATCATCTTTGCCTGCATGAACCTTAATTACTCTGGCAAGTGGCCATTTCGAGGGAATTAAATTATCCTCTCACAATGTCTCCAACACAAATATTTCTTGATGGATGGTGCCATTTGGTATAACGTTTCAGACTACTTATGTACTCAGAGACGACCAACGTTGCCAAAAATGACGTACAAGTGCTTGACATAAGTGCCAGCGATGAAGGAGAGCGAGGGAATGGTATGAGAATGAGGGATCAGGGAGAGCTTCCAATGGTCTGCCGATGAGAAAGTGCCCAGAGGTGAGAGCTCCTATTCCATCATCATCAAGTGGGAGAGAGATGAGAGGTCTACTGTTGAGACATGATTCCACTTGAGCGAGAACAGTAGTAAACTCTTCAAATGTCAGCTTCACACTGCCAATTACACGTCTCAAATGTGTTTTCATACTTTTCACTGCTGCCTCCCAAAGACCACCAAAATGAGGAGCGTTTTCAGGAATGAACTTCCACTGTATATTTTGTGTTGAACAAAACTCCGATATAGCGTCTTGCGACCTCTGGGTTTTCAGAAATGCAATAAGTTCTTTGATCTCCCGAGCTGCTCCCACAAAATTTGTACCATGGTCACTCCATATAAGAGTTGGCTTCCCACGTCGAGATATGAAGCGCCTTAGACAGGCTAGGAAGGCTTCTGTTGTTAACTCTGACACCAGTTCTAAATGCACAGCTTTCACTGAAAGTGAAACAAAAACACTGGCATAGGTTTTAACTACAGTAGGTTTCCTCACATGTCCATATTTGACATAGAAAGGACCAGCATAGTCCACGCCAACCTTGTCAAAAACAAGATCAGGAGTGAGACATTCAATAGGTAATTGACCTAGCATCTGATGTTGAGGCTTTGCTGAGGTACGTCGACAAATGGCACAACTGCGGGTGAATGAGTGAATTGCTTTACGTCCTCCGAGGATGTAGAAACGGTGATTCAGAGAACAGGCTAGTAATGTAGGACCAGCATGAAGTAAGCGAAGGTGTTCAAAACAAATCATCAGCTTAGTTACAGGATGTTTACCAGATAGGATGACAGGATGCTGACTTGAATATGACACCTTCTTGATGCAGTCTCTGCCACCCACACGTAGAATGCCAGATGAGTCAAGGATTGGGTGGAGGGAGAGCAAAGGACTAGAGCTATGTAGGATTTTACTTTCCTTAATAGTCTCAATTTCCTCAGGAAAGCAATCTTCTTGAGCAATGGATATCCAATAAGTTTCAGCTGTGTGTAGCTCCTGAGTAGTCAGAGATGAAGACGATTGGAGAGAACAACCATTCTTATTGGCACGACAATTATTGACAAAACAAAAGATCCAAGCTGTGACACGTTTCAACTTGGTATAACTCGAGTAATGATCAATAGGAATGATTGGCACCTTGTTATGAGTTAGTATGTGTAGTGTACATACCCTTTCCTCTGTTGTCTCAATATGAGGGAGGTCTGACTGATGAGGCCAAGCTGTGGGTGGCTGGGTCAACCAATTTGGACCATTCCACCATAACTGGTGTTCCAATAGCTCTACTGGAAACAGACCTCTTGATGCACAGTCAGCTGGGTTGTCAGTTCCATGGACATGGTTCCAACAATCGGGTGCTATCAACTCCACTATGTAAGAGACTCGGTTGGCAACGTAAGTGTTAAACCGTCTGGGATTTCCAATCAGCCAGCTGAGAACGAGAGTGCTGTCAGTCCAGGCATATATTTGATTGAGTGACAAATTGAATACCTGCTGGACATGATGAAGTAGCTGAGCTAACAGGTACGCTCCACATAACTCCAGACGAGGGATGGTCAATCACTTGATAGGGGCCACCTTGGTCTTAGAGGTCACCAATGAAACTTGTATTCCTCCATCCAGGTCCATCATACGGAGATAAATGACAGCTGCATATGCTTGCTCCGATGCATCACAAAAGCCATGGAGTTCCATGGAGATAATGTGAGCTTCCTTGGAGAAGTAGCATCGAGGGATGTATTTTGTAGAGAGGAGGTTGAGTTCAGATCTCCATTGAGACCAGATATCATGAACTGAGTCGGGTACTGGGTCATCCCAACAGACTTTCAGCTCCCATAGCTGTTGCAATAAGTCTCGAAGCTCAGGAGATATGTGCTGTAAAACCACCTGGTCATTTGAATTCCACTTGCGCAACAAGAAGCCACCATGAGAGAATAGGTCTTGTAGTTGCCTTTGTAACTTGATTGCTTCTTCTGTGGAATCAGCACCAGTCAATCCATCATCTACATAGAAAGCTCTGTTTACTGCATCAATGGCTAGTGGATAGTCCATGGTGAAATCAAGGGCATTCTGCTTGACCGACATGTTGGCAGCAAACGAGGAGGCAGAGACACCAAAGGTGACTCTGGTCATACGGTAGTCAAGTAGAGGATCCTTGGGATTCTTTCTCCAAACAAATTGATGTAGATCTCTGTCGGATTTAGTGAGTTCAATGGCACGGTACATGCGACTGACATCAGCAACAAGAGCCACACGGTGTAAACAACAAGAGCCACACGGTGTAAACGAAAACGAAGTAGTACATCAAGGAGAGGTGGGTGAATGGTAGGTCCAACCAACAATATATCGTTTAGGGAGACTCCACTAGAAGACTTGGCTGATGCGTCAAACACAGCTCTGATCTTTGTAGTTGTGCTTGACTCCTTTTTACTGCATGCATGGGAAGATAGAAAACGTCTTGTGATGACTTCTCCAGATCATCCAAGGGAACTACTTCAGCATGGCCCTTCTCAAAGTACTCATTCATCACAGAATCAAACTCATCAAACTGCTCCTTGGCATGTAGAGATCGCTCCAACGAGAGGAATCTTCTCACAGCCTGAGATCTGGATTCACGATCTGGATTCACCCAATGACTTAGCATGTGGTTTCTTGGGCAAAGGAACAATGAAACGACCATCTTCTGATCGTGAGTGATTTGGAAGAAAGTCCAGTGGCAGTATTCGACACAACAGATTGAGAAGTACTAGTAGTACCAGTGGAAGTTGATGCAATATCCTTGTGTTCCAAGTGTAACAAAGTATGATGTGGCTTCTGACATTTCCTGCATCGATGCAGAGACGTGCACTCCTTCACAAAATTCCCTGGTCGGAGACAATTCATGCAAAGGTGGTGTGACTTCAATGTAGAGACCATCTCATCGTGAGGTAGTGACTTGAGTTGCAGACCTGCATATAGAGGGTGTTTGTGAGACTTACAAATGACACAGTTGTGGCCTGTAGAATTCACAAGTACTGGCTGTAAACAAAGTTATTGACTTTCCAGCATAGAAACCTTCTTCACTGAGTGATCTTCAACTCGAGAGGCTCTCTTATGGTCTGAGACTGAAGCTTCAGAAGCTTGGGCACGTAGGTTAATGAACTCAAGGAGCCTCTGGTAGTGTGGCACATCAATCGAGTCTTGACTGTACTTTTGCCACTCAAACATGGTATTAGTATCTAGTTTGAGCTCAAGCACAGATGTGATAAAGGAACCAGATGGCTCATACTCCATTGCCTTGAGAGCTCGGAGATGTTGTTGAAGGACATCATGGAGTCGGCGGAGTTCTTTTCCAGTTCCATCTCTGAGAGAAGTGGCCTCAAGGATCATAAGAACGTGTGTCTGGTGAATAAGCCGTGGGCGATCATAACGTGCCTTCAGGCTTTCAATGGCTTCAGAATAGCAATCGCCAGATCGAGACAGACCTTCAATGACACCCTTTGCTGTACCATCCTTAAGCGAATGTCGGAGATACACCAGTTTCTCTGCATAGGCTATGAATTGAAATAGAGAATTGCTTCCAAAAGGTCCTCCAGTTTATGATGTTCCCATCAAACTTAGGTACGTCCAATTTGGGCAGCTTAACTCCCTTGCTATCGAGTGAGGGTGGAGTTGAGTCAAGGGTTTGACCAGACAGGAATAGCAACCTCTTGATTTTAAGAGACAGTCAAACAGCTCTTTATCAAGTTGTGTTTGTGAGGTATAGAGCTGATCGGATTCCTCTACACCAAGGGACAGAAGAACACTACAGATATCTTTCAATTCAACCTTGAGATCACGAAGTTGCTCTTCATATTGATAAAGAAGACAAACATCATCAGGTCCTCCAGACAAGGAACCAATTCTTTCGTTTATAGTAAATAAATTTCTTTCAAGGCGAACTAACCTTCGAGAGGCTATCTTACAAAGACCAAATTCGGAGGAGGAATCACAGACTGCAATTAGCCGCTTAATACGAGTGGACAATGTGGCCATCTCGACATCATGTCCATCTAGAATGTCCTGCTCTTTGAGCATACTTTCAGTGTTGTCGATGAGATCGATGAGTGCATAGTGATGAAGCTTGAAGTCGGAGTCTAGACTCTCCAGCTTCTGCGACATCTGTCGTGCGAGATCAAGAGTAGTGGGCTGATCAGCCTTGCTCTCCAAATCCTTCAGACGAGTGAAAAGTTGAGTTATCGACGCACGAACGACACCTCGTTTCTTCCTAAGTATAGTTGGATCTTGAGCCATTAATTTTCATCAACGAGGTGAAAATGAGAATCAAATGAAGGTGCTAAGAGAGCACGTGGTCGAGTACGAAAGATGAATACGACGGAGATAACTGAGTTTTGAGAGAGAACCACCAAACTATCGATGTTCTTGCTAGTATCCGGTTTGGTGGACCAAAATATGTTGAGTTCTCTCCCGGATTGAAGGAGATACAAAATTTGACATTCAACAAAAAAACTCTCTTTTCAAAAGTGTGTTTCCAATTTACACGAGATCAAAATTAATTATAAGTGATAATTAGTATAAATGATGGTCAAACAGGAAGTGAATGATAATAGATAAACAAACTAGAGTAAATATTAACATAATGAATGATAATACATAAACAAACTATAGTAAACGTTAACAGATATTGTTATGATCGTTATTACAAAAGTCTTTAGAAGTGTTTCATTTGTTAATCATAAGAAACTGCTAAACTAAAGAACAGGCTCAAAAGTTTTATAGCATATATACAATGTCTACTTCAATGATCATAATAGAAATAAATGTCATTGAAGGTATTAAGTTGAAATAATCATACATTCATGATGTTTATTTAATGCTTAATCTCATTTTAAGTGATTTACTAATGTACATTGAACTTAATAAAGTTTTAACTGGTCTAGAGTTTTTATCATCTTCAAGTGAAACTATTAGAAAAGGTAAATATATAGTATTGTATGAGCAATGTTTGATCAGTACTACATGTGTATATATCAATGTAGTGTTTATAGATGTTGTTTTAATCATATAATGATATTATTGATCCATTAATATTTCTTATTTATAGATGGTACACAATTATGGAGAGTTCATAGACACAAAGGAATTATTCGTGGATTACTCTTCCAAACTACTTACACTACAATTGAAGAGCTGGTAAATCATCATGTATTTTAATATTGTTTTGGTTACTTGATGTAGGGAAATGGTATGATTAGTTATTGGATTGTTTTAATAATAGAATGAATTTGTATTTGTTAATGTAATCTACATAATACCAACGATGTTTTCTTATTCAATTGTAAAGAGGCTACTCCTAAACTAACTAAAATTGTTGGCCTTCATATTGAAGTTGACCAAACAATATCTACTGAACTCTAAACTTTTATTCAATGGTATATACTACAAATGTTCTTCATTAGAACTTCAATAATTGTTTTCATACTATATTGTCCTTTTGTCTTATTTTCCTATATTTTACTTATTCATATATAAAAATATCATTGCTCGATATTCAAGTTACTTTTTATGATAGGATTTGTAGATCATGTGACTCGATGGACTTATATCAAACCTTCTCAACATATGTACTTCATGTTTTTGAAAGACAACAGACTCTATGTCACATTAAGGTACACACATATGTATAGAACATACTTGGATTATCATAATGTAAAAATAGTAACATATTGTTCTGATGTTAGTAATGACTTCAATACTCTATTGAATTAATTCGTTTTTCTTGCAGCAAAGTCCCAGAAGTTGTAATCTGTGAAGAAGACAATATCAGTACAGTTAATGTGAATAATAAAGCAGAGTAAAGGTTGTTTGTTGATTTATTTATATAATCGTATAAATTAATGATAATTATAATGTATTTTAATTATTTGTATTTTGTTACCAGGACATGTTATATTATAACTTAGAAATTGTCACTGACAAGAAATGGACTAGTATCTGAAGATTTGATTATACACAATGACACTTTATGTGGTAAGTAATATTTTAGTCACAAGTTTATTTTGTTAGAATTATCTGGTACACAGCAGCAGTAGTATCAGTAGTAGTAGTAATAGTAGTAGTAATAATAATAATAGGATCTATGTTCTTATTGTTATTGTTTCATTGACTTGTTATTACTTATCAAACATTGTGATAATACATTAATAAAGAGCCCAAACATTTTCTTCAACAATTTTAAATCATATTATTTGCTGTTTTCTACAGAGTCTAGACTTCCAAGAATCACTTGCCACAAATTATTAAGAAACTAGTTTAAAAATATGATTGCAAATCAATGCTTATCAAGTTAATCACCAGTATATGTAATTAATACTATAATTATGTTATATTAAATTAATATTATTACTATATGTTATAATACTATATTAATTTGTCATCTTAACTTTATATGTTCCGTAAATCATTTATTATATTTCAGTCTTATCTCACTAATAATAATTATTAAATGCTTTGAAATTTCTAATATTCTTTGATCTCGTACAAAGTATTTACAATAAAAAAGTAACAGATATATATATATATATATATATATATATACATTGAAATGATATCCATGTACTAATTACAACGTTCCTTGTCTGTATCCTTACAAGCCTTGTCTTTGACTCTCTTGTAAACATCCTTGGAAATGACAAGTTCTGAAGACAGTTTTCTTGCTAGACCAATGGGATCAATGGTTGACCCAACAATAATGTCAGTACATTGAACTAGAACTTTCCAAGCTGCATCACAATCAGTCAAAGAAGTACTCTTGGAACCTGCATATGAAATGTGCTATCAATACAATTGTATGGATGATTATATCTCTGGATCAACTTGACTATCTACAATGTAACAAAATTCTTAAAACTTTAATTTCTAAATGATTAATGTAAAAGCTAATTTAATCAATAATAATTAACACAAGTAAATAACTGAAAAATTCATTACATACGGATAACCAAACTAAAGTTAAAGACATTGAGACACTTGGTTTAGGGTTTATGGTTTTAGATGTTGTAAGGTAACAAAAATCACCTTACCATGCTTAATAATTTCATAGTACACATGTGGGTAGTATTGCATACCACCATCTGTAGAACATTCCTGACCTAGTCAACACCAGACCATCCAAAATCATAATACATGCTTCTGTCCTGTTGGTATACATCATGGACATGATACTTAATATCATGCTCTTTCACACATTTTAGAAAGGATGTGAAAATGAGGACATATATTTATGAAATGCAATGACTATAATTGACTTTTACTACTTATATCCCACTGAATAATTAAGAAAAGTGGGTAGAGTAACATGAATAATTGAATTTTTGTGAAACTATTAGTAGATTAGTGAAAATGAGGTAATGTTAATTCAACAACTGACAAATGAATCATAATCATGTCGTCTAATCAAGTAGCAAAATTCTGTTATAAGGTTTAATTTGGAGATTTGACAATTTTTCTGTACCAGCATATCATCAGCTAATGCATTTACTTCCTAATACTATACTCCCTTCTGTTTGACTTTGAAGATGGAAGTGATTCCTTATGATAGAGTGTACACATAAAACTATGTAGAGGGTTGTCAAAAGAATAATTAGAGAATGTCAGTCATTTCATCAATGCTATTATGATACCTCAAGAATGAGAGGAGTCCAACGATATCAACAATTAATGAATTTGTAAAGCAGTTTACATCAAATAGTTTAATTTCATGAATCACTAAACTTTATCCTGTGAAATAGTATACTAGATATTAAAATAATTTTTATCAAAATTTCATTATAATGGTATGTAAATCCTACCTTGAGTTGAGACTTCATGACCTTGTCCAGTAGCAATTGAACTCACACTCTATAATTAATTACATATAATGCTACAAATTATGAGATATGATGTGTACATAATTAAGCTTGTTCTTATATTATCTCTCCTTTAAACCAAACTGCTTCTTCAGCACAATAACAAGAATAACAAACTAGCTCTCTGCCTTTGGCAAAGAAAGTTTAAAGCCTTATCAGTTATACTTATCATCACAGCACTTATGGTGAAGTTTAATTACTGTGACATTGGCAGTTAACATAATTATAGAGTTTAATTTTATTCATTGATTTTTATTGTCAGATGCAAATCATTTTATAATAGTTGGGTCTTATAGCACCAATAAATATAAAATAGTTTGAAATTCCTAGTATTTTTGTATCTCATAGAAAAAATTTTAAAAACTGGTACAATTAAATTAATGTAGTATAAATCTTGTGAGCAACAGCTTACATATACATTTAAATGATATGAATGCACTTGTTAACATTGTAAAAGATACAAGTTTTGATTTTTTTTATCACTACTGATGAAATTTCAGCTAATTTTAAATATAAACAGAAAATAAATTGTAGAAGTAGCATAAGGCACATTATCATACCTTAGTCATCAATTTTGAGTTTCTTTGACATGATTTTACCTTGAGTTGAGACTGGAGAAAGATACTTACGCTTAGTAGAAGTTGAATCCACAGTTTCCATATCAATCTATGAGTAAATATATAACACTAAAAATTATCACAAGATATAATGTGTGTAACCAACTTAGTATTTTATAAATTCTCTCATTGGCAGATTAATAAGATGATTGTAGACATTTGTACCATAATATACATAATTATATACATACAAGTGGACCAAACAATTATATATGATTATATATGATTTCAGGGAACAATGGCAGGCTGTACGGCATAAGGCTGGAGAGAAAATTTTTGAGGAGGAGGTGAATGTGAGCACACTTGATCTGATGCTTAATTGGATGGCTAGTATTCATGGTCACCTGATGAGGTATAACAGTGATGGTGGTTGTTGTGAGTACCCTCGTGTGTACTGCATAGGTACTCATGGTGATATCTTGAAGACTGAAGATAAAAGAAAGGAAGTTGTTGAGAAATTTGAATCTTATTATAAAGACAAAGAATATTTTCAGCTCACTGATAACACCTTAATAATTGACAATGCCTCTTCTGGTAAAGGAGCAACAAGACAAATGTGGACATTGCTACGAGAAAAAGGCATTTTAGTACAGCCACTTTATATGTCATTTTGAAGAGAATGTAAAGCATCTGACTTTAGTCCAGAAGCCATTATTGAACTTTTAGTTAGTTTTCGTCTTGCTACTGAAGTTACTACTAAAAAATTTTTTGATCGACCAGTCAAGAAATATTTTCTACCAGCAATGCTGAAGTCATTCAAAGGAGATCCTTTTGAAGCTCCACCTGGTTATCATCTACGAGCTACACCTCTTCACATCACCTTTAACACCAAATTTGTATCTCCAGGTTTTTTTACACGCTTTGTTACATCTTTTGCCAGATGACCATCCTGTAAGCTGAAGTTCAAAGATGGAATATATCGTAATTGTGTCATCTTTAAATATGGACAGAAACCTAGGGATCATATCATTCTCACTGATCTCCACTCTGTTATGCAAATTGATGTGTTACGATATGCTCAAGATAATCCTGCCTTTAGATCTATTAATGCAGTATGCCAGGAGCTATTGGTTGTTTTGAAAGATTGTGGAGATCAAGTTGATCGAGTACTTACACTTAGCAGAGACTTCCTTAGTGAGTCATTTCAATCTGTTTCTATAAGAAGGAAGTTTAAGTATGTATGTAAACAATGTCTTCAAACAAATGATCCTCATTATCTTGTTATCGGAGATGAGCAATCATCTAGTGTACCGATCTGTTGTGGAAAAAATCCATCATATCGTAAACCCAGTGCTGAAGAAGCAGTTTGGTTCAAAAGAGAGATAATACAAGAACAGGTATGTACACATCATAATTAATAATTTGTAGTATTATATGTAATTAATTATAGAGTGCAAGTTCAGTTGCTACTGGACAAGGTCATGAAGTCTCAACTCAAGGTAGAATTTACATACCATTATAATGAAATTTTGATAAAAATTATTTTAATATCTAGTATACTATTTCACAGGATAAAGTTTAGTGATTTATGAAATTAACTTCCATTTGATGTAAACTCTGACTTTACAGATTGATTTTTAACCATATCTTTGCTATACTGCTATTAATTTTTTGATATCATTGGATTCCTCTCATTCTTGTGGGTGTTATAATAGCATTCATTAAGTGATTGATGTTTTTAAGTATTCTTTTTGACAACCCTCCATATAAATTCACATGTATAATGACTCATAAGGAATCACATCTATTACTTTGCATATACTGGTAAAAAAATTTTGTCAAATTTTTAAATCAAAACCTTATAACAGGATTTTTCCCACAGTACTAGACAACATAAAATTATAACATCATTTGTCATATGTCACATTAACATTTGTTTGTTTTTGCAGATCTAGATTGTTCATTATTAATAATAGTTATATGATGATATACAAAAATCAACTATTCATGTTGCATTTAATGACTTATTTCAATACCTACTCACTTTTCTTACTGTTAAGTTGGTATATGATAGTGAGGTATAAAGACTAAAAGTTAATTACATTCCTTGTACCTGATTATTTGAAATCCTTTCAAAAATTAAAGGGATTAAGTGCCGTGTACTTGATATGTACAATAACAGGACAATAACTGAGAATATGTATTCATAATTTAGTGATTATTGAGATAGATATAAAGTAAGTCAATAGCAATTTACTTGTGATGAATCAGACTTGGCTAAAGAAGGGAACAATAATTCTACATGTTATAAGTAGTTGATATCTCCATGTCACTTCCATTAGATTACCAGATACAGGGTTATATGGATAAACGTTTCCTCAATAGTTTTCCAGTTTTCAGCTAAGTAACATTGTGGTTTGAATACTTGGTAATATGATGACACACCCACAATTAATGTTGTCTCTCTATCTGATACATGTATCCCATTATCAATAACATTATTATATTTGTTTTATTATTTAACAAAAAAGAGTTAATTTTATTATATCAATATTAACATGTACTTTATTTAATTTCATATTAGGTAATATAGCTGAAGGAGGTATCTATGCATTTGCTTTACCAGATGAACTCTTAGATCAACAACCTCCCATTAAGGAAATAATTACACATGCTAGAACTGCAGAGTGGACACTGTTGGGTGTCCAACTAGAACTGTCTGATGTAGATTTAGCTGGATGTAATGACTGTACCATGATGTATCAGTTATGGATACAAGAGAAAGCTGAAAATGCAACAAGGAGGAATTTACTAACTGGTTTAAGAGCTATTAAACAGAATGATGTAGCAAGAAAGTACGAAGATCATCTGAAAACAATGGTTAGTTGATGCTCATTCACTGATGTCATATATAATCGTTTGGTCCACTCGTATGTATATAATTATGTATATTTTGGTACAAATGTCTACAATCATCTTATTAATCTGCCAATGAGAGAATTTATAAAATACTAAGTTGGTTACACACATTATATCTTGTGATAATTTTTAGTGTTATATATTTACTCATAGATTGATATGGAAACTGTGGATTCAACTTCTACTAAGCGTAAGTATCTTTCTCCAGTCTCAACTCAAGGTAAAATCATGTCAAAGAAACTCAAAATTGATGACTAAGGTATGATAATGTGCCTTATGCTACTTCTACAATTTATTTTCTGTTTATATTTAAAATTAGCTGAAATTTCATCAGTAGTGATAAAAAAAATCAAAACTTGTATCTTTTACAATGTTAACAAGTGCATTCATATCATTTAAATGTATATGTAAGCTGTTGCTCACAAGATTTATACTACATTAATTTAATTGTACCAGTTTTTAAAATTTTTTCTATGAGATACAAAAATACTAGGAATTTCAAACTATTTTATATTTATTGGTGCTATAAGACCCAACTATTATAAAATGATTTGCATCTGACAATAAAAATCAATGAATAAAATTAAACTCTATAATTATGTTAACTGCCAATGTCACAGTAATTAAACTTCACCATAAGTGCTGTGATGATAAGTATAACTGATAAGGCTTTAAACTTTCTTTGCCAAAGGCAGAGAGCTAGTTTGTTATTCTTGTTATTGTGCTGAAGAAGCAGTTTGGTTTAAAGGAGAGATAATATAAGAACAAGCTTAATTATGTACACATCATATCTCATAATTTGTAGCATTATATGTAATTAATTATAGAGTGTGAGTTCAATTGCTACTGGACAAGGTCATGAAGTCTCAACTCAAGGTAGGATTTACATACCATTATAATGAAATTTTGATAAAAATTATTTTAATATCTAGTATACTATTTCACAGGATAAAGTTTAGTGATTCATGAAATTAAACTATTTGATGTAAACTGCTTTACAAATTCATTAATTGTTGATATCGTTGGACTCCTCTCATTCTTGAGGTATCATAATAGCATTGATGAAATGACTGACATTCTCTAATTATTCTTTTGACAACCCTCTACATAGTTTTATGTGTACACTCTATCATAAGGAATCACTTCCATCTTCAAAGTCAAACAGAAGGGAGTATAGTATTAGGAAGTAAATGCATTAGCTGATGATATGCTGGTACAGAAAAATTGTCAAATCTCCAAATTAAACCTTATAACAGAATTTTGCTACTTGATTAGACGACATGATTATGATTCATTTGTCAGTTGTTGAATTAACATTACCTCATTTTCACTAATCTACTAATAGTTTCACAAAAATTCAATTATTCATGTTACTCTACCCACTTTTCTTAATTATTCAGTGGGATATAAGTAGTAAAAGTCAATTATAGTCATTGCATTTCATAAATATATGTCCTCATTTTCACATCCTTTCTAAAATGTGTGAAAGAGCATGATATTAAGTATCATGTCCATGATGTATACCAACAGGACAGAAGCATGTATTATGATTTTGGATGGTCTGGTGTTGACTAGGTCAGGAATGTTCTACAGATGGTGGTATGCAATACTACCCACATGTGTACTATGAAATTATTAAGCATGGTAAGGTGATTTTTGTTACCTTACAACATCTAAAACCATAAACCCTAAACCAAGTGTCTCAATGTCTTTAACTTTAGTTTGGTTATCCGTATGTAATGAATTTTTCAGTTATTTACTTGTGTTAATTATTATTGATTAAATTAGCTTTTACATTAATCATTTAGAAATTAAAGTTTTAAGAATTTTGTTACATTGTAGATAGTCAAGTTGATCCAGAGATATAATCATCCATACAATTGTATTGATAGCACATTTCATATGCAGGTTCCAAGACTTACTTTATATCTATCTCAATAATCACTAAATTATGAATACATATTCTCAGTTATTGTCCTGTTATTGTACATATCAAGTACACGGCACTTAATCCCTTTAATTTTTGAAAGGATTTCAAATAATCAGGTACAAGGAATGTAATTAACTTTTAGTCTTTATACCTCACTATCATATACCAACTTAACAGTAAGAAAAGTGAGTAGGTATTGAAATAAGTCATTAAATGCAACATGAATAGTTGATTTTTGTATATCATCATATAACTATTATTAATAATGAACAATCTAGATCTGCAAAAACAAACAAATGTTAATGTGACATATGACAAATGATGTTATAATTTTATGTTGTCTAGTACTGTGGGAAAAATCCTGTTATAAGGTTTTGATTTAAAAATTTGACAAAATTTTTTTACCAGTATATGCAAAGTAATAGATGTGATTCCTTATGAGTCATTATACATGTGAATTTATATGGAGGGTTGTCAAAAAGAATACTTAAAAACATCAATCACTTAATGAATGCTATTATAACACCCACAAGAATGAGAGGAATCCAATGATATCAAAAAATTAATAGCAGTATAGCAAAGATATGGTTAAAAATCAATCTGTAAAGTCAGAGTTTACATCAAATGGAAGTTAATTTCATAAATCACTAAACTTTATCCTGTGAAATAGTATACTAGATATTAAAATAATTTTTATCAAAATTTCATTATAATGGTATGTAAATTCTACCTTGAGTTGAGACTTCATGACCTTGTCCAGTAGCAACTGAACTTGCACTCTATAATTAATTACATATAATACTACAAATTATGAGATATGATGTGTACATACCTGTTCTTGTATTATCTCTCTTTTGAACCAAACTGCTTCTTCAGCACTGGGTTTACGATATGATGGATTTTTTCCACAACAGATCGGTACACTAGATGATTGCTCATCTCCGATAACAAGATAATGAGGATCATTTGTTTGAAGACATTGTTTACATACATACTTAAACTTCCTTCTTATAGAAACAGATTGAAATGACTCACTAAGGAAGTCTCTGCTAAGTGTAAGTACTCGATCAACTTGATCTCCACAATCTTTCAAAACAACCAATAGCTCCTGGCATACTGCATTAATAGATCTAAAGGCAGGATTATCTTGAGCATATCGTAACACATCAATTTGCATAACAGAGTGGAGATCAGTGAGAATGATATGATCCCTAGGTTTCTGTCCATATTTAAAGATGACACAATTACGATATATTCCATCTTTGAACTTCAGCTTACAGGATGGTCATCTGGCAAAAGATGTAACAAAGCGTGTAAAAAAACCTGGAGATACAAATTTGGTGTTAAAGGTGATGTGAAGAGGTGTAGCTCGTAGATGATAACCAGGTGGAGCTTCAAAAGGATCTCCTTTGAATGACTTCAGCATTGCTGGTAGAAAATATTTCTTGACTGGTCGATCAAAAAATTTTTTAGTAGTAACTTCAGTAGCAAGACGAAAACTAACTAAAAGTTCAATAATGGCTTCTGGACTAAAGTCAGATGCTTTACATTCTCTTCAAAATGACATATAAAGTGGCTGTACTAAAATGCCTTTTCCTCGTAGCAATGTCCACATTTGTCTTGTTGCTCCTTTACCAGAAGAGGCATTGTCAATTATTAAGGTGTTATCAGTGAGCTGAAAATATTCTTTGTCTTTATAATAAGATTCAAATTTCTCAACAACTTCCTTTCTTTTATCTTCAGTCTTCAAGATATCACCATGAGTACCTATGCAGTACACACGAGGGTACTCACAACAACCACCATCACTGTTATACCTCATCAGGTGACCATGAATACTAGCCATCCAATTAAGCATCAGATCAAGTGTGCTCACATTCACCTCCTCCTCAAAAATTTTCTCTCCAGCCTTATGCCGTACAGCCTGCCATTGTTCCCTGAAATCCTTTGAGGCATCAAAAATGAGGAGGAACATGGTACGAGGAGTAAGAAAAGCAGGAAGGATTTCAAGAAAAACAGGCTGACCACCACAATCCCAGATGTGCAGAAATGGTTGGGGCTTAATATTCTTTAGAGCATCTGGAGACATTAGCTCAGATTTTTATATGGCTTTTGAAAGAATCTCATCCACTTTCATGCCCTCTATGTCTTTAATTTGTGAAGATACTATTGAAGGATTTATCTTAGGAAAGCTAGCTACATTGTAGAGTGCTAAGGCTGTTGCACAACTAAGGACAGATGTGGTATTAGAAGGATCTTGATAAACTAAAGCAAGTAGTTTTGCCATTTCGTCTATCTCATCCTCATCAGTTACCTCTATTAACTTGTCCTCTATTAACTCATCATCTTTAAGGCTCATGTTGTACCACTTATGTCCAAATGGCCGAACACAGCTAACTTCAGATATAATTGTACTAGTAGTGTCACGTTTCCAAGGTAGCTTCATTAACAATCGCTTTAAGCTAGTTTTACCAACAACCGCAGTTCCGAGAAGCATGATACGTCCATATGCTACATTCATTTCTCCTTTTTCCATAGCTTTCTTATACGCATCTATATGTATTAAAAATAAAATATACAAAACCCAAAAATAAGGAACATACTCTTCACTTTATGTAAGATAGAGTTAAAAATATAATACCATTATTATCATATTTGTGTATACATTAACTTTCAGGCAGTGAAAGTTTTCATAGAGTAATTACAAAGTGTTAGTCGGCAAAAAAAATAGCTAGCAAAGCTAAAATAAATGGTGTTACTAATTTCACAGGATGTATGAAATGTGGCAAAAAACAACAAAGAACAGTTTTCATTCTATCCTTGTGTTTAGTATATAGCTTAGATGGCTAAAACTAAGATTTTAGTACTGATATGTAATCTATTATCCTGATGAGGTAACAGCAAAATATCAATCAAAATGTCAATGATGGAAGGTTCAAGAGATGTTGAAGTGATGGATTGAACACCTAAGATGCTGGAGCTAGCAAAAGTAATCTTCCTGTTTTATCCAAAAAGTATTAGTAAGGAACTACTTTATCAGTATTAATTAGATATATAGGATTTTGTAGGTACTAATGAGATTCTAGCAAGGTACAATATATATAAGACAAAAAATATCACCACTACTTCTAAATTCATAACACTATAGCTTATAGTACATACAGTCAATAAAATTATATGATGATTTACCTCTTCTTTCCTTCCATTGCCACATTTTCAATGGACAGGTATATGAGTAAGGGTTCATCAGAAGAATGTTTATGTAAAAAAAGTCAATAACAACAAATAATAATTGCATCATGTAATACTTCAATTGAGTAATTATATTGCTTCATTTAAAGGCTATAAAGAGATGTGAGAGTACTAATATATTTCACATTTAGGCTACCATTTCCATGGTTGCAGTTTAGTGACAAGTAGTTTGTCCAAAACTTGAATATTTAACAACAACACATTGTCATCATTTAGTTAAACATACAGACTTACAATCTAAATCGGTGTAGCAATTTAAAAGTGATTTATGATTTACAACAGGAACATTTAAAAAAGAGAAAAAAGACATAATTAATAAAAAGGATAATAGTTAAATACAACAAATAACTCAAATAATATCAAATACACTACATTTTTAGCATTATGACAAAAATCATTATCATTTAGTTACACATATACATAGTACAGACTTACTTGCTAAATAGGTGTGGCAATTTCAAAATGATTTATCATTTACAACAGGAACATTTAAAAAAGAGAGAAAAGACATAATTAATAAAAAGGATAATAGTTAAATACAACAAATAATTCAAATAATATCAAATACATTACATTTAGCATTATCACAAAAATTATTATCATTTAGTTACACATATACATAGTACAGACTAAATGGGTGTAGCAATTTCAAAATGATTTATCATTTACAACAGGAACATTTACATGAGAGAAAATATATAATTAATAAAAAGGATAATAGTTAAATACAACAAATACCTCAAATAATATCAAATAAACTACACTTAGCATTATCACAAAAATTCTTATCATTTAGTTACAAATATACATAGTACAGACTTACAAGCTAAATAGGTGTGGCAAATTCAAAGTGATTTATCATTTACAACAGGACATTTAAAAAAGACAGAAAAGACATAATTAATAGAAAGGATAATAGTTAAATACAACAAATAATTCAAATAATATCAAATACACTATATTTAGCATTATCACAAAATTCTTATCATTTAGTTACACATATACATAGTACAGAGTTACTTGCTAAATAGGTGTGGTAATTTCAAAGTGATTTATCATTCACAACAGAAACATTTAAAAAAGAGAGAAAAGACATAATTAAACTAAAGGATAATAGTTAAATACAACAAATAAGTCAAATAATATCAAATACACTACATTTAGCATTATGCCAAAAATTCTTATCATTTAGTTACACATATACATTGTACAGACTTACAGACTAAATAGGTGTGGTAATTTCAAAGTGATTTATCATTTACAACAGGAACATTTAAAAAAGAGAGAAAAGACATAATTAATAAAAAGGATAATAGTTAAATACAACAAATAACTCAAATAATATCAAATAAACTACATTTAGTATTATCACAAAAATTATTATCATGTAGTTACACATATACATAGTATAGACTTACAAGCTAAATTGGTGATGCAATTTCAAAGTGATTTATCATTTACAACAGGAACATTTAAAAAAGAGAGAAAAGACATAATTAATAAAAAGGATAATAGTTAAATACAACAAATAACTCAAATAATATCAAATACACTACATTTAGCATTTTCAAAAAAAATTCTTATCATTTAGTTACACATATACATAGTACAGACTTACTTGCTAAATAGGTGTGGCAATTTCAAAGTCATTTATCATTTAAAATAGGAACATTTAAAAGAGAGAAAAACATAATTAACAAAAAAGATAATAGTTAAATACAACAAATAACTTAAATAATATCAAATACACTACATTTAGCATTATCACAAAAATTATTATCATTTAGTTACACATATACATAGTACAGACTTACAAGCTAAATAGGTGCGGCAAATTCAAAGTGATTTATCATTTACAACAGGAACATTTAAAAAAGAGAGAAAAGACATAATTAATAAAAAGGATAATAGTTAAATTCAACAAATAACTCAAATAATATCAAATACACTATATTTAGCATTATTACAAAATTCTTATCATTTAGTTACACATATACATAGTACAGACTTACTTCCTAAATAGGTGTGAAAATTTTAAAATGATTTATCATTTACAACAGGAACATTTAAAGAGAGAAAAGACATAATTAATAAAAAGGATAATAGTTAAATACAACAAATAAGTGAAATAATGTCAAATACACTACATTTAGCATTATCACAAAAATTATTATCATTTAGTTACACATATATATTGTACAGACTTACTTGCTAAATAGGTGTGGCAATTTCAAAATGATTTATCATTTATAACAGGAACATTTAAAAAAGAGCAAAGACATAATTAATAAAAGGAATAAGAGTTAAATAGAACAAATAACTCAAATAAAATCAAATAAGCTACATTTAGCATTATCACAAAAATTCTTGTCATTTAGTTACAAATATACATAGTACAGACTTACAAGCTAAATAGGTGTGGCAATTTCAAAGTGATTTATCATTTACAACAGGAACATTTAAAAAAGAGAGAAAAGACACAAATAATAAAAAGGATAATAGTTAAATTCAACAAATAACTCAAATAATATCAAATACACTACATTTAGCATTATCACAAAAATTCTTATCACTTAGTTACACATATACATAGTACAGACTTACAGACTAAATAGGTGTGGTAATTTCAATGTGATTTATCATTTACAACAGGACATTTAAAAAAGAGAGAAAAGACATAATTAATAAAAAGGAATAAGAGTTAAATAGAACAAATAATTCAAATAATATCAAATACACTATAATTAGCATTATCACAAAAATTCTTATCATTTAGTTACACATATACATAGTACAGACTTACAAGCTAAATAGGTGAGGCAAATTTCAAAGTGAATTATCATTTACAACAGGAACATTTAAAAAAGAGAGAAAAGACATAATTAATAAAAAGGATAATAGTTAAATACAACAAATAACTCAAATAATATCAAATACACTACATTTAGCATTTTCAAAGAAATTCTTATCATTTAGTTACACATATACATAGTACAGACTTACTTCCTAAATAGTTGTGGCAATTCAAAATGATTTATCATTTACAACAGGACCATTTAAAAAGAGAGAAAAGACATAATTAATAAAAAGGATAATAGTTAAATACAACAAATAACTCAAATATTATGAAATACACTATATTTAGCATTATCACAAAAATTCTTATCATTTAGTTACACATATACATAGTACAGACTTACTTGCTAAATAGGTGTGGCAATTTATAAATGATTTATCATTTATAAAAGGAACATTTAAAAGAGAGAAAAGACATAATTAATAAAAAGGAATAAGAGTTAAATAGAACAAATAACTCAAATAAAATGAAATACACTACATTTAGCATTATCACAAAAATTCTTATCATTTAGTTACACATATACATAGTACAGACTTACTTGCTAAATAGGTGTGGCAATTTCAAAGTAATTTATCATTTACAACAGGAACATTTAAAAAAGAGAAAAAGACATAAATAATAAAAAGGATAATAGTTAAATTCAACAAATAACTCAAATAATATCGAATATATACATTTAGCATTATCACAAAAATTCTTATCATTTAGTCACACATATACATAGTACAGACTTACTTCCTAAATAGTTGTGGCAATTCAAAATGATTTATCATTTACAACAGGACCATTTAAAAAGAGAGAAAAGACATAATTAATAAAAAGGAATAAGAGTTAAATAGAACAAATAACTCAAATAAAATGAAATACACTACATTTAGTATTATCACAAAAATTCTTATCATTTAGTTACACATATACATAGTACAGACTTACTTGCTAAATAGGTGTGGCAATTTCAAAGTAATTTATCATTTACAACAGGAACATTTAAAAAAAAGAAAAAAGACATAAATAATAAAAAGGATAATAGTTAAATTCAACAAATAACTCAAATAATATCGAATATATACATTTAGCATTACCACAAAAATTATTATCATTTAGTTACACATATACATAGTACAGAGTTACTTGCTAAATAGGTGTGGTAATTTCAAAGTGATTTATCATTCACAACAGAAACATTTAAAAAAGAGAGAAAAGACATAATTAAAATAAAGGATAATAGTTAAATACAACAAATAACTCAAATAATATCGAATACACTACATTTAGCATTATCACAAAAATTCTTATCATTTAGTTACACATATACATAGTACAGACTTACAGACTAAATAGGTGTGGTAATTTTAAAGTGATTTATCATTTACAACAGGAACATTTAAAAAGAGAGAAAAGACATAATTAATAAAAAAGGTTAATAGTTAAATACAACAAATAACTCAAATAATATCAAATACACTATATTTAGCATTATCACAAAAATTCTTATACTTTAGTAACACATATACATAGTACAGACTTACAAGCTAAATAGGTGAGGCAATTTCAAAGTGAATTATCATTTACAACAGGAACATTTAAAAAAGAGAAAAAGAAATAATTAATAAAAAGGATAATAGTTAAATACAACAAATAACTCAAATAATATCAAATACACTACATTTGGCATTTTCAAAAAAATTCGTATCATTTAGTTACACATATACATAGTACAGACTTACTTCCTAAATAGGTGTAGCAATTTCAAAATGATTTATCATTTACAACAGAAACATTTTGAAAAGAGAGAAAAGACACAATTAATAAAAAGGAATAAGAGTTAAATAGAACAAATAACTCAAATAATATCAAATAAACTACATTTAGCATTATCACAAAAATTATTATCATAAATTTTAGTTACACATATAGATAGTACAGACTTACAAGCTAAATAAGTGCTGCAATTTCAAAGCGATTTATCATTTACAACAGGACATTTAAAAAAGACAGAAAAGACATAATTAATAAAAAGGATAATAGTTAAATACAACAAATAACTTAAATAATATCAAATACACTATATTTAGCATTATCACAAAAATTCTAATCATTTAGTTACACATATAAATAGTACAGACTTACTTGCTAAATAGTTGTGGCAATTTCAAAATGATTTATCATTTACAACAGGAACATTTAAAAAAGAGAGAAAAGACATAATTAATATAAAGGATAATAGTTAAATTCAACAAATAACTCAAATAATATCAAATAAACTACATTTAGCATTATCACAAAAATTATTATCATGTAGTTACACATAATCATAGTACAGACTTACTTGCTAAGTAGGTGTGGCAATTTCAAAGTGATTTATCATTTACAACAGGAACATTTAAAAAAGAGAGAAAAGACATAATTAATAAAAAGGATAATAGTTAAATACAACAAATAACTCAAATAATATCAATTAGACTACATTTAGCATTATCACAAAAATTCTTATCAGTTACACATATACATAACACAGACTTACTTGCTAAATAGGTGTGGCAATTTCAAAATGATTTATCATTTATAACAGGAACATTTAAAAGAGAGAAAAGACATAATTATTAATAAAATGTATTATTGTTAATTAGGATGATAGTATTAGATATTGTGTATTTTTATTTATTGATTTATGATTAATATCAATTAAATTAGAGTTGAATTGGTGCACTAACTTAAATAGTTAATCCTAACAAAAAGGTCGTGAAAGTCAATGTCAGTAGCATCATGTAAATATATTTTAGATTTGTTGATCTCTTTTTATAATTCAATTGTAATTATCTTTTTACAACAAACTTACTGATAGTTCACTATTGTCTCTTTCAGCCATGATCACTGTAACACCAATATATGCTGTAATAAAAAATATTAGTTCATATAAGTCACTAAGATTTGTTTAAAATTTGGGATTGGAATATGGTTGTAAGGAAAATTGTTCAAATATTAGGAATTAGGAGTTAAGTAAAACTATTCAAATATTATTTCCAACATGTATATACTAAAACAGAGACGCATTAATGTTAATGTCTATTAATATTATTATCTCAATAATTAAAACAATAGCGTCATTGATATTCATATAAATTAATCTACTACATTATCAGTTGTATCTTATTAATTATCACATAGCTGGTTTATTGATAACAACATTTGATTTGCTTATTGACAGTGTGAAGAAGAACATTAAAATAAAGCCTGTTAATATTATGCTATCCAATAGATATGTCTATACATAATTCACCATTGACAACTTCATTGTATGATGTTATATTCAAAGAAGAAACTAATCATATCATTGGCAGAAT
Organism: Xestospongia bergquistia; assembly: GCA_963965975.1. Lineage (NCBI taxonomy): Eukaryota > Metazoa > Porifera > Demospongiae > Haplosclerida > Petrosiidae > Xestospongia > Xestospongia bergquistia. The sequence goes on along the minus strand of OZ014420.1, from coordinate 4,062,582 downwards.
TACTAAAGCATATCTTGAGGGAACCAATATTCTTTTTATAACACATGGCTATCACAACTCTGGTGGCTTTTCATCGAGTTTCCAGCTTTCTCCTTCTCATTGCATTAGTACCACAAACGTTTAATATTAATTAAAATAATGACTTTAATAGCGAAGGCAACAAGGGGGCAGGTGGCCACCCCACCTCAATTATTGTAGTTAAGACACACAAACACCTGCTCTCACATTTGAGTAAACTAGTCATTTATTGACAATATCAACTATTAAGATTTATTTAAATTTCAACTACATTCCTATTACCTCCTTCTCTTCCTACTCCACTGTTTTGTAAAACCACTTAAGTTAAATTATATCAGTTTAAATTTTAATGATTAATTTTTTGATGCCAAAAACATCAAAATATTTTTTCCAATCATAAAACCTCCAGGTACACAGTATTGACTATATATATAGTTACACAATAAGTTAGAAGATATTAAGTAGTAGTTGTAAGTACATTTATATACACTGTCTATTACAAATAATTGCTATATAAATAGTATACACTGCTCATACAAAATGAGGTATTGGTTATATGAATGATTCACCTTTCAGCATAATTTGTGAGTCATAGCTTACAGCTACATAGTCAGTTAGTGTATGCATTTTTTCTTTATATAATATTTGCACATGTACATTATAAAGGGGAAGGAAAATCCAAAGCTTTTAGATGTGATCATACATGAAACTAAAGATAGGAGAGAAGAACAAGCAGATTAAATGTTAAAACATTGGTACAGATAAAGCAAGAGTTAAAGCTTATTTCTATTGTTGTATGGCACAGGAAGTGCATACTCTAATGTGAAACTAATACATTTAGGTGCTAAGGTTTAGGGTCTGGGGTAAAGTATTACTTTCACGTTAAAGTATGGTATTATATTACTGGCACTCTAGGCACTGCCTTTTAATTATTATATAAATTGTAGTCTTGTTAATTTTGACCATTCTGATGGCAAACCAATAGTCAAATAAACCAACAAAGCCAGCTACACAGTAAATACAGATATCATATATAGGCACATGACAGATACAAATATTGAGAGGGGGGTTGACCACATGGTAGGAAGTAAATGTGTATCAGAATAAATATATAAGAAGGAATGTATATCAGTGAAAAATTTGCATTGATAAAGATTCAATGGTTGGTGCAAGTAATTGGACTGTCATTCACAGTATATGACTAGAGTCAAATATTTGATAGACCTCCAGCCTCCTCAGCCCCTCCCCTTCCTATACCTATACCAAATCCAATCCTTTTTTGATTAACTGATATTAAAATTATTAAAATGTGTGATTTATATCAGAGTCTTTGAAAAGAGCAACCTCAATCACGGATCACCTCTTTTGATGTAAATTTAACTGCTCTATACCGGAATTTATCCTGCAAGTTGAATGCTTTATGTACAAGTTAAACCATAACAATACTCACATACTGTGTTTATGAGTGTAGCAGACTCTATAAAGAGCTTCTAATTTCAAGTTGAAGTGATAAGTAGTTTAGCGTTTCGCTAAAAGAATAGAGGATAGAAGGAATGCGGATGTGGGTAAGTATTCTTAGACCTGAGCATGTGTTAAGTGGATGAAAAAAGTCAAATGGCCTGTTGTAGTGACAATCTTTCTATAATAGAAGTAGAGACCGTCATTTACTTACTAGCTTCGCGCTTCCTCGTGTCACCTAATGCTTTAAGAGAGTTTCATCAGCTTTATGGACTAGCCATCATATGGAATAAGTATTAAATGAAAATTAGCTCGTAAGTGCACAAGGCGTTTCTGTAGCCTGCAAGATTTTGCATGAAATATCAATTGCAGGATTGCACAAAGGGGTTAAAGATTCTGCGTAAAGGGGTTAAATATTAAAAAGGGGTTAAATATTCGCATGATTATAAAACTCTGTATACTATCTGTGACACAACTGTTCTGTAATGTTCTCATAGTATATATACTACAAAGTGTGGTATACCTTTCTATTACAACTCCATTGGCAAAACCTTACAAAAATATATAAGCCATCATGAAACCGCCAAACTCCATTGCTTCCTTGTCAAAGCAGATTCTGAATACAGGTACATGTAGAAATGTTAATGTTGACTTCAAAAATAAGTAATACAATATATAATTGCAGGGAAATTTATCATAGAAGAGGTGGATACATGTTGAACAATTCTCAACTCCAATGTGTATTGACCAAACAGCAATCATGTGTCTGTACATGATTGTATAAGTTTCTAACACTATGAATATTAGCAGAGGAAATAATGGTCTTGTTGTGAAACTGACACATTAGATATTAGTTGATTATGCCTTTTACTAAGAGGAGTCAAGCAGTTCCCTCGTAGTTGTTAATTACTATTGCTACCTGATGTATTCTATAATCTAGCTAATTGGATTGGGAAGAGCCTGATTTGTAAAGATGACACTTTTATTATAATCATAACTAAAGTATTATACTACTGGTTGCTGTAATGGAGTAATAAATGAAGTATTAAATGTTATTGTATGGGATGCAAGGCTGCAAATAGTGAAGAGAATGCATGTGAACTGTGGTAAGGGAATTGTGTATACCCACAGTTAACTAGATTACTTTACGAGAATGTAGCTCATATTTCATGCCACATCCATTAAAGGAAAAATCACAATACTGTTGTATTGTTAAATATTACATTCTTATTAATTACAATTTAATTGGATAGAGCACCAAATTTTCTATACTCAGAGTCTGTAGTTTATCTTTATAACTCTAGTTTTCCTCCATACCTTTTTATATGACTTTGTTTTCTACAGATTTTTTATGTTAATCTAAAAACTGAAGGAGGCTTTACTAATGGTTATTCTATTATATAAGGAACTGGTTCATTTTCAAAGTACACTATTCAAATTTTAATTAAAAATGAGAACTTGAAAGATTAATAATGATGGTTTCATTTGCAAAAAAATTCCAGCCGTTACTACAGACCTTATTACTGTTGTTAATAGTGACACAGGTACACATTTAATGAATAAGTAATGACAGGGGCATACTAATAAACATAATACGTTAATAAATTAATAATGGGGCATATTCATTAGTGGAACTTATTTGGAATATCCCATTAATCTTGCAAATTATTAATAGTTGCAATGTAATCCAGTAGCACGATTGATTAATTATTAACAACAGGAGCATATCCATTAGCAGTTATGCTAATTAATGCACATTGCTTAATTTTTTCTTCTAGTGAAAATAGAAGCTTCAAATTTTCTTATGAACTGTCTAGCAAATAATTTTTCTTCCATTATATAGTTTATCCTATTTCAACTGAAAATATAGCATCTTGTTTGGGCTTGAGTGTGTCTGTCTTAGTATTTCATGCTGACCCTAAACTATTGACAGAGAAGGCTCTTCCTGTTGTAGGACCATAGCGTTTTCAATTGAGTGGCATTAAGTACCACAAACCTAAACCTCTTGACTCAATCAATGAATGACGCAATTGATTTATTTCTTTTTGTGTGATTTAGGGACTGACCTAATGTAGAATGTTCTTAATACTTTTGTAATTTCTTCAATTAGCCAACAGAAGTTAATGTTAATTAAAAATTACTTTATTAATAATTATAATTATTAATTTAAATTGGTCTTTGCCGCACCTATTTCACGTGGTACTAAAGCATGGCGTTATCTTCTAAATTAAAGAAGAGAAAGAGAAGTCTGTCTACTACAAAAGAAGAAGGTATGTAATTCAAATGTTTTTGAATTATATTTTTATGTGTGTGTTTATAAGTTAGAGTAATCCCTTATAATGTAGTTTTAAATAATAATAAAATAAATAATTTTAATTAGTTGGTCACAGTATTGAGTCTAGACTATAAGGAGAGAACAGTTATCATCAAAATTACTTTCAATGACATTACTATTTTATTTCTTATAGATGACAAAGGTAATATTTATTTAATGCATATTTAATATAGGGGTTTAGCTCCCACATATATGACAGCTGGTTCATCAGTAGATCATATACACAAACCTCTCAACTCACACAGTTTGACCATGTGACACACGGTTTTGGGCTAATTCACACGGTCACATGGTGATGGTTTCATTTCTCATGGAACTTTTTCCCCAAACCTGTGGCCACACCTCTGCCTCGGGGACATGGCTTTGTTATAGTCGATTATGGTCGTTAAGACGCACATAGATGATCCATTGCTGTGGGAGCCAACCAAAAGCCTAGTTGAAAAAGCTAAGAAAGCCACTAAGCTCTATAACAGCAAACACAAGTCTTCTTAACTATGTGCTATGTTTGTATATGCAAGGACGACTGTCTTTCTTTGTTTGAATCCTATGTATGAGTGTTTATACATTGATGTACTTAAATTTTGGACATTACTTTAAATAAGTGATAATGATGCATTTTGATATAATGCACAACATGTACAATGATCAACTTCAGTTAATATTATGCTGTATGTGTGCATGGTGTGCACACACCCACACGGACATGCATATATGTAGCCGAATTAATAAGATTCATGAGCAATAAATATGAATATTAATATGTCACACTTTAGCCGTCTCTCTCAAGTTGAGAGGTCTGTATACACACAATTAGTATTGCTCTACCAGGATCAATAATAGATAATGCACAAAACTTGGAGCTCAAGACATACCTTGCTGGACAGGTATGTTATAATAATTGACTCTTTAATCCTTTAATATTTAATATTATTGATGTAGATTTCTAGAGCCGCTAGTATATTTTCGGTGGATGAAATAATAGTGTTTGATGAAGAAAGGACAATGAAGTATGTCATAATACATCAGTTTTATAACAATTATAGCTTTTTAAAAATTGGTGTGAAAAGTGATTATTTAGTTCTCTTAGCCTACATTGTTGGCAGTAAATTACACCACAGCACTATAGACCATGTCTCTGTGTGATTATCATTAAAACAGCTATACCTTGTCTAGAAACAAAACAAGAATGTTGACTTTAGAGAATATCAATGTCATATTATTAGAAAATATATTATATACTTGTTTGCTATAATCTCTAGCTAGTAGTATGCTAGTAGTTATATAGTGCCAGATGTTAAGATTTAGAACTTATAGGATCTCAATGTATATAGGTATATGTACATGTGTAAATTGAAGAACTTGACAGGCTAGTACTATATCTAAGACAATACTTATTTATTGCCGTTGTTATAGGGAGGAACTTTGTAGTGGAAAAGCTCAATCATCTGATCCTAATGTCTTTCTCTGTAGAATACTCCAATATCTGGAAACTCCACAGTAAGTCCATGTAAAACAGTAAATACAAAAGCACACAGTGAAATTTCTCTGGACAGCATTATTGTGTTCAACATCACTAAAAGTATGTTTGTTAGTCAATTAAATGACCTTGTAAGAAAACTACCTTTCTTTAAATTCAAGGTGTTGTTATTTCAAACTGATCTGAAATCACTTGAACTATTGTTTAAGATTAATTCTCTCTGTCTCTGTCTGTCTGTCTGTCTCTCTAATATTAAAAAACGTTTTTGCCTTATATTTTATAGGTATTTAAGAAAATCACTCTGTCTCATGCATCCTGACTTAAAGCTTTTTGGTAAGACTATCACAATATTGTACTTGTAGACCATATTAACATTAGGGTTACTAAGCCCTCTTGATGCACCACATCATTTGAGAATGGACAAAGACTGAGTATAGAGAAGGAGTTGTTTTAGACAAACCTGTTAAGTTAACTGGAAAGTCTGGCTGATATGTTAACTGTGGATTGTATTTAAGAGTCCATGGAGAACCCTTCACACTAAACCACACCCTGTCTTATAAGCCACACCCTCTGTTTATACACAATATACCCACTATCTAATAATTGACCATAGTACATTATTACAATAATAGTCTGTAGTACATTGAATAGGATGAACATTTCAGACTGTGTTATAGCATTAATCTATTATCTGGTTGTCACAACCTATAGCCTCAGCTAGATATGTAGTATGTAGTAATTTCTATAATAATTATTTTAACCATATTGTATTATGTATATTACATGTATTGTACATACATTACATGTAATGTACATGTGTTACAATTTACATGTTACATGTATATGTATTAAATGTTAATTACATGTGATATATTCTCTTGTAGGATGTCATTATTGATAAGAAAATACAGCCTGGTATAAGAGTAATAGTTCATTTATCATATCCTATGAAACCAAGTTAGTATCATAGTAACAGGAGATTAATATATATGGATTGGATGGATAGATAAATGAAGGTTAGATGGATGAATGGAAGGATGAATGGATGGATGAATGGTGAGTAATTATATAACATACTATTTCTTTCTCTAATACTTTAGATTCCAAACACTACAAAGGAGTTATTATAGCTCCATCCACACTTCGTGTCCTCTCTAATTTGTATTGGGCTTATAATGTCTGTTATGCTAAGAGTTTTGGACAGGTCTTTACTGAAAGTACGTACAAAGTACGCTACTATATAACGACATCATTGTATATAAATGACATGTTGACTTGTATGTACCATATTTAGTCTAATTAAACATAATTTAGTCCATAATTCTAATTTTAGTCTACAATTATGTGTGGTTGTCACACAAAAATTGAATGAAACTATTTTTATATTCACAGGAGGGGTATAATTTTATCATAGGAACATCAGAAAATGGAGATTCCATTGATATTCTAGAGCTACCCCCTTCAGGTATATCATCTTTTAATATAGTGGAGCTTCTCTATAACAATACTTGCAGCCGATATATAAACACTTACTTTTGAGTATCCTCCTATAGTTTAGTATCTATTATTATCTCTGAAAAGAGAAGGCCCCTTTAATTTGAACAATCAAATTGAATTTAATATATCTGTTAATAAGAGAGGTTTACTCTATTGTACTACATGATACCTTATATTGCAGCTGCTTAGTGGGTTAAAAAAATACTTGTATTTTTTTACACTAGACATCTCCTAATATTATTTGGAGGCTTACAAGATCTTGAGTCTTGTCTTGCTAATGATCAAAACTTACAAGTTAATGATATTCGATTACTAGTTCACTATTATTTGAATACTTGTCCTAATCAAGGAAGCAGGACAATAAGAACCCATGTATGTGATATAGAAAATCATTACGTGTGATCTTGTGTTGTATGCTGAGTTCTCCCGTGTCTTACAGAGGTAAACTCTTTCCTCATTTGAAAGGGTATGGCAGTGTGATTAATAATAGTCCATTTATTGGTTGATAAAAATTATGATACTTCACATTTGATGAGAGAAAATTTGACAATTCTGTTGTGATGGCAATTGTAGAAAATAAAGTTTGCCTTTTTTTCAAAATCACTAAATCAAAACCTCTACTCTGTCAATTCAATCTGCACAATACCAACTAAAGAAGTTGTTAGTTAATCCTCACCAGACCCATCACCCATGTGGATAAGTATTACAATACTTAGTAGTCTGTCAACTTGTCTCTTTGTCTGTCTGATATTCTGACAAAGTAGTTTTAGGTGGCTACTCATCTTGTATCAATATATTTTTGTTTGCCAGTAGTGGCCATTGTTCTGTATCTTAGTGTTTTTCATTAGGTCAGTATTCCATTTCATTACAGTTGTATTCTCTCAAATCATACTTGCAAAAATTTCCAAATTCCAATACTAAATCCCTTTACTCCTTAATCTCTCTGTATTGGTTTGAATAAACTGGTTTGTTTAACCTGTATAACATTTTAAATAAGAATTGATATACTACTAAGATTGTTATCAATAATTCTCAAACTCCCTTTGGACAGTCAATGGCAATACTGGACATCCCTCACATGTAGTTACTGTATACTCCCCTTTCTTCCTAAACATAGGATGATGTAATTATAATGTTTTAGAATTATATCTGATCTGTTTTATCCAGCAAATCTTTCATAATCCTTCTTTCTAACACTATTTAGAAACACATAACAACTTATCATTGTAATATCTCAGTTCTTCTTGTTCAACAAGTTATACTGGTTACATAAACCAGTTTATTATAGCAAATATGAGTGGAGAAACTATACTACTTGTTGCCTATAGCAACAACTTTATAATAGAGCTGGTAGGGGTAGTACATTTTCTATTGACAATTAAAGAAAGAATGTTTTATATCTCCTGTGTAGGAGGCCATCTTGATATCATTGTCTGTATTAAGACCACTAATACAAAATAGTACAAGAACAAGAGAAAGACATTGTTAATTATAATTGTATGTATTTCTAATACTGACAAATTAATCTGTCATTTAATTGTATAAATACACGTATGTATACCATCTTTATATCCTATTTAAATATTACATGTACATGTACCTACGACAGTCTTCTTTGACCTCCTTTTAAGGTCTTATCTGGTTACCATTGGGGTCAACTTAATTGTCTTAATTAAAGGGGTGACTACACCACTTTTAGAACCTCTGGATACTATACTGAAGTCCAATTTGATTGACATTGTTAAAGTGCTGGCCTCTTTACAGTGGTTAATTAATACTGGAACTAATTGAGATGTTATCATTTATCAATACAATTAGTATTGTAATAGATCATATTAGAGTTAAGTGCTGTTTGTTAACATTTGTTAGTACTGTAAGAGATGTTTGTGACATGAGTGCAGCTGTTATTACTTTGACTGTTTTTACTTTACTCTTACATACAGACGGGTCATTCAAGTGTTCAATAGAAGTGTTGTCTTTTTGTTAAAATAATACAAAAGTAGGAAACTAAACTTGATAACAAAAGTTGTGAAGATAATGAAAGGATGACATGAGCTCAAAGACAAAATATAGGTATGATAAATAAGTGATTATATAACTGTTGGGTGTGAATGAAATTATTAAAGACATTTTACCAAAAGTGACATAAGGGTGGTTTTGAGTGGTTCCTTGTATAAAAACGTTAATCATAAAACTGGAATGATAATTGAGTTGAGATATGTGAGTTTTTAAGTGTGACCTAAGACTTCTAAGTGTCTGAAGAGTTAAAGGTATTGGATATAAATTGGCGTATACCAAAACATACACATCAAGTATCACTTGCATTGAATAGGTAAGTTAATAAGTGGAAAACACTATTACAATTAGTGAATAATTTAGTAGTGCTAATTGCTAATCCAGGGCAGAGCAACTAGTCAGTTTTGCTCACAATAAATTGCTCAAGAACTAATAAATGTTCTCTTTGTATTACAGGCTTAAAAGTCATAATATTTACCTTTGAGAGCATTGAATTATTGGATGGTTCATCTTAAGACTCTTTGTTAGACAACTGTCACATCACAAATGCTGTATCACTTAATGACATAGTTTATGAAATTGCTAGAGACTATTATACAAAAACTCAATTTGGAGGTGGCTTCATTACAAGAAAGACTGAATGATAGGCAATCTGATTTACTTAACAATGACAGAGAAACTTCAACAGACAATATGGAGCTCTTTTCTCATAATATTATTGACCAGGCACTGTAAGTTATATACATGTATACTGTATAATAATATAATTATATAACATATATAGTAACTATGGCTGTATTGTTTATTTAGTGTTTTGTCATTATGATGTAATGTTGTTTACATAGTGTATCTTTTAAGTGAGTACTTAGTTACTGTCTGACTAACATCTATATAGTGAAGAATTATTGTGCTCGGTTTGTACTTAATTGATTTTGTACTATTATTTAAAAGATATTTATTGTTGTGTTGAATTATAACCCAAAAAAGTTATTACAACGTAATTAAAATAATTCCTGTTATTTGTAACAGCTAATGAGGTTTTGAATAAGCTCAGCCCTAAATAACACATTTTTAATTTACTTGCATATCATTATATTTTCAGACAAATTCTATCAGAGCCACACTCCACTCCAGATAATAACATATCTGTATTTGAACTGCCAAGTTTACCAATTAAGAAACTTAAAATGGAGGTAATTTAAGTGATAATTTGACCATTAGCATGGCTATGCACAATGCTGTGTACTTTAATAGTTTGTTAATAATTAATCGATATTGTTATTTTGTAGATATTTATAATCTTGACATTAGAAATATTTGAATGTTTCATTTGTTCCTTGAGCATAAGAAACTCTATATTAAAGAACAGGCTTCAAGTTTTATAATACATATACAATGTCTACCTCCATGATCATGATAGAAATAGATGTCATTGAAGGTATTAAGTTGAAATAATCATACATTCATGGTGTTTATTTAATGCTTAATCTCATTTTAATTGATTTACTAACATAGATTGAACCTTTAACTGGTCTAGAGTTTTGTATCAACTTCAAGTGAAACTATTAGAAAAGGTAAATATATAATATTATAGGACCAATGTTTGATCAATACTACATGTGTATATATCAATGTAGTGTTTATAGATGTTGTTTTAATCATATAATGATATTATTGATCCATTAATATTTCTTATTTTAGATGGTACACAAATTATGGAGAGTTCACAGACACAGAGGAATTATTCATGGATTACCCTTCCAAACTACTTACACTACAATTGAAGAGCTGGTAAATCATCATGTATTTTAATATTCTTTTGGTCATCTATTTACTTGATGTAGAGAATTGGTATGATTTGTTATTGGATTGTTTTAATTATAATTTAGTAATAGACAGAATTTGTATTTGTAAGTGTAACCTACATAATACTAATAATTTTTTCTTATTCAATTGTAAATAGGCTACTCCTGAACTAACTAAAATTGTTAATCTCCATATTGAAGTTGACCACAGTACTGTTATTCTAATACATGGTATAGTGTATCTTAATATTATCTTATGTATATACACCCACAATGTTAGGTGTGCTTTCACATTTTCAAGGTATGGTTTCAATTACTGCCCTTGAATTACATAACCTCTTACCGGACATATTGGCACTGCCTTTATATAAACTGTGTTTAATTTTTTAAAATGTTAATGTCAAATCTTTACTATAAAATGTAATGTTTTTAGTGATTATTAATAAATAAACATTGTAACATGAACCCAATGCATCAAAAAAGGACAGTTATGCTGTTTCACAGGAGATCCTGTGAAAACAACTTTATCACATCTTAATGACTTTATATATGAATTTGGAATTGGTACAAGTGAACAAAGTAGTTTCCAACAGATCTTCAAATGCAACTGAAGTAAGTTAATATCTTACAAATTTTAAAAATAGCCAGTACACATTCATACACACAAACACACACCCAATGCAAGACATATATGGCTAGGGTTCATGCACATAAGGAGTTTGACTGTTGAGTGCAAAAGAAGCTTGAAAACTCAAGATGTAACAGGATGTCCAAGTTAAACTAAGCTCACTAACAATCTGAGAGTCCACTTTCCATGCAACTATATTATTCGAGTCCATATTTCATCATATTGGTTGCAGACATCACCAATATTGTGCTTATTGCCACTCAATATTGACTGACAATGTTTATAGCATGGTGAAAGCAATTTTAGGGAGTTTGTGATTGCCAATATTGATGATCAGCTAAAAATTAAGTTCAAAGGAAAAGTGGATATTTTTAAAAAAGTAGATGTGTTTAAAAAGATGAACTAATTAGACAAGATACTGTAATAAACAGCTGATTAAAAGTTTCAGATTTCATTAAGAAAACTCTAAGGAAAAATGAGGATCTGAAACATTGGAAAGATGTTGTACCTGTATTTTTCAACATGGTTATCTGCTTCAGGTGTTTGTACAGTTTTATTTTTTGTGATGAAGGAACAAAATTCCAGGCCTTGTTATTATGGTATTCTTCAATGGTGCTCATGGACATCTTACTAATTCGACATCTATGCTTAACATCTCAGATTTATTCTTGAACAGTGCGAAAACTCTCATAAATTTCTTGTGACTATCTAGTGAGTAGACAGTAGATATATATCTACTCTTTTGTGTCCAAGTTGTGACTTGAATGATGGAACACTTAATAGTTGTGTTCTTTGTCTGGTGTCCTAGTAAGATACTGAATCTCAGCTTGGTAATAATAAAATAATGGTTGTATACTCTTGATACCTTTTCTTTCAACTAAAGTTTAGATAACCTCTTTTGTCTCATTCATTGCCTGATCTGGTGGTGGATAATTATTGTTGTTATTAAAGGATATAAGTTCATCATCTTGGGTTATGATTTTCATACAAGTGCAAACTGCTCAGAAAAGGTATTATGCCCGATAGTTTAAACCATTTGGCATTAAATCATGAATAGGTAGGTACATTAGAAAATGGGGAATCGAGAAGCAACACCACCTCTTCCTTATTAGTAATACATATAAAACTTGGCACATGACTGAATAAAGTAACTGATTCTTTTGAATGAAATTGTTGTGTTCTTTTCATTCTGTAGGATCAGTAATAATAATATCTGTTGAAGATACTTGATTTCTTCTATTAAGTAATGTGTAATAAGTGCTCATCTCATGGTCAAAACTATTCTCTATTTTTTGCAAACTTCTGGTTTGATATTTCTTTATCATCTTTAGTCTAAAGAGGGAAATGATTGACATAAATACATTGTAATTTAAAAAAATACCTTGAAGTGATCTATATACTAGTATTTAGGATACAAGTGTAGTAGTAAAAATTGTAATAGAATAATTATTGTCATAACTAAAACTATTGCAAATCACTTAGATATTTATTATTATCCATACACTTGTACAAACCAGTGCCACAAGTATTGGTATATAATAGAACACTGCAAAGAGTACAGCAAACATAGTCAAACAGTACTAGCACCATCACATTGAGGAATGCTCTGAAGTATAGGTCAAAGTATCTTGTAACAGTGTGTTAGATAGTAACATGATTAGAATGGCAAACCATTCCAGTTCTAACCAGTTAGTTAACTGTTGTTTATATGAGTTAAATAACCATATATAGCAACAAATACTACCAAATATACTAAAAGGATAATCTGTGTAGTAATGAGAATGATCAGTAATAATTATATTAAATGGTTGAAGTAACATTATTATTAGACAGTGACCAACATATAGGACAAGAAAAATTTTTAAATTATAGCCACAAACAAGAAAAACAACTAATATCTTATTATCCTACATATCATGTGCCTAGTCTTTATTTATTAAATTAAACCATGGTTACATTACTTACTGGATGATATGGTAAAGCTATGATCAAAACTAGTAAGATAGATCTCTGAATTAACTCAATTCCACACCAAAATCCAAACTTTTCCTGAACGGCTCCTTAAATGCTAAACCCATCTTCTTCATAAAATAGTACTTCTATAAACAAATTATGACAGTAAATAGTTACTGATGTTATTTATCATAGAGATAAGATATTCCTTTGCTCTTTTGCTAATACTTACACCCCAGACTAGGAGATAGGTAGATGTCTTTTGATCCCTGATCCAGAAGTTCAAGCTAGAGAAATAAAACAAGAGTAACAAGTAATGATCTATTGTGAGATATTATAAACTAGTAGCATATGCTGTTAACTTATACCCCAGATTAGGAGATAGGCAGATGTCTTTTGATCCCTGATGCAGAAGTCCAAGGACTCCATAGAAATAAAACATAAGTAATAAGTAATGATGTATTTTGAGATATTGTACACTAGTAGTGTGTGTTCTTAACTTATATCTCAGATTAGGAGATAGACAGATGTCCTTTGATCCCTGATGAAGAAGTCCAAGGATGCTAAAGAAATAAAACATAAGTAATAAGTTACAATTTATTTTGAGATATTGTACACTAGTAGTGTGTTTTGTTAACTTACACACCAGATTAGGAGATAGGCAGATGTTTTTTGATTCTTAATGTATAAGTCCAACAAAACTATAGAAATAACACAGAAATAACAAGTAATGATCTATTATGAGATATGGTAAACTATTAGTGTATGCTGTTAGCTTACACACCAAATGAGGATATAGATTGATGTCTTGAGCCCTGATTGTGATGTCCAACAATACTATAGAAATAAAACAACGATAAAGAGTAATGATGTATTATGAAATATTGTAAACTAGTATTTTATTGTGTTAACTTACATCCCAAATTGGTAGAGAAGTAGATGTCTTGAGTCCAGTGCTTGATGTCCAACAATGCTATAGTAATGAAAGAGAAGTAATAAGTAATGACATATCAAAAGGTAGTGTAAACTAGTAGTGTGTGCTGTTAACTTACATTCCAGATTAGGAGATAGGTAGACGTCTTGAGTCCTGATCTTGATGTCCAATGATGATATAGAAATAAAAGAGAAATTAAGAGTAATAATGTATTATATAATGACATCACAATATTAGTTTGGTAGTATTACATTTGACAGCATTACATTTGACAGTATTACATTTGGTAGTATTACATTTTGTATTATTATATTATAATCCTAAGGTATCAGTTAACATTTATAGATTTTTATAATTAACATACATACCAAATAATAATTGCTTCATCTGAATATATGTGTGTGACTCAGAAAATAAAGCAATATTGTTAACTTATACAATGTGATATTAAATTTCAGTACGACTACACTGATATCCAAACTGCATATCTTGAAGGATAAGAAATCATATTATCAGTAATTAAATTGAGTGTATTGCAATTCAATTAATTAATTTTGTTACTATGTGCTGTTATCCTACAAGACAAAAGCTTGGTAAGACTGGACATAATCTAGTATGTTGTATAAACATGAATATGAAAGAGGTGCATCTCAATGTTTATTATTATTCAGGAGATAGGATAAGTTCTAAAAAGGAAGAGAACACAACAATATTATGTTGAAATATGTTTACTTTCTTAATTATCACTCTAAGCTGTCCCTACTGACAATGATACATAAAGGTACAATATATATATTTAAATCTTCAATGAGAATTTGTAGTATTTTAGTACCTGTAAATGCAGTAACATGATGTATCATTGAATATAATGAAGTCTTGATGAGTAGTGAGAAAAACCCTGATACAAATAAATAAAAAAGTAAGATTAAAGTTCACTGACCCATTTTTTGTAGTCTAGAGAAATTCTAACCTGTAATATTGATTGAATATTATACAACATCAACAAAATAGACTCATTCTAGTATTACTTAGAACAGTGCTAGTATATAAACCTCAATCTGTTTATAATGATATATAAAGAGTAAAAGTTTAGCTAAATGTAATGTAATGTAGTTGTTTGCCGAAGCAAGTGACCTCTTTCAAGCAGAGAAGAAGCCTACATCTGGCTCCGTTATACCAATCATTGATTCATTAGAAAATGCTCTATTAAGCATGGAAAGAGAAACACCAGCAATCAATGGTTTGTGTGAGATCCTCTTAAATGGCTTACAACGTCATTTCTCACACTTACTGGAATGTAAGATACATCAGAGTGCTACAGCTCTGGATCCTCACATAAAACTTACTTTTGCAGACAATGATAATCCTAGGAAGTTTTTCATATTTTCATCAACCATTGTCAAACAGCACATCCAGTCATTTCTTATATCTCCTTCATCAGAACCAGTACCAATAACACCAGTACCTGCTGCAGTTGAGGACAACAATGGTGCTAAATGATGACGACTTTTGGATTATAGTTTTAATTCTCAATCTCAATTTGAAAACTCTAGGAGTCCAGGTAATCAAGCAAATGTTGAATTAAAAACTTACCTGGATTGTCTAACTGTAAATACAGACCCAGTATCTTTTTGGTCAGAGAGACCAGAAACCAGCCTATGCACAATTGCTTTCCAGTTACTATCAGTGCCATCAAGTTCTGCTCCTGTTGACTGTCTCTTTTCTAAGGTTGGGTATATTGCTCAGTCAATGTCGAACAAGACTTAACAGTATATACTTGGAACAATTGCTTTTTTCAAATAATTTGTTTTGTTGATTCATTAATTGTGATTGATTCCTTTTTCATCAAAGATTGAAAACATTACAAAGTAGATGATAATAGATGATAGAAGGATCCTAATACAATTAGATACATGGAATAAATTGTCAAAGTAAATGTAGATATATGGTAGATGAATGTTGAGGAGAAGGTGCAATGTGTGACAATGATTGTTCTTACCATATAAGGACAATGTGTTGTCATTGTTTTGAATGTTTATTTGATAATTAGTGTGATAGTAAAATGGCTGATGAAGTTACTCCATTAGTCTCTTCTTTCAATGCTTCTAAAAATGTTGTAGCTCTATCTCATTTTACAAGGTGTCGATCATCTTTTGTGCGATCAAAAGGGGCCATTGTAGCCATTGTATGGAGTGTTCTGCTAGTAACAGCACCTGGTATCACTGTATTGCTCTCTAATCAATTCCCAACAAACTTTTTTAACTTATCTCCTGCGACACATGTGATAATGGCAGTACTATGTCTTATTGTTCCAGCCCTAGGCTTACTAGGTGAAAAGTGGACAAGATATAATGTTTTAATGTTTGGGTCAGTAACTATGTCCATTTCGTATACTCTTGTGTTAGGACTTATAATGCTTAATCAATTTATTGATATAAGTAATACAGCTCAACTAATTGTTCTGGTTATAGCTTGTTGTCCTTACTTTTTGGTTTGATGTTGTTTATAGCTAACATGATTCAATTTGGTACAGATCAATTGCCATTTGCATCTTCTGAACAAGTAAGAAGTTTTATTTATTGGAATTTTTGGCCTTACTATCTCACCAGTACTATAATCTTGTTTGTTCTTTCAGTTGTCACAAGCTTGGTTGTCCAGAATGTTAGCTTGTGCATTACTAGTTTTATGTTTGGTTCAACTTTCATTGCTATTGGTGTTGGCTTCTTGTCTGTTTGTTGTTTTAAACATCACTTGATAATTGAGCCAGCTCAACACAACAATCCAGTCAAACTTATCTGGAGAGTAGTGAGATATGCTTTAAAAAATAAAGGCTCAGTGAATCCCAGTGCCTTTACATATGGAGAATCTCCTCCCTCTAGACTAGACCTAGCTAAGGAGAGATATGGAGGACCATTTACCACTGGTCAAGTGGAAGATGTAAAGAGTTTTTGTACATATTAAGTGTTCTGCTAACATCATATGGAATTTCTTTTATAGGTTTTTCTTCAAATCTGTCAAACCAATACTTGGCTGTTTTAAACCTAGGAGGTAATAGGACAGCTACTTTTACTGAAAGAATGATCCTGCATTTTCCACTTACGATACCTTTCTTTGTTTTTGCTATGTATATTTTAACTTCTCAACTTTTAATTTTTCCTTTTTTCTCTCACTTCATTCCAAGAATGTTGAAACGTATAAGGATTGGACTAGTGGGCATTTTATTACAGTTAGTTATCACAACTGTTATTGTTTATATAGTCAATAGAGATATTACTAGAAGTTTTGATAACATTGTATGTCTTGAGATGACAGGGCATAATTCATCTTATTATGATGCAGGAATGGAGATATTTACTATACCTTATCTTGTCGTGATATTAGCACAGTTCTTATCAGGTATTAGCTCAGTTGTTGTGACTGTGACAGGCTTTGAATTCATATTGGCTCAAGGTCCTCGAAATATGCAAGGCTTATTAATTGGATTATGGCTTACGGAAGGTAATGTATTTTTTTCTATTAATATTTCTTTCTGTTATTGGGAATATTATGCTATTATCACTAGTCTTGCATTGATATCAGTCATTGTTTACACTATTGCTGCATATAAATACAAGTACAGACAACGTAATGAGCTATCTGATGTTAATGAGAGAATTATTATTACAGAATATACTGAAAGACAACTCTTTCGGAACATAGACTTGGAAGATCAGCTACATTATGACATTGACTAAATCAATGTGAACTAATACTTTTTGCCTTCCATATTAATATTATTGTCTAATCAGCTTGAATATTCAATATCTTTTGAATGTGTGATATATTGTTTACTATACTCAAAAATATGTAAATTTAAGTTTATTATAATAAAAAACGTTTTTACTTATTGTGATGTTTGCAGATTATTCAAGTGTTAGAAGGTTTTAAAAATTTGTAGTCTTGTATGTGTTTTCAAAAAAGGTTTGGAATCTGCGACGCATTGTACTCCAATAATTTCCTACCTTAATTGTTGTTTTATGTACTGCCATTTTAAACTTTTAAGACAATCAATGCTAATGCTATTAGTGCTAGGGATGTTTCATGATAAAGAGAAGCAACAAAACTTTCTGTGGTATTGTATATTAGAGAAAGAAACTAGTGCAGTTGAATTAATCTTAAACAAATTATCTTCACTTGGTCCTCTCCCAGCTAAGTTGATTCCCGTCCTAGTGTACGAGCTTATTTTCTTACAAAACCATCACTGGTACTGAATAGCCCCATTTTGGGAATCTACAAACAACAATCATCCTTGTACACTCCTTTAAAACATCATGTCATTGTTCAGAGTAAAAAAATTAATATTTCAGAAGTTTGGAAAGGCTGTTATGATATTTGCATGATCAAGAGTGATCCAGTGAACAACACAAAACTGTCTCTCACACCAACAGTAGTTACACTACCCAATGAAGTGTTAACTATAATGAGTATATTCACCACGCAAATTCTCTCTCAAACTGACAATTAGTGTGTTAACCACACCATTCTATGAAGTGTGAACAATATTTAATGTGTCATTCACACTTTCATTTTAAAGTGAATAAGCAACAAAAGGAAATGTTGTAAACCATGTTGCTGGTTTATTTCTAATTGTTTGTTAGCAATAATATGTATCCTTTATCTACTTTATATAGCTTTCTCAAAAAGTACTCTGTTTTTTGTTCATGTATCATTCAGCTTGACAATTGTGTTTTTTCATTATTGTTATGACTTTCATTATTACACAACTATACTATATGGATGTTTATTTGAAGATCACACAGGATATGGGCAGGTCTCTTTACAAATAACTTTATTTAGAGTCTCAAGTTGGTATGTTAATTGACATAAACTTTAAGATTGGCAAAGCTTAAATGTTCACATGTAGGGTGATCAATTTTCAAAACATAACAATTAGTAATGAATAAATTTTCTAAGTCTATGTCCCACAATAGCTCAAAGACAAAATCAACAGTAAATATATAATCATACTTCGATAAGGCAGGGAAGAGGGATTGCTGAGTTGATTTTGTTAATCTCTGACCCTGACAATAATGTCACTTAAAATTGCCAAACTGGCAAAAATCTGCGTTGACAAATTCCCTTTTATTGTCTTTAAACATTGCATGACTGACAATAACATCTAGAAAAGACTCAAAGATCTTGAAAGATATCAAGACTCAAAACACATACAACACTCATTTTGTTAATAACTATTGTGTTCTTTCTTACCTGAATCAGAAAATAATTCATCTAACTCAATAGTCTCTGCATTATAGGCCATGCTTGATCTTATCAACCTGGTATCTCTCTTTCTTGATCCTAACTTGCACTTGATCCTAAATATGATAGTCACATGATATAATAACACCTCAGCAGAGTAACATAAAAGAGGGTAAGATAAAATAAAAGTATCAAATGTGCCTCAAATATGAACTCATATACATACTATGTTTTGATAGCTGTTTGTTCAATGAATGTGCTTATACAAAGATACAGACAGTCCGAAATTAACTCTTACTCTCCATTACAGTTCAAATTATTGATATGAATATACCATTATAGACACATACAAAGCGAGTTTTTGTGTTGTACAAAATTATAATCAAAATGTTATGACAACCCATCTTATAAAGCAGCACTTTGGTTCAATAGTAACTGAAAACAATTTTATCGTAAGAATAGACTATTATTATTATGATATAAGATGTGCTGTCTGTCAACAAGTATAGACAAATACAACTATGTAGCACATTCTATAATATATAATAGAGGTATACATACAATAGTTTTAGTTAGGAATGATGACAATACAGTAGCATATCAAACAAATAATACCAATGTTATTATTGTCAATCAGTTGTACTTTTTATGTTCAAGTCTACTTTTTCTATTGCAATGAGCACTATTGATATCGATTCTGGACATAAACTAGATGGTTATAATCACATTTCTTTTATCTCTAATATTGCCTAATATTAATTTTCTTTCATTCCCATTTTTTAGTCTGCTAGCTGATGTAAAGACAGGTAGATATATGACTATTATCACTGGTGTATATTTCTCATTTATGTCTTGGATAATCTATGGATTAACATTAATTGCTGATTTATATTTTCACTTAAAACCCCTATATTTATCATTACTATCATTATCTTCATTTTTACAATTCATTGAATACTAAAGTATTCACTCCAATCTCGTCCAATACAATATTGATCAAAAAGTGGGAGATTCAGCTGATAAATTAAGTGCTATCATAATTATATTGGCACTTTATCAGTAGATTATTAATTAATGTTTTTTATTTGATTTGGACAGTGTCTGATTAAAGACGAAGTTTTTAATAGTGACCTATATACTATCAGGTATAAATGTGTCTGCAGTCATTGTCAATAATTTTCTCTTCAAACACTGGCTGGACTTCATTATGAAGGAGTAAACACTTAAATCTGTCCATTTATTCTACTTGATTGATATCTGTGAACTAGAAATATATCAATCTTGTAAAGTAGTATGAGAGACCTTCAATTCTTCACTTCTTGCAACTGCAATGTCTGTATGTTAGTATTATGGCGGTAAATTGTACATTCTCATGTGAATTCTACCATAGTATACTGAAGTAGTATACTGCTTAGTATACTATAAGCGAATTGAGTGAGTATACTAGGTATACTTTGTCAGTATACCACGTCAGTATACTACACGTGTGCATGTACAGTTTGCCACCAGAATATTAAATTATCAAGATTACAGTTAGATGATTGAAGCTCTCTCAAACAATCTTACTATATTGGTATGTTTGTAGTTCACAGGTGTTATTGGAGTAAAATATATAGTCAGTATATTTGCTAACTCACGATAATGAAGAATATGTAAGACTCTTGTATATTTAATATTGTGTTCTCTTACTGTCTGTTACAGGTTTGTTTCATGTTTGTAAAACTTGTTCACTAAATATCTGTGTCAGCAGAAATAGTCTGGAGTTGGAACTTATTTGTAAGAATCCATTCTATTTGATGTTGTAAAGTTCTTTGTCAACATATATTCTCCAATTTACTATATAGATAAGAGATTAGTTAACTATTATGTTTTACACTTTGTTTGTCAGTAAGAACAGGCTCGTGATTTATAGCTCCATTTTTTTATTGACAATGTCTCTTATTACCTTAATATAAGGTACACATATAGATTGAGTATTAGTTTGTATATTAATAGTGTTTATATGCTACTGTTACTAGCAACTGATTTAGATAGAAACAAAAAGGAATTTCAATTGAATCAATTCGCTATTGTTGTGTTCTCTCTTTCTTCATAAGATTATATTCTAGTCCTATCTCTTGGATAACAGTAAAAAATATTTCAAATGGTGCACACTCGATTGGTTATAACAATGTCTGACCGAACCGACAGAGAACGAAGCACGAAAACGCGTTCCGAATGCAGACCGGTAATAATCCTTCCGCAGGTTCACCTATGGAAACCTTGTTACGACTTTTACTTCTTCTAGACGACACAATTAGAACGACTTCTTGGAACATCCCGGGCGACCATCGCCGGACGCCAAGGCTCCAATCCGAAGTTCTCACTAAACCGTCCAATTGGTAGTAGCGACGGGTGGTATGTACAAAGGGCAGGGACGTAATCAGCGCGAGCTGATGACTCACGCTTACTAGGAATTCCTCGTTCAAGATTGACAATTGCAACCATCTATCCCCAGCACGATGGAGACTCGCAAGATTGTGTTACAAAGACTAAGAGGACTTGCAATCTACCAACCTATTTTTTATTGTTAATGACTTTTTTTGTTTAATTTCTGAGTTTACTTGAGCCTACAGTTACTGTAATTATAACAGTATATCTCTTTTGTCGTTTGAGATACTCAGCTGACTTACCTTAAGGTAAAATTGACATACTGTATCATGTTCTGTTCTATTGTATGTTCCTCTTACAATAATAATGTTATTCATGTTTTTGACTATTCATTAATGATATTATTTATTGTTCGAGTAGTTTTGTGCAAAATATTTTTTGGTTAGAGTGCCACTATTGAAATATTTTTATTAATGAAACTGTTCATAATACACATTCATGTCACTAGCAAATACATCTACCCATAACCTTTTAATCCTATTAACCTAATAACCAGTTATAAAACTTCTATTAGAAACTCAGTACCTTAGTGTTAGCATACCAACTAAAAAGATTTCACCACTGTTGTCACAATCTTCATAGAGAAATGCTGTACTCACTGGCTGTACACTCTAAAACTGTGCTGGATAATTAATTTATTACTTGTAGTTCTATGATAAGTTAACCTACTGTATCCATCTATTCCTTTATTAATAGCAATTCTGTATCTATACTTTTAAATGTTAGATTAATGACAATGAAATGATTAAATATGTTCAACCTGGTCAATTTATGATTGCAATTTATGGGTTGCAGTGAATTCAGAGCCAGAACAGAATACCTTCTTCATTAAAATGACGTACCCTAACTCAATGTATCGCTCAATGAATCCACCTTAGAGAGTTGTTTTGTTCTATGACCCTATGTATGCCTGTTTACTTGAAATTTTAATAATATTATTCATGTTTTTGACTATTTATTAATGATATTATTTATTGTTCAAGTAGTTTTGTGCAAAATGTTTTAAGGTTAGAGTCTCACTATTAAAATATTTTTATTAATGAAACAGTTCACAATACACATTCATGTCACCAACAAATACATTTTATTCCTTTGGTTATGAACCTAACAACCAGTTATAAAACTTCTATTAGAACCTCAGTACCTTAGTATTAGCATACCAACTAAAATATTTTCATCCACCTTGGTCACAATGTACTTGTTAAGGAACACTATACTCACTGGCTATTCTGACAAAAAAATTTAGAACTGTGCTGGATCATTTAGTAGTTGTAGCTCTACGATAAGTTCATTTACTATATCCATCTATTCCTTCTGAATAACAATTCTGTATCTATAATTTTAAATGTTAGATTAATGACAATGAATTGATTAAATAGGTTCTACCTGATCAATTGATGATATAGATTTACACCACATAGTTCATACAATTAAAAAATCTTGTTAAATATAACAATATGATATCAAATATAAGAAGATATGATGATAATTGCATGAACTTTAGTGATGAATATATTACTTTGTTAATTTTGTTTGTTAATTATTTAGAATTACACAAGAACTAACTTTGCACTTGTTAAGAGAGTACATTATTTGCATTTAATGTCTAGCTAGAAATGATACATCATAATATATTTTTCAAGTCTCATTTTGCTCTTAGTGTCAAGTGATTACATTATTCTTTTGAAAGAGTGAAACTCCCTGCACTAAGGATCATTTTATAATTGTATTATCTCTCTTAAATACTAATTAAAAGATTGTTGTCTTAATGCTTCTATCATTAAATGCCATCTTGACTTTGAAGATCTATTTTACCAATTATTGTCCTCAAGTTAAAGAGATACACTCAGTCTTTACTTCAGTGGGATTTGTTTTCATAGAAACACGATATTGATAAAAAACTGGTATTATATATTTATTATTACTGCGAAGAGGAGGAAACCAGTGACCATTCCATATTTTAAATTTCTAAACTGCAAATTTTTCATGAAAATCACAGAAATTAGGAAATGTGTCAGGTTAATCCTTGATAAGATTCTATTATCTATTATTCTGACTAATTTGGTAGTGCTGCACAGTTTTCACTGGCTTAGCTGCTGTCATAAGTCATCCCAACAATATTTCACACTTTAGATAGACAAATCTTTGATATTGCCTTACAATTCTTTAAATAAACCTGAATGAAGTAAAGAAAAGTACACTCAATGACACCAGTAGCAACAATGGTTATGTTCCTATTCAACATGTAAGGTAGTTTATTTCTATCAGATTATTAAGCCAATTTTTTAAAAACAGTTATAGGCATTAATTCTTCAACTTTTTTCAGATATTATTTAGTACATAAATAAGGTATAACTCATTAATGTCATATTACTTTAAAAACATGATTAAAGGATGAGGTATAGACAATATATATGGTATACTCTTATAGTTTTGGCCTCAATCTCTCATCTGTTAGCAAGGGTTTTCCACTTTAATATTTTTATGTTTGAATATGAAATTGTACATACAAACTGGAAGAAAACTTGTCATATAAATTGTAAGCATATGCAATGCACTAAACCAGTCTACGAGTCATATGCCAATGAGATCTAGACACAATAATAGAGCATGATATCAAATCAAGAGTGATCTTTTTATCATACTATAGCTGATTAGCAGTATGTTTATAATGGGAATACTAACAGACTTAAGGTTTATATACACATGCATTTAATTTGAAGACTCTCCCAGTTTCATAGAAAAGAAGCTTGTAGAGATCACACCTGATACTCATGTTAGAATCACATCCCATATCCTCTTTCACTTTGTCCAATCAGTCATGCAGTTGCTCTTTTGAACTGATTAGATCTAGATCAAGTTGGCAGGTACAATAAACAGAAGTATTAACAATGGTCTCATCTCTATATAAAGCTAGAGTAGATTGGGCAATGATACATTTAGCTTGAGCTTAATCCAATATTAGAACAACAATTGTGCTTGATATTCCAGCCACTGATAATGATAGTATAGGCATTGAGTATACACCCATAGTAAAAACATGTTTGGTCTCTTCACTTAGGGTTTTGATAATAGGGTTTATAATGATCCTTTATAGTTTATCTGGTAATGAGAGAGAAAGACTATGGAAATGTTGTGAGAATTTTTTATTGATAGACAGTTTGGGAAAATGGAATTAATCAGGCAAATATATATAAGCTAAAAGCAAACATCCATTTCTCTATTATTAATTCCATTACACTACTTTTATGTTGTTCCTAGACTCCACACAAATCCTTCCTACATTATAGATTTTAAAGAATTGATACATATGCCATTTGTGTCAAAATTAAATATTATAATAATAGAAGTGACTCAGTACTGGCTGTGCATCGTAACCTATATATACATGGTACACTCAAACATAGGGGTAGGAAATGGGGGGCAGGGGGGGGGGGGGGCTTAAGCCCCCCACCTGATTTGCACTTAAGACTATGTACACAATATCCTCTTGACTGAAGTAGTTATTGTGTTAATTTTTGTACATTAACAATCAACCACCAAATTACCTATGAAGTACTATGACCCAAGAACGACTAAACCATGTCATGCTGTTACATACACATAAGGACCATACTGATATCATAAACTTATAATTATTAGAAACAGCTAACAAGTTTGTTTCCTTTAACGACAGACGAATTAATTTTTTTGGTCATTTTTGATGTTTAATAATATAACGCCACTAAATATAAGGTCAGCCCCCCAACTTAAACTTCATTCCTACCCCTCTGCACCAAGCATTTAGGGTTTTGGTTTTAGGGTGAAGTCTAGTAATTGTATAAATGTATAGTCAAAGATTGCATAAACTGTGATAGTATAATGCTGATAATACCACAATCATCAGAACATTTTGACATAAACAGTACACTGTACACAGTAGTAAGTGTTACAAGTTGGGGTGGGGTCTAGGAACATTAAAGTTAGTAAGTATAAAGTAGAAATACTGAATTGTCCACTATACAATTGAGAAGTGGTTGCTGCAAATATATTCTGAAGGTAATCTTGAGGGACATTCTGAGACTACCAAGTCGTGTTTGAAGACCATGCAATTCTCTATCCATATAATTTGGGACTCCTTCACCCATTTTAGCTGGTATGAACTTGAAATGGATAGTTTTTCTTAAGAGGTTTCAGGAGATATCCAATATCGGGAATAGTTCTCATAATGTGTGTCCATTTACTAATAAGACCATGGGTATATTCTTCATAAACACCAAAGTCCATGGAGTTAGTGCAAAGTTAGATAGAATATCAATTTTGTGAGTCCATTTCTCCACCATATCTTTGACATAGGCTTCAACAAATGATCTTTCATCTAAAACAGCTCCTAAATATCTGTTTGGTTGTATTAACATAATAACAATATTGAGGGGTGATCTCCATTAAAAGATCCCACCATTTATGTAACTGAGTAAGAGTACCACTTCCAGCAGCATCATCAGTATGGCACATTTGTTCTACTAAGTCGTCGAGTCAATGAATCAGTGACATTATACCAGTGGGATACATTGTCATGGCTAGTGGGTCACCTTGTATTGTCTCTTCACTACATCATATACTTTCTCCATCAATAAATAACTCTGTGTCAATATGATAGGTGTTAATCAAAACTTTTGAGAGAGGAGGACAAAGATATCTGATATTAATTAAGGCAGTCCTTTGGTTAAGATTATTTGAATGCATTTGAACCATCAATAAGTATCGAGCAATTATATAACTAATTGTTTGAATGCCTATAGGTCTGCAATAGACTTTTCTAGAAACACAATTCGAAGTTTTCACTTGAGACAGATATCTGAAGAGAGACTATCATATCTAGTAGTAGGCATCTAGTGGAGCAATTATTCGCGAAGCCCTTTCATTTGAGACTAATTACATTTGCTCCTCGAACCGTCAATAAGTACGCCAAATTAGAATCACACCTTTTTTCGAGGCGTTAGATCAACGTGCTCAATGGCTACACAAAGCAGGCAAATCCCAGTAGTTGACATTGAGGACATAAAGTCTAATTCTGACTTAAGTCAGTGTCCACAAGTTGAAGAGATAAACTCTGCTTTTACTTCAATTGGATTTGTCTTTATCAAAAATCATGGAATTGACAGAAAGCTGGTAAGTGGAGGAAATCCAATTTAGGAATTAATCCAAATAGTCATAAGTTAATATTGTCTATTATCCATAATAGATCGATAAGTATTTGAAGTATCTTTACAATTCTTTAAATTACCTAACCACATTAAGAAAAAATATCCTTGTGGTGGTAATAATGGGTACAATGGCTATGTCTCACTGGAACAAGAAAGGTATATAATTTTATATGTTATGGTCGACTTTCAAGCTGCTAGACTGTTTTAAAGCTGGATGGCCCAATTTTAAACTGGCCCAACCAACTTTATAACACTCTGCACTAGTGAAAAAGTTAACTTCTCTTTTTATTTATTTATTTATGATTAAAAAGTGTAAAGGAAATTGCAACTCAACTATATGTGGTTGTATGTTACAGTGACTCTTATATTCTGTTTTACTTGTATATAATCCTCTTGGAAGGAAAATAAAAAATTATAACAGTGAGTTAA
Organism: Xestospongia bergquistia; assembly: GCA_963965975.1. NCBI lineage: Eukaryota > Metazoa > Porifera > Demospongiae > Haplosclerida > Petrosiidae > Xestospongia > Xestospongia bergquistia. The sequence continues at coordinate 4,035,178 of OZ014420.1, read as the reverse complement.
ATTATCATCTGACTGTTTTAAAGATGGTTTTTTAAAGGTCTTATCCTTGGTTAAAAAAGTCACAGGTATTTTGGTTAAATATAATCGGGCTGTGCCGTTAAAAACTTGGCCAGCCTATTTTGAAGCCATCTACCTATTAAAATGAACCAAAGTTTTCAAAGCCATTTAATTTGTAACACACACACATGCAGATGCACACACATAAGTATCTAACAAAAAGTTAGATGATGTGTTTTGCTATATATAAAAATGTTATTGACCCTGTTCAAAGATTTGAAAGCAGTTTAAATATAAAAGCTATAATTTTATAATGATTAGGCCTCTAAAACAATGTCTGTCTCACTCTTTAGCATGTTAATTCTTTTTGTAGGTATATTATAACTTAATAATTGTGGAATAACATTGATACAATATGTTATTGAACATATCTGCTAATAGACTCTTCATTATTCCTTGTAGTGTAAATCCAGCTAAACCTGGAGACCTGAAGGAGGCCTTCAACATTTGTACATTTAAAGACTGTGTATGTTATTGTAATAAATTCAATAGTTGTTTAATTTATAAATTTATTTAGCTATTTCCTGATAATGATGTTCCAGATTTTAGAACAACTATGGCTGAAGTATTTGATACTAGTGTTAAACTTGCTCTCAAGATACTTGAAATTATGGGCTATGCATTGCAACTGGATGTAAGGGGATACTTTGTATATATTGCATCATAAATTGATCATTGAAATTGCATAGCTATTGTTAGTGTTTTTTATAAGTGTGCCTAATGTTACTAAGCTAAAAACTTGACAGAAAATGAGTCAATGATTTGGTGGAATATATTTGGTTGTATGTTTCTACTGTAGTCAAGTAATAAGATTCTATTACAATGATAGTAGGGAGACATCATTGGGCATCTGTTGCAGAAAATTGCCTTGTAGTTATGTAATTAAGAGAGGAAACAAATGTAATTTTGTTATTTAAATATTTGGCTGTATACCATGAGGGGGTAGCAGGATTAGTTACTTCCATTTCTATAGACCTTGCTAGTGCTAATGAAATCCACTTGAAAATTTATGGTTGTAGCAAAAGATTAAGCAATGAATTTGTAACATATTTTGTGCCAGATAGACAAAGACTATATAATACTTCATATAAAGATACCTTCTTGTATCAATTTACTCAATTAAGTTATCTTTTCAGGATCCACAGTATTTTATAAAAAGACATCAAGGCTTACTTGATAGAGTAACTGAGAGCTATACAACAGCTCGTGTTCTTTATTATCCTCCTCTTCCTTCTATTGGTGACATTAAACTTGGTCAATTAAGATGTGGAGAACATGTGGACTATGGATCAATTACACTACTCTTTCAAGACCCAAATGGAGGACTTCAGGTTTGAACATATTTCTTAGATTGATTACAAGATCATTTTCTATTAGGTAAAATGTAGTGATGGTGGTTATATTGATGTACCTTACATGGCTGATGCTGTGCTGGTTAATTTAGGGGTACTAATGCAAAATTGGACTAGTGACAAATACATGGCTACGGTACATTATACATTCTATTTTACAACCTATGTCCACCTTCTATAATCCACAGCCTCATAGAGTACTAAATCCTGTTGATGAGTCAATAGAAAGGAGGAGTCGTCAGTCACTTGCTATCTTTATTCATCCTGATCATGAGACAGTGATAGAATGTAATGATGGATCTAACAAATATCCTCCTATTACTGCCTATGAAGACCCCTTTTTAAAGACTATTTAGGACGTATAAAAACAATTCATAGCACTTCCAGTTTAATATTACATTCATTCCGTTTAATAAAAATTATTATTTCAGTCTGTATAGGAAACAAAGGGGAGTGGTCGTCATGTCGTTAGAGAAGTCCGTACCAGTCGTTGACTTTAAAGATGCATTTTCCATTGTCAATTTAACCAATTGTCCTCAAGTAAAAGAAATAGACTCAACCTTTACTTCAGTAGGATTTATCTTCGTGAAAAACCATGGCATTGATAGAAAATTGGTATTATATCTATTATTATTGGAAAGGGGAGGGAACCAGTGATCATTCTGTATTTTTAAACTTGTAAACTACTATTTTTTCATTAGGAAATATGTCAGGTTTACTTAATCCTTGATAAGATTCTGTTATCTATAATTATTCTGATTAATTTGGTAGTGCTGCACATGGCTTAGCAGCTGTCATAAGTCATCCCAGTAATATTTCACACTTTAGAAGTCTTTTGATATTGCCTTACAATTCTTTAATAAACCTGATGAAGCAAAGAAAAAATACACCCACAACACTAGCAGCAACAATGGTTATGTTTCTATTCAACAGGAAAGGTAGTTTATTTTCATCAAATTTCTGAAGTCATTGTTTTTAGTGTGGATCCATCTAAACCAGGTGATATTAAAGAATGCTTTGACATTTGTTCATTAGAAGACTGTGTAAGTTCTATACAATGAATACATTACTGATTATAGCTATATATATTTCAGATCTTTCCTGATGAAGATGTTCCAGATTTCAAAACAACAATGACTAAACTGTTTTATTCCAGCACAAAATTTGCTCTTAAGATTCTTGAATTAATTGGACATGCACTAGAACTTGACATAAGTAATTAAAAGGTATATATATATATATATATATATATATATATATATATATATATATATATATAAATTTAAAGTTTTAATAAACCAGGATTCACGATTCTTTGTGAAATGTCATCAAAGTTTGACAGATGGAAACACTGCTAAAAAAGCTATACAACAGCTCGTGTTCTTTATTATCCTCCTCTTCCTTCTATTGGTGACATTAAACCTAGTCAGTTAAGATGTGGAGAACATGTGGACTATGGATCAATTACACTACTCTTTCTAGACCCAAATGGAGGACCTCAGATTTGAACATATTTCTTAGATTGATTACAATATTATTTTCTATTAGGTAAAATGTAGTGATGGTGGTTATATTGATGTACCTTACATGGCTGATGCTGTGCTGGTTAATTTAGGGGTATTAATGCAAAATTGGACTAATGATAAATACTTGGCTACGGTGCATTAGAGTAAACAGCCAATTATCGGACACGCCCATCAATCGGACGCGCTAGTACTAACATAGTACATCCTCCAGACATTCTTTTACTATTTCCAGGTAGAACTGAAAGAAGCAATATAGTATCCATGATATTGAAATGAAATAGCTCTGGGTGCCAGAGACAAACGCTTTCAAACCCTAATTTTCGGACTGCCCCTTGTTCGGACAAAAATTCTAAATGACGGACTTGGACTTTCCTTTCGCAAGGAAAGAAACAACTGCACGGTTGCTACCATCAGCAGGTAGGAATGTCATTGCACTATAACAACAACACACAATAATAACTCCCTTTCACTCTGTTTCTGCAAAATTAGCACTAATTTGGAGGCATCTACCGTGACCAATATTCAGACACCCGATGTACGGACGGAAAACGCTTTTCTTTTTTTGCTGTCAATACCACTAGGAATTTCAACACAAAGACGTTACAACTATAGTGGTAGATATTATATAAAGTGTAAACAAACACTCAAATACCAAGTATAGCCTGATTTTAATTATAGCTCCACCTTTATTCCAATATAGTTGTTTATTTTCCTCAAAAGAAATATTAATATGTAACATTAGATAGTCATACTCATAAACATCATAGTAATTGAGCTAATACATCAATCACATTTCTTACAAATAAAAACAAAACTCTTAGTCTTGGCTTTCTGTTGTGGTATAGACACACAAATGCAATGCATCCATTCTTGGCAAAGTGAACACATAATCCAAGTACTAGCACGAGGATGAGCACAATTACCACTAAGACAAGAATCTAACACATTAAAAATAGTATGAAGTTACTAAAAGTTATTACCAGTATCACTAGTATCTCTACGAGTTCCAGTTCCATTACTTCTTACAGTAGTATCAGTAGCACCTAATGTTACAGTTATATATACGATATTAGTATCTAATTATTAAAAGTTATAACCTGTCTCAGTAATACTCCTTTGTCCTCTACGAGTTGCAGTTCCATTACTTCTTACAGTAGTATCAGTAGCTCCTAATGTTACAGTTATATATACAATATTACTATCTAGTTATTAAAAGTTATAACCTGTCTCAGTAATACTCTTTTGTCCTCTGAGATGAAGTTCCATTACTTCTTACAGAGTTATCAGTAGCACCTAATGTTACAGTTATATATACATTATTAGTATCTAGTAATTAAAAGTTATAACCTGTCTCAGTAATACTTCTTTGTCCTCTACGAGTTGCAGTTCCATTACTTCTTACAGTAGTATCAGTAGCACCTAATGTTACAGTTATATATACAATATTAGTATCTAGTTATTAAAAGTTATAACCTGTCTCAGTAATACTTCTTTGTCCTCTACAAGTTCCAGTTCCATTACTTCTTACAGTAGTATTAGTAGCTCCTAATGTTACAGTTATATATACAATATCAGTATCTAGTTATTAAAAGTTATAACCTGTCTCAGTAATACTTCTTTGTCCTCTACGAGTTCCAGTTCCATTACTTCTTACAGTAGTATCAGTAGCTCCTAATGTTACAGTTATATATACAATATTAGTATCTAGTTATTAAAAGTTATAACCTGTCTCAGTAATACTCCTTTGTCCTTTATGAGTTGGAGTTTCATTACTTTTTACAGTAGTATCAGTAGCTCCTAATGTTACAGTTATATATACAATATCAGTATCTAGTTATTAAAAGTTATAACCTGTCACAGTAATACTCCTTTGTCCTCTACGAGTTCCAGTTCCATTACTTCTTACAATAGTATCAGTAGCACCTAATGTTACAGTTATATGTACAATATTAGTATCTAGTTATTAAAAGTTATAACCTGTTTCAGTAATACTCCTTTGTCCTCTACGAGTTCCGTTCCATTACTTCTTACAGTAGTATCAGTAGCACCTAATGTTACAGTTATATATACAATATTAGTACCTAGTTATTAAAAGTTATAACCTGTCTCAGTAATACACCTTTGTCCTCTACGAGTTCCAGTTCCATTACTTCTTACAATAGTATCAGTAGCACCTAATGTTACAGTTATATGTACAATATTAGTATCTAGTTATTAAAAGTTATAACCTGTTTCAGTAATACTCCTTTGTCCTCTACGAGTTCCGTTCCATTACTTCTTACAGTAGTATTAGTAGCACCTAATGTTATAGTTATATATACAATATTAGTATCTAGTTATTAAAAGTTATAACCTGTCTCAGTATTACTTCTTTGTCCTCTATGAGTTGCAGTTCCATTACTTCTTACAGTAGTATCAGTAGCTCCTAATGTTATAGTTATATATGCAATATTAGTATCTAGTTATTGAAAGTTATTACCTGTCTCAGTATCACTTTTTTGTCCTCTCTGACTCATAGTAGTACAAACTAAAAGTATTGAAATGTAAAAATAAAGGATTATTTTCTTACTTTTATGTTTTTCCTTCAGCTTTTCTTCTAAAATCTTTCGTTTCTCCTCTTGTTTATGCTGATGCTCAATTTTTCTCTCTTCATTCTGCTTCAAGGCTTCTGCTTTTTTTCTTTCTTTCTCATTTATTTCCTTTCTACATTCTTCACTGGTCAACACACGTACACTTGACTTTGCTGTAAATTTTGGAATTACTCTTTCAGGAGGCATTGCAGCAATTAGCTTAGACACTACTGAATGAGATGAAGGTTGTAGAACTGGTGTAGGAGATGAAGGTGCAGGTGCTGTTGCTCCATTCTGAAGTGACAACCAATAAATTGTATCTGGGATCAGTTTTGATGTTATATCCTTCTGCCTTACGTCGAGAGATTCTCACTATCTCATCATGAGTAAAGGGTTGGTGTACAGTGTCAGAAGACTGTTAATGACAACTAGAGTTGTGATATAGTAATGACTCTTCAAGCACTGTATAATCATTTTCTGACTCAACAGACATTAACTCATCACTTTGAACATTATCATAAGGAGTTGAGACAGGAGTAATACCAGTAGCTGCTGATTGCACTGAATGGCGAAGAGGAGTGAACAGTGGAATAAACTTCAGACCAGTTCGTTCACACATGGTGGGGTGCTTGGGTGGACTCTTGGTTAATACTTTGAACCTAATGAAAAGAAAATAATAATAAAAGTTTAATTTGCACACCTGTCAATTGGGTAAATACCAGTAACCCTAAAACCAGATATGATATTGTGTGGAGTCATTGCTTTCATCCAAGCACAGTTAAACAACAGAGAGAATTGATATCGAGTCACAACTTTGCCAGGATTATTAACCATGTATGAATGACACTCCTCTTTCCATGCTTTCTTCAGCAGACCGAATACACCTTTATCTAAAGGTTGAGTCTTGTGTGTACTATGTGGAGGAAGACAAAAGACAATAACTTGCTCTTCTGCTGCTTTGTTGACAAATACTGGTGAAAAGTGACTAGAGTGTCCATCCATGAGAAGAAGCAGTGGTCGAGCAGGAGAAGCATAAACCAAAAAGTGGCTAGTAAACCACCACTCAAAAATTTCTGCATCCATCCACCCACTGTCACTAAGATCATACATGGTGCCAGGGACCTCTCCATGTGTCAAGTCAAGTTTCAACGTCTTTCTATCAAAAATGACAAGTGGTGGTAAAGCGTATCCACCTGCATTACAGCAGGATAATACAGCTATTTGACTTCTCTCAGAACTAGTGACAGATGATGGGTGCTTGTACCCTTTTTTTGCTATAACTTTTGGTGGTTTTGGATTTAAGGGAAATCCTGATTCGTCTAGATTAAAAATTTGGCATGGTCTTTCATTTATTTCGGCTTCATATATAGTTTTTTCTAGAAGATCAAAATAGTTTTCAATATTTGCATCTGATGCTCCTGTTATACGACAATGAGTAAGCATTTCTGGATTACGAAGGACAACGTCTTTGTGCCTTGACTTAAAAGATTTCCACCAGCTTGAGGTTACAGTTACATTAATACCCTTCTTATTAACTACTGCTTGAACAATCTCAAGTGTTTGCTTCACACTACGCGATTATCCAACTGAACTCATGCCAGATAAAAAGGTTACGAGCTCTTCTTCTTCACTTGGAGTTAAATAAGCCTTTGGGCCACTCTTTGCACCAAATACGACCCTACCAGTGACATAATCATGTAAGGTTGAACGTGGGATACCATACTCTTCAGCTGCTCGCCTAACAGACATACCATCATGTATAGCATCACATGCTCTTCTTAAGTTGTCACTAGTCCAGTTTCTATAGGTCTGAGGTCGGCCAATGTCATTCTTAGTAAAAACAGTATGTGATGGTACACATGTAGATCGGAATATACGTTCGTTCAAAGGAGCAGATAACATGCTGCAAAATACATCTAATAAGTTTATTAAAATTACACATTATCATATGGTTGATATTTTAAACACTTAAAAGCAAATAAAGAGACAAAGTAATAATACAGGCTGAAGGACTACTCTGTTAGGATATTGAGTTTTCAAAAAAACTTGGCTTCATACGTTACATGTCATTCTATTAGTGTAACTTTACACATGCATGTAAAACTAGTTATAACTTACTAGAAATCCTTTGAAAGTTATAAACGCCAAATTTTAACACTTGATTCTCCCAGGATAAGGTAAAAGATGTACTGAGCATGCTCAGTAGGAAGGTGGAGTGAAGAAAAGTTAAAAATCAGACTATAATTAGTATTTGAGTGTTTGTTTACACTTTATATAATACCTACCACTATAGTTGTAACGTCTTTGTGTTGAAATTCCTAGTGGTATTGACAGCAAAAAAAGAAAAGCGTTTTCCGTCCGTACATCGGGTGTCTGAATATTGGTCACGGTAGATGCCTCCAAATTAGTGCTAATTTTGCAGAAACAGAGTGAAAGGGAGTTATTATTGTGTGTTGTTGTTATAGTGCAATGACATTCCTACCTGCTGATGGTAGCAACCGTGCAGTTGTTTCTTTCCTTGCGAAAGGAAAGTCCAAGTCCGTCATTTGGAGTTTTTGTCCGAACAAGGGGCAGTCCGAAAATTAGGGTTTGAAAGCGTTTATCTCTGGCACCCAGAGCTATTTCATTTCAATATCGTGGATACTATATTGCTTCTTTAAGTTGTACCTGGCAATAGTAAAAGAATGTCTGAAAGATGTACTGTGTTAGTCCTAGCGCGTCCGATTGATGGGCGTGTCCGATAATTGGGCGTTTACTCTATACATTCTATTTTACAACCTATGTTCCCCTTCTATTATCCACAGCCTCATAGAGTACTAAATCCTGTTGATGAGTCAATACAAAGGAAGAGTCGTCAGTCACTTGCTATCTTTATTCATCCTGATCATGAGACAGTGATAGAATGTATTGATGGATCTAACAAATATCCTCCTATTACTGCCTATGAAGACACATATCAAAGACTATTTAATACATACCAAAACTATTTATAACAAAGTACTTTTAGGTTAATATTAAATTCATTCTGTATAGATAATCCTTCCGTGTAATAAGAAATTAACATCTGTAGGAAAGGAAGAGAGTGGTCATCATGTCCTTAGAGAAGTCTATACCAAATCATTGACTTTAAGGATTATTTTCCATCATCAATTTAATCAATTGTCCTTAAGTTAAAGAGATACACTCAGCCTTTACTTCAATGGGAGTTGTTTTCATAAAAAACATGACATTGATAGAAAATTGGTATTATATATATTATTACTGCAAAAGGGAGGAAATCAATGATAATTCTGTATTTTAAACAACTAATTTGTGAATAACAATAGCAAACATTCGATTCATTGTTGTCATTCTTAACAATCGTAATAATACTAATGTGTTGTTTACTTGAAGAAGTTGAAATAAATTAGATCCACTTAAACATTGACCACGCATGCAAGGGACATGTATAAAGCCTAATATTATTATTACTAGCAACATCAATAGATCCATAATATATACTATAATTGAAAAACATTGTTTTAATTCAGGACTAAATCTGTTACGATGTCCCTTGAGAAACCATTCCTTAAAAGTAAAGCAAGGTCTTTTATTTTTATTATATACTTTTTTCGTTGATAAATATTACTCATAGCAATAATTAAACAAATCCTTGCAATAAATTCAGGTATAAAGATGAAAGAAAATGTAAGCAAAGCTGTAGTCATTGTTGAGTTTGGATTTGTTAAGTTGTTATCAAAGTCCTTTACGATCATGACAGTTAATGTAATGGTATGAATTATTGCTAAAGATAAGCTTGTGAAAGCAACATACAATTGTATAATGAGACAATTGTCATAACAAACACCCATATAAAATACAGGCATCTGTATTCTGCCTTTACAACCAAAAGTTGTTATAAGAAGATTTCTGAAGTCAAGTTGGTCTTTGGCCAAAGTGTCACTACTTGACAAGTTTTTTAGCATGTCATTAAACTCTTGTTCATCTAATACTAACTTAACTTTTTTAGTATACATTCTCACATCTCTTGTCTGGATTGTTATGTCAGTACCAAAAACATTTTCTGGTCTGATTTCTGCATTTATAAAAATCCTTCTCCTGGCCATTAAAGCAAATGCAACACAAAGATTAGTTAGTCTACTCTTGTAACTCTTGTGCATTGAATCATTCAGAAATGATATAAATCTTATTGCATATAAAGCAATGATAAGTAATGAGTTATAAAAAAGTATGTTCCAAAGTATAGAAAGTAGGTTCGAATCAGTTTATAGGCTGGTGTGAGAATATTAGAACTATTGGCAGTTGTAAGATAAACTAACAAGTTCCAATATGCTTGTGAGAGAGAGTTAAAATACTCGTTTCCTTCATCAATGTCAAAAGTCAGCATAGTAGTATTAGCCTCATTATCACTGTAATTTGCATGGCATGGAAAAATTATAAACCCAATCATAGCAAACAAAAATATTACTAGTATCAGTAATATATTAATACTAAAAAGTTGAAAGAAAGTATAAACAATAGCTTTTAGAGCTTCCCTAATTAATTTAACTTGAACTATTAGAAACATTGGTCGTAGAAACTGATGAAGAAAGGTAACTATAGTCAATGCATATGTATAACCATTCACAGCATACATTATAATACTGACAACTAACAGTATCCATGTCATAAGTATTGCTATGATGTATGTAATGTTTAACTTGAAATCAACAGCATAAGACTCACATTTGTATAATTTTCTAAATTCTCTGCTACTTGGAAATAATGTATATCATCTAAGAACAACATCAGTTGTCACAACTAACAGGAAAACTATTTCAAGTACAGAACTAGTCCTGAAGTATGACTTGTTATCTCCAGAGTCTCTTCTTTACCTTGATAGTCAGATGATGATGAGAATGAATGTTGGTTCTCGAAAAAGGGCAACAGTATTAAAATAAGAAGTGGAGCTTCTTTGAAGAACAGCTGAAATAGAAATGAGTGATAGTATTTTCTTAACTGTAACATTCTCCTTATTAGTCTTGGAACCAATGGACGATAATTAAGAGCATCTAACAAAGTACATTCAATAAGGGGATTATCAACATCTTCATCTACCATGATGATGAGCTAATAATGACAAACTCAAAAAGGTCAATCTTTCAAAGACAAACAACAGCTTATCAAGCAACAATAAATATATTTAATATTCAGATTATTCATATATCTAGTTCATATATTCATTTACTTGAATAATGTCCATTTTTGGGATGAAACCATGTGTAATTTGTATGTGAGAGATGCCACTTTTGTAAAAATCATATTGATAATGGAGGTCATAAATGGAAGTTTGTAGTGCCAGTATTTTTTATGTTCCAAGTTGTAATTCTTCATCAGTAATCTTTGTTCCTGTTTCTTAAGATCAGTTTTGTCTTGTGTTCTAACAATCAAGAACAGGTATCCTTACAATACATTACCAGTTAAATTAACTATTTCTGGCTTGGTTATGCACATATACATAACTCATTCCTTCATTAAATATAGGGTGGCAGTAAAATTCATACAAGCCCAAAGTAGGAATGGCAGTACGGTCATCTCTGAACACAATTTTTATCTTCGAAATTATATTTTACTGCACTGTCAGTATGTTCTTTAAACAAAAGCCTAACTTCTATGATGATGTAATTTGTACTATGATGATGATATCACTATGTGTCATAAGGTTTGGTTTAGGGTGTAGGTAATGGGTTTAGATGATGTCATCATATATGATGACATCATTATCTGTCATTTAATGATGATGTCATCAGAGTGAAGTTACACCAAGAACCATCCCAAAAGCCTCACATTCTAACTGAACAGTTTTTACTTTAGACTACTATTTAGGGATGTCCATACTGCCAATTCCTACTTAGGCCTGTTTAAGATCACCATCCCAACATTAAATGAATGTTTTTAGAAATTTTCACTTGTACAACAATATTGTTGAATAGTGTCATTATTAACAAATAAACAAGAATAATGTTTATAAACTTAATAAAATCACTCTGGCTATTAATTATTATGACAGGAAGTCCATACTTTACATTTACCAGTATATACTGGTGGGTGTAACTGAATGTGCTTTTTACCTGAGTTGATGTCAAGTAAGGAAAGTGACAAAGAAAAAATCAATTAACTGAACACTGATCAGAGTCCATCAGCTATCCTGGTAATCTGACATAGTTAATAGTTTCTTTTCTACATAAACAACCATGTGTCATTGTCCTTGAGTTTTGAGAATAACTTTTGTTATTTGAAAAATAATACACCACATAATTTAATGTCTTCATTACAGATACTAATTTTAAAAAACAAAGTATTAAGTAACCAACTAAATCATATTATAATATATTATTAATTGAACAGACAATCAACATGTTTCATGTATTATGTACATCTCTGCGAATTAGTATGTGTCAGGTAAATTTGTCACTATAAAAGGTAAATAAAACATTTCTCATTTGCTATTAAATAATATAATAAATATACAAACTGTTATTGTTATATAAATATTTCAAGGCAATACAATTTTGGTTACTAAATTAGCAAGTTTTCTAATTTGTTACTTAATTGAATCTTATGTGACTGACCTATAGTTTCTATGAGCTATAGCAAAAGAAGTGATTTCCATAATGTCTTCTTCCAGATCAGAGAATTGTGCAATATCAGAGTCTGCTACTGATGAGTGATCAGTTGATAGTCTACCAGTTGTATAACCTGACTCAATAGAACCTGCTAATGACTCTTGATCATCGTCATGGAAACTAGCAATAGTGTCTTGAAGTAGTGATACAATATCATAATGACATTCTTGATAAGCTATATCTAGAGGTATACGACCGAAGACATCTTTTAGAAGTGGATAGCACCACATTTTAGTAGCTGAATAGTAATTTTCTAAAATCCATTTTGACTTAATAAATGTAATGCTGTAGTACCTGTAGGAGTTTGATGAGTGACATTAACTTGGGCCTTAAATAACTCTTCTACAACATTATCATGTCCTTTGGTACAGGATATCATAAGAGGTGTCCAGCCATTATCTCTAGCTCTGTTAGGATCTGCCCCATTGCTAAGTAAAGTAGAAACAACTGAAGAGTGACCATTCTGGCTAGCAAAATAAATAGCTGTTGTTTCATTTGTGTTTTGGGCATTTACAGGAACTTCCTTCTCTAGCAATAACTCAATAACAACACCATGACCATTCTGACTGGCTATCATTAGAGGCATCCAGCCATTATTTTTAGCTATGTTAGGATCTGCCCCATTGTTAAGTAAAGAAGAAACGACTGAAGAGTGACCATTCTGGCTAGCAAGATAAATAGCTGTTATTCCAGTTGTATTTTGGGCATTTACAGGAACTTCCTTCTCTAGTAATAACTCAATAACATCACCATGACCATTCTGACTGGCTATCATAAGAGGTGTCCAGCCATCATTTGTAGTTAAGTTAGGATCTGCCCCATTGTTAAGTAAAGTAGAAATGACTAAAGAGTGACTATTCTGGCTAGCAAGATAAATAGCTGTTATTCCAGTTGTATTTTGGGCATTTACAGGAACTTCCTTCTCAAGTAAAAACTCAATGACATCACCATGACCATTCTGACTGGCTCTCATAAGAGGTGTCAAGCCATTATTTGTAGTTACATTAAGATCTGCTCCATTGTTAAATAAAGTAGAAACAACTGCAGAGTGACCATTATGGCTAGCAAGATAAATAGCTGTTATTCCAGTTGTATTTTGGGCATTTACAGGAACTTCCTTCTCTAGTAATAACTCAATAACATCACCATTAACATTGTGACTGGCTATCATAAGAGGTGTTGCACCATCATTTGTAGTGATGTTAGGATCTGCCCCATTGTTAAGTAAAGTAGAAACGACTGAAGAGTGACCATTCTCACAAGCAATAAAAAAAGCTGTTGTTTCATTTGATTTTTGTGCATTTACTGGAACATCCTTCTCTAGTAATAACTCAATGACATCACCATGACCATTCTGACTGGCTATCATAAGAGGAGTCCAGCCATCATTTTTAGTTATGTTAGGATCTACCCCATTGTTAAGTAAAGTAGAAACAACTGAAGAGTGACAATTATGGCTAGCAAGATAAATAGCTGTTATTCCAGTTGTATTTTGGGCATTTACAGGAACTTCCTTCTCTAGTAATAACTCAATAACATCACCATGAACATTGTGACTGGCTATCATAACAGGTGTTGCACCATCATTTGTAGTGATGTTAGGATCTGCCCCATTGTTAAGTAAAGTAGAAACGACTGAAGAGTGACCATTCTCACAAGCAATAAAAAAAGCTGTTGTTTCATTTGATTTTTGTGCATTTACAGGAACATTGTTCTCTAGTAATAACTCAATAACATCACCATGACCATTGTGACTGGCTATCATAAGAGGTGTCCAGCCATCATTTGTAGTTATGTTAGGATCTGTCCCATTGTTAAGTAAAGTAGAAACGACTGAAGAGTGACTATTCTGGCTAGCAAGATAAATAGCTGTTATTCCAGTTGTATTTTGGGCATTTACAGGAACTTCCTTCTCAAGTAATAACTCAATGACATCACCATGACCATTCTGACTGGCTCTCATAAGAGGTGTCAAGCCATTATTTGTAGTTACATTAGGATCTGCTCCATTGTTAAATAAAGTAGAAACAACTGAAGAGTGACAATTATGGCTAGCAAGATAAATAGCTGTTATTCCAGTTGTATTTTGGGCATTTACAGGAACTTCCTTCTCTAGTAATAACTCAATAACATCACCATGAACATTGTGACTGGCTATCGTAAGAGGTGTTGCACCATCATTTGTAGTGATGTTAGGATCTGCCCCATTGTTAAGTAAAGTAGAAACGACTGAAGAGTGACCATTCTCACAAGCAATAAAAAAAGCTGTTGTTTCATTTGATTTTTGTGCATTTACTGGAACATCCTTCTCTAGTAATAACTCAATGACATCACCATGACCATTCTGACTGGCTATCATAAGAGGAGTCCAGCCATCATTTGTAGTTATGTTAGGATCTACCCCATTGTTAAGTAAAGTAGAAACAACTGAAGAGTGACCATTATGGCTAGCAAGATAAATACCTGTTATTCCAGTTGTATTTTGGGCATTTATAGGAACTTCCTTCTCAAGTAATAACTCAATAACATCACCATGACCATTCTGACTGGTTATCATAAGAGGTGTCCAGCCATTATTTTTAGCTATGTTAGGATCTGCTCCATTGTTAAGTAAAGTAGAAACGACTGAAGAGTGACCATTCTGGCTAGCAAGATAAATAGCTGTTGTTCCTATTGTGTTTTGTGCATTTACAGGAACTTCCTTCTCTAGTAATAACTCAATAACATCACCATGACCATTCTGACTGGCTATCATAAAAGGTGTCCAGCCATTATTTTTAGCTATGTTAGGATCTGCCTCATTGTTAAGTAAAGTAGAAACGACTGAAGAGTGACCATTCTGGCTAGCAAGATAAATAGCTGTTGTTCCATTTGTGTTTTGTGCATTTACAGGAACTTCCTTCTCTAGTAATAACTCAATAACATCACCATGACCATTGTGACTGGCTATCATAAGAGGTGTCCAGCCATCATTTGTAGTTATGTTAGGATCTGCCCCATTGTTAAGTAAAGTAGAAACGACTGAAGAGTGACCATTCTGGCTAGCAATATAAATAGCTGTTATTCCATTTGTGTTTTGTGCATTTACAGGAACATCCTTCTCTAGTAATAACTCAATGACATCACCATGACCATTGTGACTGGTTATCATAAGAGGTGTCCAGCCTTCATTTCTAGTTATGTTGGGATCTGCCCCATTGTTAAGTAAACTAGAAACGACTGAAGAGTAACCATTCTGGCTAGCAAGATAAATAGCTGTTATTCCATTTGTGTTTTGTGCATTTACAGGAACATCCTTCTCTAGAAATAACTCAATGACATCACCATGACCACTGTGACTGGCTATCAATAGAGGTGTTGCACCATCAATTGTAGTTATGTTAGGACTTGCCCCATTGTTAAGTAAAGTAGAAATGACTGAAGAGTGACCATTCTGGCTAGCAAGATAAATAGCTGTTGTTCCATTTGTGTTTTGTGCATTTACAGGAACTTCCTTCTCTAGTAATAACTCAATGACATCACCATGACCATTGTGACTGGCTATCATTAGAGGTGTTGCACCATCAGTTGTAGTTATGTTAGGATCTGCCCCATTGTTAAGTAAAGTAGAAACGACTGAAGAGTGACCATTCTGGCTAGCAAGATAAATAGCTGTTATTCCATTTGTGTTTTGTGCATTTACAGGAACATCCTTCTCTAGTAATAACTCAATGACATCACCATGACCATTGTGACTGGTTATCATAAGAGGTGTCCAGCCATCATTTGTAGTTGTGTTGGGATCTGCCCCATTGTTAAGTAAACTAGAAACGACTGAAGAGTGACCATTCTGGCTAGCAAGATGTTATTCCATTTGTGTTTTGTGCATTTACAGGAACATCCTTCTCTAGAAATAACTCAATGACATCACCATGACCATTGTGACTGGCTATCATTAGAGGTGTTGCACCATCAGTTGTAGTTATGTTAGGATCTGCCCCATTGTTAAGTAAAGTAGAAATGACTGAAGAGTGACCATTCTGGCTAGCAAGATAAATAGCTGTTATTCCATTTGTCTTTTGTGCATTTACAGGAACATCCTTCTCTAGTAATAACTCAATAACATCATCATGACCATTCTGACTGCCTATCATAAGACGTGTCCAGCCTTCATTTGTAGTTACGTTAGTATCTGCCCCATTGTTAAGTAAAGTAGAAATGACTGAAGAGTGACCATTCTGGCTAGCAAGATAAATAGCTATTACTCCATTTGTGTTTTGTGCGTTTACAGGAACATCCTTCTCTAGTAATAACTCAATAACATCACCATGACCATTCTGACTGGCTATCACAAGAGGTGTCCAGCCTTCATTTGTAGTTACGTTAGTATCTGCCCCATTGTTAAGTAAAGTAGAAATGACTGAAGAGTGACCATTCTGGCTAGCAAGATAAATAGCTGTTATTCCATTTGTCTTTTGTGCATTTACAGGAACATCCTTCTCTAGTAATAACTCAATAACATCACCATGACCATTCTGACTGGCTATGATAAGAGGTGTCCAGCCTTCATTTGTAGTTACGTTAGTATCTGCCCCTTTGTTAAGTAAAGTAGAAATGACTGAAGAGTGACCATTCTGGCTAGCAAGATAAATAGCTATTATTTCATTTGTCTTTTGTGCATTTACAGGAACATCCTTCTCTAGTAATAACTCAATGACATCACCATGACCATTCTGACTGGCTATCATAAGTGGTGTCCAGCCATCATTTGTAGTTATGTTAGGATCTTCCCCATTGTTACAAACAACTGAAGAGTGACCATTCTCACAAGCAATAAAAATAGCTGTTGTTCCATTTGTGTTTTGTGCATTTACAGCAACATCCTTCTCTAGTAATAACTCAATGACATCACCATGACCATTCTGACTGGCTCTCATAAGAGGTGTCAAGCCATTATTTTTAGCTATGTTAGGATCTGCCCCATTGTTAAGTAAAGTAGAAACGACTGAAGAGTGACCATTCTGGCTAGCAAGATAAATAGGTGTTATTCCAGTTGTATTTTGTGCATTTACAGGAACTTTCTTCTCAAGTAATACCTCAATGACATCACCATGACCATTCTGACTGGCTATCATAAGAGGTGTCAAGCCATTATTTGTAGTTACATTAGGATCTGCTCCATTGTTAAGTAACGTAGAAACAACTGAAGAGTGACCATTCTGGCTAGCAAGATAAATAGCTGTTATTCCATTTGTGTTTTGTGCATTTACAGGAACATCCTTCTCTAGAAATAACTCAATGACATCACCATGACCATTGTGACTGACTATCATTAGAGGTGTTGCACCATCAGTTGTAGTTATGTTAGGATTTGCCCCATTGTTAAGTAAAGTAGAAATGACTGAAGAGTAACCATTCTGGCTAGCAAGATAAATAGCTGTTGTTCCATTTGTGTTTTGTGCATTTACAGGAACTTCCTTCTCTAGTAATAACTCAATAACATCACCATGACCATTCTGACTGGCTATCATAAGAGGTGTCCAGCCATCAGTTGTAGTTATGTTAGGATCTGCCCCATTGTTAAGTAAAGTAGAAACGACTGAAGAGTGACCATTCTGGCTAGCAAGATAAATAGCTATTATTCCATTTGTGTTTTGTGCATTTACAGGAACATCCTTCTCTAGTAATAACTCAATGACATCACCATGACCATTGTGACTGGCTATCATAAGAGGTGTCCAGCCATCATTTCTAGTTATGTTGGGATCTGCCCTATTGTTAAGTAAACTAGAAACGACTGAAGAGTGACCATTCTGGCTAGCAAGATAAATAGCTGTTATTCCATTTGTGTTTTGTGCATTTACAGGAACATCCTTCTCTAGAAATAACTCAATGACATCACCATGACCATTGTGACTGGCTATCATTAGAGGTGTTGCACCATCAGTTGTAGTTATGTTAGGATCTGCCCCATTGTTAAGTAAAGTAGAAATGTCTGAAGAGTGACCATTCTGGCTAGCAAGATAAATAGCTGTTATTCCATTTGTCTTTTGTGCATTTACAGGAACATCCTTCTCTAGTAATAACTCAATAACATCACCATGACCATTCTGACTGCCTATCATAAGAGGTGTCCAGCCTTCATTTGTAGTTACGTTAGTATCTGCCCCATTGTTAAGTAAAGTAGAAATGACTGAAGAGTGACCATTCTGGCTAGCAAGATAAATAGCTATTATTCCATTTGTCTTTTGTGCATTTACAGGAACATCCTTCTCTAGTAATAACTCAATAACATCACCATGACCATTCTGACTGGCTATCATAAGAGGTGTCCAGCCTTCATTTGTAGTTACGTTAGTATCTGCCCCATTGTTAAGTAAAGTAGAAATGACTGAAGAGTGACCATTATGGCTAGCAAGATAAATAGCTGTTATTCCATTTGTGTTTTGTGCATTTACAGAAACATCCTTCTCTAGTAATAACTCAATAACATCACCATGACCATTCTGACTGGCTATCATAAGAGGTGTCCAGCCTTCATTTGTAGTTACGTTAGTATCTGCCCATTGTTAAGTAAAGTAGAAATGACTGAAGAGTGACCATTCTGGCTAGCAAGATAAATAGCTGTTGTTCCATTTGTGTTTTGTGCATTTACAGGAACATCCTTCTCTAGTAATAACTCAATGACATCACCATGACCATTGTGACTGGCTATCATTAGAGGTGTTGCACCATCAGTTGTAGTTATGTTAGGATCTGCCCCATTGTTAAGTAAAGTAGAAACGACTGAAGAGTGACCATTCTGGCTAGCAAGATAAATAGCTGTTATTCCATTTGTGTTTTGTGCATTTACAGGAACATCCTTCTCTAGTAATAACTCAATGACATCACCATGACCATTGTGACTGGTTATCATAAGAGGTGTCCAGCCATCATTTGTAGTTGTGTTGGGATCTGCCCCATTGTTAAGTAAACTAGAAACGACTGAAGAGTGACCATTCTGGCTAGCAAGATGTTATTCCATTTGTGTTTTGTGCATTTACAGGAACATCCTTCTCTAGAAATAACTCAATGACATCACCATGACCATTGTGACTGGCTATCATTAGAGGTGTTGCACCATCAGTTGTAGTTATGTTAGGATCTGCCCCATTGTTAAGTAAAGTAGAAATGACTGAAGAGTGACCATTCTGGCTAGCAAGATAAATAGCTGTTATTCCATTTGTCTTTTGTGCATTTACAGGAACATCCTTCTCTAGTAATAACTCAATAACATCACCATGACCATTCTGACTGCCTATCATAAGAGGTGTCCAGCCTTCATATGTTGTTACGTTAGTATCTGCCCCATTGTTAAGTAAAGTAGAAATGACTGAAGAGTGACCATTCTGGCTAGCAAGATAAATAGCTATTATTTCATTTGTCTTTTGTGCATTTACAGGAACATCCTTCTCTAGTAATAACTCAATGACATCACCATGACCATTCTGACTGGCTATCATAAGTGGTGTCCAGCCATCATTTGTAGTTATGTTAGGATCTGCCCCATTGTTACAAACAACTGAAGAGTGACCATTCTCACAAGCAATAAAAATAGCTGTTGTTCCATTTGTGTTTTGTGCATTTACAGGAACATCCTTCTCTAGTAATAACTCAATGACATCACCATGGCCATTCTGACTGGCTCTCATAAGAGGTTTCAAGCCATTATTTTTAGCTATGTTAGGATCTGCCCCATTGTTAAGTAAAGTAGAAACGACTGAAGAGTGACCATTCTGGCTAGCAAGATAAATAGCTGTTATTCCAGTTGTATTTTGTGCATTTACAGGAACTTTCTTCTCAAGTAATACCTCAATGACATCACCATGACCATTGTGACTGGCTATCATAAGAGGTGTCAAGCCATTATTTGTAGTTACATTAGGATCTGCTCCATTGTTAAGTAACGTAGAAACAACTGAAGAGTGACCATTCTGGCTAGCAATATACATAGGTGTTGTTCCATCTATGCTTTGGGCATTTACAGGAACATTCTTCTTTAGTAATAACTCAATGACATCACCATGACCATTCTGACTGGCTATCATAAGAGGTGTCCAGCCATCATTTGTAGTTATGTTAGGATCTGCCCCATTTTTAAGTAATGTAGAAACAACAAAAGAGTGACCATATAGGCTAGCCACATGTAAAACAGTAGCACTATTTTCACCATTTTTTTGGGATATAGTAGATATCACTGTTTTATCTAATGGTGTTAGTAGGTTACAATGACCCCCTACTTCAAGAAGAAAAGATAAAGCAGAAATAGGAGTAGGAGATTGAATGGCTCTTAAAGGGGCTGAATCAAATGTCATGTTGTCTTGTAAATCTTCATTGTTAAAGATAATGGTACTACCAACTTTTGGTGAGACAACTCCAATTGCTTTTAACATGTCACTGTCAAATTTAGACCTTGTAATGAGGAGAGCTATCTCCTTAGAAACACTCCAGGTAACATGCATACTACTTAAGCTAACAGTGATGTCTTGAAGTGACTTATCATTTTCTTGGAAAAGAAGCTTAACCTGATATTCAAAATGATGTATTGGAACATCTAGCCACATATCCTCTATTGTCAATTCTACAGTCATTTCACCTGTAGAAATTTGCTTGGATTTTATCTTATTGGTCAGATCTCTCATTTTGTTTGCTTTGAATGCAGCCAAATCATCTTGATATTCCTTCATTTTTCTAGGTAAATCGGTGTCAGAAAGAAACAGCTTAATTATTCTTTGAAGAAGTTGATATTTGAGGTAATGCCAGTGATCATCTAGTATATCAAACAGAGTATTGTATGTGACATGCTTTTCATCTGGTAATGATTTATGACCTTTTAGTAGTCGTATTCTCAAATATCGATAAAATGGTAAAAGTTTCTTTGGTCTCTGTTCTAAACAATCCTGTGTTTCAGCAACTAATGCAGCAAATCTATGTTCAAGCTCAGTAATCTCTTCTGCTATGTTTCTTTCAAGTAAAATATTGCTGTCAGTTTGATTAACTTGATCTAAAATGGTGGCATACTTTGTTCTGATGCTATCAGCAACTCTAGCATTTACTCCTTCAACAGCATCAGCTATAGTACGCCATGAATGTACAGTGTTGATTTGATCTAACCATTTTTTTAGACAATACATTTTAGCTCCCAAATGCCTCCATGTGGGTAACAAACTTTGGCATCCTGAATAACATGATTGGGTAAATTGAGATATACAGCTAGTTTTTCCCATTCAAATATTTCTTCTAGTTCACGACATAAAAGATTAACAGTAGGTGGACTGATATTATCAGACATTATGTACTATAGAATAATATAAGAGAAAATTATAGTAAAATCTTAATTTATTTTGTCATAACAAATCTACAGTAATAACTATACAATAGCTCTATATATATAGATGTTTTACAGTGAATTTATGGTGCATACCTCAATGATTATAAGTCAGGTGACTCCACTGTATACTTAATTATGTATTTTGATGGCATGTATGCCAAGAATGGTACACAAGAGCAGTTATTAATATCAAAATAAACGTTGCAAGGGAACAACAGTCACAATAAATGTAGTAGGGGTTGAGTATAGTGGTAACAAGAATGCTAACAGTCACCAGGTCACAACATATAGTAACCGAATCAAGACTGGTAATAAGAATTGTAATAGTATGGTTACTATGCTATAGTAGACTTGAAGTAATTGAGTCTAGAGCAGACTGGAAATGTGTCACAGTAAATATTGAAATAGTCGAGTCAATAGTAGATGGTTAATAACTGGAGCTCATGCGCTCCTGGTAATAAAAATGATAACAGTCACAATGTCACACTAAGCAATCAAGTCAAGGTAATAAGGACACTAACAGTCACTGTGCCACAGTAGATATTGAAGTAATCAAGTCAAGAGTAGACTGGTAACAAGGATATGAACATTCACAGTGTCAAAGTGTAATAAGAATACTAACAATCACTATGTCACATAGATATTGAGGTAATTGAGTCAATAGTACGTAGGCCAGTATAAGAATGCTAACAGTCACAGTAAATATATATCAGTGTAAGATTACAAGAGCACCAACAAATCATGGACAAATTCCAATAAAAGAATACCAAAGTACAAATTATATTCATTGGCAGAGAGATGGTTAAATAAGTGGATATCTCTATTATTGATGAACTTCCGAACAAAACTACACAGCCAAGAACTAAATTTTGTGTCTGATGTCAGCATTAATTTTTTTTCCCATATGCCCTGAGGTCGGGTCTATGCAACAACTCATAAAAAATTTTGAGGTCTGATGTCAGTGATGATTCAAATCGTATCAGTTACATATGATTCGGCAACTTGGGGCAGTGTCCTGATCTAGCTTGAACAATGCAATCAGAATTGATACGGTATGATTATATTCTTGAATCAGAACGTGAAGTAATGACGTCACACACTTTTAATGAGAATTTCATAACATTTTAATAGTATTCATTTCTTTCCAAAATATAATTATGCAATACAATAAATGTTTAAGCAAAACAAATTATTTGAATAGTCATATACAAAACATTTGTCTACCATCTGACATAAACTACTACACATATGAACTACTGACACAGAAGACACAATAGAGGAAGAGGATAAAACAAACTAGTTGTGAGTTCAAGAAGTAGACAATCAAACTCTGTGAATAGAGGTAATCCATTTATTGTGGTTTGCATTTTCAACTCCCTCACAATACAAATACCATTGGATGTTTCCAGATCAGTGAAAATAGCTAACAAAATTCTATAAAACACCTAAAGAATAATAACTAGTAATAAAGAGTTGTTACAAAGGTATGTCTTTACATTTGCACTGTTAACTTCGACAAAGTCCCTTCTGTTGACTATGACTTTTTGCTGTGATATAACAGCTTGATAGTTGAGGACAGTGGAGTCAAAAGTCAGGGAGCTATGAAGATATATGCTACAATTGAAATCACTGAGATATGCTTTAAGAGACATAGAAGATGAAGCATTGAACAGTGGTGAGATAGGAACATGGAGCAATTTACATGGAACAGTTCCATGTTCAGCTATACATTAGGATGTAAGGTAAATAAATAACCACTGCCTTTTTGTACCTTTCTTAAAGATCCATTGGCATAAATTGGTTTATCTTGATAAAGATGTCTCAGACGAACGGAATTTAAGTATGTTTGTACTTGAGGACTTTTGTAAAGGTCTTAAGTCCTTGTCCACACCTCCTTGTTATTTATATATAACATCATATTTAGTTTATACATTTATTCACTCACTTTGTCTCATCATAATATCCACCACTACAAATAAATCATAAGTGCTCCAATACAGCAAAATTATATGCAATGTCCTTACTGGGTGAGTGTCTATTGCCATATATGTTCTTAGTCCTTATTAGAGAATTAAATGCTTCATATCTACATGAAATTATGTACAGTATACATTACTTTCAACTCAAAAAATATACCTTTCTGTGTTGTAACAATCACATGGACCTGTCACTGAAAAAACTGTCCCCCTCAAAAAAGGCCCGGTGACCAAAAATTTCAGTCCTAGGACTTAAATTTTTGGTCTCCCGGACCATAAATTTTATTTTAAAAATGGTCCTAGGACCAGTTCTCCATGTAAAATTGGTCCTACCTTGAAAAAATGGTCCACCACAGGGTCCAAAAATTTCAGTCCTCAGACTGGTCCTATGTGATGAAAAACATGGTAGCACCCAAACAACAACACACAATCATCATAATGATTAACTGTTCATTGTTTATTTCTTTACAAAAGTATAATACTATTGTTGGTTAATACAGGCTTTACCTGAAAATGTTTGTAAAGTGTGCTTGGTACAACTATAATAATGAATCATTATATGTATCTTTACAGTCATAATTTTTTACAAAAAAATACTATGATTACTTGGTACAGGCTTTACAGAGCCAACTAATATTATTTCCTTTCCAAACACATCAGGTACAGTTACACAATCATCATGAAACCACTCTTGACACTGATCACACTGCACCATCCTCCCACTTTCTGGTTGTCTACATTCGCAAAATATTGGTATCACCACTCGATTTCGTAAATGTCCTACTTTTTGTTTTCTCTGTAGAGATGGGAATTCTGTAAACAGTCCGTCTTCTAAACATTGAAGTAGGTGAGGCTGTAGCAAGTGTTGTATGTATGTGGTTTTAGCTGGGCTGTGTCCAGCACATAGAGATGTGGCGAAAGCTATTGCAAATACACCACAATCAGAGTGACCATATTGTTCTTGCACTGACACAAACTCTAAAAAAATATTTGCCTCCTTCACACACATAATTGCTGCAATTTGTGCCTTAGCATGAGGTGGCAAATCACCCAATGGTTATCCCTTAAATTAAGAATTTGGACAAATTCAGTCTTTTTTACATCAAATCCAAGTGTCAGGCCTAATGTTGTAGGTTGGAGACCACCAACATGTGGATATAATTCCTGGCAGTTACAACAGCATCACTAAGCCATTTCCCACCTCTCAGAAACTCCCTATCTGTTTTAAATAGACAAAACTCTTTTATCCAATAGTTGTCTTCCTTGTTGGTTGTCGGTGATTGATGCGTGAGATCTACACAAACTACAAATTAAAATAAATTAGATAAAGAGTTAAAGTAGAATACCTTCAGAAACATGTGCAGATTGAGCAAAATTCAGTTCTCTTTGTTTCTTTCTTCTCTTAGAATCTCGAACAGCAGCTAAAGATAATTTCAGCTTCCTTGAATTAGTTGGAGGAACTTACCAGGTGGCTGGAGTGGTTTGGGAGATGATTGAAGATTACATTTAATTGATGACTGGAGACAAGGTTTGGAAGGCTGGAATATTTTGGATTTGGTTAACTGCAGAAAAGGTCTGATTGATGACTGAAGAGTCGATTGGTAGATGGCTGGGAAGAAGGTTTGTTAATCTGGAGTAGTTCTGGTCTGGTTGACTGTGGAGAATAATTGGTTGATGACTGAAATGAGTTATCATGGCACTGACAAAGTTGATGCTTTATTGGTGATGGAGGAACAATGTCAATTAGAAAGAAGAAAGGTTGAAAACCTCCTTCATAGAGAGAGGAGCTATAGAATAAATTATGACATGACATGGGTGTACAATTGAGAAAAGCATCATCCATTCCTAAATCATGATCATCATTGTTTAAGGAGACAGAAGACAACTTAGAATCATCAATGCTTGGATGGGAGACATCAGTCAAGTGAGATCCTGGATGATGGAAATTTGATAATTGAAAATTATTGGAGTTGCTTGAGTGAAAAACTTCAAAAGATTGAGAGCCAATAGAGAGTCGGAGTTCATTATAGCTTACATGAGACAGTTGAGAGCTATTAGAATTATCAGAGAATTGATGTTTGGAGTAAGAGCCTTTGTAAGGTTGAGATAAAAATCTTGACTTAGACAGTTGAGAGCTATCATGCTCAGATCCACTTTTTTCTTGCGATTGTTCACTGGTGTTGACTTGCACACTCGTAGGCTTGTTGTATACCTTGATATGAGCTCCACTCACACTCCTTATCTTTGATGGATCATTGAGTAAAGATATCACATAAATACCCCTAGGAAGAGTCTTCTCAATTTTGTATGGCCCCAACCACTTCTGGTCTAATTTGCCACCTTTTCGTTTCTTTCTCGTGAAATCTTTCACTAACACAAAGGTATCCACTGCATGTGGGGTAACTATTGCCCTCTTCCTATCGTAGGTCTCTTTTTGCTTTTTCTGAGCAGCTAATATGTTGCTTTTGGCTTCCTCCAACTGCTGCAATTGTTTCTCCTTTCTGTGATGATCAATATTATCTTTACTCTCCAAGTAATTTGTCAACACTTCTGATGGTTCCTTTTTTCGTACATTTATATCTACTGGCAATGTGGCTTTTCTACCAAACATTAATTCAAATGGTGTAAACTTGGTGGATTCTTGTCTTGATGTGTTATATGCAAAAACACATGTGTCAAAGTAGGAACTCCAATGAGTCTTCTTCGAATGAACAAACTTTACCAACATGTTTTGGATCGTTTGATTGAAACGTTCATCGAGACCATTTGCCTAAAATCAGAGTACTTTAAAATTCCTAATAAGAATTTGAACATTACCTGAGGATGATAAGGTGTAGTTAGTCTGTGCTCTATTCCTAATAGGTTCATTAATGTCTTGTCCAGTCTATTATTGAACTCTTTGCCCTGATCTGACGTAATTACACTTGGTAGTCCCATACGCATAAATAACTAGAGAGGTATGGGATTAATGATGACAATTATATAAAAATAATAATATCTATACCTTGAATAACGTAATTGCAACAGTACTAGCAAGTTTATCAGGTGTTCCCACAGTTTCTACCCACTTTGTGAAATAATCAGATATTGTTAGTGTGTATTGGCTGCCATCTTGTGCAACTGGTGTCAATGGACCAATGAAATCAATACCAATATGGTACCATGGTGATTTAACTGGTACAGGATGTAGCTGTGGAGCACCAGTTGTCATCTTCCTATTCATTCGTTGACAAACATCACATGTTGCAATCTAATTATGAGTATTAATAAAGTATGTCTAAAAAATTAATGCTAACCATTCCTTCAACATCTTTGACAATTCCATGCCACATTAATCTTTCTTTAATTCTATATATGGTCTTTGTTTTTCCCATATGCCCTGAGGTCGGGTCTATGTAACAACTCATAAAACCTTCTGTTGTTCTTCTTTAGAAAAGATAAACCTTAGAAGGCAGTTATCCTATACACATAGGTTAATAAATTTTAAAAAAATTCGAAATGTCACATCAAACCTGATTTTTCCTCTGCACATAGTACAACTCTCCATTCTCAACAACGAACTTTTTAGACTTGTTCCTGATCACACGTTTTCTGCTTTCTGTGCAATTTAGATACCTTCCTGTGGTAATATATGTGTAAACTTGTTCAACGAGCTCGCTCTCCATCAGCATCTTGAGATATTAAACGTGTTAAAACGTGTTGTTATGCGCAGACTGTAGCGGACTAATTTTTTTATCCCCGGACCCAAAATTTTATGTCACCGGGTCATTTTTTATGGCCTGTTGAACCTTTTTTTTTACCGGACCAATTTTACCGTGACAGACCAAAATCAGTCAAATTATCAGCAATATGAAGGAAGAGATGTGTCTTCAACCTCCGAGAATATTCTGGCATATAATCAGTAGTGCATTGAATGAACTCATTACATATGCATCTAATGTCAGTGATACCATCAAGAGACAAAGGCATACAATAGAGAGATCGGAAAATCTGACAAAAATATCAACAATGTAGATTTTAATTTTAATTTGTACATTTATACATATACCTTAGAGAGAAGCACTTTGTTTCAGATTCTGTCAAATAAGATGGAACAATGAACAATGCCATATGTATCTATGCTTTGAAATCCCTTCCTACAAAGGATCTATAGTGATAGCATATGTTGCCAAATACTCAACAGAGGAGTGGCACAACATTCCATTAATTAATAGAAACGGTAGAGTATCCGGACAATGTGGAGTTTTCGGACTTAACTCTACGATGACTACGCATGTATATATGTTAGCAATTATCCTTAGCTCCTGTAGGTATTTGTAAAGGCCTTTTGTTCCACTTTCAATGTAGCAATGATACTATCATGAGTTCATAGGTGCCAACCTTTTCAAACTAAGTTTGGGGACATAAGCTACACCCCTTAAAATCGAAAGAATCACACCTACTTTGATATAATAATAGATATCTATTATTATATCAAAGTAGGTGTGATCGATTAAGTAACAATTATTTAGTGATCTGATAGTGAACTCTAGTTTTTGACAACTATGGAAGTAGCTTTCTTTTCTTCTTTCTTTCTAGCCGCAAATCACTGGCTTAGATAGTCATTGGAGCAAAACGAGTTATTACATGCACTGAATGGACCATAGGCGGAGAAAGCTCAAAAACGTTGGGGGCCTGGGGGAGCTGAGCATATTTGTACACTTGCATAATTAAGCATTTTTAAAATTAGAATTAATATACACCAAAATATTTTCTTCGTTCATCATTTCTTTTAACAAACTCCTTGGCAAGTTCTTGCGGGTTGCACATGTCAGTTAGTTCTTTATGAACATGCAGTAAGGAACTGTTATTGAACCTTTTTTCGGTCATAGTTGATCGCAGGTAGGTGCATACATGTCTCAGTGTTGAAAAAGATCTCTCGGATGTTGCTGAAGTTATGGGTATAGTTAAAAATAATCGCAATAAGCTGTGCACCTCAGAAAACAAAAATTTATAGGTTTCTTAAGAGTTTAGTGCTTCGCACACTGTTCGGACTATTGTAACACATTTAACAGTGGGTAATTCTTGACTAATCACATCTTGGAGAAGTAACAGCTGCCTTTGTAGGACATCGAAGTCCAAATCACCGTTAAAGCACAAAGTTTTAATAGAAGAAAGACTACTGCCATAATCATCTCACTAGTGGGAGTAGATCCTTTTGATCAAATTGGTCTTCTAATTCTCTAATCAGTAAGTCAAAAACTTGAAAGTACTGATGACGAAAATAGTCTACAGTAAAATGGTATTCATGTTGCTGGTTTCCTCCATCAAACCTAGCTGGAGCTTTTCTATATCACGGAAGCTGTGGTAGGCCAATTTTCAGGTTCTTGGCAGTTTCAACAGTTTGAGAAAATAAATGGTCAAAATGTTCTTGAGTTCGATGTCATCGATAGAAGGAGTTTGCTAGACTTACTGCAGATAGTACTTCCTGAAGAGATGTGTTCTTTCCTTGCAGGGTTTTCGATAATGATTCTGAAGCACCAAAAACTAAATGCCCAAGTCTGAAGCCAAACAGTGTTTGAAACTTTTCTAACTATGCTAGCAATCCACCTGCCTTTAGGCCGTATTCATCTTTGGTATTGTGATTGATTTCCTCAAGGGTTTGCATTAAGAGAGAGTAATCTTTTGATACAGCTTCTATTGCTCCTGTTCTTCCAGTCCATCTAGTGGGACAAAGAGGATTTATGCTTACTCCAGTGGATTCTGGCTGTGCAAGCTTTTCAGAGAACAGATGTGATCTTTTTGGCGAAAATTTTATAAGTTTGGCAATTTCTCTTACTGTATCTAGTGCATCCATAATGAACAGAAGTTGTCGCCCAGCATCTTGAAGACAGAGGTTCAAACAATGGGCGAAACAGTGAACAGAAAGAGCAGCAGGTACCTCATTTTTGATTTTTGTTACAAGGCCATTCCTTTTCCCATGCATATTAGAAGCTCCATCAAAAGCTTGGCCTCTACAAAGTGACATGGCCATGGGAAACTAACAACGAACAAGGATATCTTTGACTAGTGTATCTGCAGTGGTGTTTGGAAGCCAAAACACCCCTAAAGGATCTTCATGAATTTCATAATTGTTATCCACCCATCTAATTGACAGATTAAACTGCTCTCTGTTAGCAACATCTGTTGCTTTGTCTCCTATCAGAGAGTACCACGGAGGTGTGCACTTGCGAACATTCTCTAGTATCACATGGAGTAAACTCTTCCCTATCATTTCAATTTGCTTATTCATGATGTCATGACTTAGGTACTTGTTTTCAGATATCCAAGTCACTATCAAAATTGGACCACATCATTAGTAGCTGCTATAAATTCCCTTCAACTTCTTTATGGCCTCTAATTGCCATTTCCTGACAAACAAGATACTTTAGACCATGAAGCTGTTTTAACAGGCCCTGTCTTCTTACTTTTTGATCTTTTTTTCACTTGAGAATTGAGTTGCTCATTGACAGGTGATTGTTTTGCGAAATGGGTTACTCTATGTAAAAGTTGGGGGAGGGGGCATCAGCCCCCTTCGCCCCCACCCACCCTAACACCTCAGATTGTCTATTCAATTATCATGTACAAATATCATGTATATATGTGTAACAGTTCACAGTGAAGTAGGAACAGTGGGTGCAGTTGCACCCCTAATAATTTTAATGTGGGAGCAGTCCACCCATATACAATGCAAACTCCCTGTTATATTAAAAAATGTCAGTGTGTATGTGTCATTGCATCTGAATTTATTCAAAATTGCAGTACCTGTACTGTACTGCATATTTTGGATCTTTTTGATTATATTATATACAATAATATGTACATTAAAAAGTTTGCTCCCCCATAGTAAATATTGTTCCTACTCCACTGGTTCATTAACAGTTCATAGACATTTTGGTCCTGTGAACCACAATATGCTAGCTGTCAATTTTTGTCAGATCTAGCTTTGGAGCTTTGGGGACAAATCAAGAAAGCTTTGGGGACATGGGAACAGAGCTGTTAGATTGGGGACTGTCCCCAAAGATTGGGGACAGTTGGCACCTATGTGAGTTACTATAGCACACGGCAGATTGTACATTTGTTGTTGGGGAGACTTTCTCTTCATATACTGATCTTCAGGCTAAAATATAAGTGTATGAAGCTAAAAATTCAGTTCATCTATGTTGCAGAGATTCTAGAACTCTCGATTCCGCAAGTAGGAGGGTTCTAAAGTGGATTGAGGGGGCAAACAAAGACTTGTGTTTTAGTTTTCATTTTCATTTTGCTTGTTTTTGGTGGTAAAGACTAGTCTGGCGCCAGAACTAATCAAAGGTGAATTTTGATGTAATTAGATCACCATCTATTTACTTTGATAGACTTTCAACACTTTGAAGCAAGGTTGTGGAGCTGGAATAAAGTTCATACTAAGTGGTGATAAACAGTGTCTAAATATGTCCAGTGTTGTTGAAGATCACACATCAGTAAAGCAAACAAGCACTTACCTATATTTATACATTGGGAATTATAGTTGATTCTATGAATAGGAAATCTATGACCATTTGGCTTGCCAAAGAAGACTATCATGATGAGAAAACAGAAGCAGCAAAGCTGTTAGAGATGTAAGTAAATAAAAGCTACTTCAGCAACACTTGATATGCAGTACTGGAAAGGTTGTTACTCTAAAGGATGTAACAAACGTTCAAATTGAAATACATCAAGGTTCTGATAGTAATAACCTGGACACATTAGTACAATGTTTATAAGATATGGAAGGTATGTAACCATTGCATAAAAAAATTGTTTTATTCTTCTCTATTCATCCAGGTTCTACAGTTGAACTTTACACTAATGATGAGAATGAGCTTACAGGAGTTTTTTCAGGATTGTATTATGAAGGCAATGTTTTCTTCATACCCTGCACTCATCATGGTTGTTTCTTATATACCCTCAAAATCAATATAATTACTATTCTTGATCTATACCATCATTGAAGAGGTCGGATCAGAGCTACTTCCTTCTTGTCCATTTCCTCAATATTTCAACTTACTACCCTTTCTGCTAAAATACATGCTTTGCTTCCTATATTGATATCAAGCTCCACTATCAGTTATAACATATAATCATATTCATGAAGAAATGGAGCTCATTAATGGACTGCTGTATTCTTTTTTATCATAGGGCCCATCAAAGTGGTATTGACATGTGTTCTTTGTCAGTAACCTTTGTTCCTGTTTCTTAAGGAGATCAGATTATCTTCACTTTAATGATCTAGTAACAGATTATATATATTAACTATTTCTTCTGGCTTGGTTATACACACATAGACATAACTCATTCTTTCTGATACATGCATATATATTATATAACAATGCCCTGTTGTATTGTATATCCTGAGTACACTCATTTGACTTGTAATGATAAAGAAAACGCATTGTGAACATACTTTAACTAATTTATAATACAAATAAAAATAACAAGCAATTAAATAAAATTACTAAAGAGATTCATAAAATGTAAGGATATCAATAAAAACATCTCAAAACACCCACAGTAGGAATGGTAGTATGGACATCTCTATATGGTAGCCACACAGTACCTGAACATAATTTTATATTGAAAGTTATATTTTATTGCATTGTAAGTATATACATTCCTTAAACAAAAAGGCCACCTTCTATATAACTGAACAATTTTTACTTTAGACTTTTTATTGGACTCTTTGCCTCATATAACTGTTGTAACAGAACATTATTCCCTTGATATTGTGGGTAGTATGTAGGGATGTCCATATTACCATTTCTATTTTGAGCTTTTTTATCACCACACCTTCATTTAATGAATTTTTATTTACTTGTACATATCACTCCAATCTTACCATACCTTCATTATAACAATACAATAGTGATATGTATTACTGTAGGGTTTGTAGATGACAGACTTTGTAACTTTTTTAATTATGAAAATAAAATGATACGACACACTGATAATTCATCAAGCTAACAAACAACCTGCATTAAGAACTTGATGTTATGTAGAAAGAATGGTTTCTGATCTCCCAACTCTCTGATATCCATACCTGGCATATCATCAATGTTACTTATGAAACTGAACTAATATTATAATATAATACAAAACACTACAACTTTTATAATATGGCAGTACTATCTCAGTCAATTGGTACAAATTATTTATTATAAACTGAATAATAAAATGTATTATGTGGTGAATCATTTGGTTTTCTTAGGTCTTTTTCTATACTTTGGAGATAGTTCTTTCCATTGTAACTACACAACAAAAACATCATTTCTATTGGACTCAATCTTAACTTACTAATTCATAGCTGTTGGCGATCGTGATATAAAGTCCAAGAGCTCATTATTGGGAACATGTTTAGGTTTCCATAACTTCTTTGTGATTTTGTAGGTACCTATCAATCACGTATAACACTCTTTATTTAGGTAGGAGCTCTCTTACCTAAGATCATTAAAATGTAACGTAAAGGTACAAAATATGTAAGAACAGTTCCCAGCAAACATACTATCACAGCCATCCAACACAAGAATGGCACTGACCAGTAGAGTAGACTAGAAAGATAAATATAAAAAAAATAATTTTATTATAAAAACACTACCACAATGAACAGATCTCAAAGAACATATTCAACGGTACTATAGCCTTTAAAGACAATGATGTGTTATATGATACAAAAACAGAAGTTTAAGGTTTAGACATATTCTTATTAGATTACATTACTACTTTATTTGTAAATATGATCAGCAGCTATATTAACATAGTTGAGTACACATACTTTTTGACTCTCTCAGAAGTGTCAGCAATATATTCTGTAGTAGTTTGCACTGTTAGCAATATAGCTTTTAGTTGACGAAACCTTTGACGCAGGTTTTTGGTGTCATCCTAACAAATTAACAAAAATATTATAATATTAATAGTTATTGCTCCTCACAGGTGTATCTTGTTTGTGAGTATGAATGTAGTCTTCCAGATCAGAGAAATCAGACTATACAAAAATAAATGTTAAAAAATATCAATTAGCACTCAACAAATACTTCATGATCATCAGCTGCAGTTAATGCAGCTCTTTGGTATAGACATCATCTCCTTTTGTATGCATGGGCACATAGAAAACCATAATGAAAAAGACCAAAATCAGAAGATGAGCCTAGGTTTCAAAGAAAACTACTCATAAGAAATATTCGAAGAGTTATGGAACTTGTTCGTCCTCTTGCTACAGCTCTTCAGTTCATTCAAAGCATTTTATCATGGCAGGATCCACTATGTAGTAGCTTAGCTGTCATTGTGAGTAATATATTACCCAATATGATTGATATCATGATGTCTTATTTTAGATCTATAATGTTTTGTGTCTATTTGCTGACATTTGGATTGCTCTTCTGATTTTGGTCTTTTTCATTATGGTTTTCTATGTACCCATGTATACAAGAGAATGAATAAGTTGTTATTTATTTATTCTGTTCGATGAGATAAATCTAACAATGTCATCTATTTTAAAGCTTGGAAGTTAGTAATAACTATTAGTCAGTGGCGGACCAATGTAATGAGTTGAGGAAATATTAGCTCAATCCCCATACAGTCAAAATGTTCAGTTGATAATTTTCTTTAATTATACATGTAAACTAGGAATACACATATGCATAAACCCTCATGCTATGTGGACAGATGTGTTACCAGTAATAGTTGATTTATTCATTAAAAATAAACGTTCTTGTGGTTACATGTTCTGAAAAGTAATTGATTACATTCTTAAGTGTAACAAATATACAAACATGTGAGGTCAGTCCAAGACATTACTGAACCTGTACATGATTAATTGTCTTGCACTAAGAGACTTGGTAATATATATGTAGGTAGCCTCATACCCAGGTGTTCACAAAAGAAAAGAACGCCTGGTATCTACTGGTGTGTAATTATTCAAATTATGACATCATAATTACAACATTTTATAGAAAATGACGAATGAATAGGTTGGGTTTATGTTGATTACATTCTATTCACTACACAAGTCCAACGATTCTTGATGGATCATAAGTTAGTTCATGGCTTCAAACGGTCTAGTTTGTTGTCTGTGCACAGGTTTAGTGAAAACAAAAGAATGTTACACTTGTTTAGTAGAATTGGGATCTAAAATGATTGAGCTTTGTAAATAACTGGTTGATCCATTATTAGAGGTACTAAAGTACTTATTATCAACTCAGAACAGCTTTTTTCATTACCAACAAGATCACGCTTGTGATCCATCATTAATGAGAGGATTTGGAAATACAAAATCTTTCCAAAACCAGTTGGTAACTACACAAAGACATCTTTTTTGTTATATATGGCTTCATCAGACCAAAAATTCTGCTTTAAGTGATAGAGTTAGGTGCTTTAGGTCATAACATAAAGCAGCAAAGAAGTTACTATCTGCACTACAGGCAGTCATCATAGGTAATAGAACATTATGGTCAAAAGAATTTTAACGTCATAGTTGATGAAGTATTCCTACTTCCCAAGAAGAAATTGCATGCACAAGCAGTAGTTACTAGGTGTCCTTTTCTTTTGTGAACACCTGGATACGAGGCTAGTATGTAAGATAATCTTTATGTACTTTAATATATAACATATTAAAGTACATGAAGAATATCCTACACTCCTTACTAGCATACTAAATATAATCACATATACAAATGTATGTATGTATATGATATATGAATTATATATACTGAGTTCAAGGTGTTTGACTTGAACAAAGTCTGCAGTATTAATATAATAAATGAGGGTGTGGCTTTTATATGTTGTATAATTATAAGAATCTTCTTTATCTAGAAATCTAAGAAAGGATTAGCACTTAATTATTGTGATGTTCTCGTCTGTTTTAAGAGATATCCTGGTACAATCATCTATATCACGATTCCACTCCTAGTAGTGTATTTATGAGACAATGAGTTATTTATCATAAGCACTTGTTGAGAAAATTGAAATGTTAACGTTGTCTAAATCATATGAATTAGTACTGTTCTGTTCATTTCTTTAATAGTTAATCATTTTTATTCATTTATCATTTTATTGTCATATTTCAAACTTTGATATCTTTCATATTTTTTACAATTGAATGTAGTAAGTACATACTCAACAAAAATATTATAATTTTTATATACCATAGATGTGATACATGAATCCTTTTTATAAAAAGTTTGTTGTTTTGGTTGTTAGGCAACTGTTCAGGTTGATAGTGATATATTTATAAAACAGTAACTAATGGTGTGAACTCTTCACAGACCAAGAAATAAAAATTAATATTTTTTATGTCTAAATTATTTTATCAGAAGAAGTGATGTTACTCTGTTCATATTGGGAATGATTGTGGTTTAGTGGAATTTTAATTATGGAACATAACAACAAGCAACCTTTGAAGATCTAGTGAAAGTTTTAGAGCAGCACTTTCAACTACAGCCACTAGTCATAGCAGAGAGATTTAAGTTTCATAACTGTAAACAACAATTTTCACAGTCAGTAGCTGATTTTGTAACAGTTCTAAGTAAAGAAATTGGCCAGCACATGCAAGTTTGAGGGCCACTTGTCAGAGGCATTTTACGACTGGTTTGTATGTGGACTGCATGATCACAAAATGTAGCAACATTTACTCACTCTAGTAGATCTAACATTCGAGAAGGCTGTGCAAACAGCTTAAGGCAATGAGATGGCAGAGAAAAAGGCCAGAGACATGACCTAGATTGAAACCCGTCCCTTAGCTGATTTAAATAAGCTCTCAACACCTAACCCTCCAGCTTGTTACAGATGTGGTAAAACAGAACACAAGTCTGGTAAATGTTGTTGTAAGAGTGGGTGTGTCATAATTGTGGCAAAAGAGGCCACATAGCACAACTGGTGTGGCTCCCTGAGAGTTATTTTTAAAAATGCCTTGAGAACAAGCTTATGACCATGTACCAATAATCATAGTCAGATCTTTTACAATGAGCTCTGCATTTTTGGATGAACAAAATACAGTGATTAGGACCTCTGTCTTCTGATGTTCACCTTTGTGATCTATGACAAACCGATAATGACAATACATCATCTGATAATGACTTACATTAATTATGGCAGTTGCTAAGCAGAGATA
Organism: Xestospongia bergquistia; assembly: GCA_963965975.1. NCBI lineage: Eukaryota > Metazoa > Porifera > Demospongiae > Haplosclerida > Petrosiidae > Xestospongia > Xestospongia bergquistia. Next base: position 3,998,545 of record OZ014420.1, on the reverse strand, counting down.
GAAATTAACAGACAAGGAGATCTCATTAGAAAAAAAGGAAATAAAGAAGTGGAAGTTGTAGTGAAAGTATTATGATATAGAGAGATAAACCATGACGGCTGTGCTTCTGGCATGATATGTATTGTAAATGTAGATGTATAATCTAATAATACTTTTCTATATTATGGAGTCTCTTTAGCTGGTGCATTAATACATCCACTTAATATGTTACAGTCACCTTGTAAAACATATGCTTCATTTGTTTGGGCAATTTGAGTCTCTTTGAAAATCTTTACAGCAGTAAGGTTACTGTTCCATGTTACTGCTGTAGTGCACTGATTAATCCAACAGTTTAATACATTAAGGAGTGTAACTTTGTTTGGTAGATGTTTCTACTGTAGTAGGCCTTCAAGCATTGTTTTAGGTACTCTCAAAGCTAATCCTATTTCATATCCCTTATGTTCAATGCCAGCTAATAGATTAAGAAGATAATTAATATACACCTGGTTTTGAGTGAAGTATAGAACCTGTTAAAAATAACAACCTTGAAATATATACTGGTACATGAATGATTTATACCACTTTGATAAATCATTAACACTTTATAAATCCAAGGATGACAGAATGTTCTTACATATTATGGATGAGCATTTAACTACCTTAACCAACTGTTGTCAAATCGAGGCTTAGAACATATGTCCATATATGGACATAATTGCTAAGTATTTTGCATTTTAATAGCTTCTAGACAGTGGCAGAGAACTTGTCTTGTTGAATAATGACATATATGTTGTGCAACTGTTTCCACCTTTTTAATGACAAAAGCCTCCACAACCTCAAAGTCCAATTCTTACATTTCTCGATGTACAATAGATTTATCTTTCTTAGTTTTTTAGTTTTACTTACCATTGCTGATTGTAATAATGTTCATTGCTCTATCAAGTACTTAAATTACTTATGGTATTTAAGTGTATTCACTTATTTGGAATAATCCCTGACTGTGTTTCAACAGAAGCTGAAGGCATCCATCCATTTCTACTTCGTAATTTCATATTCTACTTTGAAGTTTTCCAAAAATATTCCAATTCTACTTTGCACTGTTTCCAATTCGAATTCTATTTTCTATCTTTCGATGGAATATTCAACAACTAATCCTATATCTCCACCCTAACTGGAATCTTGTTGCTTCACTCCATTCTAAGAGACGGCTCGTGGTGCTCGCTTTACTTCATTGAGCTCAATAAAGAGAAGAATGAGTACTGCAAGCTGTCTCTTAGAATGGAGCGAAGCAACATGTTTCCAGTTAGGGTGGTAGTATAGGATTTTAGTTGTTAAGTATTCCATTGAAAGATAGAAAATAGAATTGGAATTGGAGTGTTTTTGGAAAAAGTAGAATATGAAATTACGAAGTAGAAATGGATGGCCGCCTTTGGCTTCCATATGTTTCGACAATGATTAGAATACAAATATAATGGCAGTTAAACACTCATGCACTCCTGATATTACATATTAAATTTATCATTACTTGTCACAATGCAACATTAATGATACAAATCATATTAGCTAGTCACCTTTTCAACTTTAGATGTAAACGATTGTAGTAACTGACATTCCTTGTCAGTATCATCAGTTATACTGGTATTACAACACATGACTTTCCTCTTTTTTATGTTCATTGCACACCTTACAGTGTCCACCAATACACTCAATGTCTCCTAACAAGTTGTGACAGATAGTCTGCATCATAAGTGTGTATATTGGTGTTATAATATTCTTACCAATAAATCCCAAATATTTATGGAAATATATTATTCTAACACTAGTTTATTAACACATCATAAAGTTACAATTACATTCATTGAAACAATGTCTATAACTATATAAAAACTTAAAAATGGATGAATGCTAGTGGAGAAATGGACAACCTTTTATACACTACATCTTTTGTTCTACTACTATTTCCAGATCAAATAAGACATGTTACCATTTGATACCAATATTTTAGTACATAATCCATTATGTTATTGGACTTCCTTGGATGTTTGCTATGAGTTGTGAAGTTGTACAACTTGTTCTACCTCCACTCTTCTAGACTCAATTAGTATAAATTATGAAATATTGAATGCTAAATTATCATTATAAAAGATATCGTTATATAACACAAAAATAGCATTCATAATATTTACTTAGTCTTTATTGAGACAATAAGTTGTTCCACTACTGAAGAGATTTCAACTATATTTGTAAATAAAAATATAGAGTGATCAGTCACTAAGAACCAAATATGACATGTAACATACCTTGGCTATGATCTTATCAGCTAAAACATTTTGGTGTAATCCTTCTTTCAAAATATTGACAAATTTAGTGAAGATACCAACATCATACTTCACACAATCCTTTATTTCATCAAGAACTGTTTCAAGATGTTCGTCATTTCTTTCCCTACTGGCCTTGTCTTTTACTCTCTTGTAAAAATTATCAGATATGATGTCCTTTGAATATAGTTCCTTGCCAGGTCAACAGGGTCAATAGTTGACTCAATAATAATATCAGTACATTGAACTAAAGCTCTCCTAGCTTTTTTAAAGTTCAGAGCACCATCTAAAGTGTAGAGACAAAGCACAGAGCTGTTTGATAGAAAATAATTATTTATAAGAGATGGTTGGTCTATAATATGATTATAGTGCTCTTGTCTGATGATAACAGCATTATTGTGATAAAAAATCTATAAAATTATATATGCATTTTTATCTTTTGAAGCCAAAACACTCTAATTATCTATTGTTATTCAAATTCCTTAAAAAAACATTGTAAATAGCTTTTTTGTTTATGTTTTTGTTACACACCTGAAGAAGACCCATCAGGGTTGAAACATTTGTGAAAATAATAAGTTCTTTATTGCCTTCTGTAGTCCTTGTCTGTCTATCTATTTTATTCCAATTTATTTGTCATAGACATATACATTTATATTCTAGGACATGCCTTAATTTTTAGATAAAGACAATGCTGCCACACCTCATCATTAAGCCAACATATTATATTATTTGAAAACTCATTCTTGTAATAATGTGTGTAGATCATAGTTCATAACTTCTACATAATTATTATTCCAAACTACCTTTATTGAGCTTCCAGTTCCTTTAACCTTGTTAACATAACCTTTTATACAAGATGATAAAGTAATTAATTGCCATTATGATTATTCATACTATTTCACAGTTTCTGGAATACTCTTATTCTTGGTCAATTGTTGAATGACTACCTTGACATGAGATCTTTAACCTTCCAAAATTAAAGTAATAAGATTACCATGTAAATCTGGGAGTGTCTTAATGGATCTTTAGAAAAAGACATGATTTCTTCTTATCATAGCATTATGGCATAATTTCATAAACCATCTATATACTTGCTGATTAATAACAGTTTCTAAAGTTGTTATCTTTACCTGTTAAAGTGTTAAACTTTGCTAACCTTGTGTATTTTTTAGAATTAACTCATCATCCTATCAATTTCAAGCCAATCATTTTTTGTCTGAGCATAAGTGATGCAGTGTATTTAATAGAGACAGGATTTGATTTATCTCATATGTTCATACAAGATCTCAGTTAGTAATTCATGTGTATCTTTATCTTAAATGTTGTGTATTATTAATTCAATAAATGATACATATGTGTACTACCACAATATCTAAACTAATTACCACTTATCTTGTAAATACACTTCTAAATTAGCTGCTGTTAAAGAAATATAGATGGCTTACTTCTGCTCTCAATAAAAAGCTTTCTTATATAAACAGATAATAGTGTGTTATTTAAATCTATTGTCACTCTAATTAGTATAGTTGTTTGACAACCATGCCATGACTTTCTAAAAGCTATCTGAGTTTATAAGAGAAGACAGTGTTATGTTTGTTATAACTATAATTAGGATAGTAGTTTGTAAATGAGCTTGATAATCAATGCCATGACTTTGTAAAAGAGAAGACAGTCTTGGGGTTACCATAAAGTTTGCTAATGACATTGACAAAACAGTAATGCCATGTTCTTTATTTACAATCCACTATTAGTAGTACTCTCTCTCCATTTCACAACTGTCTTTTATTAGTTCCTCCATCTCATACTACATCTCTGAATTCAAATAAATTCTGCACAACAGAATAGCACACTTGTATAGAAGATGCCAAGCAACCAGAACTCAAAGTGGATTTGGACTGGATTAAAACTTGCACAGACACATGCATTAATCAAATCCATAGCAGGTGTATGCAACACAGCATTGTAGGCAAGAACCAACAAACCTAACAGTTTAGTATTCTAAAGGACATAAATGACATCACTGTATGTTATGTTTATGTATATAAAGTTATAGCAAATAATTGCTGACTTCTAAGTTCAGTTGTTCTCTTAATACACATAGAGAAATATATATATATATAACAGCACATATTTATGTTCAACAAGATACATGTACTACAAGGGTCTCCATACGGGTACTCTACTTGTGTGTCAGTAGTACTACAAGGTTGTTGTACTATACATATACTGCAGTATATGATCACTTATTGTAGGAAAGGGATATGTATAGAATATAACTTTTGTCAGATGTTAACAATAACATTGAATCAAATACTCAAGCAGATCACTTAATCACTTGTTTTACAATTGTCTCTCTTTCTCCTACTATTGCTGTCATAATAATCCTTATATTGAAACACAACATCAACAAAAGGTTTGTCTTAATAGACCATACTCATCATATGTAGTGGTCACTAGTTGTATTACCTTTTGTTATATGTATAGATGTTAAAGTTAGTGATCCAAAGTCTCAACTATTTCTGAGAAAGTTTTTTGCATAGAAAAATGGTGGGAGATAATCAAGGAGGGCTAGTATAACATAGATCCAAGACTACTCCAGGTGCTTTAGGTTATATTTAAGTATTCCATATAATTATAATGTCCATACTAGTACATGGGAATTTCCTAAAGAAAATTGAATGTAGACATAGATGTCTGAAAGCTATGATAGTGTTGGGGAGATATAGTGAATTATTTAAAATTCTGACTCAAACAACATCTATATGAGGGAAGGTTATGAGTTTGTATTAACTAAGATAAGACAGAAATCATAGATAATGAAATAAGATCTGCATGTCTCCTCTCCTTTGTTACTTCTTATCAATAATAGCATATAGTATAACATTAAAGCAACTCCATTGACAGATAATGATTTGACAAAAAGTGTATCAGATCTGGAGATTATCTTGTTAGAGTAGTTCAAATAAACTGCATGAGAGGTATTTATTGGGATAAAGATAATCTGAAGATAGCACTTGATGTCTTTCTTAGAAGATGAAACAGATGATTTGATTGAAAGACAAAAATATCATTAAGAGAAGAGACATTGCTTTATTAAGTCATTCTAATGGTGTGTGTCATTCTGGTTTAATAGTGTGAGTAATTCTGGACAAACAGTTATCATTCAATGGAAGTTAATACATCTAAGTCAATTTCATTGTAACAAATGGTCAGTACTGTATTAAACAAAAATAATAGTTCTCTTTGCAGTCTTCTGAATACTATTTATGATTTTAGATGCTATCAGGATATTATTGACGTCATCTCTAGTACTAAACAATCTCATACTAATAATTAACAGCTAAACAGCTCTCAACCAGTTGATCATCATCTCTAGTAAACAGTTTTAATGGATACTCAACTAGATCATCAACTACAGAATAAAAATGATCTATTAGAATTAAAACAAGTATATAAAAGATCAATCTTACATAGAGTAATGATCAGAGAATTGCACTAGATCATCTCACTCCAGTTATCAATGTCTCCTTATAGAGTTAGAATTGGAGAGTTGTAATAGATCAACAGTTAGTCCAATCATCAATGTGTCTCACTATAAAATTAAAGGAAAGAGTTTAGTACAAGATTGTTAAACTAATAATAGATCAAACTTACAGTCTAAGCTATCAGTGAACTTCAATATTATGTACACCAATATACTAGATCAAAGCCCATCTCAAAATTAATAATATGTTTAGTACAGAACTGTCTATATTATTATAACAGATATAACTTACAGTAGTCATCAGTGGAGATCATCTCATCACAACCAGTGTGACATTAACATGTACATCCTATCATAAAATAGAAGTCCATTCAGTAAACAATTGTACTATTTAATAAATTAACTTACAGTAGGTATATTAACAACAAATGTCATCAGATTTTCTCTTATTAGTTATAAATAGACCTACTGAATGTAACAGAATTTGTTTTGTTCTAAAATTATAGTTAATATACAACTCACAACAATTAGAACATTATATCATTATACTACAGAACAATAAGTAGTTAGTAAATTAGTAATAAACAATATAACCTACATATAGTATATCATAGGATTACACTAGATCTAGATCATCTCAGTTGGTGTAAAATCAGTTACAATAATATTTTTTAAAGAGAGAATTAGTAAAAACATTTATTTATCATGTCTTTCTATTAACTTACTAGCAGGAGAACACTGATCTCCAATAGATCAGCAAACAGTTCTAATCCAAGTAGCCCAAAAAAGGTATCATTTAAATTGTTTACAAACATCTCCAGTAGACTAGTAAATAACAGTCCTACTATAAAATGAAAAATAGACAAACAGTGAAATACCAATTTTCTTGCTTTTTTCAAGCATCTTAGATTTTACTTTCTCATTGAGATATTTTTTTCTAAAACCTCTAATGATTTGGTTTGGCTTATAGCAGGTGTCTGTAGTTGTTCTAGTAGTGAAGGTTTTACAAGACAGCTGGCATTCTCCTTTAAAAACCACAAAATGTCTGAATCAAGTAAATCCACAATGCCTGTAAAAAATCTCAAAACCAAGTAAAATTGTTAGTGTCAGTAAGATCTATGTCTCAGAGGTAAAAAAGGAAAATGTTAATACCAGTACAAAAATGAAACTCCTAGCTGCCAGTAGAAAACAAGAAAATCCATAAAAATTCTTGAGATACCAGTAATGTTCCTAGATGCCAGTGGAAACAAGAATTGCCAATCAAATGATGTGGCAGGAATGTTGTGTCAAGTTGATATTTAGGAGGTGGAGATCAGTGAGTTAATGTTTAGGAGATTGAGATCAGTATCATAATACATAAAGTATAGATGTGTTCTGGACAAATAAGTCATTGCGTAAAATCATTCATGTCAATGAAAAAACAATAAATAATTTAGATTCCAGTGAGAAACAAGAAATCCTGTAGCTAGAAGTAAACCAAGTAAGCCAAATCTTAGATGTCACAATATCACACAAGGGGTTTACTATTTGACACAAGTGTTACAGAGAGAGAGTTAATAATTTAGAATCAATTTATATCACACAAGGGGTTTACTATTTGACACAAGGGTTAATATTAACAATACAGGCTTATATGACAGATACAGAGGTTTTAAATGACAGCATTATATGGTGACTGAATAAGTCAGGAATATATGACAGACACAAAGGATTAACAAGTCAGGATCAAGTTATACCACACATATATAGGGGGGTTGACAATTTGGGATCATGTGATAACACACAAGGGGGTTAACAATAAAGGTATTTTTATACAACAGATAGTTAATACTTCAGGAAATGCAACAGACAGACAGTTAACAAGTCAGGATCTAGTTATACCACACACAGGGAGTTGACAATTTAGGATTAAATTAAAGACACAAGGGAGGTTAACAATAGAAATTTATATGACAGACACAAAGGGTTAATATTTCTGGACTATACAACCGAGGATTAACAAGTCAGGATTATAAACCCACACAAGGGAAACAATAATGAAAAAAGGTGTTAATAATTCAATATTCCAGACAGACACAAGTGACATAGAGATTACATAAATGTGCATAGAGGGTCTGGCATCAGAAGAACAATAATCAAAAAAGGGATTAATATTTTAAGATTATATAACAACACAGATATAAAACATCCCAGGAAGACACAAGAGAGTATTTCTGAATTATTATGACACACACAAAGGGTTTGAAGGAGACTAATTAAATATGTATGGACGTAATAACATCAGGTTTAATATCAAGATGATCAATCACTGTTATTTGATATTTATATATGCCAACACAAAAGACAAAGATGAACAAGACAAGACCAGAGGTATAATGATATTAGAAAGTGATGACAAGACAATATGTGTATAACCTGTTGTTCCATATCCAAATCCACCTATTGATGCCTGAGACTATTGAAGTACCTACAATTAAATTATGATACCAATATGAACAACCTATAAAGTGATGCTTGACCACATTCAAGATACCCCATCAACCTCAAGATCCAAGCTGAGCCACAACCAGTAATCAATGTCTAATAATTCTCCAGATCCTCAAGACAAAACCAATTATTAATGTCCAGTGTTAGTTGTAGATAAATCTACTAAAGAGACAAAAATAATTAGTAGTATATATAGTATAGTAAATGTATTAGTATACAACCTCATTAACAGCAGTTATAAAGGAGACTCAACTAGAACATCAACTACAGAATAAAATGATTAATTGGAATTTAAAAAAAGTATATAAAGATCACTCTAACATAAAGTAATGATTAGAGAACTGCAGTAGATATGTCAGTCCAGTTATCAATGTCTCACTATAAAATTCCAATTACTCCCTGTCCTGTCATCAAATAAAATTCCAATTACTCCCTGTCCTGTCATCAATATCTTGCCATAGAATTAAAGGAGATAACTAAACAAAACAATAATAATAGGTCAAACTTACAATCTAAACTATCAGAGAACTTGTAATACTTACATTGAGTAGTGATTAATGTCTCCCTATAAAATTAAAGGAAAACGTTTAGTACAAGATTGTCAAAATTAATGATAGATCAAACTTACAATCTAAGTTATCAGAGAACATTTACATTATGTGCACCTATGTAGTAGATCAAAAAAAATTAAAACAAATGTTTAGTACAGGACTGTCCACATTATTATAACAGATATAACTTACAATAGTCATCAGTTAATGTAGATCAGGTCATCATTACCAGCACTACAAGTGACCATTAAACTTACATATAGTACCTCATAGGACCTCACTAGATCATCTCCAGTTTAGTCATCAATGTCTCACTATAGAATTAATGAAATAGTTTAGTATAAGATTGTCTAATTAATAATAGATCAAACTTACAGTCTAGAGAACCTATTATGACCATTAATCTGTCAATCCTATTAGAGTTCATTCAGTAATAATTGTACTATTTAACAAGTCAACTTATGTAACAGCAGGTGTATTAACAAATGTCATCAGATCATCTATTATTAGTTATTAATAGACCTACTAAATGTAACAGAGATTTTGTTCTAAAATTATAGTTAATATATATGAGTTATATATTCTCACAATCATTAGAACATTATATCATTATACTACAGAACAATAAGTACTTATGTTAGGAAATTAGTAATAAATAGAAACAAGATCTAGATCATCTCAAGTTGGTGTAGAATAAGTTACTATAATAAGAGAATAAATACTAAAAAATTCTATTAATTAACTTACTAGCAGCAGAACACTGATCTCCAGTAAATCAGCAAACAGTCAAAGTAGTCCTAAAAAGGTATCATTTAAAATGTTGAGTTTATAACAGATCTCAATCAGTTGATCATCATCTCCAGTAGACTAGTAAACAACAGTCCTACTATAAAATGAAAAATAGTTATTATAACAGTGAAGTAATTATAATTAAGAGTCTGCTGTATACTAAAATTACTTAGCAATTCTAGTGTACAACAGTTTATGTCAGTTATTAGAGATAAAGAGAAAAGCCAGATACAAGAAAAACCTTCAGATGTCCTGTAAAACCCTCCAATTCTAGAAAAACCACAGACACCTGCCAAATTTCAAATCTTACAGGCCAGTAGAAGTCACGAGAAGTCCTAGATGCCAGTGAATCCTAGACACCAAAAAAGGTAAAATTCAAGATGCCAAAGATAAGCAAGAAAAATTTAGATGTCGAAAAAATCCAGATGCCAGAAAAATCCTGGATGGATATAAAAAGTCTAAGAAAATCCTTGATGCCAGAGTAGAATGCTAAATGTCAGAAATAAGTAAGAGAAAAGTAACAAAATATCGTTGATGCTAGGTGGAACCTCAGATGGCAGGTATTTCTCAAAACAATGATAAATTAGATACTTGTTAAACCAAGATACCAGCTAGTAATTGGTGTAATCATAGAAATCTGTAATATTAGGATGTTTGAAAAAGGTCAAAGAACTATGATAATCCTAAAGCCAAATTAGAACAATGATGGATGGAAATGAAATAGTACAAAGGTAACAAACATATCTTACTAGTGGATAAACCATCTTTGACATAATGCTGTAGTACCAGTATTAAATAAAACTTGTAGGAATATGCAACTAGTAAAGCAACACAAAGACAACAAGACAAATGTAGATATTACAGTACATGAACACTGTGGGTCATACACAATAAGACAATGACAAATATAAGATAACAATAGAACAACTACAAATTAATTGATATACAATAATACATCAATGTATGATATAACAGGAAGTTGAAAACAATATAAGAAAGTGTTAACAGTGTTATAGGAGATTGAGTTTATGATAATATGTACAAGAGCTAGTACTGACCACAGTTGTAAAAGTTATAGTAGATTGTTACAAAATACAGAACAATTACCAATTACAGAGTTCTAACAAGTCACAGTAGATGGTGTGGAGGGATCAAACACAGGTGTTATCATTAAACAATAACTCCAAAAATGTACAATAGTGACAATAGATCATAACACAGGAGCTATAATCTTGAATTGAACAAAATTCAATGAGAATAACATTGTTACACACATAAGAACAACAACACACTAAAAGAGATCATGATAATAATAGACAGAAACACAGAAGGTATTACTAGATCAAACACTAATATAGAACACTTCTCACAACAGTTTTAGGAGATGTTATCAGAACAGGTAAAGAAAGGATAAATAGATAAAAATATTATTATAGCACCAGTATTCTAACTGGAATACACACTAGAACTATTTGGAATCATAAAATGACAATTTTATAATATAAAACAAAGTAATGAGAATCTAATGTGACAAATGAATAACAAGACTTCAACAAAGGTACCAGTGAATTGTAGACATTAGTAGATTTAATGTGAAAAGATTTACAAAAATATATGATTTTAGTTTATGAGGTTACAAAAAGTTTGTTAGATAATAGAATTTATGCAAAAAATACATATACCAAATAATTAAATAATTCACCAACAGATTACAAAGAGAGATTACATAGGAGATAGTTTATGTTATTGGGTATGAGAGCTTTATATGTACATGTTACAGGGCTAGGTTGTATGAATTGCAATACAAGACATTATATGGTTGGTATATGTACATGTCACAGGACTAGATTGTATTGTATTATGATGTTGGGTATTGAGATCTTTGTATGTATTAGATTTATGTATAATAGGTCATTTTGTGGTATGTGTAACAAGATACTGTTGGAGGACAATGTTATAACATATATAGAACATTATGTGATGAGAACATGTGACAGGGTTAAATGTATTATACGTATGTCACAAGTCTCTGCTGTATAATAAGACATTATGTAGTATGGGTAATAAGATCATGATACATTATGTGGTGTGAATATTAAGATGTTTGTGTATAAATACGTCAAAAGTTTAGTACATGTGTATGTCACAAGGATAAGTCATATCACAGGACATTATAAGAAGTTTGTGTATAAATATGTCAAATGTTTGTATATGTGTATGTCACAGGAATAGGTCATATCATAGGACATGGTATATAAATATGTCATATGTTAGTAGTATATGTGTATGTCACAGAGATAGGTATCAGTGTGGTATGGGTAATAAGACGTTTGTGTATAAATATGTCGAAAGGTTAGTATATGTGTATGTTATAGGGATACATGTCAGCATGGTATGGGTAATAAGATGTTTGTGTAATTATGTCAAATGTTAGTATACTTGTATGTCACAGGGGTAGGTTTCAGTGTGGTATTGGTAATAAGATGTTTATAAATATGTCAAAAGGTTAATATATGTGTATGTTATAGGGCTAGGTTGTATCATAGGATATCATATTATGCATGTCACAGGGCTGTGTTTGGGTACTAACAGATTTGTATATGTAGAATAAATATTATATAATGTAGGTTTTGGGAATGCTATAAAATAGACAACAAGAGTGGATGTATTTACTTGTTATAGACTCATAATAAATTTGTCATGTACATGTGATAGATACATAGATTATATGAGTATCTGAATGTAATGAATTAAAAGAAATTAAGTTCCAAGTGTATATCTGAATGTACTTGTTGTAGGGCTTATAAGAGGTTGGTATATGTAGATGTTGTAGTGTGAGAGGACTAACAAAGGGTGTGTGTATGTATGATCAACAAAGGATATGTACAGATACTTCTTATATAGTGTACATGTTGATTATATGCATGTTATAGGGTGTACATGTTGATCACAAGAGTTGGAATATCAATGGGATACTTTATAACATAATAACAACATAGGATAATGGTTACTGAACTAGTACAATATGGCATTTGACCAATAGATATTACAAAGTGAATATGTGATATAGTTTTCTAAATAATAATACAGTATATAACCTGAGGTTATTTAGCAACTAAATAGTACAAGATATGGGTCATATTTCTATCAGTGATCACCACACATTGAGTGGCAATTAAGATATGAAAGCTACACAAGTATATGCCATAATTTTGTGGATTAAGTGAAAATTTAATTGTGTAAATTAAGGGTAATATAAAATTATTATCAGCATAAATAATAGTACATGACTTATTACAACACTGTAGAATTATACTATTGTAAATTACAGCAACAACATTACAAGAGGGTTGTGAGTATGTTCTAAAATTAGACTCTTGGACCCACAGAGTTCACATGCTCAACAGGGAGGCTCTAGTAGTCATTATAGTTGACAAGATGATTCTTCATTAGCTAGACTGGTTAAGAACTACAACCAGCTAACCTGCTATGTCAGAACTGTTCAAATAGTCAGCATTAATTTTAAGCAGCTGTACATATATATATTAAGTAGTTGAGCATTATAAAAGCCTCTCTAATACTGACATTCAAGAAGAACTGCTTACAACTGTTGAGAGGAGTGACAGATGGTGCTAGTGAGCCACCTAGCAGCTGCATATTCTATACAAGTGTCTAGGTATATATCAGGCTTCCAATATTGTTCTCACCATGAGATACAATTACTCAGCTCCATGCTTATAGTCAGCTGTGGCATTTCAATTCTTTTTAGGCAAGTATTTAAATGATGACAGTCTTGTAAATACACAAGATTCTTGAGTATATAAATTACCACTTTGCCCAACTAAGGCTGACTTCAACTGAGCTGGAACTAGATCTAGCTAAAATACTATAGAGGTAGACTGCCAAAAGACATCAAAGGTCTCCAAAGTCATAAAGTAGTTAGAAGAGGCTGTATATATATGTGAAATGACAGCAACTATCTGGGTTCTGAGAGTTGAAAAGCTCAGGGCTAGGCTTTCTATGTACACACATAGTCTATTCTGACCTGACTACTTTCTCTTTTATATGCTGCAACAAAAGCACATTTTCTTTGTCGTTGGCCTCGGCTTGACTGTGTTTTTCTACATGAGAGGTGAGCAAGGACTTAAGGTATCTTGACTGGAGGCGACGAACTGTAGACAGCAGCAGCAGTTATACTTTTCTTCTTTAAAAGATGTCGGCCCTGCAGAAGCACCCATCCAACTGTCGTAGTTGTCTTCAAGAAATGAGGCAGTCTAGCAAAAAAGTAGTATTTTTACAACTAAAAATTGCCTCTACTAAAGCGGTTTGAGCATGCTCAATTCTCTAAAATTGGTGCCATTAAAGCAAATGTTAAACTTAGCATGCTCAGTTCATTTACTTTATTACTATAATAATCATACATGATAAGATCCTAAAAAAATAAACTGATAGTGAGCACAATAAGACACATATTCTATCTGTTAGTATGTTGTCTATCTGTCTATCAGCCATATTTTTGTCAGTATGATCTTAAACACCAATTCTGTTATGAACTCCTCCTAATTTAGATTTATATACATGTTGAATAAAAAGTTATAGAAAACAAATAAAATTTAATGTTAATTATCATAAATATAAAATAATTAATAATTATGTGTCATGTACAGGCTAGTCTATTATGTACTACCAGATATTTAATTAATAACAACTGTTTAATTTCATTATATTATCAGCAAATTTTGAAACCAATTTTATTATGGAATCCTCAAATCTAATGAACTATATAATCTATACAAATAAGCAACACTATGTTTGTCACCATAGCAACAATTGGTTAAGCAACAATGTGTCTGCTATTTGGTTGATGACTGGATGGACCTGTAGCAAGTTATCTAGCAGCATCTCTGTTATGTTGTGATGAATATGTAATGAATAGATGGATGAATAGGTAGATAAATGAATGGATAGATACACCAATTGATGGATCAATGAATGACTTATTATAATTACATCATGTATCTCTTTCTTCTCTCTTAGGGTCTTAGCACTTATAGTAGAGAATACATTTACTAGTATACCACATATAGCTCAACTTATGGTAGCAGGTGCTAGTTCATTACCTTGATTCTTTTATAAGAATAAAATGAATAATAATTTGTTAATTTTATTGTTCTCTTACAGTTTTTGAGTTAGCATAAAATACATTGTATTAGAGCACCTACATTATTTCTCTCAGGTTTAGCTGATCAATTTCTTTCATCACAATTGATGTTAGAACTATATCAAGTAAGATGAATGAATGGATGGACAGATGGATGGGTAGTGTTAGTATAAATTTTAAGTAACATCTTTTATTTCCTCTCATTTTAGTTGTGTGCTTCATCTCTTAAAACGCTAGAAACATTTCATGGAGGGACACACAATGGTACTTGGATGTGTTATGGATATTATGATCATATCAACAAATTTATGGCTTATGTAAGTAATAATGTGTAGTATAGTTCCTCTATAGATCATAGATGATGTCATTATACTTTGTAATGTAAGAGGTTAAGTTATTAATGTGATTGTATTTGTTATTGTATACTAGGTACTTCATTTTCATTTTTTATTTGATATACTCTACTAATGGAATAACTACAAATATTAATATTAATAATGACAGAGAAATTTCAACAGACAATATGGAGCTCTTTCTCATAATATTATTGACCAGGCACTGTAAGTTATATACATGTATACTGTATAATAATATAATTATATAACATATATAGTAACTATGGCTGTATTGTTTATTTAGTGTTTTGTCATTATGATGTAATGTTGTTTACATAGTGTATCTATTTAAGTGAGTACTTAGTTATTGTCTGATTAACATCTATATATTGAAGAATTATTGTGCTCGGTTTGTACTTAATTGATTTTGTACTATTATTTAAAAGACATTTATTGTTGTATTGAAATATAACAAAGTTATTACAACATAGTTAAAATAATTGCTGTTATTTGTAACAGCTAATGAGGTTTTGAATTAGCTCAGCTCCAAATAACACATTTTTAATTTACTTGCATATTGTTATATTTCAGACAACTTCTATCAGAGCCACACTCCACTCCAGATAGTAACATATCTGTATTTGAACTGCCAAGTTTACCAATTAAGAAACTTAAAATGGAGGTAATGTAGGTGATAATTTGACCATTAGCATGGCTATGTACAATGCTGTGTTCTTTAACTGTGTTAATAATTAATCAAGTTCTTTTGATATTATCGTGATCATTATTACAAAAGTCTCTGTAGATATTTATAATATTGACATTAGAAGTGTTTCATTTGTTAATCATAAGAAACTGCTAAACTAAAGAACAGGGTCGAAGTTTTATAACATATATACAATGTCTACTTCCATGATCATGATAGAAATAAATGTCACTGAAAGTATTAAGTTGAAATAATTATACATCATGATGTTTATTTAATGCTTAATCTCATTTTAAGTGATTTACTAACGTAGATTGAACTTAATAAAGCTTTAACTGGTCTAGAGTTTTTACCAACTTCAAGTTAAACTATTAGAAAAGGTAAATATATAATATTGTATATCAATGTAATGTTTATAGATGTTGTTTTAATCATATAATGATATTATTGATCCATTAATATTTCTTATTTATAGATAGTACACAATTATGGAGAGTTCACAGACACAAAGGAATTATTCATGGGATTACTTTTCCAAACAACAATTGAAGAGCTGGTAAATCATCATGTACTTTAATATTGTTTTGGTTACTTGATGTAGAGAAATGGTATGATTAGTTATTGGATTGTTTTAATAATAGACTGAATTTGTATTTGTTAATGTAATCTACATAATACCAACGATGTTTTCTTATTCAATTGTAAAGAGGCTACTCCTGAACTAACTAAAATTGCTGACCTTCATATTGAAGTTGACCAAACAATATCTACTGAACTCAAAACTTTTATTCAATGGTATATACTACAAATGTTCTTCACAAGAACTTCAATAATTGTATTCATACTATATTGTCCTTTTGTCTTATTTTCCTATATTTTACTTATTCATGTATAAAAATATCATTGCTCGATATTCAAGTTATTTTTTATGATTGGATTTGTAGATCATGTGACTCGATGGACTTATATCAAACCTTCTCAACATATGTACTTCATGTCTTTGAAAGACAACAGACTCTATGTCACATTAAGGTACACACATATGTATAGTACATATATGGATTATCATAATGTAATAATAGTAACATATTGTTCTGATGTTAGTAATGACTTCAATACTCTATTGAATTAATTTGTTTTTCTTGCAGCAAAGTCCCAGAAGTTGTAATCTGTGAAGAAGACAATATCAGTACAGTTAATGTGAAGAATAAAGCAGGGTAAAGGTTGTTTGTTAATTTATTTATATAATCATATAAATTAATGATAATTATAATGTATTTAAATTATTTGTATTTTGTTACCAGCACATGTTATATTGTAACTTGGAAATTGTCACTGACAAGAAATGGACTAGTATCTGAATATTTGATTATACACAATGACACTTTATGTGGTAAGTAATATTTTAGTCATAAATTTATTTTGTTAGAATTATCTGGTACACAGCAGCACTAGTATCAGTAGTAGTAGTAATAGTAGTAGTAATAATAATAATAGGATCTATGTTCTTATTGTTATTGTTTCATTGACTTGTTCTTACTTATCAAACATTGTGATAATACATTAATAAAGAACCCAAACATTTTCTTCAACAATTTTAAATCATATTATTTGCTGTTTTCTACAGAGTCTAGACTTCCAAGAATCACTTGCCACAGATTATTAAGAAACTAGTTAATAAATATGATTGCAAATCAGTGCTTATCAAGTTAATCACCAGTATATGTAATTAATACTATAATTATGTTATATTAAATTAATATTATTACTATATGTTATAATACTATATTAATTTGTCATCTTAACTTTATATGTTCCGTAAATCCTTTTTTATATATTTCAGTCTTATCTCACTAATAATAATTATTAAATGCTTTGAAATTACTAATATTCTTTTATCTCGTACAAAGTATTTACAATAAAAAAGTAACCGATATATACATACATTGAAATGATATCCATGTACTAATTACAACGTTCCTTGTCTGTATCCTTACAAGCCTTGTCTTTGACTCTCTTGTAAACATCCTTGGAAATTACCAGTTCTGAAGACATTTTTCTTGCTAAACCAATGGGATCAATGGTTGACCCAACAATAATGTCAATACATTGAACTAGAACTTTCCAAGCTGCATTACTATCAGTCAAAGAAGTACTCTTGGAACCTGCATATGAAATGTGTTATCAATACAATTGTATGGATGATTATATCTCTGATCAACTTGACTATCTACAATGTAACAAAATTCTTAAAACTTTAATTTCTAAATGATTAATGTAAAAGCTAATTTAATCAATAATAATTAACACAAGCAAATAACTGAAAAATTCATTACATAGGGACAAACAAACTAAAGTTAAAGACATTGAGACACTTGGTTTAGGGTTTATAGTTTTAGATGTTGTAAGGTAACAAAAATCACCTTACCATGCTTAATAATTTCATAGTACACATGAGGGTAGTATTGCATACCACCATCTGTAGAACATTCCTGACCTAGTCAACACCAGACCATCCAAAATCATAATACATGCTTCTGTCCTGTTGGTATATATCATGGACATGATACTTAATATCATGCTCTTTCACACATTTTAGAAAGGATGTGAAAATAAGGACATATATTTATGAAATGCAATGACTATAATTGACTTTTACTACTTATATCCCACTGTCATATAATTAAGAACAATTAAGAAAAGTGGGTAGAGTAACATGAATAGTTGAATTTTTGTGAAACTATTAGTAGATTAGTGAAAATGAGGTAATGTTAATTCAACAACTGACAAATGAATCATAATCATGTCGTCTAATCAAGTAGCAAAATTCTGTTATAAGGTTTAATTTGGAGATTTGACAATTTTTCTGTACCAGCATATCATCAGCTAATGCATTTACTTCCTAATACTATACTCCCTTCTGTTTGACTTTGAAGATGGAAGTGATTCCTTATGATAGAGTGTACGTATGAAATTATGTAGAAGGTTGTCAAACGAATAATTAGAGAATGTCAGTCATTTCATCAATGCTATTATGATACCCCAAGAATGAGAGGAATCCAATGATATCAACAATTAATGAATTTGAAAGCAATTTACATCAAATAGAATTTAATTTCATAAATCACTAAACTTTATCCTGTGAAATAGTATACTAGATATTAAAATTATTTTAATCAAAACTTTATTATAATGGTATGTAAATCCTATCTTGAGTTGAAATTTCATGACCTTGTCCAGTAGCAATAGAACTCACACTCTATAATTAATTACATATAATAGTACAAATTATGAGATATGATGTGTACATACTTAAGCTTGTTCTTATATTATCTCTCCTTTAAACCAAAATGCTTCTTCAGCACAATAACAAGAATAACAATAACAATGTCAGTGAATGAGCATCAACTAACCATTGTTTTCAGATGATCTTTGTACTTTCTTGCTACATCATTCTGTTTAATAGCTCTTAAACCAGTTAGTAAATTCCTCCTTGTTGCATTTTCAGCTTTCTCTTGTATTCATAACTGATACATCATGGTACAGTCATTACATCCAGCTAAATCTACATCAGACAGTTCTAGTTGGACACCCAACAGTG
This sequence comes from Xestospongia bergquistia, assembly GCA_963965975.1. Classification (NCBI taxonomy): domain Eukaryota; kingdom Metazoa; phylum Porifera; class Demospongiae; order Haplosclerida; family Petrosiidae; genus Xestospongia; species Xestospongia bergquistia. The sequence goes on along the minus strand of OZ014420.1, from coordinate 3,979,134 downwards.
TCCACTCTGCAATTCTAGCATGTGTAATTATTTCCTTAATGGGAGGTTGTTGATCTAAGAGTTCATCTGGTAAAGCAGATGCATAGATACCTCCTTCAGCTATATTACCTAATATGAAATTAAATAAAGTACATGTTAATATTGATATAATAAAATTAACTCTTTTTGTTAAATAATAAAACAAATATAATTATGTTATTGATAATGGATACATGTATCAGATAGAGAGACAGCTAACATTAATTGTGGGTGTGTCATCATATTACCGAGTATTCAAGCTACTTAGCTGGAAACTGGAAAACTATTCAGGAAACGTTTATCCATATAACCCTGTATCTGGTAATCTAATGGAAGTGACGTGAAGACATCAACCACTTATATCGTGTGGACTTATTGTTCCCTTCTTTAACCAAGTCTGATTCATCACAAGTAAATTGCTATTGACTTACTTCATATCTATCTCAATAATCACTAAATTATATATACATATTCTCAGTTACTGTCCTGTTAGCACATATCAAGTACACAGCACTTAATCCCTTTAATTTTTGAAAGGATTTCAAATAATCAGATACAAGGAATGTAATTGACTTTTAGTCTTTATACCTCACTATCATATATCAACTTGATCGTAAGAAAAGTGAGTAGGTATTGAAATAAGTCATTAAATGCAACATGAATAGTTGATTGTTATATATCATCATATAACTATTATTAATAATGAACAATCTAGATCTGCAAAAACAAACAAATGTTAATGTGACATATGACAAATGTTGTTATAATTTTATGTTGTCTAGTACTGTGGGAAAAATCCTGTTATAAGGTTTTGATTTGAAAATTTGACGAAAATATTTTACCAGTATATGCAAAGTAATAGATGTATTTCCTAATAACTATATCCCTTGGTTTTGACTTTACATATGGAGTGATTCCTTATGAGTGATTATACAATGAATTTATATGGAGGGTTGTCAAAAAGAATACTTAAGAACGTTAATCACTTAATGAATGCTATTATTATAACACCCACAAGAATGAGAGGAATCCAATGATATCAAAAAATTAATAGCAGTATAGCAAAGATATGGTTAAAAATCAATCTGTAAAGTCAGAGCTTACATCAAATGGAAGTTAATTTCATAAATCACTAAACGTTATCCTGTGAAATAGTATAGTAGATATCAAAATAATTTTTATGAAATTTTCATTATAATGGTATGTAAATCCTACCTTGAGTTGAGACTTCATGACCTTGTCCAGGAGAAATTGAACTCACACTCTATAATTAATTACATATAATACTACTACAAATTATGAGATATGATGTATACATACTTGTTTTTGTATTATCTCTCTTTTAAACCAAACTGCTTCTTCAGCACTCGGTTTATGATATGATGGATTTTTTCCACAACAGATCGGTACACTAGACAATTGCTCATCTCCGATAACAACATAATGAGGATTGTTTGTTTGAAGACAGTGTTTACATACATGCTTACAGGATGGCCATCTGGCAAAAGATTTGACAAAGCGTGTAAAGAAACCTGGAGGTACAAATTTGGTATTGAAGGTGATGTGAAGAGGAGTAGCTTGTAGATGATAACTAGTTGGAGCTTCAGAAGGATCTCTTTTGAATGACTTCAGCATTGCTGGTAGAAAATATTTCTTGACAGGTTGATCAAAAAATTTTTTAGTAGTAACTTCAGTAGCAAGACGAAAACTAACTAAAAGTTCAATAATGGCTTCTGGACTAAAGTCAGATGCTTTACATTCTCTCCAAATTGACATATAAAGTGGCTGTACTAAAATGCCTTTTTCTTGTAGTAATGTCCACATTTGTCTTGTTGCTCCATCAGCAGATCCTTCATTCAATGTGATCACTTTAACGATCACTTTAAGCTAGTTTTACCAACACCCACAGTTCCAAGAAGCATGATACGTCCATAGGCTACATTCATTTCTCCTTTTTCCATAGCTCTCTTATAAGCATCTAAATGTATTAAAAATAAAATATACAAAACCCCAAAATAAGGAACATAATCTTCACTTTATGTAAGATAGAGTTAAAAATATAATACCATTATTATCATATTTGTGTATACATTAACTGTCAGGCAGCTGGCAGCATTATAATAATAAGATTGCTTTTATTATCATTATCACTATTAAACACTATCTCCCACAAAACAGATAATAACTTTCAATACTTGCAGACAACAACACTTAAATATTGGCTAGAGTAACTGATGTTTAAGAATAACAAGACAATAATTAGAATCATTGTTTTGAAGATAGTAATTTCATTAATGCATTTAAAAAGTGAAAGTTTTCATAGAGTAATTATAAAGTGTTAGTAGGCAGAAAAAAACAGCTAGCAAAGCTAAAATAAATGGTGTTACTAATTTCACAGGATGTATGAAATGTGGCAAAAAAAACAAAGAACAGTTTTCATTCTATCCTTGTGTTTAATATATAGCTTAGATGGTTAAACTAAGATTTTAGTACTAATATGTAATCTATTATCCTGATGAGGTAACAGCAAAATATCAATCAAAATTTCAAGAGAGGTTGAAGTGATGGATTGAACACCAAAGATGCTGGAGCTAAAGTAATCTTCCTGTTTTATCCACTTTAAATGAAAAGTCTTAGTAATGAACTACTATATCAGTATTAATTAGATATGTAGGATGTTGTAGGTACTAATGAGATTCTAGCGAGGTACAAGTATATATAAGACAAAAAATATCACTACTACTTCTAAATTCATAACACTATAGCTTATAGTACATACAGTCAATAAAGTTATGTGATAATTTACCTCTTCTTTCCTTCCATTGCCATATTTTCAATGGACAATTATATAAGTAAGGATTCATCAGAGGAATGTTTATGTTTCAATAACAACAAATAATAATTGTATCATGCAATACTTCAATTGAGTAATTATATTGCTTCATTTAAAGGCTATAAAGAGATGTGAGAGTACTAATATATTTCTCATTTAGGCTACCATTTCCATGGTTGCAGTTTAGTGACAAGTAGTTTGTCCAAAACATGAATAATTAACAACAACACATTGTCATCATTTAGTTACACATATAAATAATACAGACTTACAATCTAAATAGGTGTGGTAATTTCAAAGTGATTTATCATTATTTAGAACAGGAATATTTAAAAAAGAGAGAAAAGACATAATTATTACAAAGGAATAAGAGTTAAATATAACAAATAACTCAAATAATATCAAATACACTACATTTACCATTATCACAAAAATTCTTATCAATTAGTTACGCATATATATAGTACAGACTTACAAGCTAAATAGGTGTGGTAATTTCAAAGTGATTTAACATTTACAACAGGAACATTTAAAAGAGAGAAAAGACATAATTAATAAAAAGGATAATAGTTAAATACAACAAATAACTCAAATAATATCAAACACATTACATTTAGCATTATTATAAATTTCCTTTTGTTTAGTGACACATATACTTAGTACAGACTTACTTCCTAAATAGGTGTGGCAATTTGAAAGTGATTTATCATTTACACAAGGAACATAAAAAGAGAGAAAAGACATAATTAATAAAAAGGATAATAGTTAAATACAACAAATAACTCAAATAATATCAAATACACTACATTTAGCATTATCACAAAATTCTTATCATTTAGTTACACATATACATAGTACAGACCAGGAGCGCATGAGCGTCGCAAAGCGACGAGAAGAAGCGTCAAAATCCCTTAACCAACTGTTGTCGAATCAAGGCTTAGAACATATGTCCATATATGGACATAACTGCAAAGTGTTTTGCATTTTAATAGCTTCTGGGCTGTAACCTCTTAGTTAGGTGTGCTTTAAATAGATAAAATTTAAGAGACGTCAAGAAGCGTCTTTCTGAAGACAAGGAAGTCCCTGCTACACGAAAACAGCGGCTTATTCTGTCAATGGACCCAAGAATGGCTGAACAAATGGGACATTTCAGGCTTACTGTTTGCAAACCTGGGACTTACTCAGGCTCATGTATTATGGCTTTAAGAACTCATGTGCTGATTTCACTTCTGCTCACCCTGGGTACACAATATATCCAGTACATCTCAATGGTATTGCAGTTGAGACTTTCTTTAACCAGGTCAAGCATGCCACCTCAGGCCAATTATCATCACTGAACTATGCTATTGCCAGAGGTGCAGTAATAACTAGAGGGAGTGTTCATGACAAGCTGAGACATCACCGTGGAGACTATAGAAATGCACCACTCTTTATATAAAAACATGATTTGAAACATAAACCATACAAGTAGTAAATGTTCATTCTATTAATAATGTTATAATATCAGATAATATTATCCATCATAGCAAAAAGGAGGTTTTAATAACACAGGTAAATAAAGATATATGTTGTTCAACTGTTTCCACCTCTTTAATGACAAAAGCCTCCATAACCTACCAGTCTAATTCTTTTAAATGTTTCTCGATGTACATAACTTCTTTCTTTTTTAGTTTTTTCACCATGATAGTTTTAATGTTCATTGCTCCATCACGTACTTAACAGTACTTATGCTACTTAAGTGTATTTTCTTTATATGGAATAATCCATGACTGTTTTTCGACAATGGTTAGAATACAAATATAATGGCAGTTTGACGCTCATGCGCTCCTGTACAGACTTACAATCTAAATAGGTGTGGCAATTTGAAAGTGATTTATCATTTACAACAGGAATATTTAAAAAAGAGAGAAAAGACATAATTAATAAAAAGGATAATAGTTAAATACAACAAATAACTCAAATAATATCAAATACACTATATTTAGCAATATTACAAAAATTCTTATCATTTAGTTACACATATACATAGTACAGACTTATAATCTAAATAGGTGTGGCAATTTCAAAATGATTTATCATTTACAACAGGAACATTTAAAAAAGAGAGAAAAGACATAATTAATAAAAAGGATAATAGTTAAATACAACAAATAACTCAAATAATATCAAATACACTACATTTACCATTATCACAAAAATTATTATCATTTAGTTACACATATGAATAGTATAGACTTACTTCCTAAATAGGTGTGGCAATTTCAAAATGATTTATCACTTACAACAGGAACATCTAAAAGAGAGAAAAGACATAATTAATAAAAAGGATAACAATTAAATACAACAAATAACTCAAATAATATCAAATACACTACATTTACCATTATCACAAAAATTATTATCATTTAGTTACACATATACATAGTACAGACTTACTTCCTAAATAGGTGTGGCAATTTCAAAATGATTTATCATTTACAACAGGAACATTTAAAAGAGAGAAAAGACATAATTAATAAAAAGTAATATTGTTAATTAGGATGATGATTGATAGTATTAGATATTGTGTATTTTTATTTATTGATTTATGATTAATATCAATTAAATTAGAGTTGAATTGTTGCACTAAATTAATAGTTAATCCTAACAAAAAGGTCGTAAAATTCAATGTTAGTAGTGTCATGTAAATATATTTTAGATTAGTTGATCTCTTTTTATAATTTAATTGTAATTATCTTTTTACAACAAACTTACTGATAGTTCACTATTATCTCTTTCAGCCATGATCACTGTAACACTAATATATGCTGTAATAAAACAAATATTAGTTTGTATAAGTCACTAAGATTTGTTTCTACTAATTTCAGTAATTTTAAATGTGTATGATTTAGAGTAAGTACTACTTTTAACTATAAATTTGAATTTTTAGAAGCCATTTGGAATATGGTTGTAAGGAAAATTCTTCAAATATTATTTTCAACATGTACTGTAGATTAGGAAAGTTTCGTTGTTTAAAAAATTTGAATATTAGATGGTGTACGAAAATAAATTACACCAACATTATTACACAATGAAATAAATAGGGTTAATAAATTTTGTATACACCTCTTATGTTCAAAGTTTTTTTAACATGTAAACTTTTTACATGAAACTTTGTAACGTGAAAGTTTCCCAATCTACGGTATATGCTAAAACAGAGACAATTTAATGTTATTGTTTATTATCATTATCATCGTATCTCAATAATTAAAACAATATTCTCCGTGATATACATATATATTAACCCACTACATTATCATTTGTAACTTATAAATTACCATATAGCTGGTTTATTGGTGATAACATTTGATTTGCTTATTGATGGCATGAAGAACATTAAAAAAAACCTGCTAATATTATGCTATCCATTTAAATTTACATTTATAAAAGCTCAATGTGGGTACAATTGATTCAAGAGAGCTGTCATTCAATGTATATGACTAAAGTCAATTATTGAGGGACATCCAGCTTCCTTAGCCCCTCCCCCTCCTACATATTAAGTCCAACCATTTTTCAATTAAGTCCAACCATTTTTCAATTAACTGGTATTATAATTATAAAAAATACGTGTGACGTACATCAGAGTCTCTGAAAGAGCAACCTCAATCGCCTCTTTTGATGTCAATTCAATTGCTATATACTGAAGTCTATCCAGCAAATTGAATGCTTTACGTACAAGTTAAAATATGATCACACTCACTTACTGTGTTTATGAGTGTAACACTCTTAGTCTACAAAGAGCTTCTATAAGGGCTAAAATTCTAGTTGAAGCAAATAAATAGTCTGGCGTTGTCTAGCTAAGAGAGGAGTCCCGTTTCATTGATAATTGAATAATAGTGACGCCTCTGTATTCTCTCGCCATTTTGTAGGGCAAAATCATGGCTATATCATATACTGGAATACTATCCAAGTATGATAAAACAAGATACATGAAGATACTAGACATTGTTTTTAAAGATAGTTACACTATTGACCCTTTTGAATTGTCCGATGAAAATTGGAAAGATGATTTGTCTCTTTAAAAAAGAGAGAAGAGATAATTATTCAAATGGTTAATAGTTAAATACAACAACACAAATAATATCAAATACACTACATTTAGCATCATTGCAATAAATCTTATCATGTAGTCACACATATGATATATGTAGTACAGACTTACAGACTAAATAGGTGTGGTAACTTTAAAGTGATTTATCATATATGTATAGTAAATTTGCAATTCTCAATGATAATTGCCAATTTCCTGGTAAAATTATGAATTTTACATATGAAATAATCATGAATTAGAAGCCTATTTTTGTTGTAGTTTGTACTCCATAAAGTTTCATAATTTGTAGTAATTTTAGCTATAAATTTTAAATTTTGAGAAGTTATTTAGGAATGTGGAGTAAAACTATTCAAATATTATTTCCAACATGTATATACTAACACAGAGATGCGTTAATGTTAATGTCTATTAATATTATTATCTCAATAATTAAATCAATAGCCTTATTGATATTCATATAAATTTATATACTACATTATCAGTTGCATCTTATTAATTATCATATAGCTGATTTATTGATAACAACACTTGATTTGTTTATTGACAGTGTGAAGAAGAACATTAAAATAAAGCCTGTTAATATTATGCTATCCAATAGATATGTCTATACATAATTCACCATTGGCAACTTCATTGTATGATGTTATATTAAAAGAAGAAACTAATCATATCATTGGCAGAATTACTAAAGCATATCTTGAAGGGAACCAATATTCTTTTTATAACACATGGCTATCACAACTCTGGTGGCTTTCCATAGAGCTTCCAGCTTTTTCCTTGTCATTGCATTAGTACCACTAACATTTAATATTAGTTAAAATAATGACTTTAATAGTGAAGGCGACAATACTCTAATGTGAAATTAATACATTTAGATTCTAAGGTTTAGGGTCTGGAGTAAAGTATTACTTTGACATTAAAGTATGGTATTCTAATACTGGCACTCTAGACACTGCCTTTTAATTATTATAAATTGTAGTCATGTTAATTTTGACCATTCTGATGGCAAACCAATAGTCAAATAAACAAATAAAGCCAGCTACACAGTATATACAGAGAGATACAAATATTGGGAGGGGGGAGGGAGGGGGGTTGACCACATGGTAGGAAGTAAGTGTGTATCAGTGCATGAATAAATATATAAGAAGGAATGTATTGTAAGAGATTATAATATTCAATTGTGACTGATTACTATTCATGTAATCAATATTTGTTCACGTGATCTTGAGAGAGACCACATTGACCAAAACATTTTTTTGTGAATATATTTGTTGATGTTGAATCCTCTCTAAAAGAAAAAAAGGTATTCTAATCTGAACAACTCTAACTAATTTGTGTTGAACTCTATTACATGGTCCACCAAACAGGATACTTGGAAGTTAGAGTCTGTTATTCACGATGGCTGAAACAGAAGCGGTTAGTCAAAAGAAGATGATACATGCTGGTCACTGGGGATCAGTCACGAAAACCATCTCACAAGTATATGAGGTGCTACTAGACAGTGAAGCTAATTCCTCGAAATTGGGTGGTAAACAATGCCTAACTCTCGTCGAGAAACTTGATGTCCTTAAGAAGCTTGATGAAGACATTTTGAAGGCAATTGTGGAGGACAATTTAGAACATGAAATTGAGCAAGCAGACTCCTTCAGGGACAAGATTCACCTCGCCATAATTGACATAGACAAGGTGCTTGGACCCAGATCTGACAAAATATTCCTTAGTGGCCGCGGATTAGAAGAAGGAACTTCCACTCCCCTACCAACAGATAGACCCTCTCTTGAGACAGACAGAGAAGGCACCTCCTCACGATCACCTGGACCCAAGGTTAAGTTACAAAAGACAGAGTTGAAGAAATTCAATGGGGATGTAACCAATTTGATTACCTTTTGGTACTCGTTTGATTCAGCTATTCACAGCAATAATGAACTCGCGAATGTTGATAAGTTTAATTATCTGATTCTGTCCTCGAGCGATTTGCTGCCGAAGCAATCTCAGAGTTGACTCTGACATCTGCGAATTATGAGGAAGCAGTAGACATCCTCAAGAGAAGGTTTGGGAATAAGCAGTAAATTATTAGCAAACATATGGATATTCTTCTCTATCTCGATGCTGTTTCATTGCAGCATAATTTGAAGGGACTGAGACATTTATTTGACCTGGTAGAATCTCATGTGAGGGGACTGAAGTCCCCAGGAATTTCGCCAGAGGCATATGGTAGTTTGCTGCCTTCTGTTCTAATAAACAAACTTCCCTCAGAATTTCGTTTGATCAGCAGTAGAGATGTGAAAGATGACGAATGGGACCTCAACGCACTGATGACAGTCATGGAACGTGAGATAGAGGCCAGAGAAAGAGCAGTGACAGGCCCAAGCGTATTGCCAAAGAGACAGAGCAGAGATCCACCCACTGCAGCAGTACTGCTAACTAGAGAATCAGGACCAACCTGTTCATATTGTAGCCAGTCTCATTCATCCAATACTTATAGGACAGTAACAAATGTGGAGACCAGAAAGCAGATCCTTAAGAAGGCGGGGAGATGTTTTGTTTGCCTCCGAAGGCACCATATTAGCAGAGATTGTCGTTCAGGCATAAGGTGCGTCCATTGCAATGGAAGACATCATAATAGCATATGTACCCATAAGGACCCATCACCTCGACTGATCACCACTCCGAGCACTACCACTCACCAAGATACACCTTCCTCCCAAATGAGTCATATCGTATCAATGTGTATTAATTCTAGGACACCAGTGTTACTTCAAATGGCCAAGACATTAGTCTACAATCCTCAGGAACCACATAACCTGATGAAGGTGAGGCTTATATTAGATAATGGTAGCCAAACGTCATATATAAGTAACAAAGTAAGGGGAGGTCTAGGATTATAGAGTGTGAGAGTAGAGACATTGCCAATTAAGACATTTGTGCCACTGAGGAGGGAAGACAAATATATGATGTGGTAAATCTAGGGGTGGCTACCAAGTGTGGGCCAGGCTTAGAGATACCAATATTGGTTGTGCCACTAATTTGTGGTCCATTGTTCAATCAGCCCACAGCTTGTTTAAGAGAGAGATATGAGCACCTTTCTGGTTTAGAGCTGGCAGACTCCTCCTGTGACAGTGACAACTTGGAGGTTGATATTCTTATTGGGTCTGACCTCTATTGGAGGTTTGTCCGGGCAGGATATTAAGAGGGAGAAGTGGTCCAACAGCTATTCAAAGTAAGTTTGGATGGGTGTTATCTGGTCCAGCAGAACAACTAGCTCAAGAAGGTACCATTGTCAACCTCGTGTCAACTCAAATTTTGAGGGTTGATTCACAGACTATGCCAATTGAGAATCAGGACTTAGATGTCAGGTTGAAGACGTTCTGAGATCTGGAATCACTAGGTCTTTGTAACAGTGACTCTTCAGTGTACAGTGAGTTCACTAATAGTATCTCATTTAATGATAATAGGTATGAAGTTTGCCTTCTATGGAAGGAGTCGCATCCTGTACTGCCAGATAACTATAGCCTGAGCCACAGACGATTGACTAGCCTTCTCAAGCGACTCAAACATGACCCATCAACCCTCCAAGCATACAATGATGTCATACAAGATCAATTGACCCAAGGAATCATAGAAGTTGTTGACAAGCCTGAATCTGGAGATGTTGGTAAAGTTCATTATCTCCCACATCATGCCATTATACGAAGGGAGAAGCAGACCACCAAGCTTTGCATTGCCTACGATGCATCAGCAAGGACCGAAGGTGTCTCTCTTAATGATTGTCTGCATACCGGTCCTACATTTGGACAAAACATCATGGACATTCTTCTGAGATTTCGCTCTCATAATGTGGCACTCGCTGCTGATATCAAGAAGGCATTTCTGATGATATTGATGGCAGAGAGAGATCGAGATGCATTGAGATTCTTATGGGTAGATAATGTCAGTAAAGCCATACCAAATGTTGTGGTGCTGCGCTTTACCCGAGTAGCATTTGGAGTCTCTTGTAGTCCATTCTTGCTCAACGCAACAGTGAAACATCATCTTGAGTGTTCTTGAACTGAGGATCCAAGTTTTGTCAATCAGTTGTTATGATCTATCTATGTCGATAATGTTGCCTATGGTGCAGATGATGATGCAGCTGCCTTCAAATTGTACCACTGTTCTAAACTAAGATTGGCCGAAGGAGGTTTTAATCTGCGTAAATTTGTTATCAACTCTAGACATCTAATGGAACAGATTGACATTGACGAAGGAGGTACTAGATAAATCTTACGCTGAATCTGTCCTTGGAGGCAGGAGTGATCCTCGTTGCAAAGGAACAAAAGATATTAGGAGTTCATTGGAACTTTATACATGACCAACTGGTCTTTGATCTTTCTGACATTGCACAGTATGCGGCAACCTTGGAACCCACGAAGAGAAACATAGTTGGCGTCTCTGCCAAGTTCTATGACCCTTTGGGGTTAGTATCTCCTGTTACTGTTCAATTTAAGTTATTATTCAAGGCCCTATGTGAGGCAAAATTAAAATGGGATGAACCTCTTTCAGGAGAATTATTAGAGACTTGGAGTTTACTCGTAACAGGTTTGCAAAAAGCAAACCCTGTGTCTGTTCCTAGATACTATCTCAGTGGGGTTGGTTGCACAATAAAGCAGTTCAAGCTCATTGGGTTTTGTGATGCCTCCTCCAAGGTGTATGCAACTGTTGTGTACTTACATGTAGAGACAAATGGAGAAAGTTGCATGAGAATTTTGAGTTCAAAGACGAGAGTAGCCCCCACCACCACAAGAACTATTCCGAAGTTGGAGTTGCTCTCAGCACTCTTGTTGTCTAGACTTGTTACGAACATTACCAGTGCTCTACAACAAGAGATATCCCTCCAACAACCCATATGCTTTACAGATTCTAAGGTGGTTTTTTATTGGATTGAGGGTCTCACCAAGGAGTGGAAACAATTCGTCCAAAATAGAGTGGAAGAGATCAGAAGACTACTTCCGATCGAGTGCTGGCGTCACTGTCCTGGTGTTAGCAACCCCGCAGATATACCATCCAGAGGAAGCAACCATCTTACTTAATATCTAATCCCTTATGGTGGAATGGACCCGAAGTAATCGATCATGAAGAGGTACCAGTTGAACTGGTACCAATCCCAGAGAAATGCCTGAATGAGATGACGTCAAGCCATTATAAGGTCCACAGTCTACTCGTAAGTGAATCTAATGGACTCTCTTCTGTTATACACTGTGAAGACTTCAGTGTACTTGGGAGACTTTTACGGGTCACTGCAATTCTGCTGAACTTGAAGCACCTCATCACTACCTTGATCATCAAGGATTGTCAAGAGAAAGTTATGCATAATGGAGTGAAGGAGACCTTAACTCAGCTGAGGTCAAAGTACTGGATTGTAAAGGGACGCTCGCTTGTCCGTAAGCCTGGTTTGGCAATGTGTGATCTGCTGTAAATTTGATTGAGGACCTTATTGTTTACCTCCCTCTCCACATCAGCCCTAGTTCAGAGTAGCAGAAGCCCCACCGTTCACATATACTGGAGTAGATTTTGCTGGCCCCCTCTTTGTGAGAACAACAGCAAATGCAACTGCCGGTAAGGTATGGATTTGTCTGTATACTTGCTGTGTGGTATGAGCGGTACATTTAGATGTTGCTCCTGATCTCAGTGTGCAGACCTTTTTGAATAGTTTCAAGCGATTCACTGCTAGACGGGGATTCCCAAATAAGATCATCTCTGGCAATGGGAAAACTTTCAAATCTGCGGCAAAAACTATAAAGAAATTATTGGACCATCCTGAAGTAAAACGCCATTTCAGTCAAATCTCTGTGACCTGGTTGTTTAACCTTGAATGAGCCCCATGGTGGGGAGGATTTTTTGAGAGGTTAATTAAATCGATTAAAAGATGTTTGAAGAAGACAATCGGAAATGCCAGGCTAACTTATGATGAGCCACTAACAGCTGTCACTGAAGTCGAAATGATTTTAAACTCAAGACCTCTTTTGTATGTGTCTACTGATGATTTCGAAGAACCCCTTACACCTCCTCACTAGTTGATTGGACGTAGAGTCGTTACACTACCAATGTACTCCCCACATGAAGATCTTGACTATGGCTTGAGCCCATCTACTGTTGAATTAACTTGGCGGATGCATCATTTCAACAAGACGCTTGATCAATTTTGGAAGCGATGGAAGACTGAATACCTGGTTGAACTCAGGGAATGCCATTGTTATCATAACTGGACCAAAGGGGTTGAGAGTATTGTGTCTGTACCTAGTACTTGTCCACGATCAAGACCGCCCTAGAGGTCTCTGGAAGTTAGCAATAATCGAAAGTGTTATAAAGGGAAGTGATGGCCATATTAGAGGCGCAGCAGTAAGGACTCAATCAGATACAGGTCAAACTTCAGTGTTGAAGCATTCAATTAAACAACTGTACCTCATCGAAGTTAGAAGCCAGGTTACTGGAACTGACCACGTCATGAGCAACCAAGAAATTCAGGATACTGCAAGACGACCATAAGAGCATCTGCAATAAGAGCAAATGAAAGATGCAAAATTGGATCCAAGAACTAGAAAATGACTAAAAAGTATTAACTGTGAGCCATATCTATGTAGATTTATTGATGACTATTTATTGTTAATTTGTATTTATCACTGAAGTTGACCAGTTCTGGTCAACGGGGGGGAGGATGTAAGAGATTATAATATTTAATTGTGACTGATTATTATTCATGTAATCAATATTTGTTCACATGATCTTGAGAGAGACCACGTTGACCAAAACCTTTTTTGTGAATATATTTGTTGATGTTGAATCCTGTCTAAAAGAAAAAAAGGTATTCTAATTTGAACAACTCTAACTAATTTGTGTTGAACTCTATTACATGTATATCAGAGAAAAATTTGCATTGATAAAGATTCAATGGTTGGTGCAAGTAATTGGACTGTCATTCACAATATATGACTAGAGTCAAAAATAGACCTCCAGCCTCCTCAGCCCCTCCCCTTCCTATACCTATACCAAATCCAATCATTTTTCGATTAACTGATATTATAATTGAAAAAATGACTTATATCAGAGTCTTTGAAAAGAACAACCTCAATCACGGGTCACCTTTTTTGATGTAAATTTAACTGCTCTATATCAGAATTTATCCTGCAAGTTGAATGCTTTATGTACAAGTTAAACCATAATGATACTCACATACCGTGTTTATGAGAGTAACAGACTCTATAAAGAGCTTCTATAAGGGGCTAAAATTTCAAGTTGAAACGATAAGTAGTTTAGTGTTTCGCTAAAAGAATAGAGGATAGAAGGAATGCGGATGTGGGTAAGTATTCTTAGACCTGAGCATGTATTAAGTGAATGAAATGGTCAAAGTGGCCTGTTGTAGTGATGATCTTTCTATAATAGAAGTACAGACCGTCATTTATTTACTAGCTTAGCGCTTCCTCGTGTCACCTACTGCTTTAAGAGAGTTTCATCAGCTTTATGGACTAGCCATCATATGGAATAAGTATTAAATGAAAAGGAGCTCGTAAGTGCACAAGGCATTTCTGTAGCCTGCAAGATTTTGCATGAAATATCAATTGCAGGATTGCACAAACGTATAGGCATTCTGCGAAAAGGGGTTAGATATTCGACCACTCACATGATTATAAAACTCTTTATACCATCTGTGACACAACTGTTCTGTAATGTTCTCATAGTATATATACTACAAAGTGTGGTATACATTTCTATTACAACTCCATTGGCAAAACCTTACAAAAATATATAAGCCATCATGAAACCGCCAAACTACATTGTTTCCTTGTCAAAGCAGAATCTGAATACAGGTACATGTAGAAATGTTAATGTTGACTTCAAAAATAAGTAATACAATATATAATTGCAGAGAAATTTATCATAGAAGAGGTGGATGCATGTTGAACGATTCTCAACTCCAATGTGTATTGACCAAACAGCAAACATGTGTCTGTACATGATTGTATAGGTTTCTAACACTATGAATATTAGCAGAGGAAATGGTCTTGTTGTGAAACTGACACATTAGATATTAGTTGATTATGCCTTTTACTAAGAGGAGTCAAGCAGTTCCCTCGTAGTTGTTAATTATTGACATACTATTGCTACCTGATGTATTCTATAATCTAGCTAATTGGATTGGGAAGACTCTGATTTGTAAAGATGACACTTTTATTATAATTATTACTAAACTATTATACTACTGATTGGTGTAATTGGAGTAATAAATGAAGTATTAAATGTTATTGTATGGGATGCAAGGCTGCAAATAGTGAAGAGAATGCATGTCAGATCAACTGTGGTAAGGGAATTGTGTATACCCACAGTTAACTAGATTACTTTACGGATATGTAGCTCATATTTCATGCCACATCTTTTAAAGGAAAAATCACAATACTGTTGTACAGATAAATATTACATTCTTATTAATTACAATTTAATTGGATAGAGCACCAAATTTTCTATATTCACAGTCTCTAGTTTATCTTTATAACTCTAGTTTTCCTCCATACCTTTTTATATGACTTTGTTTTCTACAGATTGTTTATGTTAATCTAAAAACTGAAGGAGGCTTTACTAGTGGTTATTCTATTATATAAGGAACTGGTTCATTTTCAAAGTACACTATTCAAATTTTAATTAAAAATGAGAACTTGAAAGATTAATAATGATGGTTTCATTTGGAACGTATTTGGAATATCCCATTAATCTAGCAAATTATTAATAGTTGCAATGTAATCCAGTAGCACGATTGATTAATTATTAATAACAGGAGCATATCCATTAGCAGTTATGCTAATTAATGCACATTGCTTAATTTTTTCTTCTAGTGAAAATAGGAGCTTCAATTTTTCTTATGAACTGTCTAGCAAATAATTTTTCTTCCATTATGTAGGTTATCCTATTTCAACTGAAAATATAGCATCTTGTTTGGGCTTGAGTGTGTCTGTCTTAGTATTTCATGCTGACCCTAAACTATTGACAGAGAAGGCTCTTCCTGTTGTAGGACCACTGGGTTTTCAATTGAGTGGCATTAAGTACCACAAGCCTAAACTTCTTGACTCAATCAATGAATGACTCAATTGATTTATTTCTTTTTGTGTGATTTAGGGACTGACCTAATGTAGAATGTTCTTAATACTTTGGTAATTTCTTCAATTAGCCAACAGAAGTTAATGTTAATTAAAAATTACTTAATTAATAATTATAATTATTAATTTAAATTGGTCTTTGCCGCACCTATTTCACGTGGTACTAAAGCATGGCGTTATCTTCTAAATTAAAGAAGAGAAAGAGAATTCTGTCTACTACAAAAGAAGAAGGTATGTAATTCAAATGTTTTTTAATTATATTTTTATGTGTGTGTTTATAAGTTAGAGTAATCCCTTATAATGTAGTTTTAAATAATAATAAACAGCTATACCTTGTCAAGAAACAAAACAAGAATGTTGACTTTAGAGAATATCAGTGTCATATTATTAGAAAATATATTATGTACTTGTTTGCTATAATCTCTAGTTAGTAGTATACTAGTAGTTATATAGTGCCAGATATTAAGATTTAGAACTTATAGGATCTCAATGTATATAGGTATATGTACATGTGTAAATTGAAGAACTTGACAGGCTAGTACTATATCTAAGACAATACTTATTTATTGCCGTTGTTATAGGGAGGAACTTTGTAGTGGAAAAGCTCAATCATCTGATCCTAATGTCTTTCGCTGTAGAATACTCCAATATCTGGAAACTCCACAGTAAGTCCATGTAAAACAGTAAATACAAAAGCACACAGTGAAATTTCTCTGGACAGCATTATTGTGTTCAACATCACTAAAAGTATGTTTGTTAGTCAATTAAATGACCTTGTAAGAAAACTACCTTTCTTAATATCAACGTGGTGTTATTTCAAACTGATCTGAAGTCACTTGAACTATTGTTTAAGATTAATTCTCTCTGTCTCTTTCTCTCTGTCTGCCTCTCTCTCTCTAATATTAAAAAAGTTTTTGACTTATATTTTATAGATACTTAAGAAAATCACTCTGTCCCATGCATCCTGACTTAAAGCTTTTTGGCAAGACTATCACAATATTGTACTTGTAGACCATATTAATATTAGTTTTGCTAAACCCTCTTGATGCACCACATCATTTGAGAATGGACAAGGACTGTGAGTATAGAGTTGTTTTAGACAAGCCTGTTAAGTTAACTGGAAGTCTGGCTCATATGTTAACTGTGGATTACATAATATATTTAAGAGTCCATGGAGAACCCTTCAAACTAAACCACACCCTGTCTACTAAGCCACACCTTCTACTTGTACACAATATGCCCACTATCTAATAATTGACCATAGTACATTATTACAATAATAGTCTGTAGTACATTGAATAGGATGAATATTTCAGACTGTGTTATAGCATTAATCTATTATCTGGTTGTCATAACCTATAGCCTCAGCTAGATATGTAGTATGTAGTAATTTCTATAATAATTATTTTAACCATATTGTATTATGTATATTACATGTATTGTACATACATTACATGTAATGTACATGTGTTACAATTTACATGTTACATGTATATGTATTAAATGTTAACTACATGTGATATATTCTCTTGTAGGATGTCATTATTGATAAGAAAATACAGCCTATGAAACCAAGTTAGTATCATAGTAACAGGAGATTAATATATATGGATTGGATGGATAGATAAATGAAGGTTAGATGGATGAATGGAAGGATGAATGGATGGATGAATGGTGAGTAATTATATAACATACTATTTCTTTCTCTAATACTTTAGATTCCAAACACTACAAAGGAGTTATTATAGCTCCATCCACACTTCGTGTCCTCTCTAATTTGTATTGGGGTTATAATGTCTGTTATGCTAAGAGTTTTGGACAGGTCTTTACTGAAAGTACATACAAAATATGCTACTATATAACGACATCATTGTATATAAATGACATGTTGACTTGTATGTACCATATTTAGTCTAATTAAACATAATTTAGTCCATACTTCTACTTTTAGTGTACAATTATGTGCGGTTGTCACACAAAAATTAAATGAAACTATTTTTATGTTCACAGGAGGGATATGATTTTATCATAGGAACATCTGAAAATGGAGACTCCATTAATACTCTATCAGAGTTACCCCCTTTCAGGTATATCATCTTTTAATAAAGTGGAACTTCTCTATAATAATACTTGCAGCTGATATATAAACACTTACTTTTGAGTATTCCCCTATAGTTTAGTATCTATTATTATCTCTGAAAAGAGAAGGCCCCTTTAATTTGAGCAATCAAATTGAATTTAATATATATGTTAATAAGAGAGGTTCACTCTATTGTAGTACATGATACATTATATTGCAGCTGCTTAGTGGGTTAAAAAAATACTTGTCTTTTTTACACTAGACATCTCCTAATATTATTTGGAGGCTTACAAGGTCTTGAGTCTTGTCTCGCTAATGATCAAAACTTACAAGTTAATGATATTCGATTACTAGTTCACTATTATTTGAATACTTGTCCTAATCAAGGAAGCAGGACAATAAGAACTGATGTATGTGATATATAGAAAATCATTACGTGTGATCTTGTGTTGTATGCTGAGTTCTCCAGTGTCTTACAGAGGTAAACTCTTTCCTCATTTGAAAGGGTGTGGCAGTGTGATTAATAATAGTCCATTTATTGGTTGATAAAAAATTATGATACTTCACATTTGATGAGAGAAATTTTGACAATTCTGTTGTAGAAAAATTGTATAAAATAAAGTTTGCCTTTTTTTTTAAATCACTAAATCAAAACCTCTACTCTGTCAATTTAATCTGCACAATACCAACTAAAGAAGTTGTTAGTTAATCCTCACCAGACCCATCACCCATGTGGATAAGTATTACAATACTTAGTAGTCTGTCAACTTGTCTCTTTGTCTGTCTGATATTCTGACAAAGTAGTTTTAGGTGGCTACTCATCTTGTATCAATATATTTTTGTTTGCCAGTAGTGGCCATTGTTCTGTATCTTAGTGTTTTTCATTAGGTCAGTATTCCATTTCATTACAGTTGTATTCTCTCAAATCATACTTGCAAAAATTTCCAAATTCCAATACTAAATCCCTTTACTCCTTAATCTCTCTGTATTGGTTTGAATAAACTGGTTTGTTTAACCTGTATAACATTTTAAATAAGAATTGATATACTACTAAGATTGTTATCAATAATTCTCAAACTCCCTTTGGACAGTCAATGGCAATACTGGACATCCCTCACATGTAGTTACTGTATACTCCCCTTTCTTCCTAAACATAGGATGATGTAATTATAATGTTTTAGAATTATATCTGATCTGTTTTATCTAGGAAATCTTTCATAATCCTTCTTTCTAACACTATTTAGAAACACATAACAACTTATCATTGTAATATCTCAGTTCTTCTTGTTCAACAAGTTATACTGGTTACATAAACCAGTTTATTATAACAAATATGAGTGGAGAAACTATACTACTTGTTGCCTATAACAACAACTTTATAATAGAGCTGGTAGGGGTAGTACATTTTCTATTGACAATTAAAGAAAGAATGTTTTGTATCTCCTGTGTAGGAGGCCATCTTGATATCATTGTCTGTATTAAGACCACTAATACAAAATAGTACAAGAACAAAAAAAAGACATTGTTAATTATAATTGTATGTATTTCTAGTACTGACAAATTAATCTGTCATTTAATTCTATAAATACACATACATGTACCATCTTTATATCCTATTTAAATATTACATGTACATGTACCTACGACAGTCTTCTTTGACCTCCTTTTAAGGTCGTATCTGGTTACCATTGGGGTCAACTTAATTGTCTTAATTAAAGGGGTGGCTACACCATTTTTAGAACCTCCCTTATCTGGATACCATACTGAAGTCCAATTTGATTGACACTGTTAAAGTGCTGTCATCTTTATAGTGGTTAATTAATACTGGAACTAATTGAGAAGTTGTCATTTATCAATACAATTAGTATTGTAATAGATTGTATTAGAGTTAAGTGCTGTTTGTTAGTGCTGTAAGAGATGTTTATGACATGAGTGCAGCTGTTATTACTTTGACTGTTTTTACTTTACTCTTACACACAGACGCTTCATTCAAGTGTTCAATAGAAGTGTTGTCTTTTTGTTAAAATAATACAAAAGTAGGAAACTAAACTTGATAACAAAAGTTGTGACGATAATGAAAAGATGATATGAGCTCGAAGACAAAATATAACAATGATGAATAAGTGATTATATAAACTGTTGGGTGTGAATGAAACTATTAAAGACACTTTACCAAAAGTGACATAAGGGTGGTTTTAAGTGGTTGATGTCAGAAGTGAGTGAACTTTAAAAGATGTTTATCTGACCAGTCAAGTATCACTCGCATTGAATAGGTAAGTTAATTAGTGGAAAACACTATTATAATTAGTGAATAATTTAGTAGTGCTAATTGCTAATCCAGGGCAGAGTGCATGGCAATTAGTCAGTTTTGCTCACAATAAATTGCTCAAGAGCTAATACATGTTCTCTCTGTATTACAGGCTTGAAAGTCATAGTATTTACCTTTGAGAGCATTGAATTATTGGATGGTTCATCTGAAGACTCTTTGTTAGACAAGTGTCACATCACAAATGCTGTATCACTTAATGACATAGTATATGAAATTGCTAGAGACTATTATACAAAAACTCAATTTGGAGGTGGCTTCATTACAAGAAAGACTGAATGATAGGCAATCTGATTTACTTAACAATGACAGAGAAACTTCAACAGACAATATGGAGCTCTTTTCTCATAATATTATTGACCAGGCACAGTAAGTTATATACATGTATACTGTATAATAATATAATTATATAACATATATAGTAACTATGGCTGTATTGTTTATTTAGTGTTTTGTCATTATGATGTAATGTTGTTTACATAGTGTATCTTTTAAGTGAGTACTTAGTTACTGTCTGACTAACATCTATATAGTGAAGAATTATTGTGCTCGGTTTGTACTTAATTGATTTTGTACTATTATTTAAAAGATATTTATTGTTGTGTTGAATTATAACCCAAAAAAGTTATTACAACGTAATTAAAATAATTCCTGTTATTTGTAACAGCTAATGAGGTTTTGAATAAGCTCAGCCCTAAATAACACATTTTTAATTTACTTGCATATCATTATATTTTCAGACAAATTCTATCAGAGCCACACTCCACTCCAGATAATAACATATCTGTATTTGAACTGCCAAGTTTACCAATTAAGAAACTTAAAATGGAGGTAATTTAAGTGATAATTTGACCATTAGCATGGCTATGCACAATGCTGTGTACTTTAATAGTTTGTTAATAATTAATCGATATTGTTATTTTGTAGATATTTATAATCTTGACATTAGAAATATTTGAATGTTTCATTTGTTCCTTGAGCATAAGAAACTCTATATTAAAGAACAGGCTTCAAGTTTTATAATACATATACAATGTCTACCTCCATGATCATGATAGAAATAGATGTCATTGAAGGTATTAAGTTGAAATAATCATACATTCATGGTGTTTATTTAATGCTTAATCTCATTTTAATTGATTTACTAACATAGATTGAACCTTTAACTGGTCTAGAGTTTTGTATCAACTTCAAGTGAAACTATTAGAAAAGGTAAATATATAATATTGTATGAGAAATGTTTGATCAATACTACATGTGTATATATCAATGTAGTGTTTATAGATGTTGTTTTAATCATATAATGATATTATTGATCCATTAATATTTCTTATTTTAGATGGTACACAAATTATGGAGAGTTCACAGACACAGAGGAATTATTCATGGATTACCCTTCCAAACTACTTACACTACAATTGAAGAGCTGGTAAATCATCATGTATTTTAATATTCTTTTGGTCATCTATTTACTTGATGTAGAGAATTGGTATGATTTGTTATTGGATTGTTTTAATTATAATTTAGTAATAGACAGAATTTGTATTTGTAAGTGTAACCTACATAATACTAATAATTTTTTCTTATTCAATTGTAAATAGGCTACTCCTGAACTAACTAAAATTGTTAATCTCCATATTGAAGTTGACCACAGTACTGTTATTCTAATACATGGTATAGTGTATCTTAATATTATCTTATGTATATACACCCACAATGTTAGGTGTGCTTTCACATTTTCAAGGTATGGTTTCAATTACTGCCCTTGAATTACATAACCTCTTACCGGACATATTGGCACTGCCTTTATATAAACTGTGTTTAATTTTTTAAAATGTTAATGTCAAATCTTTACTATAAAATGTAATGTTTTTAGTGATTATTAATAAATAAACATTGTAACATGAACCCAATGCATCAAAAAAGGACAGTTATGCTGTTTCACAGGAGATCCTGTGAAAACAACTTTATCACATCTTAATGACTTTATATATGAATTTGGAATTGGTACAAGTGAACAAAGTAGTTTCCAACAGATCTTCAAATGCAACTGAAGTAAGTTAATATCTTACAAATTTTAAAAATAGCCAGTACACATTCATACACACAAACACACACCCAATGCAAGACATATATGGCTAGGGTTCATGCACATAAGGAGTTTGACTGTTGAGTGCAAAAGAAGCTTGAAAACTCAAGATGTAACAGGATGTCCAAGTTAAACTAAGCTCACTAACAATCTGAGAGTCCACTTTCCATGCAACTATATTATTCGAGTCCATATTTCATCATATTGGTTGCAGACATCACCAATATTGTGCTTATTGCCACTCAATATTGACTGACAATGTTTATAGCATGGTGAAAGCAATTTTAGGGAGTTTGTGATTGCCAATATTGATGATCAGCTAAAAATTAAGTTCAAAGGAAAAGTGGATATTTTTAAAAAAGTAGATGTGTTTAAAAAGATGAACTAATTAGACAAGATACTGTAATAAACAGCTGATTAAAAGTTTCAGATTTCATTAAGAAAACTCTAAGGAAAAATGAGGATCTGAAACATTGGAAAGATGTTGTACCTGTATTTTTCAACATGGTTATCTGCTTCAGGTGTTTGTACAGTTTTATTTTTTGTGATGAAGGAACAAAATTCCAGGCCTTGTTATTATGGTATTCTTCAATGGTGCTCATGGACATCTTACTAATTCGACATCTATGCTTAACATCTCAGATTTATTCTTGAACAGTGCGAAAACTCTCATAAATTTCTTGTGACTATCTAGTGAGTAGACAGTAGATATATATCTACTCTTTTGTGTCCAAGTTGTGACTTGAATGATGGAACACTTAATAGTTGTGTTCTTTGTCTGGTGTCCTAGTAAGATACTGAATCTCAGCTTGGTAATAATAAAATAATGGTTGTATACTCTTGATACCTTTTCTTTCAACTAAAGTTTAGATAACCTCTTTTGTCTCATTCATTGCCTGATCTGGTGGTGGATAATTATTGTTGTTATTAAAGGATATAAGTTCATCATCTTGGGTTATGATTTTCATACAAGTGCAAACTGCTCAGAAAAGGTATTATGCCCGATAGTTTAAACCATTTGGCATTAAATCATGAATAGGTAGGTACATTAGAAAATGGGGAATCGAGAAGCAACACCACCTCTTCCTTATTAGTAATACATCTTACAAATTTTAAAAATAGTCAGTACACATTCATACACACAAACACACACCCAATGCAAGACATATATGGCTAGGGTTCATGCATATAAGGAGTTTGACTGTTGACTGCAAAAGAAGCTTGAAAACTCAAGGTGTAACAGGATATCCAAGTTAAACTAAGCTCACTAACAATCTGAGAGTCCACTTTCCATGCAACTATATTATTCGAGTCCATATTTCATCATATTGGTTGCAGACATCACCAATATCGTGCTTATTGCCACTCAATATTGACTGACAATGTTTATAGCATGGTGAAAGCAATTTTAGGGAGTTTGTGATTGCCAATATTGATGATCAGCTAAAAATTAAGTTCAAAAGAAAATTGATATTTTTTAAAAATTAGATGGGTTTAAAAGGATGAACTAATTAGACAATATACTGTAATACTGTTTCAGATTTCATTAAGAGAACTCTAAGGAAAAATGAGGATCTGAAACATTGGAAAGATATTGTACCTGTATTTTTCAACATGGTTATCTGCTTCAGGTGTTTGTACAGTTTTATTTTTTGTGATGAAGGAACAAAATTCCAGGCCTTGTTATTATGGTATTCTTCAATGGTGCTCATGGACATCTTACAAATTCGACATCTATGCTTAACATCTCAGATTTATTCTTGAACAGTGCGAAAACTCTCATAAATTTCTTGTGACTATCTAGTGAGTAGACAGTAGATATATATCTACTCTTTTGTGTCCAAGTTGTGACTTCAATGATGGAACACTTAATAGTAGGGTTCCTTGTCTGGTGTCCTAGTAAGATACTGAGTCTCAGCTTGGTAATAATAAAATAATGGTTGTATACTCTTGATACCTTTTCTTTCAACTAAAGTTTAGATAACCTCTTTTGTCTCATTCATTGCCTGATCTGGTGGTGGATAATTATTGTTGTTATTACAGGATATAAGTTCATCATCTAGGGTTATGATTTTCATACACTGCACTTGCAGCTCAATTTGTTGTTTTCTGGCATCTCCAGTAAATTGTAATGTCAAGGCATCTATGTTAAATGTATTATTTGTAGCATTGATAAAAAAGGAAAGGCCCTCTTGAGTCTTCACAAATTCTATAATAATTCAATGCTTTCTAAATACTACTGCCTTTGTTATTATAGTTACTAATACTCTGCATAGTGTGTACAGCTAAATTGATAATGTGCCTTCTTTATTATATTTTGCAAAGACATAAATATTTATTCAAAGAATGTGCCGACAGAAAAATGCAAACTGCTCAGAAAAGGTATTATGCCCGATAGTTTAAACCATTTGGCATTAAATCATGAATAGGTAGGTACATTAGAAAATGGGGAATCGAGAAGCAACACCACCTCTTCCTTATTAGTAATACATATTAATTCATAGCAAAACTTGGCACATGACTGAATAAAGTAACTGATTCTTTTGAATTAAATTGTTGTGTTCTTTTCATTCTGTAGGATTAGTAATAATAATATCTGTTGGAGATACTTGACTTCTTCTATTAAGTAATATGTAATGAGTGCTCATCTCATGGTAAAAACTATTCTCTATTTTTTGCAAACTTCTTGTTTGATATTTCTTTATCATCTTTAGTCTAAAGAGGCAAATGATTGGTCACAGAAAAATAGTGAAGAGAATCAAGGAGGGCTAGTATAACATAGATCCAAAACTATTCCAGGTGTTTAGGTTATATTTAAGTATTCCATATAATTATAATGTCCACACTAGTACATGGGAATTTCCTAAATGTGATGAAAATTGAATGTAGACATACATGTCTGAGAGCTGTGATAGTGTTGGGGAGGTATAGTGAATTATTTAAAATTCCGACTCGAACAAGGTCTATGAGGGAAGGTTATGAGTTTGTATTAAGTAAGATAAGACAGAAATCATAGATAATGAAATAAGATCTGCATGTGTCCTTTGGTTGTATGCTTCTTACTGTAGTCAAGTAATAAGATTCTATTACAATGATATTATGGAGACATCATTGGGCATCTGTTGCAGAAAATTGCCTTGTAGTTATGTAATTAAGAGAAAAAACAAATCTAATTTTGTTATTTAAATATTTGGCTGTATACCATGAAAGGGTAGCAGGATTAGTTACTTCCATTTCTGTAGACCTTGCTAGTGC
This sequence comes from Xestospongia bergquistia, assembly GCA_963965975.1. Taxonomy (NCBI): domain Eukaryota; kingdom Metazoa; phylum Porifera; class Demospongiae; order Haplosclerida; family Petrosiidae; genus Xestospongia; species Xestospongia bergquistia. The sequence continues at coordinate 3,953,321 of OZ014420.1, read as the reverse complement.
TAATGAATTCCACTTGAAAATTTATGGTTGTAGCAAAAGATTAAGCAATGAATTTGTAACATATTTTGTGTCAGATAGACAAAGACTATATAATACTTCATATAAAGATACCTTCTTGTATCAATTTACTCAACTAAGTTATCTTTTCAGGATCCACAGTATTTTATAAAAAGACATCAAGGCTTACTTGATAGAGTAATTGAGAGCTATACAACAGCTCGTGTTCTTTATTATCCTCCTCTTCCTTCTATTGGTGACATTAAACCTGGTCAATTAAGATGTGGAGAACATGTGGACTATGGATCAATTACACTACTCTTTCAAGACCCAAATGGAGGACTTCAGGTTTGAACATATTTCTTAGATTTATTACAAGATCATTTTCTATTAGGTAAAATGTAGTGATGGTGGTTATATTGATGTACCTTACATGGCTGATGCTGTGCTGGTTAATTTAGGGGTACTAATGCAAAATTGGACTAGTGACAAATACTTGGCTACGGTACATTATACATTCTATTTTACAACCTATGTTCCCCTTCTATTATCCACAGCCTCATAGAGTACTAACTCCTGTTGATGAGTCAATACAAAGGAGGAGTCGTCAGTCACTTGTTATCTTTATTCATGCTGATCATGAGACAATGATAGAATGTATTGATGGATCTAACAAATATCCTCCTATTACTGCCTATGAAGACACATATCAAAGACTATTTAGGACTTATAAAAACAATTCATAGCACTTTCAGTTTAATATTACATTCATTCCGTTTAATAAAAATTATTATTTCAGTCTGTATAGGAAATAAAGGGGAGTGGTCGTTATGTCGTTAGAGACCAGTCGTTGACTTTAAAGATGTATTTTCCATTGTCAATTTAACCAATTGTCCTCAAGTAAAAGAAATAGACTCAACCTTTACTTCAGTAGGATTTGTCTTCGTGAAAAACCATGGCATTGATAGAAAATTGTTATTATATCTAGTATTATTGGAAAGGGGAGGGAACCAGTGATCATTCTGTATTTTTAAACTTGTAAACTATTATTTTTTCATTAGGAAATATGTCAGGTTTACTTAATCCTTGATAAGATTCTGTTATCTATAATTATTCTGATTAATTTGGTAGTGTTGCACATGGCTTAGCAGCTGTCATAAGTCATCCCAGTAATATTTCACACTTTAGATAGACAAGTCTTTTGATATTGCCTTACAATTCTTTAAAAAACCTGATGAAGCAAAGAAAAAATACACCCACAACACTAGCAGCAACAATGGTTATGTTTCTATTCAACAGGAAAGGTAGTTTATTTTCATCAAATTTCTGAAGTCATTGTTTTTAGTGTGGATCCATCTAAACCAGGTGATATTAAAGAATGCTTTGACATTTGTTCATTAGAAGACTGTGTAAGTTCTATACAATGAATACATTACTGATTATAGCTATATATATTTCAGATCTTTCCTGATGAAGATGTTCCAGATTTCAAAACAACAATGACTAAACTGTTTTATTCCAGCACAAAATTTGCTCTTAAGATTCTTGAAGTAATTGGACATGCACTAGAACTTGACATAAGTAATTAAAAGGTATATATATATATATATAAATTTAAAGTTTTAATAAACCAGGATTCACGATTCTTTGTGAAATGTCATCAAAGTTTGACAGATGGAAACACTGCTAAAAAAGCTATACAACAGCTCGTGTTCTTTATTATCCTCCTCTTCCTTCTATTGGTGACATTAAACCTAGTCAGTTAAGATGTGGAGAACATGTGGACTATGGATCAATTACACTACTCTTTCTAGACCCAAATGGAGGACCTCAGATTTGAACATATTTCTTAGATTGATTACAATATTATTTTCTATTAGGTAAAATGTAGTGATGGTGGTTATATTGATGTACCTTACATGGCTGATGCTGTGCTGGTTAATTTAGGGGTACTAATGCAAAATTGGACTAATGATAAATACTTGGCTACGGTGCATTAGAGTAAACAGCCAATTATCGGACACGCCCATCAATCGGACGCGCTAGCACTAACATAGTACATCCTCCAGACATTCTTTTACTATTTCCAGGTAGAACTGAAAGAAGCAATATAGTATCCATGATATTGAAATGAAATAGCTCTGGGTGCCAGAGACAAACGCTTTCAAACCCTAATTTTCGGACTGCCCCTTGTTCGGACAAAAATTCAGACACCCGATGTACGGACGGAAAACGCTTTTCTTTTTTTGCTGTCAATACCACTAGGAATTTCAACACAAAGACGTTACAACTATAGTGGTAGATATTATATAAAGTGTAAACAAACACTCAAATACCAAGTATAGCCTGATTTTAATTATAGCTCCACCTTTATTCCAATATAGTTGTTTATTTTCCTCAAAAGAAATATTAATATGTAACATTAGATAGTCATACTCATAAACATCATAGTAATTGAGCTAATACATCAATCACATTTCTTACAAATAAAAACAAAACTCTTAGTCTTGGCTTTCTGTTGTGGTATAGACACACAAATGCAATGCATCCATTCTTGGCAAAGTGAACACATAATCCAAGTACTAGCACGAGGATGAGCACAATTACCACTAAGACAAGAATCTAACACATTAAAAATAGTATGAAGTTACTAAAAGTTATTACCAGTATCACTAGTATCTCTACGAGTTCCAGTTCCATTACTTCTTACAGTAGTATCAGTAGCACCTAATGTTACAGTTATATATACGATATTAGTATCTAGTTATTAAAAGTTATAACCTGTCTCAGTAATACTCCTTTGTCCTCTATGAGTTCCAGTTCCATTACTTCTTACAGTAGTATCAGTAGCTCCTAATGTTACAGTTATATATACAATATTACTATCTAGTTATTAAAAGTTATAACCTGTCTCAGTAATACTCCTTTGTCCTCCACGAGTTTCAGTTCCATTACTTCTTACAGTAGTATCAGTAGCTCCTAATGTTACAGTTATATATACAATATTAGTATCTAGTTATTAAAAGTTATAACCTGTCTCAGTAATACTCCTTTGTCCTCTGAGATGAAGTTCCATTACTTCTTACAGAGTTCTCCCAGGATAAGGTAAAAGATGTACTGAGCATGCTCAGTAGGAAGGTGGAGTGAAGAAAAGTTAAAAATCAGACTATAATTGGTATTTGAGTGTTTGTTTACACTTTATATAATACCTACCACTATAGTTGTAACGTCTTTGTGTTGAAATTCCTAGTGGTATTGACAGCAAAAAAAGAAAAGCGTTTTCCGTCCGTACATCAGGTGTCTGAATATTGGTCACGGTAGATGCCTCCAAATTAGTGCTAATTTTGCAGAAACAGAGTGAAAGGGAGTTATTATTGCGTGCTGTTGTTATAGTGCAATGACATTCCTACATGCTGATGGTAGCAACCGTGCAGTTGTTTCTTTCCTTGCGAGAGGAAAGTCCAAGTCCGTCATTTGGAGTTTTTGTCCGAACAAGGGGCAGTCCGAAAATTAGGGTTTGAAAGCGTTTATCTCTGGCACCCAGAGCTATTTCATTTCAATATCGTGGATACTATATTGCTTCTTTAAGTTGTACCTGGCAATAGTAAAAGAATGTCTGAAAGATGTACTGTGTTAGTGCTAGCGCGTCCGATTGATGGGCGTGTCCGATAATCGGCCGTTTACTCTATACATTCTATTTTACAACCTATGTTCCCCTTCTATTATCCACAGCCTCATAGAGTACTAAATCCTGTTGATGAGTCAATACAAAGGAAGAGTCGTCAGTCACTTGCTATCTTTATTCATCCTGATCATGAGACAGTGATAGAATGTATTGATGGATCTAACAAATATCCTCCTATTACTGCCTATGAAGACACATATCAAAGACTATTTAATACATACCAAAACTATTTATAACAAAGTACTTTTAGGTTAATATTAAATTCATTCTGTATAGATAATCCTTCCGTGTAATAAGAAATTAACATCTGTAGGAAAGGAAGAGAGTGGTCATCATGTCTTTAGAGAAGTCTATACCAAATCATTGACTTTAAGGATTATTTTCCATTATCAATTTAATCAATTGTCCTTAAGTTAAAGAGATACACTCAGCCTTTACTTCAATGGGAGTTGTTTTCATAAAAAACATGACATTGATAGAAAATTGGTATTATATATATTATTACTGCAAAAGGGAGGAAATCAATGATAATTCTGTATTTTAAACAACAAATTTGTGAATAACAATAGCAAACATTCGATTCATTGTTGTCATTCTTAACAATCGTAATAATACTAATGTGTTGTTTACTTGAAGAAGTTGAAATAAATTAGATCCACTTAAACATTGACCACGCATGCAAGGGACATGTATAAAGCCTAATATTATTATTACTAGCAACATCAATAGATCCATAATATATACTATAATTGAAAAACATTGTTTTAATTCAGGACTAAATCTGTTACGATGTCCCTTGAGAAACCATTCCTTAAAAGTAAAGCAAGGTCTTTTATTTTTATTATATACTTTTTTTCGTTGATAAATATTACTCATAGCAATAATTAAACAAATCCTTGCAATAAATTCAGGTATAAAGATGAAAGAAAATGTAAGCAAAGCTGTAGTCATTGTTGAGTTTGGATTTGTTAAGTTGTATGAAAGTCCTTTACGATCATGACAGTTAATGTAATGGTATGAATTATTGCTAAAGATAAGCTTGTGAAAGCAACATACAATTGTATAATGAGACAATTGTCATAACAAACACCCATATAAAATACAGGCATCTGTATTCTGCCTTTACAACCAAAAGTTGTTATAAGAAGATTTCTGAAGTCAAGTTGGTCTTTGGCCAAAGTGTCACTACTTGACAAGTTTTTTAGCATGTCATTAAACTCTTGTTCATCTAATACTAACTTAACTTTTTTAGTATACATTCTCACATCTCTTGTCTGGATTGTTATGTCAGTACCAAAAACATTTTCTGGTCTGATTTCTGCATTTATAAAAATCCTTCTCCTGGCCATTAAAGCAAATGCAATACAAAGATTAGTTAGTCTATTCTTGTAACTCTTGTGCATTGAATCATTCAGAAATGATATAAATCTTATTGCATATAAAGCAATGATAAGTAATGAGTTATAAAAAAGTATGTTCCAAAGTATAGAAAGTAGGCTTGAATCAGTTTATAAGCTGGTGTGAGAATATCAGAACTATTGGCAGTTGTAAGATAAACTAACAAGTTCCAATATGCTTGTGAGAGAGAGTTAAAATACTCATTTCCTTCATCAATGTCAAAAGTCATCATAGTAGTATTAGCCTCATTATCACTGTAATTTGCATGGCATGGAAAAATTATAAGCCCAATCATAGCAAACAAAAATATTACTAGTATCAGTAATATATTAATACTAAAAAGTTGAAAAAAAGTATAAACAATAGCTTTTAGAGCTTCCCTAATTAATTTAACTTGAACTATTAGAAACATTGGTCGTAGAAACTGATGATGAAAGGTAGCTATAGTCAATGCATATGTATAACCATTCTGTAATAATTTGTGTGTTTAATTACTTGTTACTAATAAAGTAATGATTGTGTAATGATGATGTAATGTTTATGTTTTGTTTTTGTGAGCATGCGTAGTCTGTGTGTATGTCACGTTAGTTATTCCTGTTCTTAAAAATATAAGTTGTTGTCAATCTTCTCTAATCTCGGTCAAACGTTTGCGTGGTCTTCAGGTTACCTCATTTTGCGACAAGGGTAAAAACCTATTCAATGCCTGTTCACGGAAGAGTCGAGTGTTTTGATCCAGCAACTGACGATTGGTCTACTTATGTTGAGAGGTTAGAACATTACTTTATCGCAAATGACATAACAACGGAAGCCAAGCGTCGATCTACCCTGTTGACAGTAGCTGGTCCAGAGGTATATTCGTTAGCTTGTAACCTGGTAGTACCAAACAAGCCGGGTGATAAATCGTATGATGACCTCGTGGCACTGATCAAGAAACATTACTCCCCCACCCCGTCCATTATCGTTCAGCGGTACAAGTTTCATACACGAGTACGGAATCAAGGTGAATCGATAGCGAATTTTGTTGCTGACTTACGCAACATAGCCAAGCATTGTGTGTTTAACGATGCTTTGGATGATATGCTCCATGACTGATTAGTTTGTGGTGTTAACGAGCCAAAGATACAAAAAAGACTTCTGGCAGAACCGAAATTAACTTTGACATCAGCATTTGATTTAGCACAAGCCTTAGAAACAGCCAGCAAGGACCTTTTAGATATACAACCGTCACAAGCTCAGCCCTTAGTTAAAGATGTTTCCATTCACCAAGTACAAGATAAAAAGCAAGGAACTACCTGTTATCGTTGTGGAGGTCAACACCCTCCTACAGGTTGTCGATTTAAGGACTACCAATGCCATTATTGTGGTAAAACAGGACACTTGCAGAAGGTGTGTCATAAGAAGAAGAATGGTCATGGAAAGACACAACAACAGCATTCACAAAAAGGACAGCAACATGATCTAGAGACCAAAACACTTACTGTTGATGATGGTGAGCCGGAAACTGAGGTTCTCACTATGTACCCAGTGAAAACGACATCTGTGAAGCCAATTCGGGTGTCAGTCGTGATTAATGGTCAAAACTTGGACATGCAACTCGACACTGGTGCGTCTGTATCACTTATAAGTGAGTCAACATACTTCAAGTTGTGGAATTCAAATAGCCTACCAACACTCAAGCCATCAAAAGTTCGTTTAAAGACATATACAGGAAGCATGGTAGAAGTTGTTGGTGTACTAAATGTTCAAGCTAGCTACGAGGGTCAAAACAAAGTGATGCAACTACATGTTGTAAAGGGGGATGGACCTAGTTTATTAGGCAGAGACTGGCTCCAGTTGATCAAATTGAATTGTGCTCAAATAAATCTATTATCGAGCCCTCCCCTGCTTTAGACAAGTTACTGGACAAGCATGCTGCACTATTCCAGGAAGAACTAGGCTTACTTAAAGATGTCACTGTCAAGTTACATGTTCATCCAGATAGTGTCCCCAAATTCCACAAGCCTCGTCCGGTTCCATTTGCACTTAGAGATGGAGTTGAGAAAGAGTTGGAAAGACTACAGAGTCTTGGAGTAATCAAGCCAGTTGCTACATCAGACTGGGCAGCACCAATAGTGCCTGTGGTTAAAAGAGATCATTCAATTAGAGTGTGTGGAGATTACAAGCTGACTATTAATCAAGTTAGTAACACAGAAACTTACCCTCTACCTCGTATAGAGGAAATATTTGCATCACTTTCAGGTGGTAAAACTTTTACAAAGTTGGATCTGCAGAATGCATACCAACAGCTCTTGTTAGATGAGAAGAGTCAAGAACTGGTAACAATAAACACACACAGGGGGTTGTTCCAATATACATGGCTACCCTTCGGGATAGCTTCTGCACCAGCAATTTTCCAAAGGACTATGGAAACAGTGTTACAAGGCCTTCCATGTGTATGTGTATACTTGGACGACATTCTAGTCACAGGAGCATCAGAAAAGGAGCACTTGGAGCACTTGAAATTAGTGTTGCAGAAATTAGAGGATGTTGGTTTGCGGCTAAAGAGAAGTAAATGTCAGTTTATAGTAGGCCTGGGCGATAGTGGTACTATCACTTTCACGATATTTTTGAGCAAAAATATCACGATAGCGAATATATCGCGATAGTTTCGATGTATTCTTTAAGCGGTCATGTGTTTTGGATGTGTATGATATAATGCAAAATTCAGGTGTTTAAAAGAATACAATCATTACATTCTTTAAATTATATTATATTATAATGTAATAATAATGCAAACAAATGTGTTTTGCAAACAGTATGGCAAAAAAATCAATCAAGGTTCTCAGAAAGAAACACTAGCATATTAACATTAGTGGGAAGGAGGCATGCCCTTTTCTCATTTACCACATGTCCAGCAGTACTGAAAACTCGCTCACAAGGGACTGAAGTAGCTGGGATGGAAAGATATCTTGCAGCAAGTTGTGATAGAAGTGGATATCGTTGTTTGTTTAATCTCCACCATTCCAGCGGAGACTGATTTGTAGATTCCTCACCCAAATAACGTGAAACTTCTGTTTCCAGTTGCTCGTCTGCAGGTGTCTCCTGTTCAGAGGTATTCTCCAAAATCCCACCAATAAGCTCTAAAAGCTTTTGCTCACCCTTTGGTCTTTTAGGTGCTGGTTCATCATCTGATTCTGAAGTACTCTGTTTCGAAGGCTGTACTACTAAATTAAAGTCTAACTTCAAGTTCTCGATAGCAGTTTTGCGATCAGCTTCAGCCAGGAACTTCATATTCTTGAACCTCGGATCAAGAAGAGTGGCTTTAGTAAGTAGCTGTATAATGTGTCCAGTATATCTTTCCTTCAAGTCATCTAACATGACCTTTTTTATTGTCTTTATTAGGACGCTATCGTTGGCATCAAAAGCTAAGTGGAACTTCATGAGTTTCGTCAAAATAGGCTGTACTGTGGAGATAGTGATCCACTTCTCAGACCCAATGGCTTCGGTGATGTCTACCAAAGGTTTCATAGTTGTTACCAATTCTTCTAGGGTATTAAACTCTACATCTGTAGGCATGAGTTCTGTTTTATGAATCTCAAGTAGCGTAGCGCAAAGTGGTTGTTGTTGCTCCAGAATACGTGAGACCATATAGTATGATGAGTTCCATCGAGTTGCAACTTCTTGAATCAGAGCATGTTCTTTATGTCCAAGACTTTTTTTTTTTGTTTATGGACATACGATGATTTGCTTGAGTGGTGAAAATGAGTAGTGATCCTTTTACATCGAGCAATTGCCTTTGTTACTTGTGGCAACTTCAGAATTTTATCAACACCTAGTTGAAGTGTATGAGAGAAACAAGGTAGGTTGGTCCAACCGAGTTCTCTAGCAGCAGCAGCTATATTTCTCCCATTATCTGTTGTAATGGCAGATATATTTTGTTCAGTAAGATCCCATTCTTGTATGATGTTTCTAAGTTCATCTGCTATGTTGGCAGCTGAGTGTGACTCGGGAAACTCTTTTGTTACAAGTAAATGATGCTTTAGTTCAAAAGTGTTATTGATATAGTGGACTGTAACTCCTGTGTACGCATGACTTGCTCGTGAAGTCCAGAGATCGGCTGTCAGTGCAAATGAAGATGAACTAGAGAGTTCTTTCTTAACTTTGGCTGTCACACCATCAAACAATTGAGGAAGATATTTTGTAGTTAAAGCTTTTCTTGATGGCAGTTCGTATCTAGGCTCAATGGTACGTAAAAGGTGACAAAACCCTTTATCATCAACAGTATCAAGTGGTTGTAAATCTTTAGCTATGAAATAGCACACAGCATCTGTAAACCTATTCCAAGTTGGTGAAGTTGTAGGAATTTTTTGTGTAGCATTCATAGCTTGCAAAATTGTACATTGAGATGTACTTGTAGACTGTTTGGAGCTCTTGTCATCAACAGGTAGAGATTCATAAGCACTTCTATGGTGTTCATTCAGGTGGAATCGAAGGTTAGTAGTATTTCCAGAAAACTTGATATTTTTAAAGCAAAGTTTACAAGTGACAATTTTTCTATCCTTCTTCTTTTCAATTATTTCCCCATCTTTAGCTGGGAAGCCAAAGTGTTTCCACACTTGGCTTTTACTTCCTTGTAACGGGAGGAGATCTTGAGTTGCCATTCACTTTGAAGATTTAAATACCACCTGTCATAACAATGTGTAGACTACAAAATAAACATGTGGTTGCATATGTTTGTGCAATGCGCATGCTCAATACATACACGTGTTTACTATCGTGATAGTTAATAACACACTATCGTATCATGATAGCTAAAAAACTATCGCGATATATTCACCATCGATACTATCGCCCAGGCCTAGTTTATAGTGTCTCATGTGGAGTACCTTGGCCATCGTATTGACCAAGAAGGATTACATCCAACAGCTGGAAAGGTAGAAGCAATCCAGAAAGCTCCAGCTCCAACTAACAAGACTCAGCTCAAGGCATTTCTCGGTTTGGTAAATTATTATTGCAAATTTTTACCTCATTTGTCTTCTAGGTTGTCACCACTCTATTTGTTGCTCAAGAAGAACAGTCAGTGGTGTTGGACTAAAGCCCAAGAGAATGCATTTCAAGCTGTCAAGTCAGGATTGTCTTCAGATCTGTTGTTAGTTCATTTTGACCCAAATAAGAAGATTATTTTGACCTGTGATGCCTCACCATATGGAGTGGGGGCGGTCCTATCTCACCTCATGAATGATGGCACAGAACGCCCTATTTCTTTTGTCTCTACGACATTGTCACAGGCAGAGCGTAACTATGCTCATATAGAGAAGGAAGGGTTAGCCATCATATTTGGTGTACGACGTTTCCACTCGTATCTGTTTGGGAGACATTTCACATTTCGCTCTGACCATCAACCACTAAGGTATCTCTTTGGAGAGAATAAAGCAGTGCTAACACTAGCATCTGCTCGTATTCACGCTGGGCACTGATTTTGAGTTCATATAGTTACAATGTGTCATACAAACCGGGTAGTCAAATACCTCATGCAGATGCACTGAGTAGGTTACCACTAGATGTCCCAACGCCCTCCACAGTTAAAGCACAAGAAGAGGAAATATTTTTGTTTGCAGAATACCAAGGCCCAATGGTAGTCACTAGTAAACAAGTCAAGTATTTCACAGCTCGTGATCCGGTGTTATCAGTAGTGGTTAGGTTTACTCTCCAAGGTTGGCCTACCAAAGTGGACAATCAAGGTTTACAGCCATATTAGTGTAGACGTCTAGAACTGACTGTGAGTGATAATTGTTTATTGTGGGGCTCAAGGGTTGTTATACCTCCACAAATTCGAGATTCAGTGTTAAAAGAGCTTCATGATACGCATAATGGTATATCAAGAATGAAGTCTCTCGATCGTAGTTATGTCTGGTGGCCTTCACTTAATAAAGATATTGAAACAATGGTGAGGACTTGCATACCTTGTCAAAGTTTGCTCAATGCACCTGCTGCTGTCCCACTACACCCATGGGAGTGGCCACAACATCCTTGGTGCAGGTTACATTTGGACTATGCGGAACCATTCATGGGGAAGATGTTTTTAGTTGTTGTGGACGCCCACTCAAAGTGGCTAGAAGTTAAGACAGTACCTGCAGCAACATCAAAAGCCACCATAGTATGTCTTCAGTCAATATTTGCCACACATGGTCTTCCAGAGAGAGTGGTAACGGATAATGGTAGCGTGTTCACTAGTGAGGAGTTTAAGGAATTTCTACAAGCAAATGGTATTGCTCATTCTACTAGCTCCCCTTACCATCCAGCCTCTAATGGGTTGGCAGAGAGGGCAGTCCAGAGTTTTAAGCAGTCTATGAGGAAGTTTACCAGTGGATCCGTAGAGTCCAAGTTGTCACAGTTCTTATTCACTTACCGCCTCACTCCTCATGCTACCACGTCACAGTCTCCAGCTGAGTTGTTACTTAAACGTCGCCCACGGTCCAGATTAGATATCCTGGTTCCTAGTGTTGAGCAAGTGGTTGAACGACGTCAGGACAATCAGAAGAAAAGTCATGATATTCATAGTGCTACTCGTGAGTTTGCTATAGGTGACTCAGTTTTTATTAAGGACTTTCGTCCTGGCAGTAAACATTGGCTGCCTGGAAAGATAGTGGAATTGTTGGGTCCGGTGTCAGCTCGAGTCAAGTTGTTGAATAAAGAATTTCATAGACATCATTTTGATCATCTACGAAAGTGTCAAGTACCAGACCAAGACTATTCACCAGTAACGTCTGTTGATAGTAATACTGAAGATTGGACATCTAGTGTTCCTATACCAATACCAGTTGATTCACAGTCTGTGGACTTAGGTGGTACCTCTACACTCACTGGCCCACCTACATCAAATGATCCAGCAACACCCAGTGGTGCGACAGTTCATCGTTCTACACGTCACTGTACAGCACCCAATAGATGGGACCCAAGTTTCCAGTAACTACTGTAACTTGTATATTGTTTTGTGAGTTAATATTTACTCTTATGATTTGTGTAGTTATTGGACAATTCCACCCTGGTTGGGGGGAAGTGTAATAATGTGTGTGTTTAATTACTTGTTACTAATTAAGTAATGATTGTGTAATGATGATGTAATGTTTATGTTTTGTTTTGTGAGCATGCGTAGTCTGTGTGTATGTCACATTAGTCATTCCTGTTCTTAAAAATGTAAGTTGTTGTCAATCTTCTAAAATCTCGGTCGATCTTTAGCATGGTCCTCAGGTTACCTCACCTTCATCAGCTTAAATAGATCCCTGTAATGAGTCACATCAACAACTAGTCTGTCCATGATGCAAAATAAAATGTAATTATTATCAATCATATTTTATAATTAACATCATTTAACCATTTTCATGTGACCATTTTCCTTTAACCATATTTCCTTGACAACCACTCAATCATAGTTACTTTGAATTTAAGTCTAGGCAGTTGCATAGCTATTTTATGGTTCAACACCCAAGAGTTAGTTGATCATTATCCTAAGATTCAAAACCAGTGTCAGTGTAATGTTGAGTGCTATGCTCACTCCTAAAACTAAAATCATTTCACTAATCTCAAGTGATTTAATCAAAGAAATAATAATAATAGTATTATCAGCCCAAGTTATCTTATTTTGCTCCTCTAGCTAGAATGAAAAAATTAATTTTCTTTATCATCATGTGCCAGGTTTTGTTTCTATCAATGCAACTACACAACCTATTTTGATACTTGACCCAACTCATTCAGAAGAGGGTATACCCTTACATTTAACTCAACTAAAAAAGTATCTACCAACCAAGATTGTGTTTTTCATATATTCTAGTCAATTATTACCCATGCCTCTATCAAAAGTTAAAAATAACTCCAGATCTACTTATACATTCAACATATTCTATCAATCAAAAGATGAGAGAAAAGCTATCTGCAAATTATTTGACATATCAACACTTAAAAAGGGGAAGCTACCTACCTGATTCTGTTTTTTTATTCTTCAACACTACTTATCCAAACTTTAGGTTCACACTTGTTAATGGAGATGTGGATGGTTATAGTATGCAACATAAACTTAGGTTGTTGGCTACAGAGGTTCTACTACTTAATGAAGTTAAAGGAAAGAAAATACAAGTTATGAATTCGATGAAAGAAAAAGTAAAACAAACTGTATTTCCTATAAAAGAATGGCAATTTTTTCATCAAAATTTGGCTATTGGAGAATTAGCTTAGGTTCCACCAGCTATGAAACAAAACTATCTTGATGTGGTTGAGTATTTAAAATTATCTAAACTATAACTGGTGATGATCCATATAAGCTAGCTATGGCTAATGTTGGGTGTGAACATTTCTCTAACTGTTCAGTTAGATGTCCTCTAGATTTATTTTGTTCTATGTCAGCTTCACAGCTAAGAGAGTATGAATCTAAATGGATATCTGGTGAATATAACATTAAATATTATCCACATGGTAATGAAGCTAGAATCCAAGCATCTAAATCTAAACCATGAATTTTCAAGTATGATGACACAGTCAAGTACAGTAATTATTTGAATAAAAACAAAACCATTATACAAACTGCTACTGAAGAATGTGGTATACGTGGTATACCATATATAGACACGCATATTATACTTGGTACTTTTGATGAAGAAGTGGTTAAGAAGATTCATCAAGTCAATTGTTACCACAAAGATCCTGGTGATTTTAAAAATTTGATGGGAGTATGTGAACATTCTCATGCTACATACAATGAGGAATGTATTTTCTGTGAAGAGTGTCCTGCATGTGATCAGATGGTTAACACTAAAATGGAGACACTTGAAAATCATCTTAAAATATATTGTTTAGCTAATCCAAAATCACAGACTTTAAAAAACAAAGTTGCTGGTTGCCCACTATGTGATCATCCTGAGACTAATTTTTCACATTACAAAAGAGGTTTATTAGATTGTAGACAATCTAAAATTAAAATAAATGATGAACTGAATAGAAGAAGATGTATTGAAACAAACCAAAATCAAGTATATTATAAAGTACCTTCACAAAAAAGGTTATCATCAGCAAAGAACCATTGAAAAAGAAACTGCTGATGGATTTCTAACCAGAATGAACGTAAAAGTGAATGGTGAAATCATTGTTACACCCTCTAACCAAAAGATTTGGGATGATAGGCCTCCACATTTAAATAATGAACCAAAAGATTTATACACTCTAGGTCTGAAACATAACAAACCAACAGACAAACACATCTTACACTCCAAACATTAACTGATCATGGTTTACTAAAAATAAATGGTAGTCTGTGCAAGTATGATAAGAGTAAGGAAGAGGAGTTTAAAGAGAAATTAAGGGCTTGGAATTATATAGTTCCACCTGGTTGTTTTTATGAGTATCTAATTAACTCCAGCCTAATTGAAGGTGGTCCACCTGAAGGTGATGAAATTAAATGTAAAATTAGAAAGTATAGATTAAATGAACCCATAAGAAGAGAAAGAAAACCTGGTGAAAGTGATAATGCTTATAAGAAAACTATGTCTGATGGATGGAGACAAGAACAGGTTCTGTTGTTTAAAATCATTAATGTAACAATGCAAGCAGGAAAGAATGTTTCTAGTTCAGATACAATGTGGTAAAGGGAAGACAACCTTGATTGTAAATCTACTAAAATTATACCCATTCCTGCACTTAGCTCTACCTACAGTTGGACTACATTCTGCTCAAATGGATTGTTTAAAAGAGATGGGTAATTTATAAGCAATGCAAACATCCAATCCATACCTATGATGAACTAGTACAAGGAAGTGTAAAGTTTGAACCATATGATGTTCTGATTTTTGATGAATGTCCGGAACTGTTGGCAAATTATAGAGATTATTATACAGGAATGTCTAAAGGAAAACAAAAGTATACACCATTTAAATTTTTAGATTATGGTGTACTTTGTATTATGATGACTGGTACTGTAACTCAAGACATAGTTGAAAATATTCCTAGAGAGATAGGAATTGAAATTCATTGGAAAACTAAACTAAATGATGTAGTTCCTAAAGGCAAATAATATTGGATTGTTCAAGCTAATATTGCTGTAGATACTGTTGTTTCACATAATGGAGCTCCTATTAAAGAGCTTACTAGAAGAGGAACTAAACATCCTGAGATATCAAGTATAACAGGGAAAACTCCATTATCAAATCAAAGAAAAAGTAGCTCACAAAAATTTCCAATGGAGGAGTATCAGTTAGTTGTAGCTGAAAAGGAGAAAAAAATACATATGACTTATTCATCAGAAGGCTTGAATTTACAATCAGTTATAAATGCTTGTTGTATTACACACTGTCAGGTAGCTAACATGTGTAAATTCATTCAACAAGTTATGAGAATGAGGAATGGTGGTGTATCTATTAATGATATCTTTAGGGAAATTACTAAGGAACATGTACAAGACAAGCAGGAAGAATTTGATGCTCTACATGAAATGATATATGAAGAACCTTGTAGACTACATGATTTATCAAAATTTAACTGGAGTAGATTTTGGATACAGATAAATGTTGATGAAATAATGGCTTTGCTACCTGATTGTGATGATATGCAATTAAAATTAAACATTTTACCAGAAGTTGAGAAGAAAATGATTCCTACATTAAATGATTATATTACTATAAAGAGGGAATCAAGAAAAGAGAATATTAGGTGATAGTGAAAATCCACCACCAACTAGAAGAAAAGTTAAATTTAAAAACCACTGGATGAACAAGATGGACCACCCTCTAAAAAGATTAACACTTAACTATTATTATTATTTAAATATAAGAAACACACTTTCAATATAACTAGTATCATTTGGTTTATTTTTATCTAAATTTTGTTTTATCTGTTCCACTAGTAATCTTTTAAAATTGTAACAGTTGAATATTGTTACTGGTTTAGGTCCTTTTTTAGTTAACACAATTTTCTTCCAAATTGGATAGGTTTCATATTTTCTAACAATATCTTTCATAAGGGGAGTATATTTATTATGTACACCTACACCAACCATCATCATGTTAGATTTTGCTGGTAATAAATGTTGTAGTAAATGTATACAGAGTCCTCTCATATGTGGCTTTTTATGTGGGCAAAATTTACAATGATGACCTCTGAATGTTACATGTTTCTGCCAGTGACTGGATCTGTAAGATACTGTTTTGTGGCAAATCAAACAGTATACTCTTGGTAATGCAAATTTGAGATCTATAAATGGTTCACTATACTTTTTGTCAAGCTTACTCATTTTGATTATAATAGGTATAATAACAGGTATTTTTCCCAGCTTTTATACTCAGGTGTAAGTAACAATTTATTGTTAACAAGATTTTGTTAACTAGATTTTGTTACATTATTATTGTTAACAAGATTTTGTTAACTAGTTTGTGTTACATTGTTATTGTTAACTTAGTTATTATATAATGATAAAACATCATTGAACTTATCATTCCACAAAGATGGAACAAGAGGCTGATATTTGTATTGGAGGAAAAGGTGTAAACCTAACTTATTGAATACTACCATGTGCTATGGCAGCATCTCTAAAGGATATGAAAGATCCTAAAATTATTCAAGAACTCAAAGACATGGGTGTAACAGTTTCTTGGGAGTTTGATGATGCTAGTACTTTCATTGATGCTGAAACAACATCTCATCCAACTAATCATAATGAAGAAGCTATGGACATCATTAGTGTTAAAATGAGACAAATGACAAAGAGCTGGGGATTATCTTATTTGGTAGCTACTCATTGGTCTTCAAAGCATTTACTACCAAAAAATAATTTTATAACTACTCAAGAACAAATGGGTTAACTTGATGAACATCAAGAGGAAAATTATAACTATAATTACAACATCGAATAGTTTTATCAGTAATGGCTACTCAAAGAAAGTAGAAGCTTATGCTGTTGACTCTAAAAGATATATAATTGAAGAGAGAAGAAAAGTTAACATCCTTGAATCCAATTCAAGTATAAACTATTCCATCATAATCATTTCCCTGATGAACAATTATAATTGTCTGCATTATCAGCAAAAATTTATTAAAACTATGATAGTTATTAAGTAAAGTTGTATTTTAAAATACATGAACTTTGAACTCAAAATATGTGATTTTAGTCAAAATATATAAAATTTTAGTCAAAATAAGGTCATAAGGTCAACAAAATCAGCAATTTGTCAACAAAAGATATTAAAACTATTAAAGTTATTATGTGAAGCTGTAATTACCATTAAAAGTTATTATGTAAAGATGTAATTATCATTAAAAGTTATTAAGTAAAGTTGTATTATTAATATAGTTCATACCTTGATCCAATACCAAGTCCTAAACATTTCCTTTTGGTTGTCTATCTTCTTCACTAATAATAAATTGCTTAACATAATGTTGTAGTGTTGCATTTGATAGCTCTTTATCTTTAGCATAAACCACATAACAATCTCTTGTTTGCATCATCATCAGTTAATCTCCTTCCATGTTGTGCAAAGAATTCACCAATCTGATGTATAAACACACTATTTTCATACCTACCAAGTTTAAGTGCTGAATCAGGACCAGTATTGCCTTTACTATCAAAGAGTTTAACTTCTCTGAGTAACTCCCTTTTTAATTGCTTTGGATTATCAGTTGCTATAGGCCACACATCAGCAAAGATAACACATTCATCACCACAGGTAAAGAGATTCTTGTTTTGAGTATTTGCTATATAGACTCAAATTGTTAACAAAAGTCATGTAACAACAAATATGCAACAAGAACCTCCACCCCCCTTTCCGCCTCCCTTTCTCTGCAGGCGGAGGCAGCTAGCTGCCACTGTTTTTTGGGCCAGTTGATTGAGTTTTTTAATTTTGAAATGATTTATTATTAATAAAGGGATAAAAGGGATTTAAGTATAAAGTTAATTAATTTTAGCAAATTTTCTTAGTGCTAGATCACTACAAATGAACCAGATAAAGCCACCTTTATCAGAAAATGTTCCATTAGTTTCTTTAAAGAGTGATTGGTAATGTTCTCCTGAAATGTTATCATCATATCTAATGTTTACTTTCCTTAGTTTAGATACAGACACTCCTGGTTTCTTTGATATAAATGCTGCCTTGTTTGAAAGATACTGTTCCATGTTAGTAATCTGCTCATCATCCAAAATTATAATAGATGATTCATCACCAGGAACTTCAGCAACAATATAACCACCATCAGGAATATAATCCACATTACAATCTACATTTAATGCTGTTAGTAGATCATAAGCTTCCTCTTGTGAATTGAAAGGTATGTTAACAATCTTGTAACCTTTTGGTGTAATGTAAGTATAACTACCACTTGAACTAGGTCTGCTTAAATCACATCTAGGATAAACAGAAGTGAAAATGTTGTAGGAAGGAAGGTACTTATATTGTTTGAATTGTTCAACTTCTATGATATAGTATTCTTGTTCAACCATTACATCATTAGGTAGAAATAATAGGAGGTGTGGTTGATAATCATCAAGTAGACTTAAATGCTTCTTAACTTGTGCATAGTTGTCTTGATCCATATCAACACAATATAAACCATAATTAACTCTATCTCTAAGAGTTACTGGAGCTTCAGGATCATCAGTAAGTTTATACAATGATTGCCAAAATCTTGGAACAGATAAAAACTTTCTGGAGTTAGCTTAATAGCCTCCAACCTCATTTTCTTGGGTGAATCATCAATGCCAGAATATTGTCTCTTGATACCAGCCATATTTTTTAAATTTTGCTCTGAACAATAGTTATGAACAGAAATAAAAGTATCCTATGTTGTTTTACTTATATAGTATTTTGTTGTTAACAATAATCTGTTAACAAAATGTATGTAACAATTTTCTGTTAACAAGTTTATGTTAACAGGTATGGTATTTAAGAATGCTGGATCAATTCAGGATTGTTAATTATCATGGCTTCTCTTAAGATGATGGATGATTTATCTACTTTGTATGCTCTTCAAGAGTTAATTTAAATGAAGGTAATGGAGGAAGCAATGGATGTATTCTTAAATGCTACTTGTCGAGATAAATTCTTCATGGATTAATTTATCACCCACAAAGTTATGCTCATATTCTTGTTAACCAAGTAATGTCTGATATAATTCCTGTTGAGATATTTATTAAAGCAATCTCTCCATTCTACCAGAAATCCCTCCTATTTATAAGACTAGTCAATGACATTCCTGATTTAAGATTATTTTTAAAATTAAAAAATAATTTTACTTGTTATCATGTAAATAAAATTGTTACTGATTCATGTTAATACCATGAAAATTACAAAGTTCACTGAAATCCTTAAAAACAACACCATTAAATTCTTTTGGTTCTGGTTGTATATAAGTACAAGCAGAAGGTGGTCCAAGACTTTCACATTGTTCTGGGTGCACAGGTATAATGTTTAATTGTTCAGGAGTGTCAGCACTCTCTTTTATTAGTTCATATCTTTCTAGTTCCTTAATTTTTTTTCAATACTTGATTCTCCTTTTTCATAGCCTCCATCTCTGCTTTCATAGAATTCATTTGTTGTAAAATATCACCTATTTCACCCCACATGTCTATTTCAAAACTATCAAATCTTTTTTCTAATGATATAGGTTGTTCAAATGAAAATGGTGATGGAGCTTCAGGTGTTAATGGTGTTTGTATGGGTGTGGGTGGTGGTCTTAACACAGTTACTGGTTCAGCTAATGAATTTTTAATAATTTTTTTTAAATTCCACTGGAACTGGTAGTCTCTGTGGTTTATACCAGGATGGTGCATTGATAAATCTATACTCTTGTTGTTTTTTCCTTGGACCAAATACTATCTATCATTCCACACCTTTTTATTTTATCATTTAAATGTCTACCAACAAGTGCATCACTAGCATCCTTATAATAATAACTCAACCAGGTCGCAAAACGTTTTCTGTTAGGAAATGTAAAGTAACCATCTTGTGTGTATTTAATACAAAAATTAGCTTCAGGGGTTGCCTCTAAGAGGTCTAATAGCATTTTCCATAAGGGTTTATTATTTTCCATCTGAACTTCTGAGTAAAATCTTGAGAAATCTTTAGAAATAAAAATAATAGTTGAGAAGTTCTCTTTTATAGACAAGATAATAATATGCAAGGATCAGGAAAAATCAATTAATTTTTGTCAGGAACTTTTTTATTTTGTCAGGTATTTTGTGTTTTAATTATGATCATGTGATCTACTTAAATCAGATTGGTCAATTTACAACTGGACTGCTTAGGAAATTTTTATCAGTGAAAGATTAAGTGATCCTACTATGAATAATAATTTAACTTAAAAAAGTAAATACATTAATGATAGAGTTATTGATTTATAGTTGCTTAATAAGCTCCATGCCATTAGCCTTATCTGCTTGTGGACAAATCTAATCTCTGTAAACTCATTATCATAATTCAATATGTTAAATAATTCATCAGCTGCTTCTAATACCAATTGATCAGAGGACCATCTACTAATAGTAGTAAAGTAACCTTTAACCTTTAACTACCTGACCTGGATATTGATCCCAATTGTATTCAGAGAGATAATCATCAGTTAATTCCATATAATGCTCCACAACCAACATATCTAACTTGCTAATCACACTCTTCATTTTAGGTGATGGAAGTGGTGAACAATCTAATACTGTAGTTACATCAGCTTTACCATGTTTCTTAACTGCTTCATCACATGTTATAGCTATAGCATCAATAGCTTCCTTATCATCCTTTAATTCATCAAGTACAGTTTGCATTGATTTTATAGCAATAGTAGGGTCAATGATTTACTTCATTATTGCAGATATCACAGGAAGGAGGTGGAGTTTTAGCACATGTGGACTTGTTTGTATCTTCTGAATACACAGACATAGTAGAGTGCTACAATGATAATAAAAATAAAATAGAGTTGAAAGAGGTTTATAGCTGAAATAAAGGAAATACAAGAATCCATCTGTTATAATGGTTGGTTCAATCTACTTTTATATTAATATGTGGTTAACAAAAAGTAGTTATATTAACATGAATATGTTAACAGTTAATTGTTAAATCTCTGTGTATAAAAGGGATTGTGTTTGGGTTGAATTTAATTCACCATGGCAAAGTATCTATTAGAACTAACTAAAATTGAGAAGTATACTAGAGCTGCTTGTTATTTCTATCCACTTACAATGAAGTATTAGATTGTGTAGATCATCCATACAAATCTCTACCATTATAATTGGATGTTATTGAATCATGGCAATCTGATGTACAAGTAGAGGAAGTATGTAATCAATTATCTGATTTACTAGAATTTACTTCATGCAGAGATAGCTGGTTCAAGAAATTAATGGATCTGGTTGATAATATATTAATTGATCTAGCTGTAGCTAAACCAAGTCCTAAGAATCTTTATTATGATGAGATTATGGAGGTTACTGATGTGATTTTTTTATTCACTAATATTAGTTATCAATGATTTTCATTGGGACTTCAATTAGATTTACCATATGACTTTGCAAAGGATTAGAATACCAAGCTTCCTCTACTAAAATGAAACTGGCTGATGTTATCAATGAGTGGTTCAAGAATCCTACAAAAGACAGATCAAGGAGATGGTCAACCATTACTGATGTACTTAGAGGTGCTGTGATCAAGAATAGAGCACTAACTAGTAGGTTTGATAATGAATTATGTTAAGATGGGAAAATCTAATACTATAATAAATTGGTAACTTTTTTAACAACTATTATTTAACTAACCAATTATTGTTAACAAATATTTAACCCAATTTCAAGTTCCTCTGTGTTTAATATTTCTACTGCATTTAGTTCATCATCCTCTACTTTATTTTGTATTAATTTTTGAACATATTTCATAACCATATTCATAGCTAGTCTATAATGATTAATACAATCAGCTACTATAATTTCATTATAATCATAATCATCACCTGGTTCCACAACATCAAAGGCTTCTTCATAATGGATTGGGTATTGTCTCATCTTTACACAGTAACACAGAATTCTTTCACACTAACAGTTCCTACAATTAGTGATTTAATTAATGGTTCAACAGATGGTAGTACATCAATTAGTTCAGTAAAGGCTTTCAATAGATTTATATAATATCTACATGTTAATGTAGCATCTCCCTCACCATACAATGTAAGTAATTCAAAATAAGCAACTTATACATATTCATAAACCTCATAAAATTGAGTCTATGTTGATTAACAGTACTGTGTAGAAACATTGGATTCTTACCATTACTTTTTTCAACTTTATCTCTATCAAAGGTATCGTATTCACAATCCAAAACACCAGCTTTGTTCTTTTCAAACATTGAAATTAGCTGCTCTATTTTAATTCTTTTACCATTCTTATCTTTTTTAAACCAAGGAGGTGTAAAACAATCAGCCCATGATTTAAAGCTCATCCCTTTAGCTGTATACTTCATATCTATACAAGCAGCTATGTTTTCATCAGCTACATCCTCATATATAGTGGGAACTATTAATAAACCTTTGGTCTTTGGAGCTGGAGCTATAATGGTTGCAATGTTCATTTCTCTATTGGTGTTTTAGTTGGTATATCAGCTGCAGATACTAATGTTAAAGCATTAGTTGTATGATGACAATGAGGACAACATGCTTCCACAGTCTTTTTAGTTAAATCTTCTATTGGTTGGTAAAAGTCTTTACTACAATCTCTGCAGAAAAGATTATGTAGAGTAGGTTGTTTTGGGTTAATAATGTTAGGACTAATTTTTTTATGATCCACATGTTTAGCATGTGCTGTGTTAAATGTTGTAGTTAAGGGATTAACCATTTCAATGTCATTCTTAAACTGCCCAGGTGCTAGTCCAGATAGTAAATGATGTTTTCTTCTTACTTGACCTTCCTTATCTTTAAATTTCATGTCAAAGGTCAAAGTTCTAAACATTTGGCTAATACTATCAACAACATAGATACTATCTGTATCTGTGTATAATACTATACCAGCATGAACATGACCATGAATCCTTTTTATAGCATGATTCATTATATCTTTGCTATGATGAAGGTGTTGGCTACCAATGTATCTTGGAGTTCTAGAAGGTCCAATGTTAGCCACCTCTACAAATAGAGTGTGAGGATTAACTTTATCTATTAGACCATGGAATATGTGTTTTGATTCTTGAATACTAAGTAGTCTCTTCCCTTTTTGGATGATCTCTCTTGGTATGTTGACCATATAATGAATTATTCATCTCTTTTATTGCTTGTTGCATTGAATCTCTTCTTAGGGATTTAGCAATTGATCTCTTTTTGAACAGGTCCATAGATAAATCACCTAATGATTCTGTAGTACCAAACATGATACAAGCTTTAATGGGCCCTTCAACCACACCACTTTCATCTACAATCTCCATTAACTGTCATCCATCAATGATTTCATGGGATGTAGGTCCATTAGAATACCATACTCTACCATCAATTCTTTTGTTACCATGAAAAGGCATAACTTGCTTGGCTCTTATTATTGTTTCAGTATAACACCAGGAAGCATAACATTCCATATAATCCATATACCTCTTAAACACATCATAATTCTCAAAGTAATAACACAAGCACTCTCATGTCCAGTAAAGAAATCAACTCTCATAGCTGTGGTTGGGTATAGACTGTTTGCATCATAAGCAATAACAGATCTACATCCATGCATTAAAGTTCCAGCTTCTACACTCTCTATTTCAGGACACTTCACTTTAACAAACCTGTGTGGATCTTGGCTGTTGGCTTTGGGTTTAAATATGGACAATCTTTATAGTTTACAAACGTGAGAGCTTTACAGGTGCCTTTAGATTCATCTTCATCTTTATTACAATCAACATGATTACAGTAGGTGCCCCACTTGTAGTTAAGATCAGCATCCACCATTTCATCATCCTCAATCCAAACTTTTGTGTAGGTAGTGAGTCTAGCATTAACTTGTTTAGTTTCATAGTAGTACCTTTTTTTACAATGAAACTCTTTGTGGGATGATCTAGTCTTACAAATTAGACACTTATCATTTTCTATTTTACAGCTACCTTTACATGCTTTGTGTGTACAATAGGTGCTAATTTTAGTTTCAATACTAGCATCAATCATTTCATCATCCTCAAGTCCCTTTTTAGTATAGATAGGTCTAGTGTTAACTTGTTTAGTTTCAAGATAGTACCTCCTTTTACAATGAAACTCTTTATGAGATCTTCTCTCATCATCGTTTTTGTCAACACCTTTATACTTTTTGTAATCTGTAATATCTTTATACCTTTCATAGGTACCTTTCCCAAATCTAGCTAGCTTATCTTTACATTCTTTAGCTTGGGTTATAGGATGTTTAAGATTAGTTTTATAATCTTTACACACCTCTTCAAGTTTTTCTTGTTTATGAGCTCTATCAAATCTCCATTTGTACTTTGAATGATGAAACTGGTTACATGATTCACATTTTTTAGATGGTAGTAATATAGGCCATACATCATCTCTACCAAATCTTTTAACAGGTTCTACAATAGAATGTATTCTTGTGCTATCTTCTAATTCAAGACTCTTAGCTTTGTTGAAATGATCAGCTAAATGAGAATCATAGTCATTCTGATTATCAAATGTTCTACAACGATGAGGACATGGGGCTTTCTTTTCAACTATTTCATGACCTTTTTGAATCATATGATGCCAACATTCTGTCATAGTATCATAACCACCTTCTTGTTCTGTTTTACACTTATGAATAAGACAGTAATATTTTTTGGATAGTGGTGAATATACTGGTTGAACACCTAACATTTTAAGTTGAGTAATAAAATCCAGGTCAGAGAAATAACCACATGTAGTTTGACATCTACCACCTTAACCTTGATAGCAGGGTTCCTCAAAATCACATTGATCCATCATTGGAAAAGTGATAGTATTGTCTATTACATCTCTAGTTAGTAGACACTGCATGATTAAATCACAATGAAAATATTCATCAGACTCTTTTAGACCTTTAGGTGTTTGCCAATAAGATAACATTTTATCATAATCTAGAGTTTTCTTTAGGTAAGGTTTAGGCACTCCAATATTCTTTGATAGCTTGTCTAAAGAGCCCTTTCTAAGTGCATAAGTGTCCATAAAATTTAACATCAATGGTACTTGGATATGAGTATTGTTGTATAATTCTTTATGGTCAAAGGTATCTTTATTTTTTGAACCTTTAGTTATAATATGAAGCTTCCCATCTTTTTATCACCACACCATTTTGCTTTTGATGTTAGATTAAAAGCTATTCTAAATTTCTTTGGAGCATGAAATTCACCCATACTGATAGAATATTTTGTGTTAGGTGGAGGATTGAAAAAACTCTTTAGTCTGTTTAACAATGGTAAATCATATCTGTTAGAGTTATGCCCCCACATGTTGATATGTATGTGAGAAACTCCTACTTAATTCCATTCTTTGTCACAATAATCTCTAATTGCTTTCATTATTCTAGCTACAAATGCTTCTTGTGTTTCACCTTTCTCTAGATCCAAAACATGACAATCAGGTGATTTATCATTAGATCTAATAGCTTCCAAGTTCAGTTGTCTCCTTTGCCATGTGATTTGATCTACAATCATAGCCATATTTTTTTTCATAGCTAATGTTTGGCCAGATATGTTGATTTAATATTTCAGTCTTGAGGAATATTCCCTTCAAATAATTTATAAATAGGTTAGTGTATTCACATTCTGTGGGTTCATATGTAGAGTTGAAATAAATCTAGAATGAAGTCTAGAATGATTCTCTTGTTTAAAGTAGAAATCACATTCTTAGTAGTCTATAATAAATATGGTCCTGTGGTAAATCTTTCACTCTACCAAAACCAAACATGTAAACTATATGTGGATTGGTTTTTACATCCTTCACAAAACCTTCTACTGTATCATCCACACAAGTTTCTATATCCCATGCTAATTCACCAACACTCACACATAGATTTCTAGTTTTTTAATGTGTTTTGATCAGTGCAATAAAGTTTACCATTTGCATAGTTATAGGTTCACATTCTTGTGGTTGATGCCAGAATGGAACTGCTTCTCCATTTTTAATTCTATTAAATTTTTCAGCTGTTGTTGAGATTCTGTAAAAGTAAAATTCTTTATCTACTTTGTCTACTGCTTCCCTAAATTGTTTGATAGTGAAATCATCTGTGATATCAATAAAACCAGCAAAGTGTTTTTGTAGCTCAACTAGGTAGGTAGAAGGACTAACATTAGCAATATGAGTTAGGTTAACTTTATTATATTTTGCATTCCTTTGTTCCTTCTCTAGAAACTCTAACATTTCAGTAACTGGTTTTCTCATCTCTCTCCATTGTATAGCTCTCTCTAACTTAGATAAATCTTTTTCACTGATCTGGTATTTAGCACTAGGTATGTCAGGCACTATGTGTTTAGCAATTTCTGATTCTGGTACAGGTGCTCTAGCTAATACTGCATGTAATCTTTTCACACATTTAGAAGCTCTGTTTACTATCTGATATCTTATACCACCATGTATGGTATATGTTAACCTCATAGGATATATAATAAAAACTTCCTCTGGTCTAGGAATATCAGATAGATTCTTCACATAGTAAGCTTTTAAGTATTGGTTATAAATAGAGACTTTACCATCATCAAGGTAAACTAAAGCACCACATTTCATCATATCTTCTAAATTAAAACATGCACTAGAATTTGATGTAAGTAATTAAAGAAGGTAAATATATATATATATATATATATATATATATATATATATATATATATACATATATTTAAAGTTTTAATAAACCAGGATCCACAATTCTTTGTGAAATGTCATCAAAGTTTGACAGATGGAAATCCTGCTAAAAAAAGCTATACAACAGCTCGTGTTCTTTATTATCCTCCTCTTCCTTCTATTGGTGACATTAAACCTGGTCAATTAAGATGTGGAGAACATGTGGACTATGGATCAATTACACTACTCTTTCAAGACCCAAATGGAGGACTTCAGGTTTGAACATATTTCTTAGATTTATTACAAGATCATTTTCTATTAGGTAAAATGTAGTGATGGTGGTTATATTGATGTACCTTACATGGCTGATGCTGTGCTGGTTAATTTAGGGGTACTAATGCAAAATTGGACTAGTGACAAATACTTGGCTACGGTACATTATACATTCTATTTTACAACCTATGTTCCCCTTCTATTATCCACAGCCTCATAGAGTACTAACTCCTGTTGATGAGTCAATACAAAGGAGGAGTCATCAGTCACTTGCTATCTTTATTCATCCTGATCATGAGACAGTGATAGAATGTATTGATGGATCTAACAAATATCCTCCTATTACTGCCTATGAAGACACATATCAAAGACTAATTAATACATACCAAAACTATTTATAGCAAAGTACTTTTAGGTTAATATTAAATTCATTCTGTATAGATAATCCTTCCGTGTAATAAGAAATTAACATCTGTAGGAAAGGAAGAGAGTGGTCATCATGTCCTTAGAGAAGTCTATACCAAATCATTGACTTTAAGGATTATTTTCCATTATCAATTTAATTAATTGTCCTTAAGTTAAAGAGATACACTCAGCCTTTACTTCAGTGGGAGTTGTTTTCATAAAAAACATGACATTGATAGAAAATTGGTATTATATATATTATTACTGCAAAAGGGAGGAAATCAATGATAATTCTGTATTTTAAACAACTAATTTGTGAATAAAAATAGCAAACATTCGATTCATTGTTGTCATTCTTAACAATCGTAATAATACTAATGTGTTGTTCACTTGAAGAAGTTGAAATAAATTAGATCCACTTAAACATTGACCACGCAAGCAAGGGACATGTACAAAGCCTAATATTATTATTACTAGCAACATCAATAGATCCATAATATATACTATAATTGAAAAACAATCTTTTAATTCAGGACTAAATCTGGATAAAGATAATTTGAAGATAGCACTTTATGAAACAGATGATTTGATTGAGAAGACAAAAATATCAGTAAGAAAAGAGACATTGCTTTATTCTTTAAGTAATTCTAATGGTGTGTGTCATTCTGATTTAATAGTGTGTGTCATTCTGGACAAACAGTTAGCATTCAATGGAAGTTAATACATCTAAGTCAATTTCATAGTAACAAATGGTCAGTACTGTATTACAAAAATAAAATACTAGATCTCTTTCCAGTCACCTGATCTCTTCTGAATACAATTTATGATTTTATGATCACTAATGCATGCTATCAGGATATTATTGACGTCATCTCTAGTACTAAACAATCTCATACTAATAATGAACAGCTAAACAGCTCTCAACCAGTTGATCATCATCTCAAGTAGACAGTTATAATGGATACTCAACTAGATCATCAACTACAGAATAAAAATGATCTATTAGAATTAAAACAAGTATATAAAAGATCAATCTTACATAGAGTAATATTCAGAGAAATGCACTAGATCATCTCACTCCAGTTATCAATGTCTCCTCCTTATAGAGTAAGAATTTGAGAGCTGCAAAAGATCAACATCTAGTCCAATCATCAATGTGTCTCACTATAAAATTAAAGGAAATAGTTTAGTACAAGATTGTTCAATTAATAATAGATCAAACTTACAGTCTAACGTATCAGCATCAACATTATGTACACCTATATACTAGATCAAAGCCCATCTAAAAGTTAATAATATGTTTACACAGAACTGTCCATATTATTATAACAGATATATCTTACAGTAGTCATCAGTTAATGGAGAGTGAATCATCTCAACCAGTGACTATTAACTTGTTAATCCTTTTATAGAACAAAATAGTTCAGTAGACAATTATACTAACTAATAAGTCATCTTACAATAGGTATATTAACAAATATCATCAGATCAGTAGCTATGATAGACCTACTAAATGTAATAGACTTTGTTTTGTTCTAATATTATAGTTTGACCGTTAAACTGTACATCCTATTATAAAATTATACAGTTCATTCAGTCAACAATTGTAAATTAACCTTAACCTACAGTAGGTATATTAACAAATGTCATCAGATCATCTCTAGTAGTTGTGTTAAATAGACCTACTAAATGTAACAGAATTTGTTTTGTTCTAAAAATATAGTTTATATATTACTCACAACTATTAGAACATTATATCATTATACTACAGAACAATAAGTAGTTAGTAAATAGTAATAAATGATAAGTAACTTACATAATACTTTAAAAGAAAAATAGTAAAAACATTTATTTATCATGCCTATTAACTTACTAGCAGCAAAACACTGATCTCCAATAGATTAGCAAACAGTTCTACTTCAAGTAGCCCAAAAAGGTATCATTTAAATTGTTTACAAACATCTCCAGTAGACTAGTAAACCAAAACAGAGCAATACCATTTTCTTGCTTTTTTCTAGCATCTTGGATGCTTGAAATTTCTTTTTTTCTAAAACTTCAATAATTTAGTTTGGCTTATAGCAGGTGTCTGTAGTTGTTCTAGCATTGAAGGTTTTATAAGACAGTTGCCGTTCTCCTTTAAAACCAGAAGATGTCTGAACCAAGTAAAATCTGTAAAAAATTCTCATAGATGTTTGTAAACTAACCAAATAAAATTGTAGTTGTGAATAAGATCCTGATCTCTGTAGATGTAAAAAAGAAAATGTGAGAAACTCAAATGAAACTCCTAGCTGTCAGTAGGAAACAAGAAAATCCATGAAAATTCTGAGATACAAGTAATGTTCCTAGATACCAGTGCAAACAAGAATTGCCAATCAAATTATGGCAAGTTGATATTTAGAAGGTGAAGATCAGTGAGTTAATGTTTAGGAACTGGAGATCAGTATGTTCTGGACAAATAAGTCATTGCCTAAAATCATTCATGTGAAAAACAAGAAATAATTTCAATTCTAGTGAAATAAGAAATCCTGTAGCTAGAAGTAAACCAAGTAAATGAAATCTTAGATGCTAGGATAATGATGTCAGTACAAAACAAGAGATGCCACTAAGACACAAGAATTAATATTGCAGGATTATATAACAGAGAGAGGGTTGACAATTCAGGATCAATTTATATCACACAAGAGGTTTACTATTTGACAAGTGTTAACATACATAATACAGACTTATACAACAGATACAGAGGTTATAAATGACAGCATTATATGGTCACTGAGGGTTACCAATTCAAGATTAATTACAGACACAAAGAAATAAACAATTTATACCATACACAGAGGATAAGTCAGAAAAATATGACAGACACAGAGGGTTAACAAGTCAGATTCAAGTTATACCACACATAGGGGGGGTTGATAATTTAGGATAGTGTAAATAAACACAAGAAGGTTAACAATAAAGTTAGGGTAGTGTGATAAACACAAGAGGGTTAACAATAAAGTTGTCTTATACAACAGATACAGAGAAGGATATACAACAGACAGACACTAACAAGCCTGGATCACGTTATACCACATATAGGGAGTTGACAATTTAGGATTAAATGAAAGACACAAGGGGGGTTTGAAGTTTATATGACTGACACAAAGGGTTAATATTTCTGGATTATACAAGACAGAGGATAAACACATACAAGGAGAAAAATAATGAAAAAAAGGGTTAATAATTCAAAATTATATAACGAACATATAGAACATTCCAGACACAGAGGGTTTGAAGGTTAATTAAATATGGGAGGGTCTGACATTATGAGCAATAATGAATAAAGGGGTTAATAATTCAGATTACCACAGATATAAAACTTTCAACACAGACACAAACGAGAGTATTTCTGAATTATTACAACACATGCACAGGGTTTGAAGGGTGACAAAGGGGTTAATGAAATATATATGGGAGGGTCTAACATCAGGTTTAATATCAAGATGATAGATCACAAAGAGGTTATACAAGGACATTGCTATATATACCTACACAAAAGATAAACAAGATTTGAGGTAACACAAGACAAGGAGAAGAATACAATATAAGATGACTTGTGTTGTTCCATGTCCAAATCCACCTATTGATGCCTGAGACTAGTGAACCACCTACAATTAAATAATGATATCCATATGAACAACCTATAAAGTGATGCTTGGCCACATTCAAGATACCTCATCGACCTCAAGATCCAATCTGAACCACAACCAGTAATCAATGTCTAATAATTCTCAAGATCCTCAAGACAAAACCAGTTATTAACGTCCAGTGTTAGTTGTAGATAAATCTACTAAAGAGACAGAAATAATTAGTAGTATATATAGTATAGTAAATGTATTAGTATACAACCTCATTAACAGCAGTTATAAAGGAGATTCAACTAGAACAGAATAAAATGATTAAATGGAATTTACAAAAGTATATAAAGATTAATCTTACATAGAGTAATGATTAGAGAACTGCAGTAGATCTCAGTCCAGTTGTCAATGTCTCGCTATAAGATTCCAATTACTCCCTATCCTGTCATCAATATCTCACCATTGAATTAAAGGAGATAATCTAAACTTTCGATGAAAACACATGTTTAGTACAGGACTGTCCATATTATTATAACAGATGTAACTTACAATAGTAATCAGTTAATTTTTAAATCAGACCATCATTACCAGCACTACAAGTGACCATTAAACCTGTCCATCCTAAAGTTCATTCAGTGACAACTATTTAATAAGTCAACTTACAGTAGTCATCTTTTAATGGAGATCTGATCATAAATCTACTAGAGCAACAAAAAAGGGCAGTAGTATTGTACTTATATCACAGTATAAGTATTACAATACACCCATCATCTTCCCAGCACTAACTAGAGCATCAACTACAGAATAAAAATGAATAGAATTAGAATTAAAGATATACAAAAAGATCAGTAATACTTACATTAGAAAACTTCACTAGATCATTTCCAGTCCAGTTATCAATGTCTCCCTATAAAATTAAAGGAAAACATTTAGTACAAGATCGTCAAAATTAGTGATAGATCAAACTTACAATCTAAGTTATCAGAGAACATTTAACATTATGTGCACCTATGTAGTAGATCAAAATCCATCTAAAAATTAAAACATATGTTTAGTATAGGACTGTCCACATTATTATAACAGATATAACTTACAATAGTCATCAGTTAATGTAGATCAGGTCATCATTAACAGCACTACAAGTGACCATTAAACTTACATACAGTACCTCATAGGACCTCACTAGATCATCTCCAGTCCAGTCATCAATGTCTCACTATAGAATTAAATGAAATAGTTTAGTATAAGATTGTCAAATAACTAATAGATCAAACTTACAGTCTAGAGAACCTATTATGACCATTAATCTGTCAATCCTATTAGAGTTCATTCAGTAATAATTGTACTATTTAACAAGTCAACTTATGTAACAGCAGGCATATTAACAAATGTCATCAGATCATCTATTATTAGTTATTAATAGACCTACTAAATGTAACAAGAGTTTTTGTTCTAAAATTATAGTTAATATATATGAGTTATATATTCTCACAACCATTAGAACATTATATCATCATACTACAGAACAATAAGTAAATTAGTAATAAATAGGAACAACTTACATATAGTATATCATACTAGATCTAGATCATCTCAAGTTGGTGTAGAATAAGTTACTATAATAAGAGAATAAATACTAAAAAATTTAGAATAAGTTACTATAATAAGAGAAAAAATACTAAAAAACTCTATTAATTAACTTACTAGCAGCAGAACACTGATCTCAAGTGGATCAACAAACAGTCAAAGTAGTCCTAAAAAAGGTATCATTTAAATTGTTTAGTTTATAACAGATTTCAATTAGTTGATCATCATCTCTAGTAGACTAGTAAACAACAGTCCTACTATAAAATGAAAAATAGTTATTATAGAAATAATTATTGTTAAGTGTCTCCTGTACACTAAAATTATTTAACAATTCTTGTGTACAACAGTTTATGTCAGTTATTAGAGATAAAGTGAAGAGTCTAGATTTTTGACAAAATCCAGATACAAACAAAACCTTCAGATGTCCTGTAAAACTCTCTAATTCTAGAAAAACCACAGACACCTGCCACATAACTAAATTTCAAATCCTACAAGCCAGTAGAAGTCACGAGAAGTCCTAGATACCAGTGAATCTTAGACACCCAAAAAGGTAAAATTCAAGATGCCAGAGATAAGCAAGAAAAATTTATATATCGAAACGTTGAAAAAATCCAGATGCCAGAAAAACCCTGGATGTATGTAAAAAGTCCAAGACAATCCTTGATGCCAGAGTAGAAAGCTAAATGTCAGAAATAAGCAAGAGAAAAATAACACAAAAAATCATTGGTGTTA
This sequence comes from Xestospongia bergquistia, assembly GCA_963965975.1. Taxonomy (NCBI): domain Eukaryota; kingdom Metazoa; phylum Porifera; class Demospongiae; order Haplosclerida; family Petrosiidae; genus Xestospongia; species Xestospongia bergquistia. The sequence goes on along the minus strand of OZ014420.1, from coordinate 3,919,877 downwards.
GGTGGAACCTGAGATGCCAGGTAATTCTCACAAAAAGGATAAATTGGTAATTCTCAAAACAAGGATAAATTAGATACTTGTTAAACCAAGATACCAGCTTGTAATTGGTGTAATCATAGAAATTAGTAACATTAGGATGTTTGAAAAAGGCCAAAGAACTATGATAATCCTAAAGCCAAATTAGAACAATGATGAAAGGAAAAGAAATAGTACAAAGGTAACAAACATATCTTACTAGTGGATAAACCATCTTTGACATAATGCTGTAGTACCAGTATTAAATAAAAGATGTAGGGAATATGCAACTAGTAAAGCAAGACAAAGACAACAAGAGAATGTAGATATTACAGTACATGAACACTGTGGGTCATACACAATAAGACAATGAGAAATATAAGATAACAATAGAACAACTACAAACTAATTGATATACAATAATAAAACAATGTATGATATAACAGAAGTTGAAAACAATATAACAAAGATTTAACAGTGTTATAAGAGATTGAGTTGTATGATAATATCTACAAGAGCTAATACTGACCACAGTTGTAAAAGAATACTGACCACAGTTGTAAAAGTTATAGGAGATTGTAACAAAATACAGAGCCATTACCAATTACAGAGTTGTAACAAGTCACAGTAGATGGTGTGGAGGGATAAAATACAGGTGTTATCATTAAACAATAAGTCCGATAATGTACAATAGTGAAATAGATCATAACACAAGACGGAACACAGGAGCTATGATCTTGAATGAAACAAAATTCAATGAGAATAACATTGTTACACACATAACACATTAACATACAACAACAACATATTTAAGAGATCATGATAATAATAGACAGAAACACAGAACGTATTACTAGATCAAATACTAATAAAGAACACTTCTCACAACAGTTTCAGGAGATGTTAACACAACAGGTAAAGAAAGGATTACTAGACAAAAATACTATTATTATAGTACCAGTATTCTAACTGGAATACACCCTAGAACTATTACTAGGAATCATTAAATGACAATTTTTTTATAAAACAAAGTAATGAGAATCTAATGCGATAAATAAATCTTCAACAAAGGTGCCAGTGAATTGTAGACATTGGTAATTTAGTGTGAATGGATTTACAAAAGTATATCATTTTTGGTTATGAGGTTGCAAAAGTTTGTTATATAACAGAATTTATGCAAAAAAATACATACACCAAATAATAAATAATTCACCAACAGATTACAAAGAGAGTTTTATGAGAGTTTTAGTGTATGAGAGCTTTAGCATAAACTATGTACATGTCACAGGGCTAGGTTATATGAATTGCAATACAAGACATTATGCGACTGGTATATGTACATGTCACAGGACTAGATTGTACTGTATTATTAGGTTGGGTATTGAAACATCTGTATGTATTAAATTTATGTATAATAGGACATTTTGTGGTATGTGTAACAAGATACTGTCGGAGGACAATGTTATACCATATATAGAACATTATGTGATGAAAACATGTAATGTCATAGGGATACATATCTGATACTGATATAAAAGTAGACAAAATGGGGGTAAATAGGCTTGTACTAAATAAAGACACTTGACTACAATTATGTTAGGAGAGAATAGAAGGGACAATTACATTAGGATACAGTAGATGAGACTGGTACATAGAACACAGTAGACAAGACAGCCACATCAGGACATAAAAGACGGGAAAATTACATAATAATTATAGTTATAATCTTCTTCTTGATGTTCATCAAGTTAACCCATTTGTTCTTGAGTAGTTATAAAATTATTTTTTGGTAGTAAATGCTTTGAAGACCAATGTGTAGCTACCAAATAAGATAATCCCCAGCTCTTTGTCATTTGTCTCATTTTAACACTAATGATGTCCATAGCTTCTTCATTATGATTAGTTGGATGAGATGTTGTTTCAGCATCAATGAAAGTACTAGCATCATCAAACTCCCAAGAAACTGTTACACCCATGTCTTTGAGTTCTTGAATAATTTTAGGATCTTTCATATCCTTTAGAGATGCTGCCATAGCACATGGTAGTATTCAATAAGTTAGGTTTACACCTTTTCCTCCAATACAAATATCAGCCTCTTGTTAACTCCATCTTTGTGGAATGATAAGTTCAATGATGTTTTATCATTATATAATAACTAAGTTAACAATAACAATATAACACAAACTAGTTAACAAAATCTTGTTAACAATAATAATGTAACAAAATCTAGTTAACAAAATCTTGTTAACAATAAATTGTTACTTACACCTGAGTATAAAAGCTGGGAAAAATACCTGTTATTATACCTATTATAATCAAAATGAGTAAGCTTGACAAAAAGTATAGTGAACCATTTATAGATCTCAAATTTGCATTACCAAGAGTATACTGTTTGATTTGCCACAAAACAGTATCTTACAGATCCAGTCACTGGCAGAAACATGTAACATTCAGAGGTCATCATTGTAAATTTTGCCCACATAAAAAGCCACATATGAGAGGACTCTGTATACATTTACTACAACATTTATTACCAGCAAAATCTAACATGATGATGGTTGGTGTAGGCGTACATAATAAATATACTCCCCTTATGAAAGATATTGTTAGAAAATATGAAACCTATCCAATTTGGAAGAAAATTGTGTTAACTAAAAAAGGACCTAAACCAGTAACAATATTCAACTGTTACAAATTTAAAAGATTACTAGTGGAACAGATAAAACAAAATTTAGATAATAATAAACCAAATGATACTAGTTATATTGAAAGTGTGTTTCTTACATTTAAATAATAATAATAATTAAGTGTTAATCTTTTTAGAGGGTGGTCCATCTTGTTCATCCAGTGGTTTTTAAAATTAACTTTTCTTCTAGTTGGTGGTGGATTTTCACTATCACCTAATATTCTCTTTTCTTGATTCCCTCTTTATAGTAATATAATCATTTAATGTAGGAATCATTTCCTTCTCAACTTCTGGTAAAATGTTTAATTTTAATTGCATATCATCACAATCAGGTAGCAAAGCCATTATTTCATCAACATTTTTCTGTATCCAAAATCTACTCCTGTTAAATTTTGATAAATCATATAGTCTACAAGGTTCTTCATATATCATTTCATGTAGAGCATCAAATTCTTCCTGCTTATCTTGTACATGTTCCTTAGTAATTTCCCTAAAGATATCATTAATAGATACACCACCATTCCTCATTCTCATAACTTGTTGAATGAATTTACACATGTTAGCTACCTGACAGTGTGTAATACAACAAGCATTTATAACTGATTGTAAATTCAAGCCTTCTGATGAATAAGTCATATGTATTTTTTTTCTCCTTTTCAGCTACAACTAACTGGATACTCCTCCATTGGTAATTTTTGTGAGCTACTTTTTCTTTGATTTGATAATGGAGTTTTCCCTGTTATATTTGATATCTCAGGATGTTTAGTTCCTCTTCTAGTAAGCTCTTTAATAGGAGTTCCATTATGTGAAACAACAGTATCTACAGCAATATTAGCTTGAACAATCCAATAATATTTGCCTTTAGGAACTACATCATTTAGTATAGCTTTCCAATGAATTTCAATTCCTATCTCTCTAGGAATATTTTCAACTATGTCTTGAGTTACAGTACCAGTCATCATAATACAAAGTACACCATAATCTAAAAATTTAAATGGTGTATACTTTTGTTTTCCTTTAGACATTCCTGTATAATAATCTCTATAATTTGCCAACAGTTCCGGACATTCATCAAAAATCAGAAAATCATATGGTTCAAAGTTTACACTTCCTTTTACTAGTTCATCATAGGTATGGATTCGATGTTTGCATTGCTTATAAATTACCCATCTGTTTTAAACAATCCATTTGAGCAGAATGTAGTCCAACTGTAGGTAGAGTTAAGTGCAGGAATGGTTTTAATTTTAGTAGATTTACAATCAAGGTTGTCTTACCTTTACCACATTGTATCTGAACTAGAACATTCTTTCCTGCTTGCATTGTTACATTAATGATTTTAAACAACAGAACCTGTTCTTGTCTCCATCCATCAGACATAGTTTTCTTATACACATTATCACTTTCACCAGGTTTTCTTTCTCTTCTTATGGGTTCATTTAATCTATACTTTCTAATTTTACACTTAATTTCATCACCTTCAGGTGGACCACCTTCAATTATGCTGGAGTTAATTAGATACTCATAAAAACAACCAGGTGGAACTATATAATTCCAAGCCCTTAATTTCTCTTTAAACTCCTCTTCCTTACTCTTATCATACTTTCACAGACCACAATTTATTTTTAGTAAACCATGATCAGTTAATGTTTGGAGTGTAAGATGTGTTTGTCTGTTGGTTTGTTATGTTTCAGACCTAGAGTGTATAAATCTTTTGGTTCATTATTTAAATGTGGAGGCCTATCATCCCAAATCTTTTGGTTAGAGGGTGTAACAATGATTTCACCATTCACTTTTACGTTCATTCTGGTTAGAAATCCATCAGCAGTTTCTTTTTCAATGGTTCTTTGCTGATGATAACCTTTTTGTGAAAGTACTTTATAATATACTTGATTTTGGTTTGTTTCAATACATCTTCTTCTATTCAGTCCATTATTTATTTTAATTTTAGATTGTCTACAATCTAAAAAACCTCTTTTGTAATGTGAAAAATTAGTCTCAGGATGATCACATAGTGGGCAACCAGCAACTTTGTTTTTTAAAGTCTGTGATTTTGGATTAGCTAAACAATATATTTTAAGATGATTTTCAAGTGTCTCCATTTTAGTGTTAACCATCTGATCACATGCAGGACACTCTTCACAGAAAATACATTTCTCACTATATGCAGCATGAGAATGTTCACACACTCCCATCACATTTTTAAAATCACCAGGTGCTTTGTGGTAACAATTGACTTGATGAATCTTCTTAACCACTTCTTCATCAAAGTACCAAGTATAATATGTGTGTCTATATATGGTATACCACATATACCACATTCTTCAGTAGCATTTTTTATAATGGTTTTGTTTTCATCCAAATAATTACTGTACTTGACTGTGTCATCATACTTGAAAATTCATGGTTTAGATTTAGATGCTTGGATTCTAGCTTCATTACCATGTGGATAATATTTAATGTTATATTCACCAGATATCCATTTAGATTCATACTCTCTTAGCTGTGAAGCTGACATAGAACAAAACAAATCTAGAGGACATCTAACTGAACAGTTAGAGAAATGTTCACACCCAACATTAGCCATAGCTAGCTTATATGGATCATCACCAGTTATAGTTTAGATAATTTTAAATACTCAACCACATCAAGATAATTTTGTTTCATAGCTGGCGAAACCCAAGCTAATTCTCCAATAGCCAAATTTTGATGAAAAATTGCCATTCTTTTATAGGAAATACAGTTTGTTTTACTTTTTCTTTCATCGAATTCATAACTTGTATTTTCTTTCCTTTAACTTCATTAAGTAGTAGAACCTCTGTAGCCAACAACCTAAGTTTATGTTGCATACTATAACCATCCACATCTCCATTAACAATTGTGAACCTAAAGTTTGGATAAATAGTGTTGAAGAATAAAAAACCAGAATCAGGTAGCTTCCCTTTTTAAGTTTTGATATGTCAAATAATTTGCAGATAGCTTTCCTCTCATCTTTTGATTGATAGAATATGTTGAATGTATAAGTAGATCTAGAGTTCTTTTTAACTTTTGATAGAGGCATGGGTAATAATTGACTAGAGTATATGAAAAACACAATCTTGGTTGGTAGATACTTTTTTAGTTGAGTTAAATGTAAGGGTATACTCTCTTCTGAATGAGTTGGGTCAAGTATCAAAATAGGTTGTGTAGTTGCATTGATAGAAACAAAACCTGGCACATGATGATAAAGAAAATTAATTTTTTCATTCTAGCTAGAGGAGCAAAATAAGATAACTTGGGCTGATAATACTATTATTATTATTTCTTTGATTAAATCACTTGAGATTAGTGAAATGATTTTAGTTTTAGGAGTGAGCATAGCACTCAACATTACAATGACACTGGTTTTGAATCTTAGGATAATGATCAACTAACTCTTGGGTGTTGAGCCATAAAATAGCTATGCAACTGCCTAGACTTAAATTCAAAGTAACTATGATTGAGTGGTTGTCAAGGAAATATGGTTAAAGGAAAATGGTCACATGAAAATGGTTTAATGATGTTAATTATAAAATATGATTGATAATAATTACATTTTATTTTGCATCATGGACAGACTAGTTGTTGATGTGACTCATTACAGGGATCTATTTAAGCTGATGAAGGATGAAACTACTGAACAACATAAAATGTTGGATAATATACTTAGCAAGTGCATCCATAATTACAGTGATGCTGAACATTATTTGAGACTGGTGTTAAGTATCAGAAAGAGATTAGTAGAGTTAGAATCTACCATGGAGGAGGTACCTAATCAATATGGTCCAGTGTTTGGTCAAGAAAAGTGGAAGATTGAGAGATATATAACAGTATTGAACTAGTTACTAGTATGATTAATCATTATAGAAAGTCTAGTATGATTAATCATTATAGAAAGTTTCAAGATAAGTTTATATTAAAATAATTTTGTTAAATAAAAATGGTTAAATGAAAATGGTTGAATGAAAATGGTTAAATGAATAATAAATACATCAATATATAAATGGTTATTAATAAAAGAGTGAATGAATCATTTAACAGTCAAAGATAATAAAGAGGTGTGGTCCTTAGTCCACTTAATCTGGTTTTATCATTCATAACAGCTTGTCCAAAGACTTCGTTAGCTTCTTTCTTCTCTAAACCAATTATCTCTCTAATCTCTATTTCAGTAGCTCTATCATGCACTTTTCTTGGTCTTAAACCTTCAGATGTTAGATCATATTTTTGCACAGGTGTCCAAGCTGTTTCATCAGCCTTCCATGATGGTTGATCACATTCAGGTAATGGATTACAACCACCATCTAGTTCAGTAGTAGTGGTATTGCTTTTAGCTTTTTCTGTAATATCAGCTAACCAATCAGAGTAAGCAGGACAGTTATCATAATGACTATACCAACTATTTTCTACACATGGTTGTTCACATAAATCACAGGTTGGATCTTTAGCAGAAATTTCATAAGTAGTAGCCATTTCAATTATTAGTTAAATTGTGATAAATATTTTTGGTTTGATTCTTAAATAAAAAGTATACTAACAATTACAATGTAGCAAAAAGTAAGTAACATAAATATGTTAACTAGTAATTTTTAACTTTTTTTATTTTACTCTTTGAAGTTTAGGACATACTTTAAAATGCTCTGTATAGTCAGCTTTCTTGATAGTTTGTTGACAAAAGTTACATACCAGTGTGTTCTGAAACTCATCAATAGTGATTTCATAATGATGTATTAAATCATCCTTTGCTTCTATGGTAGCTTCATGTTGGTTAATAATAGTATTCATATCTTCTATATTAGCTTCACATTGTTCCAGTTGAGATGTTAATTGGATCTCATTCTGACTCTTTTCATTACCAAGTCTTAATAATTCATTTATGCTTTTATCTTTCTCAGCTAACATAGCTTGTAATCCTTTAATTGTAGCAGCATCTTGAATAATCCTCCACAAAGCAGTCTCTAAAATCAAATCTAAAGAAAGATATGATTCAGTAGAAATTGGAGAGTAAAGTTTATCAGCCATTTTTTCTTATAGTAACAGTTTTAATAATTTAGAAGATGAGTTTTATAGACTCTACATGTTAACAATTTTAATGTAGCCAATTATTGTTAACAATTCAAACATTATATAACTGATATTAAGGATAGGTGTTAATATCACTTATGCAGCAGTGTCCTCTTTGTGGATGTTGGTATATTAATTGGATTACTTATTATAATAATTATCATCAAGAAGACTCTGGTGGCTGAAGATAAATTTGATCAAGTAGCTACCAATTCACCTTGTGAATACTGTATTAAAGAGAAAGCAATGAAAGCTAAGAAAATTCTAAAAATTCCAATATATGATCTATGTAATTATGGATGCTTGAGTATAGTTGGTGCTGTCATTATGATAAATGTCCAGGTTATAAAATTTGGAAAAATGGTTCATTTACTGCAAAACAAGTAAGGAAACAATTGAAAAGGACTACTCCTTACCAAAGAGAAGAATCTAGATTCTTTGACTCAAATACTGGTTTTGTTAAACCACAAATAACAATTAGAAAATATTAGTAGTTAACTAATTTTTGTTAAATAATTATTGTTAACTAGTTTTGTTACACAATTATTGTTAACTAATTTTTGTTACATAATTATTGTTAACAACTAATAAGTATAAATACAATACAACTGTTAATAATTATTATACCCAAAAATGTCTATGTTGGACAAAGTTAGTTTTGATAGTTACAAAGATTTTGCTAGAAAATATTACCATTTATATGATGAAAGTGAATATATTTGTTATCCATTAACTGCTGTAAGCTGTTATCTATCTACTTTAATGGTTTGGTCATCAGATAAGAGAGTAAAAGAAGCTTGTGAAAGTTTAATAAGTGTTTTGGATTATGATGATGATGAAGATGAGCTTGGTAATGTTAAAGAGCTTCACAAATCTATACACGTAGATATACTAATGGAGTTACAAGTATCAAAGGATTGGTGTGAAAGAATGAATATTAATATTGTTAATAGTTTTATTGATAAATGAAAATAAATATTTTAATCAAGCTTTAATTAAATCCACACACCAAGATAGCTTGTCACCAATATTCTTAGCATCAACAGCTGGTGAATTCAATGTTTGAATAAGATTATTCCAGGATCTAGGTGAGCACATGGTATCATTCCAACTTGATAGAATCTTGGATAGCTTAACAGTATTACTATCATAACTGTACTTTAACCCCTCCAATGTATATTCAGCAACTCCAAGTGTATCACCTAGTTCATACCATTTATGACTAATTGGAACTAGAAGATTAAGTAGAGCACCTTCTGCTTAGTAATCTCTTTATCTTCAGTAATAAACTTGTGAAAAGACACCTTGATCAATTTTCACTATAACTTAGTAAGTTAAATCATTACATTTATAATGTTAGGTTGTTACATTTTATTTGTTAAAAGTTTTAGTTAACAATAAAATGTGAGAGAACTCAATATAAAAGTAGAGTTAACCTGATTTTTTATTATACTTATCTTCTACACTAAAATACAAATGGAAGTCAGAATCTTCAAGGACTTTTCAATATTCATTAAAGATGATGATGAGCTGGCTAGATATAAATGTTCTAAATGCAATTACATCCTCTGTGATGCTGTTCAGTCTGGGTGTGGTCATTGGTTGTGTCAACATTGTGCTAATGAAGAGTTATTCAGGAACAAGGAACCAAAATGTCATGCTTGGAATACAAGATTAGTAGAGTTCTTCCCTGGTAAATTCATAAGGAGAGAGATCAGGAGTTTAGCTGTTACATGTATTCATGAAGGTTGTAGGTGGCAACTTTGGACAATTGTATGGTCATTTAGGTTAATGTAAATATGAAAAGAGAGAATGTCAACATTGTAAAGATGAAACTCATAGTCTCAAATCTGAAAATAAAGCACTCAATGATAAGATGGAGTTGTTAGAGAAGACAATGAGAAAGATGGCTGTAACCAATGAGGAATGATTAGGTGATCTAGATTGTGGTGAATATGGTGGTGAAGGTGGTGGTGATGGTGAAGGTGGTATGATTCTTTTAAATTCAGTTTCATAGTAAATACAATATTTATATCTTTTTTTCTTTTTAATTGGGTCAATGATGGTGTAACGGAAGACATCCTTAACTTTTATTTCATATTTATCATACTCTTTAAGTCCTTTAGCTTTCAACTCTTCACATTGTTCTGTGGGTGTGAAAAGCTACCTCCCAATATTCCTTCAATGTCACCTATATAAATATATTCTTTAAGAAATTCCTTACACAAAGGCACAAAATATTTTCTGGCTATTCCTTCATTAACTTTTAAATTGTAAGTAGGTGTAGCCTGTAAAATCTTGTACAATACTTTTCTTATAGTTTTCTTATAGTTTATACTTTGTATGTATACTTGTATGGAATAGTGTCAATTACAACATTAGAGGCCAATGAAAGTATTCCTGCTCAAAGAGATATAGGTATTACATTTAAAAATTGTCACAATGTACATGTATATTGCCAGGCCATCTGATTAAAACATACTTATGAACATTAACTAACCATTCCATTATAATTGATTTATTACTAACAGCTCCATATTTGTGTTTATATTCTAAATGGTACTCTGAAACCTGATGTAGCTAGACAACCTTTACCTAAATGTACCAATGCTATTGTTGAATCAGCTATTGAGCCCATTGCTCTAGCAAAGAAATTCTATGAAGAAGTTATTTCTGAGGCTGTTTACAAATTGTAAAAGACAAGAAAACTGGACGTACTGGTGCGGAACGTCTTGAGCTAATTCTTGATGATGTAAAGGATCATGTCAAAATTAATGCTAATGCCTTTATGATTTTTCTGGATATATTGAGAGATGATAGTTTAAGACTTGGGGAATAAAATCATGTCAAAATATAAAGGTACAATACGTTAACTTTAATCCTTTCTTTAGTAATACTCTTTCAATTTCAGAATTAGCTGCTACATGAAAGTATATAAGGAAAGGAGTTCACAACAATAAACAGTTGTAAAGTATTATGTTAACTTTCGAATTGAATTAATGAGTACATGCAATTTCTAGTCATACTACCACAATAACCTATGTGCTAAACTAGTGTATGATGTGATCATTTTATTCTGTACAAATAGAATGTGCCAACAAGCTACATTATATATATATATATCCTGTGTATTAGGAGAATGAGTGACCTTAGAACAGTGTAAGAAAATGATTCTATCTCGAATGTATCCTGCTGCAAACCATAGATTACTGAGCATGTGCAGATTGTATTAGCAAACCCAAACATAGCCTCGTCCCTAGGCGCTCACACAGAAAAGAACACCTTGTAAGTACTGCTTGTGAATCCACGTAATTACTGAAGTAATGAAGATCCTCAATGCTGTTGTGGATCTGGAAGTTGTACCTGAAGTATCGAAGTGTGGTGTCACAGGGCCCATCTATAAAGGAGGCAGGAAGGATCCTTTGAAGGTTGACAGCTACAGAGGGTTACACTCGCATCTATGGTCTCCTAAGTTCTGGAATTCTTGCTATTAGAACATCTGGAGTTGTTTTTTATGGAAGCAGGTCTATTACACATTAACCAATCTGCTTATAGGAAAGCAGTCTCTTGTGATGATGCCATTTTTGCTACACAAGAGGTTGTTGTTAAAAAACTTAGAGGTGGTAGTTGTGTATATATGTGCCTGTATGTCTTGCAGAAAGCATTCGACTCTGTTGAATATCCAGTGTTGTTAGAGAAGCTGTTTATGTTGCAGTGAATGGTTAGATGTGGAGACTCTTGAAGAGCTGATATGATGGATGTTCCTACAAAGTGAGGATGGATAGGATGCTCTCTGAGATTTTTTGGGTGGAAAGAGTGGTGAAGCAGGGGTCGGTGTTGTCCCCAGCACTCTTTTGGTGATGCACCCCCTTCTCAGGCAGTTGCAGGCATCTCGTGTGGGTTTGACAGTGAACAATTTATATTCTGGAGTTTTCCTCCATGCTGACAATGTCAGAACTTTAGCAACAAGTGAGGAATCTTTGGACTGTCAGGTACCTTTGGTGAAAGCATTTGCTAAGGAAAACTTTTTAAAATTGAATGTTAGTAAAGCCAAGATCATACTCTTCTCAAGTCAAAAGGATGTTGCTTTTCCAGTCTGTGAAGTGGAGGGGCCCGTCATGCCAGCTGGGGACATAGGAAATTTCTGGGTTACTGGTGGAGGGGAGACCTATTGGCATCTACATCTATGGACAAGAACATCATGAAAGCCTGTCGTGCTTTTTTCCACTTAGGTAGCATTTGTGTATTTCAGGTTGATGTTAGTCCACTGTCTTCAAGAACTGTGCTGGAGTCATGCGTTATGCCGGTCTTATTATTTGGATGTGAGAATTTGATCTTGACGGAGACCTTATCACAGAAACTGGAGGCCTTTCAGGGCGAGCTAGTGAACCAAGTACTAGAGTGGCTGAGGCATCACTCTAATACTGCAGCTATTACGGTTTTGGAGGTTCCAATAATGAAGTACTGAATTTGGGTAAGAAGGCTAGGTTTCTCCATCGTGTCGTTGAGAGTAATCCTGTCAACCTGACTGGACGTGTGATGCTGGCACTCTATGGTGATGCTGATTCATTATGTCTGGTGAAGGAGTTCAAGGAGCTGGAGGAGTGGATTGGATCAACTTTCACAGATATTATCCTCAGCTTGGTTCAATCAGGGAGATGAAGTAGGAAATTCTTGAGCTTAATAATAATAAGAAGAAGCACTTTAAACGCTCAGGCACTTTAAACAGGTTCTATACTTCACTAAGAACCAGATGTATATGATCTTAACCTATATGACATTGAACATAAGTGGGATGAAATAGGATTTGCATTGAGAGTACCTGATACAATGCTTGAAGGCCTACTACAGTAAAACATCATTCTACCAAACAAAGTTACACTACTGTTGTATTTCATTCAGTAATTAATGCATTATTCTATGATGTAATATGTTTAGTGAGTAAGTATTTAATATCATGTTTTGGTTGTTTAGTTAGTTATTGTGTTATGCTGTTTTGTAAAGTAAATCAGTTGCTACAAAAGGTACTAAGACACAACATATTGGCAATGAAGGTAAATAGCTTGACACAGCACCCTAGCTCCACTCAATTCATCCAAAGAAAGTTGGTCACATTATGTTGAGAGACTAGGAAACTACTTTGTCATAAATGACGCAGAAGAGATGACAAGAAACGCTCCATACTGCTCTCCATTTATAGGCATCAGACCTTCAAATTAATAAGAAGTTAAGTTGACGCTCAGGCACTTGAAACCAAGTCATAAATGACTTAGTGAAGATGATCACAGACTGTTATGACCCAAAACTGTCTATTATTGTTCAGAGATACAAGTTTAACTCTCGTGTAAGAGCGCCAGATGAGTCTGTTGCGATATATGTAGCAGCTCTGCATCAGATAGCTGAATATTGTGACTATAGACTCATTAAGATAATGCTACGAGATTGACTCGTATGTGGAGTCAATCACCAGAGTATCCAGTGTAGGTTGTTGGCCAAGAAGGGCTTTACTTATGAAAAAACGTTAGAGCTAGCTAAATCACTCGAGGCAGCCGAGAAATAATTGCTTGACATTGTAGCAACTAATACTGTACCTGTTCACTACAATTCTCGTCACAAGTACAAGAGAAAACTGCTACTGTTAATTTTACCTGCCATAGGTGTAGAGGACGTCATTTAGCCTCAGTCTGATGCCTCAAGGATCAACACTCTCACAAATGCATAAAAAGGGAGCACATCTACAAAGTATGTTGCATGAATCAAGTATTAAAGCATCAATAAAGCCACATTTTGTAAGTGTGGAGTGCACTACCACTATTCCAGAAGAAGTAGATGAAGAGTCATATAAAATGTTTACACTTAGAGACAAATCATCAGAACCTATCATTGTTAAATGTTTACTGAATAGTGTACCGACGGATATGGAGTATTATACTGGTGCATCTCTTTCAACAATTAGTCAAGATACTTATGCCCAGGTTTCCAAATCCAGTTGCATTGGCAACCTGGAGAAAACAGAGGTCAAATTGAAAAATAATATGGGTGAGTCAATACCAGTACTGGGCAAAATTAGAATGCATGTAAAGCATGAGGATCAGGAGGAAGTCCTGCCTGTCCTTGTAGTAAAAGGAACTGGGCCTAACCTTATGGGAAGAGACTGGCTAAACAAGATCAAAGTAAATTTCTGTGAAGTTTACAGTCTAACTAATAAACACCCACTAGAGAAACTCTTAAAAAGCATTCAGTTGTTTTTAAGGAGGAACTGTGTTGTCTGGAAGATGTCAAAGCTCAATTATTAGTAGATAACACCAACCCAAAATTTCACAAGCCTAGCCCTTTGCCATTTGTGTTTAAAGAGGCAGAACTTGACAGGTTACAGAGTTTGGGCATTGTTTCTCCTGTTCAGTTTGCAAGGTGGTCTGCACCTATAGTGCCTGTAGTAAAACAGGATGGGTCAGTGAGAATCTGTGGAGACTTTGAAGTTACAATTAATCAAGTCTCTCAAGTAGAGTCCTATCACCTACCAAGAGCAGAGGAGCTTTTTGTCACCCTTTCAGGAGGAAAACAGTTCTGAAATTAGATTTAGCTCAAGTTTATTTACAATTACCTTTAGCAGAAGATTCAAAAGAGTTTGTAACTATCAATACTTCAAAAGGGTTGTTTCAATATAACTGGTAGCCATTTGGAGTGGCCCAGCATTTTTCAGAGATGCATAGAAAATCTCTTACAGGGATGTAAACGGTCCATGTATGCATGATATTTTGGTAACAGGTAAATCCACTGAAGAGCATTTGCATAATTTAGAGAGCGTATTAAGCAAATTAGTATCAGCAGGTTCACGACTTAAGAAGTCAGTGTTACTTCTTGTGGCCTAAGGTTGAGTATTTAGGTCACATAATTGATGCAGATAGCTTACACCCAACCAAAGAAAAGGTAAAAGTAATGAAGGAAGCTCTTAAGCCTGAAAATGTCACTGAATTACAATTGTTTTTGGAATTATTAACTATTATTGTCAATTTCTGCCAAAACATATCTGCAAAGCTTGCTCCCTTATATAACCATTTACATAAGAATTGTTGATGGTTATGGAGTAATGGCCAAGACAAGGCATTTCAAATTGCCAAAGAAGCACTACAACCTCATTCCTTATTAGTACATTATGATCCTGCTAAGCAAATTATTTTGACATGCGATGCTTTGCTTTATAGCATTGGTGCTGTGTTATCTCATGCCATGGAGGATGGTACTGATAGGCCAATAGCATATGCCTCTTGAATACTAACAACAGCAGAAAGGAAATACTCTTAGTTGGAGAAAGAGGAACTTGCCAATAGTGTTCAGTAGTAAGAAATTTCACAATTATTTGTGTGGCAGATATTTTTACATTGAGTCAGATCATCAACCCCTCTCTTATCTCTTAATGAAGCTATGGAGATTCTGTGTGAGCTTTCAAAGATGGGCTCTTACATTAAGTGCATATCAGTATTCTATCTGCTACAAGCAAGGAAGAATGTTAAGTAATGTTGATCCACTCAATCGTCTACCTAGATCCAATCACAACATCATTAGATTGTGTTCCAGGAGACCTTGTACATCTTATTCACCACCTCTCTACTATGGCTATGAATGACAACAAAATAAAAGAATGGACTAGAAGGGAACCCATTTTATCAAAGGTTTATTACCATATATCCAGTGGGTGGCCAAATAATGTGGATGAATCACTTCATCCCTATCAAACTACAAAAGGATGAATTAAGTGTATCGAACGGATGTATTCTTTGAGGCGCTCATGTTATTGTACCCACCACCAGGAAGACAGCATGTATTAAACGAACTACATGATACTCACCCAGGCCTTTTGTAAAATGAACTCACTTGCTCGCAGTTACATTTGGTGGCCAAAAATAGATGCAGAGATTGAAATGACAGTAAAATTGTGTATTATCTGTCAAGAAAATCAACCATCACCACCTTCAGCAACATACACTCTTGGGAGTGGCCAGAGCAGCCTTGGAGTCGACTAATCTCGACTTTGCAGAACCATACATGGGACACATGTTCCTCATACTAGTTGATTCTCACTCAAAATGGCTACATCTCATATTATGCCTAATATTACATGCTCTAGAACCATAGAGAAGTTGAGACAGATTTCTCAATTCATGGACTTCCAAGGAAACTTGTAACTGATAATAGACCGTCATTCACAAGTGATGAGTTCAAGAGATTTAGAAAAGCTAATGGAATCAAGCATGTATCATCTGCCTCATATCACTCTCCCACCAATAGACCCGTGGAGTGGGAAGTACAGACAATGAAAAGAAGACTTCTGTGTATACAAGGTAGTTCCATTCAAGAAAAATTTTCTAAGGTTTTCTTCACGTACTGGATGACAACTCATTCTAACTTTCAATGGGACGAAGAGTTTGAGCTTGCCTAGATGGACTGTTTCCTGATGTAAATAAGAAGGTAGAATCTCGAAAAGAGAAACAGAAAGAAGCTCATGACAAAACTTGACCCTTACGAGAATTCAACATTGGTGACCTAGTTCTTGCTGAAAAATTTAGAGCAACAGGGTCCAGGTGGATGCCAGGAATGGTGTTGAAGGTGACAGGTTCTTTGTCTTACTGGATCATGTTAATAAATGGCAACAGTCTTTGTTGTGATATTGACAATGTTAGAAGAAGGTATAGTGCAGTAGACATTGGTGTAGCTACTAGTACAGACTTTAAAGCACAAACAAACTTTGATAATGCTCTGGCAGACTAGGCTGTGGATTCAACAGTTAATTCAGACTCATTCACTAAACAGTCTTCTCCAGTCCTAGTTCCTATTTCTACTAATGGACATTCGAGTTCCTTTGCATCTCAAGTTGAGATGTCATCTGTTAATGTGCCAGTACATCATTCCACTCGAACAAATAGACCTCCAGAAAATGGTTCTGGAAGTGTATTGAATATTGTGTGTGTTACATAGTAATTTTTGTATTTTCAACTAAGAATAGGGAAGTGTGATATTTCATTTAGTAATTAACGCATTATTCTATGACGTAATATGTTTAGTGAGTAATTATTTAATATCATGTTTTTTGTGTTATGGTTGTTTTGTAAAGTTAATCAGCTGCTACAAAAAGTACTGAGACACAATAGCTATTAAATGTATCAAGCTGTTTGATTAATCAGTGCACTATAGCAGTAACATGGAACAGTACCATGTCTACTGTTAAAAGTGTCACTGAGACTCGAACTGCCCAAATGATTGAAGCATATGTTTTACAAAATTATGACTATAACATAATCAAGTGGACATATTAATGGACCAGCTAAAGAGACATCATACAATAGAAGAGTATTAGCAGAGGATACATTTACATCATCAAAAGTATCAGTTGAGGAACAGAACTCACCCAAGATTATGTTTTAACCTGACCACTTTTTTTGAATGAGATAATAAATTTTATTAAGTCTCAGTCACACCTGGCTGCCAGTGGGTGGGAACGAAATCAATTCGTGATAGACGAACCGTACGATATCAATGGCTGCAAGAAGCTTGAAAGATTGTCTTCCCAGCCTTCCAGAAAAACCTAATCAACTCAAACATTTCTTGTTTTCTAAACGAAGTTTTGGAAAGGCAAACCCTATGAAGTGCTCTGCTCAGTCCCAGTGGTTTAAATCTTGGCCATTTCTCCACTATGACGAGTGTCAATATGTGGTTTTCTGTCACACGTGTGTTGCAGCTGTGAACAAAGGAAAGATTTTTTCTAATGCATTTATAAGCTTTTTGAACAGTTATTATTCAATTATATTAAATTCACTTATCGGTGATTAGGTTACTAAAGGTTTCTGTAATTGGAAAGTTGCAACAGCTGCTTTTACGAAGCATCAACAATCTAAAGCCCATTGTGAAGCTGTTGAAGCCATTGTAACACTCCCAAAGTCAACAAAAGACATAGGAGACAGAGCTCATAAAGCTGATAAAGAGTGTGCAAGGGATATGCTGCGTTTGATATTGGCAAGTATCCGCTTTCTTGCTCAACAAAGGCTTGCACTTAGTGGGGATGTAGAAAAGTCATCAAATTTAATCCAGATACTTCGGTTGAGTACAGAAGATAAGCCTGAAATTTTACAGTGGATAGAGAAGTCTGCACACAAGAGTACTTCTCCAGAGAACCAAAATGAAATGTTAGAGCTGATGGATAACCATGCTCTGAGAAAGATTTTGGAGAATATCCGCAGTTCTCCTTTCATAGCAGTCATGGTTGATGAAACAACAGACAAATTAAATAAATAACAGTTGACCTTAGTCTTGAGATGGATCAGTGAATATTTTGTTTTGTCTGAAGAGTTTGTAGGGCTGTATTATCTTTCAGCAATTGATGCACAGAGTATTGTGGAGGTCACGAATAAGATTTCAGATTCCCCTGACAAAAGATTCGTAGGCAGTGCTATGATGGATGCAGCACTATGGCTGGAGCAAAAGCAGGTGTAGCCACCAAGATACAGGAGCTAGAATTCCTACATTGTTATGGGCATGCCCTCAACCTGGCTGTAAATGACACAATCAAGCAGTCACGTCCTATGAAGGACTGCCTAGACACATGTTATGAAATTATTAAATTAATCAAGTTCCCTCCAAAGAGAGAAGCCATGCTACAAGACGTGAAAGAAGAGAGTGGCAATGATACTTCTGGTGTATGCACCTTATATCCAACATGATAGAGAGTCCGTGCAGAGTCACTTGCCAACATAATTGCTAATTATCAAAGCATTCAATCATTATGGGAGGTTGCCATACCTGCTACATCTGACACCGAAATCAAGGCTAGCATTTGTGGAGTGGCAAGTCAAATGCAGACCTTCAAGTTCCTGTTTGGCATTTCACTTTCAGAACTGATCCTACGACACACTGACAAACTAAGTCAGACTTTGCAGATGCCTAAACTTCCAAGTGTTGAAGGTATAGCTATGCTGACAGTAAGGACTCTTGAAAGCATTCGTACACCTGAAAACTTCAACCTGTTTTGGTAGAAGGTTGAAAAAATGAGATGCCACCAGGAGCTTGATGTTGATGACCCACAACTACCTAGGAGAAGGAAAGCTCCAAGAGGCTTTGAAGAAGGGAGTGGTCCAAGTGAGTTTCCTTTATCTGTTGAAGATGAAAATGGTCATATGTATTTTGAAGCAATAGATCTTTCTCTGATGAGCATTTGTAATAGATTTGACCAAAAAGGCTTCCAAACATTCTCCAATGTGGAACAGCTCCTTTTCAAGGCATGTACAAGGTAGTGTTTCAAAGAAAAATTAGATTCAGTGTGTTCTTTCTTTTGTGATGACTTTGATAAGGTTGAACTGGAGTCTCAGCTATGTACTCTTCATCAACTCCATTCTTCAGTTGTAGTTGAAGAAATGCCATCAATTGATAGCATTAAAACTGCATTGTTAAGCCTCTCCACAACACAGAGAATGCTAGTTAGTGCAGTTTCCCATCTTTTCAGCTGCTACTGATCTTACCTGCAACAAACGCAACTTCCGAGCATTCATTTAGTGCCCTTCGTCTCATCAAGTCCTATCTCAGATGAACGATGACACAAGCAAGATTGAACCACCTGATGATTCTTCATTATCACCAACATGTATGTGATCATCTTGATTTAAATGTGATAGGCAATGAATACATTTCTAAATCTGATACAAGAAAAATTACATTTGCTAAATTTAACTAACTCTTCATTTTCAGTGTCTAACCATTTCAGTACTATTATCATTTATTTTTCGCTTTACCCTTTAACTAAATCTCGTGCCAAGTTTTCATCATTCATACAAAATCAAATCAACCTGACTACCTCAATTTTGTGGCTTCAGCCCTGAGACATCATTATGACTGTAAATATTTGACAGTGACTCATACGACACTTACTAAAGGAAACATAGAGAAACAGGCAAGAAAATCTCATAAGATAAAATCAAACATGGAAGAAAAGACCACAAGAAACATAAAGGTATTGTTAAATTGATTTTGCTAAGAAATTTGACTTATCACAGAAAATAAAATGTAAAGATCAGAAGACAGAGATCCTAATCACTATGGTAGACATTGTTCATCTCAAAAACACAGAGCTCATTCCAAAAGATCTTACAATGATTATTAGTACATGATCATAAGATAAAGATAATACTTATCACGTTCTATAAGTACACATGATCATCTAATAAACATACTTTAAACTACAACTTTTTATTAATTGACAGGTAATGACTTATTTATTACTTATTATAAATTGTTTATTGGACAGGAAATGAAGGCTATGTAACATAGTATATGTTACCATGGTAAGCATTGTTCTTAACGACAACTTTATTTAGACCTTTCAGACTTCCTGAGCTGATGAATCTATATTTAGAGCTTATGATAAAGATCACATGTTGCTATGGCCGCATGGGTGTAGTGATAAGGGGTCTGGGGGGGCTAAAAGCCCCCCACACACACACACTTTTTGAGATGATATACATTATTGCCTTTTATTCAGTTTCAGTGAAAAGGAAATTTTATAGAATAATGTCTGAAGTTTGCAAAGTAGCCAGACTCATACTTGTGATGCCAGCATCCAATGCCATCAGTGAGTGTTCCTTCAGTAGACTACACTGCATAAAAAGTTACTTACATTCCGTGAAGAATCAGACATGCCTTAACAGCACAATGATCTTACATATTTATAACGAAATGACAGATAATATATGTTTAAAGGAAGTTGCAAATGAATTTGTTAGTAAATCAGAACATCAACTAAATTTTTGATAAAGTTTTAGACAATTTTTGTAATTTTGTTAATGATTGTTTTTAAAGACAATTAATACTAAAGTACATACATAAATTATATGTCCTAATATCATTATTTTATTTTAATGATTTAATTTTCCCCACACACATCATGCTATGAAGTTAAAATTGTCAGGACCTCCACTTCAATATTACTACTTCCTACACCCCTGGCTATGGGTGTTGTCTATCATAATGAGACTATGATATCATTAAAAACAGAAGATAGCATGGCAGTAGGAGACAGTCCGGTTGGTCAGGTATTTGCCAGACCAACTTTGCTGACGTTAATTAATTATTATTATTATTGCGTAATTGGATCTTGGGTGTGGCTTTATGTAAAACACGTGTGTACAATTCATGGCTTCAAGTAACTAATAAAAATGTGGTTATACCATCAAAACCACCTCAACCAAAAACTTTTTATTTTCCAAAGAAGTCATTTGGACAGTCTAAGGTTGTAGAAAGAAGCAGGTTAGTTTAATAAATGGTCTTTTCTACACTATGACGAGTCCATTGATTCTGTCTTTTGTTGTGTGTTTAATCAGCTTTAAAATAAAAAGGATAAAGTCCAGTACTAGGGCTGATCTAGCATTTGTCACACATGGTTTCCATAATTGGAAAAATGCCACTATTGCATTTAGAAACCATAAGCAAAGTGCCTGCCATGCTGAGGCAGTGGAGACAATGGTAACAATTCCATCTACAGTTCCTGATGTTGGTGAGATTTTGTCACAGCAACATGCATCAGAAAAGTCAACATGCATTGTATGAAATAATGAATTGTGTGAAATCCCTCAGTCGACAGGCACTTCCATCGAGAGGTGACAAAAATGAGTATGACAGCAATATTACTCAACTGCTAAAAATGAAAGCTGAACAAGATCAGTTAATGGCAGAGTGGTTGAAACAAAAACAAAATGTTTATGTCAGTGCTACTATCCAAAATGAAATGATTAAAATACAGTAGAAGCTCGATTATCCAGACCGTGGTTATCCGGATCTTCAATTATCTGGATTTGGAATTGAGACAGGAAGTGACCACGTGACATGTTAAATTCTTCAAATTAGAATAGTAATATAATATACGGTACCACATAACAGCCACGTTTGCCAATAAAAACAGCTGCGCCCGCTTAATAAACAGCTGCGCAGACTTCATAATGGTGGACATCGAGATCAAATGTAAAAGGACTGTCCTGGCACTTTAGACAGGCTTAACACTTTGCCTATAAAAGGAGTCCAGACTCTCTTAAAAATGTGATGTCCTCGAATCACACTCTGCAAATTTATGGTACATGTACTACTGGTAGCCATTAGGGTGTGGTCTTGCTACAACCATGATTAATTAAAAGCTCATCCATTTAAATAACTGCCACACACACTAATTTTAACCCTTTCTCTTCTCCGGACATTTTCATTTATCCGGAATAGGATTTTTCTTTCTGTCCAAAGGGGTCCAGATAATCGAGGGTCTACTGTAATGTGTGTTTCAATCCTGCGTAATATTGTTTCTACACTCCAATCAACACCATTTCTTACTGTAATGGCAGATAAAATCACAGTTTTTTCCAACAAAGAACATGTTACTATATTTTTACGTTGAGTGACCGATAATTTCCAAGTTCATGAGGAATTTCTAGGTTTATACCATGTTGATTCAATTGATGCAGCAACAATAACGTTTGTCATAACAGATCTATTTCAAAGATTTAACTTGAATATTGGGAAATTACGAGAACAATGCTATGATGGTGCTAGTGCTATGTCAGGGAGCAGAAGTGGTGTTGCCAAAAGGACAAGTGATATTGAACCAAGAACAATATTTACTCACTGTTATGGACACAGCCATAACTTGGCTGCTTGTGACACTTTAAAAAATCAAAGGTTACGCAAAGATTACGAAGAATGCTCTTGAACTTACTCATGAAATTACTAAGCTTATGAAATGTTCTCCAAGAAGGGAAGGCATTTTCCAGAAATTGAAGGAAACTATTCCATCAAGTGAGTGGTAGCCCTGACATTTGAATTTTATGTCCAACACATTGGACAGTGAGAGCGGATTCACTTTCAAGTATATTTAACAATTTTAAGGTATTACAAGCTACATGGGAAGAGGCCATAGAGGTTGTTCAGGACAGTGAGACTAAAACAAGAATACATGGAGTAGCTATTCAGATGGAGACTTTTCATTATTTCTTTGGTAATCTCTTGGGTCAGCTGATACTGAAGCATGCTGATAATTTGAGCATCACACTACAACGTCAAAACATATCTGCTTCAGAAGGGCAAACAGATTGCCAAAATGACAGTTGAAACTCTCAAATGGATTCGAAATGATGAATCCTATGATCGTTTCTGGAATACCACTAATGAAAAGCCAAACGTTTAGATATTGGTGAGCATAGTCTGCCATGACATCGAAAGGTTCCTACTAGATATGAAGATGGTATGTCTAGTGGCCATTTCCATTAGAGTACCATGGGATATTACAAGCAAATATATTTTGAAGCCCTGGATTTGATCATAAACTGCATTGAGGACAGGTTTGATCAACTGTATATATCACTCTATTGAGTCATTATTGGTTAAAAGCGTGTAAACAAGAGGAAGGGAATCTGACCTCAGAAGTGTGTGTGAGACATACAAAGATGATTTTGACAAGGAGGTTTGAGTATCCACCTAAGAGTACTTGGAGCTAATCCAAAGATAACGAAACCATCACAATATTCAACATCAAGGATTACTTAGCATCTCTCTCTTCTGATTTACTTGATACAAAAGTCACAGTAAATGAATTTATCAGTAACTCTGAACATTGTGGTAGCATCTTTGCAAAATATTGAGAAAAGTAAGGAAAATAAAAATTGGGGGTGTCAATAGGGTGTGTTTAATTGTTACACCCACTTCCTGGCTTGACCAACTAAAAATAGCTTCCTACAGGCCTGGATAGTAGTATCTCGTGATGTTTATTTGCTTAGAACCACACCTCTTTAATGCAATGTTATCTCTGAAAAATGTCTTATACAGAGCATCATAGATTTATTGATCAAAGTAATGAGTTGGTCCCTTTGGTTAATTTAATTAATTAATTCTTTAATATTCTATTTTATTTTTTTAATAAATGTGACAATAATCCTGTAGTAAACAGGTATCTGTTATTATACGATCTGAAATTTATAACTGGACAAGTACAGGAACAGATTAATGGATATATCAATGAATAGATGGATGGAAGTTATCAGACAGATAAATTGATAGACAAAGGTATTCCTGACAATCTCCTTATAGACATTAGATAAGGTAATGTGTCTAAAGAACACAAGAAAATGAGGAAGATGGTGCAATAAACGTATTTATGGAACAATTGTGTCCCTTTAAAGTTCTACAATAATGTCTGGCACACTATGAAATAACATGAAGGAATATTTATTGACAATATGAAATAACATGAAGGAATATTTATTGACAATCAATTGCTACCCAAAAACCCAAGTAGAACTCAATCCATAGAATAAGACACATTCTTATATCTTATAGTAGGACTGACTCTCATGTTTTCATTCCTATTCCAGATGACTCCTGCAGAATTCAAGTTTGCATTACGTCAGTTCTCACTTCACTTCTGATCCAGAGTATTGTATGTCTGTTATCTGGGCAAATGGGTTTGAACTGCTTTAACTCAGCAAACACAGCACTGGTAGCCACCAAATTATAGTGGACAGTAGCAAAGCTTTTGCACTTCTTAACAATACTGCCAAAAGGAGTGTCAAAGGAACAAAAAGCTTTAAAAGTCTGAAAAACCTTGGAAAAAAAGTACAGCTTTCAGTGAACACTCAAGAATTCAATAAAAACCTCTTGCATGCAGCTTATGACATTTTTCAACTTTTTAAAGTGAGAAGTTTTGCAAAAACTTTGGAAAGTTATGACAGTTTTACTAACTTTTGGCAGTTATCTTTGTTGATATATTGAGTGCGAACTAAAAACACTAGAACCATAGCTGTCATTGGAGAATCACTAACTTTTACTAAGAAGTTGGAAAGTATTGGACCTTTTGTCACTTAGAGTGCAAAGTACCCAGTAGATGCAATAAAAGGCAAAGCTTTTTCCCTTTGATTGAAGAGAAATGCTGAGTCATCAATAATCATCTTGTGCATCAGATAAGCTTATGTCACTTGAGGAGGCTAAAAAGAAGAAAGAAAGCCTCTAGATAAGACCATAGCCTCGTACCCAGGCATTTGCAAAGGAAAAGAATGCCTGGTAACTACTGTTTGTGCATGCGTTTAATTTCCACAGATTCAAAGGTAATTTTGATAATCCCTCTAAATGGAAGCAACTATCGAACATGGAAGATTCAATGTCAGATGGCGTTAATGAGAGACGGCTTGTGGAGTATCATTAATGTATCAGAACAGCACCTGCAGATAATACTACGAACAGATACTCGAAGTTTGTTACACGAAGAGATCAAGCCCTAGCTACGATTGTACTGTTGATTGATCCATCACTATTTTATGTGATATGTACTCCAAAGGATCCGGTAGTAGTTTGGCAGTTGCTGTCGAATCAGTTTCAGAGAAAGATGTGGGCGAACCGACTAGCACTGAGATGTAAGCTACACTCACTACAATTAAATAGATGGGCAACCAGTCCAGGAACATGTCAAGGTGATGACAGAAGTTTTTAACGAACTTGCTGTGATTGGGGACAACATAGACAATGAAGATTGCGTGGTGTATCTGTTAGCAAGTCACCCGGAATCGTTCAATATGCTGGTGACCACGCGGGAAGCCAGTAGTGATGTACCTCAAATGGAAACAGTGATTGAGCGATTGCTTTATGAAGAGCAGAAAATGAAAGATCGCAGTATGTCAGGCAGGACTAGTACTACTGAAGAGGCGATGATTGTTAAACAACGAAGAAAAGGACCAAAGTGTTATTTTTGTCATATTCAGCACAATTGTAGAGAACGTGAGAAGTCACAAAATGCAGACAAAACGAAGTAGACAGCAAAGCACAAGATAAACAGTACCCATACCAGACAGCCAGTTGTTAGTACCAGCTCAGATAGTGATGAAGTAGGTATGGTAGTGAACCACGTTCTGTCAGCAAATGAGATGACCCAGTTAACAGGAAAATGGATTGTGGACTCTGGTGCAACAAGTCATATATGTAATGACCGAAACCTATTTGTCAAATTAGATTCTTTGAAGATACCTATTAGTGTTAGGTTAGGAGATGGGTGTGTTTAAAGGCCACTGCAGGAGGTATTGTCAGTTTAAAGATGACGCATGATTGTGGAACACGTAAATGTAAACTACATGATGTGTTACATGATCCTGATCTGTCATAAAATCATTTAAGTGTGTCGAAAGCAGTTGAGAAAGGAATAACTGTGAAGTTTGACAAGTCTAGGTGTGTCATTTGTGACACTAATCGAAACATAATTACTGTGGCTGCAAAAGCTGGTGATTTGTATCATATCAACACAGCACCTGTTGAAGTTCACTCAATGATGGCGCATCATAGTTCATTCTCAAAAGAAGATTTGTGGCAGCAACGGTATGATCATTTAAGTATGAAGAGTCTTAGGAAGTTGGCTCGAAATGATCTCGTCAAGGATTTTGACAATTCTGCATCAAAAAGAATACAATTTTGTGAATCATGTCTAGAAGGGAAGCAGTGTAGAAGTCTATTTCCATCTCATTCAGAGAGCTGTTCAAAAGAAGTCTTAAATCTAGTACATAGTGATGTGTGCCGGAAGATAAATGCAAAATCATTAAGTGGAGCAGAATACGTTCTGACACTTATTGATGACCAAACAAGGTACGCGTGGGTATATGTCCTCAAACACAAAGATGAAGTCTTTAACAAGTTTCATGAATGGAAGGTAATGGTAGAAAAGTCGACTGGAAAAAAACTCAAAGTCCATCGTACTGATAATGGGGGAGAGTTTACCTCCAGAGAATTTGGAGAGTTTTTAAAGGAAGAAAGTATCAAACATGAACTGACAGTTCTGAAATGCCCTCAACAAAATGGTGTGGCTGAAAGTTTAAATCTAACACTTATGGAAATTGTGCGTTCAATGTTAGCTGGTTTCAAGTTGCCCCAGACATTTTGGGCAGAGGCTTTAGCCACAGCTATGTACCTTTGTAATCAATGTCCAACTAAAGCTGTACAGGATAAAACACCCTTCGAAGCTCTGACAGGAAAGAAGCCAAATGTGAGACATTTACAAGTCTTTGGGTGTGCGGCATACTGTCATATAGCAAAAGATGAACAGCAGAAGTTAGACTTGAAATCGAGAAAGTGCATATGGATAGGATATGGAGATAATCACAAAGGTTATTGGTTGTATGATGTGTAGAAGCGGAGGACAATGTATAGTCGTGATGTTGTTATTAATGAGATGAAGGTATGGATAATGTAATTGATACAGATGAATCAGAAGTTCCTGACATCGATGGAGTCATTCAACAAGAACCAGATAATGTTGAGGAACCAACTATTTGACGCTCAACAAGAGCAAGAAAACATCCTGATCATTATGGTGAGTGGGTGGATGTCGCTGATGTATGTGAACTGACTACAGTTGAAGAAGCACTAACAGGGCCAGATAAAGATAAATGGAAAAATACAGTGGATGCTGAGTATGAGTCTATCACATCCAACAATTTTTGGGATTTGGTTGATTTACCCAAGGATGGTAAAGTGGTAAATTGTAAGTGGATTTTTAAGTGTAAGTTAGGAGATAATGGTTTGGTTGAATGGTACAAAGCAAGATTAGTAGCCCAAGGATATTCACAAAGACCTGGAGTTGACTACAAAGACACCTTCTCTGCAGCAGTTAGATTCAAATCTGTTAGAGCTGTCATTGCTCTGTCAGTAAAACACAACCTGAAACTTCACCAGATGGATGTTACAATGGCGTTCTTAAATGGTGAATTAAAGGAAGTGGTTTATATGAAACAACAACCTGAAGGATATGTCAAGAAAGGTAAAGAGAGACTGGTTTGTAAGTTAAAAGGAAGTATCTATTATCTTAAACAATCTCCTTGCTGTTGGAATTCAGTATTCGATTCACGACTAAACAAGATGGGATTTATTCAAACAAATAGTGACCCATGTCTGTATGTCGCGTCAGAGGGAGAACTGTTTTTAATAGCTGTGTATGTTGATGACATTCTTCTAGCTGGGAAGTCAGATAGACGAATAACTGAAGTAAAGAAAGGACTAGCAAGTCATTTTAATATGAAGGATATGGGAGAGCTTCAGTACTTCCTCGGTGTAAAAGTGATACAAGACCTTGAAGATGGAACGGTATGGATTGGACAACCATCATACACTGAGAGTATCTTAAAACATTGTGGAATGATCAATGCAAAAGCAGTTAAGACACTAGCAAATCCTGTTATGAAGCTAAATAAAGCAACAGACAAGTCCGAATGTGTATATCCTGAAATTTATCAGTCAGTTGTTGGAAAACTGCTGTACCTGTCATCCTGGAGTAGACCAGACATTGCATTTGCTGTGTGTAACATTGTCAAGTATACTACTCAACCAAACAGATCAACACCGCAAGGCAGTGAACACATTTTGAGATATTTGCCTGGTACTGTCAACTATGGTCTGCTGTATCGAAGAGATAACCCAATTGAATGCTGTGAATATTCTGATGCTGACTTTGCAGGGGATCTCGATGATCTCAAGTCCACTTCAGGATATATTTTTAAAATTGGAGGTGCTCCTGTTAGTTGGAAGTGCTGTAAACAATCGTGTGTAGCACTTTCTACTGCTGAATCAGAATATATGGCTCTGTCATTGAAGTGAAATACTGTAAAACAGAAGAAATGATAGCCGATATGATGACAAAGGGTTTGTACAGTGAAAGATTTGTCAAGTTGAGAAAGATGGCTGGGATCACAGAAACAAGACAATGAGTTTCAAGTGAGAGGGAGTGTTAAAAGAGACACTTAAACTAATTGTTGCATACACTGTTAATTGTATTCATTGTTCTAGAATCTTCTAATGCACATGGTCACTATTGTTTATTCTAGAACATTTGTTGATTTTGTATATATATTTAGATTGAGTAGTTATTTATTCATTCGGTTTGATGAGATAAATCTAACAATGTCATCTATTTTAAAGCTTGGAAGTCAGTAATAATTATTAGTCAGTTGTGGACCAATGTAATGTGTTGAGGAAATATTAGCTCAATCCCCATACAGTCAAAATGTTCAGTTGATAATTTTCTTTAATTATACATGTAAACTAGGAATACACATATGCATAAACCCTCATGCTATGTGGACAGATGTGTTACCAGTAATAGTTGATTTATTCATTAAAAATAAACATTCTTGTGGTTACATGTTCTGAAAAGGAATTGATTACATGCTTAAGCATAACAAATATACAAACATGTGAGGTCAGTCCAAGACATTACTGAACCTGTACATGATTAATTTTCTTGCACTAAGAGACTTGGTAATAAAAGAAAAGAACGCCTGGTATCTACTGGTGTGTAATTATTCAAATTATGACATCATAATTACAACATTCTATAGAAAATGACAAATCAATAGGGTGGGTTTATGTTGATTACATTTTATTCACTACACAAGTCCAACAATTCTTGATGGATCACAAGCTAGGTCATGGCTTTAAACGGTCTAGTTTTGTTGTCTGTGCACAGGTTTAGTGAAAACAATAGAGAGTTACACTTCTTCAGTAGAATTGGGATCTAAAATGATTGAGCTTTGTAAATAACTGGTTGATCCATCATTAGAGGTGCTAAAGTACTTATTATCAACTCAGAACAGCTTTTTTCAGTACTAACAAGATCATGCTATTGATCCATCATTAATTAGAGGATTTGGAAGTACAAACTCTTTCCAAAACCAGTTGGTAACTACACAAAGACATCTTTTTTGTCATATATGGCTTTGTCAGACCAAAAATTCTGCTTTAAGTGATAGAGTTAGGTGCTTTAGATCATAACGTAAAGCAGCAGAGAAGTTACTATCTGCACTACAGGCAGTCATCATAGGTAACAAATTAACAATACATTATAGTAAAAAGAATTTTTATATCATAGTTGATGAAGTATTCCTACTTCCCAAGAAGAAATTGCATGCACAAACAGTAGTTACCAGGTGTCCTTTTCTTTGTGAACACCTGGATACGAGGCTAGTATGTAAGATATTCTTTATGTACTTTAATAATAACATATTAAAGTACATGACGAATATCCTACACTCCTTACTAGCATACTAAATATAATCACATATACAAATGTATGTATGTATATGATATATGAATTATATATACTGAGTTCAAGGTGTTTGACTTGAACAAAGTCTGCAATATTAATATAATAATTGAGGGTGTGACTTTTATATGTTGTATAATTATAAGAATCTTCTTTATCTAGAAATCTAAGAAAGGATTAGCACTTAATTATTGTGATGTTCTCATCTGTTTTAAGAGATATCCTGGTACAATCATCTATATCATGACTCCACTCATAGTAGTCTATCTATGAGACAATGAGTTATTTATCATAAGCACTTCTTGAGAAAATTGAAATGTTAATGTTGTCTAAATCATATGAATTAGTACTGTTCTGTTCACTTCTTTAATAATTATTCACTTTTATTCATTTATCATTTTATTGTCATATTTCAAACTCTGATATCTTTCATATTTTGTACAATTGAATGCAGTAAGTACATACTCAACAAAAATATTATAATATTCATATACCATAGATGTCATACATGAATCCTTTTTATAAAAAAAAGTTGGTTGTTTTGGTTGTTAGGTAACTGTTCTGGTTGATAGCGATATATTTAAAAAACAGTAACTAATGGTGTGAAACTCTTCAGAGACCAAGAAATAAAAATTAATATTTTTTATGTCTAAATTATTTTATCAGAAGAAGTGATGTTACTCTGTTCATGTTGGAATGTTTAGTGGAATTTTAATTATGGAACATATCTTGGGTGTGACATTGAGATTTTGTGAGTCATACTGAAGCTTTTCATGGTTCTTTGTATCATTCTATTCATCTCTTTTTTAATGTTTGCTATAAAAGGCAATAAAATGCAAATAACAAAAGCTGAATATAACATACAGTCTTGTGTTAGATGTTTATGTGCTAGCAAACGAGTTCCACCATAGCTCAGAGCATATACAAAACCATGCCATTTAGTCTTTTCAAGATGCTGTACACTAATAACACTGGAAGAAAGTTAGAATATTATGGTATCTTATGTTTATATATTTGCGCATCCACAGTTGGCAAGTGGACATGTTGATGTTTTTATGTACACAATAAAGAAAATTGTCTATAGTTAAGGAGAGACATAATACTGGCGACGAGGTGTGATGACGACTATATTGGTCATCCTTGTGAGTTTGATCCCCAGACAGAGTCTTTAGTGGCTTATATGGAAAGAATAAAGTTATTTTATCGAGTTAATGATATTAAAGCTGCCAGACAGGTAGCTGTCCTATTATTGTTGATAGATAGTAAGAATTACTCATTATTGACAGACCTGATGACCCCGACTTTACCCCAAGAAGCAACTTTTTAAGATCTAGCGAAGGTTTTAGCACTTTCAACCACAGTCTCTAGTCATAGCAGAGAGATTTAAGTTTCATAACTGTAAACAACAATCCTCACAGTCAGTAGCTGATTTTGTAACAGAAGTAAAGAAGTTGGCCAGCACATGCAAGTTTGAGGGCCACTTGTCAGAGGCACTTCGCAACTGGTTTGTATGTGGACTGCGTGATCACAAAACATAGCAACATTTACTCACTCTAGTAGATCTAAAATTTGAGAAGGCTGTGCAAACAGCTTAAGGCAATGAAATGGCAGAGAAAAAGGCCAGAGACATGACCTAGATTGAAGCCTGTCCCTTAGCTGATTTAAATAAGCTCTCAACACCTAACCCTCCAGCTTTTTACAGATGTTGTAAAACAGAGCACAGGTCTAATAAATGTTGTTGTAAAGAGTGGGTGTGTCATAATAGTGGCAAAAGAGGCCACATTGTTGCAGCATGTAGAGGAGGACCTCATAATCAGCACCTATTGCACCATGGGAGTGGCCGGATCGCCCTTGTCAACATTTGCACCTAGACTTTGCAGGCCCATTTCCTGGACAAATTACATCTCTTGGTGATTGATGTACACAGTAAATGGCCTGAGGTATTTATTATGACATCTGCTACTTCATCCCAGACTATTGAACTTTACATACATTGTTTTCATCCTATGGTCTACCAGAGCAGATAGTGACAGATAATGGTTCTCGATTTATTTCTGCTGAGTTTCAAGAATCTTGCAAAATAACAGTGTCAAATACATACGTTCATCCCCATATCACCCCTCTTCAAACAGCCAAGTTGAACGAATTGTTCAAACATTTAAAAGAGCCATGATGGTTAATACCAAAGTTGGACAATCACGACTAGCCCAATTTTTACTCTCTTACCGTTGTACTCCACATGGCACAACTGGTGTGGCTCCCTCTGAGTTATTTTAAACATACCTTGAGAACAAACACTACTGTATCTATTATTCTGAAAGTATTTTGAATCATTTCTGCATGCATGACTGAGAATTATATGAATGTTATCTGAAAATATTGTAATTCATATTACAAATAAAAATAACAATCTGAAAATGCTATGATTAGTTTTAATATCTGTACATAATTCTCAATTCTTATTATGACAACTGAGACTGCTTTGACACCTGCTGTTACAAAGTCTCTTTGCTTTATAACACTTGCACCTATTTGTCTGACACTTTTCTTGCCTTTGATGCAGTCACACTGGAAGAACCCTTGTCCGCCAGAAGCTGTAGACTTGAGAGCTTGACGGATTGTGATTGTAGATTCTCTGTTGATATCAGAATCATTCAAGAGTCGCTACAGACAGAGATCAAACTGATTCCTGGAATACTTATTGCTCAGAATTCCAGCTTTCATTGCAATTCTATATATGCCATGTTCATCCTGATCAACAATAACTCCTAGGATATTTCTTGGGTCACCTCTTCTTCTGTCAACTATGGGAATGGGGACAGCAATATTACCTCCAGCTTCACCTGCCTTTAAGTCAATATGGGAGCGCTTGACCATCCTTTCTGCCTGTGACAACTGGTATTCATGTGCTCTCTTTTGTTGATTGCCAATGTCTTCAAGTGGCTTGTCAAGGGGTGTAGAATTCAATGGAGAAAGATTGTGATGATGCTGCACTGACAGAGCCTGGGAGCTTGTTAAAGGCTGGGAGGTGGCAGGAGGTGAAGGTGGCAGTTGTTTATTGCTGGCTGGAGGTAGTTCATTGTTGTGAACAGCAGTGGTGTCAGGGGGTGGTGCCTGATAAAGTGCCAGAAGGTCATCTTCAGATTGAAGCCTTTCAAGATTTCAGGTGGGAGACTAGAAGATGTCAATCCAACTATAGGGTCCTCTCCAAATATGGCTTTGTAAGGGGTTCTGTTTATGCCAGCATGATGAGCACAGTTCTTCTGTTGCTGAACAAATTTGAGTCCCACTGTCCAGTCCTGGGTGTTGTTGTCACTCATTTAAGCCACCAAAATGTCTTTTTGTCACTGTTTGCTCTTTCAACAGAACCTTGGATTTGGGGATGTTCGGGCTTGCTATGAACCATGATGAGCTGCAGCCACAGCTCTTTAAGCTCTGTGATGACTTGGGCTGTGAATTCTGACCCGTTGTCACTCTGAAGCTGGTGCACTAAAGAGGAGGAATATATTCAACAGTTGAAAGGTGACTTCAGGAGCTCTCTTGGAAGACAGGGGCCTCAGGATAACAAACTTTGTGAGGTGACACTGGTAAACCATGATCCACTTGAACTGTTCTTGTGGGGATAACTGCTTGTCAACAAGATCAACCTGACTACAAAAGTTGAATTCGCTGGAAAGAATAGGCTTGACAACAACACATCATAGTCATCAAAGCTATGATGTGATTACATAGATTTCTTTGATTGCAAATACTATTGACACCTCTCCCTGTGTAAGACTACATTAAAGGAAGTATAAACTGCTCTGAACTACAATAAATCCTCAGAGTAGTCATCAAAGGTATGGTATTAATTCCAGCTGAATTACTGTTTCATTAAAGATGCTCATTATGGTGATTGTCCATGAAAATCTGCAATAAAGAATTGTGTACAGATATCAAAACAAATTGTATATTTATGAATAAACTTCCTTAAAACACTTAAACAATGCTGAATTTCTACTAATATATCACATTCAGTGATTTTGTGAAATAACAAGAGCCTCATTTCAGTGATTTCATGAAATCACTAGAAATTTTAGTGAATTTATGAAGTCCCTAAGTGAAATAGTGATTTCACAAACTCCCTGGAAGTTTCAGGGATTTCACAATATCCCTATTTAGACAATCTTACTGTGACATATACATATATCTGTATCAATAGATGAATGATCTAACAAATAAACATTTTATAAAGTTTGTTAAGTAGGCTAATGGTGTGAATGAATGTCTTATAAAATACAGTGTAAATGCATAACCATTCACCTATTAAGTGTAAATAGACTGGCATATACAGTGAAAACGCATAATCATTCACCTATTAAGTGTAAATAGGCTGGCATAATAGTGTAAACACATAACCATTCAACTATTAAGTGTAAATAAGCTGGCATATATAGTGTAAATGCATTTGAAGTAAGCCTAGTGTCATTCAATATGCCAATTTTGTCATTAAGGGTATGATTTACCAAATTTTAAAATATTAAATAATTGACCAAACTTATTAGCTTGAGAAGGATTATTTCCAATGTCTATAGGATTATCCTTCTTCATTGTGTTATCCTAAGAGAAAAGATATAACTATCAATTATACAAGTTAACATGATAATATATGCTGTTTCTTTCTCTTAATCTTTTGAAGATGTATAAGTCAAGTCACAGAGGAATTAAACCAAATTTACCTTAGCTTGAGATGTTTTCTCTTCAGTCGACTCAGTACCTTCACTACTACTATTACTAACAACTCTCTTTTTCTCCTATAGATAAAGCATATTTCTTTTGTTCCTAGGGGCCATCGTGATACGTTGTGTGTATTCTTTCTCTGAAAAGCAGGTAAGAAAATAAATAATAGGCTAAAATGATGTAGAAAATATACCTTAGTATGATATACCTCCTCTTCGCTTGACTCAGTTAAGTCATCATCAGCACTAGTGTGTGTTTTCCATTTTCTTTCCTATGAAACATCACAAAATGTTCTAATAAAATTGTTCTAAATACCTGGTGTTTCTTCTTACTGTACAATCCTTGGAACATAGTTTAAATTCACTTAATGAGATAGTAAAGAGACTTTACTTTAGTTTTAGACATCTCTTTTCAATGGAACGTGTGGAGTCATCTCCACTGGTAGCACCTCTCTTCCTCCCCTAGAAGTAATGTTCAGTAATTTAAAATTGAAAATTACCATTATGTAGTGTTGTATCACCTGTTGAGATCTTAAACATAAATGTGTATATTAGGTCAAATATTATGATTAACAAACTTACTTTAGAATGTCATGTCTCTTCTTCTTCTGAAGTATTTAAGCTACCATCACTACTTATGTCTTTCTTCCTTTTTCTCTTCTGACATTCCTTTTCCTTACTCAATCCCTGGATCATATTTAAGTTAACTCAATAAGCAAGTCAAGAAACTTATTTTAGCTTTAATCTCAGGATCATCAGTTCAGTCATTGCTGTCATCTGTCTTTGTTTCCTTTACAAAAGTTGAAAACACTTGTAAATTTAAGTAACATTATTATACCTAGTGGATATAAGTAAGTTTAGACAAAGAAGTCATGAAACTTGCCTTAGTTTGAAAAGGCCCTTGTTTGAGAGCATTCTTGACTTTCTCATCACGCTTGTTTCTCCAGCTTTTCTTTTGTCTCTATAAAGTAAGTATTGCCTATGCTTAACTTAGTGGTTATTACCTCAACCTCTCATCTTCCTAATCTTATTCTACAGTACATATCATGTAATACTACAAAAAGTTGTCTTACCTCAATTCATAATCTTGCACGGCTTTTCTTTGATTTCTATATAACACAAAACATATGTTTTAGTAATTAATAATGTCTACTTTAGCAATACTTTATGCTTGATTTCATTTGATTTGGCTTGATTTCCTTTCTTCTATAAACACATCAACAAAATTGACATTTACAGACACTTTAACCTTATTCCTGTAATACTTTGCCTCACTTTGAGAGTTGCCCAATATAGGATCGATTTCTTTTTTGTGACCCTTCAATGAGGGACATTAAGCAATAACCTAGTATAGATTGACATAACGTACTATGGTCATAGGAACATATGGTTGTTGCTATTCACTCTATCATGAATGTGCTTCAAATAAGCTGGGGTGAGTTCTGTTCTCCCCAAATATATGTCTCCATGGCAGCTTTCTTCAATATATGCTATTTTGTCATTGTACTATACTGAGTAAATTGAATATCAAGACTTATGCGGAATCTCTTCTTAGGTGAAGAAATTTTTTTGCTTTTTGAAAGATAAAAATCTCCTGGTGGTTCAGTATTGGGCATGATTATGTTTGTCTCCTTTGGCATTTCAATCTCTTTTTGAGCATCGGCTACAGGTGGAAGCAGCGGCTGCTCATGATTAGGAACCTCAGGCCTAGGCATAGCAGCAAGTGTAGTCAACAATTTCTGTTGTTTGTCTGGTGGTAGATGTAGAGGTAATTCAAAGTCAAGTATAGATTGCAGATATTGTACAAGATCCATTGGAGTGTCCTGAAAGCACTGGACTGACTGTTTCCTCGTAACAGAGCACAATATTTAAAGTCCTGCTGCCAAGCCATTTCTTAAGTTTAAAATTTAAAGTTTGGAGACTCACGTGACTCACTTGGTCATGGCAGAATTATTTCCAGAAGAAACTTTGATTAACTCTGACAATTCAGCAAGTGAGAACCTAATTCGACTAAAGAGAAAGAAAAGATTATCTCAAGCAAAAGATGAAAACAAATTGAAGGTTAGTTCTATTTACTTTATTAAGCAATTCATCATGCTATGCTACAAAAAGAATGTAAAAAAGCTGTTCTCGTACAATTCCACTCTGTGTAATAATAAAACGACAGTCGTGTAATATATCCAAATTTCACCAAACCCATGCTATCACATATTAAAACCAATTATCGATAATTCATTCAACTACTGTTACGATTTTTTTCTAGAATATTCATTATCCTGAACCATTTAATGTATCAATGTACCCCTTTGATAAAAAGCAACATGTCTTTGTTCATACAACCATACCTCTTTTGGATCCTTTTACACTAGAAGAAATACAAATTGAGTCTGAAACATCATCTGAATCATCTTTAGAATCGTCATTATCAGAATCGTTGTTGTCTCAATTGGAAACAGAATTGTCTGATTATTCTAACAAATCTTCTATATTCTTAAATGACCTTTATGATGACATGGGTTTTCCTGAACCTTTTGATAACAGGGAGTTCACAGACAATGATGACATAAAACTATATCAAAATTCAGCCTTTTCTCTTATTGTTACACTCTCTTTATTGTTTTCATGGTTTTCATCCTTTCCAGGAATTAGCAAAGAAGCTTTTGGTTGTCTGCTGTTTATTCTTCACAATTACTTATTACCTCCAGAAAATGTTACGGCATCAACTTATGTTCAAGCAGTTTATTTAATTCATCGTCATCTCACAAAACCAAAAGAGTTTGACTGTTGTGTCAATGATTGTCTCTTGTTTAGAAATCAGCACAAAGCTCTATCTGAATGCCCAAAATGTGGCTCTAGCAGATACGAACAAGAAACAAACACACCTAAAAAAATTTAAGTACTTGCCTCTTCTACCTAGAATTAGAAGGATGTTTTCATCTCTGACAATATCAAGGCTTTTGCAATAACATTGTTCATTAGCTTCACCTTCTAAACATAGCTCATTACAGGACATACATGAAACAGACATGTGGAAAGGTATGTATGCTTTCAATGGGAGGTATAAAGGTGATGCAAGAGCTCTGTCACTTAGTCTCTGTACTGGATGGACTGAATCCATTTTCAAAGGAAAGGACCAGTTATAGTATGTGGGTATTATAATGTTGAAAGTATTAAATTTCCCCAGACACATCCGAGCTAATTTCAAATCCCTAATACTATTGGGTATAATTCCTGGAAGAAGAGAACCAAGAAATATAGATCCATATTTAGAGTTCCTGGTTGAAGATATTTTAGATCTCCCTAGCCAAACTATTTATGATTCATATAAAGATGAAAATTTTACTCCTCAGTCCAGTATAATACTGCATATCTTAGATTACCCTGGACAAAATAAGGTGTTTCATTGTCCTGGTAAATTTATGTATGAGTCATTCAGTTTAAAATTTGTTGTTGTTCATTTAGGTGCTGGATCATACTTGGGATGTGTCTATTGTTGTATTAAAGGTGAATATTCCTCACATCTTAGAAAAATGGTTTACCTTGGACATAGAAAGTTTGTTGAATCTGATAACCATTTGCATGATGACAAAGTTAATTTTCCAAGTAAAGAGAATTCTTGTCAACCAATATCTAAGAAAACAATGAACTACAAGGACTTAGCAAATGAAAAATATGACCATGCTAGAACATCAGGAATGAGAAAGAGAATTGTGAGGAAGACTGGATGTAAGGGGGCTTGTATTTTGAGGAAGTTGCCAGATCATGAAAGATATTTAGATACACCTGTAGAGCCAATGCACTTAATAAAGAACATTGCAGAACATATTGTTCACTTGCTTGCTGGAGTGGAAGATTCAGTGCGTGTTCGGCTAGAGGAGAAGTCTCGAAATCAATTTTGTTCATCCTGGCCTAATGAGAGTGGTCATCTACCTTCAGTGTCATTTGTTTTGACCATTAAAGAAAGAAAGACTGCTAATGAAAGAGCTAGCTTAATCTCTGTACCACCATCTGGATACGATTGGAATCCTCGAGGCTTGTTTAATAAATTTGGGATGAAATCTCATAAGTGGAAAGAGGTAGTATGTTTTGGGATTTTAGAATTTTGTATAAGAGGTTTACTTGGAAGACGGCAATGTAAAACCCTCTTCAAGTTGTGTGACGTGTTAACCCACCTATGTGCTAGTAAGGTGATTAGAGATTATGATTATGAAGAAGAGACTCATTATACATTAGCCTTGATTGAAAGAGACTTCCCTGTAAGCCTAAACGTAATTGTGTTTCACCTCCTTCATCATCTTCCATTTTACCTCAAACATTTTGGACCAGTGCGTGGCTTCTCCATGTGCTCATATGAGCATTTTAACTCGTGGGTAAGCACTCAAGTAAAGAATCATCATTATCCTATAATTAACACAAGCAAATAACTGAAAAATTCATTACATAGGGATAACCAAACTAAAGTTAAAGACATTGAGCCACTAAGCTAACAAAAATCACCTTACCATGCTTAATAATTTCATAGTACACATGAGGGTAGTATTGCATACCACCATCTGTAGAACATTCCTGACCTAGTCAACATCAGACCATCCAAAATCATAATACATGCTTCTGTCCTGTTGGTATACATCATGGACATGATACTTAATATCATGCTCTTTCACACATTTTAGAAAGGATGTGAAAATGAGGACATATATTTATGAAATGCAATGACTATAATTGACTTTTACTACTTATATCCCACTGTCATATAATTAGGAATAATTAAGTAAAGTGGGTAGAGTAACATGAATAATTGAATTTTTGTGAAACTATTAGTAGATTAGTGAAAATGAAGTAATGTTAATTCAACAACTGACAAATGAATCATAATCATGTTGTCTAATCAAGTAGCAAAATTCTGTTATAAGGTTTAATTTGGAGATTTGACAATTTTTCTGTACCAGCATATCATCAGCTAATGCATTTACTTCCTAATACTATACTCCCTTCTGTTTGACTTTGAAGATGGAAGTGACTCCTTATGATAGAGTGTACATATGAAATTATGTAGAAGGTTGTCAAAAGAATAATTAGAGAATGTCAGTCATTTCATAAATGCTATTATAAGACCACAAGAATGAGAGGAATTCAATGATATCAACAATTAATGAATTTGTAAAGCAATTTACATCAAATAAAGTTTAATTTCATAAATCACTAAAACTTTATCCTGTGAAATAGTATACTAGATATTAAAATAACTTTTATCAAAACTTTATTATAATGGACTGTAAATCCTATCTTGAGTTGAAATTTCATGACCTAGTCCAGTAGCAATTGAACTCACACTCTATATTTTTAATTACATATAATACTACAAATTATGAGATATGATGTGTACATACTTGTTCTTGTATTATCTCTCCTTTAAACCAAACTGCTTCTTCAGCACTCGGTTTACGATATGATGGATTTTTTTCCACAACAGATCGGTACACTAGACAATTGCTCATCTCCAATAACAAGATAATGAGGATCATTTGTTTGAGGACATTGTTTACATACATACTTAAACTTCCTTCTTATAGAAATAGATTAAAATGACTCACTAAGGAAGTCACTGCTAAGTGTTAGTACTCGATCAACTTGATCTCCACAATCTTTCAAAACAACCAATAGCTCCTGGCATACTGCATTAATAGATCTAAAGGCAGGATTATCTTGAGCATATCGTAACACATCAATTTGCATAACAGAGTGGAGATCAGTAAGAATGATATGGTCCCTAGGTTTCTGTCCATATTTAAAGATGACATGATTACGATATATTCCATCTTTGAACTTCAGCTTACAGGATGGCCATCTGGCAAAAGATGTAACAAAGTGTGAAAAGAAACCTGGAGGTACAAATTTGGTATTGAAGGTGATGTGAAAAGGAGTAGCTCGTAGATGATAACCAGGTGGAGCTTCAGAAGGATCTCCTTTGAATGACTTCAGCATTGCTGGTAGAAAATATTCCTTGACAGGTCGATCAAAAACTTTGTTAGTAGTAACTTCAGTAGCAAGACGAAAACTAACTAAAAGTTCAATAATGGCTTCTGGACTAAAGTCAGATGCTTTACATTCTCTCCAAATTGACATATAAAGTGGCTGTCCTAAAATGCCTTTTTCTTGTAGTAATGTCCACATTTGTCTTGTTACTCCATCAGCAGATCCTTCATTTAATGTGAACAGTTTTCCAAGTGTCTCCCCAAACCATTTAGGTCTGAGAATAACTTTCTTCTTCAGGCCATTGATGTGGGGATAGAAGAACAAAACACCCATATCATGATAAAAGAGGAGAGCTTTAGGAACATCATCATGTGGAATTTTACAAGCTACTCCTATTTCACAAGCTTTATCAAGATCAATGGTATTTGCATCAAACAGTTGGATCACTTTGCGAAAGAGAACCCAGCTAACTGGTGTTTTGACAATAAGCTTGTCATGGGTAAACTGACAAATGGCTCTTTGTATTTTACCCAAATTGGGATCTTCATTTTCTCCTTTACCAGAAGAGGTGTTGTCAATTATTAAGGCGTTATCAATGAGCTGAAAATATTCTTTGTTTTTATAATGAGATTCCAATTTCTCAACAACTTCCTTTCTTTTATCTTCAGTCTTCAAGATATCACCATGAGTACCTATAAAGTACACACAAGGGTACTCACAACAACCACCATCACTGTTATACCTCATCAGGTGACCATGAATACTAGCCACCCAATTAAGCATCAGATCAAGTGTGCTCACATTCACCTCCTCCTCAAA
The DNA here is from genome assembly GCA_963965975.1 of Xestospongia bergquistia. Lineage (NCBI taxonomy): Eukaryota > Metazoa > Porifera > Demospongiae > Haplosclerida > Petrosiidae > Xestospongia > Xestospongia bergquistia. Next base: position 3,878,497 of record OZ014420.1, on the reverse strand, counting down.
TATTTTCTCTCCAGCCTTATGCCGTACAGCCTGCCATCGTTCCCTGAACTCCTTTGAGCCATCAAACATTAGGAGGAACATGGTACGAGGAGTAAGAAAAGCAGGAAGGATTTCAAGAAAAACAGGCTGACCACCACAATCCCAGATGTGCAGAAATGGTTGGGGCTTAATATTCTTTACATCTGGAGACATTAGATCAGATTTTGATATTGTTTTTGAAAGAATCTCATCCACTTTCATGTCCTCTATGTCTTTAATTTGTGAAGATACTATTGAAGGATTTATCTTAGGAATGCTACATTGTAGAGTGCTAAGGCTGCTGCACTACTAAGGACAGATGTGGTATTAGAAGGATCTTGATAAACTAAAGCAAGTAGTTTTGCCATTTCGTCTATCTCATCCTCATCAGTTACCTCTATTAACTTGTCATCATCTTCAAGGCTCATGTAGTACCACTCATGTAGTACCACTTATGTCCAAATGGCCGAACACAGCTAACTTCAGATATAATTGTACTAGTAGTGTCAGGTTTCCAAGGTAGATTCATTAACGATCGCTTTAAGCTAGTTTTACCAACACCCGCAGTTCCGAGAAGCATGATACGTCCATATGCTACATTCATTTCTCCTTTTTCCATAGCTCTCTTATATCCATCTAAATGTATTAAAAATAAAATATACAAAACCCAAAAATAAGGAACATAGTCTTCACTTTATGTAAGATAGAGTTAAAAATATAATACGATTATTATCATATTTGTGTATACATTAACTTTCAGGCAGCTGGCAGCATTATAATAATAAGATTGCTTTTATTATCGTTATCACTATTAAACACTATCTCCCACAAAACAGATAAGAACTTTCAATACTTGCAGACAACAACACTTAAATATTGGCTAAAGTAACTGATGTTTAAGAGTAACAAGACTATAATTAAAATCATTGTTTTGAAGATAGTAATTTCATTAATGCTTTTAAAAAGTGAAAGTTTTCATAATGTAATTACAAAGTGTTAGTAGGCAAGAAAAACAGCTAGCAAAGCTAAAATACTTGGTGTTACTAATTTCACAGGATGTATGAAATGTGGCAAAGACAACAAAGAACACTTTTCATTCTATCCTTGTGTTTAATATATAGCTTAGATGATTAAAACTAAGATTTTAGTACTAATATGTAATCTATTATCCTGATGAGGTAACAGCAAAATATCAATCAAAATGTCAATGATGGAAGGTTCAAGAGAGGTTAAAGTGATGGATTGAACACCTAAGATGTCGGAGCTAGCAAAAGTAATCTTCCTGTTTTATCCACTTTAAATGAAAAGTATTAGTAAAGAGCTAATTTATCAGTATTAATTAGATATTTAGGATGTTGTAGGTACTAATGAGATTCTAGCAAGGTACAAGTATATATAAGACAAAAAATATCACTACTACTTCTAAATTCATAACACTATAGCTTATAGTACATACAGTCAATAAAATTATATGATAATTTACCTCTTCTTTCTTTCCATTGCCATATTTTCAATGGACAGTTATATGAGTAAGGGTCCATCAGAGGAATGTTTATGTAAAAAAAAGTCAATAATGACAAATAATAATTGTATCATGCAATACTTTAATTGAGTAATTATATCGCTTCATTTAAAGGTTATAAAGAGATGTGAGAGTACTAATAATATGTTTTTCATTTAGGCTACCATTTCCATGGTTGCAGTTTAATGACAAGTAGTTTGTCCAAAACTTGAATAATTAACAACAACACATTGTCATCATTTAGTTACACATATAAAAAATACAGATTTACAATCTAAATAGGTGTGGCAATTTCAAAGTTATCATTTACAACAGGAACATTTAAAAAAGAGAAAAAAGACATAATTAATAAAAAGAATAATAGTTAAATACATTAAATAACTCAAATAATATCAAATACACTACATTTTGCATTATCATAAATGTTATTATTATTTAGTTACACATATACATAGTACAGACTTACTTCCTAAACAGATGTGGCAATTTCAAAGTGATTTATCATATACATTAGAAACATTTAAAAAAAGAGAGAAAAGACATAATTAATAAAAGGATAATAGTTAAATACAACAAATAACTCAAATAATATCAAATACACTACATTTAGCATTATCATAAATATTATTATCATTTAGTTACAGATATAAATAGTACAGACTTACAGGGCTAAATAGGTGTGGCAATTTCAAAGTCATTTATCATTTACAACAGGAACATTTTAAAAAGAGAGAAAAGACATAATAAATAAAAAGGATAATAGTTAAATACAACAAACAACACAAATGACATCAAATATACTACATTTAGCATTATCACAAAAATTTTTATCATTTAGTTACATATATACATAGTACAGACTTACACGCTAAATAGGTGTGGCAATTTCAAAGTGATTTATCATTTACAACAGGAACATTTAAAAAAGAGAAAAAAGACATAATTAATAAAAAGGATAATAGTTAAATACAACAAATAACTCAAATAATATCAAATACACTACATTTAGCGTTATGACATAAATTATTATCATTTAGTTACACATATATATAGTACAGACTTACATACTAAATAATTGTGGCAATTTCAAAGTGATTTATCATTCATAACAGTAGCATTTAAAAAAGAGAGAAAAGACATATTTAATAAAAAGGATAATAGTTAAATACAACAAATAACTCAAATAATATCAAATACACTACATATAGCATTATCACAAAAATTCTTATCATTTAGTTACACATATACATAGTACAGACTTACAATCTAAATAGGTGTAGTAACTTCAAAGTGATTTATCATTTACAACAGGAACATTTAAAAAAGACAGAAAAGACATAATTAAGAAAAAGGAATAACAGTTATATGCAACAAATAACTCATAATGTCAAATACATTACATTTAGCATTATCAAAAATTTTTTTTAGCATTTAGTTACACATATACATAGTACAGACTTACATCCTAAATAGGTGTAGTAATTTCAAAGTGATTTATCATTTACAACAGGGAAAGAGAGAAAAGACATAATTAATAAAAGCATAATAGTTAAATACAACAAACAACACAAATAATATCAAATACACTACATTTAGCATTATCACAAAAATTATTATCATTTAGTTACACATATACATAGTACAGGCTTACACGAGAAAAGACATAATAAATAAAAAGGATAATAGTTAAATACAACAAACAACACAAATGACATCAAATATACTACATTTAGCATTATAAAATTATGACTCTTTTATAACTTCTTCAAGTTCTTATTACCATTGGTCAACTGTCAATCTTAACGCAACAACTAATAATATGAAGGTTCTTGCTAAGTTGTTGTGTTCTCCACCAAATTTTGTGTCTGGATACTGTTGAAGTTCTTCTGTTAACAAGATTCTTTGATGTTCAGTTAAGAAATTAGATGGAAGGTCAGGCACAATTACAGTATTACTATCATCATCAGTACTCACTGGTCCACTCCAGTCAATTCCATAATGACAGTCCTCCAAATAAAAGGACCTGATAACTAATATTTTCATTTCTTTCTAAACAGTCCTCACAACAGTATGCTACTCTAACTTTACACATAGTATTATGTATAGATTTTAAATTCTTTTTTGGGTGTAGCCAAATGGAGAAAATGATAACAAATTGTGTAATAATGGCACATTGGTACTCTACATACAAACTAATACACAAAGCAGGGTTTATTATAGATTTTTTGTCTTAAAGGAGGAAGGGGCGGGATTGATCAAAAGTAGCAAAGTGTGCAAACTACACCAACTAAAATTCTAGGCAGGGACTGGGGGAATCCTTTCCAGGAACATTTTGGAAATTTAGGTCCTCACTTGTTTTTGTGGCTTTTGTGATTGAAGAAAGTTATAACTAATGATTATATCAAGGACAAATGTACTTGTTCTAAGTGATGTCATAATGACTAATAGTTAATATTATGCTTTGTGAATTACATGACACATATTGTATAACATGACACTGATTACAAAATATACATACTTCAGTAATTCCAGTAACTCCCAGTACTGCCCTGCTAGTTGGTGTTTCTATTCTAGCTTGAGCCCTTCCAAGAATCCATAGCTGATGTGGTGTTCGATTGTGTGTTATATGGAGAGGATGATTACACCATGCCTCATGAAACATGTTCACTTGACATTGAATAATTGGTAGATAAACAAAGTGAAGGGCACCTATCAACTTCACTAGCTGGATCTAATAGACCCACTTCTTCCAGTGAATAGAATAGGAACTAATAGAAACTAATGCAGCCTTGAAAAAGATCTCTCCATAAATGTTCTATTCTTTGGTTGTGGACAGTTCTACCACAGATAAACTTCCTCTGTCCAGACCTCTCTAAGAATGTTCGAGCATGAACCGTCCAACTAGAACATTTTCTCTTCCATAGTCTATACCACCATGTATTACTAATCGCCACCTTTTAAGTTTATGATATCCATCAATGTGCCACAAACATTTAGGCTTGCAACATTACATTGCCGACGATGAAGAGTTCTACGTAGTCTAGTTTCAAGTTCCAAGGGGTCAACACGATGAATAGACTTCTTTACTTTTTGTCGTTGTAGCAGGGTCTGTATTGATCATATAACACAAGCAGGTAAGCATGTTACAATCTCCTTAACTAGGTCATCTAAATCTTAAATAGTTATGTCACTGAATCAATTACGTTATATCCAGAACTCCTTTAATCTTCTTTTTTTTAATCATACATGTAGAGCAAATGATCAATGCTGCAATCTCAGTTTCTTTAAATCCAATTTTCAACTGAGAATCTAACTTGATCCTCACATATGTCTAGAGGTGGTCGACCACGACACCCAAAGTAATCACCTCCATTTCATAGTCATGTGCCACAATATATTTAGGGTTGCAACATTATGTTGTTGAAAATGAAGAGTTCTATGTAGCCTAGTTTCAGCTATGACCTCTTTCACCCAAAGTAATCACCTTCATTTCATAGTCAGTAGTTAATTGAACAATCAATTGGCGGACTACACCAGTCACAAGAGTGAAGTCCCAGTGATTACGAACCAACATTTCTAGGTGTACACATGCTTTCAAAACTACAGTTCCTATTTTTTGGTCATTTTCACTCATAGAGATTTGGTTTAAAGATCTGTCATAGAGATGTTAAAACTTTATGTTATGTGAATAGTACGTAAGGCCGTGGTAATCATGTTCATTAAGTTGATGTCATTCTTGTCATATGGATTCTTATATCAAGAATAAGGCTTTATCTTTGGCAATTAGAATTTAAGTCTGCTGAAATCATACTAATTAGGACGATATCATTTTTAGCATAGATATACTGAGCAAAAACTTCAGTATATACTTCATTCGCTATTTTACTCATATAAATGAGGGATCAATTAAGGTTTGCAATAGAAATCTTAAGGCTTGATGTTGGCATATTAGGTTTTAAATCATATCACTTAGGATGAAGTCATTTTCGTCCTGTGAATTGGTTACTAACATCACTTTACAAAGATACCTTGTGCTAAAACTATCTTGTGCTAAAACGTCAATATCTAACTAATCCATTGGTCATTTTCAGTCAGAGAAATTTCTTTTTAAAGGATGTCATAGGCATCCTAATGCTTTATGGTTTGAGGCTGCTGTAATCATACCAAATTGGTTATTAATGTCACTTTCAATTAATAGTTTCTGCCAAAACTTCAATATGTATTCCATTTGTCACTTTGACTCGTAGAAATTAGACTTTAAGGACTACCATAGAGATCTTAAGGCTTTTTGTTTGCTGATTAGGGTTTAAGGTCATTGCAATCATACCAATTAAGATCATGGTATTTTTCTCAAGTGAATTTTGTTACTAACATCACTTTCAAAAGATATCTTGTCTTAAACTTTGGTATCTACTTCATTGGCCATTTTCACTCATATAAATTAGGGCTTAAGGACTGCGATAGAGATTGTAAGACGTTATGTTTGGTGAATAAGGTTTAAGGTCCTTGTAATCTTGTCTATTAAGATGTTGTTTTTCTAAGGTGAATTGGTTATTAAATTGATTGTCCATAGAAAGCCTGTGCTAAAGCTTCATTATCTACTCCATTGTCCATTTGGCTCATAGAAATTAGATTTTAAGGACTACCATAGAGATCTTAAGGGTTTCTGTGTGGCGATTATGGTTTAAGACCATTGCAATTATACAATTAAGGTCATGTTGTTTTTCTCATACAAATTTGTTAATAATGTCACTTTGAAAGATATTTTGTCCCAAAGCTTCAGTGTTTACTCTATTGGCTTTTTTTGCTCATAGAAATTATGGTTTAACGATTGCAATAGAGATTGTAAGACTTTAGGTTTGGCATTAGGATTTAAGGCCACTGTAATTATCCAGATTATGATGATGTCATTTCTTTCAAATGAATTGTTTGCTAATGTCACTATATGAAGATATCTTGTGCCAAAACTTCATTGATGACTTTGACTATTAGAAATCAATTGTTTAAGATCTGCTATAGATATCTTAAGGCTTTATGTTTGGCCATTAGGTTTTATCACATTTCTAATCATAACGATTAGGTTTTGTAATTTTTGTCATGTTAATTTTATTACTAATGTACTGATCAAACATATCTTGTGTCAAAACCTCATCATCTACTACATTGGCTATTTACACTCATAGAAATTTGATTTTAAAGACAAAAACAAAAACAAAAATAATAATAATAGTAATAGTAATAGCCATTAAAATAATAATGATAATAATAATAACAACAACAGCAACAGTAACAATAATAATAATAATAATAATAATAATAATATTTGTTGCAGACATGGCTCTATTGACATTTTGTGGCAAACAAATGAGACATTAATATTGCATATTTCATTGTGTCTTATAGAGAGAAACCCCTAATGGACAAGATAGCAATTGATCAGTTATAAGGAGTTGGCCACAATTACAATGTGAAGAAGAATTCTTAATGGACCAGCCATAGCATAGATACAATGCTGTCTTATGTAGCTAGTGTGAATTCATGAAATTAGATTGGTAAAACAGAGAGCCAGATGGACACACCTTTTTCATTACAAAGATCCATAGTCTTCTGGATAGGGCCTAGTTTGTTATAAAGGGGAGCTGCATTATCCCTGTTATACTTCCTCTTTCTCCTTGAATGGAGGTTTTGATCTGGAGTTGTTCCCAGCTACAGTCATTGGATTTGCAGATGTTAATTGGTTGTTAATGAGTTTAATGAGGGGCCACAAATTGAATTTAAAAAGAAAACTGTGCTGATGCAAAAGTAGCTCATTTCTGTAATCCCAGAGTTGGTAAGGCCAAAAGGTCCTGTTCCAGTTCCCTAGGTGGGTTTCTGTCAGATAGAGAGGGAATAAATTTTAATTGTAGTGTCTCTTCCTAAGGTTGAAGGTTTTCTGACAGAAAAGTTGCCAACAAATCTGTAATCTGAAAGAAGTATGTCCAATGTGACGTTACTCTGTCAGTAAAGGCTGCATAAGCAGCATGAAAGTGGGACTTAGCGATGAAGCTCTTCACACCAAAGACTAATCTTATTTTCAGCAACTTGTCTTATGAAGTTGTGAGATCTAATAGCACCTCTAAGATATTCAAACCTAACTTTGCCATAGAATGTGGAGGGGAGATAATAATAATAATAATAATAATAATCTGATGATTTAAACAAATTACAAATGAGAACAACGAAAGTAAATAGTATATTGAGAACATCACCTTAGCAAGTACCTTCATATAATAAGTTCTGTTCATCGCCACCCCAATTGTGACACCCTATTTCATCCCCACCTTAATACTGAAATGGAAGGAATTTCCAGTAATATCGAGTATCGATACTTACAATGATTGCTAATTGTACCTGTAAAATCATGAATTCGCGAATTACAATAATCGTGAATTCACAGCCAAATCGTGAATTTTGAAATGTGCATTTTGAATTGCTAGTAAAATCGTGAATTTTGAGTGTGCAATAATCGTGAATTTGGCACCTATTTTTGTCGTAGTTCGTATTCCATAATTTAGATTGTATTCGAGTTATTTGTTGCATTTAAACTCTTATTCCTTTTTATTAATTATGTCCTTTCTGTCTTCTTTTAAATGTTCCTGTTGTAAATGATAAATCATTTTGAAATTACCACAACTATTTAGCTTGTAAGTCTGTACTATGTATATGTGTAACTAAATGATAATAATTTTTGTGATAATGTTAAATATAGTGTATTTGATATTATTTGAGTTATTTGTTGTATTTAACTATTATCCTTTTTATTAATTATGTCTTTTCTCTCTTTTTTAAATGTTCCTGTTGTAAATGATAAATCAATTTGAAATTACTACACCTATTTAGCAAGTAAGTCTGTACTATGTATATGTGTAACTAAATGATAAGAATTTTTGTGATACTGCTAAATATAGTGTATTTGATATTATTTGAGTTATTTGTTGTACTTAACTATTATCATTTTTATTAATTATGTCTTTTCTCTCTTTTTTTTAAATGTTCCGGTTGTAAATGATAAATCACTTTGAAATTGCCACACCTATTTAGGAAGTAAGTCTGTACTATGTATATATAGAATACGATCTACGACAAAAATTGGCGCCAAATTCACAATTATTGCACACTCAAAATTCACGATTTTACTAGCAATTCATGATTATTGCATATTCAAAATTCCCGATTTACCGGAAATTCCCGATTTTCACATTTCAAAATTCATGATTTCACTGTGAATTCACGATTATTGTAATTCGCGAACTCATGATTTTACAGGTACAATTAGCAATCATTGTAAGTATCGATACTCGATATTACTGGAAATTCCTTCCATTTCAGTATTAAGGTGGGGATGAAATAGGGCGTCACAATTGGGCGAGGCGATGAACAGAATTTCTTATTATAATGAAGGTGCTTGCTAAGGTGATGTTCACAATATACCATTTACTTTTGTTGTTCTCATTTGTGATATGTTTAAATCATCAGATTATTATTATTATTATCTTTATCTCCCCTCCACATTCTATGGCAATGCTTGCAATATACCATCTAGATCTCAAGAGGGGACACCCTGCCTATGAACATGAATGGAATAGGCAGATTGCCATTGATTGATCACCTTAGGAAAAACACATCAGTTGACCAGGTCTGGTATGCTGACGATTTAGTTGCTGGTGGTAGTCTTCAGAATTTGAATTTATGGTGGGATCAGCCAAATACACTAGGCCCACACTATGATTACTTCCCAATAATCAGAAGACTCACTTACTTGTAAAACCTGTCTTCTACTCTGATGCAAAGAGGGTCTTTGCTGGTTCTGGGATATAGATCAGTTCAGTTGGGTTTGAATATCTTAGATGGTGCTATTAGATCTCACAACTTCATAAGACAAGTTGCTGAAAATAAGATCAGTCTTTGGTGCGAAGAGCTCCATCGCTAAGTCCCATTTTTATGCTGCTTATGCAGCCTTTATTGACAGACTATCGTCACATTGGACATACTTCTTTCAGATTACAGATTTGTTGGCAACTTTTCTATCAGAAAACCTTCAACCTTTGGAAGAAACACTACAATTAAAATTTATTCCCTCTCTATCTGACAGAAACCCACCTGGGGAACTGGAACTGGACCTTTGGCCTTACCAACTCACCTGTAAAGTCTGGGATTACAGAAACGAACTACTTTTGCATCAGCACAGTTTTCTTTCTAAATTCAATTCGTGGCCACCTCATTAAACTCTGCATTAACATCTGCAAATCCAATGACTGTAGCTGGGAACAACTCCAGATCAAAACCTCCATTCAAGGAGAAAGAGGAAGTATAACAGGGATAATGCAGCTCCCCTTTATAACTAACTAGGCCCTAACCTTTAGAAGACTATGGATCTTTGTAGTGAAAAAGGTGTGTCCATCTGGCTCTCTGTTTTACCAATCTAATTTCATGAATTCACACTAGCTACATTAGACAGCATTGTATCTTTGCTATGGCTGGTCCATTAAGAATTCTTCTTCACATTGTAATTGTGGCCAACTCTTTATAACTGATCAGTTGCTATCTTGTCGATCAGGGGTTTCCTTCTATAAGACACAATGAAATATGCAACATAAATGTCTCCTTTGTGTGGCACAACATGTCAATAGAGCCAAGTCTGCAACAAATATTATTATTATTATTATTATTATTATTATTATTATTATTATTATTATGTTCCAATAATAATAATTATACACACAAGGTCAAGATAAAGTAGGGAAAACTGTCAAATGTCATAACAAAAATTATTATTATTGTTACTGTTGTTGTTGTTATTATTATTATTATTTTCGTTAACATTAATTTATTATTATTACCATTTTCATTATTAAGTATTAGTAATAGTATTACTATTAGTTTAGTAGTAGTAGTAGTAGTATTGTTATTGTTATAAGTCATTTCTAAATTTTATAATAATTTGAAGTTCACTATTGGTTTCTATATTGTCCACAGAATGTTCAATTAGTTCTTTTCACTGATTCTTGTTGGTTATGTATGAAAAAAAATTTTTCTGTTACTAATTGGTAATTATATATATTATCACTAATTAATTGTGTTTGCTTAATAGAACTAACGGTCATTTCAGAAGTAACTAAAGGGTCAGTACTAAGAAAACCAAATACATCAAACAGGCACACCAGTCATAGTTATAATAATATGTTATGTTCCTTAAATTATCAACTATTGAAAGTGAAAAGGTTGTTCTTCAGAAGTTGTTATATTTTACAAACTCTGCCTATTATTTCCATAGATAATTTGTGTCAAACGTCTTAACATCTGTGCAGTAGTCTTTAAAATTAAATTTCTATGAGTGTAAATAGCCAATGTAGTAGATGATGAGGTTTTGACACAAGATATGTTTGATCAGTACATTAGTAATAAAATTAACATGACAAAAATTACATCACCTAATTGTTATGATTAGAAACGTGATAAAACCTAATGGCCAAACATAAAGCCTTAAGATATCTATAGCAGATCTTAAACAATTAATTTCTATTAGTCAAAGTCATCAATGAAGTTTTCGCACAAGATATCTTCATATAGTGACATTAGCAACCAATTCATTTGAGAGAAACGACATCATCATAATCTGTATTACAGTGGCCTTAAATCCTAATTACCAAGAAGAAAGCCTTAAGATCTCTATGGTAGTCCTTAAAGTCTAATTTCTATGAGCCAAATGGCCAATGGAGTAGACTGAAGCTTTAGCACAGGATTTCTTTGGAAAGTCAATTTAATAACCAATTCACCTTAGAAAAACAACATCTTAATAGACAAGATTACAAGGACCGTAAACCTTATTTGCCAAACATAATGTCTTACAATCTCCTTAAGCCCTAATTTATATGAGTGAAAATGGCCAATAAAGTAGATACCGAAGTTTAAAGACAAGATATCTTTTGAAAGTGATGTTAGTAACATATTCACTTGAGAAAAATACCATGATCTTAATTGGTATGATTGCAATGATCTTAAACCCTAATCAGCGAACAAAAAGCCTTAAGATCTCTATGGTAGTCCTTAAAGTCTAATTTCTATGAGGCAAAGTGACTGATGTAATACATAGTGAAGTTTTGGCAGAAACTATTAATTGAAAGTGACATTTCTAACCAATTTACATGAGAAAAATGACATCATCCCAGTTGGTATGATTACAGCAGCCTCAAACCATAAAGCATTAGGATGCCTGTGACATCCTTTAAACAGAAATTTCTCTGATTGAAAATGACCAATGGATTAGTTAGATATTGAAGTTTTAGCACAGATATCTTAGTAAAGTGATGTTAGTAACCAATTCACAGGACGAAAATGACTTCATCCTAAGTGATATGATTTAAAACCTAATATGCCAACATCAAGCCTTAAGATTTCTATTATAAACCTTAATTGATCCCTCATTTATATGAGTAAAATAGCGAATGAAGTATATACTGAAGTTTTTGCTCAGTATATCTATGCTAAAAATGATATCGTCCTAATTAGTATGATTTCAGCAGACTTAAATTCTAATTGCCAAAGATAAAGCCTTATTCTTGATATGATATCCCTTATAACTTAATTATTTTGAGTAAAAATTGCCAAAGGGTTTAGATACTGATGTTCAGACACATGATATCTTTGGAAAGTAAGTAATCCATATGACAAGAATGACATCACCTTAATGAACATGATTACCACGGCCTTACGCACTATTCATATAACATAAAGTTTTAACATCTCTATGACAGATCTTTAAACCAAATCTCTATGAGTGAAAATGACCAAAAAATAGGAACTGTAGTTTTGGCACAAGATACTTTTGGAATAAAGTGACATTAGTAACCAATTTACGTGACAAAAATGACATCATATATATCATAATAATCAGTATAATTACAACAGCATTAAACACTAATACTGCAAAGGATAAATCCTTAATATATCTGTGGCAGTCCTTAAACCATATTTTCTATGAGTGAAAATGGCCAATGGAATAGATACTGAAGTTATGTTACAAGATATCTTAATTCTCCCCTTGAATCACTTTGTAGTATCCATAACACATTCCTTTTTATTCCATTTATTTCCTCTAGTCCTCTCTACCTGTAGATTTGTTAATGATATTAATTTATAGTAGTAGGATTCATCTTTTTACTATTGACCAAATAAAATTTATTGGCCAAATGTTTCAACAGTAAGTACAACTGTTATCATCAGTGGCTACATAATAAAATACAACAATGAAAACAGTCCTATTTATTATTGTATTTTAGTATGTAGCCACTGATGATAACAGTTGTATTAACTGTTGAAACATTTGGTGAATAATTTTATTTCATGACCCAAACATTCAGGTCTTTTTTGCTTTTACTTTATCATCCCCATTACCCCACTTCAAATCTGTTGTACATAACCAACTTATATATAGGGTATTTTTATATTTCAAGATGTGTGTTTTGTACTAGTTTGTGTTATTGCACTCATTCTTTGCTCTGTTTGGCATAAACTATCAAAAAGCAAAAAAAGAAATTGTGATCATGAGAATCATTATTGAAGGACTATCACTGACAATCAGTTAAGTGAATAAATATACAGCATGAATTATACAAAGAAAGCTAAAACTCCAGTAAGCATTTAGTATTGAAATGAAAGGTCAAGAGTTGCATATTTACAACCCTAAATTTTTGCCTCAAATAAGATGACGTTGTGATCTTATTTGAAAGGACAACTGAAGTGTTAGTAGACAGAGAGTTGGTCATGACAAAGAGCATTAAGGTGAAACTGACCAAAAGTTAACATGTCCATGTATATATAGAGAGGTATGAGTAAGTTTGTGCCTCACGGCATACTTCACATGCATACATGTACCTGTCATTGCTTTCCTATATAAGCAGTGAGTACAGCACCGTTATGGCAGTTGAAATCATTCTGTGCATGACTATTGGTTTACAAAGTCACTTTTGAAGTCATACATATAAATTTTGTACTAACTGTGTATTCAGGCATAATTGTTTAATGTGCGTTTACTGTATGTGGCTATAAATCATTGTTTTAATGGATGACTTTTCCACCATTCAAAGAGGTGTAACTTTACAGTCTGACACAGGTACCAACATAACTACTATATATCCTATCATCCATGTATATTACTGATCTGACTAACCATTCACTGATTTAATAACCAATTCACCTTATAGAGAAACAACACTTAAATAGTCATGATTACAAGAGCCTTAAGCCCTAATGCTAAACCTAAAGTCTTACAATCTCTATCGCAATCCTTAAACCTTAATTTATATGAGTGAAAATGACCAATGAATTAGATACTCAGGTTTTGGGACAAAATATCTTTCAAAGTGACATTATTAACAAATTCGTATGAGAAGAATGACATGACCTTAATTGCAATGATCTTACAGCCTAATCACGAAACATCAAGTCCTTAACAAAGCAGTCCTTAACTTAAATTTCCTTAAGTCAAATTGGCCAATGAGTGGATACTGAAGTTTTGGCAGAAGATGTACATGTCTATGGAAAGTGATGTTAGTAAGTAATCCATATGACAAGAATGACATCACCTTATGAACATGATTACCATGGCCTTAAGCACTATTCACATAACATAAAGTTTTAACATCTCTATGACAGATCTTAAAACCAAATCTCTATGATTGAAAATGGCAGTCCTCAACTCAAACTATACATACTTTGATCAAAAGCTGAACTTGATCAACTATTGAATGGACTTCAAACTCTTAGTATATGGTAGATGCCATGAAGTCTCACCTGAATAATCTGGAAAGCTGTTAACTACTTCATCAAACCATACTGAATTGTCTCCAGGTATTGATTGAATAGAAAATTCAATAGCACATGTAGTCTGTGATAATGTGTTTGTTCTTCTATTCCTATTAGTGAGTATTAAGTCTCTGTTTCAAAACCAAGTTCACTATTCTGATAATTCAAGCCATAGTAGAAATGGCAACATACATACTTTTTGGAGATTATTTAGAGGATTGCAAAGATAAGTAGTTCAATAATCCAACAACCTTCTATCCAACAGCCTGTACATGTACCTTTTCACTCACTCTACCTACACAATACTACAATGACTATAATCAATTTAAACTCCAGGTGTGTTGTTTGTGTGTACTTATGGAGGGTTGGATTGAGAGCATAGACATACTCAAAGAAGGAATAGAGATGATGAAGAGAATCTATCCCTTGAGTTCTATAGGTGCTAAGAAGGATGTGATTATTTGTTTGAAAGCATGTGTACACCTAGAAATGCTGGTTCCTAATCACTGGGACTTCACTCCTGTGACTGGTATAGTCCACCAATTGATTGTGCAATTAACTACTGACTATGAAATGAAGGTGATTACTTTTGATGAAAGAGGTCATGGCTAAAACTAGGCTACATAGAACTCTTCATTTCCAACAATATAATGTTGCTACCCCAAATATATTGTGGCACATGACTATGAAATGGAGGTGATTACTTTGGGTGTCGTGGTTGACCACCTTTAGACATATATGAGGATCAAGTTAAATTCTCAGTTGAAAATTGGATTTAAAGAAACTGAGATTGCAGCACTGATCATTTGCTCTACACGTATGATTAAAAAAAAGAAGATTAAAGGAGTTCTGGATATAACGTAATTGATTCAGTGACATAACTAATGAAGATTTAAATGATCTAGTTAAGGAGATTGTAACATGCTTACCTGCTAAACAAAGCTGTGACTGTTTTTAATGCATTTCTGCAAGCTGTCGAGTGTTATGGATTATCATCTCATGTACGTTCGGACTATGGAGGAGAAAATGTTCTAGTTGGATGGTTCATGCTCCAACATTTTGAGAGAGGTCTGGACAGAGGAAGTTTATCTGTGGTAGAAGTGTCCACAACCAAAGAGTAGAATGTTTATGGAGAGATCTTTTTAAGGCTGCATTAGTTTCTGTTACTTCCTATTCTATTCACTGGAAGAAGTGGGTCTATTAGATCCAGCTAGTGAAGTTGATGTATGTGCCCTTCACTTTGTTTATCTACCAATTATTCAATGTCAAGTGGACATGTTTCATGAGTCATGGTGTAATCATCCTCTCCATACAGCACACAACCGAACACCACATCAGCTATGGATTCTTGGAAGGGCTCAAGCTAGGATAGAAACACCAACTAGCAGGGCAGTACTGGGAGTTACTGGAATTACTGAAGTATGTATATTTTGTAATCATTGTCATCTTATACAATATGTGTCATGTAATTTACAAAGCATAATATTACTATTAGTCATTATGACATCACTTAGAACAAGTACATTTGTCCTTGATATAATCATTAGTTATAACTTCCTTTAATCCCAAAAGCTACAAAAACGAGTGAGGACCTAAATTTCCAAAATGTTCCTGGAAAGTATTCCCCCAGTCCCTGCCTAGAATTTTAGCTGGCGTAGTTTGCACACTTTGCTACTTTTGATCAATTCTGCCCCTCCCTCCTTTAAGACAAAAAATCTATAATAAACCTTACTTTGTGTATTTTTAGTTTGTATGTAGAGTGCCAAATGTGTCATTAGTACACAATTTTTTATCGTTTTCTCCATTTCACTACACCCAACAAAGAATGGTTTAGTGGAATACAATTAATATAATAAATTAAACAGTGGACTTCATCTTCAGAGCGGATATTACTCACAGGACAATCATTAGGATAAAATCATTATAAATATGAAAGTTGATCATTGAAACATGATGTGAAGATGTCATTCATTAATGCATTACTTTATTGAGGTCAAGTATTAAATTTTAACGGATAATGTTGGAACACTCTGTGTATCTATTATTAAACATTTCCCATATCCAGAACTTCTTGTATTAAGAATAAGATTAGAAATCTATTCCTTTTTTGCACATGTAATTGAGGATACAACATGATTCTTAAAATATTTATAGCATGTTGCTGTAGTGCTTGAGGTATAATATTTAATATTTTAATAAAGACATTTTTAATTTTTAATAGCACATCAAATCTCACTGTTGATCCTGGTAGGTCTTTTAGAAAGAATTGTTTTTGATATACATTTATGATACTCATAAATGTTCTTTCTAACTCCTGTTATTATAGTTAAAGGATAAGAGGTTTTTCCAGCTTATTTTAGAAAGTAGAAAAAAACTTTGAACAAGTCAGCATAAAAGTAATTCAAAACAATATGTCACTGACTAGACTGTTGGTTTTAAGAATGCGCATGGCCAATTAGAAGAGACAGTCCATTATGATCAGATGTGGATAAAATAGGGACAGCAGAGCATCTTCAAATAGAATTTAGTGAAGTGGAAACAACTGAATCAAGTTCGAAATATGATAAAATAAAAAAAGTGATAGTTTTCAAAATTTACATTGAAATTACATTAATAACAGAGTAATGCCAAAAGAACTAATATGGACATTTTGTAGATGATATAAAAGACAATAGTGAACTTCAAATTATTATTTAAAAATATAAAAACGACTTAATTATAATAATAATAATAATAATAGTAATAATAATAATAATAATAATAATAATAATAATAATAATAATAATAATGGAGTCATAGTTCGGTGACCAATCAGATTTTGCTGTGTCAAACTTTGTCCTCTTTGTACCGCCAAAAAGGTATCTAGAAGTAGAAATGAACGTCTTGCTACTGTTTGCTGAGTCTTTATAGTGGTACGAAGATAAGTTTGAAGTTTGAGAGAGCACTTTGGGTTGTCTCTAAGTGTCAACAGTTAAGTGTTTATATTTAACCAATGAAGTTGACTTATTTCACTAGGGCAGTTTTCAACATGGCAGGGGTTTTTTCACAGGATCTTGTTGAAAAGGCCCAAGAGGCAATAAGAATTCTTGCATCAATTCCGTTGCCTACACCATCATCAGCATCTCAAGGCCCTACCACTAGCTCTGGTGAGACTAAATTGTGTGTGTGTGTGTGTGTGTGTGTGTGTGTACTGTACAGTAAATGCATGCCACATGTCTCTAGTCACTTGCATTCAAAGACAAAAGCATGATCATGTGTACAGATCAGCTGGCATACCAGAAAAACGACAACTTATTCAAACGTTTGCCCAGTCGTTGTATCATAGTCTAGGAGACATCTGCATGCAGTTATGTAGGTTGATAAATGACCTTTAATGTATATCTATCTATGTATATATAGGTAATGCAGGGGGTACCGTAGTTCAACAAATGTGTGATTTTGCACTGAACAATCTCCAAAGGGCCAGGGAAGGGCTCACTGCTTGAGTTCGAGAATCAAGAAATGAAAGTTCTTTTAGCAGAGAATTTACTTTAGGACAGAAGAGACGTTCTGTGAACCTACTGGACAAGCGACCATGTAAACATGCAGTGAGGACATGGACACACAAATTTGTTTGTTTAAGTCGTTGTGCTCAAGATATCATACCAACTACTGATACAGAGAAAGATGCTTTGTTGGGAGCTGGGCTTGGGGAAAAAAGATTGTTGTTGAAGATGTTGACTGCTCAGGGGAAGAGTTTCGTGAGTTATTGCATGAAGCATTTCCAAAATTAAAAGATTCTGGTGGCTTCATATTTGCAAAGTGCAAGTGTAATTCACAGTTTTTAGAACCACTTTCATCTATGTACTTAACCTCACCAAGAACCTTACAAGAAAGAATTGGTAACTCTAGAACATACATCATTCCATTGCAGAGAGATTTAGACTTGACACCTTGCCATCTTCCACCTGGGGTAAGGCTATTAGTCTGAGCATATTTGTCATACATGTATATATAGCCTGTGGAGAAGTGCCTATCATGTGCTAAAGACATTCCTGTTACAGTGTTATATCAGCATTTGTCATCATGTATAAACTCAAGGTGAGATGTCGGCCATACTTATGGCTTGAGTTGATTATGTGTCATTGTAGAAGAGGGCTAGAGGAGGATATGCAACAATCAAGTGATGAGGATTTTGACCTACCCCCACCAACCTTTGTTCATCCTCCACATCCTTCCATGTCATCAAGTAGTGTTGAGCTTCTTAATGAAGAGTCTGATCTAGAAATTGAAGAGACAGAAGAAGCAATTGTTACACATGTGCTCGAGCAAAGCAATAGAGAATGTGATGAAGTTGGCAGGTAATGTTGCATAGTTCAGGCTTTTACACCTCTCTTGTTTCTGTAGTCATTCAATGGAAGACTTCATACGAAGGTTGTCCAGAAAAGTGGAGCATTATGATGAATTTTTATTGGAAGTTCACAGAGAATTTGTACTTGCAGACTGTTTTAAAATTGTCAACAATTGTCACTTTTCTCCCACTAAACTTATCAAAGTAAGTACAAGTTGTATTTTCACATAAACAGGACTTTTGTTGTTAGGTTGTCTTCAAAGGAGAACAGGGTGAAGATGGTGGAGGACTGGGAAGAGAACTTTGGTGACTTTTCTCATTACAGCTAAAGGAATATTACTTTGAGGGAGAAGAAAATAAAAAAGTAGTTCGACGCGACAATCTTGGTCATCAGGTATATAATGTGTAAAATTATTTGAATGATGTTGACAGTTTTAAATATATGAAGTCTTGCTACTAATGACTTTCTCTCAACTCCATTATAGACAAATGTTTTTTACAAAATTGGCTGCTTGATGTCTGTATCTCTTAGTCAAGGAGGATCTGGCTATCCTTATATCTGTAAAGGGGTTTATGATTATCTTTGTGGCAAAGAGCTTAATGAAATCACTATTGACTACACTATTATACCTGATTATGACATCAAGCTATTAGTAAGCAAGATAAACAAGTCATGATGACAACATTATAGTTACTTCTAACTTAAGAGCTGAGATTACTGAACTAACAGTTGTGTACTTACTTTATTTTATGTGTTAAAAAGAATCACAGTACTGTTCCCACCATGAAATTTTATAATTGGTTTATAATTTCCTAGCTATAAGTAGTTAGGGACAACTTTTCCTGTTTCTGTTATCAATAGACTTGTTAATTGTTGTCTTATATGATAGATGCTGTCAGCAATGAGCAGATCCAAGTCCTATCAATGAATGCAATAGAATTACTGTCCTGCTGTGGGTTCAACAAGAGTCCCACAACATTGACACTTGAAGATCGTTCTACTTTAGTCCATAGTATCACAATGTACTATACAATACTTGGATCAAAAGCCGAGCTTGATCAACTATTGAATGGACTTCAAACTCTTGGTGTGGCAGATGCCATGAAGTCACACCCAAATAGTCTAGAACCCCTCTTCACTGCTCCTTCACACCCTACTGAATTGACTCCAGGTATTGGTTGGATAGAAAAGTCAATAGTACATGTAGTCTGTGGTAATGTGTTTGTTTTCCTATTCGTAATAGTGAGTATTAAGTCTCTGTTTCAAAACCGAGTTCACTACTCTGAGAATTCAAGTAATAGAAAGGAGAAAGAAATGGCAACGTACATACTTTTTGGTGACTGTTTAGAGGATCGCAAAAGTAAATAGTTCAGTAATCCTAAATAAAGACAACCTTGTATTGTATTCAATTACCAATAATGTCAATACTTTCTGGTGATGGGGTTGTCCTTGTGGTTTATATCTCACTAAGTAAGTACATAATTGAGTTAGTTTCAGCCTCCATTGTCTTAGTGGTTTCTTTGACATCATTTCATTAGTCACTTTAATGAATTTGACGAAGTTGACAAGTAATGCTGTATATAGTTAGAACTTTTACACCTCTCTTGTCTCTGTAGTTATTCAATGGCAGTCATCATACAAAGGTTGTCCGGAAAAGTGGAGCAATATGATGAATTTTTATTGGAAGTTGACAGAGAATGTTTACTTGCAGACTGTTTTAAAATTGTGAACAATTGCGACTTTTCTCCCACTAAACTTATCAAAGTATGTACAAGTTGTATTTTCACATAAACAGGCTTTCTTCGATAGGTTGTCTTCAAAGGAGAACAGGGTGAAGATGGTGGAGGACTGGGAAGAGAACTTTGGCACCTTTTCTCATTACAGCTAAAGGAATATTACTTTGAGGGAAAAAAATAAAAAAGTAGTTCGACATGATATTTTTGGTCTTCAGGTATATAATGCGTGAAATCATTTGAATGATGTTGACAGTTTTAAACATATAAAGTCTGTTGCTGCTAATGATTTTCTCTCAACTGTATTGTAGACAAATGTTTTTTACAAAATTGGCTCTTTGATGTCTGTATCTCTTAGTCAAGGAGGATCAGACTATCCTTATATCTGTAAAGGGGTTTATGATTATTTTTGTGGCAAAGAGCTTAACGAAATCACTATTGACTATACTATTATACCTGATTATGACATCAAGGTATTAGTAAGCAAGGTAAATAAGTCATGATGACTATGTTATAGGTACTTCTAATTTAAGAGTGTATTCAGCTGAGATTTACTGAACTAGCCTAATTTTGTTGTGTAGTTTCTTTATTTTATGTTAAAAAAAGAATCACAGTACTATTCCCACAATACAACTTTACAATTTGTTTATAACTTTCCTACTTATAAGCAGTTAGGGACACTTTTCCAATCTCTGTTATTTATAGACTTGTTTATTGTTGTCTTAGATGATAGATGCTCTCAGCAATGAGCAGATCCAAGTCCTATCGATGGATGCAATAGAATTACTGTCCTGCTGTGGGTTCAACAAGAGTCCCACAACATTGACACTTGAAGATCGTTCTACCTTAGTGCATAGTATCACAATGTATAGTATACAATACTTCGATCAAAAGCCAAGCTTGATCAACTATTGAATGGACTTCAAACTCTTGGTGTGCCAGATGACATGAAGTCTCACCTGATTAGTCTAGAACTCCTATTTACTGCTTCTTCACACTCTACTGAATTGACCCCAGGTATTGATTGAATAGAAAAGTCGATAGTACATATAATCTGTGGTAATGTGTTTGCTCTTTTATTTCTAATAGTGAGTATCAAGTCACTGTTTCTAAACCGAGTTCACTACTCTGAGAATTCAAGTCATAGAAAGGAGAAAGAGATGGCAACGTACATACTTTTTGGTGACTATTTAGAGGATTGCAAAAGTAAGCATCCTATTTATTAAAAATAAATATTCATTTACCAATAATGTCAATACTTTTTGGTGATGGGGCGGTTTGAGTTAGTTTCAGCCTCCAATTGTCTTAGTGGTTTCTTTGATATCATTTCATTAGTCACTTTATGTATACATTCACTAAGATTAGTTGTAAAGTTTGCATACACTGTTTATATACTTTCAATATACTTTCACATTCCTTACAGATGGGAGTAATGAAGTTTCCTTAAATGACATTCTGAGTTTTTTTACTGGTTCATCAGCTATTCCTCCACTCGGGTTTGATATAGATCCAACTCTGTTGGTCAACCACAATGCAGTCTATCCAACAGCTTCTACATGTACTTTAACACTCACTCTACCTACACGATACTACAATGACTATAATCAATTTAAACTCAAAATGGACCAGGCCTTTACTTGTCATGTTGGGTTTGGTGTAGTTTAATTAATGAGATACTCAATATATTTATGCTCTTGTATGTCAATCAATAGTTTATCTTTTGCCTGGTCAATCTTATCCTCATCATTTATATTATAATATATTCATTTTATGTTCTATTTATTTTATGCTTTTGGATAGTATAGTGTATGTATACACTTTATTAAATTTTTGGTGAAAACCTTTTTGTCAATCAATACTTTATTTTCACTCAATCTGTTTATGTTTTTGTAAGGGATCATCTTTTCAAAAAAAATTGTTTATGTAACTGTTCATGGAGGAGAATGGCAACTTGAAATGAAGGCTCTTGCTAAGATGTAGTGTTCTACACCAAATTTTGTGTCTGGATACTGTTGAAGTTCTTCTGTTAACAAGATTCTTTGATGTTCAGTTAAGAAATTAGATAGAAGGTCAGGCACAATTGTAGTATTACTATCATCATCACTACTCGCTGGTCCACTCCAGTCAATCCCATAATCACAGTCCTGCAAATAAAGGACCTGATAACTAATTTTCATTTCTTTCTAAACAGTCCTCACAACAGTATACTAATCTAACTACACATGATCTAATGTTATAGATTTAAAACCCTTTGCTGGTTGTAGTCAAATGGAGAGGAGGACAAATTGAGCATTAACCAAACAATTGGTAATCTACATATAATCTAATACAAAAAGCAAGGTTTATTATAGAATTTATGTTTTGAAGGGGGGGGGGGGGGGTGATCAAAAGTAGCAAAGTGTGCAAACTATACCAGCAAAAATTCTAGGCAGGGACTGGAGGAATCCTTTCCAGGAACATTTTGGAAATTTAGGTCCTCACTTGTTTTTGTAGCTTTTGGGATTAAAGGAAGTTATAACTAAAGATTATATCAAGGACAAATGTACTTGTTCTAAGTGATGTCATAGTGACTATAGTAATATTATTCTTTGTAAATTACATGACACATATTGTATAAGATGTCATCAATTACAAAATATACATACTTCAGTAATTCCAGTAACTCCCAGTACTGGCCTGCTAGTTGGTGTTTCTATACTAGCTTGAACCCTTCCAAGAATCCATAACTGATGTGGTGTTCAGTTGTGTGTTATAGAGAGGATGATTACACCATGCCTCATGAAACATGTCCACTTGACATTGAATAATTGGTAGATAAACAAAGTGAAGGGCACATATATCAACTTCACTAGCTGGATCTAATAGACCCACTTCTTCCAGTGAATAGAATAAGAAGTAATAGAAACTAATACAGCATTGAAAAAGATCTCTCCATAAACATTCTATTCTTTGGTTGTGGACACTTCTACCACAGATAAAACTTCCTCTCCCCAGACCTCTCTAAGAATGTTCGAGCATGATCCGTCCAACTAGAACATTTTCTCCTCCATAGTCCGAACGTACACAAGATGGTAATCCATAACTCTCAATGGCTTGCAGAAATGCATTAAAAACAGTCACAGCTTTGTTATTAGAGGCTACTTTTAAGTAAACTGATACTCGGCTATATCCATCTATACCTCCATGTATTACTAATCTCCACCTTATAAGTTTATGATATCCATCAATGTGCCACAATGCATTTGGGCTTGCAACATTATATTGTCGACGATGAAGAGTTCTATGTAGCCTAGTTTCCAGTCCCAAAGGGTCAACATGATGAATTGACTCTCTTACTCTTTCTCTTTGTAATATCACACCATTAACTATAAGCAGGGTCTGTATTGATCGTATGTCACAAGCAGGTAAGCGTGTTACAATCTCCTTAACTAGGTCATCTAAATCTTCATTAGTTATGTCATTGAATCGATTGAATTTAATTCCAAACTCCTTTAATTTTATTTGAATTGTACGTGTAGAACAACCAATCATTGCTGCTATCTCAGTTTCTTTAAATTCATTTTCAACCAAGAATCTAGCTTGATCCTCGCATATGTCTAAAGGTCGTCTCACACCCGAAGTAATCACCTCCTTTTCATAGTCAGTATTTAATTGCACAATCAGTTGTTGGACTGCTCTAGTCACAGGAATGAAGTCCTGGCGATTAGGAACCAGCAGTTCCAGCTGTACACATGCTTCCAATAAACAGTCAGCTCCCTCAATAAGAGCCTCTTTGGTTTCTATAAGACTCGAGGGATAGATTCTCTTAATCATCTTTATTCTTTCTTCAAGTTTGTCTATGCTCTCAATCCAACCGTCCATCTTTATGAGGCACGGATATAAATTCTTAATTATCTGTTAACGTTATAATTAAAGACGTGATTATCGTCGCACATATAATATAATAAACTGGAGAAGCTCGTTTTTATCTTTAATGTTTAGAATGTCCAGCTGAAAGAGAAGTGTACGGTTAGATGTAGTAATGTTTTCTTTATACTTTTGGCAATCTTTTTAAAGACAACTTCTGTATTTGCATTCTTTCTCTTTCTTTCTATATCGAAACATAATTACTAGCTGATTTTTGCTGGTGATGATATAATCAGGGTTTTCAATGAAGAGACCTATGCTCTTACACCAATGACTGCCTGTTAAAATTATTGTATATTGAATAGACAGATGCCTTATATTCAGTTGACCAATAAATTTGGCAGTAGTTTTGCTATTAACTCTGTAGTCAAAGGTTGTAATGTACTCATAGACAGAAGATTATAAAATTATACTATTTTCAAAAAAAATTAAGTGCATACAAGTTACCAGGCTAATATTGAGTGGGTGTGATGCCAGAATGTTTCCTATGGCAAATATTAATATGTCACTTAATGATTGATTCAAACCCAATGAACTGTCAATTTGTAAAATTTTAAATAATTGTTTATAAGGAGTTTGTACATTTTGTATTGTGAATTTTTTAGTTTAGTGGCTGTAACATAACATCAGTAGGACAAAAACATACAGATCATAAAGCTAGACAAGTAAGTGGATATGTTATTAGCTAACAAGAAAAATAATTAACTAGTCATTTTGTTTTAATGTTATGTCATTGAATTAAAGAAATTAACATCTCAAAAATTAATATTCAGACAAGATTGATAAGAGATACAACTGTCTTTAACAGTTGTCTTTGTCCCATGAGAAGTGAATAGGCTTTATGATATAGATGCTAGTAGTTTCGTATAATACACTTACATTTCATCAGTTGAAAAGTCTTTGGTATAGGGGTAATGTCCTTTCATATATTTCATCAGTGTACTTGATTACTTTAGTGACTTAACAAATGTCAAATACATAATAGTAAAATAACACACTGATGAACAATATTATGTATTATATATATATATATATATATTGTTGACCATAAAATTAGTAGGACAGGAATGCAGAAATAACTGAAATAGTGCATTCATTATTAAATATTTAATATATTGTTCTTGCTTGAAAGTTTGATTATTCTTCATCCTAAATTAGTATTATTGTTGTAAGTATCCAATTATGTTTGCTTGTCTCTGTAGTTCTCCATTCTAGATCTAGAGAGAGAGGGAAAGAAGGCATAAACAAGTTTTACTAAGAAGGAATGTTACTAGCCTAAATCTAAATCTTCGAGTTAACATAGTAATAGAAACTGATATATTTCCTAGATCACATCAGGTGAAGGTTGATCAGTCAATGTAGCTTGAGCTACATGTATGATAAAGGTGATACTATCACTTTGACAATGCGAGTATCACATGACACATCATGACTATCACATGACATGATAACTGTATCATTGTAATACTTACTGAAGAATTGATTGAGCCATTTCCAAACTAAAATTTACATAAAAAAATGTTAAAGTCATTCACAAAAGAGAAATTCTCTGATTTATTGAAGACATGAATATTATAGAAGGAATTGATATCCCTAAGACAGAGAGAGAGTAAATGTCATATACTTATATAATAACATATTATTATACTTAATATACTTAATATTCACCTAACTAAGATAGAAAAATAATTTCTATGGAGCTTCTTGAAAGAAGAAAGCATGCAAATACAGAAGTTGTCTTAAAACAGATTGACAAAACTATAAAGAAAAGACTACTGCATCTAACCGTTCAGCTTGACATCTCCAGTTCGTTGTGCGACGATAATCACCTCTTTAATTATAACAAAATCTACCGTTAACAGAGAATTAAGAATTCATATCTGTGCTTCATAAAGATGGACGGTTGGATTGAGAACATAGACAAACTCAAGGAAGGAATAGATATCATTAAGAGAATCTATCCCTCGACTTCTATAGAAACCAAGGAGGCTCGTATTGAGGGAGCTAATCATTTATTGGAAGCATGTGTACAGGTACAACTGATTGTGCAATTAAATACTGACTATGAAATGGAGGTGATTACTTCGGGTGTGAGAGGTCGTGGTTGACCACCTTTAGACATATGCGAGGATCAAATTAGATTCTTAGTTGAAAATGAATTTAAAGAAACTGAGATAGCAGCAATGATTGGTTGCTCTACACGTACAATTCAAAGAAGACTAAAAGAATTTGAGATAGAGTTCAATTGATACACTGAAATAACTAATGAAGATTTAGATGACCTAGTTAAGAAGATTGTGACACGCTTACCTGCTTGTGGCATACGATCATACAGACCCTGCTTAAAGTTAGTGGTGTGATATTACAAAGAGAAAGAGTAAGAGAGTCAATTCATTGTGTTGACCCCTTGGGACTGGAAACTAGGCTACGTAGAACTCTTAATCATCGACAATATAATGTTGCAAGCCCAAATGCATTGTGGCACATTGATGGATATCATAAACTTATAAGGTGGAGATTAGTAATACATGGAGGTATAGATAGATATAGCCGAGTTCCAGTTTACTTAAAAGTAGCCTCTAATAACAAAGCTGTGACTGTTTTTAATGCATTTCTGCAAGCTGTCGAGTGTTATGGATTACCATCTCGTGTACGTTTGGACTATGGAGGAGAAAATGTTCTACTTTGACAGTTCATGCTCGAACATTCTGAGAGAGGTCCAGAAAGAGGAAGTTTTATCTGTGGTAGAATTGTCCACAACCAAAGAATAGAATGTTTATGGAGAGATCTTTTTCAAGGCTGCATTAGTTTCTATTACTTCCTATTCTATTCACTGGAAGAAGTGGGTCTATTAGATCCAGCTAGTGAAGTTGAATATGTGCCCTTCACTTTGTTTATCTACCAATTATTCAATGTCAAGTGGACATGTTTCATGAGGCATGGTGTAATCATCCTCTCTATAACACACAACCGAACACCACATCAGTTATGGATTCTTGGAAGGGCTCAAGCTAGGATAGAAACACCAACTAGCAGGTCAGTACTGGGAGTTACTGGAATTACTGAAGTATGTATATTTTGTAATTGATGTCATCTTATACAATATGTGTCATGTAATTTACAAAGAATAATATTACTATAGTCACTATGACATCACTTAGAACAAGTACATTTGTCCTTGATATAATCTTTAGTTATAACTTCCTTTAATACCAAAAGCTACAAAAACAAGTGAGGACCTAAATTTCCAAAATGTTCTTGGAAAGGATTCCCCCAGTCCCTGCCTAGAATTTTAGTTGGCGTAGTTTGCACACTTTGCTACTTTTGATCAACCCCCCCTCCTCCCTTCAAAACATAAATTCTATAATAAACATTGCTTTGTGTATTAGCTTATATGTGGATTACCAATTGTTTGGTTAATGCTCAATTTGTCCTCTTCTCCATTTGGCTACACCCAGCAAAGGGTTTTAAATCTATAACACTAGATCATGTGTAGTTAGATTAGTATACTGTTGTGATGACTGTTTAGAAAGAAATGAAAATTAGTTATCAGGTCCTTTATTTGCAGGACTGTGATTATGGGATTGACTGGAGTGGACCAGTGAGTAGTGATGATGATAGTAATACTACAATTGTGCCTGACCTTCCATCTAATTTCTTAACTGAACATCAAGAATCTTGTTAACAGAAGAACTTCAACAGTATCCAGACAAAAAATTTGGTGTAGAACACTACATCTTAGCAAGAGCCTTCATTTCAAGTTGCCACTCTCCTCCATGAACAGTTACATAAACAATTTTTTTTGAAAAAATGATCCCTTACAAAAACATAAACAGATTGAGTGAAAATAAAGTATTGATTGACAAAAAGGTTTTCACCAAAAATTTAATAAAGTGTATACAAGCAATAAGAGACACTATACTATCCAAAAGCATAAAATAAATAGAACATAAAATGAATATAATATAAATGATGAGGATAAGATTGATCAGGCAAAAGATAAACTATTGATTTTAATCAAGAGCATAAATATATTGAGTATCTCATTAATTAAACTACACCAAACCCACCATGACATGTAAAGGCATGATCCATTTTGAGTTTAAATTGATTAGAGTCATTGTAGTATCGTGTAGGTAGAGTGAGTGTGAAAATACATGTAGAGGCTGTTGGATAGACTGCATTGTGGTTGAATGACAGAGTTGGATCAAACCCGAGTGGAGGAATAGCTGATGAACCAGTAAAAAAACTCAGAATGTCATTTAAGGAAACTTCATTACTCCCATCTGTAAGGAATGTGAAAGTATATTGAAAGTATATAAACAGTGTATGAAACTTTACAACTAATCTTAGTGAATGTATACATAAAGTGACTAATGAAATAATATCAAAGAAACCACTAAGACAATGGAGGCTGAAACTAACTCAATCATGTCATTGCTTAGTGAGCTATAAACCACAAGGCCAACCCCATCACCAGAAAGTATTGACATCATTGGTAAATGAATATTTATTTTTAATAAATAGGATGCTTACTTTTGCAATCCTCTAAATAGTCACCAAAAAGTATGTACGTTGCCATCTCTTTCTCCTTTCTATGACTTGAATTCTCAGAGTAGTGAACTCGGTTTAGAAACAGTGACTTGATACTCACTATTAGAAATAAAAGAGCAAACACATTCGTTTCTTGATTCTCCAGCTGTAGCAGCGAGGGCTTCTCTTATGGAATACAAACTATGACAAAAATTGGCGTCAAATTCACGATTATTGCACACTCAAAATTCACGATTTACCAGAAATTCCCGATTTTTACATTTCAAAATTCACGATTTGGCTGTGAATTCGCAATTATTGCAATTCGCGAATTCACGATTTTACAGGTACAATTAGCAATCTTTGTAAGTGTCGATACTCGATAATACTGGAAATTCCTTCCATTTCAGTATTAAGGTGGGGATGAAGTAGGCGTCACAATTGGGCGTGGCGATGAACAGAACTTATTATATGAAGGTACTTGCTAAGGTGATATGCTATTTACTTTTGTTGTTCTCATTTGTGATATGTTTAACTCATCAGATTATTATTATTATTATTATCTTTATCTCCCCTCCACATTCTATGGCAATGGTTGAAATATACCATCTCAAGAGGGGACACCCTGGTTATGGCCATGTATGGGATAGGCAGATTGCCATTGATTCATCACCTTAGGAAAAACACATCAGTTGACCAGGTCTGGTATGCTGACGATTTAGCTGCTGGTGGTAGTCTTCAGAATTTGAATTTGTGGTGGGATCAGCCAAATATACTAGGCTCACACTATGGTTACTTCCAAATAATCAGAAGACTCACTTACTTGTAAAACCTGTCTTCTACTCTGATGCAAAGAAGGTCTTTGCTGGTTCTGGGATACAGATCAGTTCAGTTGGGTTTGAATATCTTAGAGGTGCTAATGGATCTCACAACTTCATAAGGCAAGTTGCTGAAAATAAGATCAGTCTTTGGTGTGAAGAGCTCCATCACTAAGTCCCATTTTTATGCTGCTCATGCAGCCTTTACTGACAGAGTAAACACTACAATTAAAATTTGTTCCCTCTCTGTCTCACAGAAACCCACCTGGGGAACTAGAATGGGACCTTTTGGCCTTACCAACTCACCTGTGAAGTCTGGGATTACAGAAACAAGCTACTTTTGCATCAGCATGTGGCCAACTCTTTACAACTGATCAATTGCCAGCTTGACCATTTGGGGGTTTCCCTCTATAAGACATAACAAAATATGCAACATTAATGCTTCCTTTGTGTGCCACAACATGTCAATAGAGCCAAGTCTGCACAAATATTATTATTGTTGTTGTTGCTGTTGTTATTGTTGTTGTTGTTATTATTATTATTATCGTTATTATTTTAATGGCTATTACTATTATTATTTTTGTTAACATTAATTTATTATTATTACCATTATCATTATTAATTATTAGTAATAGTATTACTATTAGTTTAGTAGTAGTAGCAGCAGTATTGTTATTGTTATAAGTCATTTCTAAATTTTGTATTAATTTGAAGTTCACTATTGGTTTCTATATTGTCCACAGAATGTTCAATTAGTTCTTTTCACTGATTCTTGTTGGTTATGTATGAAAAAAAATTTTCTCTATTATTAATTGGTAATTATATATATAATCACTAATTAATGGTGTTTGCTAAGTAGAGCTACCAGTCATTTCAGAAGTACTTATAGGGTCAGTACTAGGCACACCAAACATATCAAATAGGCACACCAGTCATAGTTATAATAATATGTTATTTCCTTAAATTATCAACAATTGAAAGTAAAGAAGTTGTTCTTCAGAAGTAGTTATATTTTACAAATTCTGCCTATTATTCCCATAGATAATTTGTGTCAAATGTCTTAACATCTGTGCAACAGTCTTTAGAATCAAATTTCTATGAGTGTAAATAGCCAATGGAGTAGATAATGAGGTTTTGGCACAAGATACCTTCATATAGTGATGTTAGCAACCAAATCATTTGAGAGAAATGACGTCATTATAATCTGCATGATTACAGTGGCCTTAAATCCTAATCTTTAAACATAAAGGTTTGAGATGGCTACTGCATCCCATAAACTATGAGCAAAAATGGCCAATAGAGTAAATACTGGAGCTTTGGCACAGGATTAATTTGAAAAGTCAATTTAATAACCAATTCACCTTAGAGAAACAACACCTCAATAATCATGATTACAAGAGCCTTAAGCCCTAATGCCGAACCTAAAGTCTTACAATCTCTATCCCAATCCTAAACACTAATTTATATGAGTGAAAATGACCAATGGATTAGATACTGAAGTTTTGGGAGAAAAATTCTTTCAAAGTGACATTATCAACAAATTCATATGAGAAGAATGACATGACATTAATTGTATGATTGCAATGGTCATATAACCTAATCACCAAGCAGAAAGCATTAAGATCTTATGGCAGTCCTTAAAGTCTAATATATATGAGTAAAATGGCCAATGGTGTAGATACTGAAGCTTTGGCATCGGATTTCTTTGGAAAGTTAATTTAATAACCAATTCACCTTAGAGAAACAACACCTCAATAGTCATGATTACAAGAGCCTTAAGCCCTAATAATGAACCTAAAGTCTTACAATCTCTATTGCAATCCTTAAACCTTAATTTATATGAGTGAAAATGGCCAATGAAGTAGATACTAAAGTTTTAAGACAAGATATCTTTTGAAAGTGACGTTAGTAACAAATTCGCTTGAGAAAAATACCATGATCTTAATTGGCATGATTGCAATGGTCTTAAATCCTAATCACCAAACAAAAAGCCTTAAGATCTCTATGGTAGTCCTTAAAGTCTAATATTTATGAGTCAAAATGACTGATGGATTACATAGTGAAGTTTTGGCAGAAACTATCAATTGAATGTGACAATAGTAACCAATTTACATGAGAAAAATGACATCATCCTAGTTGGTATGATTACAACAGCCCCAAACCATAAAGCATTAGGATGCCTATGACATCCTTTAAACAGTAATTTCTCTGACTGAAAATGACCAATGGATTAGATATTGAAGTTTTAGCACAAGATATCTTTGTAAAGTGATGTTAGTAGCCAATTCACAGGACAAAAATGACTTCATCTTAATTGATATGATTGTATACAATACTTTTAAACCCTAATGTGCTAACATCAAGCCTTAAGATTTCTATAGTATCTTAATTGATCCCTCATTTATATGAGTAAAATATCGAATGCAGTATATGCTGAAGTTTTTGCTCAACATATCTATGTTAAAAATGATATCATCCTAATTAGTATGATTACAGCAGACTTAAATTCTAATTGCCAAAGATAATGCCTTAATATGGATATGCCATCCCTTATACCTTAATTATTTTGAGTAAAAATTGCCAATGGGATAGATACTGAAGTTCAGACACATGATATCTTTGGAAAGTGATGTTAGTTAGTAACCAATTCACTTGAGAAAAATGACATCATCCTAACTGGCATGATTACAATGAACTTACAGCCTAATCACAAAACATAAAGCCCTTAACAACTTTATAGCAGTCCTTAACTCAAATTTCCTTCAGTCAAATTGGCCAATGAGTGGATACTGAAGTATTGGCAGAAGATGTCTATGGAAAGTGATGTTAGTAAGTAATCCATATGACAAGAATGACATCACCTTAATGAACATGATTACCACGGCCTTAAGCACTATTCACATAACATAAAGTTTTAACATCTCTATGACAGATCTTAAAACCAAATCTCTATGAGTGAAAATGACCAAAAAAATAGGAACTGTAGTTTTGGCGCATAATATTTTTGGAATAAAGTGTCATTAGTAACCAATTTACATGACAAAAACAACATCATACACATCATAATAATCAGTATAATTGCAACAGCATTAAACACTAATATTGCAAAGGATAAATCCTTAATATATCTGTGGCAGTTTTTAAACCATAATTTCTATGAGTGAAAATGGCCATTGGAATAGATATTGAAGTTATGTCATGAGATATCTTTATTCTCCCTTTGAATCACTTTGTAGTACCCATAACACATTCCTTTTTATGCCATTTGTTACCTCTAATTCTCATTGCTACTCTCTAACTGTAGATTTGCTAATGATATTTATTTATAGTAGTAAGATTCATGTTTTTACTATTGACCAAATAAAATTTATTGGCCAAATGGTTCAACAGTAAGTACAACTGTTATCATCAGTGGCTACATAATAAAATACAACAATGAACACAATCCTATTTATTGTTGTATTTTATTACATAGCCACTGATGATAACAGTTGTATTAACTGTTGAAACATTTAGTAAATAAGTTTATTTCATGAATAATAATATACACGAATCCTACTCTATAAACTTACCCAAACATTCAGGCCTTTTTTCTTTTAATTAATATCCACCTATTAATTTGTCATCCCCATTACCCTACTTCAAATCTATTGTACATAACCAACTTACATATAGGGTATTTTTATATTTCAAGATGTGTGTTTTGTACTAGTTTGTGTTATTACACTCATTCTTTGCTCTGTTTGGCATAAACTATCAAAACGTAAAAAAGGAAATTGTGATCATAAGAATCATTATTGAAGGACTATTGCTGACAATCAGTTAAGTGACTAAATATACAGCATGAATTATATAAAGAAAAATAAACTTCCAGTCAGCATTTAGTATTGAAAGGAAAGGTCAAGTGTTGCATATTTACAACCCTAAATTTTAGCCTCAAATAAGATGACATTGTGATCTTATTTGAAAGGATGACTGATGTGTTGGTAGACAGAGAGTTGGTCATGACAAAGAGCATAAAGTGAAATTGACCAAAAGTTAACATGTCCGTGTATATAGAGAGAGGTATGAGTATGTGTGTGCCTTATAGCATACTTCACATCCATACATGTACTTGTCACTGCCTTCTTATATAAGCAGTGAGTACAGCACTGTCAAAGACATTATGGCAGTTGAAATCATCTTGTACATGACTATTGGCTTACAAAGTCAATTTTGAAGTCATACATATAAATTTTGTACTAATTGTGTATTCAGGCATAATTGTTTAATGTGTGTTTACTGTATGGGGCTGTAATCATTGTTTTAATGGATTACTTTTCCAGCATTCAAAGAGGTGTAACTTTACAGTCTGACACAGGTACCAACATAACTATTATATATCCTATCTTATCATCCATATATATTAATGATCTGACTAACCATTCACTGATCGTTTTGCATTCTATTCACCTAGCCATTTGTGCATCCATCTATTCATATCCATATCCATCCACCTATGTCCATCAATCTTAGCTAGCAATTCACTGTCATAATCTCATGTATATTTGATACACATGAGTTCTTGTAGTCTAGATACATATAGATACTTGATATGCTATTAGTATCAGTGAGTTTTGTAAATATATACAATTTTAGATTAGTAATCCATCATATTATTACAGCAATAACTCAGTATCTATGAGTGAGTTGATCTATTGATAGTATTTGTGAATAACCATTAGTGTCTACTATATTACTATCTATGAGTATGACCTGATGTAACAAAGCTAACACTGAGTGTTGACATGATAAATACTAGTTAAGTTTATACAGTAATGAATACTAGTTATCATTCATGATCTTGTTGTAAAGAAAAGATATTACTGTTTAGGACAACTTCTCAACTTCTATCTCAATACAGGAGTTTATGAGGCCTCACAATCCTCAATTTTTGAACAAAGTTTACTTTGTATAATATGACATGGACTTTATTATGTTTCTCTCCAAATGTCCAGCTGGGTTGGTGTCAATATGTAACCCTATTCAATGCCGTACTGAAGAGCTCAGTATGTAGTACAATGAATTACGATACAGACTATTATAACAGTGGAGTAATCATTAATGTTTTATTGTGATCATGGAGGCTGAATGCATGCACCAATTGCCATCATTTTTTTATAGTTAACCTTTCAATAATTTGGTGCGTGGACACTAGTATACGACACGTGTTTCATGCACATGCGCAGTATTACACAATGGCGGAAGGAAAAACCGTAGTAAGTTGTTCGGTTTATATATGTTACCCTATCACAATGACTGCCCTCCCAAAAAAGCTATATTAGGGCCCTCCTTGTAAAGTAGTATCAGGGATAAAATGAGCTTATATATATTGTGTTGACTAAATTGAGTTGTATTTGTTTAATAAATTTAGTTACATTAAGCTGCTATTCTAACTTTACTTGAGCATAATAATAATCAGAGTTCTAAAAATTCTAAAATTCTAACAGATTGCAAAGTATAGCTAGCATTGGCAGTAGTTTAGAGTTTAAATTCATAAATTTCAACATATAAATATTGCATGTATAAAAAATTTCCAGACTATTTCAGTTTAACATCACGCTAATTTTTCCATCTTAGTGAAGTTTGCCAATGTTATCACTTGTTACATCACCTAAAATAAAATAATTTTAAAAATAATTAATTAATGATTATTATTGAGAAATCCATCTTGCAAAAGTGTTACAAAAGGTATGTTAGGTCTGTCCACAATTTGTTACTGGTAATAACATTAACATTTAAAATAATTTGTCATTAACACCTTCATATTTTCATTCACAGACAAAAACTGAAACCATTTGCATACCACCCAAAGCGGTTGGTCATATGCTGAAGACAAAAAAAAAATTTGAAACAAGCCACTCAGTTAAAATATTTTTAAACAAATGTGAATCAACAGTTTCAATTAATGGAATTCAAAATAACATCACAAAGTGTCGCCAAGCAATAGAGGACTCCCTTTATGTTTTTAAGAAAAAGATTATTTGAGCTTTATGAACGTGATAGAAATATATTCTGAAAAAAGTACAGAACGTTTCGGCCAAAGGCCTTCATCAGCTGTATGAAACTAGGCAAAAAAAGTCACGCTATTTATAGCAATGCATGATTGTTTACAGTTAGTAATTGGGCTAAGAGGTGAAAGGTTGTCCCAGAAGGCTAAAAAGAGACGCTGATTTGTTCCGTGTGGAAGGTGAGAAACAACATCTTGGACCATAGAGCTCAAAACAGACGCGAAGTAGTTAATTGTTGTGGGCGTGGCTAATGATTATTGATTTCGAACTGGTATGTTGTAGAGCAGAGATGTCCAGGTAGGATTGATGATAAAGCCTGGATCTAGGTTGATGGTGAATATGATGAACTCTATCATCTCTCTCTTTCACTCAGTTCAAGGTGTAGCAGATTTGTTGTGGTTACAAGTACAACAATATCAAGAAGACAGACGTATTGTTTGGGGACTTCAAAGAGGAACTACCTCTTTTGCTAGTTCTACTGGCATAGCTGTAGTTGAATTAACAACTAACAGGGCACTATATTCTGTCCAGATATGTTCTTCAAATTATATGTACCTTTGTAATATCTCTTTCTTCCCTCCCTTCCACCTTTAGTGTTTAGCTCAGACAGCATTTGATATGTTTAGTCCAGAAGAGAGACAATCCTCCACTGAGATTAC
Organism: Xestospongia bergquistia; assembly: GCA_963965975.1. NCBI lineage: Eukaryota > Metazoa > Porifera > Demospongiae > Haplosclerida > Petrosiidae > Xestospongia > Xestospongia bergquistia. Next base: position 3,842,084 of record OZ014420.1, on the reverse strand, counting down.
CAATGTTGAAGTCCCTCAGAGTGGGCCACACCAACCACCAGCTGATTTAAGAGAAGGCTTTGTAAATGTTTACAATGTTGACAAATGCTTACAATGTTGACTACAGTAAGGTTTTGTTATACATGTTGTCTTTGTATTATGTTAAAGCTAATTACTAACTTATAATATAATAATTACTTAAATGATCTAATGTAACGAGTAGTTAATTAATTACTTAAGTCCATTATGTTAAAGTCATTATCTACAGAAGTCCAGTGGGACAGTCTGAGATCAGCATATTATACTACTGATCCCTAACCTCTAAACCCTAAAGATTATGTATTAAAGTGTATGACCAGAGATAAGACTGTCCTACTAGGCCTTGCCCTTGTTATGTGTGATATTGTTTAGTATGTGACATAATTACAAATAACATAAAAAATTAATGATCTATTTAGGATACTCTAACTATTCTGTATCCTTACCAACTCTTAATGTTATTATAGCATTTCTTAGGATTTAGGTGACACTGCTTGGGACTTGTATCAAGCAGCTGCTACTGCTCATGAAGAGTATGGTGTAACAGGAGCTGTGGGTGGAGTCCTGCATCATTTACCAGGTAACATAGTGTGTCCCATCATCTTTGCTTCAGAAGCAACTGGGCATGTGTTGGGTGGAGTAAAGAATTGATTTGTAAACAATTGATTTGTTCCAGAAGCAAAAAAAGAAGCTTTTGAGAAATGGAAGACCAATCAATAATGTTTATATCATTGTTGCTTTAATATGTGCAAAAATCTGAGAAGACAGTATAATGTAATAATGATATTAATAAGATCAATATATTGTGTTGTATACATTGTCTTAACTTGTTGTGCTTTTAACTTTGTAAATATTAGATTAATTAAGTCAAGAAAATGACTTGAATTCAAAATTATAATAGGTAAATTAATTAATAAAGTTAAATAGAACAAATAGTAGATTCCAATTTAATATTATGTGGTTCATCATCATATTCTAGTTGTATCTCCAGTAGGAGGTAAACTGTAGTTTGGATAAGAAAACATTTGATTAAACAGAGACAAAACAGTATGTAGAGTTGGTGTGGTGGTTAATGGCAGAGCTCTAGGGGTTGTGATCAGAGCTGAGTATGAAGAACTGGTAGAGGAAGACAATGTTATGTTTGTTAGAGCTGTTTGATGTAATTGTTGTTGATGTGAAGGATGGACATATGACGCGTACCCATAGTGACATTTTGTAGAGGATCTCTGAAAATAAATTGTTGTCTTGTGTATTGAGTAATCATTGGATGAGGGGTGTTGATTGAGGCAAGATTAGGGTAATACCTCAATGGAAAACAAGGGGGTTGATAAAATGGTTTAGTGGTAGTGGAGGTCGAAGGGAGACTGACATTTTCTTTGCCAGAACTACTGGTTAATATGGAACTTGAGCTAGGTAAATGAGGTACACGTGGACTTAGTTGGACACCAATTTTCTTTTGCTGGGCACATCTATTTTGGAATGAATTCTGTGTGAAAACAAAAGATAAAATATATTTGCCACACTTTAGTTTAGTTTTATATATGTGTAATCTAGACTTACATCTATGTTCTTTGCTTCGAGTTTAAGCTTAACAGCAACACATCAGGGTAGTTGTTTTGACCAAATAATGACTCTAAAGTAAGTAATTGTTCCTTTGTATACCAAATAATCATTGACACAAGGAGGTGGTGAAGTAATTCCACAGAGTTTACCAAATAATTGATATTGGAGTAATCTTGTTACAAATTGGAGATAAAGTTGTCCTTGATAAGAGAGAGAAAGAGGTATAGACACTAAAATAATCATGACAAAATTAATGATTAATACATTAAAATAATATAACAGTAAATATATACTTCCATTGTACCATTATACACATTTTACAGATAACAGATAATGAAGTATACAAACCTACTTTAGATATTACTAATGTTCCAGGTAGTAGTAGTCTCATCCCTAAACCAGTCTCATCTGATTAAGGACTTGAGGAGACCCCCAATCTCTAGCCCAGAAGAAGAGGTCAAGAGGTAAGACTAATAGATTAATTTATATAAGATAATATGAAGTATCAATTCTATGTTAAGGTAATACATACAGAAGTGTATCAAGACCAACCTCTTCCAATAGATAACTTTTCTATTATGTCAACTATCTCTATAACACTAATTACTGTCTAGTAACATATATTCAGTCAATGTATTGTTTATTTCATTTACTTACTTTATAGCTTCACAATAACAAAGTCAACTGTCCAATATGTCTAAACTAAAGAAGTTTAATACTGGTGACTTAGGAATGACACTGTTACTGAGTTATATAATCTAACCTGGCAACAACTTCCCTCCTGGTATATATATATATATATGTCCTAATTATTGGTTCATTTGGAGAAATGTCTGATTCTGAACCCATTGATTTGTACATAAACTTATACCCAGTGATCAAGAAGGATCTAACTAATATGGATGACAAGGGAGACTAACCTTATTTTGAAATTACATGAAAAAGGCACACATTATCATCATGTATTAGTTTGTTTAGATCTTTTAGGATATCTTTGGTCTATGTATGGATTGCTTCAAAATGACTCATGATACATAGGAAAATGTATTGAACAGATTCATTGTTTTCATGATGTAAATGGCTTATATTATAATTACAATAGTAAACATTCCACTCATTTTGTACCATGTCTTTTTTAGGTGTGAAATGTCTGAGACGCATGTAGTTGCAAAAAATGTCACATTCAACAAATAACTAGTAAATAACATCAGATGAAACTCAACTAACAGTATTATATAACAATGTGACTACTAAAACTCACTGACTCAAATAAAAGACTTAAGTACAAAACTAACTTATGAATATTAATAAGTTACTAACTATATTACAAGGCAACGTATATATGATAGGATTGATTATAATTGTAGTGTTATATGCTTTTGTGAAGTAACAGCTTTGTAAAAGTTAACATAATGAATTGTAAAGTCTTTACACTGTTGTATGACGTTGTGTTGACATGGAACTTTCTATATCAAAATATATTTAAACTAAACTTATATTGTGTAAATACTATCAAAATTATTTTATTTCTCTTTTATTTATTTCCATTATCATCATTATAGTGATAGCATACAAGCATTTATCATTGCTGACTTTGTTCAAATTGTACCAATCCCTTGTAATTCTCCATCACTTTTAATGTTCATCTGTCTTGATATCTTTCTAAATCTTTATCTATTTCCCTTATCTTAGAAAAAATCAATACTTTGCTTTAAAAATGTGTTCTGTCATAACAATTTTTGTCCTACTGAACATTTGTCCTAGGATAAAAATTATCTGTTATTTTTTATCCCATGGGATAAAATTTATCAAATAATGTTTATCCTAGGACAAGAAATATCAGAAATTTTTTACCCTACTAAAAAAATTTATCCTAGGACATAAATAACTTGCTGCCAATTTTTTATCCTAGGATAAAATTTCTCAAGATATTTTTTATCCTAGGCTAAAATGTCTCAAGATATTTATTATCCTAGGATAAAATCTCATAATACTTTTTCCTAAGATAAAATGTCTCAAGGTAACTATAGTAGTCGAACAATGAAAACATCTATTAAGTTAAGAAGATATTCTGAATACATTTTGTGTTAAAGTAGTAACACAAAACTATTACAAAAATAACAAAGAAAATAAAGTCTACAGAAACTATTTTAAAATAAATAGGACAAAAAAATAAGGGTTGCAACTATTGCAATACCAACGTGCAGCTTTATTGTCAAGCACTACATCTGGTACATTCACACATAAATCCATATGATACAACTCTTTGTATGCATCACATTTGATCATTTCTCCTATTTCAGGCATTCTGCACAAACAGTATATGGAATATATAAATGTAGCTGAGACTTTAGTGATTATAAGTGAATATATTTGAGTTAGCTGGCATTGCTGTTAATAAAGTGAAGCAGTTACTTACCTGTCTTATCCATTTGAATATGTAGAAAAAGCAGCTAATTTAACTGATATTTTTGGTTTAGTTAGAAAGCTTTTGTTCACTGGTTAACAAAGAGGTCATTGTATTCATAGTTAATCATTTCAAACTCTCTAGTGCTCTAATAGCCATTCAAATGTATGAAGATGAAGAACAGAATTTTCATAAGAAACTGTTGAGTACTACATTTTCTGAAGAGCTGAAAGAAGGACCTAAATTAATAGGTTGTAATCCTATACCAGAGTGTACTATTACTTTTCAACTAAAGTGGTCTTCAATTGAACATTGTACAGTAAAAGAGTTTGAGAAAATTATCAAAAATTTGTTCCTTGACTACGCTCAGCATGTTCACTTATTTAAAGTGGATGATGGAGGATGTATGCTCCTAAACCACCTACGAGAGGACTAGTAACAATGGCAAAGACAAGACTACCATATCTCCTAGATATTGGAGCAATATTGCTACAGATTGGAGATGAAGTCATACTTGATAATCAGAGAAAAGAGGTACATTGAATTGTACATTAATCACGATATAGGCAAATTACCCAGGCCCCAAGGCTAGAGAAGACCCTTAAGGTCAGAAAAGTCTTAAATATAACATTAGCATATTAATATGTAACTATGGATAAGTTCTTTTGCATTGGATCAGACTTAATATGTAACTATGGATAAGTTCTTTTGCATTGGATCAGACTTAATATGTAACTATGGATAAGTTCTTTTGCATTGGATCAGACTTGCTCTTCAGCATCAGAGATCTCTATAATAATTATGATAATTTACTGCCTTGTTTCATGAACATAATTATAATCAATCATAGATATAGGCACTACTACTATATATCTGATAGCTGTACTAGTGAATACATATTAATCATACATAATATATTCCTTTATTCATTAGATTACTGATACCACCTACTAAGGAATACCAAATACTACAAGAGCACTTTGATGAGTTGAAAAATGCAATTAAAGAAACAGACACATTGGCTAAGGACCTGTACTTAGCTAATCTCATCTCAGGACAGACTCTGGTAGAAGCTACCTCAGAGAATAGCAGTAATAAAGTCAGAAATTATTACTTACTGGAGAAATTGAAGACTGCAGTGGCCAAAAATCCTGCTAACCTTACGAAAATTATATCAGTGTTGCAATCTTCTTCATTTGTTGCTATTGCTAAGACAATGAAGAGAAAATGTGGTAATTACAAACTTTATAAGCCTACATGTTGTACTATTTAATGAAGTAACACTTTTTAACAGCCTTTATCTAAAAGATGAGCATTCCTTTAAAAGAGACTTGTCACCACTAATTAAACTCTATAGCAAATTGTAAGCTTAGGATTTCAACCAGCTGCTAAAAGCTATAGCTCCACATATTATAAATTGCACTGCTCATGTTCAACCACTTGACTAATGATATAACAATAAGTTTGTTATTTTATAATTATATTTTATTTTTAGCCCCAGAAACTAAGTTAGCAACACAACACCTTATAGGTAAGTAAGTATCTGTTATATTTCTCTCTGATCAGAAATATTTCAAGTTCATTCTGCCAAACTTTGATGGGTTTGAAGCCAGCCCTCTCCGCATTGTCAACAATCTCACTGCTGACAGACATACCACCAAACAGTAAGAAGGACATTGGAAGTATGAGTGGTGTTACATAATATCAAAAAAGCAACAAAATACTTATAGAACTAGAGAGACAGTTATAAGCTGATAATAATCCAGCTGAATTGTTAGGAAAAATTTGTAATTTTCTTATGAAAAATAAGTATTAGATGCTTTATGTTACCATTCCAACATTTCTGTTTGGATTCAGTATTGCAGGTGCTATGACATGAAGACAGATGCGAACTGATAAGTCACTGCCTCTGGTCTTCATTGTAAACATAAATAAATTTTATTCAGCAATCTTGTGACATATTTTGTGTTGATCATGACGTATGTTGCGTAAACTCTTACCTATACTCTGTACTAAAAAGGACAAGTACCCATTCATGTCAGATAACCTGTCAAAGACTCTGAATGACTAAAATTTAAAAAGTATTTGTTAGACTGTAACAAAACTTACTAAGTTGCAAAATAGTATACTCACCAAACTATAAACAAGATGTGGGTATAAAGGTTAGAGACATGCATAAATCTTTTTTTATATATTTAAGATAATAAGAATATTTCTTGTAATATTATACTGGTCAGTGAGAAAATACTACAGTACACTCACATAATAATACACCAAAAGCATAGGATGGCAGATCTATGAAGGGAGAAAGACAGTTGACAGCGGATCCAATTCAGAATAAGTGAATAAGGTTTTGTTATGGTGGTCTGACAGGTTAGAAGCTAAACATTTGTAAAAGGTAGTAGCAGCAGTTCCCATCCCACCAGCAGTTGTGAATACCAGAGGTGTACAAGTGCCATGAATGCTAGAGTCATACTGTCTTCTCTTCTCTTGTTCATTTTTCCTGTGGATGTTTTAAGGGTTGATCTGATGTAAGTGGTGGAAAATGGATTATAAACCTTAACATCAAAAAAAGCTCTATCAGATGGAGGCCAGACATTAGAAGGAGCTATATCCACTCAAGCGTTATCTTCTGTATTGCTAGATTGGTGTGATAGTTGTTTCCCAGTAAGTGGCTGAAGGGGAGGTTGAATTAGAACATTTGATCTAAATTCGGTCAATAGTTCAGCAGTTATATTTCTCTGCTCATTGTGACGAATGGAAGGAAACCCACCACACTTGCAATTCATGGCATGGTCAATATTAAAGGAGGAGCCACATATGCAATGAGAGGGAAGATGAGGAGGGGTCAAACCATATCTAAGACAGATGGCAACTATAAAAGCTCCCTTGTGTAAGGCAAAACCATGTTCAACTATAGCCAGAGTTGTAAGCCATGAAGAAGCACCTTTCTCACTAGCAACTACAAGAAACCCACCACACTTGCAATTCATGGCATGGTCAATATTAAAGGAGGAGCCACATATGCAATGAGAGGGAAGATGAGGAAGGGTCAAACCATATCTAAGACAGATGGCATCTATAAAAGCTCCCTTGTGTAAGGCAAAACCATGTTCAACTATAGCCAGAGTTGTAAGCCATGAAGAAGCACCTTTCTCACTAGCAACTACAAGACAACGTTTTAGACAGGGGTCAGAGAAAGACTCATACAAATTAGAAAAGATTGTATTGAAGTGAGCCGGTGGTTTGATTTCACTTTGTTTTTTCATATCAGTGACTCAGATAGAAGTGTAAAATAGGTGTCTGATTTCTCATGACAATTGATTCCACAATGGATGAGAGAATGGAAATTGAGTCATGGTATTGAGATCAGCTTCTCAATTGGGTTAGTTAGTCCAAGGCCTCCTAGGTGAGCTGGAAGAGAAAGAAGGGAGCATATAGAATTGTTGACAGTGTTCCTACCCATCAGAACTGGGATCAATCTCATTCTCAGGCAGAGTCTTCCTAGGGGTGAATATGTTCACACACACCAGGTGTAGTACAACAAAGACATACAATTTTATTGAAGAACCTGTGAATTAAGGCAGAATATGAAGCATGTGGTTGAGATTGAGCCACAGTAGTGAGTTTCTCTACCTGGGACACCTACTCAGAAATCTTATCTTTAATAAAGTTAGATATAAAATGTTCCAATCCTATTGGGCTCCCAAGGTATCAATCAATGACCCTCAGATGTAATATTGATGTCTATGTCAGCAAAAACAGAGTGGGAATTTTCCTCAATCTCAGGTTTCACTATGAGCCAAGACTTAGTGGGATTTCCATAGTATCCAAATAAAGGACCATGACACTGAAGCTCCTCCCACCAGGATCGTATTGTGGACAGCTTTCCCAAAACTGCAGCATCATCTGCATACCAGACTTGGTGGACTGAAGGTCGAGTCAGTTAAATGCATTCCTTGCATTGGCAAGTAAAATAGCCTCACAGTCTGCTGACTCAAATAGGTGTCGAATAGCGTCCAGGTTGGCCAGCACAAAGGAGCTCACATCCTACCACTTCTACTACATAATGCCCAACAACCTGAAGTGCTTGCTACCTTACCAATAATGCGACGAACAACCTCACCCACTCCTATGGGGCGTACTCCAGGATGCTTGTCTATTGCAATCAATCTACTGGCAAGGAATGCGTGAAGATCAGCTGGGTCTATATAGGAGATACATATTCATTATGTCAATGAAGTGAGAGCAGAGCATAAGTCAGCTGAAAAGAACTGGTATGCATTTTTTTCCAAGCAGCAGCATTAAGTCCTGACGGACCAGAAGAACCATTAATCTTCAGCATAAGAGATCTAATTAACTCTGGGGAGATGGAATCAAACTGAGCAGAGTGAAAGATGTTAGGGGTATGCAAAGTCACAATTGTAGATGGATGAGGAGGTTGAGCAGGAGGATGCTTTTCTAATAGTATATCTTTCACGGACTCATCATCGATCATGGTATCCAAAGACTGAATGCTATTACTTTCATTATCGGTTAATAATCTAATAGCGGCTTTCACATATCCTACAAACATTAGGTTGGTCAATTTTTGGGAGAGGTTATCTGTATTTTTTATAGGATGGGTAATAGTGAGATGAGCCTGAATGGCATGACCTTCTTGAAGTAGAGAAGCCAGATCTCTGCTCAACCAAATGGTTAGATGGTGATCAAGGAGCCTGGAAAGTTCTTTAGCACGTAGTTTACCAGGGGGCCTTTGTAGCAGGAGAGAAAGCATTATTATAGCAGCATATAGAGCAATGGATTAAAGAGCAGAGGAGTCGTGAGTATGCTTGAAATAACTTCACTTGTTCATGTACAAAGGAAGCGCCAATCTTTCCACAGGGAACTTTGAAAACATTCCTTCTCCATTGAACAACCTCATCATAGCAGGACTTAACAAGAGATGAGAAGGATTCACCATAGATGTCATTCCACAGAACATTCGGTTCAGCCATAGGTGAAATATCCGTGAAGTCAGAGACTATATGAGAGACGTGTTCAAGCTACAAAATGGTGACGTAGTCCAAGAAGATGACTCACAGGCAGGAGTCTCACCATAAACACTCTCTCTATCTAAAGAAGATGAAATGATGGACCAAGGAGACACAGGGTCAGTACATGGAGAAACTGATGTGTTCCAATCTGGTGTCCGTGAAGAAGACTGATCTATCATCGAGTGGGCTTTTAGCGATGTCATAGATGCAGAAGGAGCAGTAGCAGCATTGGATGAACTCAAGGGGTTAAGGCAGTGCCCATCACAAACAGCTAGGCAGTTGAAACAGGCACAACCAGCTTTAACACAGCTCTCTGTAACTATACCTACAGCACGCCATATTTTATCCATTTTCCAAGACATGAATAGATTCTATATACATTACATTCATGATAGTTTAGTTATTTGGCCATGGTACACTAGAGAAGAACACTGGTAACTGATGTTTTAAAGATGGTGTCATCACCTTCCAGGATATCTTTGGTTTATATATGTTGTGACTTGCACCAAAATTCAATCATCATGACAAATCACAGAACTAGGTGAATTTACAGATACTCATTGTAGTAAGACAGCCACTGAAACCTGTGAAATAGACTCTAAATGTAACCTGGAGGATTGTATATTACTATATCAAGTCAGACTAGTTTTGGTAAAGAAGGTGGTAAACCAAGCCTGGCTTTATGTACTGAATAATGAAGATAAAATTGAGGATTTCAATGCCAATATTAAAACTGGGACTATAGACATTGGTGATTATGGTACAGTCCTGCACTCTGGATCGGGGACAAGATCCTCCTATTGATATTGTAGTTAGTTCTGTGCTAGTAAAGTAAATATTATGACTAACTACTAATGCTACTACACAATCTGAAGAGATACAAATTGACCATGCTTCGTTTTTGATTGACAGACTGACAACTCTTTTATTATCTAATATCACGTGATATAAAAATTAGTAATGAAAAATAAGTAGTGACATAATGGTCCTGAGTTTGCATGGTAGGAGCTCCCCAGTGAATGAGTTAGTGACCATCAGAGGTTGATCAAAAAGGTGACTGGCCAACGAACTTTTCTTCCTGAATGAGTGGTTGTAACTGGGTTCAAGGTATCTGTATGAGGTAAAGAGTGAGTTGATGTAGTGTCCTTTAATGAAAATTCAGTGTCTAAGTACGCTGGCTTGAGATGGTCAAGTGAGACAACTTCACGTCGTCCACTGATTTCTATCATAAAATGTTTCTTTATACAAGTAATGACTCTGTATGGACCATCATATGGAGCTTATAACAGTTTCTGTACGGCGTCATGATGAACAAAAACATGTGATTGAGTGAAGAGATCAGAAGAGACACGTACCAACTGATGTTGATTGGAATGAGGAGGAACTGCTTGCAGGTTTTGCATAAACTTCTTTAGATTTTGTACATAATCAATTAGATCAAGGTTGTCATTTGCTTGTAGGTTGAAAAATGCTCCTGGTAGACGAAGAGTAGTACCATAAACCATTTCGGCTGCCAAACAGCTTAAGTCCTGCTTAATAGCAGTTCTGATGTAAAGAAGAAGAACTGGCAGAGCTTCAATCCACTGAGTTGAATTGGGGTATGCTTTAAACATTGCTTTGAGCTGTATGTGGAAATGTTCAACCATACCATTTGAAATAGAATGGTAAGCTGTAGTACATATTTGGGCAGAACCCAATAGTTCCATGAGATGTTTCCAGAGCATGGATTCAAATTGTCATCCACGGTCAGTTGTGATAGTGGAAGGTGTTCCAAAACATGAAATCCATCCACTTACGAATGTTCTGGTGATTATTGCAGCGTTATTATCAACTAAAGGCACAGCCTCTGTCCATTGAGTGAACTTGTCAGTACAAGTGAGTATATATGAATAACCATTAGAAGGGGGTAACAGTCTGACTATATCAATATGAATGTAATCGATTCGAGCATCTGGAGTAGTAAATGTAGAATGAGGGGATACTGTGTGTTGTTGCACTTTAGCTCTTTGACACACGACCGTGTCCTTTTCCTGACATCAGTGTTCACATTTGGCCAAATGTAAGATGAATTAACGAGATGTAGGGTTGCACATATACAAGGATGAGAAAGTGAATGTAATAACTCAAAATACTTGGTATCAGAAACATTTGGGTACATATGGTTGAAGTACATAGGTTGAATTATCACAAAATAAGGTAGTGTCTGTGCCTTCGATAGGGATATCAGTAAAATTGAGTGATGAAGAGATTGACAATTGTATTGCTTTAAGTTCTTGGTCAGATTGTTGGGAGATTGCCATTGCTGTAAAGTCTATCATAGAAGATCCTTGCTGGATTACTTGTATCTCTAGTCGAGATAGTGCATCAGCTACTGGATTGTTACTACCACTGATATGTCTGATATCAGAAGTAAATTGGGAGATGAAATCAAGTTGTCGGATTTGTTGTGGTGAGTATTTGTTTGAGTTCATTTGTACAGAGAAGGTGAGGGGTTTATGATCAGTAGCAATGTAAAAGGTAAGTCCTTCAACGTAATGGCAAAAGTGTTTGATTGCTAAGTAAATTGCTAATAGTTCTCTGTCAAATGTACTGTATTTGGTTTCAACGTGTTTCAATTTGTGTGAGAAATATGATAGTGGTTGCCATACATTATTGACTTGTTGTTGTAGAACAGCACCTACAGCAACATTGGAAGCATCAGTCATTATGCAAAGTGGTGCATCTGGTTTAGGATGTGAAAGAAGAGTGGCTTCTGCTAGTATGTCTTTCATTAAGTAGAATGCTTGCAATGCTTCTGTTATCCACATCAATTTTGGTAGGGAGAAATCCTTTACTGTTTTCACTTTGTCTTCAAGAGGGGCTAATACCATTTTGTTGACTAGATGTCCCAAAAATTAGAGTTGTTCAACACCGAATTAACATTTGGCAGGATTGATAACAATACTGTATTGTTTGAATTGTTGAAATTCTGTTTGGAGATGTTGCAGATGTTCTTCAGGAGTGTGGCTAGCTATGAGTATGTCATCAATGTAGGCATATGTGAAGTGAAGTCCTTGAAGGACCTGCTAAATGAATCTTTGGAATGTTTGTGCTACGTTTCTGAGGCCAAAGGGCATACAAGTAAATTCAAATAGTCCAAAGGGGGTGGTAATTGCAGTTTTGGGTGTATCGTCTGGGTGTACTGGTATTTGGTAGTAAGCTTTGATGAGATCAATTTAAGAAAATATAGAGGATCCATGTAAGGTAGCAGAAAAATTGTGAATGTGTGGGATGGGATGATGGTCAGGAATGGTGACATTATTGAGGGTTCTATAATCTCCACAAGGTCTCCAATCACCTGGTGTCTTTTTGGGAACCATATAAAGAGGTGAGGACCAGTTGCCAGATGAATGCTGAATGATACACGGTTATAATATATGTTCAAACTCTTGACGAGCAAGTTTAAGTTTCTCAGGGGCAAGTCGACATGCTCGTGAATGTACTGGTGGGCCATCGGTTTTGATGTAGTGAGTGACATTGTGTTTAATTGTATGGTCAAGTGTTTTCAGCTGAGTAATGGAAGGGAATTCAGTGAGTGCAGTTTCAAATTCGGTCTTGCGTTTAATTAATTGCCAAACCAAATTCAAAGATGTGTGTTTAGAAGAAATACCCTGACCTTTGAGTTGTGTGACAGCATTTACTAATCTTTTGTGATGCACGTCTACTAGCAGATTAAAGTGTTTGAGAAAGTCAGCACCAATGATTGGCATATGGACACTTGCTATAATGAAGGACCATCGAAATGTTCAATGGAGGTTTACATTGAGTGTGATGAGTTGAGTACCATTGGTCTTGATTGGGACATGATTAACTGCTTGTAGTGTAAATCCATCTTGTTGGTGTTTGCGTTCAGTATTTGTAGGTGGAACTACACTTATTTATGCACCAGTATCTACAAGCAGGTGTAATCCACTGTTGTGATCTGTGATATAGAATAGGCGGCTTTGAAATTGGCCAGTCACACTTGCTGATATTAGTGGCTGGCCTGGATGTTTCCCAATATGTTGCAAGGTGGTTGACATTTACGTGCTGAACTTCCAAAATGTTGATGATACCAGCATGTTTCCTTGTTTGGTATAGATGGTGAAAGCCTGGGTGATTGTTAGCGGGAGGGTGATCAGCGATGATGTCGTGCTTTGGAGGTGAGCATTGACTGTACTAGTCTCTTGAGGTCTGCTATCTCTGAATGTAATTGGTCTACTTCTGTGGAAGCAGTAACATTTGAAATTGAAGGTGTGGTTACTTCATAATTTGATCGGCCAGTTGTGCAAGATCATCTAAACTGGTGGTGTTAGTGGAGGTGAGTACCATGCGTACATTAGAAGGTAAATGCTGTAAAAATAACTCACATAAGAATGACGCATCAGTAACAATGGCTTTTTCACCAAGTAGCTGTTCCATATGTCTAAGTAACTGTATTGGCTTGTGACCTCCAACCTCTTCAATATTAAATAACTGTTGGAGTCGACGTTGCTCAGAAGTAGCGGTACGTTGTACAATTTGCTTTTTTTGGACATCGTAGGACGAGTCCGTTGGTTGGGATAAGATGAGGTCTCAAACTTCCTGCGCGACATCCAGTGCAAGTGAGGCGATGATATGCTCGAATTTAGTTTTCTGAGAGCCGATGCCTTTAGTGCTAAATTGTGCTTCCACCTGGGCAAACCAGATTTGAGGATTGGATGGCCAGAAAGGGGGAATCTTGAGTGTGACAGCAGCCACGTGGTTTGTGTCTTCAAGAGACATCTTGAAAATTCGACTTAAAATGGCTGGATCACCAATGTAGTTAGCTCTGTGCTAGTGAAGTAAATATTACGACTAACTACAAATGCTACTACACAATCTGAAGAGATACAAATTGACTACGCTTTGTTTTGATTGACAGACTGACAACTCCTTTATTATCTAATATCACATGATGCAAAAGTTAGTAATGAATAATGATTATAATGAATAATAATTAGAACATACTGGATATTGAGTTTGCATTGTAAGAGCTGCTGTGCTGCTACAAAAGTAAACCAGTTGGAAATAAAGTCATTATATCAATGATGCATTAGTTACTTGTTAAAAGAGGTACACTAGCAGCACAGTACCAGTGAACAAATGTTATAATCAGTAGATTATGCCAGCTACAAGTTCATGTGATAGTTATGACAGTGGCATAATGTGTTTATAGTCCATTTAGTGTGTAATCATTACACCCACTTGCTATAATTTGAAATAACATGTGTGCATGTATCAAAAGACGCTATCTGATAAAGACAGCTTTTAGATCATGTCAGAATGAAAACTATCATATATATATTGCTTGTGTTAGTAAAAGGGCAAACTTCTCGATTAGGCCATTTTTAGACCATAGCAGTAAGAAGGAAAGCTGATCCATATATCTCACTATCACTTGTAAGACTACAGTATATATATATATATATATATATGTCACGGGCACACTAGTAGCAACAAATCAATAATAGTAATACCATATTATTTGGGTTTAAAGGTTTCTCAGTCAAAAGGAAAGTCTTTTACTATATTAATTGTACATTTAATGTTAATATAATGTCACTTTAATCATAATATTATTACTATTAAGTTGCTTTGATCCATTCACGAATGTTATTTGGTTTAAATACATCCATAAATAATATGAATTAAAACATTACTAGTTCTGATCATTAGTTACATAAACAGTTAATCCCACAATGCATTAATAATAATGCAATATAATGTTTACTTTTTACATCAATCATGTATGCTACATACAATCATTATAACCATATATTGGTTAAATCATTCAATCAATTGTTTACAATGATATGTAATTGTTTGTTATCAAAATTTACCTCTTAACTGTTATGATTGAACACATACCTTTGACAATAAAATAGTTGATTATAATCAAACTTATAATAATAAAACAGTTATTATTGACAAAATACAAATAAGAATTATTTATCAGCAAAAACTAATAATCATACAATGTTAGTATATACTGAGCAAAGTACATGTATAAACATATTATCAAAAATCACACTCTATTTAATGAGTTATATGATACTACTTATGTCAGGTTAATATCAAATTATACTACTATTGAGAGTCTAAAGAGCTTCCATTCAAAAATAAAAGCATGTGAGTCTGTGTACATATACATTAGTAAATCTTGTTACCATTGAAAAAATTGAAAACATTAATGTTAATAACATTAGACTTAATTAAGCAATAGGTGTGACTTCATAATACATTCATGGATAAAGTTTATAATCATAATCTTTTGTATATCCTTACTAGGTAGTCATGATCAGTGAAATGATCGTAACTGCTGTACTTTGAGAGCCTCACATTAAATTTGTATGATAACTATTGTATGTACTACTCAACTATGGTTAACATTTCAGAGATTGCTTTTTTATTCATACTGTTTGCTACAAGACAACATGTTACTATTGGCCTCCTCTCATTCTTGTTGTTGTCATGTTCATAGTATTCACTAAGTCATTACATTTTCTAAATATTCTTTTGATAACCATTAATGTATTGTGTATATAATCTCTCATTAGAAATAACGTCCTGTCTGTTGTATCCCTCATTAAGTCTTCTTTGTCATCAATTTAGATAAATTTGCTGTACATATACATCATAAGAATTTCATTATGTATTCATAAGCTTTCACTGCTGCAAAACTATATATTTGCCCAAAATAATTTGCTTGAGTAGCACAAGAGATTATAAATTGTATACATTGTACACTAGCTCATATCATTATAGTTATAGAATCTTTATTATATATACTGTAGGTGTGTGTGTTGTGAGATATATGATAGATTATGCTTGACTCAAAGAAGTGGGTAACACCCTATTTGATTTCACCTTTCTCCTTTATTAATTGGGATAATATTTGCAACCTGGACACTGACAGCGTTGACAGAAAAGGAACTTTGATCGAGAAAATTGTAGGGGGGTAGGAATGAAGTTTAAGTTGGGGGGGCTGACCTTAGCATTATTTTATTAAACATCAAAAATGACCAAACAAATTAATTCGTCTGTCATTAAAAGAAACAAACTCTTTAGCTATTTCTAATAAGTTTATGTTATCTGTATAGTCCTTATGTGTATGTAACAACATGACATGGTTTAGTTGTTCTTGGGTCATAGTACTTCGTAGATAATTTTGTAGTTGAAGTAAGATTGAAAAAGTGCATTCTGTTCTATTAATACTTTCGTTATAACAATTAATTTTACAGAAGGTAACATTGATTGTTAATGTACACAAATTAGCACAATAACCACTTCAGTCAAGAGGTTATTATGTACATAGTCTTGAGTGTAAATCAGGGGAGGCTTAGCCCCCATGATTTAAAGTTGGGGGGGGGCTTCAGTCCATCCTGCCCCCCCCCTTTCCTACCCCTATTACCAGAAAGCATATGGTCATATCTAACAGTAAGCTACACACACACACACACACACACACACACACACACACACACACACACACACACACACGCACACACTCACACACACACACACACACGCATGCACACACACATATATATATTTGTAAACAGACTTTACCAAGTTGTTTAAGACTTATCAAAGTTGCTACAAACTCAGTGGTACTAAAATAAAGAAATCAACCAGTAAAAATAAACAGAAGAGGAGATTGATGTAAATTAAATGTGAGAAGTTCTATCCATCAGGTATAAATTAATTACACTTATAATAATAATAATGTAGTATTATTTCTTTAGGGAATCAAATATTGGTGAGTAATGAGATTACTAGTCTGCCGTTTTGAGTTGATACATACCAGGAGCATATATTATCTAACACAAGTTGGGTTACAAGTAAGAGATTATAAATAGGTTAAGTAACTAAAATTAGACTATTATATATAGCTTTATCAACTGAGCATGCTCTGTTAGTTCTAGCTACCACACGGTAACTGCTGAAAGTAAGTCACAATGGATTTTGGTGATTTAAAGATAGACTCAGTTCTGCAGTCACTCAATGACTGTTTAAAAGACAAGAGTTATATTGAGGAGTATGTATGTAATATCTTATATTATTATCATAATACATTATATAGGTATGTACCATCTCAAGGTGATGTAGCTATCTTCGATGTTGTTGGTAGTCCACCATCATCAAAATATTAATGTGTTACATTTGTATAATCATATTACATCATACTATTATAATGAGAAACTAGTGTATTTTAAAATGTTATTTCCCCCTCAAGACTTGATTCACATCTAGATACCATAAAATCTGGAGACAAGGTTATTATTTTTTATAGTTTTTCAGGTGTCAGAATCAATTAAGTAGTAGTCAGTAAACTTGCAGTATAATTGGAGAATGGCTAAGCCTGTATAGGTGCAAGGTATTCGTAATTATACGAGGAGGATGAGGTTAAGCATATCAACTTTGCAATGGCATTTATTTTAACTCAAAACAGCTACTTATCAGCACTTACAAAAGATAATTTGTAAAAATTAAAAAATGTAACACATAAGTATGAAATTCACACTCTAAACGTCAGAACAACGACCTAACAGACGTCCAAGACACGTTTCATAAAGATCCAATAGCCCGCCTAGACCTCACTATATAAGGCACACACTTTCTCTCCTAATTTGGCTTTTATTTTCTTGCGACTCGAAAGGTGACCTAAAGTAAATATGTGTGCATGTATTAGAGATATTATCATGGGTGGTGAGGGTGGGACAGTTGATATGCTCAACCTCATCCTCCTCGTATAATTACGAATAGCTTGCACCTATACAGGCTTAGCCATTCTCCAATTATACTTTGAAGAATGAGGTCTCACATCTCAACTTTGCAGGTTAGAAGCCATAGATAACACCACCTGACCAAACGCTGGCTTGGTGGGCCTATAATAAAACCTTTCAAAAACCAATTGTGTTGACCAATCACCTGCTTCCAGGATTTCTGGGATTGATATACCAGCCATCGCTGCTGCTGTGGTTGTTGCTCCCCTCACAGAATGAGCTTTAAAAATTGAGGTGTCAATACCTACCCTTGTCAGAGCTGACTTAATCCATCTGGCGATAGTAGCACATGTAGCAAGGTTATGACCTCCGGTGGTAGTGAGAAACAAGCTATCCTTCTGATCACCATCCTTATTCTCTCTGAACTGCTTGGTCTGATCTATATACTCCCGAAGAGTACCCACAGGACAAAGGATAGGATTATGTGGCAGTGATGGGAAGAACAAGTCTTTTAATCCCTGACCTGGTTTGCTCTGCTTAGCTAGGTGGCATGCCCCAAAAGTAGCTCCTTCTGGCGTAATTTTGAGAGACAACAATTGAAGGCAAGCTAAGTCTGCTGACCAACATGGCCTGGACAAGGCTAATAATGTGGACAGCTTCATTGATAGAAACAATAATGTTTTATTTGATGATGACTCACTACTAATCCAATCCAGAACAGTAGAGACCTTCCAGGTACTCTTATACCGTGGTTGAGGTGGTCTCGAATTAAATACCCCTCGTAGCATCCTGGATACCATGGGGTGTTGGCCTACCTGATGGCCATCCACTTTTTCATGAACTGAAGATACTGCTGAACGGTAAGAATTTATGGAATGATACTGGTATCCTTCCTCATACAACTCGGCTAAGAAATTCAAGACATCTGCTATAGGACCAGAAATGGGATTTCTATCCCTTAAGTGACACCAGCACTCCCACTTGTGAAAGAGTGAGTTGTAGTTTGAGTTTGACTTAGATCTCCACGATGCCAAGACGAGGCTTGAAGCCTGTTCAGAAAGCTCTTCCTTTCGGCATCCTTCCCTGATATAGGCCATGCGGCCAATTGAACTGTGTCTCCCTGAAAAGGGGGAGGGACTGGGTGTACCTGACACACTACCCCCTGTGCACTGGTAGACGGTATGGATACCCCACTAGCAGAGACAACAATGTTGGGTACCATACCTGAGTTTTCCATATTGGAGCTATCAACACCACATTGGCCTTCTGGAGCTGGACTTCTGACAGTACTCGAGCAATCAATCCCCACGATGGGTTTGCATAACCCCGAAAATAATTCCATTCTTGAAGGAAGGCATCTGTTGCTTCTGCCTGAGGGTCTGGTTTCCAGCTGATAAAACGTGGAACTTGGAAAGTCAGCCTGATGCAAACAGATCCACTTCTATTGGACCAAGTACCTTGACTATCCTCTGAAACAGACCTGGGTGAAGTTTCCAATCCCAGCGATCCCTCATATGCCTGGATTCTTCATCTGCTATGATGTTCAGACAACCTGGAAGGTGCTCGGCTGATAGCACAATTGCTCTCTCCATACACCATTCCCAACATTCTTTTGCTAGGGCTGTAAGAGGTTGGGACTGGACACCACCTTTCTTGTTAATGTAGGTCAGAGCTGAGACATTGTCCATGTAGAGGTATACCGTCAGGTGCCACTCGCTCTTCACAAATGACTGAATTGCCAGAAATGCTGCCAACAACTCCAGGTAGTTGATGTGACATTGACTTTCCTCGTACATCCACGGCCCACCTGTGCAGAGCTCGTGACAAACTGCTCCCCATCCCAATTTAGAAGCATCTGTCTGAATCTTTAGGAAGCGAGACGGTGGTTTCAGGCTGGACCCAATCCAAAGTTTCACCTGCTCCACCCACCACAAAAGCTCCTCCCTCTCTTGGTTAGTCACAGCAATGGCTGAGTCTAGGCCCTGAAAGTGAGAAAGGGTGGCATGTTTCGCTCCCTGCAGAGCCCGATACAATTGAGGAGCCGGTGGGATGGCTAACATTGCTGAATTGGCTCTCCTGATGAATTGTGCTAGCTCCCTTCCTGTTATGGAAGTCTGGGCCAGGAGGCTCCTTGCCTGATTGCAAATTCTGCCCAATTTCTCTGCTAGGAGAGCGACGGTCATCGATCTGGAATCGATCTGGAACCCCAGAAACTCCAATGACTGCTCGGGATCCAACACAGACTTCTGGTAATTCACGAAGAAACCCTGGGCCTCAAATTAAACCACCATCAGTCTGGCCAGTACCTGGGCTTCCTCTTTTGATGGCGCTAGCAGCAAGTTGTCGTCTATGTACGTTATCATCCGACAACCAAACTGTCTCATCTAGGTCACCACTGGTTTGAATATTTTGGTGAACACTCTGGGAGCAGCCGATAGGCCAAATGGGAGACATGTGAACTCATAGGTCTCCTACTTCCATTGGAATCTCAACCACTTCCGATCCTTCTGTTTGATTGGCAGGGCAAAGTAGGCATCCTTCAGATCCATTTTCACCATCCAATCTCCTTCCTGGATGAGGTCTCTGATCATCTGTATGTTTTCCATTTTGAAATGTTGCCAATGTAGGAACTGATTCAGATCTTTTAGATTGAACACTGGCCTCATTGCTCCGTCCTTTTTTGGGATGAGGAACATCTGTGAGATCCACTGAGGATGCTGTGGGACCCTTACCCTCTCTATGGCCCCTTTTTCTAATAAACTTTTTATCTTTTCCCTCATAAGTGCCTCTTGCCTTCCTGGCAAATGCACTTGTCTCGGAGGGAATGATTGAGTGGGCACTGTAACTACTTCTAGACTGTAACCCTGTACTGTCTGTAACACCCACGGATCTGAAGTCACTTTTTCCCAATTTTGTTTGGCTATTGCCAACCGACCTGCCTTGGGAGCGTTGGCTAATACCTCTTTCAGAGGCAGATACATTTCCTTTGTAACCCAATCGCTTATATGTATTATTGACAAAAATACTTTTTAAATTTTTCTTTACTAAAAAACACGGATTTACATGGGGTCTCATTATTACATTTACTACAGTACTCAGTCTCTGTCCTTCTTGGACATCCCCAACTAGTCCTTCTTGGACACCACCAGTCAGTCCTTCTTGGACATTGTGTTGCCTGGAGGGAACTTCGCTCCGAAACTTTTTGGGGGCTTCTGACTCCAAGACGGCCTCTGCTGACCTCTTCTCTGGTAGAAGGGGTGGCGGTCTTGGAAACTGCTCCCACCTCTGCCCTGGTAGGAACGGCTGCCTCGAAAAAACAGCCTTGAACACCGAATCGAGGACACCTTTCGTAGACACTACACTGCCTCAGATCTCTCCTTGGCTTTCTTCTCAAAGCCTGGCCCGAACAAGAATGGTGCCGCCTGTGAAAAATCTTCGTCCTTCACCAGCGATTTTAGGTCTGGATTCAGCCGACTGAGGGCCTTCGACCTCCTCTTCAGGGTGAAGTGAGCCAACACGTTCCCTATGAACACCAAGGCCTGTTGTATAGCCCACAACACTACCTCCGGATCCGGTCTCTCTGGCACCGTCAGCTCCTCCATCGCTTCCACGAGAGGCCCCGCAGCATCCAACACGAAATTTTGGAGGCAAGATAATTTTCTGTCAAATTCAATAGCGTCCTTCGGCAGCTCATTTTTCAAAATACTGTCCAATTTCAGGCAACATGTCTCATCTCCCTCTGGAACACTAAATCGATCCATCCACGTTCTCCTCGTCTTATTGTCAGCGGGGCTAACCTTACAGAAAGCTGACTGTAGAAAAGCCTTCGTTGGCTCGGACACTTCAAATATGGGTTTCCTACCCATGTCTGACTCCTATGGCATTTCACCTGTCTCTTCGTCTGAGACGTCGTCTGCCTCTTTATAACCAGCTTCTTTGCTGGAGGCAGAGGGCGGCTTGTCCTTGGTCTTTGCCAATACTGATGATAAGGTCCCTAACTGCGACATCATGTCCTGACACATCTGTTTCATCTCTGACTGGAGACTGTTAATCGTAGAATTTTCCTCGATGCTCATCTCAACTTCGAAGTAAGTGCTTGACTGTTTAATACGCAGCTAAAATAAAAGCCAAATTGGGAGAGAAAGTGTGTGCCTTATATAGCGAGGTCTAGGCTATTGGATCTTTATGAAACGTGTCTTGGACGTCTGACGTTGTTCTGACGTTTAGAGTGTGAATTTCATACTTATGTGTTACATTTTTAAAATTATCTTTTGTAATTGCTGATAAGTAGCTGTTTTGAGTTACAATAAATGCCATTGCAAAGTTGAGATGTGAGACCTCATTCTCCAAAGTATAATTTACTTCATTGAGAACAATATCAAATAGCTTTTGAGATGTAAATAACGTAAAGAATTTATAGTTTAGGAATACTCTCATACAGCCGACTCACTAAATTTAAATTAACTTGAGACAAGATCGTTAATCTAATTTTACATAATGAAGTAGAGTCCCGCCGTCTCTCTTGTTGTGCTCTTCCAGTTTCTTTCATTTACTTAGTGTAGAGTTAATTATAATTACAATACTCCTCCAGAATGTGTTCTCAAAGCTGACAAAGATGGTAGAGTGAGAGGTATACAACAGGCTTGGGGTCAAATACATAAGTATTTGTATTTAGCTATATTTAAATACTTTTTTGGAGTATTTATATTGTATTTGTATTTTGAATTTTTGAAACAGGAAGTACTTGTATTTGTATTTCAAATACTTCGTGAATTCTTCAAATACTCCTTTTTAAATTGTTTGTTTCTTCTGCAAGATTATGTGTAAGATCAATTGACACCTATAAGTACCAACAAGTTATATACACTATCTGACTATCTGTGACAAAACATTTGAAGAATTTGTGTTTATTAGATGCAGTCAATAATTTGTAATGATTAGTTAATTATATGTAAAATCAAACAATGGGGATGTTCTGGTGAACAATGCAGTTCAAATATTATATTTACAGGAGCTGAAAGAATAGAAATATAGGAGCTGAAAGAATAGAAGCTATGTTATATGCCATAGATCTCATCAACAGTGACCCTTATCTACTCCCTAATATAACAATTGGGTATGATATCAGAGATACTTGTATGAGTGAGAATGTAGGTCTTGATGAAAGCATTGAGTTTGTTTTTTCAGACAGTTTATGTCACGATACTTGTTTATCAAATACTATCACTTCAAATACTAAAATAACTGCTATTATTGGAGCAACAGTAAGTTTCGTCTCTATTCCCACTGCTAGCTTGTTTCGGCTATATAACTTACCTTAAGTGAGCTACAGCTCATCATCATCACTTTTAAGCAATCGTGATCGTTATAAATACTTCTTTCATACAATACCTTCAGATGATCAACAAACTCAAGCAATGATTGATTTAATAGTAAATTTTGGTTGGGACCATCTCACCAAAAAAACAAATACATGATCATCTCAAGTAAGTCTCCCTCTTTTTAAACCTCCCTCTTTCCTCTTTTCTTAAATGGTTCTCAACTTGAACATGTCAATTCATTTGAATATTTTGGTGTTATTATCACCTTTAATTTATTATGGTTTTCTAACATCCAATGTGTCCACTCTAAACCACGTCAAATCATTGGAACCATCTACTGTAACTTCTATAAGCATGATTCTCCTCAATCTCTTCTCACTTTTTATCACTCCTTTGTCATTCCCTATTTTACCTGTTGCATGCTTCTCTGTCTGGAACCCACCTGTATCTTCTACCAATTCTGAAATTCTTCAAAAACAACAACACTTTGCCCTAAAAATGTGCTCTCACAAATGGGACAGTTATTACTCATTTCTTCTCTCAACTTTTATTTGCCTGAAAATATCAGAAAATTCTCGTCACTTTGATCCTCTCATCTATCCCTTTTTCTTGCTCATCTGTTTCACAAAACTCATTGGTCCCTTCAGTTCTCTCCGTAGAATTCATTTCCGTATCATGTGAAATCTAGATTATCTCTAAAATCACTTTTAAATCTAAAGTAAATATGCTTATTAGACTACATGAAGATGATCAATACTTACCATTACTACCACTTCAATATGATGACAGTAGATTAGCTAAGAAAATTTCAACAATGGATGTAAGAGATTTTGTTCTAAGTTTGTCTTATAACATTCTGTATCTACATTTTATTTTAACTTTCCAGTTAATTTCATTGAAACTATAACCATCATAGAAACAATAACAATTAACAAACAATTTTAACAAGTTCATAATCATCTTGTTTAAACTTTTTATTATTAGTTTATATCTCTAGGAGCACTAGGTAAAGTTCATACAAGTAGTATGGAATATAGAGTAGTAATAAATCAATTTTCGGACGTCATGTATATTCGGACTGTGTTTGAAAGCTAACAGTGACTGATCAAAGCATCTAGCATCTTAAATGAAAGCTAAAGTACTGTACTTTTATAATGCCAAGATTCATGAGCTTCAGAGTCTCCACGCTTGAGTAGTGGCACTTCAAACATGACTTGTTGACATTCGGAATATTGGACAAAAGACTGTACATTCGTAGGTTGAAAAATTCTATCTAGATAGTTAATATTATGGTTCTACATAACAACATTGAAGCATTAATCATCGCTCTGCAGAATGATGCAGTTGTCCATTGAAATCTTTATCCTTCAAAAAGTATGGATAAGCTAAAATGCGTACCCTTAGTGCTGTATAATCGGACACGTCTACTGGTTTGGTGTCTACCTCGTGCTTTTGTGTTGCTACCGGCTAAACAAACTGCTACCGTTTAAAGTAGCTGCGAAAGTTTTGTTTGAAGGTATAACCTTTGTGTTAATAGAATAAACTTTAAAAGCAAAAGATAGTATGTGTAAAATTAAGGTAGATCTAATATGGTGAGGTGAAAATAGGTGATAACTGAGGAGAGAGTTTACTAGTCTAGTAGTTCTTTGTATTCACATGGCCCTGCTTTTCTCCAAGGTGTTTTATATTCTGTCATTCATTAGAATATTAGGTGAAGTGTATAAACATAGTCTAGTGGCTAAAGAACTTGCAGGAAGTCAATACTTTGACATGTATAGTTTATGGTTTGGGTGAGTTGTAGTGTTTAGATTGATAATACATTGTGAAGTATTGACTTCCTGCTGGGACTGTAGACACTGCTTATAAACAAATTAATAGTTAAGTAAAATGAGTGCAACTTTGATTACCAAACTAACATCTATCGAACCCTCAGTGTGTCGAAGTCGACCTGGTTTTTTAAATTGCAGAAATACTATAAATCTACAAGATAGTTCTATTCCACTGTGTGTAATTAGAGTTTGGTTATTAATTGTTGAAGAGCCTCCAATGTAATCCTAAGAGTGTTTTTGATCTTGTGCTTGTAACGTTTCTTTGCTATTGTTGTACTGGAGAATGAAAGCAAGCCAAATAATTAATCTACAAACATTTTACCACTGACAAATTATATTACAATCTTGTATCATGACTTTTCTGAGACAATGGAAGAACAAGGGAATGGTCTAACCTTTAATATTATTTTGACAGGTTTAACTGAATGACATGAGTTGTCTGCTTTATGACCAGACATTCATATCAGCGACAATATCATTACCACAATCACTTCCATTGACCACAATTCCTTTGAGACCTCCTGTTTATAAAGAATATTGTGAAGAACAAATATGCAGAGCATACAAGGCTGTTCAAGAAGGAGCATCAGTGAGACATACAGCAGAACAGTATGGCATTCCAAGATCAACATTAAGTGATCGCATCACTGGTAAAGTTAAATTTGGAGCTCATAGTGGACCTGAATGATACTTGTCAAATGAGGAGGAGAAAGAACTTATCAGTTTTATTTGTCAATCAGTGAGAATGGGATATGCTAAAACTCAGACAGAAGTTTTGGCAATAGTAGAAAATTTTCTATCTTCTAAAGGCAAGAAAGTTACTTTCTCTAATGGGTGGTGGTTGTCATTGAAGTAGAGACATCCTACCATAACTCTCAGAACTTTTGAAAAGCTGTCATATGCACGTCTTGTAGCGAGTGATTCAGGTATTATAAAAAGATACTTTGATCTTTTGGAGCACACCCTATTAGAAAATGATTTAATAGATAAACCATCACAGATTTTTAATTGTGATGAATCTGGTTTTTCACTTGATCATACTCCTTCATCTGTAATTGTTGTTAGAGGGCAGAAACATCCTCGAGCAGAAAGAAAAAACAGACAACTGTACTGGCCTGTTTCAATGCAGCTGGTCAAGTCCTGCCACCACTAGTTATTCTAGGAAGGACATGTCTAAATCCAGATCTTACAAAAAATGAAGTACCACATTGCAAAAACAGTTGTGGCATCTACCTACTAAATATAGTGGAAATCAGTTGTCCCAAATAGCACACCTCATAAAGTGGATCCTGAAGCCCCTGGCGGGATTATCCACTGATCAGGGTGGTATTTTACCATTAATAACAATGTGTTAATTAGTTAAGAATGTTGTTAATTAAAAATACAATCAAGTAAATATCTCAACAAAACTAAATAATAATTACTACAATACATATAAATGAGCTATTTTGAGTCTATGGCCTGAAAATTTAAGTAATATCACTAAAAGCTAATAATGTGCAAAATAAGAGTACATTGACTAACAATCCATTGTTACTAATCAATATTTGTCAGTGCTTACAAAGGTGATGCAACCTTCGGTACATTGTCCAAAACAATAATCTCTAATGCCATAAGAGCCTTTCGTATACCTTTTGGATATTCCATATTAACACATAAAATGCTGCCATTAGACCTAAAGGAACCTCTTTGACTAGCATATTGCATATGATTTGGTGTTCTACAAGTAGAATAGCAGCTGAGTCTCCAGTTGGTGTAGGCAGACTGACTTGTCTAATGATGCCATTAATATCAATGATTCCTATTGACAAAGAATTAAAAATCATTATTATAAAATGAAACTGTACACTAAGATTGACTATTTTTGTTCATAAAGGAAAGCCATCATAATTATTGAACATGAAATTTACAAGTTTGCTTGACTCACTGGAACAAATACAAAACCTTTTCTACTTCAGTCCTTTGATTTCCATCTCGAATTGCCAATAGTAGTAAGGGTAATGCGTACTTGTATACAGCATCTGAAAAAACAAACAATTGTTTATTCACACATTACATGGTTATTAAACCTTTTTTCATACCTGGAGATTTATCCTCTTGATTCAACTGTAGTATTAAATCCTTAACATCTTTACTATTACATAATTTCTTAGAAAATGAAATAACTTTGGGAACCCATGAAGCCCATGAATCTCTGGCTAAAATATGAATGTTGGGCTTTGAAAGAATTCGTACTAGTTCTGCAATTAACTAGGAAAGAAATATTATGGATAGATCTTATAAAAATATACCTGACTGTAATGGTGGAAAGAGGGAAACGTAGCCAGCAAATCTTTTAATAATGGTGCTTTATAGACTACCTCATTCCTCCATTGCTTAAAGGTGACTTTCATTAGTTCATCCACAATGGATTCATTTGGTTTACTCTTATTGTATTCAGCAGCCATTACTTTAATATGACGTTGATATGACACATCGTCCTCGCCATCATCATCATCAACAGGAGTTAGGTAGTTTTCCTTGTTTGCAGTAGAAACTTTGACATGTTTCATATTACATGGTGTTCTACGAAATTCCTTAAAACGGCTTTTGAGCCCAGAAAGTATATGGCTCTAGTAATTAAGTTGAATGTAGATAAGATGAAATAAATTTAATAGAACTTACAAATGGTGAACCATATGATGCTCATAAAAACACCCATCTTTCAATTGCTTGTATGGACACCCGTTCCAATTCCTTTGAAGTTGGGTACATTTTGAAAGCCAACGGTGCTCTTGCAACAGCTGTTATAAATTTATCAAGGACTCTTGGAGGCATCATCTGATTTCTCATTGCTAAACTAATCTCTGGAGTGAAATTGTCAGGGAAAGGGAAAGGATCAGGCAGAGATTTTGTCAATTTGTCATTTTCTAATATAAATGGACAGTGACTGGATTAACGTTTCGTTTTCTTTGAAGGAGGGGAGCTAACTGACTCTCCAGAGACATTAGTTTCTCTCACAGTTAAAAATTGATTTTCCTGCAACAAATTCCAAAAAAAGTATTTTTGGTATTATATATAACTTCACTTACTTCTGTCAAACATGGAAATAATACAGAGTGTTCATCATACTTGGTTTCATCATCAAGAATATAGTTCTGACACAAAAAGGATTCCATTTCTGATTATAATATCATACAGCTTATAAGAATTATGTGTGGTTTAAGCTCTAAATGATGGATGGATTCTGAAATCTTCCTAAACTGGTTCCAACACCATTTTCTTGTCCATTCCCCATTGTTAAGAGCAATTCTGGTTCTTCTTGATGGCCATTCTACTCATTACAATCTTGGGTTTGTAAGAAGAGCAGCTGAGGAGAAGGTGATAGTATTCTGCTTACCTCCCAACACGACCCATTTGACTCAACCCCTTGACAAAGGCATATTTGGTCCTTTGAAGACATACTGGAACCAGGAATGTCAGAGTTTTATGTCGAAGAATCCTGGTAGATACGTGACAGAGTACGACTTTATGCCATTATTTAGTAAGACTATACCAAACATTATGTCTGCTTTCCACACAACAGATGTTTATCCATTTGACCATAATGCCATTGAGGTGACTCACAGCATACCTCATATTAATAATCCAATCTCCTTGACTGAAAGAACAGGACTAGCCTTTATCCCTCTATACAGCCTTGCTTGTAAATCTTCCACTCCCAGGTGCAAGAGTATAACCAAACCACCTGTCACATTCACAAGTGAAGAAATTGCCCATTTTATTACAAGGTATGAGGAAGAATGAGTGTTACAATCTCTGGCTCAAGAAATATGAACGGTCTGATAAGTCTGATAGTTCTAGATTATCTTGTGAAACATTTCTTGAAAATTCAACTTCAACTAGAACATTACCACCATCTAATCTTCTGCTTGGGAAAACATCAAGTCAGTCTAGATCTATTCTGAAGAAAATGTTTTCATTTTCCAAAGTCTCACCCTCTTAGCACTGATTATGAGAAGACATCTAAAAAGGGCCTTTGGTGTGATGGTGACCAGCACTGACAAGATTACAGTGGATAACACCATACACTGCCAAAACTTTCAAGGAAGAATATTTGACCAATAGCTTGGCATTTGCAAATGGGAATTTTCAAGATTTTCCAACCGTTCTCATCATAAAATTGTACAATTTATAAGTTTGCAAAATTCACAAGTATTCTTTCAAAAATTTTGCAGTGAATGGTGGGTTTAGCTTATAATAGTTCTATATCTAAATCTAAGGCCAAGTTATACAAGCATAGGGACTAGCATATGTTATGTCATCGTCATGTATGGTGTCATTCTATTTGTAAATCCTTGACAAACCCAATGAGATCTACAAGTGTACATTACTATTTTAAGAACAAAGTGGGTGGACCCAGTCCTTGATGCACTAGTGTTGTAATAGCCTCTTGTTAAATAATTTTTGTTTAACTGAAAACTGTCTACTGCTGCTACACTTAGATTATTACAATCATTTACATTTAGATCAGTCCTCAATGTTTGATCTGGGCAACCCGCATGTATAGAGGTAAACTCTATAGTGTTACTTATCCTGCATGAACTGATAGTATCGCTATAATAACTCAAACACATTCTCTATCTGAAAAAGTAACAACCACTGTGAAGTCTCCAATAGGTCAGTTTTCTTTAGTATTATCCTTTGATGTTGTTATGCACCTAGTGTCTCTAACTCAAGTACTCTCTTTCAAAGACATCCTCAATATCTCAAGACAGTTAGTAACAAATCTCTGACTGAAAGCGTCTGAAACAAGCAATGGTGGATGGAGAAGTCCCCAGGACTATGTATGGTCTCTCAGAATCCACATGGTTCAATAGTGAACTGTTTGATTTATGGTTTGTCATTATTTTTTGCTTCATGCCCCAGCTGCACGACCAAGTCTACTCCTACTTGATGGTCATTCTTCATACTATAATCCTTCAGTAATCAATAAGGCAGCAGAAGAGAAAGTGATCATTTTTTGTCAACCCCACATTCATCACATGAAACTCAGCCTCTGGATAAAGGTCCATTTGACCATTGAAGTCTTCATGGAGGCAGGTATGCTGAACGTTTTTAGTGGATAATCCTGGCAAAGTAGTCACAAGGTTCACCTTTTTAAACTATTTAGTGAGGCATGGGCATGTGCAATGACAATAAAAATATTCAAGCTGGATTAGAATGCACAGAAATCTACCCCTTGAACAGAGATGCTATTGCTCCATTGAGAAAAGTGCCACAAGCACACTTGCACATCACAAAGGGCTGAATTTATACCACTATATAGCCCTGTGTTATATAGTGGTATAAATATATACTGGTTACAACCACTGTCGAGTTTCCTATAGGTTAGTTTGTCTGTTATCTTTTATATTATTCATTGTTATAATAATCTAGTCTCTGGTACTCAGAATCTGACACGTGCTCAGTCTCAAAAGACAACCACTGTCAAGTCTCGAATAGGTAAGTTTGTCTGTTGTCTTCTATATAATTCATTGTTATAATAATCTAGCCTCGAGTACTCAATCTCGAACACGTTCTTGGCCCCAAAAGGCAACCACTGTCAAGTCTTCTATAGGTCAGTTTGTCTGCTTTCTTCTATTTATTCATCGGTATAATAATTTAGCTTCCTGTAGTATGTTACAGACATGTTCTCAGTTTCAAAAGGCAACCACTGTCAAGTCTCCAATAAGTAGTTTGTCTATTATCTTTTTTATTATTCATTGTAATAATAATCTAGACTCTAGTATTAGGTTAGGGACGTGTTCTCAATCTCAAATGGCAACCACTGTCAAGTCTCTTATAGGTCAATTTGTCTGTTGTCTTCTATATAATTCATTGTTATAATAATCTAGTACTCAATGTTGGACATGTTCTCAGTCTCAAAAGATAACCACTGTCAAGTCTCCTATAGGTTAGTTTGTCTGTTATCTTTACATTATTCATTGTTATAATAATCTAGTCTCTGAAACTCAGAATCTGACACATTCTCAGTCAACCACTGTCAAGTCTCGATTAGGTCAGTTTGTCTGTTGTCTTCTATATAATTCATTGTTATAGTAATCTAGCCTCGAGTACTCAAATCTCAGACATGTTCTCAGCCCCAAAAGGCAACCACTGTCAAGTCTTCTATAGGTCAGTTTGTCTGTTTTCTTCTATTTATTCATTGGTACAATAATTTTATTTAGCCTCCTGTAGTATGTTACAGACACGTTCTCAGTCTCAAAAGGCAACCACTGTCAAGTCTTCAATAGGTATTTTTTCTATTATTTTTTCTATTATTCATTGTTATAATAATCGAGTCTCTAGTACTAGGTTAGGGACATGTTCTTAATCTCAAAAGGCAACCAATGTCAAGTCTCCAATAGGTCAGTTTGTCTGTTATTATCTGTATTATAATAGGTATAATAATTTAGCCTCCAGTACTATGTTATGGACACATTCTGGGTCTCAAAAGGCAACCACTGTCAAGTCTCCAATAGGTATTTTTTCTATTATTTTTTCTATTATTCATTGTTATAATAATCGAGTCTCTAGTACTAGGTTAGGGACATGTTCTTAATCTCAAAAGGCAACCAATGTCAAGTCTCCAATAGGTCAGTTTGTCTGTTATTATCTGTATTATATAATAGGTATAATAATTTAGCCTCCAGTACTATGTTACTGACACATTCTGAAAGGCAACCACTGTCAAGTCTCAAGTAAGTCAGTTTGTTTGTTTTCTTCTATATTATTCAATGTTATAATCTAGCATCTGATGCTCAGTCTCTGATATGTTCTCATTCTCAAAAGACAACCACTGTCAAGTCTCCAATAGGTCATTTCGTCTGTTATTATCTGTATTATAATAGTACAATAATTTAGTCTCCAGTACTATGTTATGGACACGTTCTGGGTCTCAAAAGGCAACTACTGTCGAGTCTCCTATAGGTTAGTTTGTCTGTTTTCTTCTATTTATTCATTGGTATAATAATTTAGCCTCCTGTACTATGTTACAGACACATTCTCATTCTCAAAAGGCAACCACTGTCAAGTCTCCAATAGCTAGTTTGTCTATTATCTTTTCTATTATTCGTTGTTATAATAATCTAATGGTGAAATACAATAAGTTCTGAACAAATAATTCAGTAATTATTTAAAAGCAATCACATCTAATTAAATGTACAAACAAATGCCACAATATGGCACCTTGCAAGCGTAGATTTTATCAACCACACCTACTCAACTAATTTTTGTCGAGAAACTATGATAGACAATAGAACTTTGAGTATACTGTTGTAGTTATTATTATGAGGCTATTATAAATAGATCTATCAATAATAATAATGGATAAAACAAAAATTACCTATACGAGAAGGAGACTTGTTAGTAATCAGGTATTATTCAGAATTTGAAACATTAGTAAATATAATTTCATTATAAATAAAGTGCAGTTACCGATAGTGAAACACAATAAGTTCTGAACGAATAATTCAGTAATCATTTAAAAGCAATCACATCTAATTAAATGTACAAATAAATGCCAGAAAAGAACAATATGGCACCTTGCAAGCATGAACGATTTTATCAACCACACTTACTCAACTAATTTTTGTCAAGAAACTTAGATCAGTTAGCAGAAGATATATCTCTGAGTATACTGTTGTAGCTCAGTCAGTACTTGATAGCAACGACCATAGCTCTCTTACTCAGCTTTGTTCTTCAAGGAGTTCAAGGAACTGGATGAATTTACATCGTACTCGTCCGCGCACACATGCTTCTGATTTTTTTGGGAAAAGACCATCGCTGTTTAGAGGAGCTTTCTGAATCTTTTTATAATTCCTTCACTGTATTTTGATAACAGAAAAAATCGTTTCAGTATTTTAGAAATGCCAATTCTATTGGTAGTTTATCGTGCTAGATGTGGCCAAAAGTGATATGTCCGTTCTTGCTCTAATTGCCTCTGAAACATTTGTAGGATGGCCAACTGAGTTCTCTAACAAATCACTGTCTGCATAAGCTCTGAACTGAGTACTCCATATTCTTGGTGTTGTCATGTATGTTTCCTCAGCAGAGTCTAATAGTTCTCTGTTAATATGCAACATGTAATGTGATATCTGAAGTGAGCCATCTGGACCCAACAGTGGCAGCAACCTCATTACTGTATCTCTAACACAAAATGAAAACTTAACTTTTTATTATAAGATAGATTTACTCATCTTCTGACTGATATCTGGTGTGTGTGAGATGAAGTCTGTTCCACATGCTACGATAACCCAGCAAACTACCAGAACCTTGTAGTTTCGCCTGTATGTGTTTTTATATTAGCTTAGTTACAGTTTTATAATATAGGCAGTGTTTAGTGAACCGACATTCGGTTGACTAAGATGTTGATTATTGAACCAATGGTCACATGAGAAGCATAAACATAATTAAAACCACATGGTATCTTGGGTGGGTGAGGGCGGAGCCTGGTGAGAGGACAATAGTAGACTTTGGTAATACCGTGATAGTGGCACCGCGACAGAAGCTAGTGGGATACTTGAAAATACTGATGGAGATGTAGACCTGAAACCATATATTAGGCATAAATTGGAACTAAGTGTATTAGACAACTGCATCCTGTTTGGATCTCGTGTGGTTGTTCCACCACATTGCAGGAAGACAGTCTTAGATGAACTTCATCAATGTCACCCGGGAGTATCAAGAATGAAGGCATTAGCAAGGTCATATGTTTGGTGGCCAACGATGGATACTGACATTGAATGTAAGGTGAGGGAGTGTCATGTATGTCAATCTAATAGGAACTTTCCAGCACCAGCACCATTACATCCGTGGGAGTATCCAACAAGCCCTTTGAGCCGAATTCATGTTGATCATGTGGGTCTAGTGTTGGGTCATACACTGTTAATTGTGATGGATGCTTACTCAAAATGGATAAATGCAATGCCTGTAAACTCAATATCATCAGCAGAGACGATGGAGATGGTCCGACATTTGTTTTCAAATTTTGGAATTCCTGACAAGGTGGTGGTTTCTGATAACGGTACATCATTTTCTAGTCTGAATTTAAAGAATTTATGGACAACAATGGCATTGTGCACACTAGAGTAGCACCTTACCATCCATGTAGCAATGGCCAAGCAGAAAGAGCAGTACAAATTGTCAAACGAGAGATACAGAACCAGACTGAAGGAACTTTGAACATGAGGATTTCAAGGTTTTTATTTACTTATCGTAATTCCTCTCAGAGTGTGACAGAACACTCACCTGCAGAGTTAATGTTTGGTCGTAAACTAAAGTCTCGATTAGATCGTTTGCACCCAGACCTCAATAGGAAGGTTCAAGCAAAATAGATTAGGAAACAGGAGTGTCATGATAGAGGTACTAAGTTACGTGAGTTTAAGATTGGAGATAATGTGTACTTGAAGAATTTTCATAGGGAAGAACAATGGCTACCTGGAGTGGTATGTCGAGTAAATGGTCCGGTATCATACGTAGTTAAGTTGACCGATGGACAAGAGTCAAAACATCATGTCAATCATCTCCGATCTCGTTTGGATGGAGAAGAAATAGAGCTCAGTCCAACACCAGTTGCTCATACTGAGCCAAGTAAAGAACCAATTAATTATGACCTAATTCAGATGGGAGGCGAATTCCCTGAACCTCGATCAAATGAACAAATTGTTCCTTTATGTAGATCCTCTCGTCGAAGGAATCCTCCAGACTGGTATCATAATACTATTTGATTTTATTTTTAATTGTATAAGTCTCATTATGTAATATATTTTCTAAGGGGGAAGGGATGTAGTAATGTGTTTATGTGTATTATGAATACAATTATCTGTCCTGTCCCACTATAACGCTATCTTATGTATGCTATATAAATGTCATATATGTTATCGTATAAGGATTTAATAAAAGTAGTATTAAAGTGGTATCAAAGTTGTATTAAAGTTTGCTCTATATCTCTGTGACTCTATATCAAGTCATCACACTTATAAACCTTATTATCAATCTAGATTTTCTACTTCACAACTTCAAAGACTTTTGCAGAGAATTCATTACATAATTGTTAGCATACGCCTTATATGAAGAATAAAAAGGAACAGTGCCAGAGAAGACCCCATTCCTATAATTTGTGAGCATATTCTGGTATGTTACACGTATATATTATAGGCAGTGTTTAGTGAACCGACATTCGGTTCACTAAGATGTTGGTTATTGAACCGACGGTCGCGTGAGAAGCATGAAAAAATTAAAATTGACCATAAGAATTTTAATTAATTTAAAATGTCTCATTTGCAAGCTTTATAAAACCAGTATCTCTTCTTTGGCATTTTCTTCAGTCCAGTGCATTTGAGATGTAACCACATTAAACAGGAGTTACAGTTGATGCTGTTATCCCTTGAATCATCAATCTGTAGTTTGCAAACAGGACAGAAGTAATTGCATTTCTGATTCTTCATTGTGATTACAATCTTCCAGGCATCATCAGTAAAGTATCTTTTGATGCTAGCAAGTACACACATTCACAAATACAGGCATTGTTCACATTCTCTGGTATGACCTCCACCATATCTTCAGTTATCTTCTTCCCTCTTAAAACATCAAGAATTTCAGTCTCTCCTATGAACCATGACAGCATAATCTTTTCCTTAGCATCTGGGATAAGATTCTTAAAAGCAAATGGACCAGTCATTTTTTTTTTTGGCAAGCACACTATAGTTTTGTCCAATTCTTTAGGCCTACCATGTTTTCTTATTTTAGGTGGTAACTTTATTGCAGATAGATCCAGTAGTCTTGCTTCTTCATTACTCACAGCACTATATTCACCTTGGCTTAGCTCAATCCCACCACTATCCATTATGATCTCTTCTTGAACATGCATTTGCTCATCTATCATGGTCACAGCCTTCGGACATGGTGACTACAACTTCACGCACACCATCCATTTCTTCAACTTCATCATCCTCCCCTCCTACGTCATGTATAAAATTCATTATGCAACAATGTCTTTAGAAAACATTACCTTGTTGTCTATGAGTGCTACCATCATTGCAACTTCCCACAAACTCTGAAGTCTCTCAAGTTCTGCCATTTTATATAGATGCTAGCCTCAGACATATTGATTGTGCTGCTCTGAATTTCTGATGCTGGCTCTTTGTTTTAAGGTGTGGTAGGTCAGCTGAAGAAATAGAAAATGAACCAAGAATATCATTGTCACTGAAGAAACTAAAAATAATTTAGACTAATTGATGCAGTTCACAGAGTATAATAATGGCTCACATTTGCAGTGGTCTGCTTCCATCCTTTGGTCTAGACTTAAAGGTTCGTCCACCATGAATGCAAACAAACATAACAAAAGTGTACCTCAGGTCATAAGGTACTTTGTTTACTAGCTTTGCAGAAAATTTTTGAGCTTGAGTTAGAGTTCTACAATCTTGTATGTAAAACTGGCAATCTTGTACATCTTCCTTTGAAAAGCATCAATAGCCTCTTTTGTCTGAGTCCAGTCTTTAAACTTGGTTCCAACTTCTGGCCACCCATGTCTTATCAAGTGCCTCATTCTCAATAGAGTTTTGTCTCTATATGCCCATTTAATGATTTCAGACACTGATATTGGTGTGGAGTTCAAATGCTCAATCAAATTAATTAACTCTGTTGGTGTGGCATCTTCTTGACACACGTCTGACAATGGAAGACGGCTAAGTCCATCTGCATTCGCCAACTCCTTCCCAGGTTTGTACTGAACTGAATACTCATAGCCACTTAACAGCAAAGCCCATCTGGTTACTCTCGCAGATGCTGTCATAGGGATACCTTTGTTCTCTCCGAAAAGATACATTAAAGGATTATGATCTGTATAAATGGTGAATTTACGACCCACTAGGTACATGAAATTTAGTTATGCCAAAAATAATGGCCAGGGACTCCTTGTCGATCTGAGCATACTTTGATTCTGTTTTGTTAAGAGTTCTGGACACATATACTATGGGTTTTTCATCACCATCATCAAACTTGTGTGACAGTACCGCTCCTACCCCATAGGGTGAAGCATCACATGCAAGCGTGAGGTGTTTACTGCAGTCTTAATGAGTTAACAGGCGGGGTGACTTTAACAACAACTTGGCTTCTGTAAAAGCTCTATCTTGATCTTTCCTCCACTGCCATCTTCTAGACTTATGAATTAATTGATATAAGGGACTCAAAACAGAAGAGAGGTTTGGTAAGAATTTACTGTAAAAATTGATGACGCCCAAAAATGATCTCAACTCAAATACATTGTTGGGTCTACGTG
The DNA here is from genome assembly GCA_963965975.1 of Xestospongia bergquistia. NCBI lineage: Eukaryota > Metazoa > Porifera > Demospongiae > Haplosclerida > Petrosiidae > Xestospongia > Xestospongia bergquistia. Next base: position 3,804,844 of record OZ014420.1, on the reverse strand, counting down.
CATGTGTGATTGCACTGACCCTTTTTTTCCGTTGGTTTGATACCTTCTTTTGAGATTCGATGTTTATTGTTACATATTGCCTTGATGACTCCACTAATTGTAGTTGGAGATATGCATGTGATAAGTCTAACTTTGAAAAAGACACTCCACCGGACATTGCTGTGAAAAGGTCCTTCACTCTCGGGACTGGATACAAATCCACTTTTGATGCTTTATTAATTGTCATCTTATGATCTCCACAAATTCTAACTTTTCCGTCATCCTTCAATATTGGAATGACGGGTGCTGCCCAGTCTGCAAATTCCACTTTTTCCAGTACTCCCATTGATTCTAGTCTCTCCAGTTCCTTATCTACCTTCGAATGGAGTGCAAATGGTACTGGTCGTGGAGGACAAAATCTCGGGGTGGCTCTCTTCTACTACAATCATGGCAGATATGCCTTTGATGGTACCTAGTTCATTTTGAAAAATGTCAGAGTATTTTGAAATGAGTGTTGTTAACTCTTCCTTCACTTGGACCTGATTTAACATGTGCCAGTCCAGGTTCAACTTCATCAACCAGTCTCTTCCGAGTAGATTAGGTCCTTCAGACTCTACAATAATTAATGGTTGTTTCTCTTCATCCCCTTGATGGTTCACTACCACTTCACAAGTTCCATAGTAATCGTACCTCTGGTATAAGTCTTCAATTTTATTTTTGCCATGTGTAATGGCGGTCTACTCTTTGGGTTCCATAACCTTTTGTACTCTGTATGTGTCATCACTGACACTGGTGTTCCAGTGTCAATCTCCATCTCAACCTCTTTGCCATTAATATTAACAACTGTCTTCAATGGTTTTGTCTTACTTGAGGGTAACATATATACTTGAGAAATAAGGTCTTCCTCCACCTCATGAATGTTCATACTTGATTTGCTTGGCCTCCTTTGGGGATTTCTACAACATCTGACCAGGTGCCCTTTCTTGTTGCAACCATGATAAACAGAGTCTTTAAATCTCAACTTGGTGCTAAGTGGTTTCCTCCACAACAATAACAAGTAAGCTTTTTAGCACTGCTAAATTTCTGAGTTTTCTTGTCCACCTTATGAACTTGTGTCTGGGTGGAACTAACATCTGCTCTCTGAATATTTCTTATGTCCTTCTCTGCTGACTCCATTGCAAGTATAAGTTGAAAAGTACATTTCAGAGTCAGGGTGGGTTCAGCCAACAGTCGTCGCCTACAAATGCTGCCACTGTCTCTCCTGGCTGTTGTAGCCTTGAATTAAATTTAAAACGCTATACAATTACTGATGCTTTTGGACTATAATGCTCCTTCACCAAGTCTACAACTGAATCAAAAGATAAATCAGAGGGGCTTCTAGGCGTCACTAAATTCTTGATTAGTTTGTATGTTGATGGACCACAAACACTAAATAAAACTACCAATTTCTTGTCATCAACAATGTCGTTAGTCCTACAATAATGTTGAAGGCGTTCCATGTATGTCATCCACTCGTCTTCATGAGGGCAAAATTCTCCCATACTCCAATGGATACCCATCTTGTCTGCTTAGTAGTGACTGACTGAAAATCCGGCCTCGTTGCCAATATGAGATGACTTGATATAGAGTCACAGAGGTATAGAGCAAACTTGAATACAACTTTGATACCACTTTAATACTACTTTTAGTAAATTCTTATATGATAACATATATGACATTTATATAGCATACATAAGATAGTATTATAGTGGGACAGGACAGATAATTGTATTCATAATACACGTTACTACAATAAGCTCATCTCTTGAAAAATTGGGGCTCATGGTAGCTGTCACTCCACCAGAAAATGACTTGGAGATGTTGATCCTCTTACAGAAGTCGACATAAAAATGTTTAGAAGTATTCATGTTGAGAAGAATGACTTTTAGATGTTGATCCTCTTAGAGCAGTTGCTATATAAATTGTTTAGAAGTACTCACATTGAGAAGAATGACTTGGAGATGTTGATCCTCTTAGAGCAGTTGCTATATAAATAGTTTAGAAGTACTCACATTGAGAAGAATGACTTTTAGATGTTGATCCTCTTAGAGCAGTTGCTATATAAATAGTTTAGAAGTACTCACATTGAGAAGAATGACTTGGAGATGTTGGTCCTCTTAGAGTAGTTGCTATATAAATAGTTTAGAAGTACTCATATTGAGAAGAATGACTTGGAGATGTTGATCCTCTTAGAGCAGTTGCTATATAAATAGTTTAGAAGTACTCATATTGAGAAGAATGACTTGGAGATGTTGGTCCTCTTAGAGCAGTTGCTATAAAATGGTATAGAAGTATTTACATGAAGAATTTGGAATTTGGAAAATTACTAATTCTGCGAAGGAAATTGGAAAGTAGAAATAAAAGTCCGCCCTCTGCTCTGAGATCCATTATTAAAACTACTCAACAATATTTACATAAATAGTCTATATTAATTTTGTTGAGAACTTTACTCATGTAGGCTTCCAAGAATAATAGCTGTTACACAGCGAATTCAATTAAAGCTGAACTCATCCATATGGAATACGAACTACGACAAAAATAGGCGCCAAATTCACGATTATTGATTTCACGATTTTACCGGAAATTCGCGATTTTCACATTTCACAATTCACGACTTTACTGTGAATTCACGATTTTTGTAATTCGCGAATTCACTATTCCACAGGTACAATTAGCAATCTTTGTAAGTATTGATACTCGATAATACTGGAAAATTCCTTCCATTTCAGTATTAAGGTGGGGATTAAGTAGGCGTCACAATTGGGCATGGTGATGAACAGAATGATTCTCTTCTTATTATATAAAGGTGCTTGCTAAGGTGATGTTCTCAATATACTATTTACTTTTGTTCTCATTTGTGATATTTATGAGATGATGATTATTATTGTTATTATTATTATTATTATTGTTATTATTATCTCTCCTCCACATTCTATGGCAATATACCATCTCAAAAGGGGACCCCCTGGCTATGGCCATTCATGGGATAAGCACATTACTATTGATTGATCACCTTAGGAAAAACATGTCAGTTGATCAGGTCTGGTATGCTGATGATTCAGCTGCTGGTGGTAGTCTTCAGAATTTGAATTTGTGATAGGATCAGCCTAATATGGTAGCCCAACACTATGGTTACTCTCCAATAATTGGAAGACTCAATTACTTCTAAAACCTGACTTCAACTATGAGGCAAGGAGGGTCTCTGCTGGTTCTGGGATACAGATTAGTTTAGATGGGTTTGAATATCTTGGAGGTGCTATGGGATCTCACAACTTCATAAGACAAATTGTTTAAAATAAGATCAGTCTTTGGTGTGAAGAGCTTAACACCCTGAACTTCATCGCTAAGTCCTCGTGCTGCTTATGCAGCCTTCACTCAAACAGTAATGTCAAATTGGACTTACTTCTTTCAGATTACAGATTTGTTGGCAACTTTCTGTAAGAAAACCTCCAACCTTTGGAAGAGACACTGCGATTAAAATTTATTCCCTCCCTATCTGACAGAAACCCACCTGGTGAACTGGAACGGGACCTTTTGGCCTTACCAACTCACCTGTGACTACAGAAACCAGCTACTTTTGCATCAGTACAATTTTCTTCAATTTGTGGCCCCTACATTAAACTCATTAACAAGCAATCAACATCTGCAAACCTAATGGACTGTAGCTGGGAACAACTCCGGATCAAAACCTCCATTCAAGTAGAAAAGAGGAAGTATAACAGGGATAATGCAGTTCCCCTTTATAACAATCTAGGCCCTAACCTTCAGAAGGCTATGGATCTTTTTAGTGAAAAAGCTGTGTCCATCTGGCTCTCTGTTTTACCAATCTAATTTCATGAATTCACACTAGCTACAGAAGACAGCATTATATCTTAGCTATGGCTGGTCCATTAAAAATTCTTCTTCACGTTGTAATTGTGGCCAACTCTTTACAACTGAACAATTGCTACCTTGTCCATTGGGGGGTTTCCCTCTCATAAGACACAACGAAATATGCAACATTAATACCTCCTTTATGTGCCACAACATGTCAATAGAGCCAAGTCTGCAGCAAATATTATTATTATTATTATTATTATTATTATTATAACAACAGCAATAATAATTAATATTATAGTTTACAGTGACAGTCAAAGTTGACCATCAAGGGAAGGTGGGGTGGCCGGTGTCCTGGCAGACCACATTATGGCATTTCCTCTCCACAGAGTAACTGATAACCATTGAAACAAATGAGAAGTAGTTTCCCTTGGCTCGGCTCCAGAACGTTGGCCAAGCAATCTACCAATTGAGGAGATGGTCTTAGTAGCAGTGGTGCTCCAACCTCCTAAAGTCTCTTTTAAGAGAGGGACAAAGAAGATCTCAGCCTCGTGGCATCTTTGACCATGGGCCCATTGCTTCCTGTCTTCTCCAACTCCAATTGTGTAACCTTGTGATGTGGAGGCTCCAGAGAGTGTTAGCTGCTGCATGGGTGAAATCACGGACACATCAAGTGCTGCTGGTTTGCCATTGGTCCAAGAGGGAAGATACATGTCTGCAGGCCTGCTCCTAGATGAGGGTATTAATGAAGGTACTTCTTTTCTAGGGCAGAGGGCGGCAGCTTGTGTAGAGGATAAAACAACATCCCTAATCATGTCGTGTCGATGGATTCTGTCCTTATTACCTCCACACTCAACATGATGATCTCCGTAGACATCACACATACCACTACAAAAGGAGCATTGATATTCTGAGGGAAACATAGGGATTCCTAGCCAATACTGTAGGCAATGGTGGAAATTCAAGTCCTCAACGGACAAGCCAAGGGCTGGTGAAGGTATCATGTTAAGCCAGTCCCCAGCGTGGGGCATTGAGGTAGAGAGAGTGAGAGCTTTAAAACGTTGATTAGGAGCCTAATGAAGGAGAGAGGTATAGGATGCTTCATCCAAAGGGCAGGAGAGATTCTTTTGAGATAATGGAAACTCTATGCCAGCTGCTGAAGACCAATCTGAGTTGTTTGTGCCTAGTGAAAAATCCGAAAAAGCAGAGGAAAGTAGAGGAGGAGGTGAGCAGGTTCCATCAAGGATATCTAAAACGAGCCATTCAGTTGAAGATATCGAGCTGATGTAAGCTGCTGGTGCATGGAGAGATGCCCTGCGGAGTCCCAAGTGACCTAAAGAGATAGGGAGAGAGGCCTTAGTGTAGGACCAAGAATTGAGGGGGCCCTCTACAATGTCATCAAAGTGTTGGCGGATAAGAGAGGGCCCCTACAATGTCATCCAAGTGTTGGCGGATAAGAGAGTCAAATGATGACACAGCATTTTTAATAAGAGCAGGGGGGGGGGGGGCAAGTGCAAATCAGAAATTATATTTTAGGGAAACCAAGACAAGAACGCAGGAGTGTGGTCTCCATCTGGGAGTCTCTTAGGTCTGACAGGAATGACAGAATGTGGATGAGTTTTTCAACTTGTTTCTGGACATGCAAGTCACAGAAAGAAGGTGATCCTATAGGGGAGCCAAGAAGAACAAAACCGTCATGTGCAACAGGGATGTCAGAGGGAAGGGGGTTGGTGGTGGATCTATCAGTGGGTGGAATGTATAACAGTGACTTGTGTCTATTAAGTTGGAGCCCTTTAGAAGGACCCATCTCCTCAACAATATCCAGGGCCTTCAACAAATCATCCCCTGACACGCAGAGAGGATGGCATCATCCATATACCAGACATTGGCTAAGAGATGAGGGACTTCCATAGCAATCCTCTCGATGATAGGGTGGAGTGTTAATGCGAAACCAAGTGGGCCCAGGGGATCTCCCTGATGTACTCCACAGCAACTATCCAAAGTATGAGTGCCAAACAGAAGGGAAGAGGGGTTACTATAGCAGAACTGGAACCAGGCAGAGAGGCCAGGCAAGCGAGACTGTACTTCAGACAGCATTATCTCCTGATCTATAGAGTTAAATGCATTAGCAAAATCAAGCAATAATACCTATTTTTTCGAATCCTGGATAGAATCATTCTCTTGGGTGTTTCTTAAAGCGTGAACTGCCGCTTCTGTCCCTCCGGGAACACCCACTCCGACTTGTAGTGGTGCCAAAATGCAATTAGTTTCTCTGTTTGATGCGCGTGCTAAGCACTTAGCAGTGAGACGACGCAGAACCTCCCCTACCGCGATGGGTCTAAGGCCACCATCCTTCTTGATAGATGCTAGCAGGGAAGCTCCGCACAGGTGAGTCATAATGCATGAAGGAGCAGAGCCTGAACACAAGAGATTGACAAGTTTGTGAAGGGCTTTAAGCATGGAAGCACGAATTGGGGAAGGGCAGAGAACTGCCTCTTTCAGATGTGCAGCACGTAAACCAGATGGGCCAGGGGCAGAGCCTGGGGGATAACTCTTAATAGAGTACAGCACTAAAGACTCAGGTACGGTTATGGGGGCAGGGACAGGGTCAGGGGTAGAGGTGGGGGAGGTGATTGAGGATGTTTAGCGAGTAAAACAGGAAAAGTGTCATCAGATGTGTCAGCGAGGCCGAGAGATGAAAGAGATTGAATAGCCTAGTGGTAGTGGCCTTCCTGTAGTGCACGTCGAGCACGTCTAGCATTGGTAGCACGTAGAGCACCAGGTGATTGGTTAGAGTTCCTACGATTCTTGCGATTGGAGTCTCTACTATTATGAATAAAATTGATCCACAAATCCACCATTTTACCCTGCTGCCATTGTTTAATCCTATCTTTTATAGTGGATAAGATGACACGCCAGGGGGTGTAGGGTTTATCAAAAGAGTTTGAGAGAATGCATTTCGGTATCATGAAGAGCTTTTGCCAACAGGATACATTATAAGGAGAGGCTAAAATAGAGTTAATTTCAGAAGTGAGTAATCCCACCCACGCATCACGGGCACCCTTGGGGACATGTAAAAGTGTGAAAGCATGTGTGCGGAAAATGGTGGAGAGTGGAGGTAGGCTTACAACCACAGCTGCCTGACTGCCACCGTCGCCTATGTGGGAACGTTCTTGAGAGGGAAAACGGAGTGACGGGGAGGAGGACCTAGGAGACCGAGGGGTAGATGATGTTGGTGAGGCGGTGGGAGTAGAGTCGACGTGAGCAGGACCGCCGCAGGGTTGCTGCACTGCAGGGGTACTTTCAGGTAAATTAGAGGGATTACGACAAGAGTGAGAGTCAAGTAGTCGACAAGACGAGCAAGGTCTCTTCGAAAGAGCGCACTTACATCGAGAGCATCTGGCTTTTTTTCCATTTCAGCTGCAGCATCTTTCCTCCATTATTATTTTTATTATAATTATTGTTACTGTTGTTGTTGTTATTATTATTATCATTATTATTTTAATGGGTATTACTATTACTATTATTATTTTTGTTAACATTAATTTATTATTATTACTATTATCATTATTACGTATTAGTAATAGTATTACTATTAGTTTAGTAGTAGTAGTAGTAGTATTGTTATTGTTATAAGTCATTTCTAAATTTTATAATAATTTGAAGTTCACTATTGGTTTCTATATTGTCCACAGAATGTTCAATTAGTTCTTTTCACTGATTCTTGTTGGTTATGTATGAAAAAAATTTTCTCTTTTATTTATTGTTAATTATATATATTATCACTAATTAATGGTGTTTGCTTAATAGTACTAACAGTCATTTCAGAAGTAATTAAAGGGTCAGTACTAGGAACACCAAATACATCAAACAGGCACACCAGTGATAGTTATAATAATATGTTATGTTCCTTAAATTATCAACTATTGAAAGTAAAAAATTGAAAGTAAAAAAGTTGTTCTTCAGAAGTTGCTATATTTTACAAACTCTCCTTATTATTTCCATAGATAATTTGTGTCAAAGTCATCTGTGCAGTAGTCTTTAAAATTAAATTTCTATGAGTGTAAACAACCAATGTAGTAGATGATGAGGTTTTGACGCAAGATATGTTTGATCAGTACATTAGTAATAAAATTAACATGACAAAAATTACATCACCAAATTGTTATGATTAGAAATGTGATAAAACCTAATGGCCAAACATAAAGCCTTAAGATATCTATAGCAGATCTTAAACAATTAATTTTTATTAGTCAAAGTCATCAATGAAGTTTTGGCACAAGATATCTTCATATAGTGATGTTAGCAACCAATTCATTTGAGAGAAATGACATCATCATAATCTGCATTAATCCTAATCCCAAACTTAAAGTCTTACAATTTCTATTGCAATCCTTAAACCCTAATTTATATGAGTAAAAATGACCAATAGAGTAGATACTGAAATTTTGGGACAAAATATCTTTCAAAGTGACATTGTTAACAAATTCATATGAGAAGAATGACATGACCTTTAACACTGTTTCATAACTGAGTTGGCTACTCTGAGAATTCAAGTCATAGAAAGGAGAAAGAGATGTCAACATATGTACATTTGGTGACTGTTTAAGGACTTCAGTAATCCAGCAACCTTGTATCCAACAGCTTCTACATGTACTTTTCACTTTCTCACTCACTCTACCTACACAATACTAGAGTAAATTACACAAGATCGGGCGGATCACTTTCTTCGGCCGCCTCCCACAGGACAAACGTGCGAAAGAACGAACTTCTTTACCCTGCTACCATAAAGTATAATCCTTTACTTGTTTATTCTGATACCTTTGATAATTTCTTATCTTTACTGTGCGGAGCAACAAAGTTTATAAAAAATATTTCGGGCACATGCGTAGGCGGACAACAATAATGTCAATTCGTACGAGTGGCAAAACTCTTCTCACGATCAAGCAAACTGAGAAAGCTATGGCTGGCAGGATTGATTGATGACTGAACTACAACACCATAGCCAAACCATTTCTTTCAGCAAGGAGTTCACGTCTCCAAAGAGCAAAAGATCTGAATGGGTGTGGACATGAGTATTCGGACACACCTTCATCAGTGTAGCGTGGCTCAACGTGTTTGCACTTTGCTCTCAAATTGGCTATTGCTCTCATTATTGCTCTCATTCTCACCTTTAACTTTGCTCTCAACGTCATTGTGGTCTTTACTCTCAACGTGTTCACTCTCATTGTGGCATTTGCTCTCAACGTGGTTGTTGCTCTCATTGTGGCCTTTGCTAGCCTTTGCTGTCAACGTGGTCTCTTAACGTGGTCACTCTCTAAAGCTATGGCTGAAGGTTATACATTAACAGGTATGTTTAACTTACTAGTGTTTATGTTACTATTAATTATTATCTAGATACTAGTAGCATTCATAGTCTCACTCATGCTAAAGTTACTTCTTCATCAACAAGTATGTTAACTTGTCAATGTTTGTGTTATTATAATTATTTTATCTAGTCGTAAAGGACAAAACACTTCCCTTATGTGAACGTATATTTTGCTCAACATCTATTATTCCATCGTCTTCTACTCGGCCTACAAAATATAGGACTTGGACATTAAGCGATTTAGAATTTGCATGCAGTGCTGTTAAAGATGGTATATCTATTAGACAAGCAGCAGAGGAGTACCAAATACCCAAATCTACGCTACAAGATCACGTGTCCGGAAAGGTAATAAGTGGTAGTAAAAGTGGTCAAAGGTATTTGACAGAAAGTGAAGAAGAAGAGTTGGTATCCTTTATTTTGGAAACAGCAAAGATTGGATTCCCACGAACAAGAAAGGAAGTCTTGTCATTAGTTCAAATTGCAGTTAACCAAAAAGGCAAAAATGTAACAGTGTCCAGTGGGTGGTGGGAAGGTTTTAAGAAGCGGCATTCCAAAATTTCACTTCGGACCACTGAGCAACTTGCCAATAATCGTGCAGCAGCATGCACTCTTGATGTATTAAGTAATTACTTTGATTTACTAGAGCAGACAGTTCTGGATAATGACCTTGTTTCAAAACCTAATCAGATATTTAATTGCGACGAAACGGGAATGCCTCTCAATCCAAAGTTTCCAAAGGGTATAGTGGCTAAAGGTATCAAACATCCGAGAGCAGTAACAACGGGAAATAAAACCCAGATGACTGTCCTTGCTTGTTGTAATGCTGCTGGATATTGTTTGCCACCTTTTGTGCTGTTTGACAGGAAATGTCTTAGACCAGCAATGTGTGATGGTGAGGTCCCTGGGACTATGTATGGTCTCTCAGATTCAGGGTGGATAACTAGTGAATTATTTGATTTATGGTTTGTACATCACTTTTTGCCTCATGCTCCTGCTGCTCGTCCTCTACTCCTATTACTAGATGGCCACTCATCACATTACAATCCTTCAGTTATCAGTAAAGCTGCTGAGGAGAAAGTGATAATTTTCTGTCTACCACCTCATTCATCACATGAAACACAACCACTAGATAAGGGCCCATTTGGTCCATTAAAAACCTCTTGGAAAGAAGTGTGTCGGAAGTTTTTGGCTGACAATCCTGGGAAGGTTGTTAGCAGGTTCACGTTTTCCAAATTGTTTGGTGAAGCATGGATGCATTCAATGACTTTAAAAAATATTCAGGCTGGTTTCAAGTGTACAGGGATTTACCCCTTGAAGAGGGATATGATTGTTCCACTGGTGAAAGATACAACCACCAGTACTCTTGCACAGCGCACTGGGTTGAAGTTTATACCACTGTATAGCCCTGTGCGGCAACAACGCAGATCTGCTGTTCCTGAATTCACACAGGAAGAAGAGTTACGTTTTCAGAGAAGATTTGAAGAAGGTTATGATATAGATTCTGATAATCGTTACAATTCATGGAAAGAAATGCATCAGTCATCTAATGATGTTAATCCAGAGGCCAATCTAGGTTCTCCTTTGTCACATGATATCACACTTGTTAACAGTGATATGGCTACACATTCATTGGTTCCTGCATTTAATCCTTACATGTATCCATCCTGCACTCCCGATACATTTCAAGTAGTGGTACCTGTATTCAATTGTCAGTCTCAAAAGAGTATTTGCAATGACTATACTATGCTTCCATTTCTCTATGTTCCTCCAAAACAATTTGAACACCCTGCCAATCTCCAACGATCGTCTACTCTTTCAAAAGTCATAAATGAAGGAAGACCTGTACCCTTTTGTAAGCTTCCAGTTATACCACCAAAACATAGTGGAAAAGTTTTGACTAGTGAAGAGAATCTCAGAGCTATAGAAGAAAAGGAAAGGAAGAAGCAGGAAGAACTGAGAAAAAGGGATGAACGAAAGGAGAAGAGAAGTAAGATTGTTGATATCCCAATACATGTAATCGCATTTATATCTCATTAGATCAAGCCAGGATTAAAAAATTGAATAAACGTAAGAAAAAGGACCTTTTATGTTAGTATTATTAATAATAGGAAGTGCACCCCTTGAAAAGTCTTCAACATGTAGAAGAGGTTCTCAATTGCATTCTAGCTTTGATGATGGTAAGCATTGTGAGTGTCAAGTAACACCATACAACATGCACTGGTACATGTAGCTTGCTTCTTCCTATCTTTGGAGATAATCAATCACTGGGAAACATTTCTAATGAAGGTACCGTAAATCAGGAGAATTTCGTCATTACGTAATTTTTTGTACTTGTGATGATGTACAAAAATTATTTAAGCAAATATTAATTTATGCGCATGTGCAATATAGTGGAACAATGGAATATACGAAAATAAATCAAAGAAAAAATTTAATACGTGAATATTTTTCAACATGAAATATTCCAGATTTACGGTATTATATAAATAATCATGTACTGGAAAGTTGCACTTGTAGGTTTTTACCACTCTACTTTTTCTGATATATTTACCACTACTCTCACATGTGCTGAAGCTGTTGCCGAACCTTCTTCTTTAACAGGTACAATATATTAACTTGTCAGTGTTTCTGTCACAAATTGGTATTACTATCAAGGCACTGATAGCACTCGTAGTCTCACACGTCCTAAAGCTACTGCTGAACCTTCATCAACAGGTATGTTAACTTGTCAGTGCTTCTGTCACAAATTGGTATTACTATCTAGGCACTTATAGCACTCGTAGTCTCACTCGTGCTAAAGCTACAGCTTCAACAACAGGTATGTTAAGTTGTCAGTGTTCCTGTCACAAATTGGTATTACTATCTAGGCACTAATAGCACTCGTAGTCTCACACGTGCTAAAGCTACTGCTGAACCTTCATCAACAGGTATGTTAACTTGTCAGTGTTTCTGTCACAAATTGGTATTACTATCTAGGCACTAATAGCACTCGTAGTCTCACACGTGCTAAAGCTACTGCTGAACCTTCATCAGCAGGTATGTTAACTTGTCAGTGTTTCTGTCACAAATTGGTATTACTATCTAGGCACTAATAGCACTCGTAGTCTCACACGTGCTAAAGCTACTGCTTCAACAACAGGTATGTTAAGTTGTTAGTGTTCCTGTCACAAATTGGTATTACTATCTAGGCACTGATAGCACTTGTAGTCTCACACGTGCTAAAGCTACTGCTGAACCTTCATCAACAGGTATGTTAACTTGTCAGTGTTTCTGTCACAAATTGGTATTACTATCTAGGCACTAATAGCACTCGTAGTCTCACTCGTGCTAAAGCTACAGCTTCAACAACAGGTATGTTAAGTTGTCAGTGTTCCTGTCACAAATTGGTATTACTATCTAGGCACTTATAGCACTCGTAGTCTCACTCGTGCTAAAGCTACAGCTTCAACAACAGGTATGTTAAGTTGTCAGTGTTCCTGTCACAAATTGGTATTACTATCTAGGCACTTATAGCACTCGTAGTCTCACTCGTGCTAAAGCTACAGCTTCAACAACAGGTATGTTAAGTTGTCAGTGTTCCTGTCACAAATTGGTATTACTATCTAGGCACTTATAGCACTCATAGTCTCACTCGTGCTAAAGCTACAGCTTCAACAACAGGTATGTTAAGTTGTCAGTGTTCCTGTCACAAATTGGTATTACTATCTAGGCACTAATAGCACTCGTAGTCTCACTCATGCTAAAGCTACAGCTTCAACAACAGGTATGTTAAGTTGTCAGTGTTCCTGTCACAAGTTGGTATTACTATCTAGGCACTAATAGCACTTGTAGTCTCACACGTGCTAAAGCTACTGCTGAACCTTCATCAACAGGTATGTTAACTTGTCAGTGTTTTTGTCACAAATTGCTATTACTATCTAGGCACTTATGGCACTTGTACTCTTAAAGCTACATCTAAGGAAATGAAGAAAAGTGTTAGAGGTGAAATGAATTTTATTGGCCAGTTATCATTAATAGTTTCTATTCTAGTTAGTAATTGCCTACATAAAACTTGTGCTCATCCAAGGGCAACCACTTGGGTGAATTGTTCGAATTGCCTGCAGTGGTACCATTGCAGTTGTGTCAATGTATTATACACTGTTGCCAAGAGAAAAGACTTTAATTATGTTTGTGAAAACTGTTAATTTTTGTATTAATGGTTTTTGACTGCAGTCTCAAATGACAAGCATTGCATTCAACTTGCATACATCACTGAGATACACCATCTCTAACACCACAGCGCACTGCATGCAAACTCTAAATTATTTGATGTCTAAAGTTCTACATTTCAAAAGCCATTAGAAGACAGTTGTGTCCATTACGACTATAAACGTACCAGTTGAATAATTATAGAGCTAGACCATCATTGATGAAGGTGTGTCCGAATACTCATGTCCACACCCATTCAGATCTTTTGCTCTTTGGAGACGTGAACTCCTTGCTGAAAGAAATGGTTTGGCTATGGTGTTGTAGTTCAGTCATCAATCAATCCTGCCAGCCATAGCTTTCTCAGTTTGCTTGATCGTGAGAAGAGTTTTGCCACTCGTACGAATTGACATTATTGTTGTCCGCCTACGCATGTGCCCGAAATATTTTTTATAAACTTTGTTGCTCCGCACAGTAAAGATAAGAAATTATCAAAGGTATCAGAATAAACAAGTAAAGGATTATACTTTATGGTAGCAGGGTAAAGAAGTTCGTTCTTTCGCACGTTTGTCCTGTGGGAGGCGGCCGAAAGTGATCCGCCCGATCTTGTGTAATTTACTCTACAATGACTATAATCAATTTGAACTCAAGGTGGGTTATCTGTGTGTGCTTTGAGAAGGAATAGAGATGATTATGAGAATATGTCCCTCGAGTTCTATAGGCACTAAGAAGGCTCTTATAAGGGAGCTGACCATTAATTTTATTTGGAAGCATGTGTATACCTAGAATCGCTGGTTCCTAATTGTTGGGACTTCACTCCTGTGACTGGAGTAGTCCACCAACTGATTGTTCAATTAACTACTGATTCAGCAATATAACTAATCAAAATTTGGATGACCTAGTTAACGAGATTGTAACACGCTTACCTGCTAGTGATATGCAATCAGTACAGACCCTGCTTAAAGGAAATGGTGGGATATTGCTAAAAGAAAATGGTGTATTCATTGCGTTGATTCCTTGGGACTTGAAACTAGGCCATATAGAACTCTGATTGTCGGCAATATAATGTTGGCATATTGATGGATATCACAAAAGTATAAGGTGGTGGTGAGTAATACATTGCAGTATAGATGGACATGGCCGAGTTCCAGTTTACTTAAATGTAACCTCTAGTGACAAAGCTGTGACTGTTTTTAAAAGCTGTCGATGTTATGGATTACTAATTTGTGTATGTTTGGACCATGGAGGAGAAAATTTCTAGTTGGACGCTTCATGCTCGAGGATTCCGAGAGAGGTCCAGAGAGAGGAAGTTTCATTTGTGGTAGAAGTGTCTACAAATAAAGAAGACAGCTTTTATGAAGTGATCTTTTCATGGCTGCATTAGTTTCTGTTACTTCCTGTTCTATTCACTGGAAGAAGTGGATCTATTAGATCCAGTTAGTGAAGTTGATGTATGTGCCCTTCACTTTGTTTATCTATGTAGAAACCACTTTTTCTTTCGAAGTCTAACAAAAAAAAAGGAAAGAAGGCTGAGTACAGCTGTGAAGAAAATACTCATTTCAATGTGTTCATTCGTTGTCTTTGCTATATTTACTTCAGTACATACTGGGTATGTCACAGATACAGCTGAAAAATTTATTGCTGCAATACAATCTTAAGTAGCCGTGTTTCGTGAGGCATGGTGTAATCATCCTCTCAGTATAGCACACAACCAAACGCCACATCAGCTACGGATTCTCAGAATGGCTCAAGCTAGGATAGAAACACCAACTAGCAGGGCAGTACTAGGAGTTACTGGAATTACTGAAATATGTATATTTTGTAATTAGTGCCATCTTATACAATACGTGGGTTAGTCCATGTAATGTACAGAGCATAATATTAACTATTACTCATCATGATATCAGTTACAACAAGTATATGTGACCTTGATTACTGTACATGATGTAAAGATATCATTCATTAATACATTAACTTTATTGAGATTGGGTATTAAATTTTCACAGATAATGTTGGGAACAGTTTGTATATCTTTTATTAAACATTTACCATATCCAGAACTTCTTGTATTAACAAAAAGATTAGAAATGTATTCCTTTTTTGCACATGTAATTGAGGATACAACATGATTCTTAAAATATTTATAGCATGTTGCTATAGTGCTTGAGGTAGAATATTTGTTATTTCAATAAAGAACATTTCATTTTTAGATAGCACAATAAATGTCACTGTTGATCAGGTATGTCTAGGTCTTCAGAAAGTGTTATTTGTTGATAATACATTAATGATACTCATAAATGTTCTTTCAAATTCTGTTATTACAGTTAAGGTATAAGAGGTTTTCCAGCTTATTTTAGAAAGAAGAAATGAATTTTGAACAAGTCAGCATGAGCGTAATTCCAAACAATATGTCACTTACTAGACTATTGGTTTTAAGAATACACATTGCCAATTACATGAGACATGCCATCATGATCACAGTTGGATAAGGAAGGGACCGTAGAACATCTTCAAATATAATTAAGTGAAGCGGTAAGAGCTGAATCTAAATTACAAAGGTAATAAAATAAAAAGGTTGATAGGTTTAAAAATGTATTTTCAAATCACCAATTAATAACAGAGTAAATGACAAATAATGAAAAGAACTAATATGGAAATTTTGAGATGATATAAGAGACCGATAGTGAACTTCAAATTATTATATAAAATTATAAAACGACGTTGTTTGCGAGGCGTTGTTTGACGTACGTGTATCAGATACTGACGCCCAGTCCTATTTAGGTCAATCACCTAGCGAGGTTCTGTTGAATGCCGAAAAAGAGAAAAAAGTGAAATATGGTCAGGCTTGTGAAGAGAGGAGAGCATTATTTACACCATTTTGCTGTTCAATTGATGGAATGATTGGTAGAGAAGGAGAAACATTCCTAAAACGACTTGGCGACAGTTTGGCTTTGAAATGGGACAGTAATTATAGCACAGTTATGGGCTGGTTACGAGCAAGAATAAACTTTGGAATTCTACGAGCATCAATTTTATGTCTGCGGGGTTCTAGATCAAAATGGAGAAGCCTGGGTATTGTGGATGGAGCTTCAATTGGCCTGTCGACCATCAACTATTGACAATGTTTAATTTAATTTATTGTTAACTATTTTTGCCATGACATTTGACAGTTTTTTCCATGCTCTATCTTGACCTTGTTGAGAGATAATAATAATAATAATAATAATAATAATAATAATAATAGAGCTAGTCATAGTTCAGTGACCAATCAGATTTTGCTATGTCAATCTTTGTCCTATTGTACCGCAAAAAAGTATCTAGAAAGTAGAAACGAACGTCTTGCTACTGTTTGCTAAGTCTTTATAGTGGTACGAAGATAAGTTTGAAGTTTGAGAGAGGTTGTCCGTAAGTATCAATTGTCAAGTGTTTACGTTTTACCAATGAACTAAGTTATTAACTAGGGTAGTTTCGAACATGGCAGGTTATTTTTCACAGGATCTTGTTGAAAAGGCTCAAGAGGCAATATGAATTATGGCGTCATTTACCTTGCCTACTCCATCATTAGCGCCCTACTACTAGCTCTGGTGAGACTGAACTATGTATGTATACTATACATGCATACAGTGTATGTCTAGTCACTTGCATTCACAAAGACAAAAGCATGATCAGCTGGCATACCAGAAAAATATCAACTAATGTAAACTTTTGCCCCTATGTAGTTATTGCTATCATAGTATAAGGAACATCTGCATGCAGGTATATAGGTTGATAAATGACCTTTCATGTATGCCTACCTATGTATGTATAGGTAATGCAGGGGATACCATAGTTCAACAAACATGTAATATTGCACTGAGCAATCTCCGAAGGGCTAGGGAATATGGAATACGAACGACGACAAAAATAGGCGCCAAATTCACGATTATTGCACACTCAAAATTCACGATTTTACTAACAATTCACGATTATTGCATATTCAAATTCACGATTTACCGGAAATTCCCGATTTTCACATTTCAAAATTCACGATTTGGCTGTGAATTCACGATTATTGCAATTCGCGAATTCACGATTTTACAGGTACAATTAGCAATCATTGTAAGTATCGATACTCGATAATACTGGAAATTCCTTCCATTTCAGTATTAAGGTGGGGATGAAGTAGGCGTCACAATTGGGCATGGCGATGAACAGAACTTATATGAAGGTACTTGCTAAGGTGATGTTCTCAATATACTATTTACTTTCGTTGTTCTTATTTGTGATATGTTTAAATCATCAGATTATTATTATTATTATTATTATTATTATTATTATATCTCCCCTCCACATTCTATGACAATGGTTGCAATATACTGTCTAGATCTCAAGAGGGGACACCCTGGTTATGACCATGTATGGGATAGTCAGATTGCCAT
The DNA here is from genome assembly GCA_963965975.1 of Xestospongia bergquistia. Lineage (NCBI taxonomy): Eukaryota > Metazoa > Porifera > Demospongiae > Haplosclerida > Petrosiidae > Xestospongia > Xestospongia bergquistia. The sequence goes on along the minus strand of OZ014420.1, from coordinate 3,787,039 downwards.
TGATTGATCACCTTAGGAAAAGCACATCAGTTGACCAGGTCTGGTGTGCTGACGATTTAGCTGCTGGTGGTTGTCTTCAGAATTTGAATTTGTGGTGGGATCAGCCAAATACACTAGGCCCACACTATGGTTACTTCCAAATAATCAGAAGACTCACTTACTTGTAAAACCTGACTTCTACTCTGAGGCAAAGAGGGTTTTTGCTGGTTCTGGGATACAGATCAATTCAGTTGGGTTTGAATATCTTAGAGGTGCTATTGGATCTCACAACTTCATAAGACAAGTTGCTGAAAATAAGATCAGTCTTTGGTGTGAAGAGCTCTATCGTTAAGTCCCATTTTCATGCTGCTTATGCAGTCTTTATTGACAGACTATCGTCATATTGGACATACTTCTTTCAGATTACACATTTGTTGGCAACTTTTCTGTCAGAAAACCTTCAACCTTTGGAAGAGACACTACAATTAAAATTTATTCCCTCTCTATCTGACAGAAACCCACCTAGGAAACCGGAATGGGACCTTTTGGCCTTACCAACTCACCTGTGAAGTCTGGGATTACAGAAATGAGCTACTTTTGCATCAGCACAATTTTCTTTCTAAATTCAATTTGTGGCCCCTCATTAAACTCATTAACAACCAATTAACATCTGCAAACCCAATGACTGTAGCTGGGAACAACTCCGGATCAAAACATCCATTCAAGGAGAAAGAGGAAGTATAACAGGGATAACACAGCTCCCCTTTATAACAAACTAGGCTCTATCCAGAAGACTATGGATCTTTGTAATGAAAAAGGTGTGTCCATCTGGCTCTCTGTTTTACCAATCTAATTTCATGAATTCACACTAGCTACATAAGACAGCATTGTATCTTTGCTATGGCTGGTCCATTAAGAATTCTTCTTCACATTGTAATTGTGGCCAACTCTTTATAACTGATCAATTGCTATCTTGTCCATTTGGGAGTTTCCCTCTATAAGACATAACAAAATATGCAACGTTAATGCTTCCTTTGTGTGCCACAACATGTCAATAGAGCCAAGTCTGCAACAAATATTATTATTATTATTATTATTATTATTATTGTTATTGTTATTATTATTGTTACTGTTGCTGTTGTTGTTATTATTATTATTATTTTAATGGCTATTACTATTACTATTATTATTATTTTTGTTTTTATTTTTGTCTTTAAAATCAAATTTCTATGAGTGTAAATAGCCAATGTAGTAGATGATGAGGTTTTGACACAAGATATGTTTGATCAGTACATTAGTAATAAAATTAACATGACAAAAATTACAAAACCTAATCGTTATAATTAGAAATGTGATAAAACCTAATGGCCAAACATAAAGCCTTAAGATATCTATAGCAGATCTTAAACAATTGATTTCTATTAGTCAAAGTCATCAATGAAGTTTTGGCACAAGATGTCTTCATATAGTGATGTTAGCAACCAATTCATTTGAGAGAAATGACATCATCATAATCTGCATGATTACAGTGGCCTTAAATCCTAATGCCGAACCTAAAGTCTTACAATCTCTATCGCAATCGTTAAACCATAATTTCTATGAGCAAAAATAGCCAATAGAGTAAATACTGAAGCTTTGGGACAAAATATCTTTCAAAGTGACATCATTAACAAATTCGTATGAGAAGAACAACATGACCTTAATTGTATAATTGCAATGGTCTTAAACCATAATCGCCACGCAGAAACCCTTAAGATCTCTACGGTAGTCCTTAAAATCTAATTTCTATGAGCCAAATGGCCAATGGAGTAGATATAGAAGCTTTAGCACAGGATTTCTATGGAAAATCAATTTAATAACCAATTCACCTTAGAAAAACAACATCTTAATAGACAAGATTACAAGGACCTTAAACCTTATTCACTAAACATGACGTCTTACAATCTCTATTGCAGTCCTTAAGCCCTAATTTATATGAGTGAAAATGGCCAATGAAGTAGATACCAAAGTTTAAGACAAGATATCTTTTGAAAGTGATGTTAGTAACATATTCACTTGAGAAAAATATCATGATCTTAATTGGTATGATTGCAATGACCTTAAACCCTAATCAGCAAACAAAAAGCCTTAAGATCTCTATGGTAGTCCTTAAAGTCTAATTTCTACGAGTCAAAGTGACTGATGGAATACATATTGAAGTTTTGGCAGAAACTATTAATTGAAAGTGACATTAGTAACCAATTTGGTATGATTACAGCAGCTTCAAACCATAAAGCATTAGGATGCCTATGACATCCTTTAAACAGAAATTTCTCTGACTGAAAATGACCAATGGATTAGTTAGATATTGAAGTTTTAGCACAAGATAGTTTTAGCACAAGATATCTTTGTAAAGTGATGTTAGTAACCAATTCACAGGACGAAAATGACTTCATCCTAATTGATATGATTTAAAACCTAATATGCCAACATAAAGCCTTAAGATTTCTATTGCAAACCTTAATTGATCCCTCATTTATATGAATAAAATAGCAAATGAAGTATATACTTAAGTTTTTGCTCAACATATCTATGTTAAAAATGATATCGTCCTAATTAGTAAGATTACAGCAGACTTAAATTCTAATTGCCAAAGATAAAGCCTTAATATGGATATGACATCCCTTATAACTTAATTATTTTGAGTAAAAATTGCCAAAGGGATTAGATATTGAAGTTTAGGCACAAGATATCTTTGGAAAGTGATGTTAGTAAATAATCCATATGACAAGAATGACATCACCTTAATGAACATGATTACCATGGCCTTAAGCACTATTCACACAACATAAAGTTTTAACATCTCTATGACAGATCTTAAAACCAAATCTCTATGAGTAAAAATGACCAAAAAATAGGAACTGTAGTTTTGAAAGCATGTGTACACCTAGAAATGCTGGTTCCTAATCACTGGGACTTCACTCTTGTGACTGGTGTAGTCTGCCAATTGATTGTGCAATTAACTACTGACTATGAAATGAAGGCAATTACTTTGGGTGAAAGAGGTCATAGCTGAAACTAGGCTACATAGAACTCTTCATTTTCAACAACATAATGTTGCAACCCTAAATATATTGTGGCACATGACTATGAAATGGAGGTGATTACTTTGGGTGTCGTGGTCGACCACCTTTAGACATATGTGAGGATCAAGTTAGATTCTCAGTTAAAAATTGGATTTAAAGAAACTGAGATTGCAGCATTGATCATTTGCTCTACATGTATGATTAAAAAAAAGAAGATTAAAGGAGTTCTGGATATAACGTAATTGATTCAGTGACATAACTAATGAAGATTTAGATGACCTAGTTAAGGAGATTGTAACATGCTTACATGCTTGTGGTATATGATCAATACAGACCCTGTTACAACGACAAAAAGTAAAGAAGTCTATTCATCGTGTTGACCCCTTGGAACTTGAAACTAGACCACGTAGAACTCTTCATCGTCGACAATATAATGTTGCAAGCCAAAGTGCTTTGTGGAACATTGATGGATATCATAAACTTAAAAGGTGGCGATTAGTAATACATGGAGGTATAGACTATGGAGGAGAAAATGTTCTAGTTGGACGGTTCATGCTCGAACATTCTAAGAGAGGTCTGGACAGAGGAAGTTTTATCCGTGGTAGAAGTGTCCACAACCAAAGAATAGAACGTTTATGGAGAGATCTTTTTCAAGGCTGCATTAGTTTCTATTACTTCCTATTCTATTCACTGGAAGAAGTGGGTCTATTAGATCCAGCTAGTGAAGTTGATGTATGTGCCCTTCACTTTGTTTATCTACCAATTATACAATGTCAAGTGAACATGTTTCATGAGGCATGGTGTAATCTTCCTCTCCATGTAACACACAACCGAACACCACATCAGCTATGGATTCTTGGAATGGCTCAAGCTAGGATAGAAACACCAACTAGCAGGGCAGTACTGGGAGTTACTGGAATTACTGAAGTATGTATATTTTGTAATCAATGTCCTGTTATACAATATGTGTCATGTAATTTACAAAGCATAATATTAACTATTAGTCATTATGACATCACTTAGAACAAGTACATTTGTCCTTGATATAATCATTAGTTATAACTTTCTTTAATCCCAAAAGCCACAAAAACAAGTGAGGACCTAAATTTCCAAAATGTTCCTGGAAAGGATTCCCCCAGTCCCTGCCTAGAATTTTAGTTGGTGTAGTTTGCACACTTTGCTACTTTTGATCAATCCCGCCCCTCCCTCCTTTAAGACAAAAAATCTATAATAAACCCTGCTTTGTGTATTAGTTTGTATGTAGAGTACCAAATGTGCCATTAGTACACAATTTGTTATCGTTTTCTCCATTTGGCTACACCCAAAAAAGAATTTTAAATCTATACATAATGCTATGTGTAAAGTTAGAGTAGCATACTGTTGTGAGGACTGTTTAGAAAGAAATGAAAATATTAGTTATCAGGTCCTTTTATTTGCAGGACTGTGATTATGGGATTGACTGGAGTGGACCAGTGAGTACTGATGATGATAGTAATACTGTAATTGTGCCTGACCTTTCATCTAATTTCTTAACTGAACATCAAAGAATCTTGTTAACAGAAGAACTTCAACAGTATCCAGACACAAAATTTGGTGGAGAACACAACAACTTAGCAAGAACCTTCATATTATTAGTTGTTGCGTTAAGATTGACAGTTGACCAATGGTAATAAGAACTTGAAGAAGTTATAAAAGAGTCATAATTTTATCAACTGTAGTCAACGTCAAGTTGACATGAACGTTATGATATCTCATCCCAAGAAAGATATCATTGATCCTCTAAAACTATTTAGAAACAACCTGTTTCTAACAAGTTGTCAGTTTGACAAGAACAAAAAAGTATTTTTGTGGTTTGTACGTGGCTTAGTGGAATACAATTAATATAATAAATTAAACAGTGGACTTCATCTTCAGAGGGGATATTACTCACAGGACAATCATTAGGATAAAATCATTGTAAATATGAAAGTTGATCATTGAAATATGATGTGAAGATGTCATTCATTAATGCATTAACTTTATTGAGGTCAAGTATTAAATTTTAACGGATAATGTTGGGAACACTTTGTGTATCTATTAGTAAACATTTCCCATATCCAGAACTTCTTGTATTAAGAATAAGATTAGAAATGTATTCCTTTTTTGCGCATGTAATTGAGGATGCAACATGATTCTTAAAATATTTATAGCATGTTGCTGTAGTGCTTGAGTGTAGAATATTTGTTATTTCAATAAAGAACATTTTTAATTTTTAATAGCACATCAAATCTCACTGTTGATCCTGGTAGGTCTTTTAGAAAGAATTGTTTTTGATATACATTCATGATGCTCATAAATGTTCTTTCTAACTCCTGTTATTATAGTTAAAGTATAAGAGGTTTTTCCAGCTTATTTTAGAAAGTAGAAAAAAACTTTGAACAAGTCAGCATAAAAGTAATTCAAAACAATATGTCACTGACTAGACTGTTGGTTTTAAGAATGCGCATGGCCAATTAGAAGAGACAGTCCATTATGATCAGATGTGGATAAAATAGGGACAGCAGAGCATCTTCAAATAGAATTTAGTGAAGTGGAAACAACTGAATCAAGTTAGAAATATGATAAAATAAAAAAAGTGATAGTTTTCAAAATTTACATTGAAATTACATTAATAACAGAGTAATGCCAAAAGAACTAATATGGACATTTTGTAGATGATATAAAAGACAATAGTGAACTTCAAATTATTATTTAAAAATATAAAAACGACTTAATTATAATAATAATAATAATAATAGTAATAATAATAATAATAATAATAATAATAATGGAGTCATAGTTCGGTGACCAATCAGATTTTGCTGTGTCAAACTTTGTCCTCTTTGTACCGCCAAAAAAAAGGTATCTAGAAGTAGAAACGAACGTCTTGCTACTGTTTGTTGAGTCTTTATTGTGGTACGAAGATAAGTTTGAAGTTTGAGAGAGCACTTTTGGTTGTCTGTAAGTATCAACAGTCAAGTGTTTATGTTTTAACCAATGAAGTTGACTTATTTCACTAGGGCAGTTTCCAACATGGCAGGGTTTTTTTCACAGTATCTTGTTGAAAAGGCCCAAGAGGCAATAAGAATTCTTTTATCAATTCCATTGCCTACACCATCATCAGCTGGCCCTACCACTAGCTCTGGTGAGACTAAATCGTGTGTGTGTGCGTATACTGTAAATGCATGCCGCATGTATCTAGTCACTTGTATTCAAAGACAAAAGCATGAGTCACTCGATGATTTGTGGTGTTTTTCACTCGTACTTCTGAACTCTCGTGTTAGAGTTGATCACTCGATGATTCGTATCTAGTCATTTGCATTCAAAGACAAAAGCATGATGATGTGTACAGATCAGCTTGCTTACCAGAACAATGACAACTTATTCAAACTTTTGCCCCTGTATGTATGTGTGTAGTTGTTGGTATCATAGTCTAGGAGACATCTGCATGCAGTTATATAGGTTGATAAATGACCTTAAATGTATATCTATCTATGTATATATAGGTAGTGCAGGGGGTACTGTAGTTCAACAAACGTGTGATTTTGGACTGAGCAATCTCCGGAGGGCCAGGGAAGGCCTCACTGCTTGAGTTCGAGAATCAAGAAATGAAAGTTCTTTTAGCAGAGAATTTACTCAAACATCATCTTTTTTAGGACAGAAGAGACGTTCTGTGAACCTACTAAACAAGCGACCGTGTAAACGTGCAGCAAGGACATGGACACACAAATTTGTTTGTTTAAGTTGTTGTGCTCAAGATATCATACCAACTACTGATACAGAGAAAGATGCTTTGTTGGAATCTGGGCTTTGGGAAAAGAAGATTGTTGTTGAAAATGTTGACTGCTCAGGGGAAGAGTTTCTTGAGTTATTGCATGGAGCATTTCAAAAATTAAAAGATTCTGGTGGTTCATATTTGCAAAGTGCAAGTGTAATTTACGGTTTTTAGAACCACTCTCATCTGTGTGCTTAACCTCACCAAGAACCTTACAAGAAAGAATTAGTAACTCTAGAACATACATCATTCCATTACAGAGAGATTTAGACTTGACACCCTGCCATCTTCCACCTGGGGTAAGGCTATTAGTCTGAGCATATTTGTCATACATGTACATATAGCCTGTGGAGAAGTGCCTATCATGTGCTAAAGGCATTCCTGTTACAGAGTTATGTCAGCATTTGTCATCAGGTATAAAGTCAAGGTGAGATGTCTGCTATACTTATGGCTTGAGTTGATTATGTGTCATTGTAGAAGAGGGCTAGAGGAGGATATGCAACAATCAAGTGATGAGGATTTTGACCTACCCCCACCAACCTTTGTTCATCCTCCACATCCTTCCATGTCATCATCAAGTAGTGTTGAGCTTCTTAATGAAGAGTCTGATCTAGAAATTGAAGAGACAGAAGATGCAATTGTTACACATGTCCTCGAGCAAAGCATTAGAGAATGTGATGAAGTTGGCAGGTAATGTTGCATAGTTAATGCTTTTACACCTCTCTTGTCTCTGTAGTCATTCAATGGAAGACTTCATAGGAAGGTTGTCCAGAAAAGTGGAGCATTCTGATGAATTTTTATTGGAAGTTGACAGAGAATTTGTACTTGCAGACTGTTTTAAAATTGTCAACAATTGTCACTTTTCTCCCACTAAACTTATCAAAGTATGCACAAGTTGTATTTTCACATAAACAGGACTTTTCTTGATAGGTTGTCTTCAAAGGAGAACAGGGTGAAGATAGTGGAGGGCTGGGAAGAGAACTCTAGCGACTTTTCTCATATAGCTGAAGGAATATTACTTTGAGGGAGAAGAAAATAAAAAAGTAGTTCGACACGACATTCTTGGTCTTCAGGTATATAATATGTGAAATTATTTGAATGATGTTGACAGTTTTAAATATATGAAGTCTGTTGCTACTAATAATTTTCTCTCAACTCCATTATAGACAAATGTTTTTTACAAAATTGGTTGTTTGATGTCTGTATCTCTTAGTCAAGGAGGATCAGGCTATCCTTATATCTGTAAAGGGGTTTATGATTATCTTTGTGGCAAAGAGCTTAACGAAATCACTATTGACTACACTATTATAGCTGATTATGATATGAAGCTATTAGTAAGCAAGGTAAACAAGTCATGATGACAACATTATAGTTACTTCTAACTTAAGAGTGTATTCAGCTGAGACTTACTGAACTAATCTAATTCAGTTGTGTTATTTTATGTGTTAAAAAGGATCACAGTACTGTTCCCACCACGAAACTTTATAATAGGTTTTTAATTTCCTAGCTATAAGTAGTTAGGGACAACTTTTCCTGTTTCTGTTATCAATAGACTTGTTAATTATTATTGTCTTAGATGATAGATGCTGTCAGCAATGAGCAGATCCAAGTCCTATCAATGGATGCGATAGAAGTACTGTCCCACTGTGGGTTCAACAAGAGTCCCACGGCATTGACACTTGAAGATCGTTCTACTTTAGTCCATAGTATCACAATGTACTATACAATACTTCGATCAAAAGCCGAGCTTGATCAACTATTGAATGGACTTCAAACTCTTGGTGTGGCAGATGCCATGAAGTCTCACCCAAATAGTCTAGAACCCCTCTTCACTGCTCCTTCACACCCTACTGAATTGACTCCAGGTATTGGTTGGATAGAAAAGTCAATAGTACATGTAGTCTGTGGTAATGTGTTTGTTTTTTATTCCTAATAGTGAGTATTAAGTCTCTGTTTCAAAACCGAGTTCGCTACTCTGAGAATTCAAGTTATAGAAAGGAGAAAGAAATGGCAACGTACATACTTTTTGGTGACTATTTAGAGGATTGCAAAAGTAAATAGTTCAGTAATCCTAAATAAAGACAACCTTGTATTGTATTCAATTACCAATAATGTCAATGCTTTCTCATGATGGGGTTGTCCTTGTGGTTTATATCTCACTAAGTAAGTACATAATTGAGTTAATTTTTAGCCTTCATTGTCTTAGTGGTTTCTTTGATATCATTCATTAGTTACTTTATGTATACATTCATTAAGATTAGTTATAAAATTTGTATACACTGTTTATATACTTTCACGTTCCTTACAGATGGGAGTAATGAAGTTTCCTTAAGGGACATTCTGAGTTTTTTTACTGGTTCATCAGCTATTCCTCCACTCGGATTTGATATAGATCCAACTCTGTCATTCAACCACAATGCAGTCTATCCAACAGCCTCTACATGTACTTTCTCACTTACTCTACCTACACGATACTACAATGACTATAATCAATTTAAACTCAAAATAGACCAGACCTTTACTTGTCATGGTGGGTTTGGTGTAGTTTAATTAATGAGATACTCAATATGTTTATGCTCTTGATTAAAATTATGTCAATCAATAGTTTATCTTTTGCTTGATCAATCAATCTTATCCTCATCATTTATATTATATTCATTTTATGTTCAATTTATTTTATGCTTTTGGATAGTATAGTGTCTCTAATATTGCTTGTATACACTTGATTAAATTTTTGGTGAAAACCTTTTTGTCAATCAATACTTTATTTTCACTCAATCTGTTTACATTTTTGTAAGGGATCATTTTTTCAAAACAAAAAAAGAAAATTGTTTATGAAACTTTTCATGGAGGAGAGTGGCAACTTGAAATGAAGGCTCTTGCTAAGATGTAGTGTTCTACACCGAATTTTGTGTCTGGATACTGTTGAAGTTCTTCTGTTAACAAGATTCTTTGATGTTCAGTTAAGAAATTAGATGGAAGGTCAGGCACAATTACAGTATTACTATCATCATCAGTACTCACTGGTCCACTCCAGTCAATCCCATAATCACAGTCCTGCAAATAAAAGGACCTGATAACTAATATTTTCATTTCTATCAACAACAGTACGCTAATCTTACAAACTACACATGGTCTAATGTTATAGATTTAAAACCCTTTGCTGGGTGTGGTGAAATGGAGATAACAAATTGTGTATTAAGGGAACATTTACATATAAGCTAATACACAGAGCAAGGCTTATTGTAGAATTTATGTCTTGAAGGAAAGGGGGGGGGGTTGATCAAAAGTAGCAATGTGTGCAAACTATACCAACTAAAATTCTAGGCAGGGCCTGGGGGGATCCTTTCCCAGAACATTTTGAGAATTTAAGTCCTCACTTGTTTTTGTGGCTTTGGGATTAAAGAAACTACAACTACTGATTATATCAAGGACACATGTACTTTTTCTGACTGATGTCGTAACTAATAGTTAATATTATGCTTTGTAAATTACAAGAGCTAACACACATATTGTATAACATGACATTGATTACAAAATATACATACTTCAGTAATTCCAGTAACTCCCAGTACTGCCCTGCTAGTTGGTGTTTCTATCCTAGCTTGAGTCATTCCAAGAATCCATAGCTGATGTGGTGTTCGGTTGTGTGCTGTACGGAGAGGATGATTACACCATGCCTCACGAAACATGTCCACTTGACATTGTACAATTGGTAGATAAACAAAGTGAAGGGCACATACATCAACTTCACTAGCTGGATCCAATAGACCCACTTCTTCCAGTGAATAGAATAGGAAGTAATAGAAACTAATGCAGCCTTGAAAAAGATCTCTCCATAAACGTTCTATTCTTTGGTTGTGGACACTTCTACCACAGATAAAACTTCCTCTCTCAGAATGCTCGAGCATGAACCGTCCAACTAGAACATTTTCTCCTCCATAGTCCGAACGTACATGAGATGGTAATCCATAACACTCGACAGCTTGCAGAAATGCATTAAAAACAGTCACAGCTTTATTATTAGAGGCTACTTTTAAGTAAACAGGAACTCGGCTATATCCATCTATACCTCCATGTATTACTAATCTCCACCTTATAAGTTTATGATATCCATTAATGTGCCACAAAGCATTTGGGCTTACAACATTATATTGTCGATGATGAAGAGTTCTACGTAGCCTAGTTTTAAGTCCCAAGGGGTCAACACGATGAATTGACTCTCTTACTCTTTCTCTTTGTAACATCACACCATTAACTCTAAGCAGGGTCTGTATTGATCGTATACCACAAGCAGGTAAGCGTGTTACAATCTCCTTAACTAGGTCATTTAAATCTTGATTATTTATTTCAGTGAATCGATTGAATTCTATCCCAAATTCTTCTAGTTTTCTTTGAATTGTATATGTAGAACAACCAATCAGTGTTGCTGTCTCAGTTTCTTTAAATCCATTTTCAACCAAGAATCTAACTTGATCCAAGCATATGTCTAAAGGTCGTCTCACACCCGAAGTAATCACCTCCTTTTCATAGTCAGTATTTAATCGCACAATCAGTTGTTGGACTGCTCTAGTCACAGGAACGAAGTCCTGGCGATTAGGAACCAGCAGTTCCAGCTGTACACATGCTTCCAATAAACGGTCAGCTCCCTCAATAAGAGCCTCCTTGGTTTCTATAAGACTCGAGGGATAGATTCTCTTAATCATCTCTATTCTTTCTTCAAGTTTGTCTATGCTCTCAATCCAACCATCCATCTTTATGAAGCACGGATATGAAATCTTAATTATCTGTTAACGGTAAATTTTGTTATAATTAAAGACGTGATTATTGTCGCACATATAATATAATGAACTGGAGAAGCTCGTTTTTATCTTCTAACTTTAGAATGCCCAGCTGAAAGAGAAGTGCACGGTTAGATGTAGTAATGTTTTCTTTATAGTTTTGGCAATCTGTTTTAAGACAACTTCTGTATTTGCATGCTTTCTTTTTCTTTCTATATAGAAACAATTACAGCATAATTACTAGCTGATTTTTGCTGGTGATGATATAACCAGGGTTTTCAATGAAGAGACCTATGCTCTTCCACCAATGAAGATATTGACTGCCTGTTAAAATTATTTAAGACAACTTCTGTATTTGCATGCTTTCTCTTTCTAGAAGCCCCGTAGAAATTATTATTTTTCTATCTTAGTTAGGTGAATATTAAGTATATTATATTATTATATAAGTATATGACATTTACTCTCTCTCTATCTTAGGGATATCAATTCCTTCTATAATATTCATGGCAGTGTTGCATGTCTTCAATAAATCAAAGAATTTCTCTTTTGTGAATGAGTTTAAAATATTTTATGTACATCTTACTTTGGAAAAGGCTCTATCAATTCTTCAGTAAGTATTACAATGATACTTTTATCATGTCATGTGATAGTCATGAAGTGTCATGTGATACTCGCATGATCAAAGTGATAGTATCACTTTTATCGTTATACATGTAGCTCAAGCTACATTGATTAATCAATCTTTACCTGATGTGATCTAGGAAATATATCAGTTTCTATTACTATAAGATTTAGATTTAGGCTAGTAACATTCCTTGTTAGTAAAGTTTGTTTATGCCTTCTTTCCCTCTCTCTCTAGATCTAGAATGGAGAACTAGAGAGACAAGCAAACATAATTGGATACTTACAACAACAATGCTAATTTAGGGCGAAGAATAATCAAACATTCAAGCAAGAACAATATATTAAATATTTGATAATGAATGCACTATTTCAGTTATTTCTGCATTCCTGTCCTACTAATTTTATGGTCAACAATATATATATATATATATATAATACATAATATTGTTCATCAGTGTGTTATTTTACTATTATGTATTTGACATTTGTTAAGTCACTAAAGTAATCAAAGGACATTACCCCTCTACCAAAGACTTTTCAACTGATGAAATGTAATTGTATTATATGAAACCACTAACATCTATATCATAAAGCCTATTCACTTCTCATGGCACAAAGGCAACTGTTAAAGACAGTTGTATCTCTTATCAATCTTGTCTGAACATTAATTTTTGAGATGTTAATTTTTTTAATTCAATGACATAACATTAAAACAAAATGACTAGTTAATTATTTTTCTTGTTAGCTAATAACATATCCACTTACTTGTCTAGCTATATGATCCGTATGTTTTTGTCCTACTGATGTTATGTTACAGCCACTAACCTAAAAAATTCACAATACAAAATGTACAAACTCCTTATAAACAATAATTTATTTAAAATTTTACAAATTGACAGTTCATTGGGTTTGAATCAATCATTAAGTGACATATTAATATTTGCCATAAGAAACATTCTGGCATCACACCCACTCAATATTAGCTTGGTAACTACTGTTAGTGTATGCACTTAATTTGTTTGGAAAATAGTATAATTTTATAATCTTCTGTCTATGAGTACATTACAACCTTTGACTACAGAGTTAATAGCAAAACTACTGCCAAATTTATTGGTCAACTGAATATAAGGCATCTGTCTATTCAATATACAATAATTTTAACAGGCAGTCAATATCTTCATTGGTGGAAGAGCATAGGTCTCTTCATTGAAAACCCTGGTTATATCATCACCAGCAAAAATCAGCTAGTAATTATGCTGTAATTGTTTCTATATAGAAAGAAAAAGAAAGCATGCAAATACAGAAGTTGTCTTAAAACAGATTGCCAAAACTATAAAGAAAACATTACTACATCTAACCGTGCACTTCTCTTTCAGCTGGGCATTCTAAAGTTAGAAGATAAAAACGAGCTTCTCCAGTTCATTATATTATATGTGCGACAATAATCACGTCTTTAATTATAACAAAATTTACCGTTAACAGATAATTAAGATTTCATATCCGTGCTTCATAAAGATGGATGGTTGGATTGAGAGCATAGACAAACTTGAAGAAAGAATAGAGATGATTAAGAGAATCTATCCCTCGAGTCTTATAGAAACCAAGGAGGCTCTTATTGAGGGAGCTGACCGTTTATTGGAAGCATGTGTACAGCTGGAACTGCTGGTTCCTAATCGCCAGGACTTCGTTCCTGTGACTAGAGCAGTCCAACAACTGATTGTGCGATTAAATACTGACTATGAAAAGGAGGTGATTACTTCGGGTGTGAGACGACCTTTAGACATATGCTTGGATCAAGTTAGATTCTTGGTTGAAAATGGATTTAAAGAAACTGAGACAGCAACACTGATTGGTTGTTCTACATATACAATTCAAAGAAAACTAGAAGAATTTGGGATAGAATTCAATCGATTCACTGAAATAAATAATCAAGATTTAAATGACCTAGTTAAGGAGATTGTAACACGCTTACCTGCTTGTGGTATACGATCAATACAGACCCTGCTTAGAGTTAATGGTGTGATGTTACAAAGAGAAAGAGTAAGAGAGTCAATTCATCGTGTTGACCCCTTGGGACTTAAAACTAGGCTACGTAGAACTCTTCATCATCGACAATATAATGTTGTAAGCCCAAATGCTTTGTGGCACATTAATGGATATCATAAACTTATAAGGTGGAGATTAGTAATACATGGAGGTATAGATGGATATAGCCGAGTTCCTGTTTACTTAAAAGTAGCCTCTAATAATAAAGCTGTGACTGTTTTTAATGCATTTCTGCAAGCTGTCGAGTGTTATGGATTACCATCTCATGTACGTTCGGACTATGGAGGAGAAAATGTTCTAGTTGGACGGTTCATGCTCGAGCATTCTGAGAGAGGAAGTTTTATCTGTGGTAGAAGTGTCCACAACCAAAGAATAGAACGTTTATGGAGAGATCTTTTTCAAGGCTGCATTAGTTTCTATTACTTCCTATTCTATTCACTGGAAGAAGTGGGTCTATTGGATCCAGCTAGTGAAGTTGATGTATGTGCCCTTCACTTTGTTTATCTACCAATTGTACAATGTCAAGTGGACATGTTTCGTGAGGCATGGTGTAATCATCCTCTCCGTACAGCACACAACCGAACACCACATCAGCTATGGATTCTTGGAATGACTCAAGCTAGGATAGAAACACCAACTAGCAGGGCAGTACTGGGAGTTACTGGAATTACTGAAGTATGTATATTTTGTAATCAATGTCATGTTATACAATATGTGTGTTAGCTCTTGTAATTTACAAAGCATAATATTAACTATTAGTTACGACATCAGTCAGAAAAAGTACATGTGTCCTTGATATAATCAGTAGTTGTAGTTTCTTTAATCCCAAAGCCACAAAAACAAGTGAGGACTTAAATTCTCAAAATGTTCTGGGAAAGGATCCCCCCAGGCCCTGCCTAGAATTTTAGTTGGTATAGTTTGCACACATTGCTACTTTTGATCAACCCCCCCCCCTTTCCTTCAAGACATAAATTCTACAATAAGCCTTGCTCTGTGTATTAGCTTATATGTAAATGTTCCCTTAATACACAATTTGTTATCTCCATTTCACCACACCCAGCAAAGGGTTTTAAATCTATAACATTAGACCATGTGTAGTTTGTAAGATTAGCGTACTGTTGTTGATAGAAATGAAAATATTAGTTATCAGGTCCTTTTATTTGCAGGACTGTGATTATGGGATTGACTGGAGTGGACCAGTGAGTACTGATGATGATAGTAATACTGTAATTGTGCCTGACCTTCCATCTAATTTCTTAACTGAACATCAAAGAATCTTGTTAACAGAAGAACTTCAACAGTATCCAGACACAAAATTCGGTGTAGAACACTACATCTTAGCAAGAGCCTTCATTTCAAGTTGCCACTCTCCTCCATGAAAAGTTTCATAAACAATTTTCTTTTTTTGTTTTGAAAAAATGATCCCTTACAAAAATGTAAACAGATTGAGTGAAAATAAAGTATTGATTGACAAAAAGGTTTTCACCAAAAATTTAATCAAGTGTATACAAGCAATATTAGAGACACTATACTATCCAAAAGCATAAAATAAATTGAACATAAAATGAATATAATATAAATGATGAGGATAAGATTGATTGATCAAGCAAAAGATAAACTATTGATTGACATAATTTTAATCAAGAGCATAAACATATTGAGTATCTCATTAATTAAACTACACCAAACCCACCATGACAAGTAAAGGCCTGGTCTATTTTGAGTTTAAATTGATTATAGTCATTGTAGTATCGTGTAGGTAGAGTAAGTGAGAAAGTACATGTAGAGGCTGTTGGATAGACTGCATTGTGGTTGAATGACAGAGTTGGATCTATATCAAATCCGAGTGGAGGAATAGCTGATGAACCAGTAAAAAAACTCAGAATGTCCCTTAAGGAAACTTCATTACTCCCATCTGTAAGGAACGTGAAAGTATATAAACAGTGTATACAAATTTTATAACTAATCTTAATGAATGTATACATAAAGTAACTAATGAATGATATCAAAGAAACCACTAAGACAATGAAGGCTAAAAATTAACTCAATTATGTACTTACTTAGTGAGATATAAACCACAAGGACAACCCCATCATGAGAAAGCATTGACATTATTGGTAATTGAATACAATACAAGGTTGTCTTTATTTAGGATTACTGAACTATTTACTTTTGCAATCCTCTAAATAGTCACCAAAAAGTATGTACGTTGCCATTTCTTTCTCCTTTCTATAACTTGAATTCTCAGAGTAGCGAACTCGGTTTTGAAACAGAGACTTAATACTCACTATTAGGAATAAAAAACAAACACATTACCACAGACTACATGTACTATTGACTTTTCTATCCAACCAATACCTGGAGTCAATTCAGTAGGGTGTGAAGGAGCAGTGAAGAGGGGTTCTAGACTATTTGGGTGAGACTTCATGGCATCTGCCACACCAAGAGTTTGAAGTCCATTCAATAGTTGATCAAGCTCGGCTTTTGATCGAAGTATTGTATAGTACATTGTGATACTATGGACTAAAGTAGAACGATCTTCAAGTGTCAATGCCGTGGGACTCTTGTTGAACCCACAGTGGGACAGTACTTCTATCGCATCCATTGATAGGACTTGGATCTGCTCATTGCTGACAGCATCTATCATCTAAGACAATAATAATTAACAAGTCTATTGATAACAGAAACAGGAAAAGTTGTCCCTAACTGCTTATAGCTAGGAAATTATAAACCAATTATAAAGTTTCGTGGTGGGAACAGTACTGTGATCCTTTTTAACACATAAAATAACACAACTGAATTAGATTAGTTCAGTAAGTCTCAGCTGAATACACTCTTAAGTTAGAAGTAACTATAATGTTGTCATCATGACTTGTTTACCATGCTTACTAATAGCTTGATGTCATAATCAGGTATAATAGTGTAGTCAATAGTGATTTCGTTAAGCTCTTTGCCACAAAGATAATCATAAACCCCTCTTTGCCACAAAGAAAATCATTAGTAGCAACAGACTTCATATATTTAAAACTGTCAACATCATTCAAATAATTTCACATATTATATACCTGAAGACCAAGAATGTCGCGTCGAACTACTTTTTTATTTTCTTCTCCCTCAAAGTAATATTCCTTTAGCTGTATGAGAAAAGTCGCCAGAGTTCTCTTCCCAGCCCTCCACTATCTTCACCCTGTTCTCCTTTGAAGACAACCTATCAAGAAAGTCCTGTTTATGTGAAAATACAACTTGTGCATACTTTGATAAGTTTAGTGGGAGAAAAGTGACAATTGTTGACAATTTTAAAACAGTCTGCAAGTACAAATTCTCTGTCAACTTCCAATAAAAATTCATCATAATGCTCCACTTTTCTGGACAACCTTCGTATGAAGTCTTCCATTGAATGACTACAGAGACAAGAGAGGTGTAAAAGTATTAACTATGCAACATTACCTGCCAACTTCATTACATTCTCTAATGCTTTGCTCGAGCACATGTGTGACAATTGCATCTTCTGTTTCTTCAATTTCTAGATCAGACTCTTCATTAAGAAGCTCAACACTACTTGATGATGACATGGAAGGATGTGGAGGATGAACAAAGGTTGGTGGGGGTAGGTCAAAATCCTCACCGCTTGATTGTTGCATATCCTCCTCTAGCCCTCTTCTACAATGACACATAATCAACTTAAGCCATAAGTATAGCAGACATCTCACCTTGACTTTATACCTGATGACAAATGCTGACATGACACTGTAACAGGAATGTCTTTAGCACATGATAGGCACTTCTCCACAGGCTATATGTACATGTATGACAAATATGCTCAGACTAATAGCCTTACCCCAGGTGGAAGATGGCAGGGTGTCAAGTCTAAATCTCTCTGCAATGGAATGATGTATGTTCTAGAGTTACTAATTCTTTCTTGTAAGGTTCTTGGTGAGGTTAAGCACACAGATGAGAGTGGTTGTAAAAACCGTGAATTACACTTGCACTTTGGAAATATGAAACCACCAGAATCTTTTAATTTTTGAAATGCTCCATGCAATAACTCAAGAAACTCTTCCCCTGAGCAGTCAACATTTTCAACAACAATCTTCTTTTCTTAAAGCCCAGATTCCAACAAAGCATCTTTCTCTGTATCAGTAGTTGGTATGATATCTTGAGCACAACAACTTAAACAAACAAATTTGTGTGTCCATGTCCTTGCTGTACGTTTACACGGTCGCTTGTTCAGTAGGTTAACAGAATGTCTCTTATGTCCTAAAAAAGATGATGTTCGAGTAAATTCTCTGCTGAAAGAACTTTCATTTCTTGATTCTCGAACTCGAGCAGTGAGGCCTTCCCTGGCCCTACGGCGATTGCTCAGTCCAAAATCACACGTTTGTTGAACTACAGTACCCCCTGCACTACCTATATATACATAGATATATATACATTTAAGGTCATTTATCAACCTATATAACTGCATGCAGATGTCTCCTAGACTATGATACCAACAACTACACGCATACATACAGGCGCAAAAGTTTGAATAAGTTGTCGTTTTTCTGGTAAGCAAGCTGATCTGTACACATCATCATGCTTTTGTCTTTGAATGCAAATGACTAGATACGAATCATCGAGTGATCAACTCTAACACGAGAGTTCAGAAGTACGAGTGAAAAACACCACAAATCATCGAGTGATTAACTCTAACACGAGAGTTCAAAAGTATTTTGAGGTACTTTTATGGCCTATGAATTTCTCTTAAAGGAATTGATTTTGTATTCGTTTTACTGTCAAAATGGTAGCATTTGTCATGGTTAATTTAAATTTAACAAAAATATGGGTGTATTCAACCGAGCCATGTACAACCACAAAAAGTTCAGTATTTTTTTTTAACTTTCCCAAACTGATGGTTTGTTTGATACGAGTTGTTTTTCAATATTTTTCTAGCATCAGTGACATTCTTTTTGACTCGAAATATGGTTACTGATGTATCATAATCAAATTGGCTGTACTGTATTATAACATTGTGACTCTCCTCTAACTTCTCCTTTACAAGAGCCCAATTCAGTCTCCACACACCAGCTAAGAACTGAGGACAAGTAATCACAAATTCTTCTAATGAAAAATTATCAAAAAGTTTTTCAATGTCATTACAAACTGACTCTACATCAGAAGATTTACCTTTCACAAGAATAAAACAATTCATAGATAAATTATCTGATTGGCTAGGTGGTGGCATTGAAAATTTTTTGGCATCTCTTTCGATGTTCTTCAATTTTACTTAACCATTTTGTCTCAAAATAAAGTGCCTTATAACAAGCAATGTTGACTTTCTTTATAATATAAAGGGACTCCTCTACTGCTTGGCGACACATTGTTACATTATTTTGAAGTCCATGAATTGAAACTCTTGACTCACATTTGTTCACAAATATTCTGACTGAGTGGCGTGTTTCTAGATCTTTTTTGGTCTTCAGCATATGACCAACTGCTTTAAATGGTATGCAAATGGTTTCAGTTTTTGTCTGTGAATGAAAATATGAAGGTGTTAATGACAAATTATTTTAAATGTTAATGTTATTAACAACATTGAAAAGCATAACTAAGTGAGAAAAAATGAAATGCCATTAATACAAGATCTTGTAGTATATATGGTAATTCTGCATGTCTATTTGTTACACACATCAACTACAGTTAATAGTTTTAGGCTTGATAGCGTGTAAATTCGTAACTTTAATCACTAGAGACTTTACCTAGATAAACTACACCAACAAAATACAAGCATATCGCTATCCAGTCTAAGTAAGTGATTAATTTTAAGTACATTTGTATATAATAGCTTACCATAATAAGAAATTTGTTATAACTCTAGTAGTGTAGAAGACCAAAGGAGAACATGGCTTCAATCCTTCACACTTACACAAGAGCTCTGAAAAGGTATGAGTCAAATACACTACGAATCATCGAGTGACTAACTCTAACACGAGAGTTCAGAACTATGAGTGAAAAACACCACGAATCATCGAGTGCCTAACTCTAACATGAGAGTTCAGAAGTATTTTGAGGTCTCAACAAGGAGCTCAAACAGAAATATTATGTTCACCCAATGAAATCAACAACACAACAAAATTTGATGTCTGTCTGCAGAATAAGAGATAAGATATGCTTTTAAATTGTTAGAAACCATGTAAATGATATAATAATCCAGTTACAGAATCGAGGCAAACCTGTTTAAAATTAACATCTGGTAACAACTCCATTGTCTTCACCGGTGGCATTCTTAGTGAACTATTGGGTATGTGATCACATGTTGAGTCAGTCAGTGCATTCGTTATAAACATTTGACTATGCATGCTTGGTTACCAAAGGGCATAGGAATTGGAGTATTTTGTATCAACTGCAAAGTAATGTGGATAACACCACATACCACAACGACTGAATCGCATATCAAACCCTTCTTCAGAGTCATAAATTAGTTCCAGAAAAGTGTCACTAGTTCAATGGAATAACTCCATTTCATTTGACTCTAAGCCATTTTTCAGTTCAATCATACATTTATGGTGTATGAATTTCTGCCGAAGGAATTGATTTTGTATTTGTTGTACTGTCAAAATGGTAGCATTCGTCATGGTTAATTTAAATTTAACAAAAATATGGGTGTATTCAACCGAGCCATGTACAACCACAAAAAGTTCAGTATTTTTTAACTTTCCCAAACTGGTGGTTTGTTTGATACGAGTTGTTTTTCAATATTTTTCTAGCATCAGTGACATTCTTTTTGACTCCAAATATTGTTACTGATGTATCATAATCAAATTGGTTTTACTGTATTATAACATTGTGACTCTCCTCTAACTTCTCCTTTACAAGAGCCCAATTCAGTCTCCACACACCAGCTAAGAACTGAGGACAAGTAATCACAAATTCGTCTAATGAAAAATTATTAAAAAAGTTTTTCAATGTCATTACAAACTGACTCTACATCAGAAGATTTACCTTTCACAAGAATAAAACAATTCATAGATAAATTATCTGATTGGCTAGGTGGTGGCATTGAAAATTTTTTGGCATCTCTTTCGATATTCTTCAATTTTACTTAACCATTTTGTCTCAAAATAAAGTGCCTTATAACAAGCAATGTTGACTTTCTTTATAATATAAAGGGACTCCTCTACTGCTTGGCGACACATTGTTACATTATTTTGAAGTCCATGAATTGAAACTCTTGACTCACATTTGTTCACAAATATTCTGACCGAGTGGCGTGTTTCTAGATCTTTTTTGGTCTTCAGCATATGACCAACTGCTTTAAATGGTATGCAAATGGTTTCAGTTTTTGTCTGTGAATGAAAATATGAAGGTGTTAATGACAAATTATTTTAAATGTTAATGTTATTAACAACATTGAAAAGCATAACTAAGTGAGAAAAATGAAATGCCATTAATACAAAATCTTGTAGTATATATGGTAATTCTGCATGTCTATTTGTTACACACATCAACTAAAGTTATTAGTTTTAGGCTTGATAGCGGGTAAATTCGTAACTTTAATCACTAGAGACTTTACCTAGATAAACTACACCAACAAAATACAAGCATATCGCTATCCAGTCTAAGTAAGTGATTAATTTTAAGTACATTTGTATATAATAGCTTACCATAATAAGAAATTTGTTATAACTCTGGTAGTGTAGAAGACCAAAGGAGAACATGGCTTCAATCCTTCACACTTACACAAGAGCTCTGAAAATGTATAAGTCAAAAACTCTATGAATCATCGAGCGACTAACTCTAACACGAAAGTTCAGAACTATGAGTGAAAAACACCACGAATCACCGAGTGATTAACTCTAATACTAGAGTTCAGAACTATGAGTGAAAAACACCACGAATCACCGAGTGACTAACTCTAACACGAGAGTTCAGAACTATGAGTGAAAAACACCACGAATCATCGAGTGATTAACTCTAACACGAGAGTTCAGAAGTATTTTGAGGTCTCAACAAGGAGCTCAAACAGAAATATTATGTTCACCCAATGAAATCAACAACATAACAAAATTTGATGTCTGTCTGCAGAATAAGTAATAAGATATGCTTTTAAATTGTTAGAAGCCATGTAAATGATATAATAATCCAGTTACAGAATCGAGGCAAACCTGTTTAAAATTAACATCTGATAACGACTTCATTGTCTTCACCGGTGGCATTCTTAGTGAACTATTGGGCATGTGCTCACATGTTGAGTCAGTCAGTGCATTCGTTATAAACATTTGACTATGCATGCTTGGTTACCAAAGGGCATAGGAATTGGAGTATTTTGTATCAACTGCAAAGTAATGTGGATAACACCACATACCACAACGACTGAATTGCATATCAAACCCTTCTTCAGAGTCATAAATTAGTTCCAGAAAAGTGTCACTAGTTCCATGGAATAACTCCATTTCATTTGACTCTAAGCCATTTTTCAGTTCAATCATACATGTATGGTGTATGAATTTCTGCCGAAGGAATTGATTTTGTATTTGTTGTACTGTCAAAATGGTAGCATTCGTCATGGTTAATTTAAATTTAACAAAAATATGGGTGTATTCAACCGAGCCATGTACAACCACAAAAAGTTCAGTATTTTTTTTAACTTTCCCAAACTGATGGTTTGTTTGATACGAGTTGTTTTTCAATATTTTTTCTAGCGTCAGTTACATCTTTCTTGGCCCCAAATGTTGTTACTGATGTATCAAAATCACATAGATTGTACTTTACAACAACATGGTGACTCTCCTCTAACATCTCTTTCACACAAGCCCACTTACACACGACTACAGAGACAAGAGAGGTGTAAAAGTATTAACTATGCAGCCAACTTCATCAAAATTTTCAACAAAAATCTTCTTTTCCCCAAAGCCCAGATTCCAACAAAGCATCTTTCTCTGTATCAGTAGTTGGTATGATATCTTGAGCACAACGGCTTAAACAAACAAATTTGTGTGTCCATGTCCTTGCTGCACATTTACATGGTTGCTTGTCCAGTAGGTTCACAGAACGTCTCTTCTGTCCTAAAAAAGATGATGTTTGAATAAATTCCCTGCTAAAAGAACTTTCATTTCTTGATTCTTGAACTCGAGCAGTGAGGCCTTCCCTGGCCCTCCGGAGATTGCTCAATCCAAAATCACACGTTTGTTGAACTACGGTACTCCCTGCACTACCTATATAATATTATACATAGGTAGATATACATTAAAGGTCATTTATCAACCTATATAACTGCATGCAGATGTCTCCTAGACTATGATACCAACAACTACACGCATACATACAGGGGCAAGTTTGAATAAGTTGTCGTTTTTCTAGTAAGCCAGCTGATCTGTACACATGATCATGCTTTTGTCTTTGAATACAAGTGACTAGATACATGCAGCATGCATTTACAGTATACACACACACACACACACACACACGATTTAGTCTCACCAGAGCTAGTGGTAGGGCCTGCTGATGATGGTGTAGGCAATGGAATTGTTATTTCTTTTGTTATTTCAAGTTCTTATTACCATTGGTCAACCATCAATCTTAACACAACAACTAATAATATGAAGGTTCTTGCTAAGTTGTTGTGTTCACCACCAAATTTTGTGTCTGGATACTGTTGAAGTTCTTCTGTTAACAAGATTCTTTGATGTTCAGTTAAGAAATTAGATGGAAGGTCAGGCACAATTACAGTATTACTATCATCATCAGTACTCACTGGTCCACTCCAGTCAATCCCATAATCACAGTCCTGCAAATAAAAGGACCTGATAACTAATATTTTCATTTCTATCTAAACAGTCCTCACAACAGTATGCTAATCTTACAAACTACGGTCTAATGTTATAGATTTAAAACCCTTTGCTGGGTGTGGTGAAATGGAGATAACAAATTGTGTATTAAGGGAACATTTACATATAAGCTAATACACAGAGCAAGGCTTATTGTAGAATTTATGTCTTGAAGGAAAGGGGGGGGAGGTTGATCAAAAGTAGCAATGTGTGCAAACTATACCAACTAAAATTCTAGGCAGGGCCTGGGGGAATCCTTTGCCAGAACATTTTGGGAATTTTAAGTCCTCACTTGTTTTTGTAGCTTTGGGATTAAAGAAAGTTATAAGTACTGATTATATCAAGGACACATGTACTTTTTCTTACTGATGTCATAACTAATAGTTAATATTATGCTTTGTAAATTACAAGAGCTAATATTGTATAACATAACGTTGAATACAAAATATACATACTTCAGTAATTCCAGTAACTCCTAGTACTGCCCTGCTAGTTGGTGTTTCTATCCTAGCTTGAGTCATTCCAAGAATCCATAGCTGATGTGGTGTTCGGTTGTGTGCTGTATGGAGAGGATGATTACACCATGACTCATGAAACATGTCCACTTGACATTGAATAATTGTAGATAAACAAAGTGAAGGGCACATACATCAACTTCACTAGCTGGATCTAATAGACCCACTTCTTCCAGTGATTAGAATAGGAAGTAATAGAAACTAATGCAGCCTTGAAAAAGATCTCTCCATAAACGTTCTATTCTTTGGTTGTGGACACTTCTACCACAGATAAAACTTCCTCTCTCCGGACCTCTCTCAGAATGCTCGAGCATGAACCGTCCAACTAGAACATTTTCTCCTCCATAGTCCGAACGTACACGAGATGGTAATCCATAACACTCGACAGCTTGCAGAAATGCATTAAAAACAGTCACAGCTTTGTTATTAAAGGATACTTTTAAGTAAACAGGAACTCGGCTATATCCATCTATACCTCCATGTATTACTAATCTCCACCTTATAAGTTTATGATATCCATCAATGTGCCACAAAGCATTTAGGCTTACAACATTATATTGTTGTCGATGAAGAGCTCTATGTAGCCTAGTTTCAAGTCCCAAGGGGTCAACACGATGAATTGACTCTCTTACTCTTTCTCTTTGTAATATCACACCATTAACTTTAAGCAGGGTCTGTATTGATCGTATACCACAAGCAGGTAAGCGTGTTACAATCTCCTTAACTAGATCATCTCAATCTTCATTAGTAATGTCATTGAATCGATTGAATTTAATTCTAAACTCCTTTAATTTTATTTGAATTGTATATGTAGAACAACCAATCAGTGCTGCTATCTCAGTTTCTTTAAATCCATTTTCAACCAAGAATCTAACTTGATCTTCGCATATGTCTAAAGGTCGTCTCACACCCGAAGTAATCACCTCCTTTTCATAGTCAGTATTTAATTGCACAATCAGTTGTTGGACTGCTCTAGTCACAGGAATGAAGTCCAGGCGATTTAGGAACCAGCAGTTCCAGCTGTACACACGCTTCCAATAAACAGTCAGCTCCGACAATTATCTAAATCTTGATTATTTATTTCAGTGAATCGATTGAATTTAATTCCAAACTCCTTTAATTGAATCATGTGTAGAGCAACCAATCAGAGCTGCTATCTTTGTTTCTTTAAATCCATTTCCAACCCAGAATCTAACTTGATCCTCACATATGTCTAAAGTAGTTGACCACGACACCCAAAGTAATCACCATAGTCATGTGCCACAATACATTTGGAATTGCAACATTATATTGCAAAAAATAAAGAGTTCTATGTAGCCTAGTTTCAGCCATGATTTCTTGCACCTAAAATAATCCCTTCATTTCATAGTCAGTAATTAATTGCACAATCAATTGGCAGACTACACCAGTCACAAGAGTGAAGTCTCAGCAATTAGGAACCAGCATTTTTAGATGTACACATGGTTTCAAATAAATGGTCAGCTCCCTTATAAAAGCCTACTCATTGTGCCTATAAAACTCGAGGGATAGATTCTCTTAATCATCTCTATTCTTTCTTCAAGTTTGTCTATGCTCTCAATCCAACCGTCCATCTTTATGAAGCACAGACATGAAATCTTAATTCTCTGTTAACAGTTATAATTAAAGACGTGATTATTGTATTGAATTTGTCTATGCTTTCAAACAAGGCCTCCATCTTTATCAAGCACACAGATAACCCACCTTGAGTTTGAATTGATTATAGTCATTGTAGTATCGTGTAGGTAGAGTGAGTGAGAAAGTACATGTAGAGGCTGTTGGATAGACTGCATTGTGGTTGAATGACAGAGTTGGATCTATATCAAATCCGAGTGGAGGAATAGCTGATGAACCAGTAAAAAAAACTCAGAATGTCCTTTAAGGAAACTTCATTACTCCCATCTGTAAGGAATGTGAAAGTAATTTTATAACTAATCTTAGTGAATGTATACATAAAGTAACTAATGAATGATATCAAAGAAACCACTAAGACAATGAAGGCTAAAAATTAACTCAATTATGTACTTACTTAGTGAGATATAAACCAAAATCTACAAATAGCAGACAGGAAAGTGTCCCATACTGCTTATACGTAGGAAATTATAAACCACTTATAAAAGTACTATTTTGAATGTTATTGTTATTAAACATTGACAGACTTAGCTCCAAGAGAAAAAATAAATCCAATTACAGCCAAATTTTTAGTATGTTTATTTATCACACAGGTCAACTAAACTGAGTAGTTATGTGTTTTTTAGTATATATGGTAATTCTGCATGTCTATTTGTTACACACATCAACTAAAGTTATTAGTTTTAGGCTTGATAGCGGGTAAATTCGTAACTTTAATCACTAGAGACTTTACCTAGATAAACTACACCAACAAAATACAAGCATATCGCTATCCAGTCTAAGTAAGTGATTAATTTTAAGTACATTTGTATATAATAGCTTACCTTAATAAGAAATTTGTTATAACTCTGGTAGTGTAGAAGACCAAAGGAGAACATGGCTTCAATCCTTCACACTTACACAAGAGCTCTGAAAATGTATAAGTCAAAAACACTACGAATCATCGAGCGACTAACTCTAACACGAAAGTTCAGAACTATGAGTGAAAAACACCACGAATCACCGAGTGATTAACTCTAATACTAGAGTTCAGAACTATGAGTGAAAAACACCACGAATCACCGAGTGACTAACTCTAACACGAGAGTTCAGAACTATGAGTGAAAAACACCACGAATCATCGAGTGATTAACTCTAACACGAGAGTTCAGAAGTATTTTGAGGTCTCAACAAGGAGCTCAAACAGAAATATTATGTTCACCCAATGAAATCAACAACATAACAAAATTTGATGTCTGTCTGCAGAATAAGTAATAAGATATGCTTTTAAATTGTTAGAAGCCATGTAAATGATATAATAATCCAGTTACAGAATCGAGGCAAACCTGTTTAAAATTAACATCTGATAACGACTTCATTGTCTTCACCGGTGGCATTCTTAGTGAACTATTGGGTATGTGATCACATGTTGAGTCAGTCAGTGCATTCGTTATAAACATTTGACTATGCATGCTTGGTTACCAAAGGGCATAGGAATTGGAGTATTTTGTATCAACTGCAAAGTAATGTGGATAACACCACATACCACAACGACTGAATTGCATATCAAACCCTTCTTCAGAGTCATAAATTAGTTCCAGAAAAGTGTCACTAGTTCCATGGAATAACTCCATTTCATTTGACTCTAAGCCATTTTTCAGTTCAATCATACATTTATGGTGTATGAATTTCTGCCGAAGGAATTGATTTTGTATTTGTTGTACTGTCAAAATGGTAGCATTCGTCATGGTTAATTTAAATTTAACAAAAATATGGGTGTATTCAACCGAGCCATGTACAACCACAAAAAGTTCAGTATTTTTTTAACTTTCCCAAACTGATGGTTTGTTTGATACGAGTTGTTTTTCAATATTTTTTCTAGCATCAGTGACATTATTTTTGACTCCAAATATTGTTACTGATGTATCATAATCAAATTGGTTTTACTGTATTATAACATTGTGACTCTCCTCTAACTTCTCCTTTACAAGAGCCCAATTCAGTCTCCACACACCAGCTAAGAACTGAGGACAAGTAATCACAAATTCGTCTAATGAAAAATTATTAAAAAAGTTTTTCAATGTCATTACAAACTGACTCTACATCAGAAGATTTACCTTTCACAAGAATAAAACAATTCATAGATAAATTATCTGATTGGCTAGGTGGTGGCATTGAAAATTTTTTGGCATCTCTTTCGATATTCTTCAATTTTACTTGACCATTTTGTCTCAAAATAAAGTGCCTTATAACAAGCAATGTTGACTTTCTTTATAATATAAAGGGACTCCTCTACTGCTTGGCGACACATTGTTACATTATTTTGAAGTCCATGAATTGAAACTCTTGACTCATATTTGTTCACAAATATTCTGACCGAGTGGCGTGTTTCTAGATCTTTTTTGGTCTTCAGCATATGACCAACTGCTTTAAATGGTATGCAAATGGTTTCAGTTTTTGTCTGTGAATGAAAATATGAAGGTGTTAATGACAAATTTTTTTAAATGTTAATGTTATTAACAACATTGAAAGGCATAACTAAGTGAGAAAAATGAAATGCCATTAATACAAAATCTTGTAGTATATATGGTAATTCTGCATGTCTATTTGTTACACACATCAACTAAAGTTATTAGTTTTAGGCTTGATAACGTGTAAATTCGTAACTTTAATCACTAGAGACTTTATCTAGATAAACTACACCAACAAAATACAAGCATATCGCTATCCAGTCTAAGTAAGTGATTAATTTTAAGTACATTTGTATATAATAGCTTACCATAATAAGAAATTTGTTATAACTCTGGTAGTGTAGAAGACCAAAGGAGAACATGGCTTCAATCCTTCACACTTACACAAGAGCTCTGAAAACGTATGAGTCAAAAACACTACGAATCATCGAGTGACTAACTCTAACACGAGAGTTCAGAACTATGAGTGAAAAACACTACGAATCAACGAGTGATTAACTCTAACACGAGAGTTCAGAAGTATGAGTGAAAAACACCACGAAATACCTTGTTACTAACTCTAACACGAGAGTTCAGAAGTATGAGTGAAAAACACCACGAATCATCGAGTGACTAACTCTAACACGAGAGTTCAGAAGTATGAGTGAAGAACACCACGAATCATCGAGTGACTAACTCTAACACAAGAGTTCAGAAGTATGAGTGAAAAACACCACGAATCACCGAGTGACTAACTCTAACACGAGAGTTCAGAACTATGAGTGAAAAACACCACGAATCATCGAGTGACTAACTCTAACACGAGAGTTCAGAACTATGAGTGAAAAACACCACGAATCACCGAGTGACTAACTCTAACACGAGAGTTCAGAACTATGAGTGAAAAACACCACGAATCATCAAGTGATTAACTCTAACACGAGAGTTCAGAAGTATTTTGAAGTCTCAACAAGGAGCTTAAACAGAAATATTATGTTCACCCAATGAAATCAACAACACAACAAAATTTGATGTCTGTCTGCAGAATAAGTGATAAGATATGCTTTTAAATTGTTAGAAGCCATGTAAATGATATAATAATCCAGTTACAGAATCGAGTGTTTAAAATTAACATCTGATAACGACTCCATTGTCTTCACCGGTGGCATTCTTAGTGAACTATTGGGCATGTGCTCACATGTTGAGCCAGTCAGCACATTCGTTATAAACATTTGCCTATGCCCGATTGGTATCAAAATCACATTGATTGTACTTTATGACAACATTCTGACTCTCCTCTAACTTCTCCTTCACGCAAGCCCATTTACACACCATTGAATGACTACAGAGACAAAAGAGGTGTAAAAGTATTAACTATGCAGCCAACTTCATCAGAATTTTCAACAACAATCTTCTTTTTCCCAAAGCCTAGCTTCCAACAAAGCATCTTTCTCAGTGTCAGTAGTTGGTATGATATCTTGAGCACAACGACTTAAACAAACAAATTTGTGTGTCCATGTCCTTGCTGCACGTTTACATGGTTGCTTGTCCTGTAGGCTCACAAAACGTCTCTTCTGTCCTAAAAAAGATGATGTTCGAATAAATTCCCTGCTAAAAGAACTTTCATTTCTTGATTCTCAAACTCAAGCAGTGAGGTCTTCCCTGGCCCTTCGGAGATTGCTCAGTCCAAAATCACACATTTCTTGAACTACGGTACTCCCTGCACTACCTATATAATATTATGCATAGGTAGATATACATTAAAGGTCATTTATCAACCTATATAACTGCATGCTGATGTCTCCTAGACTATGATACCAACAACTACACGCATACATACAGGGGCAAAAGTTTGAATAAGTTGTCGTTTTTCTGGTGAGCCAGCTGATCTGTACACATGATCATGCTTTTGTCGTTGAATACAAGTGACTAGATACATGCAGCATGCATTTACAGTATACACACACACACTCGATTTAGTCTCACCGGAGCTAGTGGTAGGGCCTGCTGATGATGGTGTAGGCAATGGAATTGATGCAAGAATTCTTATTGCCTCTTGGGCCTTTTCAACAAGATCCTGTGAAAGAAACCCTGCCATGTTGGAAACTGCCCTAGTGAAATAAGTCAACTTCATTGGTTAAAACATAAACACTTGACTGTTGATACTTACAGACAACCAAAAGTGCTCTCTCAAACTTCAAACTTATCTTCGTACAACTATAAAGACTCAACAAACAGTAGCAAGATGTTCGTTTCTACTTCTAGATACTTTTTTGGCAGTACAAAGAGGACAAAGTTTGACTTTTAATTTGAGCTATGAACTGCCCATCTCACCGAATATTAACTTGGACTAGAGGTTATCTGATTGTTCTTGTTTAAAAGAATATGATGAATGTCAAAACTGACCTACTCTATTCAACTATAAGATCACAAGTACACTATGGAAGTGTAGTCTTATCCCCAGCCTACAACATTAACTAATTAATTTTAAGTGTATATAATAGCTCACCTAAACCAGGAATTAATAGACTTATTGTAATGTTGTACGACAGCTAATGAGAGAACGAGAACAAGGGTTTGTCTATAAGGGTGATGACATATAAAATAGCCAACTATTGCTCTTATCAAAAGACACCAGCTCTACTAGAGAACTGTCAAAAATTAGTCAGCAAGATTGTCCTAATTGGAGGTAAGTGAGAGTGTCGAACACGCCTTGTGTACCACTAACACATCCTCCTTAGCATGCAAGAATTTTCTTTATATATCAGCATGTTTATTTTTCACACATTTGAACTAAACTTATTAGTTATGTGTGTTTTTAGGCTTGACACCTTGTAAATTTAGAATTTTTAGTCACTAGAGATTCCACCTAGATTAAACTACAGCATAAAATACGATATGGCTATTTATAAGAAGTAAGTGATTTATTTTAAATACATTTGTATATAATAGCTCACCTCAATCTGGTCACAAGAAGTTTGTCGTAACTCTGGTAGCGTAGAAGACCAAAGGAGAATATCCATTTCAGCTTCAATGCTTACGTCTTGCACAAGAGCTCTGAAATATAAGAATCATTAAGTGTCCAATTCTAACACAGGATTTCTGAGTGGTCAATCCTAACAGGAGACTTCTAAAAAGAGTAAAGTGCTCATGTAATAATTTGACAGCTAAAACAACAATGTATCCAACCAATGTCTAAACTGTTACCAATCTAAAACTGTCCTAAAAAGTGTCAACTTAGAGCACTCATTGGTACCAAAAGAAACAGTCATAGTAAACAAAACCACAAAATTATTATGGAACATGTGAGACTCATATAATTATCACGTAGGTTAACAAGTTAGCCTCAATGCTGTGCATGCAATTTCGACTTGTAGTTCCTCACTAAAAATCCTAACAATATGGAAAAGTAGCAGCAAAATTTCAGACTTGCGTACAATTGCAGAAAGTAATTGATACATTGTAAGCACACTTGTATATAATACACTTACATAAACCAGACCTCCCTGAACTTGCGAATACGTTGTAAGAAAACTGAACGGAGAGAACGAGAACATGTTTGGTCTAGAAAAACAATAGCGTTGTGAATTATCAACAATTTAAAAAGTAAATATCCTTACCACAAAACAACAGCTGAGACAACATAGTCTTTTATGAGAGTATGTGATTTGTTTAGTTACTGGCGACAATAAGATGTATTCAAGCAAAGAACACACTCAGCGACTTCCAACAGGAGACATAACAACAGAATCTCTTGTTCAGGCTTCAAAAACAACAACGTAACGTGAGTGATGTAATATTGCGAATGTGCAATGACACGTGTCATGTTAGTCTGCACTAATTATTGCTAATTAAATCAATTAGCGTATAACATAAGTGATATTACATCCAATAGAGTGATATATTGATCCCAGATGTTGGACAGTTAGTGCACATTTATAGTTGCCATAGAAACAAAGTATACAGACTTGTTCTTTCTCTCAAATTTGATGTTTATCTACTAACCATTACAACACATCATACTATTTCTTTCATGTATTCTATCATTTTTGTTAATGTTTAATATAATATTATACACAATAAGTAATAAGATAAGCTGGATAAGCCTTTAAATTGTCATACGTCATGTAAACGATGTTTTCTCCAATTACTCCACTTACAGAATCGTGACGAACATCTTTAAAATCAATATCAGATGATCCCTCCATTGTTGTCTTTAATGGTGGCATTCTTAGTGAACTATTTGGTGTCTGCATACATGTTAAGCCAGTCAGTACATTCGCTACAAACATTTGCCTATGCCTATTTGGGAGCCAATGAGCATAAGAATCTGAGTATTTTGTGTCAACTGCAAAGTAATTTGCATAACCCCACATACCACATTGACTGAATCACATATCAAACCATTCTTCAGAGTCATAAATTTGTTCTGGAAAAGTGTCACTAGTTCCATGGAATAACTCCATTTCATTTGCCTCTAAGCCATTTTTCAGCTCAATCATACATTTATGGTGTATGAATTTCTCCCAAAGGAATTGATTTTGTATTCGCTGTACTGTCAAAATGGTAGCATTCGTCATGGTGAGCATAAATTTACTGACAATAGAGCTATATTCAACCGAGCCATTTGCAACCACAAAAAGTTCGGTATTTTTTTTTTGACGTTCCCAAACTGATGGTTTGTTTGATAAGAGCTGTTTTTCAATATTGTTTCTAGCATCAGTGACATCTTTTTTGGCCCCAAATATTTCTATGGATGTATCATGATCAATTGGTTGTACTGTATGAGAACATTGTGACTCTCCTCTAACTTCTCCTTCACACGAGCCACCTTTTGTCACCTATCATGTGAAGATCACATGACATATGTTCAATTGATGTATAAAACTAACCACTTGTTCAGAGTATAATCTCTTAACTTCATAGTCTATGTGTATTGGTACATCAGGATAGAAGACAAATGATTTGATGAAAATAACTGCTGGAGTATCAACTTGATGTTCTTGTGAGCTTTGGGTTGTTAAAAAACAAACTTCAAATTAAGTTAACATCCAATATTTAGAGTTGTTAATATAATAAAGTGTCAGCTATATAAGGATGTGCACTCATGTTTGGTATGTTATTTATATTAGCAACATCAGAAGACTTATTTACAAAACTTAGATAATGATTACAGCACATAACATAGTTAATTTATAATGATATTATAGTCATTGATTTATAGCATACAACATTTGATTTATATAAACACATACATAGTTAATTTATATTGCTAGTGGATAAGGACAATGCTGACCTAATCAATCTCTCTAAAGGGATACTCTGAATTAATAAATCTACATACAGTCAATTTTAATCCCATACTAACATCAAATGTGTACTATTAACTTCTGTATTGAAGACACCTCTATAACTAGGACAGTTTCTAAAGATATAAACTGTCCAATATAGATATAATCCTTACTACTCATTGTATAGAATCTAGTATTGTTTTTTGGTATTACATGATGGCTTTGTAGTAATGAAGGCCAATCTACAAACATCTAAATCATATGAGAGTTAGTGATTTCTACTATCTCAGGTTAAGTTAACAAAACTTTGGGAGAAAACTAAATGGGAAAATGGATAATGATTGTTATTTCATAATTCAATTAATATCTAGCCATACAGGAGAAGAGTTAATGCTGACACGAGTTCATTATGCATAAAACTACATTTTGTTATATAATACTCTTCTTGAATTCTTTTTACTATGTAAATTTGCTGGTATTGTTTCACAAAAAATGAACAAGAATAAAATTTACCAAGTGATACTCATTAACTCAATCAAAAATGAAAATGCTTTAGTGCTAACTGACCTAGCATATGGTATTACTACTTGGTCAATATTAAATGTTTAATTGAAGAATAAAAAATATTTTATAGCTACAGAGATCTAGTTGCCCTACCATCACACAGACTAGGAGGTTCATCTAGTCGACTCAAACAATCAGAATAGCCATCACAAGTACTTGTAAATGCAAAACATCTACCATTTTTTGACGCATGGGGCTTCTACAATTTGAAGGAGATGAGCCATGTATTATTCCTGTGGCTTTTTTCAGAACTACTGTTGGTAAGTATATTCACAGAACAAAGAGTAATGTTAGTCTCATATCCAGAACAGTTAAATTCAAATGAACTGATATTAATATTATCAGAAGTAAACAATCCAATGTCAGCTTTTAAAGAATAAAAAAAACTTCATTTGATAAAGAGAGAAACATCTTGTAGTTAAAATAACTCTAAATGGACAACTACTTTACTGTTATGAAGTTGGGAGTTTATTTACCACGTTATTCATGTTTTTAAGAAAAAGATTATTTAAACTTTGCCACTAACCTAAAGGAAGTCCCTTACTCTGATATCAATACAGGCACTGAGCTAGTATCTAAATCACTTCCACAACCTGAAGGACAACAACTTCGTGAAGTGGTTAAGGAATGTCTTAATAGACGTGGCCAAAACCCCCCCATACCCATTCTTACTCGAGATGAATGTAAAGCTGTCAAAAGCCTCAAGGAGAACAAGGAGATAGTCATACTTCCAGCTGACAAAGGCAATGCCACTGTTGTTATGAATAAAGATGACTACACGTCAAAAATAAGAAATCTACTGGATCAAGATGACTACAAAATCACCAAAGGCAACCCTACCAACAGATTCACCAATTCCATAAAGAAAGCTCTGGAAGATATCCTCCAAACTAATAATATTTCCCCAGAATTAGCCAAACATCTTATTCCAAAGAATCCCACCACACCGCAGATCTATGGCCTACCTAAAATACACAAAACGGAAGTTCCTCTCAGACCTATTGTGTGTACTATTGGATCTGCCACATATAACTTAGCAAAAGAACTTAATAGGATTCTTTCCCCTCTTGTTGGAAAAACGGACAGTTATGTCAAAAATTCTTCCCATTTTGTTAGTTCCATCTCTCATCTTAATCTGGAAGAAAATGATTTACTCGTCAGTTTTGATGTTAAGAGTTTGTTTACCAGGGTACCAATCAATGATGTCCTCACCATCATCAAGGATAGATTAATATCAGATGAAGATCTAGGAAATAGAACCACCATGACCCCACTTCAGATTTGTCATCTAGTAGAACTATGCCTCAGATCAACCTTCTTCAGGTTTGGAGATAAACTCTATGAACAGACGGACGGCACAGCCATGGGTTCACCACTATCACCCACAGTAGCCAATATTTTTATGGAAGATTTTGAAATGACTGCTATCTCAACCTTTCATCTACAACCAAAAATGTGGAGAAGATACGTCGATGACACCTTCGTCATCTGGCCTCACAACAGCTCTTCTTTGCAGGATTTTCTGTCCCACATCAATAGCCTACACGATAGGATTGAGTTCACAATGGAGATGGAAGTTAACAACTCCATCGCCTTCTTAGATGTACTCATCTCAAAAAATAACAACAGGCTGACTACAACAGTTTACAGAAAACCCACCCATACTGATAGATACCTGAATTACAGATCTAATCACCATCCACTTGTCAAATCAGGTATCATCAATTGTCTCAAGGAGAGAGCTATCAACGTATGCTCAGAGGATACACTCCCCCATGAGATAAATAGACTACATGGCGTCTTCAGAGCTAATGGTTTTCCATCTAGAAGGATTTACTATGGCCTTAATCAATCTAAACCTAAGAAGAGTACAACAGTTACTCCAATATCATCTGAAGAATCCTTGACAAAAGAAAAGAAGAGAACCCTTGTCCTTCCTTATGTCAAAGGCCTAAGTGAAGGTATCAGTCAAGCTTGTCGTTCCCTCAACATCAAAACTGCATTTACCTCCAGAAATACACTTAGGAGATCCCTATCACATGTCAAGATCCCTACTCCACCAGAGGATAAAGTGGGAGTCATCTATGAGATCCCTTGCGAATGCGGTGCTGTATACATTGGAGAAACTGGCAGAACAATGAAAATAAGAAAAGCTGAACACAAGAGGGCTGTTAAAAATGGTGATACCACCAATGCTTTGGCTCTCCACTTCATCAATTCAGGACACAAGATTTTATGGGATGAGTGCAGAATACTTGAACAAGAGATCAGCTGGTGGAAGAGAAAGACCAAAGAAGCAATATTCATCAAAACCACTAGCAACACCATCAACCTAGATCCAGGCTTTATCATCAATCCTACCTGGACATCTCTGCTCTACAACATACCAGTTCGAAATCAATAATCATTAGCCACGCCCACAACAATTAACTACTTCGCGTCTGTTTTGAGCTCTATGGTCCAAGATGTTGTTTCTCACCTTCCACACGGAACAAATCAGCGTCTCTTTTTAGCCTTCTGGGACAACCTTTCACCTCTTAGCCCAATTACTAACTGTAAACAATCATGCATTGCTATAAATAGCGTGACTTTTTTTGCCTAGTTTCATACAGCTGATGAAGGCCTTTGGCCGAAACGTTCTGTACTTTTTTCAGAATATATTTCTATCACGTTCATAAAGCTCAAATGATCTTTTTCTTAAAATACTTTACTGTTGTTGTGCCCGTGGCAACAAAAATGTTTTCATTCATTATTACTGGTAAACAAGACAACTATAGTTTACAATTTTATACATAGTGTGTTTAATAAACTACAATAGTGATATCAATGACTATGAATTATTTCATTGTTATAATCATAACTTACATTGATTGGTTAGTTTTAATTGTGGACATATAACAGCAGCATCATTGCTGTCCCACCTTTGTCTGCATACACTGATGTAATGACTATCATTAGATATTTCAACTGCTCCAGTATTATCGTTATGACCATTCACTAGTCGGACATCTCCCACTGAACAGAGTGGCTATTGAGTTAATAGAATACAAAGGTTGACAGTAACCATAATAGTGTTACAAATCTTCCACATGGTATATTTACTAAATAGTTTAGTATTTTATGTTTTAACATTTAATATAACATGTTAAAGTTATATAATGAAATAACTGAACTCTAACCAATCACTAAATAGCACTAAGTTAGTTTACATACAATATGTAATATAATACCTAATTCATGTACATTTGGGATTTGACTGATGAATGAATGGATGGATCTAAATATTTACTGACCATACTTTCTTCCTTACAGATTCTATTCATGTACATTTATGATATATACACATTTAATGAAAAGACTGATAATTGAAAATTTATAATGTACTTTCATTTACAGATACAATATCAAGAAAAAGGTAATAGACACTAGCTAAGACTCAACAGTGATGTATCCTTGGTAACACTAACAAATGAAAAAGGACATCAACCAAAGTAACAATAGATCTTTTGTCAGCTGATCATTTCCTTTCATTCTATTACCTTAACCTTCTCTTTCATATATACCTATATGACTTCAGGTAAGCAAAATAGAGAGTCCAAATCACAATCATGTTGAGGAGGATGGATTTCAAAATTTCAGACCTCGTTATTTTCAGGACTTTTCAATGAAGTAACAATGTAGTGTTAATATTATATCTGTGCCATCTTCTATCTTCTTGCTTGTATAATAATAGACTTGTAGTGTATTGTGTTATAAATTTTGCTTACTATTTCATTATCTATGTCATTATAATAATATTATAACAATATTACTATTCAATAACAATATTAGTGATAAGCAACGACATCTCTTCAAAGGTCTGTCTTCTTTCTTCTCCTCTTTCTATACTATCATATAATTCAAACATATTTACATCTTTAGATTTTCTTTGTTCCAAAATATTGGGCATCTCAAGACTACATTCATAATTAATATTCTGTACTAATCATTCATACAGACATTACCTACTTTGATGTTGTCTCTGACGTTCACACCAAACTGGAACTCTCTTTGATGATGACATATAAAATCAACAATATTTTTTCAATGACAATGACATCAAATTCTATGTATTAATAAAAGTACAATCTCTTTTATAATTTAATTGAAGTATAAGCTCTTTCTTCCATCCCTCAAGTAACCTAGTTTTATAGTCCATTAATGTTTGAATAATGAGAATTAATTTTATTAATAAAACTACAAACATTATGTAAAACTCAAACCTCAATACAAAGATTAACAAGACACAATATTATGTCTAATGATGTATAATTAATTATGTTAATTATCTGGTTTCCAATCTTCATACTGAAAAGAATCCTCATACCTCAGCAATGGACTAACTTCAGATTCTTTCTCACTCTTCCATACCAGTTTAGTCTTTATAATAAGTTGGCAATGTTCTATACACTTCCTGATACAACAAGACGACTCATTGATATATACATGTGCTACATTAAGGTGATAAGATAAGTAATTGAGCAGAGAACAATCTCTAGTGTTCTCATAATAGCATTAGCTATAGTGTTATTTGATGAGATGTAAGAAAGAGATGTGATGAAATTGATCAACAGAAGTACCATAAACCAAAAGTCTGATGTATTTAATATCTTGTTCTTATATGGGAAGACAATAGCTTGTACAATAGTAAATGAACCCAATATAAATATCAACAGTAACAGTTGTAGAGTCATGTTGCTACCTTGAAGAACAGCAATGACAATATATACAAGAGAGAGAACAATCAACCTCACTCCAAACCAGTAACTTAATTTCTCTTTGTATGGTCCATGTATAGCACCAATAAATGGACAAAGTACTTGACAACAAAACAACTCCTATCATCTTAACTCCAAACAATCCAACCAATGTAAAAGGTATGATAAAGAGAGATAGTACTCTAATACTCACACATAATGGAACAATGTGGTAAGAATACTGGCCATACAGGACATTGCCATCCCTAAACCAAACCAGTAACTTACTAGTACTATTGCTACTATTAAAATAAATATGTGCTGGTGTGAGAACAATTAAAGATATAGATAACAGATCTGAATATGAGATGTACATCAATGTACGAGTACTTGTACAGAGGACCCAACAATAAAATTAGCAATCATGGCAAAACACTTACTTAAGAGAACAACTATTAGCCATAGATAAACTGGAAGGAGATACAATGCCAGTCTTGCCTAGCTCATTGAGATGACTTGCTATGCACACTGATATGTTCCATTCATATTAGACAAAAGTTAGCAAATACACCATACATTGCAGAGCTGTATTCAATGATTTGGTGATTACTATATCATATGATGGTATGACAGTTGCCCAGATAATATTTAGCCAAAAAATGGAAAATTCCAATTGTTCCCAGTCTCAAAGTAAAAAATTGATACGTACACTATACCACCTAGTATTTAAATGTTGAGCAAGTACAGTATGTAGTG
This sequence comes from Xestospongia bergquistia, assembly GCA_963965975.1. Taxonomy (NCBI): domain Eukaryota; kingdom Metazoa; phylum Porifera; class Demospongiae; order Haplosclerida; family Petrosiidae; genus Xestospongia; species Xestospongia bergquistia. The sequence goes on along the minus strand of OZ014420.1, from coordinate 3,747,004 downwards.
TATTAGAACACTTATAACAATCAGTATTACCTAAGACAACACTGTAACCCTCCTTAGATTCACCACATAACCATCCCATACGATTTCCTCTACAAATAATAATATCAGGTTGTGTTATATTGATAGTTGTGTTTGGTAGACAGTATTTGTGGAATCAATTTGATTGAATATGTAGGAAGGTATCCCAAACCTTCAAAATATAAATGCATTGTTTTACTTGTACTTTCTGGGCTATTGTAAATTTAATAGCGTATATCTGTTGCTGTAGACAGTTTGATATTGCTGCTCAATTGGTAACAGATATGTCATATCACATGTCCATGAATAACGCTTATGTTTATGCCACCATTTTCCAACTTTGGTTAACCTGGCAAAAATTTGAGTGTAAGTAGGATTTCCATTCAAATCAAATGCTCTCAAACCAGTTGTAATTGTTTTACCTGGACACACTTTGATATGAGTATTATTAGTTGAACCATTGATCCTACAAATGTGTGTGCTCACAGTTACACCATAAATTCCACCACCATAAAAGGTAGCACTATTGTTAATAAAAGAAGCATTAGTAGATTCATGAATGAAGAGATGTGATAATAAATCAAATCGAATAGCAGCTCGATAAGTAGCTTTGTTGTTATAGAAAACCATTGTATCATTCAAATGAATGTCACTGTTGTATGCTTGTATTACTAAGCTTGTTGAATAAATGATAATATTTTTATCACCATTGATGTAAACAGTAGATGTGTTTACAATAACCAATTTACCAGCATTTAAAGTTGTGTTTAATGAATAGATCTAGTTATATGCTTCAAATATAACAACTTATTGTAAAACTAAGTGCAAATTTTTAATCTGACACATATGGCTTTTAATGGTTTCTGTGAAGATAAGTGGATTATGCACTCCAACATAAACTTATTCATAAATGAAATGACATATGTGAATTCCTAATTTTTTAGACATATCTGAAGACGTAAGAACATAGAAAATGGAGTGATTGTATTGATTTGAAGTTTAAACATTGAAGTCGTTATAATTAATTTAAATTCATCATGGCCATCATGCAAGTAGCTATTAACATTTGTTATGAGATTATTAGAAGCACTTTCAAAGCAAGAAATTAAAGTTGTTGTTGTGGTTACAATGCAACCAATTCTAGCTGAACTTTTGTAAGTAGGAACGGTGTGATGAAAATTAGACTTTCCGATTTTAACAGAAGTTTTTCTATTGGTGCATCACTAAATATTAATGCTAAACCATCAAAGACACCATCTATGTCTATGAACGAATGTGTATCTGATAAAAGTACATTAGCATTGTAGTTCCTTTGGTTAAATATAACTGACATACCAGCTGCAAAAGCACTGATAGCTTTAGTCTCCTAAGTATGGACTTTAGCAGCATTTGCTATATCAATATATGGTACTAAGTTTAGATTCCCTTGTATAGTCACATTGTTTAGTACTACATGTCCTACCAACACTTCCACTCTGTTGTCCAAATAACTAAAATGCAATGTAAGAAGTCCTGATCAAAACAACTTGGAAGTAGATTTCTGGAACACTGCCCACTGCTAGAAGAAGTGATATTGTAAAATTTAATAGTGTACATCTGTTGCTGTAGACAGTTTGAAAATGTTGCCCAATTGGTAAGAGATATGTCATATCATATGTTCATGAATAATGATTATTTCCATTTTCCAACTTTGGTTAATCTGGCAAAAAATTTACCATAAGTAGGATTTCCACTTAAATCAAATGCTTTCAAACCGATTGTAATTGTTTCGCCTGGATACACTTTGATCTGAGTATTGTTACTCAAATGACCAATGCCACAATGATGTGTCCTCACATACAGCTACTGATGATATTTCTCCATTATCATTGATATCCTCTTCTTTGAAGTTTAACAATTTGTTTATATAAGTGAATAGAATTGACTCCTTTTAAATACAACTGTTGACATTTATAAAGTGGAGATACATAAATAGAGTTACCAGCAAGTATAGCACTGTTTTGTTTAAAAGTCATTTTGGCCTTAAGTTGTAAAATATTTTTACTCACTACTTGAATAGCACGAAGTGGGTTTCTACTTGGAAGATTTCTGTTCATGTGAGAGTAAATTGCACCACCATAAAAGGTAGCACTGTTATTAATAAAAGAAGCATTAGTAGATTCATGAATGTAGAGATGTGATAATGAATCAAGTCGAATAGCAGCTTTGTGACTAGCTTTGTTGTTATAAAAAATCATTGTACCATTCAAATGAATATCACTGTTGTATGCTTGTATTACTGAACTCATCAAATAATTGAGAGTATTATTATCACAATCAATGTAATCAGTAGCTGCACTACAAAAAATAATTGTTGATTTAATTATTTTTTTGAGGTTATTTTAATTGAAACTGAGGTAACCACTTTCATGGTTGTAACAACCATAACAAAAATTGGTTATTTTTGCCATTTAAATATTACTTAATTTAACAATATTAAATACAGTTGATTATACTGTATAAAAAAGGTTAATTATACTATTGAAAAAGGTTAAATGTACTATAAGTTAAAGTTAATTTTACATTTGAATAAACGTTTTAAGAAATGAATATAGTTGATTTAAATATTAACTATTACCGTTATAAATAAAATTTTGCATTTTAACCTTTTCATAATTGTATAATTACAATACCCCCATTTAAAATAATATGAACCTTTATTGAAAATAACCTATTTCAACATGTTTCAATGATAGACAACATGTATAATGAGTGTTCTAGTAAACATATTATTATGAAACAAATTTCCTGATATCAGTTGCGATCGAGAGAAAGCTACCACTTTTAGCTTTTTTGTAGCTGCCAGTTGGTAAATTAAATACCGACTCTTGAAAAAATAGACACACCTCCAACACTTCAACCATGTACTCCAAGTTAAGTACATAAAAGGACGAGAACCAGGTCATCAACATCTCAGAGAACGAATGGGACATTGTCAAAACGACACCTTCTACATAAAAGAAAAACTGAGCACTGCCATCTTCTCTATAAAATCCAATAAAGTGAGGACCTGTATAGCGTGAGCATTCTGAGGCAACATCAGCTATATCATCATTCATCTAGTAGGATAAAATTTCAGTAAGCATTCTAAATAATTAGAATTTACAAACTTACCTTTCGTTCCTCATATATATACGAAATAGCATTAATCACACCTTTTTTAGGAAACAAATGGCAAAGTAGTGCTAAGGTAATTTTAGCATTACAGTCTATATCACCTGTAAATTAAAAGTAATACATTTCAATTAACAATCACTTACTACCTTGATATTCAGCCTCAACTCTTTTTAAAAATCCTATAGTTTTTCCTTTTAACGAATTTCCATACGCTATTATAGCAGGAACCCATTTGTTCATCCAATTTTGGAAACATGTCTTAAAAACATCTTTCTTATCAAGAATAAGGTCCATCTCATTTATAATCTACAAATGTAAAAATACATGAAAAACGAGTGAAACCAAAGTCAACTAACCACATAGAGAATTTTCAATTCCTGAAATTTGTCAATCAGACAAGAAGCAGTGATTTCCGAAGATTCGTTTAATATTTCTTCACGTCTGTACATAAACGTTTGGTTACATAAAGAAATAACTATTTCTTTTCGCGGTTTTTCCATTTCAAGTTCTTTATATAGAGCTGATTTATTACGAGATAATGTGATATGATCATCATTGAGACCTTTCATAGGGGGATACCGGTCCTCCAAATTCTGCTTCTTTGGCCTACCCCTTTTTTTCTTGGGTGTTCCTTCAATGTCAGGTTCCATGTGTCGGTTACGAGAAGCAGCTTTCATATTATGAACACGCTCAATTATTTTTTTCTTCCATGATCCCTATAAAAGTTACATTGGTATATAAGAAGTTATGACAACTAACTTACATAACCACTAACTTTGTCCCCAAGGTCCTCCAAAAATTTGTACTTAGATACAAGCATTTTGGCTGCTTGGGTGCAAAATGCTTTGTCTGGATTATTTTTATACGAGAACATACTCGTAACAAGGTCACGGACAATTTCGTTACGAAGAGAAGGTGTTAATGCCCTCCATTGATCCTCAATTGTTACTTTATGAATACAGTCCATGATAGTTGGTCTCCATGTAGATGGAATTGTAAACTTTCCTTTGCTTGAAGATACAGATGAGCCAATTGAATGAACAGAAAACAAGTCATCACAATCTGAACTGCATGGAGAAAAAGGAGATGCCATATCAAATGTCAGGCTACTCATTTCTGATGACATCGGTGGACTGTATATTGATGGAGAGGTTATCGGTGGACTGATAATTGATGGAGAGGATATTGGTGGACTGATTGTAGTAGTAGTATTGTTAGGATTAGTCCAAAAATGAATAAACAAATCTTGATGGTTATAGAAAATAAACATACCATTTGACATTGAAACTGTGCTCTTAATCGAATGATTTTTTTAACTACACCAATCTTTGTCACAACTTTAGAAATGTCATCTTCAGTGAGCTCCATAAAGGCTTCTCCATCTACTTCATGCTCTATAACAATAAACACAAACCATAGTACAACATTAAGAAGGTTCATAACTGTTGCAATAGTAAATTGACTTTATCACTTAATCATTATTAATTAATTATAGTCTATTCGCGTTCACCTGCCAGCGGAAGTAGTTACGCAATAAAAATTATAAGTAATAAACCACAAATGAAAATATTTTTGGTTTTAAAAAAATGTACAAATTAACCGCGAACCTCGTGAACACACGTGGAACTTGATCACTATGAGCAGAAACCAACCAAAGTTAGGTAAAAAACCAGCCAAAGGCAGAAGAATATCTTGAGTTGGCATGGGCTTCAGTAAAAGGTTACGTAGCAAAACACAACACACACTACAACCTGACACATGTTCAACAGTTAGTACCAGAAGGAATTAAACACACAACAGTAGATATGTTGAAAAACTTCTGTAGACATGTTGAGGAAGTAGAAAATTATTACATTGAAAAAGATGGAATTGTGGAAGACACCTTGGACGAATTTGTTTAATGAATAGTTACATATTTCAAACATAGCAACTGATTGTAAAACGAAATGCAAATTTTTAAACTGACATGTACAGCCCTTAATGGTTTCTGTGAGGATAAGTGGATTAAGCACTCCAACATAAACTTGTTCATAATTTAAATGAGATATGTGAATTCCTAATTTTTTAGACACATCTGAAGATGTAAAAACATAGAAAATGGAGTGATTGTATCGATCTGATGTGAAAGAACAGAAGTTTTGCTATTGGTGCATCACTAAATATTAATGCTAAACCATCAAAGACCACCTGTGTCTGCATGCAAAATTGCATCTGATAAAACTACATTAGCACTGTAGTCCCCTTGACTAAATATAACTGTTATACCAGCTGCAAAATTGCTAGTAAACTGGACACCATTAAGAGCAGCCACAATACTAAAGCCATCACTTGTGATCTAATAAGAAAATAATAAAAGTTATTGTTTTAAATATATGAATTTTAAATTCTTTCCTGTATAGCAGAGTATTGAGTTGATTGTTACTAGATCTACTTTATTCTAAAATAACACAAGTTTTTAGCTACTCAGTTGTAGGAATGTAATTTTTGCTTGCAGCTATTGAACAATTTGTGTTTTGTGGTCTCCCATTTTATGAGCTTACAACAACATTGACTTGAAAATGACCGCTATTTCAAATTTTGAATGTAAGACAATTTAATACTTAGAACCTGAATAAACCATTTCTGTTGTGTATTTATAGCACTACTTGTACAGTAATTCACATTGTTCTGATTGAAATTGAAGAAATAACTGTTTTTCTAAACTGAGAAATCTGTTATTTTAAGCAATAAAGAAAGTAAATTAACACTTATCACATGCCTATAAGGACAAGATACAATGTTTTATAATTATGTGGTGAAGTATATTTATTAATATACAATTGTGTTAATCATCTGATTTCCATTCTTCATAAATATTTGTATCCTCAAACCTTAGCAATGGACGATCTACAAAGCTTCTCTTTTCCATACTCTGTTCATCAGTTTAGTCTTTATAATAAGTTGACAATGTTTTATCCACTTCTTGAAACAATGGAGATGACTCATAGATATATACATGTGATACATTAAAATGAAAAGATTAGTAATGGAGCAGAGAACAATCTCTAGTGTTGTCATAATATCATTAGCTGTAGTGTTATTTGATGATCTGTAAAAAAGAGATGTGATGAAGTTGATCAACAGAAGTACCATAAACCACAAGTCTAGTGTATTTAATATCTTGTTCTTGTAATGGAAGACAATAGCTTGTACAATAGTAAATGAACCCAATATAAATATCAACAGTAACAGTTGTAGAGTCATGTTGCTACCTTGTAGAACAGCAATGACAATATCGATGAGAGAGAGAACAACCAACCTCACTCCAAACCAGTACTTTAGCTTCTCTTTGTAAGGTCAATGTATAGCATCAATAAATGGACGAAAATACTTGGCAATGAAACGACTCCTAAACATCTTAAGTCGAAACAATCCAATCAATGTAAAAGGAACGATGAAGAGAGAGAGCACTCCAATACTCACACATAATAGAACAATATGGTAAAGATTCTGGCCATAACGAACACTACCATCCCTAAACCAAACCAGTAACTTACCAGTACTATTGGTACTATTAAAATGAATATGTGCTGGTGTGAGAACAATTAATGATATAGATAACAGATCTGAATATGAGATGTACATCAATGTTACAAGTACTTGTACAGAAGATCCAACAATGATGTTAGCAATCCTTGTATAAAATCGACTTAAGAGAACAATGACAACAACTATTGACACAAAGTAAACAGGGTAAATGTACAATATATCCGTCTTGCCTAGCTGATTGAGATCATTTGCAATACATACTCCATTGATATTTGATAGAAGTTAAAAAATAGGCTATATATCGTAAGCCAGTATTTGTGATTACCATATCAGATGGTGGTATGACAGTTGGCCAGATAGTATTTAGCCCAAAAGTGAATCCTCCAATTGTTCCCAAGTCAATAGTAAGTCTCAAACTAAACTACACAAATACATACACTATACCACCTAGTATACCAAATGTAAGAGCAAGTACAGTATGTAGTGTATTAGAACACTTATAACAATCAGTATTACCTAAGACAACACTGTAGCCCTCCTTACATTCACCACATAACCATCTCATATGATGTTCTCTACAAATAATGTCAGGTTGTGTTATAGTAATAGTTGTGTTTGGTAGACAGTATTCAGGAGGACAGTATTCAGTATAACCAACAATGTTTCCATTATTAACAATCCCCAGCCATGATTGAGGTGGAATATAAACAGATGTAGTATCAATATCGCATTGTGTGATACCAAACTCTGTCAGAAATGAGCTACATACACATGATTTGGCCTTACTATAGTGTACAAATCCTAGTGGACAGGTTTGTGGAATCAATTTCATTGAAGACGTAGGAAGGTATCCCAAGACCTCAAAATGTAAATGCATTATATCATTTGTACTTTCTGAGAATATTGTAAAATTTAATAGTGTACATCTGTTGCTGTAGACAGTTTGATATTGCTGCTCAATTGGTAACAGATATGTCATATCATAAGTCTATGAATAACGCTTATGTTTATGCCACCATTTTCCAACTTTGGTTAACCTGGCAAAATTTGAGCATAAGTAGGAATTCCATTCAAATCAAATGCTCTCAAACCAATTGTAATTGTTTTACCTGGACACACCTTGATCTGTACATCATTATTTGAACCATTGATACTACAGTGATGTGTGTTCACAGCTAATTTGCTATATAGGTCACTAGAATTGACTTCTTTTAAGTACAACTGTTGACATTTATAAAGTGGAGATACATAAATAGAGTTACCAGCAAGTATAGCACTGTTTTGTCTAAAAGTCATTTTGGTCTTAAGTTGCAAAATATTTTTACTCACTACTTGAATAGCACAAAGTGGGTTTCTATTTGGAAGATTTCTGTTCATGTGAGAGTAAATTGTACCACCATAAAAGGTAGCACTGTTATTTATGAAAAAAGCATTAGTAGATTCATGAATGTAGAGATGTGATAATGAATCAAGTCGAATAGCAGCTCCATGACTAGCTTTGTTGTTATAGAAAACCATTGTACCATTCAAATGAATGTCACTGTTGTATGCTTTTATTACTGAGCCTGTTATATTTTTGAAAATGTTATTCTTTCCATTGATGTAAACAGAGGCTGCATTAACAAAAACTATTTTTCCAGCATTTAGAGCTGTGTTAAAAAAATTGTCAAATACTTGTACTATAGCTACTGATTGCAAAATGAAGTACAAATTTTTGTAGTAGGGATGCACACACCCTCTATTTGTTTCTGAGATTATAAATGGATCACGAAGCCCAATGTAATTTGAGAATACTTGAAATTAAAGACATAAATTTTTAATTTGCTTGATATGTCTGAAGATGTAATGACGTGAAATATGAAGTGATTGTATGGATTTGAAGGAATATGTGAACTAAAGTCATCATCAAACCGATATTGGTAATAATTATCATGTACCAAACTCTCTGCGCTAGTGATAATGTCCCAAGGTATATTAAATGTACTTTCAATAGTAGTTGGAACAATTCTTGTATATACCATACAGCCTATTCCAAATGTTCTTCTTCCATTAAGGATATTGTGATAAAACTGAGAGTGTGAAATTGTAACATTGGCCTTACCTATTGGTGCATCACTATATATTAATGCTAATCCATTGAAAACACCACCAATATCTGAACTCCAATATGTATGTGACAAGAAACCAGTAGCACAGTAATTTCCTTGACTAAATATAACTGTCATACCAGCTGTAAAAGCACTGATTGCTTTAGGCTCCTCAACATGGACTTTAGCAGCATTTGCTATATCACCATATGGCACTAAGTTTACATTTCCCTGTAAATTCATTTTGTTTAAGTGTACATATGTATCTAACACTTCAGTTCTGTTGTCCAAATTACTGAAATACAATATAAGTCCTGATCCACCACAACTTGGAAGAACATTTATAGAACACAGCTAAGTGCCAGAAGAAGAACTGATGTTGACATTAATAAGAGTTGTGTTTTTATTATAATTAATTAGAAGAAAAGCAAAGACAAAATAGTTGTCGATATCAACCCCAACCATAATAATATCAGAGGAATAACTGATAAGTAATGTTACTGACTGATCATCATAAAAGTAAAAAGCTGTATCATTAGAATAGAGGGTATTAGTTGATGGCATTGGTCCTCCACACTGTGTTATGTGTACATTTTCAATCAATAATCCAGTAACATTATAGAAACCAAAGCCAACAGATACATAACTATTATTATGATGACTGCAAGTAATAGTTGCAGGAGTTTCTGATGTACTACATATGGTAATATTTGATGTGTTAGTAACCAGACAAAAGAAACTTGAAGACAGGATGTGATATACATCAGTAGAGAGGAGTAGCTGAGTGTCTGGTAGAAGAGAGAAATCTGGATCACAAAAATAACTATTTAGAGCAACAGGTTCAGTAAGAATAAAGTTGATAGAAAGAGTTACTTGTAAATTGAACACCAAGATTAGTAGCCATAGCATATGAGCCATTACTTGTCTGATCTGATAGGAATAGCTATATTTATATATGTTAACTTATAAATCAAGAACTTGTTTAAAAGCCTTATATTGTGTATGACATATATGACTAAAATTGTATGCATTAACAGCTATATATCAAAGTTTCATTTTGTTATAATGTTAGTTATAGCTATGATAACATTAGTCTTTATTAAAAAAAAGGATCCTTGCTATCATTATGCACCAATAATAAATCAAATCACTAGAGATAGATTTATGGAAATGGCAAAGATAAGTAAACTTTGTAGAAAATTTGACATTAGCACCACCAGGATAGATGAATATGACCCCTTGGCAATGTGGGACCAGTGTTAGAATACCTATTTGTGTGATCCACTGCTCTCTATAGTCCTAACAGAGATTGTAGTATTGATGAGGCAGTGGTGACATTTAAGGGATGGTCAAATATGAAGCAATACATACTGAAAAACTTGTAAAGTGAGGAAGGGCTCTGATAGTAAAAATGGCTTTATATTAGAATTCCAGATACATGTTGGTAAGAAAAGAGGATCTGAAAGTCTACTATGTGTAAGAGTAGTCAAAGTTCTTCATAGAGACATAGTTGGAAAAACATCACGGTTACTATAACAGATTTTTCAACAATGTTTCACTGTCTTGAGATCTGCTAGATGACTAAATCTATGCCAGTGGAACAATACACTCTGACAGGATATTTTACCAGAGCAGTTAAAACCACATTTAAAGGAAGTTTCAAAAGGAGAGGAGAGTACAGAGTGGAAACTTAGTAATTGCAGTTTGGCAAGCCACAAATATCTTTACAACTATTTTAACAAATTTTCAACGAAATGAAATAGTTCAGGTAAAAAGCCTAGGAAGTAGAAAAATGGTGATGGACAGCTCTTTCAATGTCCAGGGCTTAGAGCTAATTACAATGAAAATATGGGTAGTGTTGAAATGATCAACTGAGACAGTACTACAGCATTCATGCTCATGGGCAGAAATGCCATGTATACATTTCCTACTTTAGCAATAGATGTAGCTATAAAAAATGTTTACATTTTACACTGTTTTCTTTCTAATTATAACCATCATTTCACAACATGAAAGATTTTTGTCTCAATCTTGGAATTCAACTCATCAGCTCATGCAATAGTCAAAAACATGATAGCTATACATCTATATTACCAGCAAAAGGTTTTGCCAGAGTCACTTCCCACAGAAACCAAATAAGAAATGCTACCATTGTCACTACTGCTACACCTATAAGAAGATGAGAAAAACCCTCAATGTTATTATCAAGAATACAGTATACACTTCTGCCATGCTGGGAAGAATAATAACTGTTTCTTACAATATCACACCATATATATATATATATATTTAGATACTTACTACACTCTTCAACAGTTCAATAGCCAATGTATTACATATATAATCACTTGTATTCATATTGCAATATATAGACAGGACATTTGAAGGTAAGAGAAGACATAAACCTAGCTAGTACCAGAACACTATCAGTATAATAAGAATAATCACACACTTAGCTATGAAACAGTAAAGAAAATGGGACGTCATCTCTTCTTCGCATGCAAATAAGTATTTGGTGATGATAGTAAGAATATAACCAACACCACAAGCTCCATACCAGAGTCCAGCCATCAATTCTCTCATTTCATGTGATGACTGATGTTAAAGGATGTTAAGATAATTAAAGCAGTTGCTATTTCATACAAAACTTGAAATACAATGAAAATTTTATATAAATTTGTATCAAAAAGAAAAAAAAATGTTGAATCCAATTATTATGACAGTATATGTTGTTGTAAATATTGAAAAAAGCCACTCCAACTGTGATTCTTTTAGCATAATTGGAATGTAATTGTCAAAACAAGACTTTATAATTAATTGATAGAAGAGAATTTAAAGTGAAGCTATTAAAATTTATAGTAACTATTCCATTTAATATCCTCAGCTGATAAAAGACAAATAAACTGATTAATAATGGAGCCAAATGTATGAGTACTTTGACATTCTCTACCTGTTCCTCTATGATTGGTCCACTGTATCTGTCTTTACCCAAGTCTAACCTGATGGAAGGATAATTATCCTCTCAATAGGTGAAGTCACTATACTTTCTACGATACTTGTTTTCCTGGTATAGTTGAGTACATTAACAATCAATTTGACAGGATTAACATTGTGAGATGTAGTATCCAGCCAATGTTTAAATAAAGAGAACTTAGTGATGATTACTGTAGACACAACCATACCTGATAGCACATATGGCATAATACAAAATATTGCAGGTAAAATGAATGCCAATATATAATAGTACTTAGCTAATCACCTAGAGTACCAATTGCTTTATCAAATGTTAAATTGGATAATATTTGATGGTATACATGAATATCCAATCACTTATAGCAAAAAGGAAATACCACTTATTATATGAAACAGCACATTATATTGTGATGATGTCTGTATTATGAAAGCTAATCCAGCAATCATCCATGATTAAAATGACAGATATACGCCAGTGATAATAAATAACCAAAATAGGGAAATATAATTAAGAACAGAGAGCAATTTCTGTTAGTTATAAGCATCATCATTATCTTCAGCATAGATAATTGATGCAAATCTTGTACTCAAAGTTATATGAGCATACATAGAGACATCCTAAAGAAGATTAATAGCATTGAATGACACCTGATCAAAAATCTTAACATTGTGATCTTTGCTAAATAGTTGAACTAAAGATTTATAGTTAAATGAATAGTTGAAGACTATATACAAAGGAAACAAGGTTTTGCTTTTGGTATAAACATTAGTAATGTAACATTTTATTATACTATAGGAATGTCAACCTTAACAAATGATTGACATACTATAACGTACTTAAAATGAAAAAGGACATCCTTCTAGATATATTCAGCAAACAAGAAACATAAACAAGTAGTCTTTTTCTAATCACATCAATTATCTGATGGTATGATATATATTCATTTGCTCTAGTATTATAATAAGTCTCTTTGTGAATCAATCAACTAGCTGAAACAAGAATGAGTATAACAATAATCAGAGTCAACATTCTTAAGGGCTGCACTTATTACATTTATTCCTGTTCAGAATGCTGGTACATATCAATGTTGGGGTTGATGTCGTTGAGTGGATCTTCTTAGTTAGAACTGGACATAGAGGTTGATGATAGGTCATAGATAAATACAAAGCACAATTTAGATGATTATTATGATGTGGAACTATTATTGAGTTCTATTATTGAGACCTGTTATGTTAAAGAAAACATAATAAATATTTTGTTTATGAAGCACAAAAGAATCTTCACATACTGATAAAGATGACAGTAGTCAAGCTAAATGTTGGCTTCCATATTATATGGGATGAACATAGCAGAGATAAAGTATAATATGAGTACTGTGCTAAAAAGTAATTTGTGTTTTGATATGTGTAGGAGGTAATAGGTCTGATGGAGAGATGACAGTTTTGAAGAGAAGGTTACACTACTCAATAAAGAGTTACACCATAATAGTAAACTTGTGAGATCAAAAATATCAAATGAAGTTATGATGTATACACACACATGTCAATAATCCTTATGTCTTATTTAGTTGCTTCAAAAGGAGAGTTACAGTCAACGAAGTTAGACTTTACTGTCCAAGAAAATGAAAGTGAGAGGCAGAGAAATGTTATTAATATACAGTCTAACATTTGTGGACACTTTAAACACAATTTAATTAAGGGAATGATCTATTTTGTCAAGATAAAAATTACTGGAGGTTAGGCTATAAGTTTTACCTATATCAGCAGAAATTAAAAGATCCACTAATCAATCATCTCTTTAATTAACAGACCTTCAAACTGTTCCTTGTATTAACAGCTTAATAATACTAAAGTATTACTATTAGACTAGAATAAGTGTCCTTATTTGAGATTATACCTTATGCTATAGGTTCTATTGTACTATGTGTTACTGCACTCACTGACTTGTCTTATCTAGATAGTGAACCTCTCCTCTCAAGTTGAACTCTCTAAAAACACACAAATATCAAGAATTACAGACAATGCAGAAGAGAAATAGTGCTTTAGAAATGAAGAGGATATATTTTAACAGAGATCAAATATGTTGTTTATTGAGAACTAAAAGAATTTCATTTAAAACTGACTCAAGAGACAAACTCTAGGTCATGTAATTTGGAAAGATTGTTATCACAACAGAAGGTAAACCCCTGACCTAACAAGTAAAAGCTAAGGTATTAATATATTTAATTAATATAGGATCTTAGTATTATGAACAATATGGTTAAGAGTGTTGAAAGAAGTGGGGGGGGCTGTCCATCTACATAATGGGTCACATCTTGACAAAAGGGAAACAGCACTGCAGATCAACATCAACTAACTGTTTTTATAAGTTATACTTTTATTAATCTAGTGTAGGTATCCTAGGTTATTATAATAAGTACTGATGTTTACTATGTCCTACAAGCTTGTAGACCTGTCAAGATCCTCCTCTTTGTACAGTAAATTAAATCAGAGTGCTAACATAGACAAAAGAATGCGTTTAGTTACAAACCACACCCATTATAGTAGTAAGCTGGAGAGCCAACAGCTGTCGGTGAAAAAGTTTGTTGTTTAAACAAATACTGCTTAAAGCCTTCAATACTGGAAAGTACTAATGATAGAAGACAACTAGTTAGGAAGACTGATAACTACTAGATACAGTTTACTATTGTTAGTAGAAACCAAGTTTGTTTAGTAGAGAGTTATTAATTGTGATGTTATCAAGAAATCTTCTGATATTGTGCGGAACTGTACTTTCATGGAGTTGTTAAAAATATTATTAAATAGAACGTGTTATTAAGTATAATATTCATTTATTAATTGAACTGTGTTTGTAGGAAATACGTTTTTAACTTTTTTGACAAATTAATTGGCTTATTAATGGATTTTTATTAGTAGTAGTAATTAGTGGTTTTGGGCAAAGAGATAATATTTAATCTAACTAGCTAATAATTAAACGATTATTAATGTACAATTTAGTCTCCTTTTCAAATCAACCTGTTTTATACCAACTATCTTCTTGGGTAATCTTTACAACAATATTTTTTATTAAAGGAATACATTTGTAAGTATCAACAAGGTATCGCATTGAACTGACTAATTCTCAAATCAAATTCATCAATGACTGACATACAGCAGGAACGACCTTTCTAATTAGGAGTAGTTTTCCAGAGTCAATCCACTTTTTGTTGTCTAATGGTATCAACAGTAAAGCAATTATCCATATAATAATTAACTTATTGGATTTCTATTTATTGTCTATTTCTATTTTATATATAGCTTTGAATTAAGAAGATAAGCATGATATTAGTGAGCCATACTACATACAAATGTAATGTGTTTAGTTCCAATTAATCAAAGCCATATATTAAAAATTGATGTTATTGGGTAGGATTATTATAATGATAGCCTAAACAATTGCAGTAAGTGTACTCATGGAATGAACCATGCAAAGCATTTAAATTAAGGCAACTTAAGCAATCTGTGCTTACTATGATTACCAAGTGAAAACATTGCTATATATAAAATATAACCAAAGCATAAGTAAAGATTGACTAAAAATTAAATTAGTTGATTCAAGCAAATCCACGGTCATTCATTAATATTTTGCAAATGTACAATATAGTTAGAAGCAGTAAGTGTCAAATTGTTTTATTAACTAATATGCCAATTGACATTTGACAGTTATTTAGTCATTGTATAAGCATTTTTTTAATATCCTATCAGTTAGAATTTTCATAGATGTATTCTAAGCACTAACTATCATTATTGAATGACTATTAATATTTTTTATGATATACGTTTGTTCTTTTGTTTGATACTCTATTATTATAATTATTATGATTAGCTAGATTTTGATAGTGATTTTATGCTAAGTCATGTATTATCTCAAAATTTTAGTTAACTAGTTGTTCTGACTAATGAGATCTAAAAGGAATATAAAGTTCTCAGGGTAATTATAATGAAAGTCATTTGTGCAGATGTTATTGACATTGCATAGTTTCTTCTGTGTACAAAGTCATTTATAAATAAGGATAATACTTTTCTTCAATTGGGAATGTCAGAATAGATTATTGTTCTTTATATTGCCCTTTAATGTTGGAATTATATATGATGGATGCTTCGAGTCGTGTGTTTATGTATGCACTTTCTTGTATTACTTTAGTCATGTGATAGATATTTACAGTTGCTTGAACTTACTGTTTTTGTTTCAGCACAGTCATGTTTACTACACGAGTTCATGTCACTAGAGTAACATGTGTTCATGAAGAGAATTAATCATATATCAAAATAAACTAAACACTGTTATAAGAACTTTTCTCGCTCAGTATAACATAGCCAGCAAAGTAAAAACAAAATCTAGTGTTTTACTATATAGGAATTGTTTATACAATATTATACACTGAGTACATATATATTATGTTTGTATTGCTAAACAAACTGTACTGTTATTGAAACACATTGCCAGTTTATTAAACTATGAGTAAATTAATGTAGCAAGATCAATCAATGCAGTCAGTGGTGATAGTGAAGACATAACAAAATAAATACGTTTGCAACACACAATTTTAACTGTATATACACTCACTGAGTAAAATATAACCGCATAACAAAAGACGTGTATAATAAAAAGATAGAGTATTGTAATAAATCAATTTAACTATATTATATTAAAAATGTAATAATAATGTAATAATAACACTAAAAGTGAAGCCAAATTATCAATTGTAAACAAAACTAGCAAAACAAGCAGTGCTGACTCTCAGAGGCAACTGAGAAGACATTTGTACAGCTAAAATATGTTCAGTTGTTGCAAGAGAAAAGTTCAATGTATCCCTTCAAAGTCTGTAATGTTAATTATTCTTTGGGATATTTTGATGTATGCTCATGTGCTACTACTTGCAAGTACTATAATGTCCAGTTCCTTTAAAAGTTCTGCTGACTATAACAGAAAAATTTATATACTCTTTGGCATAATACATTGTTTAATTTTTCTTTCATTCCCTCTCTTTGCTTTACTTGCTGACATAAAGATAGGTTGATATAAGACTATTATTACTGGGACCTATATACTATTTGTTGCCTGGATAATTGGAGGTTTGATTGTCATTGTTAGTGTATATCTTTCTTTCTTCCCACTTCCTTTATTTTTAGTAGCTTTTTGTTATCTTCTTCAAATAATTGGGTACTGCAGTGTTCGGTCCAATATTGTACAATTTAGTATTGATCAATCAGTAGAGTCTTCCACTGATGAACTTAGTGCCATTTTTTATTGGCACTCAGTCTGCATTCCAATGGTTTATATAATTGTTGAACTTGGACACTACACCTCACATTTTCAATCCAGTCAAACTAATTGTTAAAGTACTTAACTATGCTAGGAAGAACAAGTACCCTCGAAATCGTAGCGCCTTGACTAACTGGGAAGAGGACAACCCTTCACGATTGGACTTAGGTAAGGAAAAGTATGGTGGGCCATTCCCTGAGGATGAGATAGAGGATGTAAAAACAGTGCTAAAATTAACACCATTATTAATTTGTGTAATTGGTTTATGTTGCATAACAGAAATATCATGGAATACATTTTATTCTAAAGGTCAAGATTCCCAAATCATTTCTTCAATATTTTATAGCAATATATTAAGTTCTCTTTTTTCATCAATTCTTATTCTACTACATGTCTTCGTGATATATCCGTGTTTTTTTAAATGCATTCCTAGTATGCTTAAGAGAATTGGTCTGGGACTAATTTTTGCTTTTCTCTCTGCACTGTATTATGTTATCCTTTTTGTTTGCCAAGATCATCTACACCTGCACCTTACTTTATACAAAGCTGTTATTGTCCCTCAAATTTTATTTGGAATAGCATTTGCCTTAATTTTGCCAACATCATTAGAATTCTTTTTAGCTCAATCCCCAAATAAAAGGAGAGGGTTCATACTTAGTCTATGGTATGGAGCATTTGGAATTGGCTATGTCATTAATATCAATAGCAAGTATCCTTTTAAATGTACAGGAAATGATATATGTCAAAGTCCTTACTACTATGTATTAATAAGTGCAATAGTACTTGTCATACTGATATGTTTTCTGATACTGGCTAAATGTTATAAACTGCGAAGAAGAAAGAATGAAGTTTACAAACCTTTGATAGCTGAGGAAACTGACACACTATATCAACAGAGGTATATGGAACAGGATAAAGAATACAGGAGAGACATGGGTCTATCCATTGAGTACACAGATTGAACTTTAATTACTTAATCATTAAATCATCAGTAGTACTTTGTTAGTAACAATTATACAGACGTTATTTTGTCATAATAAGTTAAACAATTTACTGACATTTGTTTACATTACACAATATATTATGCTTTTAATACATCTCAACAAACAGTCATTATAAAAACATTGACATGTTAATATAATACTTATGTTTTGAAAAGTATAATTTGTGTATAAATAATAACTAATTTCATTATTTAAGTTATGCAATGTATTATAATATCTAATTTTATATCAGCAAGAAGACAAAAAAAGGGAAATAAGAAGAAAAGAAAATAATATCAAATATCAAAAATAATATGATGAGCATCATTATTAACTTCAGCATAATTAATTGCAGCAAAATTACTAAAAAAATTAAATGAGCACACATAGAGAAATCCCAGATAAGAATTAGCAGTACTGATCGAGACTTGACAAAAAATCTTAACATAGTCAAACAATATGAGTGAAGAGTTGACACATGAAAGACATACTCAAGAGAATAACTAATGATTGTTTTGGTTTCAGTATAAGTATTAATAAATTACTGTAGCAATTTAGCCAATATTTGTTAATAGTTAGTCTCCTCAATCTTATTTTACAAAATGAGTTTAAAAATTAAACAGTAGTGTCTCTGCATATACTTACCACCAACATCAAATGAACTTTCAATATGCTTATTATCATTTAGTTATTTAGTGGGAAGCCATTGCTGAAATTATATTAAACTGATGTTTATTAAACTGACCACACCCTCTAAACTTAACTATACACACTAAAGTATTGACCAACCTGCCAACAAACACATTGTCATATTGAGACAATACAGGAACTCCCAAACAATGACATCTTAATTAAATGCTGTCACATCCTCCAATTTGACAAAAAAAGAAGTAACTACATTGCTAGCATATTCATTACAATGACCTAACACCTTTATTACATAATAACTAGATGGTAGTGAGCCACCCCTCCAGGTACAGGACTCTGCATCATTATGTTAATTAACTACCATCATTATAATTGTTATAGCAAATTAAAAAATTTTGGGAACATAGACTCTACAATAGCTCAGCATCCTGCACATACAATTAGAGCATTGATTAGTACTGATCCATATATCTCTCATAATGTTCTTCAGCTATTAAATATATGTTGACTTCATTTTCTCTCACACATAACTTGTAATGATTAGCTAGTGCCAGAAATACTATCAGTATAATAAGAATATTAACACTCTTAAATATGAAATAATAAAAGACTTTGAGAAGCTGTGTCTTCTTCACATGCAAATAAATATTTATTGTTAAGATTAATTACATAACCAACACCATGTGCTGCACACCATAATCCAACCATCAAACTTCTCATTTCATGTGGAGATTGAGCAATTGTAAATACTAAGGATGTTGGAAAAATAAAAACAAATGATATTCCAAACAATGCTTGAGATACAATAGCAGCTTTGTCTGATGTTGTGTCAAAAAGATGATCCTTACAAGCAAGACTTATAACAGAATATGTTGACAAGAAAACTAGTCCAATTCCAATTCTTTTAGGAATACTTGGAATGTAATTATAAAAACAAGGATTTATAATTAACTGATAGAAAAGAATCAAAAGTAAAGCTACTGAAGTATATAATGAATTTTTGTTTAATAAGCAAGTCAAAAATGACAGGGTTTCATCTGATTTATAGTATGTAATCCATTCAATATCCTCGGAACAAACATGACCAATAATGCAGATAAACATTGGTGCTAATCGTATCACTACTTTAACATTCTCTACCTGTTCCTCTGTGAATGGTCCACCATATTTTTCCTTACCTAAGTCCAATCTAGAAGGGTAATTCTCCTCCCAATAAGTCAAAGCACTACGATTAATAAGGGGATACTTGTTTTTCCTGGCATAGTTGAGTACTTTAAAAATCAATTTTACAAGATTGACAATATGAGATGTAGTATCCAGCCAATGTTTAAAGAGAAAGTTAGTGATAATGACTATAGAGACAGCCACACCTGATAATATATAGGACACTATGATAAACTGATTTATTAAGCAAAATTTATAATAAAACTTAAATGAGCATACATAGAGAAATCGCAGATAAGAATTAGCAGTACTGATCCAGACCTGACAGAAAATCTTAACATTGTCAAATAATATGAGTGAGTAGTTGACACATATATGATATATTGTACTTAAGGGAATAATTATCAATTGAATGATCATTTTGGTTTCAGTATAAGTAACAATTAATTCCTGAAGCAATAAAACCAATATTTATTAATACATAATTAGTCTTACTCAATCTTGTTTTATAAAATGAGCTAAAAACTTATATAGTAATGTCTCTACATGTGCATACCACAAATGTCAAATCAAACCTTAATTTATGCTTATTATCATCCTATTTATTGTAGCAGTACTTTCTGTACACAGTGATAGTTATCTAGCAGGAAGCCATTACTAATATAATTATTTCAAAAGGATGCTTACTGAACAACTCCAATTTTTTTAAGCATACTTGTAATGTAATTATAAAAGCAAGAATTTATAGTTAACTGATAGAAGACAATCAAAGGCAAAGCTACTGAAGTATATAATGAATTTTTGTCCAAAAAGCAAGTCAAAAAGACAGTTTCATCTGATTTATAGTATATAATCCATTTAATATCCTCAGCACAAACAAGACCAATAATACAGATAAATAATGGTGTTAATTGTATGACTACTTTAACATTCTCTACCTGTTCCTCTGAAAATGGTCCGCCATATTTGTCCATACCTAAGTCTAACCTAGAAGGGTAATTCTCCTCCCAATAAGTCAAAGCACTACAATTCCTGGGATACTTGTTTTTCCTGGCATAGTTGAGTACTTTAACAATCAATTTGATAGGATTAACAATATAAGATGTAGCATCCAGCCAATGTTTAAAGAGAAAGTTAGTGATAATGACTGTAGAGACAACCATACCTGATAATTATAGAACATTATGACATACTGATTTATTAAATACTCTCCAACAGTGATAATGAAAAAAATTGCAGGTACACTCAGTGAGTGCCAATATATAATAGCACTTAGTTCATCACCTGAAGCACCAATTGCTTGATCAATGTTAAATTGGACAATATTTGATTGTACACATGAATATCCAATCACTTATAGCAAATAGGTAACAGCACATATTATATAATACAGCACATTATAATGTGAAAATGTTTAATAGTAAATCCCAAGCCAGCAATCATCCAAGATAAAAATGACATATACACACCAGTAATGATATATGCATACCTACCTACTTTTATATTAGCAAGTAGACCAAAAAATGGAAATAAAAAGAAAGGAAGACAATATCCAATATCAAAGATAATGTAATAAGCATCATTATTAGCTTCAGGATAGTTAGTTGCAGCAAAATTTCTAATAAAACTTAAATGAACATACATAGAGAAATCACAGATACACTGATTGAGAATTGACAAAAAATCTTAACATTGTCAAAGAATATGACTGAGAAGTTCACATATAAATGATATATTCTAGGGAATAATTATCTATTGAATGATTGCTTTGGTTTCGGTATGAGTATTAACAAATTACTGAAGCAATACAATCAATATTTCTTAATAGATAATTAGTCTTCTCAATCTTGTTTTATAAATGAATTTAAAATTTAAACTTTAATGTTTCTGCACATACTTACCACTAATATCAAATCAACTCTTGATATGCTTATTATCATCCTATTTATTGTAACAGTATTTTCTGTACACAGTTTTTAGTTTCCACATTGCAATGAAAACCTATACATGTAATATCTTATAGAACAAATTAAGACAATATACAACCTAGGACATTTTTTTCAAAAAGAGAAAAAAAAACAATAAAATCAAAAGGAACAAGTCAACATATTATGTTTTAAGCATCTGCAGTTTACGTAAACAATAAAATTAAATATACAAAAGAGAATCTATGTACATGTATATGTGTGAGATCAAAAAACAAAACCATAATTTATGGTAGATATTTATAAGACTTCATTCTCTCTCACATGTAACTTGTAATGCTTAACTAGTACCAGAAAAACTATCAGTATAATAAAAGTAATCACTGTCTTAACTATGAAATCGTAAAGACTGACATGTTGCCTTTTCTTCATATGCAAACAGATATTTGCTGTTAATATTGATAACAGCAATACCACAGTCCAATCATCAAACCTCTCATTTCCTGTGGAGACTGAGCTATCGTAAACTCTAAAGATATTGGCAAAATTAGAGCAAATGCTATCCCATACAATATTGAGATACAATTTATAATTTTGTACAGCATTGTGTCAAAAAGAGAATGGTCTTTAAAAGCAAGCATTAAGACATAATATATTCTTGTCTTCAGTATTTAGATTTCTGTCTTAGTTCCTAGAAAATTTGATATATTTGATCTCATTATTAGTATTATTGTTACTGTTTCGGCAAACAAAATTAATGTTCGCTACAGATTATGACTATGATGATGGATATACAATCAGTCATTGCTTTGCTAATAAAGTAATAAAGTAAGTCATGAAACTCTTGAAAAATTTTTATATGTAAATATGTCTACTTTTGCTGTATTTATTGTACAAGAAACCTCCTTTCTCATCAAGCTGATTTGATAAATTTCAATTATACGTCCTCTGTATGCTTCAAGTAATGATTGAAGGCTTATGTTACCTTGAATATTGATATCATTTTATGGATGAGGATCAGAAATCAGTCAACATCTCATATAATGATAAGGTTAGACATGTCTGTTTTATTAATTAGTAGGAATGAATTGTTAAAAAGATAACAAATAATATATTTAAAAGTTAAACAATGAGGTGAATTGTGCCAAACACCTTCTCATTTGTGATATTATAATATAATTAGAGGGTGCTGTCATTTGATCTATTAATGATTATAAAATGGTATCAATAACCTGGAAATGGACTTTTGTGAATTGCAAACATCTTAATAAGGCCATAAATGGAAATATGAGTATATATAATTATATTATAATCATTATGCTGAAGCATATGAAAAAGTATTGCTGAACTGGAGTTTTTTCATAAAAAGAAGAACACAAGCATGCATTATAGATAATCCTACAACCATAATAAAACATGAAGATCATTGTAACTAGTAACAAAACAAAATGACCAACATCAATTAAACCATCAGATACAATATACCAGTGTCTCAGCATTGTGGACAAACTGGTCACCATGGTAATGTATTGAAGACAATTAGTTCTAGCTCTGAGAAACGATACACACTTTGTTCAAGAGATGCAGTGTTGGAGACAATCAGAACAGTAGTCTGAGCAGTACTGAGTCTCAGCAGTCTCAGTAGTGTACTATACATCAGAGTGAAGAGAAGGAGACAGCAATAAAGTAGTGTATCATTTTGCTCTCCTATGATAGCATAGTAATTGTTTGGTGATATTTCCTGTAAGTGGATGTAAAATGATTGATTTAGATGACCACTTTGCATTGGAACTGAGAATAGGCATACTTTCAGGACTCAGGTATCCATATATCTGTTGTCTGATGTCTGATAGTAGGAGCCATATATGATATATCTGTCTAGTACCAAGTGGTTGTGAGGATATATCTAGTACAAGATAGTAGCAGCCATATATCTAGTAGCAGCTAGCACGACTGAATTATAAATAGTCAAATACATTTTAGTAAGATATTTATGATGTTAGTTTGTAGTAGTGTATTTCTAACAATGTAACCAACAATGGATACCTGTTTAATAGCAGACAAACTGAGACAAGAAGTCAGACAAATGGAATTAGACAAACTAGGACTACATTAACTGGCTAAAGAAACAACAATGATGCAAACAACAATGTCCTCTAGGAATAGTATGGAGGTAATATCTTAAATGTTTTCATGAAGCCTATAAAACTAGAAGACTGTACCTTGAAGAGATCATATCATATAATGTGGTAAGTACGACAATGATATCAATAGTATTAGCAGATTTCAACATATATTATCATGTAGAGTAAATAAAATTTATTAGCTATTATATACGTCAGTGGTTAAAAGGATGCATCATTTGTTGCTCTTGTATACAACTGTACAATAAATTTGTAAAAGTGAACAATGTTTATAATGAACACATTGTTAAAGGCTGTTCTCTAAGGCTGGTGAATGGTGATACTTGCTGTATAAGTAGTAATCAGTATCGTATCTTATTTGAAAAGTTTCCACCCGAGAATACCGTATACTACTCAATTTACTCGTCGAGTCACGTGATCCCAATCAAACACGTTTTTAGTTTCTTTTGTAATGGAAAGGGATCCTCTACCATCCTGCTGTTTTCATTGATATCAAGGTTTAGTTTGATTTTAAATTAGTGAAGCAACTACTTTAGTGTTCTACAACCATTCCAAGAAAAGAGGGGAAAGACTCGATGTTGGTGAGTGTTTTATCTTCCGTTAATGTGCTTGAAAGTCTATGAATTTAAAAGGTTTCTTTTATTAACGTGAGTAACTAATTGTTTTTACAGTTACATGATTCATTTCCTGTATTGAAACATATCCTACATCTCCTTTTTGACTATGGTTCTGTAGTTTAAGAGAAAGGGATGTTGTTATAGTTATTATTTACAGCTATTTATGGTACAGTTGGAGGAGAGCACCCAGCATTGTTGTACAATTGGTTTGGATAATGTTCCCTAATATTTTCACAAAAGGTACCACTGTCTCTTGAGATTAATTAAAGCATTTTGGCATGATTATAATGGTAGATTGTGTCAAGGTGGAGTTCACAGTAAGAATGGTATTTATTTCCATTGGAATGCTCTGACAGTGCAACACAGATACCATACTTTCATTGTGTTTTGAAATAGATTGGCTTAGGCAGCCATAGGTCCTTGGAAAGTGATCCTGTAAATCAAAATTACTTTTCATTTTATAGAACCTGTTCATAAAAGTCAAATCTGTAATAGATGAGGCTAGGCTTGCATTGAGGTTGACTGTATAGACTTGACTATAGAAGTGAGTAATAGTGAGTGAAATATGCTCCACTGAAATAAAGTTGGCCTCCTTTGTACAAGATGTTACTAGTCTCCCTATGTTTTGACCAACTATAGATATGCCTTGGCCTTTATAAAAAAGTTAAAGGTCAAGTAGATATGTAACTGTAATGTAATGTATTGTATGTACTGATCTCTTGTAATAACTTGATATTACCTTTCTTTCTTTTAATTTCAGATGTCCTGAATCTAAAGGAACTATAGATGTGAGAGCTGTTATTTTGGCCAGTGGTGCAAAGGTCAGCTATATGTTTTATAATTAAATTGTTGGTTAACAGTTAATGCTATTCAATTGTTGTGAAAGCATGGCTTCCTCTCGCATAGGCAGATAAGCAAATTTCCTCAGCATAATGTCAAAATTATTATTCAAATCATTTAGTAAAAGAAATGAAATTATGGCACACAGAAAAGGTGTCTACTCGCTTACCTGTAGTTTTTATGAAGTTATCATAAGGAAATGCTGGGAATTTGACAAAGACATTTATGGCTACATCAATGATGAAGAGGAGAAAGGCAAAGAATTTAGCCTACAATTCTATTGTGTTTTGCTTACCTAATGACTTCTAAAGATTTAAAAACGAAGTCGTCATCATCACTAGACGTTCAAAAACTGTTACAAATCTAGATAAGTGAATGCAAATGAAATTAGTCCAACAAAACTTTCTTCATGTAAAATTGTTGACACAAAGTTCACACTCTAGAATGAGCCATCCACTAGGCAACTTTTTTGCAGCAACATGTCAACAAATTTGTAAGCAATAAAGGTGCCCCATATTATGTAGCATTGTTGTCACAGACAACTTGTATCAAGCAACATTTTATAGAATCTGCTCTGAACTTGTGAAGAAGAATTAGATCTAGCATGAAGGAGAATGAGATCTAGCATGGCAAGGAGAACTGTGAAAATGCTTTTGGTATTTTAGCTAATAGATTTCGAGTATTCATGACTGCAATTGCACTGTCTCTTGAAAAGGTTGAGACCATCACACTTGCTAGTTGTGTTCTCCACAATTATCTCAGATTACAATATAGAAGTGGGGATATGTATATACCCCCTGGAAGCATGGATTCTGAAGATCCTCTAACACATCAGCTAAGTTCGGGAGAATGGTGAAAAACTACTCAATGTACTGGGTTCATATCTCTAAACAGACATAGGAGTAATGCATACTTTGTTACAGCCAAGAGCATAAAAGATCTTTTTTGTATATACTTTAATTCAGCAGAAGGGCAAGTTTCATAGCAGTACAACATGATATAGACTGAGCCACAATACATACACATTATATTACTGTATTATCTAATTTAAATTACCTGATTGACTTGAGTTCAGGCTTATGAGATCATCTAAAAATCACAAGCTTTTGAAAAAATTTTGACAAGGGCATCATCCAAACCTTGTCCATTTTTTTTAAAACCACTCTTCTTTTTTTTTGACTATATGTTGCTCTATTTGATTTTATTTATGCCTTTACCCTGTCTTCTACACAGTGATAATGATTGGTCCACTGAAGTTACCATGAAAAGGTACGTGGAGAAAATCCTTTTACCTTTTCTTAATGAAAAGCGAGCAGATTTAAAGCTCAATAGATCCCATCCTGCATTAGCAATTTTTGATTTTTTAGTGGACAAACTACACCTGACTTCTATTCCCTACTAAATCATTATTCCAATTCTAATACCAGCAAATTGCACTGATAAACTACAGCCACTAGATGTTTCTTTGAACAAGCCTCTTAAAGATGAAGTGAAGAAGAGATTCCATGCTTGGTATGCTAATGAAATCCAAGAGCAACTTAAAACTGTTCCTGTTCATGAAGTAAAAGTTAATGTCACAGCTAGTATTATCAAGGCAAAAAGTCTTGGCTGGTTTATTTCTGCTTTTGAAAGTATTCAAGCTAGACCTGAGATAATAGTCGATGGCTTTAAAGAAGCTTCCATTTTGGAAGCTGTCACCTCTGTTATGCAAGACTTCTTTTGCACTTAAACATATTTACTGTTGTATATTAAATCAACGTATGATGTATTAGTTACACGTTTTCAAAATGATAAGGAAATGGTTAATGCATGTGTAACACTAGTACCGTAAACGTCAAAATTTTCGATGTAGTTATGTTTTTGCGGTTGAGTGACATTGCAAAAATTAGACTTGTGAATAATTATGGCACGCAATACTCATCCATTGCGTTGCTGCACAAGGATACCGAATATTTAAATATCCGTGAAGTCAAATTTTCGCGCTTGACTCAAAATGCGAAATTATGAGTCCAGGAAAAGTTTGAGCAGCAAAAATTTTGGCATTTACGGCATGTTCTAGAACTTTCTAACATTACCTATGGTCTGTATAGTCTCTACTGGAAATGATACGAGATGACTATCTTCAAAACATTCAATAAATGCTCTCTCATGCATTGTTCTTTGTAGATAACAGAACTTGGAATGCCACCATTAGCTAGCAATGTAGCTGTAGCTATAGCAAACACACCACAATCCTTTATACCAACCTTCTTTGGGGCTTCTTCCACCATGATCTTAATGCCTGCTCCAAAATTCTTTAAAATGACTTGTTGTGTTGTTGGGTCAACTGATGAATATAGAGAATCAAACACTTTTACTACACCTTGAGGACATCCAATTGTTGTTGCAACAATCCAATGATTCCTCCACAGTGCATTATCTGCAAGGCACAGGAATCATAGTAGTAAGTGTAGGCAATAAAAAGGTGAATTGAAGTCCTAAAATATCATGATTTTGCTTTTTCAGAAGTCTTTGGCCAAAGTTCATGTGCTTGTCTGTCATCCAATTTCCACAGGTAATGATCTCTTTATCCTCCAGGGTTAAGTCAATACAATCATAAGTTATCCACAGACCAGGACTCTTCTCTGACTGTTTTATCTAGCTCTCTAGAATCAATCTTTCTTTTCTTATGTGGCTGTTCTAATGTAGTTTCAGGTTCATAGACATAACAAGCCAGTAGCTGTTTGATTTTTCCCACATTACCACTCACACCTCTAAATATCAGGATACAAAGAACCTCTAGTCCTCCTTGTGGAAGATTGATGGAATACTGCCTCTTTCCTGTAATAACACAACATATGCTGCCATTTCTTTTAATGAAGAGGTAACAAGTTTTTGACCAATGACAAGTAAGTCTATTTCTTTTTTATCCTGCACTGTATCCTGCGCTGTAAAAAATTAGGTGTCACTATGACACCACTTTTTGTGTCATTGACTTGTGCAAATTTGACACCAATTCAGTGTCACCAGGCTGTATTACTTTTGTCAAGTCTGGCCCAAAGCACAATATGACTGGATGCCTATATTCGATGCCAGCCAAAGCAGAATCTATGTCAATGTGATCTCCCTATAAAGTTAATCACCACCACATTCAACACATTCTTACTTGAAAAGGGATGAAGAGAGATGGCTTGCTTTTCCCTCTCTATGTGGTAAGCAATGCAGCAGTGGCAAGTGCATACACAATAATTACATCTAAATAGTGTCCTTTGAACATATCAATGCTTCACTTACCATCAGTAGCGTTGGAAATACTATGATACTGAGTCATTAAAGTTTTGACGTCCCTTTTAGATGAATTATCTGCATAACTTAGAAGACGTTTACAAAAGGAAAGTATCTTGGACTCAACTGACCCAGTGATCTGATAGAATTCATGGAGAAGCTACAAAAGTTAGTTATGCGATGTAACTGAATATGTACTTACTAATTGTGATTCTCTGAGACAGGGGCAGTCAGATAAAATTTGCTCATCAGGTGGACACTCCTTACAGATCCACTGATGCCTAATTTCTGATGGTACTGCTGAAAAGTATAGCAACTATAATATACTAACCAAATGTTTCTGACATGAGGGACTGCATATTTGTCAGGATCCATTTCTCAGATTCATAGAGCTGCTTCAACTTCAGTTTGTTCCTTGAATACTCTTCTTGTTGGGAGTGTGTAGGAGGTAAGAAATCATCACTGAGCTTGGGTTTCTTGATAGGAGGACTTTCATCCATCAGTCCTAAACTTTTTCCTCTTTCTGGATGATTTAAGTTTTAGAATTTATTCTGTAGCTTCCTTTTCCATGAAGCCTTGAAGAATGCTTTAAATAAGACATGTACTCATTTCTATTTCACTCACAGGGACATCCTCCAGGTACCTTATTAGCAACACTTTGATGAACAGTAACAAGCCTAGATTCAACTTTCTCTAACTGCCAAGCAGTTGGGTTGGGTGTTTTGTCTCAAGCATTATGATAGTTACTAATGAGTCAACTATTTCATTTCGAGAGGCAGGAAGTAGAACACTACCAGACTTTAAAGCAGCAGTATCTCATGATAGCCTCAAGTGGTCAAGGTAACATACTGGTGTCATGACAACACCAACCATGACATTACACTGTGTCATGATGACACCTCCTTTTCAACAATGTGTAACTCTTGTATTCGTGAGAAGTCATGGTTTTGCAACAAAGTTGTTTTTTGTACCCTAGTTGATTATTATACCCGTTTGTATCAAGTTTTTGTGTTTTTAGTTCCTCATGTTCATTGATGTTATGAAAGTCAAGAGCAACAGTAGATGAAATATTAATGTAGAATCAAAGATTTCTTTAGTGTTGAATTGTTAGGAAAAACCCCTCACATGCACTTTCTTCATGACTCTTGTCATCTCTCTCACTTCCTATCAACATATGAACGCCAACTAAAATAGGTTTTGTTGTTATTGTCATGTGACATTTTGCAATACTTACTCTCTATAGGATAGGGTATTTGTCAGAATTCAGTTCAGTCATTTTTGAATGTTGTGATCACAAATTATTAGGTTGTTTATAGATTAAAGTATCTAGGTCATCTGTAACTTCAAAAGAAATATACTTAATTGGTAAAGTAACTCACGTAAGTGTTATCTTTACTGCATTTTCCAAAGATACATCTCCTTCTACTACAGTTTCATTTATTTTAGAAAAAAATTAACCACTGCTGCCTCTTTCATGAGCAATTTCATCTACGCAATTGTATATAGGGATTTTCACTGCATGATATGCATCAACTACTGTCTCAATGTAATTGTCCAAAAAAAAATGTGGAGCAGACTTGGTGTTAAGTTAGGAATTTAAAGTTAATTTTCTTTCAATTAAAAATTATTTCTCTTTGAAACTCACCCCTTTGGTCTTACTCTTTATATAAAACTGTTTATATAAGTTAAACTTTATGTATAGTGATTAGATGATAAGTCAATACTTGTATGAACTTGACAAGAAATGGAATATCTCCATCACACTTTAGCTTTTGTGCAATCAACAAAAGACCCAAACACGTTAGTGATAGTAAGGCCGACTCATCTATGGATAAACACAGACAGAAGGAAAAATCATTGATGTTGTATACTTTATCTATGTTTACCTGTAGAAGCATCATCATTATAGCCTGAAGTGACTGCTGTTTGGGAAGTGTTCTCTACCTGAGTGATTTTGCACTTTAGAAAGGACTCTTCAAAGTCATCTCTGGCATTTTCTTGCTGCACTATAAGTGCAAACTCTTGAGCAACCAGGTTATATTGATGTAGTTACAATTCACACAAACAAGAAAACACACAAAAGAAATTATCTTTAAAAGTGGATATTCTTCCAAAACAGTAGTTAGTAATGGACATTCACTTCTAGTACTCTTCTCATATGTTCAAAATATAAGATTTTTCAATATTTGCACATTTGCTTTTGGCTTTGCTATTTCATCCACCAGAAGCCTCTGGTTACAAGGGAAAGATTCATGATCTGCCGAAAGAGAAGTGGAGAATATGCATGCTTCTCTTGCCAAATAAATTTTTGCCTTTTTGAAGGGGTAGGCTGGTCCTCATTTATAGAAGTCGCCCCAGGTCTGTTTAAATTTTGAATTTAATTATAAAATGAAATATTTCCATGAGTTCTGCATGTGTCATTATATAAAATATTGAGATATAATTTCATGTGCATACAATTAGGACCATATTAAAAATCACTAAAAATAACAATAAATAAAATATTACCTCTGCAGTCCCATTGTTGTATTTGAGGAATTTATACTTTGTGATCTGGCTACAATCAGACAAGTGCTAAGAGATGACTGCAGGTCATATGTCATTGTAGCAAACATGTCTGATAAATGTATTTTTGGTCTGTGTCAAGGAGTTGTTTGCATGCAAGATTTCTTTCAGTGTTTCGACAAAACACAGGCATGTGAAAGGGATTTGGTACATTAACCACCTATAAATTTATCAATAATACACTGCAAATGGTATTTGTTGGCCTGACAAATAATATTAACTGTGGTTATTAAACTGAAGTAACAAACTTTATATGTTAATTTGACAAAATGTAGTTTTGACAAAAACAATGTTGCAACAAATATTATATATTTTTTGAATTGACAAATCTTCTATGCTGTTTCACCAAAGTTCTTTAGATATTTTCAGACAAGTCTTGTTATTATATTTGACAAAAAGCATCAATTTGAATAGCAGATTTCTGATTTCTACATTAAACTAAAGAAGGCTGAGAGTTTGTATCCATTAATTATCCTAAAAGGACAAGGTCAAGAGAAGAGTGATCTAATTTTTGAAGTTGGCTGCAGATGTTACTCCGATGTTCTGCAGTAAAAGCTCTATAGCAAGGAACCTCCAAAGTACAAGGTACATCCACATCCATATTGATTAAAGTTTGCTACCTTATCTTCTCCTCTATATCATGTATTGTGCCTTCATGGATCACCTTTTCTCCCTTTCAGTTAATAACTTCTCTCCTTCAATAAAATCCTCTAATGAGTATATATAATACTTCTAAACTATCTGGTAGTTCTGTTACCTTCAATGTCAGATGTAGTGCTGAGGTCATTAGTAATCACAGTCTTCAGAGTCATCTTCAATGATGCCATCTCCTATTATGGCTCTTATTTTGGGATAGTTATCAGGATCATAATCATCTTATTCATTCTTCTCACCTATTTATTATTCATATTTTTATTCATTTTTTATCAATCTTACTGGGTGGGTCAGGGTCCTCCTCTTCGTGCGATCCATCAAAAAAGAATTCTTCGATAAAACCTTTTAGTGTGGACTGGTCACTGTCGGTGAAAGGTGATGAATAAAGCTTATTTAACCCTTTCCGCACCACCGACGCATTTATGCGTCGGTGGCTGATTGACGCATTTATTCGTTTCGTGTTTATAACATCTCGTACGTTGATCGATTTACCCAGAAACTTCAGTATTTCACAGAACATGACCTTTTGTCCAATTTTACTTTAATAAACCACTCCCTTATACCGTAAAAGACCTTAGTTAGCAGCTGTGAAAACATAAAACAATGGCTGAAAAGTTAACCATAGAGGATATTATTGTAAGGCTGTTTAGTGATGATGATGAGAGCGATTTTAGTGACATTTTTGATGAAGACTTAGGTATTATAATATTTAATTATAATTTATTTCAATAAAGCAAAAAAAATTATATATATATATCGATGATGAAATTGATGTAGTAGCTGATGATATTGTTGTGGTTAATGAGACTGAAAAAGAACAATTGAATGGTAAGATAAAAATTACTTTGCAATATATTGTATTATCATTATAAAACTTACCTGTAATAGTAGTGGTAGTGGAAGTGTACGTGGAGGTCGTGATAGTCGTGGCATGGAACATGGACGTTGTGGTAGAGGACGAGGTGGTTGTTACAGTGGTGTTAGGGGACGAGGTGGTTGTAGTAGTAACGGGAAAGGAGGTGATGGAGCTGAACCGTGGATACCAGTGGATGACCTCCAAGCTGACATTCCACCAACAGCTATCCCATTCATGAAACAGCCAGGACCAAAAATTACATTATCAGCAGACTCTTCCCCACTGGATTTCTTTTCTCTTTTCTTTAATGACGTAATAATTCAGATGCTTGTTGATGGTACAAATGAGTATGCTGGTGATGTTATTGCTGAGAAGGAGAGAGGTGGAATATTAACTCCAAAATCCAGATGGGTGAGACCAGTCACCACAGAAGAGATGAAGGTGGTCCTGGCGGTTATTATAAACATGGGGGTAATGCACTGCCCGGAACGAGGTAGCTATTGGAAGACGTCATGGGAGAGTTATATACCGTTCTTCCATGATGTTTTTCCACGTAACAGGTTTGAAGAGATCTTCTGGATGTTACATCTACGAGACGACACAACATCAACAAGACTACGACGAATTGACAAAGTTAAGCCTCTTCTCAATCAACTGCTTACAACATGCCAGAGTGTTTTCTACCCTGGACGTGAGATTTCAGTGGATGAAACAATGGTTGGTTTCAAGGGTAGGGTTGATTTCCGCCAATATTGTCCACTGAAACCGATTAAATGGGACCTCAAGTCCTTTGTTCTTGCTGATAGTGCTACAGGGTTTATTCTCAATATAATCCCGTACACTGGAGGTGAGACAAAGGACATATATCTGTCAAATTGTAACCCTGAACTCCCAAGCCTCACCCAGATAGTGTTGGCTCTTGTTGAAAATTATCTTCACAGGGTCATCATATTTATGCTGACCGGCTCTATTCTAGTGTCCCTTTGGTTGATGAGCTAGAGAGGTGTAACACTGGTTACACTGGAATATTAGTTAGGAGTCGGCAACAGCTTCCAAGTGTGGTAAGAGGCAAAAGTTTCAAATTGAACAAGGGAGAAACTAAGGCGTGGAGAAATGGAAAGAAATTGGTGTTGGCATGGAGGGACAAAGGGAAGCCAACAGTAATGATCTCCACTGTCTATCAGGGGTCAATGACGACAGTTCGAGGTCACCGTGGAGAAACCAGGGAAAAACCTCTGGTTGTTGACAAGTACAACCAGAGCATGGGTGGAGTTGATATAGCTGATCAGTATGGATGTTACTATTCATTTGGAAGGAGGAGTATCAAGTGGTGGAGGAAGCTCATGTTCTGGTTGCTGGAGGTCAGCCTTGTGAATTCTTATATCCTCTATAAGGCAACTTCCTCAAACCATTTGTCACATTCTGACTATCGGCGTAAGCTGGTAGTTGGATTGTGTGAGGGGTTGCCTGTAGGAGATGTAAGACGACAGCTCATGCGGCCTACCAGGTTGGAGGAGAGGTTTGAAGGACGTCATTATATTGAACGAGGACAGTCAAGATGTAGGTGTATTGTATGCAACAATTCTAAAAGAGGACAAAGAAATGACACTATCTTTTTTTGTAAAACATGCACACACAATCCACCATTACACCCTGACATTTGTTTTGAACGTTACCACGAACTTGTTAATTATCATTTAGCTACATAAATAAACTATATAAATATTACTTACTTGTCACTCTTTGTACTGTGTTGTATTGCATTGT
Source organism: Xestospongia bergquistia (assembly GCA_963965975.1). Lineage (NCBI taxonomy): Eukaryota > Metazoa > Porifera > Demospongiae > Haplosclerida > Petrosiidae > Xestospongia > Xestospongia bergquistia. The sequence goes on along the minus strand of OZ014420.1, from coordinate 3,712,510 downwards.
ATAACTATTGTCTTGCAATTGTGGTTTTTAATTATGATACATCTTACTAGAAGCTTCACATGTCTTGCAACTGACAAAAGTAACATACTAAGGCTGAAGCTTTTTTGTTCATCTAATAACCTTACACTGTAGCAAGTGATCACCTATTTCACTATCCTCAAAAATGCCTAATTGCTCTATTTTACAACCACAAGATAAGTACATTCCAAAAACAGAAGGCCACGCCCAATCAAAGAACTAGTACTACAACGCAAAAATACACTGCAACGAAGAAATAAGAAACATTCTACTCATTCCTACTATCATCTAAGTCTATTTCAAATAAAGAAACATGGGGACTCTTGAAAGATGCTTTATACGTCATTTACAATGTGTGCGTAGTTATAACATAATGCTTACCTTGTAGACGACAAATACACCAATCATTAGAAGAACAAAACATCCAGGTATCCTTATTGAAGCAAACGCGAGACAGCTAAACGTCTAGGAGACAGTTTAGAGATGATACAAGAGCTGAAACGCAACCACTCCAACCCTGAAAATACTCGTGCGTTGGCAGTAATTACTTGCTTTATGTGCATGCGCGAAAAGGGTTAAAACCTTAGCAATGCAGCATTTTTTGCTATTCATCTTTGAAAATGCAACTGTAAAATTGTGTCTTGAGTAGTGTTGCCATAGAAAATTTGGTGTACTTCCGTTTATTAATTGTGTCATTTATTGTTCATTTTAAATGTGAGCAGAATGAGGACAACAAAACTTACCATAACTCAAGAACCACAAGGTGTTTTATGGCAAACGATATATCAACTTATAGGTTGAAAGTTGTAGAATATAATATTACAAAAATCATTGTTTCGATAATATAATGGTATTTGTGATATTTCAGTCTCTCCTGGAAAATACATATAGCAGCTTTGGTGCTTTTTTTGCATCTATGGTCACTATGAGTTTAAAAGTGTTCACATAATAGAAATGTAGTTACGGCAGTGGGAAGTCTTGTTCATCTTTTAAATTACAATCAGCATGCTGTACCACAATCAGCATAGCATAAATGGATAATGTTGTCTTGGATATGCTATGTCAAACACGAAGTAGCTTGCCAGTAAACAGCCAAGACATTCAACGAAACAAGTTGTAGTCCTTTCTACACCTACAACGAACTCCTTTTTAGATGCACCATTAATAATGATGATGTAAGGCTCAAGCCTCCTTTTCTCTTCAATAAACACATCTATGTCTATAATATTCTGTAGAGAAAAAGAGAGAGTTTACATTAATATTTTGAAATAAATTGTACGTTAAAATTATGATACTTTTCTTATCTTTCTGAGATCTTGCATACAATTTTTTTTCAAGCAAATACATACACTGAATTCCATGATCGTCTGTGAAAGTAAAAGTAGGCCAAGTAATAAAATAGCTACATAGAAATAGCCAACTATATATACAAACCTGTCAAGACTCTTCTTTCTTTTCTAACCTTAATATCTTTACTTGCCACTTTTTCCAGTCAACTTCAAACTCTTCTAAAGTATGATTATATTTAGTCACTCCTATAAACTCTTGCCATAACTAAAAGACACACGGCATAAGTATATCATAATTTAATTCAAAGTATATACAGTACTAGTCACATTACATATATTTAAGGAAACTCACTGAACACTTCTTTATCACCATTGGAAACTTTTCCAAGACATTACAGTTGACTATAGAATATTAAAGTCAAAAAACGATTCAACTGTTTGCACGATGAAGTAAATCCCATAATTAACGACGAAAGGAAAATGGCGAAAAATATATACCAGGCATGAACACTTCTTCTAATACATTTATGTACCTTAACTGATTATGAATCACAGCTGCAACTATCAGGAGTACTTAGAACAAGAGAGGGAACAGGGCATGGTAACAAAGAATGTGGTTCTGTAGAAATCTGGACAAGTTTACAAATTTTGATGGGACTTCCAAGGATGGGGTAGAGATCTATCAGATAATCGTCATTTAGTTCAATGAAGACAAAGCCATCTATCTTGTTATTTCAATGACCTCTTCATCCAAATCCAGTAACTCTGTCTTAAGATACTCTACTACATCATCAACTGTCATGAAACTTGAAGCTGCTGCCATTTTTAAAATGACAAATATTAACAGGTTAAAATATGAGGGTCAGTATAATATACTTAAATCAACAGATACTTTAAAGTCTAATTTCTTTCTTATCAGGTACAATATCTGTCCTATAACTCATGTATTCATGAGAAGTGATGGTTGTACAGCACTGTTGTTGTTTGTGCCCTCGTCAATAATTACAGCCATTTGTAACAAATTGTTGTAGTGTTCATTTTGTACACTGATGGTATGAAAGTCAAAAGCAACAATATATGATGTAATAACTGTAGAATCAAAAAATTGCTGAGTGTTGAGTTGTTAGTCAAAGATCACATATGTTCACTGTCATCATTCCACTTCCAAGCAGCTCTTCACCACCAACTAAAGCTAGGTTTTTTGTTACTGTTGTATCAAATTTTCAATACTCTCTAGAACAAGGTATCTCTGAATTTAGTTCAACCAGTATTTAATGATATCATAATCATAAATTATTAGAAAATGTACATTAAAGTGGTATGGATCATCTGTAACTTAAAAGGAATTCACTCAATTATTAAAGTAACTGGCACATGTATTATTAATCACTGCATTTCTAATTGAAAACCTCTATTTGCAAAAGTATATTTCCTTCAATTATAGGTTCGTTTATTTTAAAAAAATTGAAGTACTAATTTTACCATAGCACAAACTATTTCATCTTGACAGTGATATATATATAGGCACTTCCACTACTTGGTATACATCATTTATTGGCTCAATTTTTGGTCTACATCATTTATTGGCTCAATTTTTGGTCTACATCATTTATTGGCTCAATTTTAATTGCCAAATAAAATTGTAGGACAGAGTGAGTGTGAGGGTGAGAATTTAAAGTTAATTTTCTTTAAATTAAAAATGCTGGCTGGATGCACAATTGACTGTGTCTCTTTGCGTCTCTCCCCTTCTAGTCTTTGCTTTAAATCTAGGTGTTTTGATATGACTTGAATTTGGAGCTGAAGTAATAGTAGGCCTAAAAACTACCTTCTTGTTTAGAAATAGTCACGTGAATTAGATGTATATGTTTGAATACTGTGCTATGCTAAGTGACATCCATGTATGTACAGGTATGCATATGGATACAAACATTGCACATAGAATTACAAAGTGAACGCTCACACTCTTGTACTTATTGTAGAATGTACAAGTACCTTTATCATTTAATGACTCAAACCTCTTAAGTATTTTTGTCCTGAGATTGGTACAAAATGTATCATTTCTTGTAGTTCTTCTATGGCTCTGGCTTATTTCACATTTTCTGTGAGTCATATTCCCCTTCTCCACATTTTATAGCTCCTCAAAAATTAAATTATGTGCAATGCAATAGAGGATGTGAAGCAAGTTATCTACACATCTATTTTGGTTGTTATTTAAATACACTACTTTTAAGAGTCTATGAAATGATTCAGCAAACATGTTTGTGTTTATTACAGTGTCAACTCTGTACAATGTTGCCCATTCATTTACGTGATGTGTATATTGTTTCATGAAATATTCATAAATTCTTTATATTTGTATTCATATCATGTAAATATCACATCATTTGTTATAGCTGTACTGTGAATTTGCTTATCTCTCTCTCTTGTAATAGAACATGTAGCTAATGGTATATTTTAGCCCTATCTTACTTGTTTGTTACGTCATCAAGTGTTTTTGGCCAAATACAATCAACGTGCCATATGCAAAGTAGCTTGTCTTATACTTCCTATACCACTCCTTTATTCTAAAATCATAACTAAAGATTGAATTACAAATTTCTGTAAGCAAATGAAAAGCATTCATAAGATTGATGATTGATTAAATCTAGACCTCCAAGAAAGTTATGTAAAGGATCCAATTTCCTAAACCAATGCTTTAAAAGGTGTCAAATGTATGCGGTGATCCATGTAGCACTGATCTGTAAGAATATAAGACTATGCTTGTGCTGTTCTACCATTAGCTTGCAAAGCCGTAATTATGGCATGAGAAATTGTTATACCAGCTAATGAATGTTTTGCTGAGGTGCTCTGAGGGTTCCAGCTATATTTATTGCTTCCTATCAATAGACAGGAATGTTTGCATTCACAACACAGTTTGTATTGTGTGGGATAATTATAGCCAATATTTCTCAATAGTTTCAAAACTTCTTACCTATTGTATGGTTATAAATGTTGGCATAACAAGTCACTGACTTGTTAGGCCAAGATTTACAACCTTTGATGAGATATTGAAAGATGTAACTGTGTTTTCATATTCTTGAAAGATGTTATCTCCAGTGTGTCTGCCATTGAAACGATTGCATGACAACATAACTGACTGCAATGTCTAATTGACAATGTAGTGGGAAGTGATTCCTGCACTGAAAAAAAATTAAGGCACACTAAATCATGTGTTCTCATGCTGTTCGCAGTATACACACCCCTATTGATATGTAAGGCACACCTTTTGCCATGAAATGTGTTCTCAACACGTTTTTTAAGTGTGATGTAAACACTTATCTCAAAGAATTATAATTGTTTATAAATGGACCATAAATGAAACATGATTGAAAAAGTATTAAGACAAACAAGTTGAAACCCTTTGTTCTAAGGAAGCTTCATATTACTATACAAGTTTTTAACTTATAAAGGTACTTTGTCTGTGGGTGATTTAAGGAAAAAAAAACAGATGAGATCCTATGCATGTATAGGATCGTCTATTAGACCATATATCCATGGTGAGACTCAGTTGTTTGGCATTTTTTAATGATCCTTCACCAGGACAAAAAGATCTCATACCTTTCCTTGAGAAGAACAGAAGATAGATACTTTCTGGTATGAATTCTATAATATCTAACTCTTTGCATATCACAAAGTTAGCCAAAGCATAGCAAACAATGGTATGGCACTGTCCCATACGATTTCTTCACTGGTTTAGCAATACTTATAATTAGTATGATCCCAATTAATTTTATTTACAAAAAACATGATGTATTAGCAAGTCAAAAGAGAGAATGAATTGAAGATCATTGTTGGGATAAAAAAATTGCATTTGCACTATCATACATCTACATATATTGTCTAATACATGTTGAATGAATATGAATAATTTTCAGCTGTACATGAATATTTTCAGCTGGTTATCAAAATATGACTTCTGCTGCGTTTTTACAACGTATTCCGTGTGTATAAATATATGCCCTTCGTGCTCAATGGGTTAAATATTTGCATAGGCTTGGAAATTACATTCAATTTGCCAGAAATAGCTCCCAGTTTACCAAAAAAAGTCACTAATGTTTTCTTTGTTGGCACTTAGAGCTCGGCAGTAGGCCAATGACTGGGGCATTTGAACTGTCAAATTAGGATGCCATGACTTAAAACCTTGAAACCACAATCAACCAGCCTTTTTATTCGTGAAAACATTTTTCAACAATAATATTAGCCATGTGCATAACTGCTTCCCTTGTAAGACCATACCTCATATCTGCCATCTGAATTAAGTAACACACAATTGTTTCTTCTTTTGTTAGAACTGTTGGAGGGCCTGGGCAACAGTCAATGTCAACCTTCCCAGTCGCTATTCTTCTTAACATTTCTACTGGTACATTGTACAGCCTTGCTGCCTCTCTCAATCCTTTACCTTCACTCACACTTTCCATGGCTGCTCTCATGCTTTCATCACTCCAAAATTTCCTCTTTTGAGCCATTACAACTGAGATCCCTATCATCACAAAAAGGATAAAGTGCTGACATGATTTTAATTATAGTTCTCACAATTGCAGGCATCAGATCTAAGGCCAATCCAATAAAATGTTTTGTTTTGGTGAGCTGCCTGCACCTATTAATAATAACTTAAATAAAGCACACCCTTTCAATTATTGGTCCCATGGTACTGAAAGTCTGATATATATATAACAATAATACTCCCTCATAACATTTAAAACCCTACTAACTAGAAACTAAACATTTCATTGGAGTGGACTAATTGGCAAGCCGGTAGAACTAAACTAGGCCCACTGGTTCAAAGATATTCTGTGGCTTACCTCCCACAGGAATAACTCCTATAAATCTGTAAGTCCACTAGTATCCGCTCTCCTTAATCTTACAAGAATATTTGAAAAAATCTACTGAGCATGCTCAACAAGCAGTCAATATGGCGTCAGCATCAATCACGCCAACCAAAATGGCGTCTTCCCTAGCTCACAAAGTTTTCAGCCAAAAAATCATATTTTACGTTTTACATGTATGATGAACTAGTATTATTAATTTCAGATGGATCTTTTCTCCTGTCCCATAATACCGACTTACTCATAGTAGGTGTAGCTGCTGAGAACATTTGAGCTAATGTAGGAATAGTAGGAAGTGATTGCATGAGGTAGACAAATGGAACGGGGAGAGCTGGTGTTTCCTGAATATTAGCATCAGGTATAGGAGTATCAGGAATATTGTGGCTGATGGAATGCTCATTATTTGAATTGGGTGAAGCTAGTGCTTGCAAGTGTCATCAGGTACAGGGTTATGTCTGGTGGAGTAGTTCTGAAAAGAACTGGTTGCTTCTGCACTATTGAGGATTATAGGGTTGTCCACGCAGCCATCAAAATAGTCATCTGAATCCTCGCTAGTAACGCTATGTACTTGATCAAAAACTCGGGATCAGGAGGTAAACGCTGGTTTCTTCTGTTAGATTGAGCCATGACCTGAATACAGTAATGATGTTTTGACAACTTTACCTTGCATCTTACAAAAAATAAGTTCCTTGGCAGGTGTTAATAGTGGTTGATGTAAATTTGCATCCGCACCAGAGTTCGAACCACCCGGGTGGATAAAATTTTGCATCCGCATCCGTCAAAGGGTTAACTAATAAGCTTTAACCCTTACAGACCATTATTAATTAACGACCTTATTCACAATAATTAGCTGATTTTAAGAATGTCAAATCACGTGGACAGCAATTGCAAAAAACATGTCTGACACTACTTTTGCTCTTGATCGCGCTAAAATAAGACATTTTCAATCTGATTCTCGGCAGAAAGAAGTACTCTATGAACAGCTCTTGTGGCCAATGTACTAGATATTTGTGTAGCAGATCTTACTGTATCAAATTGTATCGTCGTCAAACACTACTACGTTTCTGTCACATCTTTGTTGAGAATCCAGTCTTTCTTGTTGGTTTGCCTCAGGTATGTATAAAATTATATATTTATATATATATGCTATAAAATGAAAGTATGTTGCCTACCTGCTACTATTGTTAGCAGGGAAAAAGGTTATGTATAATTATATATCTTGAGGAAAGCATTAGAGTATATAAAATAAATGAATAATTGAAAAGTAGGGTGACTAGGGTATATTACTCCTTTTTGTAGTTCTTTTGTTTGTGGTATATTTTGAAGCACTCGGTGGGCCATAAAGGAGGATTGTCAGTACATGTACAACAACAGAAATGTGTGATGTTGTTGACCTCTCTTTTAATCAATATATACAATGCAATCTGTACACCTTTCGTCTTTCCTTAGAAAGTGTGGTTTTCCCTGGAGTCACTCTCTGTGGCTGGGACCCTTGGACTGACTTTACATCTCACTGGCTCGGTGAGCATGTCAATTAGTAAACACTGGTATGCAAGGTCAGGGTTCTGCCCAGGATAGATCAGCAGGTGGTAACACCTGCTGAGGTGCGAAGCACCTGAGGCCTCTAGGGGGCCCCCAGAAAATTTTGAAAAATTGGTGCCTGGAGATGCATTCTAGCACATTTTTAGCTTCAAATTTAAGGGCTTTCTAAAGAGAACTAAACTTTCATAAAATTTAATGTTTTATGACAACTGTATACAAAAAGCATATAAAAATAACACGACAACCTTTGATTTTACTTTGTGGCCCAAAGTTTTAATTCACTATTTGGGGGTCCTTCAATTACTATTCTAAGGAGAGAGTCCAAGATCTTCTCATTCATTCTTTTTCGTAGTCTCGTTTTGATGACTTTTAGCTGTGAAAAAGTCCTCTCAACATCTGCAGTTTGAATAGGAACTACTCGGCATATCTTTGCAAATGTGCTCATGTTTGGGTAGATTAGAGTCCATGATGAATCAGAGCAAAGCTTCGAAACAACTTCCTTGTGTTTCATTTCACCACAATTTTCTCTCATGAATTGTCTAAAGCTGCTACACTCTTTGAGGCATTCTGTTGAGTCAGCAACAACAGTTACACCATCAAATTGATGTGCTAAGGTCTCCTTCGTGAATGCCTCAAGCTCATCTTTGGATGGGTTGTCAGGCAGATTTGGTAACTTGGCTGGGTTGCAGATATCAAAAGATGCCATAACAGACTTGTCGTCAAATCTAGCTTCGATGTTACTGATTAGAGTGTCTAGATATGGATCTCTGATAGACTTCTTGAAATAGTCCTCTCCCAAGTGAGATGGCTTTTTGAGTGTGATTCCTGACTTCTCTATTTCTTTCAAGAATGCTGGTAGGGTTTTCATGTTCACACCGTCTACTGTTTTCAGCTGCTTGATTGCATGAACCGTACTTGATACCATTCTTGGTATGATACTGTAGTCACAGTTCGAGCTCTGAAAGCATTTTGAGAGATGGGAGACATGGGGAAGAGTATCGCACAACAAAAGCATAGTGCAAACAAACCTGTATTCAGTTACAAGATTGCCTAGTCCAACTGCCTTGGTGTCTGAGCGCTCTTCACCCTACCGTTGGAGGCTTAGTACAACGGATATAAAACATTTCCTTAGCCTGTTTACACTTCTATCAGTACTAAGCCATCTGGTGGAGCATGGGGCTAGTAATTTTCCCGACTTGTTCATTAGAGTTTGAACTGCCTCCAATCCCACTGTTCGAACTGCACTATTGTCAAAGAAGTCATAGAGCTGACGAAGGATGTTACTGAATTTTCTGACATATGCAACATGGTCCCCAGCTTCAGTCGGTGTGCTGCACAGTGTACACCAATAGCAGAGGGTGTAATGGCCTTTAGACAAGCAACAATTCCACTATGACGGCCCATCATAGTAGATGCACCATCAGTTCCAATACCTCTCATCTTTGCCATTTCAAGCTGAGCAGAGTCTACATATTCATGCACACGAGTAGTTATGGTTTCAGCACAAACACTGATACAAGGTGAGTCATTCCCAGATGCAGACCTACATAGTGCTTCTATTTCTGGCTGCAATGTGTCGATCACTTTCAGGAAATGAGATTTTAGCTCCCCAGCTGTATCAATGTACCTAGCATGTACAACCAATTGTTCTGTGACAGTACAATCAGTGGTTTCATCCAGCATTAGTGCAAAATGGCTCGACTCTCATACTTCTTTCAAAATACGCGTTTCGATCACTTCAGAAATAACAAAGATCTTTCTTGAATAGACTTGTCACTTGTATACAAGGCATTCTTCGCTACCTGAATTTTGGCCTTAACATCGAGCCCTAGTAATCCCATCAAATTAAGCAAAGGTTCAAAGTTGGTGGTGTGAGCGATTCTCTGTTTAGCCAAGAAGTACAGACAAGTAAACGCTTGTTCTATAGGCTTTGTAAGTATCTGAGGATTGATGGCACTCTGAATCGTGGTCTTCTTTTCAGTTTTTAATTTACACGCGTATTTGTTAGAAGCACAACCTTCATGTGCTGTAATGCTCTGTTATCTGAGTCTGTTACAAGGAGTTGTGTTCCAAGTAGTATGAGTACCAGGGCTTTTGTTGTGTTTCTGGCACAAAGTACAAATCATTCCCTGGCCAGGTATGTACTTCAACCAATGCTGTCTTCCTTTCATCCACTCAGTACAGAACTTACTAGCTTGTTTTCTCTTACTTTTAGTTGAAGAGTCTGTAGATGAGCTCTCAGGTGCTGTAGATGCCAGACCACTGCTGGATTCGTTTTCTGAAGAACTACCAGAGCTGTCATCAAGCCTAGGGCGCTTAGAACATGGTCCAGATTCAAGGTTCTCTATTCTCTCATGCTCTCTTGGTTTGCAGAACTGGCGAATAGACATTATTGCAGCTGTCAACACTTGACACGTGGTTGACCTTTGTACCTCACCACTGAGCATGCTCAAATGTTCTATTTATTGCCCATCAAGTTGTACACGCGTTGCATGCAAGAAAGACTTGGATCTTGCAAGCCTCAGTCTAGATCTAGCTAGTTGAGCAAACTCTACTGGTCGGAGCAAGGTTAGTGGTGGTTGGTTTGCAAGATTAGCTGGTCGGATTCGACCACCACCGACCAGTGTGGGCAGAATCATGCAAGGTGAGTGATTAGCAGTTCATTACGTTTCAGCTTTTGTTCCTTGTATATCACATGCGAATTGACAACAGCTACTTCCACCGACCAAAAGAATACCTTCCTCCACCACTTCAAGGATTTGTGAGTGAAACTGTAGTAACTGACCAGTTGGTCTAGCTTGTCAACACCAAGCATATATTTGTTGTATTCAGCAACCACTTTTGGCTTCTTATATGTTTGAGTAGTAGATCATCTGTGTTTTGAAGACAAATTATTGTTACTACAGTATCACAACATCTACGTATACATTGGCGGAGGAAGCAACTTAGGATTGGTACGGCTCAGCTTACATAATTATAATGATCATAATTATTATACACATTTATGTCATTACAATGTACAAAACACACTCTTTCTCCTATCATTACGATAAACAAATTCCTTTGCAATCAAATATGGATCTAGATACTCTGCAATGTCCTTGTGAACATGAAGAAGGAGCACATGATTTAACCTCTGTGCAGTCATGGAGGATCTCAAGTATGTCTTAAGTCTGCGAAGGGAGTAGAATGATCTTTTAGCTGATGCTGTGCTGGCTGGAAGGACAAAGAGCTTTAAAAGTTTCAGGACCTCGGAGAATAGGTTGGAGGTTGTGTTCAATTTCAATATGGCCTGATGGATTACCTTTAGACATGGTGAATGATCTTCAACAATATCTGAGAGAACTGAAAGCTGGTTTTTGAGGCGTTGTTCATCCAAGTCTTCACCAAAATGCTCACACACTTCCCTCATATTTTCCATCAAGATATCACCTGTAGTAGCAGCGGCTATTAGTAACTGCTCAGCTTTCATGTATAGTTTATAATTCTTCTGAGAAAACCGCTTATTAATTTCTCCATGTAAGCAGTCCACAAACTCCAGATATGTTTTCTTGTAGTACTCTTGAGGGGAGGAAAACTGATGTGGGCTAGATCCAGTGTCAAGGTGTCGGGGAATCTTTCGAAGACGAGGGAGAACTGGCTCAGATAATTGTAGCTCGTTAGCTCTGGTAGTAGCATTGGCCCAAAATGATTTAAACTCTGCATCTGATCTTAAGCTAAGTAGCTTTTTCGAAATTGTGTCAGCAGCCCTTTTAGCATCAAATGCTGTTACACCCTTTCCTTGCAAGCTACTACTTAAAGAGTCAGTTATTCCAAAGAATTTTTCACTTAAAAATATGCCAAAGAAATAGTCAAATGTTTGCAAGCTCTTATAAACACCTCCAGCCTTAGACCTTATGTCTGGACAGCTTTTGCCCTCGGACCCACTTGAAATAGTGTCTAATGTCTCCAGCAGAGGCTCATAATTCATAAGAACAGACTGAAAAGTCTTGTGCTTGATGGTCCACCTTGTTGGGCATAATGGCCTCAGTGATCTTGGTGATTCATTTCCAAAATCCCGCTGCATTCTTTCAAGAAGGGCCTGGCATTTAGCAGAGTAATGGATGAGATTGGATAATTCTTGGGTGATATCAAGTGTGTCCCTTACTAATTGTATGTGACAAGAGGAGTCTTGCACGGCAAGGTTGAGAGAGTGACAAAAACAATGAATGTAGAGAGCTTTTGGATACTGAGCACTAATCCTCGCCTGCACACCAGATAATCGCCCACTCATGTTAGAGGCACCATCATAAGCTTGGCCACGGCAGTTACAGAGATCAAGACCAAACCTGCACAATGCGTCCTTGATTAGCAGTGTTAAAGTTTCAGCCGTAGTACTTCCAGTTTCATACATACCAACAAAATCCTCGTGTATATCTGACATGTACCTAAGGCATATAGATACCTGTTCCTTAAAAGCTACATCTGTAGCCTCTGTAGCCTCATCAACAATTATTGAGTAATACGTATTAAGTTTAACACCATCTAAAAGTTTTCTAAGGAGAGAATGGGCCATTATTTCTAATATCTCATTTTGAATGTCATATGAGAGCCAATTATCCCACTGGTTTATCCGCATACACAGATCTGGGTAGTCTGCACTACGAAGCTGCAATAGTCGAACAAAATTGCCCTGAGATTCATCATGGCCACGAACCGCTAGACCTTGCTGAACCAAAAACAACAAAGTTGTAATAATTTTCAATAAACAACCCTTTGCTATAGCTTGATCATCACATAATTGATGACTGAGCTGAGAGGCAATAGACTGAGATCTGCTATAATGAAGCCATTTTGAAGTTGCGTCCCTATGACTGTGTGAGGATTCATGTTTTCTAAAGCAATGAACTGCATCCTTCCAATTACGAAAACCAACATCACTAAACGCATTCTATCAATTAGGACATATGAAGACAACTGACCACCCATGAGAATTCAGTACATTCACTGAGAGGAGTATTTCTAATTCTACCTTATGTTCTGATGATATATCTTTAGTTTAACAAATATATTATAAATTTTTATAAGATAATAACTTTGGGGTTGATAATTCAATTGATTGATAGTTTTAGTTTCAGTATAAATATTAAGAAATGATTGAAGCTACATAACACAACCAAAATGCAATGATTTTAACAAAAATAAACAAATTGCTGTTGTGTCTATGGAATTGACTGTTTATCAATATGACATATAGTATCTAGCCAATGTTTAAAGAGTATGTTAGTGACTATGATAATGGATACAGACACACCTGATAGTACACACAGGACACTATAATGAATTGATTTATTAATCACTCCCAAATTATGATAATGAAAAAAGTTGTAGGTATACTCAATAAGTGCTAATTACTTGATCAATGCTAAATTGGCCATATTTGATCATTGACATGAAGATCCAATCACTTGGAACATATGGGAAATAACTCTAATTATCTGAAACAACACATGATGATGTAACAAAGTTTCTATTATATATCCCAAGCCAACAATCATCCATTATAAGATTTAATGATAGATGTATACTTACCTACTTTTATCTCAGCAAGTAGACCAAATAAAGGAAATTAAAAGAACATAAGACAAAATATCAAGACAAGGTTATTCATCTGCATAGTTGTTGCTTTAAAATTTCTAATAAAACTACAAGCGCATACATAGACACATCCCAGAGAAGCATAACAGTGCTAATTGATACATGATCAAAAATCATGTATAGCTACCACAACGAATTATTAGTTGAATACAAAGTAATTGAATGAATGAGGTCTTGCTTTTCATATAAGTATTAAGAAAATATTGAAGCTAAACACAACACTAACAATTGCAAATATTTATTTATGTTAGTGCAAGTATATTCATTAAGATTTAATTTTTGATATGTTTGTCATTCGCAATAAATATGAATAGTAAAGACATCTTATTATAGTATACACTCTATTGATAGTCTCATTTCTCTCCTGTACCTCACTACCTGTTTCATAATCTCTCTCATAATTACATTAATTATGTAAAAACTTAATAAACTTTTATCTCATTATATACAAACTTGCTTTGTAATATAACTTAGACTAATTTAAGATGATAAAGAATCTAAGACAATGATCTCAATTTGATAAAAAGAAAGTGGTATATTAATTGATAATATCAATAGTGTAAAAGACATTAATACAATATGTAAAAAAATAAACGCCATGTATATTTTATTCAAATGTACTGTTTACATAAACATAGATGTCCAAAAATGTAGAAGAAATATGTCAGCTAGTACACTCAAGTTAAAGCACTACGATTCCTGGGATACTTGTTCTTCCTGGCATAGTTGAGTACTTTAGCAATCAATTGGACAGGATTAACAATGTGAGATGTAGTATCCAGCCAATATTTAAAGAGAAAGTTAGTGACAATGACAATAGACACAGCCACAACTGATAACACATATGACACAACAAAGAACTGATTTATCAAACATTGTATAATTATAACAATGCAAAAAATTGCAGGCAAACTCAGTGAGTGTCAATATATAATAGCACTTAGCTTGTCACCTGAAGCACCAATTGCTTGATCAATGTTAAATTGGACAATATTTGATCGTAGACATGAGTATCCAATCACTTGTAGCAAATATTCAACACCACTTATTATAAGAAATAGCACATTGTAATGTAAAAAATTCTTTATGTTATAACACAAACCAGCAACCAGCCATGAACAAAATGTTAGATATACACCAGTAATGATAGATGCATACCTACCTACCTTTACATCAGCTAGCAGACCAAAGAAGGGAAATAAAAGGAAAAAAAGACAGTATCCAATATCAAAGACAATGTGATGAGCGTGACTATTACCGTCATAGAGATTTGCTGCAAAACTTTGAATCAAACTTAAATGAACATTCATAGAGACATCCCAAAAGATAACAAGCAGTATTGATCGAGAGTTGACTAAAAATATGAACATTGTCCATAAATGTAGAGTTAGATAAGTAGTTGAACAAAAGATAGTGATAATCAAATAAATCAGTTGTCTTTACACTCTGTATAAACATTAGAAATGTAACATATTACTTTATGATAGGAATGTCAACCTTAATGAATGATTGTCAACAACATACTCAATATGTAAACATTTGTGACGTGATTTGCTATAAGGGACCACTTCTTTCAAAACAATTGTGACATGATTTACAAAAATAGATCACTGCTACAACACATCAAAAACAGCTTGTACATATAGATACAGTTTCATGAATAGTTGGGCATATATGCCAGTTTATGTGACCTGATTTGCAAAAAGGGACCACTTCTGTCAAAACATTTGTGACATTATTTGTGAAAAAAACATTGTTAAAAGATACCAAATTACAGTTTTGCATACATATAGAATAGTTATGCATATATAACAACGTTAACTGCATGTGTACAAAACTGCTTTTTAAGATGGTTTAACAGTTGATTTTTCACAAATCAGGTCACACATGTTTTGACAGAAGTGGTCCCTTTTTGCAAATCTGGTCACATATGTATTCAAAACTGTTGTTGTGGTGTTTTAAAAGTTGTCAAATCATGTCACAAATATTTTGACAAACGTGGTCCCTTATTGCAAATCATGTCACATTTTTATTGGTATTTTTACCTTTCACAGCACACATGAGAAATAAACAACTAATCTTCTTACATTATGAGAACAAGATGAGTTCAATACATGAATCCTATACTAATATAAATTGATTGTTTTGTTTTCAGTATGAGCATTAGTAATATATCTATTTTAAATGATTGAAACTTGACACAACACAAAGTATGTTTATCTTGACACAAATTATGTCAAATATAAGCACTTTTTGGTTTATCTTATATAATTTAGATGAAAGATAAACAATCCTGTTATTGTAGAATGTGTTTTAACTTAAATATGATAATCTCTTTGTTCATCATCATCTTCTGCAGTGACAAATAATTTGGTCTTTAAGAAGATGATAAAAATGATGATGAGCCTAGGTAATAAATAGTAATTCATAAAACATGCGTGCTGAATCTGATGATATAGTTAATGAAGCCTGACAAGTTTAATATTACAAATGGTCTATTATTGAAACCTGTTATGCTCCAGAAAACATAATAAATATTCTGTCTATGGAAGCATAAAAGAATCTTATACTAATAAACATGACAGTAATCAAGCTAAGCATTGCCTTCCATGCTTTATGGTATGAACATAGAAGAGATAAGGTAGAATATGAGTAATGTGCTAGACAGTAATTTGGTGTTGGTATATGTAGGAGATGAGAGGTTTGATGGAGAGGTGAGAGTTGTGAAGAGAAAGTTACTTCACTCAAAAAGGAATTTTAATGAACGTATCATTCATGCAAACATGTCAATAATTATTATGTATTATTTTAGCTGCTTCAAAAGGAGAGTTACAGTCAACCAAGTTAGCCTTCACTAGAAAAAATACCTTCCTTCAATATAAACTAAATATATGTACAATAACTGTTTCAGTTTCCATTATCCACAACACAATCTTATTTGGTCCTAATAGAGATATCTTTTTGTATTACAACAATACAAATTACTCAACATAAAAAGCAATAATTTGTGGATATAATAATACACATGGTCCTACTTACGTTACCAAGTTTAATTAAATTAAATACAACTTTACAGCAAATAATGAAACTGATTGCAGTTAATTGGATACTATGAAGACCACACCTCTATATACAAAGTATGGCTTATGTGTATTACCACATCAATCATTATTGAGTTGATAAATTATATTTACATTGATAATCGTGATATCCTCATGAACAGCTAATATTCTATCTATACATTGTAAATTCATATTAGCATTATTGTTTAAGTTGCAACTAGGCATAGATTTAATGTTTACCATAATTTTAATATCTAAATCTATATAAATCTATTTGCTATAGTTGAAGATAATTGAAGGGTATGATATGAATACTTCAGGATTACATATATTTCATAAACTCAATAGTATTAATTCAATTTAAAATTACTTCAAAAATACAGGGATAAATTTTCATCTTAGAATAGTATTCTAATATTAATTAAGTCTATTTTTTTAATTGATCTTTTTTTATTACCAATATATTCTAAATGTGTTCAGTATATGTAAAAAATAAGTCTTTTTGAAGTCTAAACATATGATAATACAGAAAAAATTATTAATTTTTAAAAGAAGAATATCCTTTACATATATTCTCAATGTTACTAACAGATAAGCTATATTGCAATTAACTAATGCTACTATTAATAACTTTGTATATTGCTTGAGTTAGTCTGAAAGTATTAAAAAGAGACTATATCATTTCATCACATTCTTCATTTGATGGGATAACCACACGACCACAATCATGGCTTCTCTCTTTTTTGAACTTGTATTTACATTTTCCTAACATGGACAAACTATAATACCAAAGGAAAGAATAGCAACAACATAGTTATATGAAGCCAGTAATACCTACTACCAAACACAATAGCTGACAGGAGTTCAATGATCAACATTGCTATATATAATAAGTCAATGTGGCTCAGTCTTGAACATCGAAATGGTTTTATATATGTTTGAATGAGTCACAATGTAATAACTGATGTTAGTTGCATTAACAAAATTAAATTAACATTGTATTCTCTAACATCAAATAGACATATACAACAGTTATCATCCTCACTCCATAACAATAACCTTCTCCTTGTCTGTATGGTCCTTGAAAAGCCTCTAGAAAAGGATGTACGTACTTATTAACACACCTCCATCTCATACAATATCTACCCAAAGTAGCAAAAGGTATAATGTATAATAACAAACTTGTCACAGCTACAGTAAACAGAGCAATATGTTGAGGACTAAAGAAATAGTTAACATTAACATCACAATACCACACTATTACTGTTCCATCTTGTGATGAACAAACCGCAACATAAGCTATGATGTCTACACAAGTGATGAGGATTTTAGAGAAGGAGAGATGATTGAGACTAGCTAGAACTTGGACAGAGTAACTTGCTCTTTTGTTAGAGATTCGAATTGAGTGTTGACTAAATATAATAAATCCAATTAATAAAATCCACAAGTACACTTGGTAAATAAATTGTATACGAGTTTTAACAGTTGGTGTCATTCCATTGTACAGACAGATTGGAAAACCTAGATTAAGATTCATAAGGGATACAAAGACTCTAGCAGTGTACACAAACCAATTGTTATTATTCAAATAGTCAATAGTTGAAACAGAAGTGATATTCATAACTATTATAATACCAGCTAATGGTCCTTCTGATATAGTCAGTGGTAGTGCAAGCATTATTACTATCAGTAGCAGACCAGATAAAGCATATCTACTATTGTAATTAACCATGGATGAGAACATGTCTACATTCTGTACTGCCAAATACAACACTCAGATTATAATGACATTGTGCACAGAGTAAACCTGACTTACTGGACTCACAAATAGAGAGGGAGTCTGTCACATTGATTAGTACAGTAACAGTCTTATGATTACCAGGAGGACAAATAGAGGCAAGTCCTAAAATCACTTTTATTATCAGAGAATATATGATCCAACCATTGACCAGAAGATATAGAAATAGTAGTTGTAGTGATGTTACATATTGTTGTAAGTGAAATAGCTGTGATAAAACTATTACATACACACTCACCTCCAATCAACATGAACCCAATTGGAGAAGGATGTACATATATTTCTGCTGACCATGATGGTGGATTGCCTGGTGTTGCAATATTCAGCACTCCATGTTTGAATTCGTCTATTTTACTTAAGACTTTGTAATTAATTTGAGTACAGTTACTGCCAGAGAGAGGTAAAAGTGTTTGTCATGGTTTCAAATATAAGATATCTTGACACATTTTGCCCTTCAGATAATCATTTATGATGAAGGTTACAGCAGGAGATTACACAATGTTACCAGAATCATCAACAGCACAAAGAGATATTATTATTGCCTTACCAGGACAAGAGTTAATAATATGAGTAATATCAAATAATATTGAACTGGTTATGGAGATTTTTTTATATTTTTCATAGGATCGAGGTGACAAGAACATATTTTGACTGGTTGAGAGGAGATATGCTTTAGCTCATTGTTATTAGTAGAGCTTGGTTCACCAAAGTATGTGATTAATTTCCAGTCAAAGAGGTCTGATTTGAAGTCATTTTGTGTGTAGAGGAAAGAGCAGTTGTAAAGAGGAATGGCATAAATACTATTACCTGTTAGTCCTGCAGTGTTCCCTTCAAATTTGAAAGTGATATTTAAATTGTGTAGATTTATTTTCTTAGTATTTATTTGTATAGCACATCTAATATGATGTGGGATAACTACATTGTCATCATATATAGCTCAACTATATAACAGAAGATTGTTGTTGAGTAATGTAGGAGTAAGTGGGTCCTGAAGAACGAGAAATGATGAGTAAAGAGAAACCACTGGTCCATTTCAACCTGTATTCTTTGTGAACAAATGTTGTCCTGTTAGACAAATGTTTCTGTTATAAGCAGCAATCATGGGGGACCTGATGTCATGAAAATGGTTACTTCCTGAAATTGTAACATTGTTCCAGTTTATAAATGTCAAACATGCAATTGCATGTATTATACAGTGCATGACTGTGAGAAACTACATTGTAAGTGAGCTTTGCTTCAATGTTGTTGAGAGTAAGTAAAATGTTTTTGGAGTTGTTGTCCACGAAAGCATGAAGACATGAATTACTGAATTACTTGCATTGCTGTAAGAAAATGTAACCTTTTTGAATAAGATCAGTATTAATTTTTGTAAATTGCAGTTCTCAAAAATGTTTATATAAAAACGTTCTCCATATTTTGAGGAGAGTTGTCAAAAATAGAGCTTAGACTATGTCCACAATACAATAACTGTAAATTTTCAAATATAAATGGATTTAAAATTAAGGACTTATTTGACACATTGTCAACATTTGACAGAGAATACAGCAATACCAGCACCACCTGTTGACATCAACTGTTGAAACTGTTAATTACAAATTTTAGTAATTGGATTCATCATATTTAGTCAACACTCAACTCAAATCTCTAACAGAACAGCAAGTTACTCTGTTCATGTCTTGGCTAGTCTCGTTCACCTCTCCTGTCCTCATCACTTACATTTTTATTTAGAAAGCATGCAGCGTATACTCTGCTCGTAGCAAAGTAACTAATATTATATAAAGTACAATGTATAACAACAAACTTTTCATAGCTACAAAAGCGATATGTTAGAGATCTCTAACCGAAGGCTACCTTCACAATAAATATTGTAATATGATATATACTAATTTTGAAGTGTTCATGGCCGTGAATTTTTTGATAAACGCACGCAATTTTAAAGTAAAATATTATGTTTCAACCATGTATACCGTATACATCTCAATCTCCGCGAATCACGTGATCAATTGAAGCACGTTTTTATTTACTTTCTACCATCCTGCTAAGTTGAAGTTTGATTTTAAAATGACGAAGCAACTGCTGTTGAGTCCTACAATTAGTCAAAGGAAAGAAAGAGAAAGACGTAATGTTGGTGAGTATTATTCTATTGTTAATATATGTGAAAGTGTATGAATTTCAGGCCCGTAGCCAGGATTTTCTTAAAGGGGGGGGGGTTGTTTTTTAAAAAAATAACCACACCCTTAATCAGTGACTATCCATATCCACACCCATGACTTAACTTTGTAATATCAAAGAAAGAAAGAGATTCATATACTAACTGTTAATAATGTTCTCAAGTTGCAAGTGATGTGGATGCCTCCTAGCAAACTCATCTATAACCTTGTCAATGTCAATGTCTACATCGCGATGAACATGAACAAGAGACAAAGAAGACAATCAGTTGTTTCCCATCGTTGATCTAAGTGAACTCTTAATTCGTTTGAGGGCCTTAAATGATCGTTCAGCCATACATGATGTAACTGCCAATGAACACAAGATGAGCAGTAAGGTCTTTATGTTTGGAAGCATCTGTGAAACTTGTGGGAGTGTGTGATGCAAAGATATGGCTCCATGTTCTGTTACCTGGTCTCGCCATTTAATATACCACCTGAGTCCCTCACTTTTCAGGCTTGAGACGTATGGAAGATCAGATGAGTACATGTTTCCTAGCTAACCAAGTTTGGAAAGAACAATTTCCAAATCCATTGAAACCATTATTGACAGAATGAGACAAAATCCTTGAAGACTTGTTCTTTGAGAGTCATCAAACCTTGTCTCAGGCTCTTGTAAAAGATGGTCTAACATTGGAATTGAGATAGTTCTGAGATGGTGATGATGCAGGGGTGTTTGATCTGTTTTGGTGTCGGCCACTACGTCTAGGCATTGATGGAGTAATAGCCACTTTGGAACACATTGCTTCAATTTCATCAAACCATTTTCTGTGATGATCGTCAACTTTCTCTCTGATTTCCTTCAGAGTTGAAATGAGATGGTTTACTTCAGTTGAAGCTTTGAGGATATCTTTAGCTTCAGCTTGTAAACTGCGAGTTAGCCCAAGGAGAAACATCATCAATTTTGAAGCAATAACTAAGAGAGGAAATGAACTCAGTTGTTGTGATTGCTGATTTGAGAGTGACAGCATCAGTGATTGAATCCTGAGACCATTCAGCTCGTCCTTCTGAACAAATTATTTGGAAGCATTCAACAATAGACTCATGTAGTGTGTGAAAACGATCCAAAGCATCAATACACTCGATCCATCTTGTTCTACAAAGATCTTTAGATGTTAGAAGAAATGAATGAATACATGATATGTGAACAATATAGGAAGTAAGGTAAAACAATATAATAATAACATCTGTACAATAAAGCATATAAAATCAATACATTTAGCAAAGTCTTTAACAATTTAATTATACTCAGACTATTTCAATTCAAATATCTTCATTCATTTAAAATTAGCTTTTCTTTGACTTCAAACAAAAATTGCAATACTGACTCTATTTTGTAGTACTTGTTTAATAGAGAAATGACAATAATTATGCCCAATCTTGAGATCGACTGGATTGAGTCCAACATGTGCTCTATATGAATGTATTTGTTATGTACTGTACAAAAATTTACACACACCTGACAATTATACATGTCACCTTTGTGAAAAAGAAAGACTTATGAACTACAAATACATCATGTTACAGTATTATATATAGTAGTAAACTAGTTCATTCATGATTAGAGGATTGTCACTAATTATATTTTGATGAAATTAATTTATGCCAGTGTGAACATTAGTTGCATTGAAGACAATTATTAATACAAATATGCTAAACTATACAACTGAAATCCAACAAGTCTCCTGAAAATATTTCTTTGTTTTCTAAGTAAACACATATAGGATATCTGATGTGTATCACATGAACATATATGTAATCTGCACAAAAAGAAAATGAAAGTTATGCCTTTCTCTGGTTAACGGCTAGTGTGTGATAACTGTGTTAATACTGTGGAATTTTGACAATTTTAATGTAACTTTCCTATAGTAGATACAGATAAGAATAAAAAATTGAAAAACAGTACCTGGTTTGTTGTAATGTGAAATTCTTATTTTTCTCTTTCTAGGAATTTTTCAAAAGTATGGAGTGAATAAGTTTGACCATTCATACATATTCGCAATCATCTCTCCATCTTGGGTATTCACTAAAGAGTCATGGTTGGCCTCAGCTGATTGCTTAACAAATATTGAATGTCATTTAAATGATAAACTTTTCATCTTCTATATTTTTGTTTGAATAGTCTAAAGACCAATGTGAGGATAGTGCGACTGTACAAATCTACACAAACAATACTTAATTTATAAACGTTACTTTTAAGTTGAAAATAGCTTATTATAGTATCTGATTTAATGTGTTGTTTTTATTTTACCCAACACAATAGTCATGTAAATGGCAGTGTGTTTTTTCAAGATCATGTGTCTTAAACAAGTAGTGGAGCATACTGATGATTTGCTGTGACTACCAACTATCAATTAGGTAATTCGTCTTCATTGGAATGCACTGACAGTGCATACCAAATATAGCACATGTTTGTGTTGTTTTAAAATTGATTGACCCAGGTGACCATGGGACACTTAGAAAGTCCATTATATATCAAAATTGATATTCTTTATGTTTATATGATTTTGTTTTACAGAACCTGTTGATGAACTCAAAGCTGTAACGTGTCAGGCTAGGCCCAGATTGAGGTTGACTGGATTGACTGTTGGGTGTGTAGATGAGTAATTGTTAGTTGAAAATGCTCCACTGAAATATGGTGAGCCTTCTTTGTGTACAACACAGTAATATTCTTTCACAGTTTTGATCAACTGTAGATGTTGATTAGCCTTTTTAGTAATCTAGTTGATATTAACTTTAATACTTATGCTGTTCTATTGTCATCTCGCAAAGCCTTCAGCATTGTGACATGATAACTTATTATAGCACCTATGGAATGTTTTGTTGAATTGGTATAAGAAATTCAGTCATTTTAATGAATGATAGTGGGTTGTTTCCTTGGATTTCCTATCATAGTTTGTTGTGAAGAAACAAACTTGCAATTACAATTGACTGAAATAACCCTGTTTTTTGGTAGTTATTAGCCTCTCTACCTGATGCAACTATACTAACTGGAACTAAACACATACAGTTAGTACAGTGTGAATGAAGCAATGTGATTTTATTAGAGTCCAAAAATAAAACAATTCATGGAACATACTACCATAGTGATACTCTAGTTTTAATCAAATTGACATCTTCATCATAATCTCTGTTGAACTACTCATTTTGTTTTCCCAATATTAAATAGTTGTTTGCAATTTTCTGGAATAGAAAATCACATGTCAAAACATAACTCTAATGTATAGTATTCTATACAATTTCACTACCTTTCCCTTCATTAAGACATGCTTTTATTGCTTTTTTTTAACAGACAAGAATGATGATGTTCATAACATACTTTGTAATGTGTTGGATCGTTTTTTCAGTATTTGTTCAATTTCAGTTTTGGAGCTACCACATTCTTGCTTATGCTTAACTTCTTTTAAATAAGCCCCACTTAACTTTTTCATTAATGACACATTCTAATGAGTAGATTTATCAACCACTTCAATATTTTGTTCCAGTTTTTCCTCATAATTTTGCTCTAAATTATAAATACTAAACCGTGAATGTATATGGCAGAATGTCATCTTGAGTAGTGTAGTCTTCTTCTGTAGTAGTTGTATAATCCAACAATGGATAATAATTGATGCTATCATGAGATCTTTATTATTATGATGCAAAATAGTGTTAGTTTAATAGAATGCATAACATAAAAATGATGTCAAAGCAAGTCAGAAGAGTAGATAATATGTTTTGTTGTGATACAATATTTTGTATTTACACTAGGGCTGAGATGAAGGTCAATTCCTGACCTTCGAACTTTTGCTTGCTGAAGTTCGAACCTTCCACGCACTATTATTGGATTAGTGGGTGGTACATTAAGGTGTGGGTGGGCTTGGAGTATAACTAATAAATTTTATTAGTATTATTGTTCAAAAAAATTAGTGCATCAATGTTTTTTGGTTTGAGACAATTTCTTAATTTGGTGACTGTGACCAAGTACATCATCATATCCCTGAATCCTTGTCCCTCAACCATCGCCACAGGTCTCATGTCTTGGATAAGCACACCACATATCTTCTCCATAATAGCTTTTTGGTGCACCTCAGAACAATGCCTAGTGTACACATCAAGTTTCTTCTGAATTCCATCCTCTTTTCCCTTGTAGTTGTAGTCCAAAGGATGTTTTGCTGACAAGTGCTCCTGTAAATTAGTTGTTCCACCATGAAATGCCAACTCCTTTCCACAAAGGTTACATTTGCCTTTCTTTTTCCCATCACATTTAACAAACCAGGTCCACATGTCTGATCTACTGTCTTGTTGAGGCACTGGTATAGTTGCCATCAAGGATAGAGAGAGAGAAACATCAGATGCTTTGCAAAAATAACCATGTTCTTATGATGGGTATGGTCAGGTAAGGTTGAAGGTTAATTTAAGCGTTAAAGGTTTGAAAACTTCGAATGTAATCAAAGGTTTGAACCTTTATCACAGCCCTAATTTACGCTATCAACCATCTACAATATATGGTCTAATATACATGTAGTATAACAGGTAATCTGGCATGTCAATCTTTCAACTTCTTTTTTTGGATCTATTACTTTATTTGTCATGAACATCTGATATTTTTCTTCTTTTTGGCAAATCTTATAAAAAAGAATAAACTATATCTTTGCACATGTGATTATGAACATAATCCATCTTTCCTAATTGTATTTAAATTTTGTGTGTACTATTATTTGGTCTAAGTAACAAAACATTGTAAAGTTAGAAGTTTTAAAACTAAATTGGTGTTCTCATTAATACACTGGGGGATCCTAGCAGAAGCTGCAGGTCTGTTAAATTTTCCATTGTATCCCGCCATCAGTATAATTGATTTGAAATGAGAGGAGACTTCAGATGAGTTATTAGATTTGCTCTTTTAGCCCTTAAGGCCCAATGTTGCAGATTTGCAACATTTGACAAGTTGCAGTTATCGCCCATTGTTGCAAATCTACGACAAATTTCATATCATCCATAAACAGTTGATTTCTCATCCTTTCTTGTTGCTTTTAAGTTTTGTGAAAACCATTAAAATATTAAATAGGTATTTTTACGCTTGTAGTAAAGGCTCAGCTCTAAAAAGGAACACGGAGCACTTCGTATACATACTATACTATACGTATGTTCATACTTTCAGCAGCTGCCATGCCTACTTAATTATTATTATTATTATTAATATTAATATTATTATTGTTAGATATGTAAATTAAAATGAATACTGAATAAAAACATGTACATGGAGACTATGTCCTAAATATGGTCATAGTCCCCATGTACATGAATATGATATACTACTGGTGGTACCTAAAGTAAAAGAAAGTGACATTACTCCATGACTTATATATAATTTTTCAGCTTAAATTTTTTTTCTATAACTAGATTTTGTCTTGTATCTGCCACTGGTTTTATCCATTTTATTAACTACAACACAAATATTGTCACTCATATTGCACACTTTATTATACACATTTACACCCAAGGTGGTAGCATGATACCGACAGACTAACTGTTCCATGCCTTTCATGCTTTTGCATGATTTGAAAGTGCAACTAGTCTGCCGATATTCTCCCTCCATGGCTTTGCTCCTTCTTAACTCTTTGGAAATGGGAATATATATCCAAAGTGACAAATAGCTATAATTGTGCTTACCAATAGTTCATAAAAATGGTATGAATACAAAAGTATCCGTGTTGAAGAAGAAATAAAACAGTGATAATTCAATTGCTAAATGAACTTACAGTTTTCCACACACCCCTCCTTGATTGGCCACCTTTTACGCAGCCCTGAACCATACAGATGCTGTTTTCTGCAAAGTTAACCACAATAATAATGTACATGTTTGTGTAGTTATATGTGTTTGTACAGTGATGTTGTAGACATTGCTCATTGCAAGCAATGGACTATGGTCGCAGTATTGACTTACAGGGAGAGGAGGTGTTCGGACCGCATCTGACAGCACTGTATTAATAGAAGATTCCTAATTGCCAGAAAGATCAAAAATAATTGTGTAATAAATTGTGTGCCATTTTATTGAAATCTCACTCACTTCACCGAGATTTTTTTCTTGTTTGTTCGCCATCTGCGCAAAAACAGTAACATCAGTGACACAAACACTTTTTACAATTTTCAGCTTAATCAGTAATGGACGTGTAAAAGGCTAAGCTCTTTTTATACACCAGCAGTCTGAGGTGGTGATTCTTTACATGTGCAAATATTTAGGCACTAATTCTTTGCAGGTTTTAGATATTTTTTACGTAGAAAGCTGAGGTGCTTATTGTGATGACTTTCAAGCATTGACTATTACAGTGTCAATATCAGTGTACCATGAGGGAGAGACATGCAAGTACCGGCTAGCCAAGCAGTGTTGCCAACTGGTTGGATTTTGTCTGACTTTTCAGATTTTGTTACCCTCTATCAGATGGTCAGATAGTTCATACCTAAAGTCAGATTTTTTAAAATTACTTTACTGATAATTAGAAAATTAATAGAAATACACATGGCAGAACGGGTTCGTCCGCATTCGCCTACTCTGATTTTAATACAATAGTACGTTTTCGCCTACGGATACTGTAATTCTAATTTGTAGAAGTTTCTAAATTTTTCATTGAATTAGCATTCCAAAAATTTAATTAAATCTCGTTGGTAAATACACAAAGACTTCCCTAAATTTCATAACATCTTTTGACTTCTTAGATAAATATGCACCAACCAAAACATACTTTGATGAGTATGCAACTGTATATATTAATACAAGATACAGATAACTTTCAGTCATTTCAGTTCAGAGAAGATTTTCTACAATAAAGCCAAAGGCATGGAATTTACTACTACTAAGTGAGGAGGAAGAGTACTTTTGTATGAAGGTCACAGATATGTAATCAACAGGATAGGAAGAGATGAAGGATATTTTGGAGATGCAGCAACAGAGAATGTACAGGGTCACTAACAACACTAAAGGACAACACAATCACAATGCAAAAGGACCACAATCATCCCAAATGTGTTGAGGTATTTCAAAGATAACAAATCAGCACAGAAGTTTCAATACAACAGCTTGCAGCAGGTGCACGTCCAGAGGAGCAATCTTTTGATACCACTTATAGCAGTGAAGCTAGTGATAAGTCATGTGAAGAGTCAACTTCAACTAATGATCCTGAAACTAAACTACAAATTACTCCTCCTGCTAAAAGGATGAGAATTAGATGTGCAGATAATGATGCATGGAAGAAATCTTATCCATGGAGCAAACCTTATCCAGCAAGAGGTAAGCACTATGCTGGATAAGGTTTGGTCTAAGACTGTCTACATTGTAGCTGGTAGTAATTAATAAAAAAAGCATTTTTTGACGTAAACACATAAAAGAAATGAAAAATCAATTCTTTGATCTATCTCACTCACTTCCTTAGTGAGCAGTTGATTAACTCTCCTTTTCTGTTGTCCTATTGCATTCAATATTTCCTCATTTCCTTTCAACTAATTCCAGATGTTGTTTAAAAACTATATTGCCATTTTCAGTTTGTAGCTCCACTAGTTCACCATATATAGTTGTGTGAGGCAGTCGATTTTTTGCTAAGAAATAAACTGAACAGAGGAGTTTCAGCAAAACAGCTCTATTCCTTGCTCTCCTTTCCTCTTGCTCCTTAGCTACAGCTGCACTCTGAATCTGTATTACATTCTGCTTCTCTCCTTGTTCAGCCATTCGGACAAAGACAACAGAATCTCTGTGCCATTTTGATTGACTGTGTAGCTTGAGCAGCTCTGTAGCATGATTCCAGTCTTTTACTCCTCTACTAGTCCATGCTCCTCTTGCTGTTGTGGGTAAATTTCCTGACTTCTGGCAGAAGGTGCAGAACATTCCTTCTTCTACATTTGTGCAGGATACCCATGGATACTTCTTATAAAACATATAATCTTTCTTTTCAATGTTCCCATCACTATTGCAATCATTTTGCACAAACACTATCACATTCTAGCATCGTTTAAAAATATAAAAGAGTCATGTTTAGCTAGCAAAAGAGTTGATAGGTAACTGTTGTAGACTAATTTGCTTGATTCAAATGTCTATTGTATCTTTTTTTATGTTTAGAGGCTGACAAAGTAGTAGTAGAAAGTTTTTCCCTTCCCAGTTTGAACACTTAAAATGGTTATTCCAGTGTTGTTTGCCCTACTGGTCCTATGAAAATTTTTGTAAATGATTTAAAATGAGAGACAACTTCATTTTTAGTTTAGAATTTGTTCCTTTAACAAGCAATTGATGAAGTTGTCCTCTTTAGTTGTTCCTTCTTATTGTGAAAATTCCCCAACTTCCTTTCCACTATTCCAGTAACATATTGTTCTAGAACATATAACATGTGTAATTTCTGATCTTATCACATAGCCTTTGGCAATAGTAAGCTAATGGTTGCATGTCCTTAGATAAAGACATAAATCTGTCCTTCAACATCTGCAAAATCCGGATATACTGCTTGAAACTTTTCCCAAGAAGACAACCCACATCATCTCACTTACTTTTTTAACTGCTGGTACTCAGCATTTAACAGCTGTAAATGCAGGAACCCATTTGAATCTGGTTCAGCAATTTTAAAGTGTTTTTTTTTCAAACAGGCTTAGAAGTCCTCTAAAGTTACTTACTGCCTTTTTTTTGCAATCAGATTTGTGGAACTATCAGTTTCATTAGACTTCACTAGCATCCCTTCATCATACTTTTTGAAGACATTCAGTAGAATGCTGTATTGAGCATTGAGAAGTGTAGATAGAAGGAAGGTCATATTCTCATCCAGCTGCTTTTTCTATTATTGAATAAATTAAACAAAGTATACAGATTTACTGTCATCATTAATGTTGCAACACAGGAGGAATCAATGCATTTCGTTGTCCTCTTCTTAGATAGATTCACATCACTCAGAGTATAAAAGAGTCGTGGCAGCTACTAACTAAATATAGTGGATATCAGTTGTTCCAAATAGTACACCTCATAGAGTGGATCTTGTAGCTCTTTGTGGGATTATTCATTGATTATAGTGGTATTTTACAGTTAATAACAACATGTTAATTACTTAAGAATATTGTTAATCAAAAAGACAATCAAGTAAACAGAATTTAACCAATATTATAACAAAAACTTAATAATAATAACTATATTAATGCATATGTAAGAAACGAGCTATTTTGAGTCTATAAGCCTGAAAATTTAACTATTACCACTAAAAAATAATGGTGGCAATATAAGAATAAATTTACAAACAATCCACTGTTACTGATCAATGGTGATCTGTGTCAGTGCTGGCAAAAGTGATGCAACCTTGGGTCTACCTTTATTGGGACAATATCCAGAACAATGATCTCTAATACCATAAGAACCTTTTGTATACTTTTGGATAACCATATTGAACACATAAAATGGTCCCATTACACCCAAAGGAACCTTTTTAACTGGCATATTACGTATGATTTGCCATTCTACAACTAGAATAGCAGCTGAGTCTCGGATGGCACATTTGGAGTAGACAGACTGACTTGACTAACAAAGCCATTAATAAATATCAACTGATTCCGGTTGACAAAGAATAAAAAATCATAGTGATCATTATTAAAAAATTAAACTTTACACTATTTTGTTTGTAAAGGATAGCCATTGTATTGTATTGTGCATGACATATATAAGTTTATTTGACTAACTGGATTTCATTGTTGTTGGTTTCATCATGAATGATAGAGTTCTGATGCAAAAAATATTACACATCTGACTATAATATAATTATTATTTTAGCACTAATCATCCATGGCACTTTGTTTAAAACCTTCATCTTTAAGTCATGTAACCACAAACTTTTCATCCTTTCCAGAAAAATTCATTACCTTCCAAAGCTTTCAGTACTTTTATTCTTTAACTTTGATCTTTGACACCTCAAAAATAATTCTTGGATTTGCTCATGCACATATGTCACACTGATGTACAGGGTGTTGCTATTATCAAGGACAGACTATTCTGTATACTAAATACTAAATATATGAACTGCTAAAATGTAAAATAGAACGAGCACTACAGACAGAGGCACCACAGAGAACATTATCCAATCGTACTCAGGAATATCAATACACTGGTGTGTTATTTGAGCTTTGTGATTGTATTGCATGAGCTTAATCATTATGTCAGACTTAGTTCATTGCTTTCTTTGTCTTTCTTTCAGAGATGCAACTTTTACAGATGTTGTTAACATATTGGAACTATACATGCTTCTGAACCAGGTTTTACTGTGGTAGGTTGTACTTTAGAATGTCTCTGATGTTCTACACAGCCTTATGCAAATTTTTGCTTTACACCAGAAACATCATCCTGAACTTTTGACAGTAGATATTGCTAGTGTAGTTCCCCAATGTTGTCATCCATAGTCTGTTGAAATGACACTGATTCTACTACTGAAAATCAAAGTGAGTTTTCATTCTCTGTCTCTCAAAGAAAAGACTTAAAGGGATCAGTAGCGCTATTCATCTTCAAAACAGCTGAGGTTGATAAACATGAGACAGAAAATAGGATCTACTCATCAGAATTCTCAAATAGCTCCTAGTTCGATTCCAGCCTTTACTGACATTTCTGATGAAGAATACTGCTTAATCCATTCATTGTCATCCAATCAGAGTATTTACAAATGTAATATATCAGAGAAACACTCAGCTTGATTGTCACTAGAAAGTTTTATTTTTTAAAAACTATTTTTTGTTTAAAAACTGCATGTGCTATGACATACCTTTAAAATCCTCACCAAATGAAAACTGTGAACATCAAAATTTTTTCCTACAAAAACAAAATGTACAATTCTACTCTAACTCTGTCGAAGGCCACTGTTATCATCTTATTAAATATAATAATATATACAAATCTGAGGCATAAGATTCTCTTCTTCACTATCTTTTGTTCCTTTTGGTTTTTGACAGATCCTTAGCATTGTTGAGTGCTTTACTGTGGTGGAACAAACTTTACATTTGATGCTCCACATTTCATTTAAATTTTAAAGGGGGTTAAATTTTTAGATAACCTTTCTGACTAAGGGCTATCATCATCATCTTGTTTTGCCAAAATGGCTGGAAAGCACATCGTTTGTCCCAAGGGTTGGCTCATACAATCTGCTTGTGCTCAAATCCTAATAATGTGCGTGGAGATCATTTGATGGGTTACAGTCAGTTCTGGAAGTTATTTATGTAGTGCTTATATGTGAACTTCAACAAGATCTAGATGATATATGTACTAATGATATGTTGAACATTAATTTTATGATAGAAAATATCTTTTGAACAGTATCAAAATTATTGTTGTCATAATGTACACAACAATATAGCCTAAACTAATTAGAGTAGAAGTCATTGTCTCACTTATAATAATTACTATGTATGAATGAATGATGTAACAGACATACTGTGAAATATGGATTACAGAAAGTTAAGTTTGATAACTTGTCTTAGTGTCCAACTGGTGTCTCACCTACTTGAACTAGTATTTAAAACATACTTTTTTATCTCTTTGGCGAGACAATGCTGTCCAACAATTTTGCTCTCAAAACTTTAGATATTTTATTAAAGTCTGGTATGTTGCTCTATAGGAGACTTTTAAGTTCTGTGTTAGGGATTCTCAATGCTGTTCCTATTTGATACCACAGATGATTAACTTTAACTAACAGTTCAAGATGTGTTACTTAATCAGGTACTGAGTTAAATGTACAACCTGTATTCAAAACACACTAATAATAAAATCACTAAGTATGGCAAGAACTAACATAGACATAGGCGATTCTAGACATGATACAGCAATTTGTTAGGAAGTTCACAGCTTGGAAATTCCCTTGTATACTAATGTGTCCAAGTTGTGGCACTTTGTGTGAACAAGCTGAGATTATTGGGTTGGAAATGCACATGCACAAGTGTAGAAGAGTGTAGTTCAGACGGAGAACGTCATGTATGCAAGCTTGAATATCACTTGTACACTATACCTACACTGTTAAATATTTTATGCTGTGAGACCATAATTATAGTGTGTTATGTATCTGTGCAATTTTGACACACTAAAAGTGTGTCAGGAATTCTAACACACCAAAAATGCTCCACCAACACAATATGGTGTGTTGTCTTCACAATTAATTGTGTTAAAATAACATCAAGATACAATAGCCAAAAGCAAATTAAATTCAATAGGAAATTAAACACAATCAATTTAATGAGAAAGTAATGAAATTAGTTATCAGTTCTGAACTTATGAAAGATTGTCTATCATCACCGACACAATTGTTGAGAGCTTTTTGGTGGACTTAACGGAGCAAACAACCTTTTCTAAGAAAAGTAAGATGCTTCAACATTCATTAGGATATTTAATACCATAGGAAGTGATACAGCATACCACAGCCATGTTGAGATCAGGCATTCATAGTATATTAATCCTTTCGACCACACTTAAACTATTTTTGTCTGAACCGAAGGAAGCCACATATGGCCATGTACGAGAAGTAGATTTGATCAATGTTTTGATATCCAATACCTCACCCTAACATTAGAACAATTACTAGTTATGGTCATGAGTTATTAAAATTGTATACCTCAAATGGAAGAAAAATGTTAGCAATTTTTGCTTAGAAAACATCCCATCAGAAGAAGAACATAGGTACATGTAACTTGTGAGCAATCACTGTTTAATGAATTCAGGTGTTTAGTGGCTGCATGTAGATTTAACTGGATGCATCTGTAATACAAAAAAAATAAGTTGACATGAATTCTGAGCAATGGAGAACCAACAATTACAATGGAATTGATAAACTAACCTCTTGTACACCACTGTGGATGATGTACAACCAATCGCAACTGATCATCTCATTTGTCATCAGCCTCTTCTGACATATATTCTATTTTAATTTTTCTCCAATGGGGGATTTCCGCTTCACTGACAACATGTGACGATTATTAAATTTCTAACAAGGTAAAAGTAAAGGTGAGAGTGATTACACATTGACTTAACTTGTCATCGTCTGGCTCTGTATTTTTTATCTTTAGCTTTTTTAGCATAATTTCTTCATTATCATCCATCTTCCATGTATGTCTCAGTGTTTCATACTTTCTTTGAACAGTAGCTAAGTTTAAAGTAAAATAGTGTAAAATGATATTCAACTTTCATTCTGAACATTTATTTACCTTTCACTTATTTCTCTGAATACATCCTGGGGCATAGAGGAACAATGGGTTGCTCAAAGAGTTTACTTGTGTTTCCTACTGAGAATGGGTTCCATGAACTGATCGTCAGGAAGCTATGAAACCATATCATTCTTTGACAAAGAGTGAACAAATGTCTGGTGTAAGGTATAGCTGCTTACTTGTATTTCAATGCCACCCGCATGTGTGTCATTGACCCCATGCACTATCTGCTTTTTAGAACATCAAAAATGATGTAGAACTCTGGAAATCCTCGAATATTTTGAGTTTAGTAAATTTTGAAGTCATTCAATCAAATGTCAACAGTTTTGTTTGCCCCAGTGAAGTTGGTAGAATCCCTTCCAAAATTTTTTTGTCATTTGCTGACTTCACTGCTGATTAATGGGAAAATTGGACTATTTATTTTTCTCCTTATGGTTTAAAAGCAACATTGGCATGGAATCATTATAACTGTTGGATGCTATTTGTTAAGGCTTGTTGGTTATTATGTCATATAAAATGATAGTGACAGTGCATTGTTGGAGTTTATTAAAATGTTTGTTCAAATTTATGGTCCTAATCACTCTACCATGAATATTCACCTTCATGGGCACATTAAAGAATGCATTGAAGATTTCGGACCTGTATGTTCGTTTTGGTGTTTTAGTTTTGAGTGATTTAATGGCATACTTGGCTGTTACCATACAAAAACCATCACAACATATCTGTACAAATCACAAAATTGTTTTGGAATGTAAAGTCTATGCACCTATTAACTGGCCATCTGAATTTGTTGATGAATATTTGCCACTTTTAAAAGCTTTTGACTATAATAAAGGTTCTCTTAATCAGGCTGGTATCAATGCATCTGCAAGTGCAGATATTGTTGGAGTTACTTCATGCTAGGAAACTTACATGCCTTGGACACAGCTTGGGAATGTTGTGTAAACAAGCAGTTTCTCAGGCTTGCACAGTTGCCATAACTCATTTTTTTTACCACTTGTATTCTTCACATTCACAGCCTGTCACACTCTTGTGAACTGACACTTTCATTGCAGTGTGAACATCAGGGGGCCCTGTTCATTTCTGTCATTTGTTACACAATTGCTGCGTATAAATACAAGTAAGGGCAAGGTAATGAACTATCTGATGTCAATGAGAGAGTTATTATTACAGAATATACTGAAAGACAATTAGAACATGACTATGGAATAGAGGCCGAACTTGGTCAAGATGACAAATCTGGGGTTTCACCTTATTCTACTTAAACAATGATCTTTTAATTTATTGTATTTTTATTATGTGCTTTGTCTGTTTGCCTAACTGTACGACAATTGATATATTACATAAAGCACATCGTTTGTCCCAAGGGTTGGCTCATACAATCTGCTTGTGCTCAAATCCTAATAATGTGCGTGGAGATCATTTGATGGGTTACAGTCAGTTCTGGAAGTTATTTATGTAGTGCTTATATGTGAACTTCAACAAGATCTAGATGATATATGTACTAATGATATGTTGAACATTAATTTTATGATAGAAAATATCTTTTGAACAGTATCAAAATTATTGTTGTCATAATGTACACAACAATATAGCCTAAACTAATTAGAGTAGAAGTCATTGTCTCACTTATAATAATTACTATGTATGAATGAATGATGTAACAGACATACTGTGAAATATGGATTACAGAAAGTTAAGTTTGATAACTTGTCTTAGTGTCCAACTGGTGTCTCACCTACTTGAACTAGTATTTAAAACATACTTTTTTATCTCTTTGGCGAGACAATGCTGTCCAACAATTTTGCTCTCAAAACTTTAGATATTTTATTAAAGTCTGGTATGTTGCTCTATAGGAGACTTTTAAGTTCTGTGTTAGGGATTCTCAATGCTGTTCCTATTTGATACCACAGATGATTAACTTTAACTAACAGTTCAAGATGTGTTACTTAATCAGGTACTGAGTTAAATGTACAACCTGTATTCAAAACACACTAATAATAAAATCACTAAGTATGGCAAGAACTAACATAGACATAGGCGATTCTAGACATGATACAGCAATTTGTTAGGAAGTTCACAGCTTGGAAATTCCCTTGTATACTAATGTGTCCAAGTTGTGGCACTTTGTGTGAACAAGCTGAGATTATTGGGTTGGAAATGCACATGCACAAGTGTAGAAGAGTGTAGTTCAGACGGAGAACGTCATGTATGCAAGCTTGAATATCACTTGTACACTATACCTACACTGTTAAATATTTTATGCTGTGAGACCATAATTATAGTGTGTTATGTATCTGTGCAATTTTGACACACTAAAAGTGTGTCAGGAATTCTAACACACCAAAAATGCTCCACCAACACAATATGGTGTGTTGTCTTCACAATTAATTGTGTTAAAATAACATCAAGATACAATAGCCAAAAGCAAATTAAATTCAATAGGAAATTAAACACAATCAATTTAATGAGAAAGTAATGAAATTAGTTATCAGTTCTGAACTTATGAAAGATTGTCTATCATCACCGACACAATTGTTGAGAGCTTTTTGGTGGACTTAACGGAGCAAACAACCTTTTCTAAGAAAAGTAAGATGCTTCAACATTCATTAGGATATTTAATACCATAGGAAGTGATACAGCATACCACAGCCATGTTGAGATCAGGCATTCATAGTATATTAATCCTTTCGACCACACTTAAACTATTTTTGTCTGAACCGAAGGAAGCCACATATGGCCATGTACGAGAAGTAGATTTGATCAATGTTTTGATATCCAATACCTCACCCTAACATTAGAACAATTACTAGTTATGGTCATGAGTTATTAAAATTGTATACCTCAAATGGAAGAAAAATGTTAGCAATTTTTGCTTAGAAAACATCCCATCAGAAGAAGAACATAGGTACATGTAACTTGTGAGCAATCACTGTTTAATGAATTCAGGTGTTTAGTGGCTGCATGTAGATTTAACTGGATGCATCTGTAATACAAAAAAAATAAGTTGACATGAATTCTGAGCAATGGAGAACCAACAATTACAATGGAATTGATAAACTAACCTCTTGTACACCACTGTGGATGATGTACAACCAATCGCAACTGATCATCTCATTTGTCATCAGCCTCTTCTGACATATATTCTATTTTAATTTTTCTCCAATGGGGGATTTCCGCTTCACTGACAACATGTGACGATTATTAAATTTCTAACAAGGTAAAAGTAAAGGTGAGAGTGATTACACATTGACTTAACTTGTCATCGTCTGGCTCTGTATTTTTTATCTTTAGCTTTTTTAGCATAATTTCTTCATTATCATCCATCTTCCATGTATGTCTCAGTGTTTCATACTTTCTTTGAACAGTAGCTAAGTTTAAAGTAAAATAGTGTAAAATGATATTCAACTTTCATTCTGAACATTTATTTACCTTTCACTTATTTCTCTGAATACATCCTGGGGCATAGAGGAACAATGGGTTGCTCAAAGAGTTTACTTGTGTTTCCTACTGAGAATGGGTTCCATGAACTGATCGTCAGGAAGCTATGAAACCATATCATTCTTTGACAAAGAGTGAACAAATGTCTGGTGTAAGGTATAGCTGCTTACTTGTATTTCAATGCCACCCGCATGTGTGTCATTGACCCCATGCACTATCTGCTTTTTAGAACATCAAAAATGATGTAGAACTCTGGAAATCCTCGAATATTTTGAGTTTAGTAAATTTTGAAGTCATTCAATCAAATGTCAACAGTTTTGTTTGCCCCAGTGAAGTTGGTAGAATCCCTTCCAAAATTTTTTTGTCATTTGCTGACTTCACTGCTGATTAATGGGAAAATTGGACTATTTATTTTTCTCCTTATGGTTTAAAAGCAACATTGGCATGGAATCATTATAACTGTTGGATGCTATTTGTTAAGGCTTGTTGGTTATTATGTCATATAAAATGATAGTGACAGTGCATTGTTGGAGTTTATTAAAATGTTTGTTCAAATTTATGGTCCTAATCACTCTACCATGAATATTCACCTTCATGGGCACATTAAAGAATGCATTGAAGATTTCGGACCTGTATGTTCGTTTTGGTGTTTTAGTTTTGAGTGATTTAATGGCATACTTGGCTGTTACCATACAAAAACCATCACAACATATCTGTACAAATCACAAAATTGTTTTGGAATGTAAAGTCTATGCACCTATTAACTGGCCATCTGAATTTGTTGATGAATATTTGCCACTTTTAAAAGCTTTTGACTATAATAAAGGTTCTCTTAATCAGGCTGGTATCAATGCATCTGCAAGTGCAGATATTGTTGGAGTTACTTCATGCTAGGAAACTTACATGCCTTGGACACAGCTTGGGAATGTTGTGTAAACAAGCAGTTTCTCAGGCTTGCACAGTTGCCATAACTCATTTTTTTTACCACTTGTATTCTTCACATTCACAGCCTGTCACACTCTTGTGAACTGACACTTTCATTGCAGTGTGAACATCAGGGGGCCCTGTTCATTTCTGTCATTTGTTACACAATTGCTGCGTATAAATACAAGTAAGGGCAAGGTAATGAACTATCTGATGTCAATGAGAGAGTTATTATTACAGAATATACTGAAAGACAATTAGAACATGACTATGGAATAGAGGCCGAACTTGGTCAAGATGACAAATCTGGGGTTTCACCTTATTCTACTTAAACAATGATCTTTTAATTTATTGTATTTTTATTATGTGCTTTGTCTGTTTGCCTAACTGTACGACAATTGATATATTACATATCATGATGATTATAAACTAATGAATTGTAATAGTGAACCTTCCAATGAGGTACAAGAGAGGGAGTGTGATCAGTGTAAAATGAAAAAATTCATTATTCATTAAAATAAACATTACTTTTCTATGTAATCAATTAGAATTTAACTTTTATTATGGCATTATGTTACTGAGGCTATCAGATAAGTTTCTATGGTGTTTGTATGGTTAAATAAATTGTGTTAAGATCATAGCAATTGAGTGATTGTTTAATGCACTATACGATAATGACATCACTTTATTTGCAGTTTCCCGTACCTGTACATTTATATAGAAGTTACTTGTCTTGTGAACTCACTTATCAAAGTAATCTGTAGTTAAGGCGAACATGAAGTACAAAAATGTTTGTGTTCATTCTAAAGGAGCTCTTGTGGTACTTGGCAACAAGCATCTTGCTCTTAACTACTACTATGGTGGGAGATCTTTTTAATGAAACTTGTGAAAATTTTTATGTAAACTTTGCTGCAGCTAGACTCTACTATGTCTCTTCTCTTCTTGATTTGTTAGTTGAGAAATCGATTAGATATATAGTTTTATTGATTAGAAACTATTACTATTTGTTGGATTCTTAAGCTTTGTCAACATGGTTACGAAAGTGACTCTTTACTTTTACATAAAAAAAGCATTGCTGTAGTCTGTGTATGTTTAATTGCAAATTTTCCATACCTCTTTGGATATGGTCTATCTAATGTTGAATAACATTAGCTTGATCAACTTCAGTTTGCATCATCTCAAGAGTTAAGTAGGTTTGTGTATTGGGTTATCTATATTGAATTTTTTACATGCTTTAATTTACATTTACATTTTAATTGCTTTTACATTGTTGTCAACCTCAATGATAACAAGTTTCATTTATAAACATACTTTTTATTTCCTTTCCTATATTTTATTTTGTGCTTAATGTCATCATCACAGTCTTGTCACTTGGTTATTGAGCGAGCTCAACACAACAATTCTATCAAACCAATCTGAAAAATTTTTTTGTTGTTTTTTGATTCAAATATATATATATTTTAAGTCACGTAGCTTACCTAAGAATGGACAACTGAAATTAAATATTATTCTCAATGATAAAGTCACAAGTAGCTATTATATATAGTCATTGTGTCATTTTCATGTTTTTAAATGTATAATTACTTATAAATAACCATTATTAATAAAACATATGGTTGTAATTTGATGGAAAAGTATGACATTGTGTGTTTTCATATGTGTATGTGCTTGTGTGTTAATGTATATTGCAATTGTATAAAGCAGTAACTATTGTTAATTATGTAACATTTGATTTCAGTTATCAAATATGAAGTTGTTGCTCACTAGATATGCATTCATATATAATAATGTGTGTGTATATTTCTTGTTATTGTTATGGCTAGACATAATACTGAAACTGAGCCAAACGGTTATATAAACAGTAAAACATTTTACAGATTATATATACTATTGTTTTCGTGCAGTTGCTAAGTTGACGTTGTATGGACCTCTAACCAGAGTTGAATGGCAGAGTCAAATCCATTAATATCTAGTAACTCTTAAAGTAAAAATATACCATGTTCTTGTTTCAGGAGCAGGTACAAATATGTTTGTGTTCAATCAAAAGGAGCACTGTTAGTTTTAGTTATCAGTATTCTACTGGCTAACATAGTCATTTTATCTGGAGCTCTTTCTACATATTTCATTGACAAATATTCTATATTTGCTGCAACTGGACTGTACTTTCCTTTCTATCCTATCCTTGGTTTGTTGGGTGAGAAATGGATGAGATATAAAGTAATGATAATTGGAATGGTATTAATATGTGTGGGATTTGTCATCATAACAGTATCTTCAGTGGGTCTATATTTTATACAGCTTGATAGCATTACAGCTGTGACCTTAACGATAACAGTAACTTGTCCTTTCTTTCTTGGATATGGCTTATTTGAGGCTAATGTTATCCAGTTTGGTACTGATCAACTACAATTTTCTCAAACTAAAGAATTGAGTAGTTTTGTTTACTGGTTTTTATACATGTACTATTGCCCACTAGCTGTAGTACTTGTAATGTCATCTATTGTAACAGGATTAGTACATAACAGCACTATCTATTATGCTTTTATTGTTATATTTGGCTCTGGATTTTTTTTTATTTGCTTTACATTATTGTCCCTTTGTTGTTTTAAGCATCACTTGATTATTGAGCCAGTTCAACACAACAATCCTGTCAAATTAATATGGAGAGTAATAAAGTATGCTTGGAAACACAAACAACCAGTGAGACGTAGTGCCTTTACATATGGTGAATCTCCTCCATCAAGATTAGACTTAGCTAAAGAGAGATACGGAGGACCATTTACTACTGTAAAAGTAGAAGATGTGAAAAGCTTTTTGTACATACTTAGTATACTTATGGGAATCTCTGGATATGGACTTCTTGACAGTAAATCAAAGATTTTAGATCAATATTTAGGAGTTTTGCAACTAAAAAATGAGACATATTACAATGTCAT
Source organism: Xestospongia bergquistia (assembly GCA_963965975.1). Taxonomy (NCBI): domain Eukaryota; kingdom Metazoa; phylum Porifera; class Demospongiae; order Haplosclerida; family Petrosiidae; genus Xestospongia; species Xestospongia bergquistia. Next base: position 3,671,615 of record OZ014420.1, on the reverse strand, counting down.
AGAAAGTGTGCTATTAACATATCCTCTGGCTATACCATATTGTGTGATTGTATTTGCTGTTCCTTTATATCAATTTGTAATTATTCCTTTCTTCTCTCGATTCATTCCTAGTATGTTGAAACGTATATGGATTGGATTAGTTGCAGTATTAATAGTGTCTATAATGACAACTGTTATTAGCTACATGATAAATTATGACTTAGGAAATACCTTAAATACTAAAGATACCTGTTTGTTCTTCACTAACAATATAACCTTTGAAAATGGATTACAATCAAATGAACTCACACTACCTTTCTATATTATGGCTGTTCCTCAGTTTTTCGTTGGTATTAGTATTTTTTTTGGTTCAATTCACAAGCATTGAATTTATTTTAGCTCAAGGTCCTCGTACTATGCAAGGATTGTTAATTGGAATATGGTTCATGCATCTTAGCATTTATTGTGTACATTTAACTCTGACAAGCTCACTATGTGGTTGTTACTGGGAGTATTATGCTGTAAAGACAGGTGTTGTTTTCATTTCAGTAATTGCTTTCACTATTGCTGCATATAAATACAAGTATAGACAAGGAAATGAACTCTCTGATGTTAATGATATAATTATCATTGCAGAATATCCTGAAAGACAATTGGAGCAGAACAATGGCATAGACGATGATGAAGACAATGATGATGATTATAGTGACTACAATTACAACTGATAAATATAATATTTTTTACAGCCTTTTCATAACACATTGACTTATTTAGTTTTGATTATTTTACTTTACAATTATCTTCATTTGACTAATATAACCATTTTATATTTAACAGTGTGAGTAGTGAGTATGCTATTATTATTGAAACAGAAAGTTGGATGTAATTGAAAATACCTTCTTGTTTTATCGACAAAAAATACCTCAAACATTGTTTAAGCGGTACATTTTACACATAGCAAAATTCCATTTTATCTTTGACCACATACTTGTTTTTCCTCATTATGCTATCTTGAAATCAATGAATGAACATCAGGTGGGGAGAGGGCTGCATAAGCACTATACAACCAGAGCTGACTGCAGCCTTGCATTAATTGCTTGTGATTATAAACAATAATTAAGAAGCACATAATTAATAAACAAACGAAACAGTATATTAAAAACCAAACCACATAATCAATAAACAAACAAAACGGTATATTAAAAACCAAAATCTAGTCGTCTGTTTGAAAAACCTTAGCAAAAGTTTTTAATATATCTTCATCAATTATTTTTGCAAGTCCTGTTCTACAAATGACAATAGCAAGCCAGCTAGTCTCTCTTGTGTCATTGATGTGCGTATTTTAGATTTAACAATAGTTAGCTTGGAAAATGTTCATTCGCAGCTTGCATTTGTAAAGGGAATGGTACGTTACGTTTTTAAGAGTACAGTCATTTAAATGTACACACTTGTTCGCTAATTGCTTCAATATCTTATGTGGCTTCATCATTGATCAACAAGGTCCATTCATTTCTTAGAGCATCAATATCAAGTGAGAAATGTGACACAATTGTTTCTAGTGTGGAATCATCAGGCATTTTTCGATTTTATAGATCACTCATAAGCACAAGATATTGTTGTGATTCGTGACTCAGACACCATTTTGTCAATAACTTGAAAATAAAATGCTACGGAAGTTTTCCTCATTTCCAAACAAGCTATCAATTCTTTTTGAATTTTGCTGGCTGTTTAAATAGCATTTCTGGCACAAGTTTGAAAGTACTCCATTAGTACTTTATCATATTTTGCTAAAAGATGAGTAATTTCTAGGAATAGTCCTTTATTTTGTGAATCTTTGTCTTCACGATGACCACATAAAGGATGACCAGTCTTTACTAAAGTTACAACAATATAGATAATATAGTAAAGAATTTCTCTGTTCTTTTTTTTAAACCTGGATCTATATCGTCAGCAGCAACTCTATCCAATCGAAGACTAACTGGAGTAATAGTGTTTTGTTTTGATGCTTGTAGAGAATACTTCTTGCAATACTTCTTGTTTCCTTCCATCTACGAGCTTGTCTCCCTGTTGTTGTAAAGGCACAGTCTACTTGGCCAACACTTCCAGGTGCTTTGAGAGCAAAAATACGACATGTAAAGCAGTACATTCTGTCTACTTTAGGTGAGTATTCCAACCACTTATACATATCATAACACTTTGAAGAAAATGTTAGAGCTTTTTTCCATTGTGTATTGTAACTTTAAATTTTGAAAATTGATGTCGATGTGGTCCTTGAAGTATACGAACCTCTTTTGCACGAGAATCGCTACAGAAGGATCACACTCTGAGTCATAGTCAGCTGACTCAGCTACCTGTAGTGTTGATGAATTATGAGTTAACAAACATGGCAAAGTTACAATACCTGTGAACTTGAACGTTGCAAAGAGTCTGATAATGTTTATGTGAGTGAATGAGAGTCTGAAGAAAGCTCAGGAACCTCCTAAAAGAGTTGTATGTACTAATCTATCATGTATTGCCTTTGTACTTACTAGGGCCTAAAATTTCTTAAAATTACAACTAGCCAAATGACTATTGATTGTGTAACATTTAATGCTAAAGAATTAAAATGTGGGCTTTAGGTCTATTTTATGTTTGTGAATGCATGATGTGTCACTATTAAGTTTGGTTTCTTCAAAAAATCCATGGTAATATTCGACTTTCATGTTAAAATTCTTTTGTGGACGTCTGTCTTTTTTTCATAATTACATTCTTACTTCAGAAGGTTAATGTGGGAAGGCTAGTGATCCACAGTTCTTTTCCTCACTCTATCCCCAAAAAACCATTCAAAATTTCCCGCTTCTTTGACACCAATGACATGTGCTCAGCCATACTTTTCAGCTGTTACTTAGATTGTCTTTGCTTCAAAATTGCTTAATGTGCAACTATTCATAAACACTAACAATTACAATCACCTGATGGTGTAAAAGTGATAGATGTAATTACATTGTTAGTGCAAACTGCAGTGGTTTTCACACATGACAGCAAAATTTGTAATAACAATAAAAATTATATAACTATATTATATAACTAACTTTTATCCCAACTAGCCAAAACAAAACAAAAAAAACCTAGCATTTTGGACCCAACTAGCCTTATTTTTAGGCCCTTGTACTTACTTTCTTCTCAATCTTAGGTCTACTAGCAAAAGATGAATTAGTGGGATGTTCCTTTAGAATAAAGTAATAACAATGTAATTATAAAAATATTACAGACTTAATATTAATAGCTCCAGATGGACTAGATTTATCACTTGTACTGACCACAGGACTGACATGCCTAATTCCCACATTAACCTTCTCACTGGCAATTCTAGGACTAGGACTAGCATATTTGATAATAGCACATTCCCACTTTGGCCACTCTTAGCAAAATGCTTCGTATGATGAAGTTACATCCATAATTAGGTCCAACTCAAATGCAACCTATGTTCATGATGTAATCACACTACATTATGTTTTATTACTCACATGAACAAGATGAGGATACTCTGATATTATTTCCTTTATTAAGATGGTATCATTCAAAATCCACTGTCATCTGGTTGGAAAAGTACGGCGAATCAAAGCTGTTAAGTTGGACTTGGGATGAATTACAAGTTCTTGTTGCAACAAAACTTTGTTTCTTTCTTGCGATACTTCATCTTCCCCCTCCCCAAAAATGGAAGCATAGGCATATTTTTCATTATTATCACTTTTGTGTTTTTGATGGCTGGCCATGATTTGTGTTTTGACATCTGGTGTAAATAAACTGGGTCCATGAGTCCTATTATAGGTAGATAAATAATAGAGAAAAAAGAATAATACCACATACTTCAAATTACTACCTTATGACTGAAGCTTCCTGGAGATCAAATGGGGCTTAAGTGTATAATATCATTGATTCCTTCTACTTTTCCTCATCCTATAGTGGATAGGTTATCAAGTGTACTAAAACAAGAGCTTACTTCAAGTTGTCTTTTAATAGCCATATACACCTTTATTCTTTTCCCATATGTAGGGACAAGGTCCTTCAAGCAATTTGGACCCGAGCAAGTAGTGAACGATTGCACTAGAGCCTCCCCATCCATCTCTTCACCTTGTCAAGACGTTATTACATAAGTTATTACATATGTATACATATATAACAAATTCTCACCAATAAAAACCTGCTTTATATCGTCATCAAAACCTCTCTCTGTTAACCATTCACCGACCTTTTCAGTAGACCACGAAATCATGTTCAATGGTGCCGTTTTCTCTGAGTCTGTATGCTCTACCATCTCAGCTTCTTTTGCACAAATTATTTTGATCGACAAGGCGGATTCAGTTAGATCACGTGAATTGGTAACATGTCCTTTTGCTGGTGCTTCTGTGCATTCCGCTGTGGCAAATGGAGTGTTTTTACGTCACACTTTTGAGTCTCATTCTTCTCTTCCAAATTTCTCCTTCAACTGTCCTGTGGATTGCTGCAATCAAATGTTTCAGACTTTCTCAGCAATCTCCAGTCATCTGTCTAGAAAGCACCCCACTCATGATCTGGATCTTACTCAAACTCCTTCCAATTTAACTGTAGAATTTCCAATTTGCCTTTTTTCTGCCACATAATGTCAATTTATAGATATTGTAGCAGAAAAAAGTCACAACGTCTGCAGACATTAATGTTTAGTAGTAATTTAACACAGATTTTTAGTTAATTGTGTATAAACTGATTAAAAACTAACATTTTTTAGCAGAAACAAATATTGCTACAAATAATATAAATTATAGATATGGTGCATAAAATTTTCCAATCTGCAAAATGTTTATTGTTTATTAACTATTTAGGTACAATGATTTCATTAGTGTCACTATGTCTTGTGGAAGAAAAAATTCTTTGATTGCTGGGACAGTGAAGTTGAGAAGTACTTGTCTTCCATGAATTGTATCAAGCCTGCTGTGTTCCTTTCAAATTTCAAAGTGATATTTAAATTGTGTAGATTTATTTTCTTAGTATCGATTTGTATAACACATTTACTGTGATGTGCGATAACTACATCATCAGCATATATAGCTCCACCAATATCAAAGCATTGTTGTTAAAGAATGTAGCAGTTAGTGGCTAAGAATGAGAAATGATGAGTAAAGAGAAACAGATGGTCCATTACAACCAGTATTCTTTATGTACAAATGTTGTCCTGTTAGACAAATATTGTTGTTATAAGCAGCAATCACGGGGTATCTGTTGTCATGAAAATTGTTACTTCTTGAAATTGTAACATTGTTCCAGTTTATAAATGTCAAACATGCAATTGTATTGCATGACTATGAAAACCCATATGGTAAGTGAGCTTTGCTCCAATGTTGTCGACAGTAAGTAAAATGTTGCTTTTGGAGTTGTTGTCCACGAAAGCATAAAGACATGATCCTGACTTGCTTGCAATGCTGTAAGAAAATGTAACCTTTTTGAATAAGATTGGTTTTTGTAAGTTGCAGTTCTCATAAATGTTTATATAAAAACATTCTCCATATTTTAGAGGAGAGTTGTCAAAAATAGAGCTTAGACTATTTCCAGAATACAATAACTGTAAATTTTCAAATATAAGTGGATTTAAAATTGAGGACTTATTTATGACACATTGTCAACATTTGACAGAGAATACAGCAATACCAGGACCACACCTGTTTGATTGCTAGTTTTATCAAGCTCTCCACTTACTGGTTCAATGTTTTTTAGCCACAATTGAGAGTTTATCATACCATTATAAAATATCACCAGTACACCTCCTGCTACATTTTCACTGCCTAAGTACTATGAATTTTTCCTTGACTCGTAAATCTAACTTCAAATGATTGATTAAACAATACTGTTAACCAACCAGCACCAAGTAGAGGAAGAATACATATATCATGTCTTATGAAGGTCATTGGAGGTATGTTTGGTATAATGTTTACATTAGAGTGATTGTGACAACACAACTTTAACAGGTGCCATATTATGAGAGGTTTCTTTAGTCTCGTTAAACACTACAACTATACCACTACCAACACATTCAAACATACTAGAATCATAGCAATTACTAATGCCAATGCCATAATAAACTAAAGTATGATTTATCAATGATGAACCAAGTGGATATTAATATCATTATAGCATATTCAATGTAATTGTGAATGGTCACTTGGTGTATTTTTATATTGTAACAATGATTAAATACAAGCAAAGCTTTCTGTTTATATCCTAAATGTGGATGTGTGTCATTAAAAGATGTCACAGCTGTTTTTGTTATCGTTGCTCCACATTCAGTGAAGTCTAACTTTTCTAAAGTAATACTGAATATACTGACAAACCCAAAGCCAATAGTTGAGGAGGAATTTCTATTTTAAAAACACTTAATTGAAGATTTTCCATCAGAAAATCCTGTTAATGTAATATTACTGGCATTTGCCATTAGACAAAAGGTCATATTGTAAAGCATATATTTCCTCTGCATCAATTTAAAAAGTTATTTTGTATTGGTGCAATACCACTACATAACCAGTACCACAGTTGATCGCTAGTATTAATTGGAATAATTTGTGAAAAAAGTGGTTCAATGGGAGTAAGTATTGAAAAACAATAACAAGTGCAAGCAATACTGATTTCATTTTTAGTACTGTGACCTTGCAAAGGTTGTAGGTCCTAAATAAGTATATAAAATATAACTATTTTTCAAAGCAATAACATGTAGCAATCAGATTCAGTGTCACTCACTTCCAAATATGATGTCAATTAATGCCAATTGCCAATATATTTAGCATAAGATTGCAACAAAATGTATCACATTCTAAACCTTCAATAAATCATATAGATTAAATATTTTACGTAAACATGTGCCATGCATGTGTGAACAAATACTCATAAAACTAGTATGCTCCACACTTTGTAGTTAGTTACGATAATCTCATTTGTATGCTCTACTAAGTAATTAATTAATACTCCTCAAAGACTAAAGTTCCATTTTATTTTCACCTTCTTTAATAAAATATCTGCCAGAAAACATTGTACACATGATGAAACATTATAAATGTAAGCAGTGGTTTTGTAGCTGAACTAGATAAAGATTTTATATTCAAATTGTTAGTGATCATAATATAAACAATTAAACTAATGATAAAATAACATGATAAACATTATATGGATGAGTAACACAGGAAGTACATCAGTAAACATGATAATATATACATTGACAAAAATAACAACTTATACATGCGTGATTAATCATGGTAAACAAATATGATAGGCAAACATGATAGGCAATTTAAATATAATATTATAACAGATCGTTGGCACACACATGAGACAGTACAAATAATAGCACAAAAATCTAATCCTGATTATTAGTAAAATATTTCCAAAATATTATACAATATAGATATATTATGATTTGATGATAAATGTGATGGCTACAGTTTTTGCCATTGAAAAATGTATTTTCAGTTGTAAGAACCTGTTAACAAAAGACATGAAAGTAGATGAACATATAATGATATTAAAACTAGGCTAGTAACAGAAGACCAATTATTCAACAACATGAGTGCTATAATTATATATGTGGGTTTTAGCCAAAATAGCAAACTTATCAAGAAAAGTATCTAAAGATAATGCTTTGGAAATGTCACTTCCAATCGACAAAAAAACAAGGTATGTGAGTCTTTTCCCCCCATACCTGCCCCTAAGCATGTTTTAACTCCTTTCAATGTAGGAAACGATCTCTCATACGAAGCGTTAGCTATTGCAAAAGTGGGAGCTATTGTGAAAACTCTAATGAGATTATAATACCTGCTTCTTCACGATTATGTCAGAAATATCCTTTAACTCCTTGATGTTTCTTTTTCCTGCATTAATGTGTATTTTTGGCCAACATATCCAGGTTTAATTTTTTTCATGATCAAGCAATAAGAAGCTTTAGAGTAGAACTGTCAATAATATGCTCAGACTTTGCTTGAATGGATCAAGTAATGTGTAAGTTCAATTCTCAAAACCGAAGCTTCATTTGGAAAATAAAGGCATTTAAAACAGAGTAATAAAATAATACCTGATAATCCTCCCCAACATCACTCTCTGTACTATAAAAATCATCAATGCCAAACTGTTTGCTATTGGGATTTAAATTGAAACTTATTCTATCAGAAGCAGTAATCATAACAAGTGTTCAAATAGTAAATAAATTATACATAGTAATAAGCAATTTCATTTCAAATACTGTAGCAGATAACATATATTTTCTTTATAGAAGGCTCAACAGTTTATTGTAACATGAAGTACAAAAATGATTGTGTTCATTCTAAAGGAGCTCTTGTGGTACTGGCAACAAGTATCTTGTTAACAACTACTACTATAATAACAGGAGGTCTTTCAACACAATTCATTGAGAGCTATTCATATGTCATCTTTGCTGCTGTTGGACTTCACTATCTCTTTTATCCCCTTCTTGGCTTGTTAGGTGAGAAATGGATGAGGTATAAAGTTATACTGGTTGGAATAATATTAACATTTGTAGGATTCCTTATAATTTTGGTTACATTACTGACAATACACTTCAATAAAACTGTAGTTGTTTGTATTTGTTTAGTTGTAAGTGCTTTTTACTTATTTGGATATGGTCTATATGAAGCTAACGTGATTCAATTTGGTACTGATCAACTTCAGTTTGCATCATCTCAAGAGTTAAGTAGTTTTGTGTATTGGGTTTTATACATGTACTATTTTCCACTTGCTATACTACTGCTAGCAGCATCAATTATGACAGGTTTCATTTATAAAAACATCATCTATTATACTTTCACTGTAATATTTGGTTCTGGTGTGCTTATTGTTATCATTGCAATCTTGTCATTTTGTTGTTTCAAGCAACATTTGGTTATTGAACCAGCACAGCAAAATAATCCTGTCAAACTAATTTGGAGAGTTATAATGTATGCTTGGAAGCACAAAATACCACAAAGACGTAGTGCCTTCACTTATGGAGAGCCTCATCCTTCTAGATTAGACCTTGGTAAAGAGAGATATGGAGGACCATTTACTACTGTACAAGTAGAGGATGTCAAAAGCTTTTTATACATACTTATTATTGTTTTAGGAACATTTGGATATGGATTTCTTGACACTTCATCAAAACTTTCTAATCAATATTTAAGTTTTATGCAAACTGATGGACCAAATAGTTTCGTGGAAGGTCTGTTGCTGATATATCCTCTTACAGTTCCATATTTTGTCATTGTATTTGCTGTGCCTTTGTATCAATTTATAATAGTTCCTTTCTTTTCTCACTGCATTCCTAGTATGTTGAAACGTATATGGATTGGACTAGTGGCACTGTTAGTAGAGTCTATAATAATAATTTTTATGAGTTACATAATGTCAAGAAATGTCAGAAATGCTTCAACAAATAGTGAGATGTCAATCTGTCAACTGACTCTCAATAACAACATAACCTCTCAATATGAACTACAATCTGATAACCTAACGTTACCTTTCTTTGTCATCGTCGTTCCTCAGTTTTTACTGGTGTTAGCATTTTTTTTGTTCAATTCACATGCATCGAGTTTATTCTAGCTCAAGGTCCTTGTACAATGCAAGGATTGTTAATAGGAATATGGTTTGTTCATTTTAGCATTTATCTTCTACATCTAACTCTGACAAACTCACCATTAGGTTGTCACTGGGAGTATTATGCTGTTAAGACAGGTGTTGTTTTTATTTCTATCATTTGTTACACTATTGCTGCATATAAATACAAGTATAGACAATGTAATGAGCTATCTGATGTCAATGAGAGAGTTATTATTACAGAATATACAGAGAGACAGTTGGAGCAAGAATATGGGAGAATCTCAAACAGTCGAATATACTCTAACTCATACAATGCCATGTCTAAAAGTCATTTAAATGTTTTGTTAAGACAAAAATAATGATTCTACAATATCATTGATATTGTCTGATGTTAACAACAGAATTATTAAAAGATAAAAAGCTTAATATTTGTTGTTGTTTGTATGACATTAAAGATTAAGTCTTAATTTTAAAACAAATTTATGTTAAAAATTAAACTTTTATTTTGTTTGCAATACAAAAAGTATTTAATGTAAAAGTACAGACATATAGACTTTTAGCAACTTTACAGCTGAGAAGAACTGGTATTAATTACTAAACCACCAATATCATTATCTACATTCAATTTTTTCACAAGTTAGCCAGTTCAATCTGCTCTAGTAACACTTATTACATGGTATATAAATACATTATGTTTTCCACATAATTGGTCAAACATATCGAGAATTCTATAGTTTATAACCATCTTACTAGTTTATCATCATAGTAACTACCATAACTGAATAATTTCCAAATTAATCTTCAGTAATTCATGGTAAATTCAAAGTAGTTCTTAAGTGTTGCATATGGACTCCACTACTTGAATTTTTGCTTGTAATTGAGAAATAAGTGACCTTGTCGCTGTTTTCAAACTCTATAATGATTTTGTTATCCATGTAATACTAATAATACAGAAACAACTGTATAAGTTTGGTTACCAGTGATTACTACTGTGAATCAGGAATAGCTAGTGGAGCAGTGTCCTGTATGCTAATAATCCATTATGGGATAGACAACAATGTGGAGGACTAGAAGGACCATGTTGTACTAACCCTAAGATGCCATGGTTTATAAGGACATTCATTGAGACTACTACTGAATATATTGAGCTAAGGATGGTGGCCAGTTAAGGTACTTATAATGAAGATACACCCATTGATAATTTGGAATTATATATGTTCTTTAAAAGTTATTTTTTTGGAAAAAGTAAATAGACTTCAAACAATGTATTCACGTCATGTAATATTATATATCCATAATGTGATTTTACCAATTTTTGTAAGTTGATAATTTTTATTTCTAATAAACTGATATAACGAACATATATTAGAACATTAATATTATAATATCCACAAGGACATGGTTCAGTAAAGGAAGTAGACAGCTTTTAGGATTGTGGGTGGGGGAACAAATAAATCAACAATATCATTCATGACTAATAATTAATTGCTATTAATGAATGTAATAGTTTATTTGATCAATATAGATAATGAGTCCCTGCTTCATTCCACCTAAGTTTGAGAAAAATTTATTAGTTGATACATGAGTTAAACAATTATATTTATCAGTGAATTCAATAGAAACTGGCTAACCTAGTAGAGCATGTATTTCAGAGGTAATTTCATTGTCATGTTGATAACATCAACTAGTCTATCAAGCTAGACCATCCTGTTAATTTTATTGTGCATGAAGATAAAAGTCTAGCTTGATGACTAATAGATAAGTAACTACTATTGATTTATAATGGAATATACTGATCAAAATTCATTATGAAGAATAAATATTGATAAGTAATAAAAACAATGGATAAACACAAGATATTTTGATAGTATCTTTAAGTAAATAATATTGATTTATAAAAAATATATTGATCCAATTAAGGTCCATTAACACTATTATTCCAAACTTTTAAATGTGTCAGTAGTCATTATATCATATGACACTAAAGTAATATTCGCTGCCACATGTTAATGACCGTATGTTTGGAAATGTGTTGTTGCTTGAGAATTATCTGAATTTAATAGAAACACTTTGGAAAAACAAATATTGACATAAGTAACAGAAATCATGGATAAACACAACATCTTTTGGGAGCATCTTCTATTTATGTATGCAATGAATGTATAGATGTAAACAACTGAAGACAAAAGAAGTAAGATCTCTAAAGAGGACAGTGATTGGCAAAGATTTCAAAAATGTCTATTTTTTCGATTTTTGCAAGTCTTTTCATCTTCTTTGAGTTATATGTCATGACCACAACAGCTAATGTAAGGACCAGCTATAATGTTTTCCTTGTGGTAACATCAATGACACAGATATCTTTATTGTTAGTATTTATTGTCCATCATTAGAGTGTGGTTATCATTTGCCACAATCTCTAAGCATGTTGTCTGAGTCCTTATCTCTTCCTGCTGTTGATGACAGTATTGGAGTTAAGTATATTAACAATGTCTCTGAAGAAAACAATTCAGCTCTATCTGGGTACTACATGATGAGAGCTGCAAACGGTTCTTTGATATCTATGTATTGTGATCCTTCTTTTCTTAGCTGCTCTCAGATTGCCCATGTAAACAGCTCAGCTCCATCAGGTAATTACACAATACAAACACCTAATAGTTCTCTTATATCAGTCTACTGTGATATTGGACATGAGTGAACCTGGTGCTACCTGTCCTCATGGACTAACATAACATCAGTATAATAACTTTGATCATGGTCTATGTAGTCGACTAGTCTCATCATCTCGTAGTTCAGCTTCAGTATTCTTCTCCACATATGGAATTATTTTTAACAATGTATGTGGACGAGCTATAGGATATCAGTATGGGTCACCTGATGGTTTTCCACCAGACTTAGGGGATGGATATGTTATTAATCCAAATATTGATAATATTTATGTTGATGGTGTATCTATTAAATATGGCAGTAATCCTTGTATGGACGTTAGGAGTGGGTTTGGTTGCTGACAATGCTAATATTTATTTTTTACTTGTCCATGTAATACTGGTAAAACAGGAACTGTACCAAGTTTTGTTGGCACTAATTACTACTGTGAATCAGGAATAGCTAGTGGAGATGGGAGCAGTGTCCTCTATTTTGGTCTCTGTATTCACTTTTAATCACACCTATCAAGTATAACTTGTTTGATGTCAATGTTTTTGATGTATTGGCAGGATTATATCAAACCTATTGTATATATATAAGTAAGAGATTGCATTGTTTGTTCTTCTATTTTTGACTGCCACAAGACATTACTTGAACATGTATACAAATTTAGTTATTTGTTTTTAAATAAAAAGGTTTGAAATTCGCAATGCATTGTTCTCTAATGATTTCCTACTTGTTATTGACATTTTAAACTTTCAAGACAATCAATGCTAACACTAGTTTTATATTTATGTTCCATTATAAAGAGAACTAGCGGCAAAATGTTCTGTGGCATTGTATATATTAGAGATAGAAACTAGTGCAATTGAATCAATCCTAAACAAATTATCACACTTGGCATGCTCCCAACTAAGTTGATTCCATACATGCATATGGTGATATCTTGTGAGATGCAATAACTATAAATAATCAGTTGTCATTGCAAGTTGTTTCTATTTGTTAGTCTAACCTATCTATCCTTCTTTGTCTGTATGTGTGTGTTCAGAGGTCTATATGTATTGTTATACCAAACCTTCCAATGAGTTACAAGAGATGGTGATAGGTGTAAAATTGCAAATTATTTTATCATTCATTATAATAAACATTGCTTTTTTCTATAATCAATGAGAATTTAACTTTTGTTATAGCCTTATGTTACTGAAGTTGTTAGATTAGTTTCTATGATGTTTGTATGGTTAAACAGATTGTATTTAGATTACAGTAATTGTTGATTGTTTACATAATATAAATGTATTATTATGATGATGACATCACTATATTTGTAATTTCCTGTATCTGTACATTTGTATGTAGTGACTAGTTCTTGTACAATTTGTTCATTAGTACCATACTTGTCTTTTCAGCTCCTTATGAAAGTATTCAGTGGTTCAGATGAACATGAAGTACAAAAATGTCTGTGTTCATTCTAAAGGAGCTCTTGTGGCACTGACAACAAGCATCTTGCTCTCAACTACTACTATAATGGGAGGTCTTTTAACAAAACTTATCGAAAATTTTTCTTATGTCATCATTGCTGCTGTTGGACTATACTATATCTCTTATCCTCTTCTGGGTTTGTTAGGTGAGAAATGGATAAGATATAAAGTTTTACTGATTGGAATAATATTACTGTCTGTTGGGTTCTTCATCAGCATGGCTACTTTAGTGACTCTATACTTTGTACATCTAAATAGCATTGCTGTAGTTGGTATACGTTTAGTTGTAAGTTTTCCATACTTCTTTGGATATATTATTTTTCAAGCTAATGTGATCCAATTTGGTACTGACCAACTTCAGTTTGCACCATCTCAAGAGTTAAGAAGCTTTGTGTATTGGGTCTTACATATTGACTTTTTTTTACTTGCTTTAACACTATTGTTAGCCAAGTTTCTTTTATAAACACTCATTTTATTTCTTTTTTCTGGTATTTTTGGTTATGGTGTGCTTATCATCATCATTGCAGTCTTGTCTTTTTGTTGTTTTAAACGTCACTTGGTTATTGAGCGAGCTCAACACAATAATCCTATCAAATTAATCTGGAAAGTCTTAAGATATGCTTGGACTCACAAGCAACCTGTGAGACGTAATGCATTCACTTACAGAGAGGCCCCTCCCTCAAGACTTGACCTGTGTAAAGAGAGATATGGAGGACCATTTACTACTGTACAAGTGGAAGACGTCAAAAGCTTTTTGCAGTTACTTAGTATTGTTTTACCAATCTTTGGATATGGATTTCTTGACACTAAATAAAAAATATCTGAGCAATATTTAATTATTATACAAAATGATGCTCCAAATAGTTTAATGGAAAGTTTGTTATTGACATATCCTCTAGCAGTTCAATCTCTTGTCATTGTGTTTGCCGTTCCTTTATATCAATTTGTAATTATTCCTTTCTTCTCTCACAGTATACCTAGTATGTTGAAAGGTATATGGATTGGACTAGTGGCACTGTTAGTAGAGTCTATAATGACAACTGTTATAAGTTATTTCATGACAAAAGATATCAGAAATGCTTTAATTATCAATAATTTGTGTTTGAACTATACCAACAACATAACCTTTCAAAATGAACTACAATCACATGAACTCACACTACTTTTCTATATCATGGCTATTCCTCAGTTTTTTTTCTGGTGTTAGTACTTTGCTAGTTCACTTCACAAGCTTTGAGTTTATTTTAGCTCAAGGTCCTCATACTATGCAAGGATTGTTAATTAGAATATGGTACATAAATAATAGCATTTTTACTATACATCTAACTGTGTCAACTCATCACTAGGTTGTGAATGGGAATATTATGCTTTTAAGACAACTTTTGTTTTCATTTCAGTCATTGTTTACACTATTATAATATACCTTGTTTAGCTGTTTGAAGCCAATAACAACATCATTTGTAAACATCACTACTAGTCACTTAATAATGTCCATATATCGTGTACCAATATAGAAAGAAAAGCATTTATTTGTACAATGAAAATGTTTGTGACTGAAATGTTTGCAAAGTTAATAAAAAGACAAAATCTTGAAGGAGTTTTTTTAGAAAATTGGAAATAATTTATTTGTATAACTACAAATATAATGTTTGTACAATAAGTTTTGTAAGTACTAACTGTTGATTTCGAATGTTACTTAGAAAACATGTTAATAATTACATTAGGATATTTAACTTAGTCTTCCATATACAATTAATTGCATCTGGTTGTGTATAAAACAGAATAAGGTTCTGGTAAGGTTTGTTAAATATAAAGATAAATAAAAATATGATATATAGGATGATATTCAGGGTTAGAATACATTTTGTTTATATAAGTATATAAATAGTTTAAGATTTTTTATTATTATTATAAGAGTTTATTAGGAGTGTTGAATATGCCATCAATAAATGAACACTCATAATACTATTTTTGTACTGTCCTAGACCTCACCCCTAACTTTCTATGTACTACTGCTCAATTTTGGCTCTATAACCTCTCACAGAATGCTATATGTGAATTTGTTTTGAATATACTTATAAGCAGATACAATTATAATGTACCTTATATGGCTTTTTGAAATCAATAATATCATAATCATTTATTGGAAACTTCACCAGTAGATTATATACTTAGTTAATTTTCAACTTCAAATGTTTTCTTTTTTTAGTAAGTAGATTGCATATATTATATAATTCTGGCAACACCTATCTGTTTATTTTTGATTATTACTTTATGATAAATAAATACCAATTGATATTTAACACTATCTTTCGTAAACAAATAGGTTGAATAAGAATATTATATTGATGTTCCTTTTCTATTTATCTCCTTTTATTTACATTATGTTATTGAAATGACATCTAATATAGTGTTTCAAGTTGTTTGTATATGTCTGTCTTTTCCCTTATGAGTCCATTGTAAAGATATTTACTCTAATGCTATTGAATATATCATACCTATTGAATATCTATGACTATTTATACATGTAACACACTAATTGAAATTTCATGATCACAAGACCCTGTATGGTTATGATGTATTGTACATGCTCATATTGTTAATAGTTATTATTATTATTATTGAAATTTATTTGAAGAACATATATCCTAAGCATATATCCAACAGGCCAGCACTAGAAAGTCAGTAAAGAAGTGATAGATTATGGAAAAATAATGCTTAGGTGGTGTATGGTGGACTTATTTATTTTATACCCACAAATAATGACAACAACTATTGTTTACATAAAGGCAAGTTTCAATTTTATTGCATTATAAAACAATGAAAAAATAGATATTAAGGATATGTACCTGCAGGACTGTCTATAAGTCCTTTTGTTTAATTAACTGTCATCATACTATCCATCCATTTTATGTTCAGACAGACAATGGACTAACTAAATATAATAATGATATCTTTTTTTTGATTGTTTGTCTATACAAGTGTAATGTTACCACTGTTCATAGCATTAGCATTATTTTTAATTTCTTCTTAATTTATACCATTATATAAAAAGGTATTTTAGTATTGTTACCAGTATAATAACCTTGAATTGTATAAAATTAATGCTAATAGATTGGGCTATATTTGTCCTGTTGACTAATTATTAGAATATAATTGTAGCAACAAGTATTTTACTAATAATTACTATAGTATACTAACTGACAATCACTCAATAAAATTCATTGTTAACTATTCATATCTCATTATGCTGCAATTGGACTCCACTATATCTTTTGTTCTCTTCTTCGTTTGTTAATCCAAGTTGGTGCTGCTGTTTAACTTCAGTTTGCACTATCTCATTAGTTAAAATGGTTTGTGTATTGATTTTTATGAATGAATTATTTTATTTGCATTGGTATTGATTATGGCAACAATAATAACTAGTTCTGTATATAATAATACTATGTAATTCACTTTCACTGCTATATTTGGGTCTGATATACTTATTGTTATTATTGCAGCCTTCTCTTTTGTTTGGTTAAACATCAATTAGTTATTTAATGAGCTCAACATAACAATTCTGTCAAACTGGTTTGAAGAATAATAATATATACTTGGACTCATCAACAACCAACGACACACCGTGTCTTTACTTGAAGAGTCTGTGCCCTCTAGACTTATCTAGATAAAGATTGATTTGGAGGACCTATTTACTAATGTAAAAGTAGAGGATGTCAAAAGATCTGTATACATACTTAGTATTGTTTTAGGAATCTTTGGATATGGATTAATTGACACTAAATCAAAAAATCTGATCAATATTTAACTATTAAGCAAATTTATAGTTTAAATTGTTTCATGTGAAGTCTGTTGCTGATATATTCATGACAAGAGATATCAGATATCAAGAAGTTATTTCATGACAAGAGATATCAGAAATGTTTCAATTATAATGATTTGCATTTAATATTAACAACAACATAATATTTAAAATGTACTAGAATCAGATGATAACTATTCTATCCTGGAGATGGAAAGTGCCAGATAATCTGAAGTAAGTCCCCTCAAAGTAGAGGCAGTGCTGCAAGAGAAAAAGTTAGAAAAAGAAATGAAATGGTTTCAAAGTAGTTGGTGGAAATGTTGTTAAAGACATTTGACCATTGTTTTAAAAAATGAATTACAGAACCTGTTTATTATTACTTTTATGTCAGTGCAGTACTTGATTGAGTTAATTTCAGTGATTTGAGTTATTTCCAACCAGTAAAGGTGATTAATGTACATTCATACATTATTGCCAACATCAGAAGACGACGTAAACTTGACTTCATACTATTAATTGTGCATGGCATATCAGCCATATATTATTTCATTATTCGTAGAATATCGTCCAATTTTATTCCAGTGTTCAAAAATTAAAGTGGGCAGGTCACTTGGTACAATTTTGTCTGTATTGAAAGGAAATGGTTATCAAATCAACTACAATAAGTGTTATTCATGCAAACATGAAGCAAATAAATTTGTGATGTTTTGTAGGTTCATCTGACATGCACCTTTTGTTAAATGAGAACCACATATATGAGATGTGTATTATTCCTAAAAATCTACATGTGGATTGTCCTTCCAAATTCCCAAGGAAATTAATGAGAAGGAACTAAGTTCAAGAAAACAGAATTTGCAAATTACAGGTCAATGTATTAGCATTGTTATGTTTATATTATATAATAATATACCAATAAAATATGTGAAATTTAAAATTAGCATATAGTCCCAAATCACTTTTTCACCAAAATTTTCGCCCACAAAAATTCTGTAGTAAACAGAACGTGTGACAATATATAATAGTCATCATTGAATCATTTAATCATTTGACAACACTTATGATGCATTGTATATAGTATCAAGTGTGTACTGACAGACTGATTGCCAATATTATTTCTATAGCATGCACTAATCTATCTGCCAATACTCAGACTCATTATGGAATAAGACAAAATCCAGACAAAATGCTATTGCTATAACATTAATGATTATTACTGTAATTATATAAGTGATCATAGGAATCCTTTTAAAATGTATCTCATTGAAAATTTATATGATGGCAGATTGAAATGTATATATGAATTCAAAGTAACAGACCTGATCAAACATGTTATATTTTTTACAATAAAAATCTTTAATCTTTATCCATTATCTACATCAACAGTAGATATGGTACACGAAAAATATTGTCTATTTTTTGTATCAAATTTAATATTTAACTTCATTACATGTATATACAACTTGTAAAACCATATCTTAGTTAAATCAATTAATATACCCTAATCTCTCTGGATATATACTGTCTATAACATACTAAATACTCACTCACTGCACAAGGCATATTGTATACTATCTAGAATTAAAATGATAATAATTATAATCATTTAACTTGCATAATATAACTGCTACAAAACATGTTCAATAGTGGTCACATAGATGCTTTTGAGGGAACAATTCAATAGTTTAAGTGACTCCTATTTATATAATTCAGGCTTACAACACAAAATCTATTAAAAAATACAAAGAAGGTATTAAAACTTATATATCATTATTATATTTAAAAAGTAAACTGTTTTAATCCGTGGACTCAAATGAGAGTCCCATTTCTCTCCTGAATTCTTCTTCCAGGTCCATATATCTTTCATAATGCTCCTCAGCTATCAAATGTAGGTTAATTTCATTTTCCCTCACTCGTAACTTGTATCGCTTTGCTAGTATAACAAACAGTATAAGAATAATGAGAATAACTGCACTCTTCATGACATAGTCGTAAAGGTTTTGACAGACAATGTCGTCTTTACAATTAAATGTGTACCTTCCATTGATATCAATAACACAACCAATTCCATACGCTGCATACCACAGGCCAACCATTAAACCTCTCATTTCATGAGGAGATTGAGCTATTATGAACTCCAAAGATGTAGGGAAAAGCAATGCATAGGAAATTCCAAATAATATTTCAGGCACAATCATAGCCTTGTATGAAGTTGTGTCCAAATAGAAATGATCTTTACAAGCAAAAATAATGGTATAATAAAAAGTAGTGAATAAAACAAAAAGTACGCACAATCCAATTCTCTTGAGCATACTTGGAATGTAATTGTAGAAACAGGGATATATAACAAACTGACATATTATGATGATAACTCCAAATACTAGAGAGGACAATGTTCAACTTAATACAAACTTTGAAAGGAAGTTAACATCATATTTATGAGCATTGAATGCTCTCGATGACAATTCCTGACCACATGAAAAGCCAACCAAGCTTATTAACAGTGGTATTATTCGTAACATAGTCTTGACATCTTGTACTTCCTCTTCAGAGAAAGGTCCTCCATATTTTTCCATACCTAGATCAAGTCGTAATGGGAAGTCCTCCTCCCAGTAAGTCAAAGCACTACGATTACGTGGGTACTTGTTCTTTATGGAATAATTGAGTACTTTAGCAATTAATTTGACAGGATTGATTTTATGAGGTGTAGTGTCCAACCAGTGTTTGAACAATGAGTTACTAATAATGATAGTAGACACAGCCATACCTGATAATATATAATATAGTATTGCAAGCTGTTTGGTCAGAATCTGCACAATATGAATAATGACAGTTATAATAGGTACACTTGCAGAGTGCCAGTAAATTATAGCACTCAATTCATCAGATGAAGCTCCCACAGATTGATCAATACTAAATTGAACAATATTAGAACGAAAACTACAATATCCAATGACTTGTGTAATATAACTGGACAACAATAATAAGAAAAAGAAGAGTGTAGAATCTGAAAATATCTTAAGAATGACTGCTAACCCAGTAATTATCCAAGATAAAAATGAGAAATATACCCCAGTAATGATTGTGTTATATCTACCTACCTTTACATCAGCAAGTAGACCAAAGAAAGGGAAGGAGAGATATATCAGACATGATGCAATATCATAGACAAAGTCATATCTCAATTGGTGTTGATTATGACTATGTATGTCACTGATTGCTAGAAAGATGGCATTAAACTTAAATGAGCAAACATTAAGAAATCCAATATGATGATAAGCTTTACAGAACGAGAGCTGAGATACTGGATCCTTCTTCTCCAAGTTGTCAACTGCTTCATTTTTTAAACTTCTTAGACTTTGTCATAATATGATGTTAGTATTCCAATTAGTTACTTTTTTGTTAGTTTACTGATATACTACAGCTTGTATACTAGATTAAAGCTAACATTGCTGTTCATTAATTTGCTTTCAATTCTGGCATAATGTTTGTTTTACAACAGTGTCAAACTGTACTATAATATAACTGTATTATAGAGCAGTGTTGTAAACTAAACACTCTCAAATAGACATCAATATAACAAGTTTAGAATGTTAACATTTGTCTACTCATTGCATAATGTTATAGTAATGCTATCTATATCTCCCTAACTAAGATACAAAAGTACATTAAATGAATTGTGCTGTCATTGTAATATACACCAACTATATAGTATCTGGCATTAATAATATTTTTTTATGCGTACTCTATATATTCAAGACTTGAAAACCTTAACAATAAACAAAATATTTACAAAGGATATTCACAATTACAGTACAGGATGAAGATATATTATTAAGTGTTATGTAAGGAATATAATGATCTATAACATGGGCGTAGGAGCCGGTCCGGCCAGTCCGGCTTCAGGTGGACCATTTTTCAGCTTCTCCAAATATTAAAATATAATAATGAATCAACAACACAAAAGAAACAAAAAGAAAAAATAACAAGGCTGGTAACTCACACGTATTTGGCAGCCATGTTTTCATTCACCGCACCCATTAGATTCAAAATTATTTGCATGCTTAATCACGTTTGTTATTGTGTATCAGCTGGCTAGAAACTTGACAACTTATGCATTTCCAGACAAGCCACACCAACCAAAAAACATCAATTTTCCTAAGAGACCTTTTAGAAAAAAGCAGATCGTTAAAAGAAGTTTCAGCCTCAATGGGTTTCAAAATGGAAGTGGCTTCACTATGATGAAGCACTAGATGTCGCATTCTATCATTTGTGTGGTAAAGCAGATCAGGAAAAAACCTCACTTCCAGCATGAAAGATCAAACTTTTCTAAGTAAAGGATTTAGCAATTGGAAGGATGGTACGAATCATTCCAATTGCTAGTATATACAACAAATTTTGCATGGAAAAAATGCTTGAAAAAACTTGCAGTCATGTGCCTGAAATTGCACCAGATTCACTCCTGACAAACACAATTTTCAAAATTTTCCCAGGGAGGGGCATGCTCCCAGACCTCCTTGGATGCTTCAGTGTCAGCCTGACCATTCCATTTTTGCTTTCTACCCCCCTGTATAAGATACATATAACATTACTACGTAGATTTGTGAGAATGACAGCTAAAGTGAGACAAATTATAAGGAGTTTGGTTACTGTGGTACATCTTTGAACATCAAGTATATTATAGTTATGAAGAAATTATAATCTTTGGATAAAGTAGTACAACAATCATCAAAGACATTTAAAATAATTATAAACATTAATGACTATATGTATTATATTTTTTATATTAATTGTTAATTGATTCTTCATGCTTGCTCCTTCTTATAAACAATTGTCCTACTGTAAGCTGTTTCAATAAAGTTGCTATGCTTTAATTAAATCTTGAACTCGCTACACTTTTAATGCAAGTGGCCGTAATAAATAATATCAAATCACTGATTCAATAGATCACAAGTATACTTATATATTTAAATATTTTGGTCCAATGTGTATGTATTAATTCAAATCACATACTAAGACATTATATCTTCTATGAGAATATTTTATCATAATGACTTACTAAGTTCACTAGATACTATCTTTTAATTAAAATAAATAAATATAGGACATGAGTGAGAGAAATGAATGCCAAAATATTTATTGTGCTAAATTATAGCCTCCATCAATTCAACAATAAACTAAGATATGGCATTCCATAGTGTACCAATTCTGTCAAAATGTTTTGAGGATTGTAAGAGTGGTATCAATAATGTTATAATAGTTGTCTTGGTTATTTAGTTATTTAGGTTGTTACTGACAAAATTTCAAAACGCTAACACTTGTATGATGCCCTGTCATTGGTAAGCCATTACTATTACTGCAATTGGATTTGGACATACAGCTTTTAATGAGGTTAATTGTAACTAGAAACATATGCAACCTCCCTTACACAGATACTGTTTTGTTTTAGTTCTTGTTGATTTCATTCCTTGCTGGGTGTATGAAATGACAATTGAGACAGGTAAATATGAAAGAGGTGCCAATTTTCTTCATGTACAACATGACTCAGAGTTGTGCAATGTAAGTAAAGATGATGGGTTTATCTTCAAAATGAAACATCTTATTAATGAGATGAACAACAATGATTATGATTATATAGTATCTGATGGTCCAGTTGTACCTATGTTAGATTACATACAACGAATTTGGAATACAAGTAATATTATGGTTATTTTTACACTAATACCTTTTCAACCTTAATATGTAATACCTTGGCCTTATCCAATAATTCTTAGTCCATTTACTGATAACATGTCATTCTCTGATTGGTTTCTAAATTGTCTTATATTTAACCATTTCAAAGAGCTGCTTTTCTTGTTGGTTGAGTTTTTCATCAAGAATAGGCAAAAGTGAACATTTTTTGGAGTACAGTGCATCTTTACTAATGAAGTCTGTCTTTATAAATACAGTGTTTGGAGTTGATTGGCCTAAAACTTTACTTCCTCTACAACACTATGTTGGTTCTATGTTACTTTCATCATCACCTCCTCTTGACTCTAGTCTTGTTGAATAGTTATCAAACCAATCCCCTGACTTTACGATCATATACATTAGTATGGGTACAACTGGTGAAATCACTGGTATAACTGGTAAAGCCTTCATAGAGCTATTAAAGGACTTTGCCATAGTTAGGTCATTATATGACCTAACTATGGCAAAATAACATACTCAAAGATCTTGCAATTAATGAAAATTTCGAAGATAACGGCAGTATATTCTTGCTTTGTTCGTATAATATTCCCAGTGAAGGTCCAATCCAATAGAATGGGTAATTATACTGGCTAATCTATTTATGCAGAATTAATGGACAATATGTCATAAGAAAAACAAAGCAATTTATACAACCTCTTTAATTTAATTGCAATACCAGTATAAAATTAAAATAAGGCAGTGTCTTGAGTGTCAGTAAAGGATGTTAGACTTTTTTTACAATTACTTAATTTTATACCATAGACCCTAAATTTCAAATATTGGGACCCAAATGTATTACCAGTATTAAGATAAACCTTAAAACAAAACACAAAACACCATGTAATTTAGTGTAGAGTTATGTATATTCATTGAAGATGCTCAAAGTCAGAGGTACATGTCATAGAGAGAGTGATATTAACAATAACTCTAGCAATATCATCAGTTGTAATATTGAAGAGGACTGTTTGGAAAGAGGCATGGATAAGGGAGCGAAATAATAGGTAAAAGTCGGAATGACAAGTAAATAAGATTATATACAATAGGCTATCAACAAACTTAGTAATTCCTATCATATCCTACAGTTAGGAGTCCCGAATGGCAGCCCCAAAGTAGACTAGCAGCTGTCTAGCACCAGGAGCGCATGAGCGTCAAACTCGAATCAAGGCTTAGAATATATGTCCATATATGGACATAACTGCGAAGTGTTTTGCTTTTTAATAGCTTTTGGGCTGTAACCTCTTAGTTAGATGTGCTTTAAATAGATAAATTTAAGAGAAGCCGACCTTGTGAAGACACTGATGTCCTTGCTACACCAAAACAGCGACTGACTCTGTCAATGTACCCACGAATGGCTGAACAAATGGGACATTTCAGACTTACTGTTGGAAAACTTGGGACTTATTCAGGCTCATGTATTATGGCTTTAAGAACTTATGTGCTGATTTCACTTCTGCTTACCCTGGGTGCACAATATACCCAGTATGTGTCAATGGTAGTGCAGTTGAGATTTCTTTAGCCAGATCAAGCATGCCACCTCAGGCCAATTATCATCACGGAACTATGCTATTGCCAGAGGTGCAGTAATAACTAGAGGAAGTGTTCATGGCAAGCTGAGGGGTCACTGTAGAGACAATAGAAATGCATCTCTCTTTATATGAAAACATGATTTGGAATGTAAACGGTACAACTGAAAGAAGTAGTAACTGTCTTTATGTAGTGCCAGAGAACTAGTCTTGTTGAATAAAGAGATATATGAGGTAGGAGGGCAAACACCCTCTTTAAAATTGCTGACTCAACAGACGCACAATACCAGATATGCAAGCAGTTCTCTCAAGCTTTTCAGTACCTTTCAGTGTAAATGAGTTCAGCAGGCTCCTTTGTTCTGCCCTATGCAAAGTGCCATGAAGTTTACTGGTATAAAGCAGTATGTATGGCAGGCTCCTTTGTAGTCCCATTTCTTTCCTTACCATTCCTTTTTCAATAGCAGTTAGTTAGATTTGTGCGCTATTCCAATTATGGCTAGTATAGTGTTTGAACAGTGTCTCTTGTATAAAAGTGATGTCAGTCAAGGAACAAGTAAAGTGAAAAGAAACAAAATTTTATGGTTCAAAAGCAGGCAAAGTTCGTGAAATTATAGATAATTTACTTAGGAGAACTTTCGATCTGACGTGTCTAAATGTGAGATGCAACCAGATAGCTACATTTGTCATAAGTGTATGCAGTGAGTTGAAGAATTACCACAGCTCCTACAAAGGCTTCTGAAGATTTCTTGCATTATTCGCAACTATTATGTAAGTTATCCGACGTCCAAAAGGATTCACTGATCAAAAGTTTGTCTGAAATTCACCACGCTTACCTTATAGACCAGGTGATAACCTTTTTTCTCTATAAAGTGAATACAGTGGGGAAACAATGTTAAGTGATGACTCTTTGAGTCTTAACGTTGCTGACGAAGAACTTATCTAACAAAGAAAATATGATCCATGTGGGTGATTGACACATCTTTCTTCTCATGATCAGCGGCTTTGATGCCAAACACAACTTTTTCTCCTTTCATTACCAGTGACCAAACAGCAATTATTTTTTGTCCTCATCACGTTCAGCAAAGTTGCTAATATTAACATTGTGTCAATACTACAGCAGCAGCATGATTTCATTTGTAATTTGTAATTGAAACTTAAGAAGTCGCAATAAATTTGAAATTTCAGAAAGTAGTAATGAATTTCATAATTATTTGTTTTAAGTATACTAAAGTATCCACTAGTATTAGCAGGATAAAATCACAAAGGTATAGAAACATGAATATTCTCAGTATCTAACTTATTATACTGTTGTGTATATTTAAGTACATATTCATTTTTGTGCATGAATAGTATACATTTATGGAAATTAGTTGGATACTTAAGAATACCAAGCAGTATATATACAAGTTGTTTACTTAACATGATATGATTTGTAAAGCTAAATATAAATTGTTTGTTTGAAGATATAAATCCTGCATTTAATGATACTTCACTTTATATTATTTATTCAATACATAGAGATACAATATTAACTTTAATGTCAATACAATTAAGCCATACATAATTGCTTTGACGTAGCTAGTGTTTACCAATACATATGTAGTTAATAGTAAAGAAAGCATATAAAGTATAACACAATCATGAACAATAACAAAATAGTGCATCAGGAAAAAAAGTTAAAACTATATAGCAGTGTATATATATAAGGTATAGCAATTCTACAGGCTACAAAGACAATTAAAATATCAAAATTAGTATTACATTTTTTGTTCATAATGTTCATCTTCTGCACTGTTTTCAAAGTACAGTGGATTCTTTTTAGCAATAATATCTTCAGAAAAATCTTTTTGCTTTTTCTAATATCTTCGTTTGATAGCAAGAAATGTTATAATTGCAACAATCACACAAATAACTATAAAAGACAAAAATAAATTATTGTCCACTGTCTTTATCAATTTAGTAAAGTCATATATTAACAATACCTGCAATGACTATAACCGTTATAGGCATAGGAATACTAATACTTTTTCTTGTATCTGAGATCTATATGTGTTAATATAATAAATATAAACTCAATTATAATACATTAACTTACTTTCTGATTGTCTAGAGTTTCTGTTGGTGCATTTGATATATATATATATATTATAATATACTGAAGTATCTAAGTCTGTTGAAGAGTGCTCGATGTCGTTAGACAGAGCAGGTTAGAACAGAATTAAAGGACAAAAGAACAGAGCTCTAGCTGTGTTGCTGTTACTCCGAGTTTCACGCGTTATGCGATCGTCAGACAGCTGGATACTACTCTGTTTACAGGCTGGTTATATAGCATCGAGGTGTTAACTATGTCCTATCCCTAGAGAAATGTGCTAAATAGTACTTGTTTTCGTGTCGGCATTTTGAAACGAGTTCGGATCTTTTATTCAGGGTGGTGGTTTTGTCGGCGTTGATGATAGAGAGCTTTTCCGTTAGGCAAAGGTTGCACCGCTTTGTTGTGTTGGAGTAGGCTTGTGCCCTTCGGTTTATTGACCAGGTAATTTTGAATTCCTCACCTTCTTTCTTCAATTGCCAAAAATACTTCAATAGTTCCGTGCTATTTCCGTATTTCTCGTGCCTAATTGATTGCATGTGGTTGGAATATCTCTGCTTGAAGGCGTGTTCAGTTAGGCCTATGTACACCTTTTTCTCATTTCTTCTCATGTTTTCGACTTCTGCATTGTAGATGATGTTATTGGACTGGCATTCGCCGTTTAGTGGGCATAGATCTTTTTTTCGGCAGTTGCAGGGTTTCTGCATGCGCGTGCTGGTGTCCTTTGAGACCTCATTATTGTGTGACTTGATGATGTTGGCTAGGTTTGGCATGCAGCTGTAGCTGACCTTAACAGTGTTTTTGTTGAATATTTTGTGTAGCCTTGAGTTTTCCGGGAAATGCTTGGCGATCAACTTTAGGAATTTTTGGCCTACGTTCGTTGATACATTTTTGCTGAATGATGGGTTGAACCATATGATGTTGCGCTGTCAGTTACGTTTGCTCTTTTTTGGTTGCTCGTCGCTGTAATGTAGGTTTTCCGAGTAGCCACAGGATTTGAGTGCATCTACATAGAGGGGAGCAGCTTGGTTGAAGATTTCTTTGTCATGCGAGATGTCGGATATGCGTCTGCTGATCGAATCTGGCAGGTTCTTGATGATGTTAGGTGGGTGGTTAGACTGCTTGTGGATGTAGACTGGTTTGTCGTTCGGCTTTCTATAAGGGTAGTACTTACCATTGTTCAAGTTTAGGGTGATGTCAAGAAAATTTACAACTTTTAGGTTGGCTTGGATGGTGATTCTGAGGCCAGTCTCTTTGAAGATCTTAGTTATATCCTTTTTGATTTTGTCTGCTTTACTGCCTGAGATGTTTTTGAAAGCTGCTAGCCCATCGTCTCTGTACAGGCCTATCTTGCTTTTATCATACTTGTTTGCAAGGATGTTGAGTACGTAGATGCCAACCAGCTCGCAAACTTCCGCTCCGTCGTAACTTCCCATCGTCACGTCGAACAGGTTGTTTCCCTCTCGTTTTATCCATGGTTTGTCTTTGTCGAAGAGTAAGGATTTCCTAGAGTGGAAGATGATTTCGGTGTCTTGCTGTGAGATTGTGGTGTGCTTTTTTGTGAAATCGAGGGCTGCTTTCAGCAGGTCTTCCGAGATTGAAGGGTAGAATTCGACGATGTCAAAGCAGGCGAAAGTGTGCTTGCTTTTATCGCCCAGGTCTCTGAACCACTCAATCACAGAGGCCGAGTTTTTCCACTGGTTGACAGCTGTTTTTAATCTGACGTTGCTGATGATATTATGATGATATATTATAATATATAAATTACACTTCATAAAATAACTATCTATGCACTGACCTAAGCAGGTATGATTTTCACTGTCTAAGTAATATCCAGTTACACAGGTACACAAATAGCTACCAACAGTATTAACACAACCTTGAGTACATCCAGAGATACCTTGTGAACACTCATCAATATCTAAAAATGCAGATATTATTTTAATGATAATTCAATAATGTAGAGCCATCTAAACCTGAACAAAATATGTCACCACTATATCCAGAATAGCAGGAACACTGATAACTTCCATTAGTATTAGTACAGACATGCTCACAACCTCCATTATTATGTATACACTCATTGATATCTTTAATGGCTGATAATTGCAATGTCTCTATCAAAATTATTTACCTGTACAGTTCATTCCATTGTTTTCTGAATTAAATCCAACATCACACTGACATTGATAACGTCCTAGTTGATTGATACAATTATGAGCACAACCACCATTGTCATTATCACATTCATTAATATCTATATATGTTAGATAGAATTAGTCAGTTGATGATGAGTACTTGATACTGACCAGTACAGTTATTTCCATCCAGGAAATATCCAGAGTTACAGGAGCAGATATGAGAGCCAGGAGTGTTTATACAGTTTTGACTACATCCTCCATTGTATAAAGTGCACTCATTGATATCTTTTATGACTCAAAATTTTGTATTTCTAAAATAAATATTTACCTGTGCAGTTACTTCCATTATTTTCAGAATTAAATCCAACATCACACTGACATTGATAGCTTCCTAGCTTATTGATACAATGATGAGCACAACCACCATTGCTATTATCACACTCATTAATATCTTAGATATTTAAATCATAAAAGGAATTCTATAAGGGAAACTTTTTACTGACCAACACAACTATGTCTATCTATCTTCAGAAAATATCCAGATAAACAAAAGCACATGTAAGAGCCCGGAGTGTTAATACATGTCTGACTACAACCTCCATTAAATGTAATATTACACTCATTGATATTTGAAATCATTAATGAAAACAGTGAATTATTGTTAGTCAGTCTCATTCGAACCTGTACAGTTGTAACCATTACTGTCAATTAAGTATCCAGTCAGACAAGAACAAGAATAACTACCAATAGTGTTTTGACAATTCTGTTCACATCCTCCATTATGATTTGCACATTCATTGATATCATCATTATAAGAAATATCAATCAGGAGTAATGGATTGATGATCTTACCAAGACAAGTGTGGTTATCAATGCCAACTTGGTACCCATTCTGACAATTACAGCTATAGCTTCCAATGGTATTATGACACAGATGAGAACAGCCAGAAATATCTTCAACACACTCATCTATGTCTGGGTGTAGCAACAGTAATGTAGAAATCAGAAACCTTTATGCTACATTACCTGAACAGAATTTATCATTAACTAATCTGAAGCCAGACTGACAAGAACAATTGAAGAATGGTATTGTATTAATACAGATTTGTTCACAGCCACCATTATCAGTGTCACACTCATTGATATCTATAATGTAATATAAAAAATGAACTACTCAAACATGTTCTTACCAGAGCAGTTCTTCCCATTGCTATTTAAAGAGTATCCACTTTCACATAAACAACTGTAACTTCCTTAACTGTTAATACAACTGTGTTCACAACCACCATTATTATTAATACACTCATTGACATCTGATGTGTAATAAAATACAGCTTATGTCAACGCTAATATCAATACCTGTACAATTATGGTCATCTAAATCTAAATTATAACCACTCCCACAATTACAATGATAACTACCAGGGGTATTAGCACAGGACTGTGAACAGCCACCATTATCATTAGAGCATTCATTAATATCTATGATATCAAAATCAGAAGAATCATTAAATAAGAGTCACTAACCTGAACAGTTTGTGTTTATCATTATCTAGTGAATAACCAACTTCCTGACAAGAACACTTGTAGCTACCCATAATATTAGTACAAGTGTCTTCACAGCCTCCATTGTTATGAGAACACTCATTGATATCTAGTGAAATATATCATCTTTCATATTTACTAACTATTTTAACTGACCCTGGTTATCATACAAAAGTTATCATACAAAAGTTCAAATCCATTGTAACAAGTACAATAATAGCCTCCAATAATATTATTACAGATCTGATTACAACTGGATAGTCCTTCTGAACACTCATCAATTTCTAAACAAAAGTATACTAGTATCATCACAACTTATAGAACTTACCATCACATGTTCTATCATTACTAGCCAGTCTGTAGCCAGATTTACAAGTACAGTAGAATGAATTGTTGGAGTCATGACACATGTGTTCACAGACATTTGGATTGACAGCACAACCAGTACCATTAGCTGTAAAGATATATTTGTATATGTATAATTGTATTAGTAACTGTTACTGACTGGAACATCCATGTCCAATTTCATCAAGTGTGTATCCAGTGTTACATTGACAGTAGTAAGATCCTACTTGATTAATACACTCTTGATTGCAACCACCATTGTTATTATCACATTCATTGATATCAGAGCAAGTGAGTCCATTGGATAACTGGTAGCCTAGTTGACAATCACAGACATAACTTCCATTAGTGTTATAACAGTTGTGTTCACAAAGATGAGTACCGTTTGTACATTCATTGATATCTAAATGAACATATAAATATACTGCTACCATTCTATGTTACTTTACCATCACAACTGTGTCTATCAGTGGTGTTCAGTAAGAATCCAGTTTTGCAGGAACATTCATACCTTCCCTGAGTGTTACTACATATTTGACTACAACCTCCATTAGTTAATAAACACTCATTGGTATCTACAATTTATTACTGCAATTATAAATATTATATATGATCTAACCAACACAAGTTTCTTTATTACTCATAAGATGGTATCCAGTAAAGCAGGAACAAAGATAGGAGCCTTCTGTATTGACACAATTCTGATTACATCCACTAATACCAAGACTACATTCATCCACATCTAATAATTAAATATACTTAATTATACTTATAAATATTAGTGACATTACCTGCGCAGTTATGATTGTTAAGTTCTAATGTATACCCAGTATCACAGGTACAGTTGTAACCTCCAGCGGTGTTGTAACAGTTTTGTTCACAGCCTCCATTGTTAGTATTACACTCATTAATATATAATCATTAATCCAATAATATAATACATAATTTTAATCATAATCTAACCAGAACAAAACTTTTCAGATGATAGAGTATATCCAGAATAACAAGAACACACAAAACTCCCAGCAGTGTTAGTACACACTTGTTCACAACTTTCATTATCATAAGCACACTCATTGATGTCTTTTGGCAAGTAATATTTAGGTCACTATCAAAATTAATTACCTGTACAGTTCATTCCATTGTTTTCTGAATTAAATCCAACATCACACTGACATTGATGGCTTCCTGGTTGATTGATACAATTATGAGCACAACCACCATTGTCATTATCACACTCATTGATATCTACAAACACATAAACAATATTTATAATTTTAAATTATAAAAGAAAGACTTGTTATTGACCAGTACAATTATGTCCATCTGATTCAATGACATATCCAGAGCTACAGGAACAAATGTAAGAGCCAGGAACAAATGTAAGAGCCAGGAGTGTTAATACAAGTTTGACTACAATCTCCATTATATGAAGCGCACTCATTGATATCTGTACATGTATTAAAGTAAAATCTTTTCCAGACAAATGTCTACTCATTACACAAACCTGTACAATTGTAACCATTACTGTCAATTAAGTATCCAGTCAGACAAGAACAAAAATAACTACCAATAGTGTTTTGACAATTCTGTTCACATCTTCCATTTTGACTTGAACATTCATTGATATCTATGCCATCATAAGCAATGTCCGTCATAAGTAATGTATTGATGATCTTACCAAGACAAGTGTGGTTATCACTGCCAAGTAGGTATCCATTCTGACACGTACATCTATAGCTTCCAACAGTATTACTGCACAGTTGAGAACAGCCAGAAACACCTTCACTACACTCATCGATATCTGTGTGTAGTATTAATGTGGATATCAAGCATCTTATTGTAATATTACCTAAACAAAATTTATCATTAACTAATCTGAAGCCAGACTGGCAAGAGCAATTGAATAATGGTATTGTATTAATACAGATTTGTTCACAACCACCATTATCAGTGTCACACTCATTGATATCTGGAATGTAATGTAATCACTATTACAAGAATCATATAACAGATGTCACTTACCAGAGCAGTTGTGTTTATCATTATCTAGTGAGTAACCAATTGCCTGACAAAAACACTTGTAACTACCCATAGTATTATTGCAAGTGTCTTCACAGCCTCCATTGTTATGAGAACACTCATTTATATCTAGTGAAAATACGACATCATCTTTCATATTTACTAATTACTTTAACTGACCCTGACATGTATGATTATTATACAAAAGTTCAAATCTAGTGTAACTGGGATATTATTTGAATATATGTTTTTGATGTAGAAGAGTGCTGTTGAATAACTCAACATACACAATTATGGTATCAATTGAAAGCTTTTTTCACTTCTATAAAAGGATAGCATGAAAATATATGTTAATTAATTGAACACGTAATTACTTAAAGCTTTGTTGTACACTATATTATTATTGAAGATATGTTTGTGATGTATTAGAGTGCTGTTGAATAGCTCAATAAACACAATTATGGTGTCATTTGAAAGAATTTTTTCACTTCTATAAAAAGATACCATGGTAATATGGACTTCTATAAAAAGATACCATGGAAATATATGTTAATTTATTTGAACATGTAATGACTTAAAGCTTTGTTGTACACTATATCATGACTTAAAGCTTTGTTGTACACTATATCATTAATGCAATATTACTGGAATATATGTTTGTGATATTATAGAGTGCTCTTGAATAACCCAACAAACACAATTATGGTATCATTTCAAAGCACGTTTTGACTTCTATAAAAAGATACAATGGAAGTATATGTTGAGTAATCCAACAAAGAGTTACTCAGAGGTTTATTGTACATATAGATTATTAATGGGATATTATTGTAATATATGTTTGTGATGTCGCAGAGTGATGTTGAATAACACAACAAACACAATTATATCTTGAGTTATTCATCACGTAATTACTTAAAGCTTTATTGTTGTGGATGGGGTCAAAAAGTTCTTTTAAATGATACCATAATTGTGTTTGTGAGGGTATTCACCATCACTCTAATAAATCATGAATGTATATTCAATAATATCCCATCAATAATGTACTGTACAATAAAGATTTAAGTAATTCGTGATGAATTTCTCAACATATATTGACATGGTATCTTTTTAAATAAGACAAATATGCTTATAAATTATAACATAATTGTGCATGTTGAGTTCTCCAACAGCACTCTACTACATCACAAACATATATTCAATAGTATCCCATCCACAACAATAAAGCTTTAAGCTTTTAAGTTATTATTTTCTGAATTGCTCAATGTATATTTACATGGTCTCTTTTTATGGAAGTGAAAACGTGCTTTCAAATGATACCAAAATTGTGTTTTTGGGTTATTCAACACCACTCTACTACATCACAAACATATATTCAATAGTATTCCAATGAATAATCTAGTGTACAATAAAGCTTTAAGTAATAACAAGTTAAATTACTCAACATATATATTAATGGTA
Source organism: Xestospongia bergquistia (assembly GCA_963965975.1). Lineage (NCBI taxonomy): Eukaryota > Metazoa > Porifera > Demospongiae > Haplosclerida > Petrosiidae > Xestospongia > Xestospongia bergquistia. The sequence goes on along the minus strand of OZ014420.1, from coordinate 3,637,275 downwards.
TCATTTTATACAAGTCAAAAACTGTTTCAAATGACAACATTCAACAGCACTCTACTACATCACAAACATATATTCAATAGTATCACATCCACAACAATAAAGCTTTAAGGTTTTAAGTTATTATTTGCTGAATTACTTAACGTATATTTACGTGATTTCTTTTTATAAAAGTCTAAATGTGCTCTAAAGTAGTTGATAAGTTCTTGATATTTATTAACTCAAATTTGACAATCACAAATACTGTTTATTAATTATACAAACTCACTGTGCACGAAGAAATAATTTTACTACAAAAAAGTCTAGTAGTTAATTATTATATGTCACACATAAAACAAACAAAATTTAGTGATTTTTCTTTCTTGATCCTAACACATATCATGTGGTACCACTGGAAACATTTTTCACATTCCACCTAATTAGTTGCTTTAGTGTGACAACATAAATTATTAGAACATGCTGATAGCTTTTCTGTAATGAAATACATGAATTGTATTACTATATTGTGAATATTTTCATACTGGTTGTCAGGTTATTCTTTGACTGTTCTAGTGTAGTTTCTAAAATAGCAAGCCACTAGTCAAGGGTCAATTATAATCAAATTTCACATACCATTATCACTGAGTCCATTCTTGTCATATTACCTCCACACTCAACATGATGATCTCCGTAGACATCACACATACCACTACAAAGGGGCATTGATATTCTGAGGGAAACATAGGGGTTCCTAGCCAATATTGTAGGCAATGGCGGAAATCCAAGTCCTCAACGGACAAGCCAAGGGCTGGTGAAGGTATCACGTTAAGCCAGTCCCCAGCATGGGGCATTGAGGTAGAAAGAGTGAGAGCTTTAAAACATTGATTAGGAGCCTCATGAAGGAGAGAGGTATAGGATGCTTCATCCAAAGCGTGGGAGAGATTCTTTTGAGATAATGGAAACACTATGCCAGCTGCTGAAGACCAATCTGAGTTGTTTGTGCCTAGCGAAAAATTCGAAAAAGTAGAGGAAAGTAGAGGAGGAGGTGAACAGGTTCAATCAAGGATATCTGAAACGAGCCATTCAGTTGAAGATATCGAGCTGATGTAAGCTGCTGGTCATGGAGAGATGCCCTGCGGAGTCCCAAGCCACCTAAGGAGATAGGGAGAGAGGCCTTAGTGTAGGACCAAGAATTGAGGGGGCCCCCTACAATGTCATCCAAGTGTAAGAGAGTCAAACGATGACACAGCATTTTTAATAAGAGCGGGGGGGGGGGGGGCAAGTGCGAATCAGAAATGATATTTTAGGGAAACCAAGACAAGAACGCAGGAGTTTGGTCTCCATCTGGGAGTCTCTTAGGTCTGACAGGAATGACAGAATGTGGCTGAGTTTTTCAACTTGTTTCTGGACATGCAAGTCACAGAAAGATGGTGATCCTATAGGGGAGCCAAGAAGAACAAAACCGTCATATGCAACAGGGATGTCAGAGGGAAGGGGGTTGGTGGTGGATCTATCGGTGGGTGGAATGTATAACTTGGAATGTGACTTGTGTCTATTAAGTTGGAGCCCTCTAGAAGGACCCATCTCCTCAACAATATCCAAGGCCTTCAACAAATCATCCCCTGACCTGCAGAGGATGCCATCATCCATATACCAGACATTGGCTAAGAGATGGGGGACTTCCATAGCAATCCTCTCTATGATAGGGTGGAGTGTTAATGCGAAATTAAGTGGGCCGTGGGGATCTCCCTGATGTACCCACAGCAACTATCCAAAGTATGAGTGCCAAACAGAAGGAAAGAGGGGTTACTATAGCAGAACTGGAACCAGGCAGAGAGGCCAGGCAAGCGAGACTGTACTTCAGACAGTATTATCTCCCGATCTATAGAGTTAAATGCATTAGCAACATCAAGCAATAATACCCATTTGTCCGAATCCTGGATAGAAACATTCTCTTGGGTGTTTCTTAAAGCGTGAACTGCTGTTTCTGTCCCTCCGGGAACACCCACTCTGACTTGTAGTGGTGCCAAAATGCAATTAGCTTCTCCGTTTGATGCGCGTGCTAAGCACTTAGCAGTGAGATGACGCAGAACCTTCCCTACTGCGATGGGTCTAAGGCCACCATCCTTCTTGATAGATGCTAGCAGGGAAGCTCCACATAAGGGGAGTCATAATGCATGATGGAGCAGAGCCCGAGCACAAGAGATTGACAAGTTTGTGAAGGGCTTTAAGCATGGAAGAAGAGCAAATTGGGGAAGGGCAGAGAGCTGCCTCTTTCAGATGTGCAGCACGTAAACCAGATGGGCCAGGGGCAGAGCCTGGGGGAAAACTCTTAATAGAGTGCATCACTAAAGACTCAGGTACGGTTATGGGGGCAGGGACAGGATCAGGGGGTAGAGGTGGGGGAGGTGATTGAGGATGTTTAGCGAGTAAAACATTTACCTTGCCTACTCCATCATTAGCGCCCTACTACTAGCTCTGGTGAGACTGAACTATGTATGTATACTATACATGCATACAGCGTATGTCTAGTCACTTGCATTCACAAAGACAAAAGCATGATCAGCTGGCATACCAGAAAAATATCAACTAATGTAAACTTGTGCCCCTATGTAGTCATTGCTATCATAGTATAAGGAACATCTGCATGCAGGTATATAGGTTGATAAATGACCTTTCATGTATGCCTACCTATGTATGTATAGGTAATGCAGGGGATACAGTAGTTCAACAAACATGTGATATTGCACTGAGCAATCTCCGAAGGGCCAGGGAAGCCCTCGCTGCTAGAGCTAGAGAATCAAGAAACGAAAGTTCTTTTAGCAGAGAATTTATCCGAGCATCACCTTTCTTAGGACAGAAGAGAAGCTCTGTGAACCTACTGGACAAGCGACCATGTAAACGTGCAGCGAGGACATGGACACAATAATTTGTTTCATTAAGTCATTGTGCTCAAGATATCATACCAACTACTGATGCAGAGAAAGATGCTTTGTTGGGAGCTGGGCTTGGAGAAAAGAAGATTGTTGTTGAAAATGTTGACTGCTCAAGGGAAGAGTTTCGTGAGCTATTGCATGGAGCATTTCCAAAATTAAAAGATTCTGGTGGCTTCATATTTGCAAAGTGCAAGTGTAATTTGCGGTTTTTAGAACGACTCTCATCAATGTGTTTAACCTCAACAAGAACTTTACAAGAAGAAATTGGTAACTCTAGAACATACATTATTCCACTGGAGAGAGATTTAGACTTGACACCCTGCCATCTTCCACCTGGGGTAAGGCTTGCTGATTATTAATCTCAACATATTTATTTATCATACATGTACATATAGCCTGTGAAGAAGTGCCTATCATGTGCTAAAGACATTCCTGCTACAGTGTTTTGTCATCATTTGTCATCATGTATAAAGTCAAGGTGAGATGTCTACTATGCTTATGGTTTGAGTTGATTATATGTCATATAGGAGAGGGCTAGAGGAGGATATGCAACAATCAAGTGATGAGGATTTTGACCCACCCCCATCAACCTTTGTTCATCTTCCACATCCTTCCATGTCATCAAGTAATGTTGAGCTTCTTGATGAAGAGTCTGATCTGGAAATTGAAGAGACAGAAGATGCAATTGTCACACATGCACTTGAGCTAAGCATTAATGAATTTGATGAAGTTGACAGGTAATGCTGCATATAGTTAGAGCTTTTACACCTCTCTTGTCTCTGTAGTTATTCAATGGAATTCATCATACAAAGGTTGTCCGGAAAAGTGGAGCAATATGATGAATTTTTATTGGATGTTGACAGAGAATGTGTACTTGCAGACTGTTTTAAAATTGTGAACAATTGCGACTTTTCTCCCACTAAACTTATCAAAGTATGTACAAGTTGTATTTTCACATAAACAAGGCTTTCTTCGATAGGTTGTCTTCAAAGGAGAACAGGGTGAAGATGGTGGAGGACTGGGAAGAGAACTTTGGCGCCTTTTCTCATTACAGCTAAAGGAATATTACTTTGAGGGAGAAGAAAATAAAAAAGTAGTTCGACATGATATTTATGGTCTTCAGGTATATAATGCGTGAAATCATTTGAATGATGTTGACAGTTTTAAACGTATAAAGTCTGTTGCTGCTAATGATTTTCCCTCAACTCCATTGTAGACAAATGTTTTTTACAAAATTGGCTCTTTGATGTCTGTATCTCTTAGTCAAGGAGGATCAGGCTATCCTTATGTCTGTAAAGGGGTTTACGATTACCTTTGTGGCAAGGAGCTTAACGAAATCACTATTGACTATACTATTATACCTGATTATGACATCAAGCTATTAGTAAGCAAGGTAAATAAGTCATGATGACTATGTTATAGGTACTTCTAACTTAAGAGCGTATTCAGCTCCTAATTTTGTTGTGTAGTTTCTTTATTTTATGTTAAAAAAAGAATCACAGTACTATTCCCACAATACAACTTTATAATTTGTTTATAACCTTCCTACTTATAAGCAGTTAGGGACACTCTTCCAATCTCTGTTATTTATAGACTTGTTAATTGTTGTCTTAGATGATAGACGCTGTCAGCAATGAGCAGATCCAAGTCCTGTCAATGGATGCAATAGAAGTACTGTCCTACTGTGGGTTCAATAAGAGTCCCACAACATTGACACTTGGAGATCGTTCTACCTTAGTGCATAGTATTACAATGTACTATACAATACTTCGATCAAAAGCCAAGCTTGATCAACTATTGAATGGACTTCAAACTCTTGGTGTGCCAGATGACATGAAGTCTCACCCGATTAGTCTAGAACTCCTAATAACTGCTCCTTCACACTCTACTGAATTGACCCCAGGTATTGATTGAATAGAAAAGTCGATAGTACATATAATCTGTGTTAATGTGTTTGCTCTTTTATTTCTAATAGTGAGTATCAAGTCACGTTTCTAAACCGAGTTCACTACTCTAAGAATTCAAGTCATAGAAAAGAGAAAGAGATGGCAACGTACATACTTTTTGGTGACTATTTAGAGGATTGCAAAAGTAAGCATCCTATTTATTAAAAATAAATATTCATTTACCAATAATGTCAATATTTTCTGGTGATGGGGTTGGCCTTGTGGTTTATAGCTCACTAAGCAATGAGATGATTGAGTTAGTTTCAGCTTCCATTGTCTTAGTGGTTTCTTTGATATCATTTCATTAGTCACTTTATGTATACATTCACTAAAGATTAGTTTTAAAGTTTGCATACACTGTTTATATACTTTCAATATACTTTCAATATACTTTCACATTCCTTACAGATGGGAGTAATGAAGTTTCCTTAAATGACATTCTGAGTTTTTTACTGGTTCATTAGCTATTCCTCCACTCGGGTTTGATATAGATCCAACTCTGTCATTCAACCACAATGCAGTCTATCCAACAGCCTCTACATGTAGTTTCACACTCACTGTACCTATACGATACTACAATGACTATAATCAATTTAAACTCAAATGGATCACGCCTTTACTTGTCATGGTGGGTTTGGTGTAGTTTAATTAATGAGATACTCAATATACTTATGCTCTTGATTAAAATTATGTCAATCAATAGTTTATCTTTTGCCTGGTCAATCCTATCCTCATCATTTATATTATATTCATTTTATGTTCAATTTATTTTATGCTTTTGGATAGTATAGTGTGTCTCTTATTGCTTGTATACACTTTATTAAATTTTTGGTTCATGGAGGAGAGTGGCAACTTCAAATGAAGGCTCTTGCTAAGATGTAGTGTTCTACACCAAATTTTGTGTCTGGATACTGTTGAAGTTCTTCTGTTAACAAGATTCTTTGATGTTCAGTTAAGAAATTAGATGGAAGGTCAGGCACAATTGTAGTATTACTATCATCATCACTACTCACTGGTCCACTCCAGTCAATCCCATAATCACAGTCCTGCAAATAAAGGACCTGATAACTAATTTTCATTTCTTTCTAAACAGTCCTCACAACAGTATACTAATCTAACTACACATGATCTAATGTTATAGATTTAAAACCCTTTGCTGGGTGTAGTCAAATGGAGAAGAGGACAAATTGAGCATTAACCAAACAATTGGTAATCCACATATAAGCTAATACACAAAGCAATGTTTATTATAGAATTTATGTTTTGAAGGGGGGGGGGGTTGATCAAAAGTAGCAAAAAGTGTACAAACTACGCCAACTAAAATTCTAGGCAGGGACTGGGGGAATCCTTTCCAGGAACATTTTGGAAATTTAGGTCCTCACTTGTTTTTGTAGCTTTTGGGATTAAAGGAAGTTATAACTAAAGATTATATCAAGGACAAATGTACTTGTTCTAAGTGATGTCATAGTGACTAATAGTAATATTATTCTTTGTAAATTACATGACACATATTGTATAAGATGACATCAATTACAAAATATACATACTTCAGCAATTCCAGTAACTCCCAGTACTGGCCTGCTAGTTGGTGTTTCTATCCTAGCTTGAGCCCTTCCAAGAATCCATAACTGATGTGGTGTTCGGTTGTGTGTTATATGGAGAGGATGATTACACCATGCCTCACGAAACATGTCGACTTGACATTGAATAATTGGTAGATAAACAAAGTGAAGGGCACATATATCAACTTCACTAGCTGGATCTAATAGACCCACTTCTTCCCGTGAATAGAATAGGAAGTAATAGAAACTAATGCAGCCTTGAAAAAGATCTCTCCATAAACGTTCTATTCTTTGGTTGTGGACACTTCTACCACAGATAAAACTTCCTCTCTCCGGACCTCTCTCAGAATGTTCGAGCATGAACCATCCAACTAGAACATTTTCTCCTCCATAGTCCGAACGTACACGAGATGGTAATCCATAACACTCAACGGCTTGCAAAAATGCATTAAAAACAGTCACAGCTTTGTTATTAGAGGATACTTTTAAGTAAACAGGAACTCGGCTATATCCATCTATACCTCCATGTATTACTAATCTCCACCTTATAAGTTTATGATATCCATCAATGTGCCACAATGCATTTGGGCTTGCAACATTATGTTGTCGACGATGAAGAGTTCTACGTAGCCTAGTTTCCAGTCCCAAGGGGTCAACACGATGAATTGACTCTCTTACTCTCTCTCTTTGTAATATCACACCATTAACTTTAAGCAGGGTCTGTATGATAGTATGCCACAAGCAGGTAAGCGTGTCACAATCTCCTTAACTAGGTCATCTAAATCTTCATTAGTTATTTCAGTGTATCAATTGAATTCTATCTCAAATTCTTTTAGTCTTCTTTGAATTGTACGTGTAGAGCAACCAATCATTGCTGCTATCTCAGTTTCTTTAAATCCATTTTCAACTAAGAATCTAACTTGATCCTCGCATATGTCTAAAGGTGGTCGACCACGACCTCTCACACCCGAAGTAATCACCTCCATTTCATAGTCTTTATTTAATTGCACAATCAGTTGTAGCTGTACACATGCTTCCAATAAATGATTAGCTCCCTCAATAAGAGCCTCCTTGGTTTCTATAGAAGTCGAGGGATAGATTCTCTTAATGATATCTATTCCTTCTTTGAGTTTGTCTGTGTTCTCAATCCAACCGTCCATCTTTATGAAGCACGGATATGAATTCTTAACTCTCTGTTAACGATAAATTTTGTTATAATTAAAGAGGTGATTGTCGTCGCACAACGAACTCAAGCTGAACGGTTAGATGCAGTAGTCTTTTCTTTATAGTTTTGTATTTGCATGCTTTCTTCTTTCAAAAAGCTCCATAGAAATTATTTTTCTATCTTAGTTAGGTGAATATTAAGTATATTAAGTATAATAATATATTATTATATAAGTATATGACATTTACTCTCTCTCTATCTTAGGGATATCAATTCCTTCTATAATATTCATGTCTTCAATAAATCAGAGAATTTCTCTTTTGTGAATGAGTTTAACATTTTGTAATGTAAATTTTAGTTTGGAAATGGCTCAATCAATTCTTCAGTAAGTATTACAGTTATCATGTCATGTGATAGTCATGAAGTGTCATGTGATACTCGCATTGTCAAAGTGATAGTATCACTTTTATCATACATGTAGCTCAAGCTACATTGACTGATCAACCTTCACCTGATGTGATCTAGGAAATATATCAGTTTCTATTACTATGTTAACTCTAAGATTTAGATTTAGGCTAGTAACATTCCTTCTTAGTAAAACTTGTTTATGCCTTCTTTCCCTCTCTCTCTAGATCTAGAATGTAGAACTACAGAGACAAGCAAACATAATTGGATACTTACAACAATAATACTAATTTAGGATGAAGAATAATCAAACTTTCAAGCAAGAACAATATATTCAATATTTAATAATGAATGCACTATTTCAGTTATTTCTGCATTCCTGTCCTACTAATTTTATGGTCAACAATATATATATATATATATATAATACATAATATTGTTCATCAGTGTGTTATTTTACTATTATGTATTTGACATTTGTTAAGTCACTAAAGTAATCAAGTACACTGATGAAATATATGAAAGGACATTACCCCTATACCAAAGACTTTTCAACTGATGAAATGTAATTGTATTATATGAAACCACTAACATCTATATCATAAAGCCTATTCACTTCTCATGGGACAAATGCATTATTTGTAGCAATAATTGTATTATTAGGAAATACTACTAACTATAGTGTCTAGAAAAACAATGATAGTTTCTTCGAATCATTCATACGTGTGTATGTGTGTGTGTGTGTACGTGCAAGTTTGAAAATAACCTCAAAGATAACATACAATAAATTAATATCACTCACTCGTCTGTCTATCTATACATTTGGCTACTTGACCTGTTAGTAGACTTATCCATCTCTCTTTAGTCTAACCATCCGTCCATCTGTCAATCCATTCATATTAATAATATATGTTTATAATCTGACTATCCATCCATCCATCATATATTAGAACACCTGATGGAGTTCAATAAACCACAACAGCACAGGTATTGTCTAGTCACAAATACTTTAATAACCACACCAACTTTGAAATGCAAATTCACATCATCTACCAAAAACCAACAAAGTGTGAAAACGGCATTCAATTATTAATAAGTGATACAATAAGCTAGCACCAACAAACACATCAGAGGCTGGCCGTAAATCAAATATCAAATTAGGTGGTGGTCATAAAATTCCTCTGAACAATCTAACAATTGGCTAGCAATAGTCAACTTAATTAGTGATCTCTGTGTAGAAGCCAAAACAACCAGCTGAGGAGGAGCTAAAAGGGTTTGAGGTAGACAGATGGTTCACAATGTATACACAAGGATATTAAATGTATGATAAGCAACTGATAAGTACACAATAGTACTATATTAGACTAAGTACTGTGATATAGGAATACATTTAACATAAGCGTATTAAACACTAATAAACAGTTAGAAATATCATTAATATCTCATTTCTTAAATCAATATTATTATGATTGGAAATTTAAGACAAGCTCCTTATCCTAACATTATAAGATAACGAAATTTACACTACAAATAAATTCAAAGAATGACTCATCAATGAAAGCAGGTTAACACATGCACATTGACATCATTTGTACTGTACAAAGTTACAATCATTTTTCACTCGATATTACTGTATGAATCTACAGAACACACAATAGGAACACTAAAGGTACCACCCATGTATCATTGAATAGAAGACATTTAACTTAATTTGATTGACAATTCTACTTATTTGAAATATGAAGGTATATGTGTAAGTAACTTTATCCTTTACATGTGTCTACGTGTTCCATTAAAAATGTCATATTTTGTAAATTCCAAACGGCATTAAGTACATCTATAGGAATTATAAAAATAATGTCTAATTGTACAATGATTGAGAAAGCTTTAATTATGAAATATCCATACTGAATGGTCTCATTCCTAGACCAAGCTATTCAAATATAACTTTATAACAACCAATATCTCTCATTTCTAGGTTTGTGTATTTCATTCCTTGATTTGAGTGATTTCATATTCCCAGAGTTAAACAGTCTCATTCCCAGATCAAGTGGTTTCATTCCTAGATTGAATGGTCTCATCACTGAATTAATTACTCTCATTCTCAGAGTCTCATTTTTGGATTTAACTAATCAGGAAAATAGATTATACAGAAGCCTACAGCTAGTAGCTTTTATTTTATTGACCATTGTGCAAGGATACTATCGTTATGACATTAAAGATAACATGATAAGATAACAACTGAATAAGAAATTACAAACGGCTTATCAAACAATTAATAACTATACAATGAGCCTGTAAATAATAAATCCGAATTAAGTCCATTGACTAGTCATATAACATTAAATGTAGAGAGCCTGAATTTACAATATTAACTTGATATCTTCACAAACTAGGATGTTGTACATACACACACACACACACACAAAACAAGAACAAAGTAGTAATAGCTATGTGAGACACAAGTAGCATTATCATCACAATATCTTAATACTGTATGTGATATATGAGTAATGTGAATGTCAAAGACACACACACATATGCATCCATCTCATTCTTCTCCTCCTATTATTTATTCTCTCTCTCTCTCTCAAACATTAAATACATAAATTACTAACTTACTAACCTACTTATAATAAAGGTACCTCTTTTAAATGGCATGCCAACACTACCAAGTTAATTATATTCCATTTCAGTTCCATTCTGATCAATCTGGCCACATTCTCATATCACATATTCTAGGCTCATGTTAATGCTATAGCTTCCAGTTCCATTCTAATCAATCTGGCCACATTATCATATCACATCATCCAGCCTCATGCTAATACCAAATTCCATTCTAATCAATCTGGTTATGTTCTCATATCACATCATCCAGCCTCATGCTAATGCTATAACTTCCAGTTCCATTCTAATCAATCTGGTCATGTTCTCATATCACATCATCTAGCCTCATGCTAATCTAATCAATCTAGCCACATTCTCTCCTGGTACCATATCCAGATTCCAATGCTATAACCCTCCAGGCATTTTCAATAGTCTAAAGTCTATGTTTACATATGCCATCACAATATCGCTTATTTCAAAGGCGTTTTGTCTAACTGTTGTAGGTCAAAGTACTCCCTTGGTTAAAATATGGCCAGGAATTGACACTACTAGTATATTTAGCACATTTAGTATCTGTCACCTGTTTCTATTGTACCAAAGAGATGAAAGAGAGCAAAAAAACATTATACAGTGTTATACAACACAATGGACTATATTGTATGGAAATAACCAAAGGGAAAGGTGAGTAAAAGGAGTCTGCTTAACATGGCCTCACTAATGTCAACTAAAGCATTCCATCACCACTTATCTTACCCTGTAAACACCCTGTGAACCCGCCTTGAAACCACTATGCACACACAGGCTATTCCAGCTGAGTTTGAGGTTTCCTGAAGCCAGCCTCCAACAGTGTTTGTCTGTTAAGACTCTTGACAGAGCCTCCCTGACTCAGCAATTGAGGCATGACAAGTGTCATCTGAACATGAGTCAGAATTGAAAATAATTTCCTTTGAGAAGTTTGGACCTTTCTGTTTAATTTTGAATATTATTAATCATATATAATGTTCCTATAAACATACTTTAAAACAAATAGGTGCTTATAATTTAAAGTACTTAAATCATTATCACAATGTTATACACAAATATTTGAGTATTTGTACAAGAAGACACTGTGAAATGAGATCAGGTAGCTTAGGGAAAAAACCATTAGAATTAACTGAACTGGTAATATGTGTGGCCACATCCTGTTAATGTTGATGTAGTACAACCATATCTACAATTATTACTTTACATGCTAATTACTGAACTGGTAATATGTGTGGCCACATCCTGTTAATGTTGATGTAGTACAACCATATCTACAATTATTACTTTACATGCTAATAATACTTAAGAGTAATGCACATGCAAGACACATGCAAAATAAAAGTAGGGCACATGAATTTCATTTTTTAACTTTAAGATTACAAAAAAGTAATGATAACCTATTTTACATTATAATGAAAATCAGTGAAGTGAATTTGCCGTTGTCATATTTCAACTTTATTCTCCTAATTAAAAGGACATCTTCTAAAACTGCCTGCAAAGAATGTTTGCCCTCATAAAGTGGTGTGGTTGTTGGTAAAATGGGTTAGCACACACTTCAAAGTAATTACTTCCTTTGGATGACAAATATTTATAGACGCATTTACAGATAAGAAGCCATAGTAATCCCCTTTACAATGCTTGAGTACTCTCTTCTCATAGGAAATATTGCATCGATTGATATACACATATACAAAGTACACAATTTCCTTAAATAAAAATTGTTGGAGAGTGAAGTCTTGTCGTGACAAAATACATAACTGATAGGATATCAAATACTATTGTTTTGAATTCACCAGTCTGTACCTCTCTCTCTCTTGCTCTCTCCTCTCTCAGCTACTAAGTCGTATAATAATATATACCTATTGTACAATGATATCAATTTACCAGTGTTAGCCATTCTTACATAATGTCTGGATCTAAGTGTTACAAGTACATGTGGTCACTCTATCTAATACCCAGTGATTATAGGACAAGCCAAATCAAAGAAAAGATAACAAGAAAAGATAGTAATATAATACTGGGTGGCACTCCTTTACAATTACTTTATGTCTGTGTATATTACTACATGTATTACTGAACAAGCAGGCTGGAATATTTTGGTAGTAAAATACATTATTAGTAATACAATAATAATATGTGTGACTAGTATCACTAATATATGTGACTGGTATCATTAATATAATATGTCAACAATATGATCCTCGTAACATGATATTGTTTCAATCTTAATTTTAATATACTAACATTAGCTCTAGTTCTAGGCACATCTGGTTATTAAATAGACATCCATCAAGACTGAAAAATACTGTGACATTGTTACAGTGAATATTAAGCCAATAAGTAGTATTTGTAACATAGAACTATGAAGTTATTGTGCTTCTATCATTTACCTGAACTTCTACTAAAATGACTGAAATAGCCTTTTCATGCAGTTCAAGGCAACCTTCTCTTAGACCCTATAATGTGTACATGTGTGTACATGTGTATGTGTGTGTGTGTGTATGTGTGTGTGTGTGTGTGTGTGGTGTGTGTGTGTGTGTGTGTGTGTGTGTGTGTGTGTGTGTGTGTGTGAGGAAGAGAGAGAGAGAAAGAGAGAGATCAAGTTGTAATTAAAGGAGTCTTTACAGCTTTTTCCCCTTACCTGTATAATTGTGTAGTCGATATCAGGCATAGCAGAACAATTAAACACTACAGCAGTGATTGGTTGACCTTATGACAGACAAAAAACAAATAAAATACATGTATATAGTATTAGCCAAATACACATTCCTAACGAAGAATGAGCTTACTCATTTCTACTGTAGCTCACAGTTAATCTGCTATGATTGTTTATCCAAAAAATGTGTGTGTGTGTGTGTGTAATTTGTGAGTACAACTTTTTTCATTCCTTTATGTTGTAATCCATTGAGTTCTGTTAGTGAATCTCCCTCTCTCCCTTTCTCTCTCTCTCTCTCTCTCTCTCTCTCTCTCTCTCTCTCTCTCTCTCTCTCTCTGTTTCCCTTTCTCTTTCTCTCTCTCTCTCTCTCTCCATAAAGGATTGCTCAATAATTTAAAACTCACTCTCTACTTGTGAGAGGGAAAGATCTTTCAATTCTTGACGGATTCTTTACCAAACATATTCCATTCCAGGATAAGTCCATCCACCAGTACTGACCACATGCAATGACCAGTACTGACCATGTGATTTAATTCATGCATGGATAGATGTTCCGACTAATAGATTTTCAAATGTAGACAAGTGCATAATCAGATATGGTTCAGAAACTGGATACATAATCCTGTTATTGATCGATGATAATTGACTGATGGACCAATCTGTACAACGTAATATATATGTATAGATACCTACTAATTGATAGATGAGTAAATGGGTCAGTATGTTATTGTATAATCAAGTTAATGTGACTTAATGTACATGAAATGTGACCATGTCATTTGCCATGTTTAGTACATGTCAAGTGTACATTGAGAACACTTGCATTGGGTTTGAATCAATCATTAAGTGACATATTAATATTTGCCATAGGAAACATTCTGGCATCACACCCACTCAATATTAGCCTGGTAACTTGTATGCACTTAATTTTTTTGGAAAATAGTATAATTTTATAATCTTCTGTCTATGAGTACATTACAACCTTTGACTACAGAGTTAATAGCAAAACTACTGCCAAATTTATTGGTCAACTGAATATAAGGCATCTGTCTATTCAATATATAATAATTTTAACAGGCAGTCAATATTTTCATTGGTGGAAGAGCATAGGTCTCTTCATTGAAAACCCTGATTATATCATCACCAGCAAAAATCAGCTAGTAATTATGTTTCGATATAGAAAGAAAAAGAAAGTATGCAAATACAGAAGTTGTCTTTAAAAAGATTGCCAAAAGTATAAAGAAAACATTACTACATCTAACCGTACACTTCTCTTTCAGCTGGACATTCTAAACATTAAAGATAAAAACGAGCTTCTCCAGTTTATTATATTATATGTGCGACAATAATCACGTCTTTAATTATAACGTTACAGATAATTAAGAATTCATATCCGTGCCTCATAAAGATGGACGGTTGGATTGAGAGCATAGACAAACTTGAAGAAAGAATAAAGATGATTAAGAGAATCTATCCCTCGAGTCTTATAGAAACCAAAGAGGCTCTTATTGAGGGAGCTGACCGTTTATTGGAAGCATGTGTACAGCTGGAACTGCTGGTTCCTAATCGCCAGGTCTTCATTCCTGTGACTAGAGCAGTCCAACAACTGATTGTGCGATTACTTCGGGTGTGAGACGACCTTTAGACATATGCGGGGATCAAGTTAGATTCTTGGTTGAAAATGGATTTAAAGAAACTGAGATAGCAGCAATGACTGGTTGTTCTACACGTACAATTCAAATAAAATTAAAGGACTTTGGAATTAAATTCAATCAATTCAATGACATAACTAATGAAGATTTAGATGACCTAGTTAAGGAGATTGTAACACGCTTACCTGCTTGTGACATACGATCAATACAGACCCTGCTTAAAGTTAATGGTGTGATATTACTAAGAGAAAGAGTAAGAGAGTCAATTCATCGTGTTGACCCCTTGGGACTGGAAACTAGGCTACATAGAACTCTTCATTGTCGACAATATAATGTTGCAAGCCCAAATGCATTGTGGCACATTGATGGATATCATAAACTTATAAGGTGGAGATTAGTAATACATGGAGGTATAGATGGATATAGCCGAGTTCCAGTTTACTTAAAAGTAGCCTCTAATAACAAAGCTGTGACTGTTTTTAATGCATTTCTGCAAGCCATTGAGTGTTATGGATTACCATCTCGTGTACGTTCGGACTATGGAGGAGAAAATGTTCTAGTTGGACGGTTCATGCTCAAACATTCTGAGAGAGGTCCGGAGAGAGGAAGTTTTATCTGTGGTAGAAGTGTCCACAACCAAAGAATAGAACGTTTATGGAGAGATCTTTTTCAAGGCTGCATTAGTTTCTATTACTTCCTATTCTATTCACGGGAAGAAGTGGGTCTATTAGATCCAGCTAGTGAAGTTGATATATGTGCCCTTCACTTTGTTTATCTACCAATTATTCAATGTCAAGTCGACATGTTTCGTGAGGCATGGTGTAATCATCCTCTCCATATAACACACAACCGAACACCACATCAGTTATGGATTCTTGGAAGGGCTCAAGCTAGGATAGAAACACCAACTAGCAGGCCAGTACTGGGAGTTACTGGAATTGCTGAAGTATGTATATTTTTTAATTGATGTCATCTTATACAATATGTGTCATGTAATTTACAAAGAATAATATTACTATTAGTCACTATGACATCACTTAGAACAAGTACATTTGTCCTTGATATAATCTTTAGTTATAACTTCCTTTAATCCCAAAAGCTACAAAAACAAGTGAGGACCTAAATTTCCAAAATGTTCCTGGAAAGGATTCCCCCAGTCCCTGCCTAGAATTTTAGTTGGCGTAGTTTGCACACTTTGCTATTTTGATCAACCCCCCCCCCCCCCCTTCAAAACATAAATTCTATAATAAACATTGCTTTGTGTATTAGCTTATATGTGGATTACCAATTGTTTGGTTAATGCTCAATTTGTCCTCTTCTCCATTTGACTACACCCAGCAAAGGGTTTTAAATCTATAACATTAGATCATGTGTAGTTAGATTAGTATACTGTTGTGAGGACTGTTTAGAAAGAAATGAAAATTAGTTGTGAGGTCCTTTATTTGCAGGACTGTGATTATGGGATTGACTGGAGTGGACCAGTGAGTAGTGATGATGATAGTAATACTACAATTGTGCCTGACCTTCCATCTAATTTCTTAACTGAACATCAAAGAATCTTGTTAACAGAAGACTTTTGCAATCCTCTAAATAGTCACCAAAAAGTATGTACGTTGCCATCTCTTTCTTTTTTCTATGACTTGAATTCTCAGAGTAGTGAACTCGGTTTAGAAACGTGACTTGATACTCACTATTAGAAATAAAAGAGCAAACACATTAACACAGATTATATGTACTATCGACTTTTCTATTCAATCAATACCTGGGGTCAATTCAGTAGAGTGTGAAGGAGCAGTTATTAGGAGTTCTAGACTAATCGGGTGAGACTTCATGTCATCTGGCACACCAAGAGTTTGAAGTCCATTCAATAGTTGATCAAGCTTGGCTTTTGATCGAAGTATTGTATAGTACATTGTAATACTATGCACTAAGGTAGAACGATCTCCAAGTGTCAATGTTGTGGGACTCTTATTGAACCCACAGTAGGACAGTACTTCTATTGCATCCATTGACAGGACTTGGATCTGCTCAAAAACAAATTATAAAGTTGTATTGTGGGAGTAGTACTGTGATTCTTTTTTTAACATAAAATAAAGAAACTACACAACAAAATTAGGAGCTGAATACGCTCTTAAGTTAGAAGTACCTATAACATAGTCATCATGACTTATTTACCTTGCTTACTAATAGCTTGATGTCATAATCAGGTATAATAGTATAGTCAGTAGTGATTTCGTTAAGCTCCTTGCCACAAAGGTAATCGTAAACCCCTTTACAGACATAAGGATAGCCTGATCCTCCTTGACTAAGAGATACAGACATCAAAGAGCCAATTTTGTAAAAAACATTTGTCTACAATGGAGTTGAGGGAAAATCATTAGCAGCAACAGACTTTATACGTTTAAAACTGTCAACATCATTCAAATGATTTCACGCATTATATACCTGAAGACCAAAAATATCATGTCGAACTACTTTTTTATTTTCTTCTCCCTCAAAGTAATATTCCTTTAGCTGTAATGAGAAAAGGCGCCAAAGTTCTCTTCCCAGTCCTCCACCATATTCACCCTGTTCTCCTTTGAAGACAACCTATCGAAGAAAGCCTTGTTTATGTGAAAATACAACTTGTACATACTTTGATAAGTTTAGTGGGAGAAAAGTCGTAATTGTTCACAATTTTAAAACAGTCTGCAAGTACACATTCTCTGTCAACTTCCAATAAAAATTCATCATATTGCTCCACTTTTCCGGACAACCTTCATATGATGTCTTCCATTGAATAACTACAGAGACAAGAGAGGTGTAAAAGCTCTAACTATATACAGCATTACCTGTCAACTTCGTCAAATTCATTATAGTGACTAATGAAATGATGTCAAAGAAACCACTAAGACAATGGAGGCTGAAACTAACTCAATTATGTACTTACTTAGTGAGATATAAACCACAAGGACAACCCCATCACCAGAAAGTATTGACATTATTGGTAATTGAATACAATACAAGGTTGTCTTTATTTAGGATTACTGAACTATTTACTTCTGCGATCCTCTAAATAGTCACCAAAAAGTATGTACGTTGCCATTTCTTTCTCCTTTATATAACTTGAATTCTCAGAGTAGTGAACTCGGTTTTGAAACAGAGACTTAATACTCACTATTATGAATAAAAAAACAAACACATTACCACAGACTACATGTACTATTGATTTTTCTATCCAACCAATACCTGGAGTCAATTCAGTAGGGTGTGAAGGAGCAGTGAAGAGGGGTTCTAGACTATTTGGGTGAGACTTCATGGCATCTGCCACACCAAGAGTTTGAAGTCCATTCAATAGTTGATCAAGCTCGGCTTTTGATCGAAGTATTGTATAGTACATTGTGATACTATGGACTAAAGTAGAACGATCTTCAAGTGTCAATGTTGTGGGACTCTTGTTGAACCCACAGTGGGACAGTACTTCTATTGCATCCATTGATAGGACTTGGATCTGCTCATTGCTGACAGCATCTATCATATAAGACAACAATTAACAAGTCTATTGATAACAGAAACAGGAAAAGTTGTCCCTAACTGCTTATAGCTAGGAAATTTTAAACCAATTATAAAATTTCATGGTGGGAACAGTACTGTGATTCTTTTTAACACATAAAATAAAGTAACTACACAACTGAATTAAATTAGTTCAGTAAGTCTCAGCTCTTAAGTTAGAAGTAACTATAATGTTGTCATCATGACTTGTTTATCTTGCTTACTAATAGCTTGATGTCATAATCAGGTCTAAAAGTGTAGTCAATAGTGATTTCGTTAAGCTCTTTGCCACAAAGATAATCATAAACCCCTTTACAGATATAAGGATAGCCAGATCCTCCTTGACTAAGAGATACAGACATCAAGCAGCCAATTTTCTAAAAAACATTTGTCTATAATGGAGTTGAGAGAAAATCATTAGTAGCAAGACTTCATATATTTAAAACTGTCAACATCATTCAAATAATTTTACACATTATATACCTGATGACCAAGAATGTCGCGTCGAATTACTTTTTTATTTTCTTCTCCCTCAAAGTAATATTCCTTTAGCTGTAATGAGAAAAGTCACCAAAGTTCTCTTCCCAGTCCTCCACCATCTTCACCCTGTTCTCCTTTGAAGACAACCTAACAACAAAAGTCCTGTTTATGTGAAAATACAACTTGTACATACTTTGATAAGTTTAGTGGGAGAAAAGTCACAATTGTTGACAATTTTAAAACAGTCTGCAAGTATAAATTCTCTGTCAACTTCCAATAAAAATTCATCATAATGCTCCACTTTTCTGGACAACCTTCGCATGAAGTCTTCCATTGAATGACTACAGAGACAAGAGAGGTATAAAAGCCTGAACTATGCAACATTACCTGCCAACTTCATCACATTCTCTAATGCTTTGCTCGAGCACATGTGTAACAATTGCTTCTTCTGTCTCTTCAATTTCTAGATCAGACTCTTCATTAAGAAGCTCAACACTACTTGATGATGACATGGAAGGATGTGGAGGATGAACAAAGGTTGGTGGGGGTAGGTCAAAATCCTCATCACTTGATTGTTGCAAACCTCCTCTAGCCCCCTTCTACAATGATACATAATCAACTTAAGCCATAAGTATGGCTGACATCTCACCTTGACTTTATACATGATGACAAATGCTGACATAACACTGTAACAGGAATGTCTTCAGCACATGATAGGCACTTCTCCACAGGCTATATGTACATGTATGACAAATATGCTCAGACTAATAGCCTTACCCCAGGTGGAAGATGGCAAGGTGTCAAGTCTAAATCTCTCTGTAATGGAATGATGTATGTTCTAGAGTTACCAATTCTTTCTTGTAAGGTTCTTGGTGAGGTAAAATACATAGATGAAAGTGGTTCTAAAAACCGTGAATTACACTTGCGCTTTGCAAATATGAAGCCACCAGAATCTTTTAATTTTGGAAATGCTCCATGCAATAACTCACGAAACTCTTGCCCTGAGCAGTCAACATTTTCAACAACAATCTTCTTTTCCCCAAGCCCAGCTTCCAACAAAGCATCTTTCTCTGTATCAGTAGTTGGAATGATATCTTGAACACAACGACTTAAACAAACAAATTTGTGTGTCCATGTCCTCGCTGCACGTTTACATGGTCGCTTGTGCAGTAGGTTCACAGAACGTCTCTTCTGTCCTAAAAAAGATGATGTTCGAGTAAATTCTCTGCTAAAAGAACTTTCATTTTTTGATTCTTGAACTTGAGCAGTGAGCCCTTCCCTGGCCCTATGGAGATTGTTCAGTGCAAAATCACACATTTGTTGAACTACGGTACCCCCTGCATTACCTATATATACATAGATAGATATAGATTAAAGGTCATTTATCAACCTACATAACTGCATGCAGATGTCTCCTAGACTATGATACCAACAACTGGGCAAAAGTTTGAATAAGTTGTTGTTTTTCTGGTATGCCAGCTGATCTATACACATGATCATGCTTTTGTCTTTGAATGCAAGTTACTAGATACATGTGGCATGCATTTACAGTACACACGCACACACACACACACACACACACACAATTTAGTCTCACCAGAGCTAGTGGTAGGGCCTTGAGATGCTGATGATGGTGTAGGCAACGGAATTGACGCAAGAATTCTTATTGCCTCTTGGGCCTTTTCAACAAGATCGTATGAAAAACCCCTGCCATGTTGGAAACTGCCCTAGTGAAATAAGTCAACTTCATTGGTTAAATATAAACACTTTGACTGTTGACACTTACAGACAACCAAAAGTGCTCTCTCAAACTTCAAACTTATCTTCGTACCACTATAAAGACTCAGCAAACAGTAGCAAGACGTTCGTTTCTACTTCTAGATACCTTTTTGGCGGTACAAAGAGGACAAAGCTTGACACAGCAAAATCTGATTGGTCACCAAACTATGACTCCATTATTATTATTATTATTATTATTATTATTATTATTATTATTATTATTATTATTATAATTAAGTCGTTTTTATATTTTTAAATAATAATTTGAAGTTCACTATTGTCTTTTATATCATCTACAAAATGTCCATATTAGTTCTTTTGGCATTACTCTGTTATTAATGTAATTTCAATGTAAATTTTGAAAACTATCAATTTTTTTTATTTTATCATATTTCTAATTTGATTCAGTTCTTTCCTCTTCACTAAATTCTATTTGAAGATGCTCTGCTGTCCCTATTTTATCCACCTCTGATCATGATGGACTGTCTCTTCTAATTGGCCATGCGCATTCTTAAAACCAACAGTCTAGTCAGTGACATATTGTTTTGAATTACTTTTATGCTGACTTGTTCAAAGTTTAGTTCTTCTTTCTAAAATAAGCTGGAAAAACCTCTTATACTTCAACTATAATAACAGGAATTAGAAAGAACATTTATGAGTATCATAAATGTATATCAAAAACAATTCTTTCTAAAAGACCTACCAGGATCAACAGAGAGATTTGATGTGCTATTAAAAATTAAAAATGTCTTTATTCAAATAACAAATATTCTACCTCAAGCACTACAGCAACATGCTATAAATATTTTAAGAATCATGTTGTATCCTCAATTACATGTGCAAAAAAGGAATAGATTTCTAATCTTATTCTTAATACAAGAAGTTCTGGATATGGGAAATGTTTAATAATAGATACACAAAGTGTTCCCAACATTATCCGTTAAAATTTAATACTTGACCTTAATAAAGTTAATGCATTAATGAATGACATCTTCACATCATGTTTCAGTGATCAACTTTCATATTTACAATGATTTTATCCTAATGATTGTCCTGTGAGTAATATCCCCTCTGAAGATGAAGTCCACTGTTTAATTTATTATATTAATTGTATTCTACTAAACCATTCTTTGTTGGGTGTAGTGAAATGGAGAAAACGATAAAAAATTGTGTACTAATGGCACATTTGGTACTTTACATACAAACTAAAAATACACAAAGTAAGGTTTATTATAGATTTTTTGTCTTAAAGGAGGGAGGGGCGGGATTGATCAAACGTAGCAAAGTGTGCAAACTATGCCAACTAAAATTCTAGGCAGGGACTGGGGGAATACTTTCCCAGAACATTTTGGAAATTTAGGTCCTCACTTGTTTTTGTAGCTTTTGGGATTAAAGGAAGTTATAACTAATAATTATATCAAGGACAAATGTACTTGTTCTAAGTGATGTCATAATGACTAATAGTAATATTATGCTTTGTAAATTACATGACACATATTGTATAAGATGACATTGATTACAAATATACATACTTCAGTAATTCCAGTAACTCCCAGTACTGGCCTGCTAATTGGTGTTTCTATCCTAGGTTGAGCCCTTCCAAGATCCATAGCTGATGTGGTGTTCGGTTGTGTGCTGTACGGAGAGGATGATTAGACCATGACTCATGAAACATGTCCACTTGACATTGAATAAAGCATTTCTAGGTGTACACATGCTTTCAAACAAATAATCACATCCTTCTTAGCACCTATAGAACTCAAGGGATAGATTCTTTTCATCATCTCTATTCCTTCTTTGAGTATGTCTATGCTCTCAATCCAACCCTCCATCTTTATCAAGTACACACAAACAACACACCTGGAGTTTAAATTGATTATAGTCATTGTAGTATTGTGTAGGTAGAGTGAGTGAAAAGGTACATGTACAGGCTGTTGGATAGAAGGTTGTTGGATTATTGAACTACTTATCTTTGCAATC
The DNA here is from genome assembly GCA_963965975.1 of Xestospongia bergquistia. Classification (NCBI taxonomy): domain Eukaryota; kingdom Metazoa; phylum Porifera; class Demospongiae; order Haplosclerida; family Petrosiidae; genus Xestospongia; species Xestospongia bergquistia. The sequence continues at coordinate 3,614,576 of OZ014420.1, read as the reverse complement.
CTCTAAACAGTCTCCAAAAAGTATGTATGTTGCCATTTCTTCTATGGCTTGAATTATCAGAATAGTGAACTCGGTTTTGAAACAGAGACTTAATACTCACTAATAGGAATAGAAGAACAAACACATTATCACAGACTACATGTGCTATTGAATTTTCTATTCAATCAATACCTGGAGACAATTCAGTACGGTTTGATGAAGTAGTTAACAGCTTTCCAGACTATTCAGGTGAGACTTCATGGCATCTACCATATACTAAGAGTTTGAAGTCCATTCAATAGTTGATCAAGTTCAGCATTTGATCAAAGTATGTATAGTTTGAGTTGAGGACTGCCATTTTCAATCATAGAGATTTTCTTTTAAGATCTGTCATAGAGATGTTAAAACTTAATGTTATGTGAATAGTTCTTAAGGCCGTGGTAATCATGTTCATTAAGGTGATGTCATTCTTGTCATATGGATTACTTACTAACATCACTTTCCATAGACATGCACATCTTCTGCCAAAACTTCAGTATCCACTCATTGGCCAAATTGACTTAAGGAAATTTGAGTTAAGGACTGCTTTGTTAAGGACTTGATGTTTCGTGATTAGGCTGTAAGATCATTGCAATTAAGGTCATGTCATTCTTCTCATACGAATTTGTTAATAATGTCACTTTGAAAGATATTTTGTCCCAAAACCTCAGTATCTAATCCATTGGTCATTTTCACTCATATAAATTAAGGTTTAAGGATTGCGATAGAGATTGTAAGACTTTAGGTTGGCATTAGGGCTTAAGGCTCTTGTAATCATGACTATTGAGGTGTTGTTTCTCTATAAGGTGAATTGGTTATTAAATCAGTGAATGGTTAGTCAGATCAGTAATATACATGGATGATAGGATATATAGTAGTTATGTTGGTACCTATGTCAGACTGTAAAGTTACACCTCTTTGAATGCTGGAAAAGTCATCTATTAAAACAATGATTATAGCCATATACAGTAAACGCACATTAAACAATTATGCCTGAATACACAGTTAGTACAAAATTTATATGTATGACTTCAAAAGTGAATTTGTAAACCAATAGTCATGCACAGAATGATTTCAACTGCCATAACGTCTTTGACAGTGCTGTACTCACTGCTTATATAGGAAAGCAATGACAAGTACATGTATGCATGTGAAGTATGCTGTGAGGCACACACTTACTCATATGTCTCTATATATACATGACATGTTAACTTTTGGTCAGTTTCACTTTATGCTCTTTGTCATGACCAACTCTCTGTCTACTAACACTTCAGTTGTCCTTTCAAATAAGATCACAACGTCATCTTATTTGAGGCAAAAATTTAGGGTTGTAAATATGCAACTCTTGACCTTTCATTTCAATACTAAATGCTTACTGGAGTTTTAGCTTTCTTTGTATAATTCATGCTGTAAATTTATTCACTTAACTGATTGTCAGCGATAGTCCTTCAATATTGATTGTCATGATCACAATTTCTTTTTTTACTTTTTGATAGTTTATGCCAAACAGAGCAAAGAATGAGTGCAATAACACAAACTAGTACAAAACACACATCTTGAAATATAAGAAATACCCTATATATAAGTTGGTTATGTACAATAGATTTGAAGTGGGGTAATGGGGATGATAAGTAAAAGCAAATTAGACCTGAATGTTTGGGTCATGAAATAAAATTATTCACCAAATATTTCAACAGTTAATACAACTGTTATCATCAGTGGCTACATACTAAAAAAGAACAATAAATAGGACTGTTTTCATTGTTGTATTTTATTATGTAGCCACTGATGATAACAGTTGTACTTACTGTTGAACCATTTGGCCAATAAATTTTATTTGGTCAATAGTAAAAAGATGAATCCTACTACTATAAATTAATATCATTAACAAATCTACAGGTAGAGAGTAGCAATGAGGATTAGAGGTAATAAATGGAATAAAAAGGAATGTGTTATGGATACTACAAAGTGATTCAAGGGGAGAATTAAGATATCTTGTAACATAACTTCAGTATCTATTCCATCTATTCCATTGGCCATTTTCACTCATAGAAAATATGGTTTAAGGACTGCCACAGATATATTAAGGATTTATCCTTAGCAGTATTAGTGTTTAATGCTGTTGCAATTATACTGATTATTATGATATATATGATGTCATTTTTGTCACGTATATTGGTTACTAATGTCACTTTATTCCAAAAGTATCTTGTGCCAAAACTACAGTTCCTATTTTTTGGTCATTTTCACTCATAGAGATTTGGTTTAAAGATCTGTCATAGAGATGTTAAAACTTTATGTTATGTGAATAGTGCTTAAGGCCGTGGTAATCATGTTCATTAAGGTGATGTCATTCTTGTTACTTACTAACATCACTTTCCAAAGATTATCATGTGTCTGAACTTCAGTATCTACCCCATTGGCAATTTTTACTCAAATAATTAAGTTATAAGGGATATCATATCCATATTAAGGCTTTATCTTTGGCAATTAGAATTTAAGTCTGCTGTAATCATACTAATTAGGACGATATCATTTTTAACATAGATATACTGAGCAAAAACTTCAGTATATACTGCATTCGCTATTTTACTCATATAAATGAGGGATCAATTAAGGTTTGCAATGGAAAGCTTAAGGCTTGATGTTGGCATATTAGGTTTTAAATCATATCAATTAGGATGAAGTCATTTTCGTCCTGTGAATTGGCTACTAACATCACTTTACTAAGATATCTGTGCTAAAACTTCAATATCTAACTAATCCATTGGTCATTTTCAATCAGAGAAATTTCTGTTTAAAGGAAGTCACAGGCATCCTAATGCTTTATGGTTTGAGGCTGCTGTAATCATACCAACTGGGATGATGTCATTTTTCTCATGTAAATTGGTTACTAATGTCACTTTCAATTAATAGTTTCTGCCAAAACTTCACTATGTATTCCATCAGTCACTTTGACTCATAGAAATTAGACTTTAAGGACTACCATACAGATCTTAAGGCTTTTTGTTTGCTGATTAGGGTTTAAGATCATTGCAATCATACCAATTAAGATCATGGTATTTTCTCAAGTGAATTTGTTACTAACGTCACTTTCAAAAGATATCTTGTCTTTAAACTTCGGTATCTACTTTATTGGCCATTTTCACTCATATAAATTAGGGCTTAAGGAGATTGTAAGACATTATGTTTGGCAAATAAGGTTTACGGTCCTTGTAATCTTGTCTATTAAGATGTTGTTTTTCTAAGGTGAATTGGTTATTAAATTGACTTTCCAAAGAAATCCTGTGCTAAAGCTTCAGTCTACTCCATTGGCCATTTGGCTCATAGAAATTAGACTTTAAGGACTACCATAGAGATCTTAAGGCTTTCTTCTTGGTAATTAGGATTTAAGGCCACTGTAATACAGATTATGATGATGTCGTTTCTCTCAAATGAATTGGTTGCTAATGTCACTATATGAAGATATCTTGTGCGAAAACTTCATTGATGACTTTGACTAATAGAAATTAATTGTTTAAGATCTGCTATAGATATCTTAAGGCTTTATGTTTGGCCATTAGGTTTTATCACGTTTCTAATCATAACAATTAGGTGATGTAATTTTTGTCATGTTAATTTTAGTACTAATGTACTGATCAAACATATCTTGTGTCAAAACCTCATCATCTACTACATTGGCTATTTACACTCATAGAAATTTAATTTTAAAGACTACTGCACAGATGTTAAGACGTTTGACACAAATTATCTATGGAAATAATAGGCAGAGTTTGTAAAATATAACAACTTCTGAAGAACAACCTTTTCACTTTCAATAGTTGATAATTTAAGGAACATAACATATTATTATAACTATGACTGGTGTGCCTGTTTGATGTATTTGGTTTTCTTAGTACTGACCCTTTAGTTACTTCTGAAATGACCGTTAGTTCTATTAAGCAAACACAATTAATTAGTGATAATATATATAATTACCAATTAGTAACAGAAAAATTTTTTTTCATACATAACCAACAAGAATCAGTGAAAAGAACTAATTGAACATTCTGTGGACAATATAGAAACCAATAGTGAACTTCAAATTATTATAAAATTTAGAAATGACTTATAACAATAACAATACTACTACTACTACTACTAAACTAATAGTAATACTATTACTAATACTTAATAATGAAAATGGTAATAATAATAAATTAATGTTAACGAAAATAATAATAATAATAACAACAACAACAGTAACAATAATAATAATTTTTGTTATGACATTTGACAGTTTTCCCTACTTTATCTTGACCTTGTGTGTATAATTATTATTATTGGAACATAATAATAATAATAATAATAATAATAATAATAATAATAATATTTGTTGCAGACTTGGCTCTATTGACATGTTGTGCCACACAAAGGAGACATTTATGTTGCATATTTCATTGTGTCTTATAGAAGGAAACCCCTAATGGACAAGATAGCAATTGATCAGTTATAAAGAGCTGGCCACAATTACAACATGAAGAATTTTTAATGGACCAGCCATAGCAAAGATACAATGCTGGCTTATGTAGTGTGAATTCATGAAATTAGATTGGTAAAACAGAGAGCCAGATGGACACACCTTTTTCATTACAAAGATCCATAGTCTTCTGAAGGTTAGGGCCTAGTTTGTTATAAAGGGGAGGTGCATTATCCCTGTTATACTTCCTCTTTCTCCTTGAATGGAGGTTTTGATCCAGAGTTGTTCCCAGCTACAGTCATTGGGTTTGCAAATGTTAATTGTTTGTTAATGAGTTTAATGAGGGGGACACAAATTGAATTTAGAAAGAAAACTGTGCTGATGCAAAAGTAGTTCATTTCTGTAATCCCAGACTTCACAGGTGAGTTGGTAAGGCCAAAAGGTCCGGTTCCAGTTCCCTAGGTGGGTTTGTGTCAGATAGAGAGGGAATAAATTTTAATTGTAGTGTTTCTTCCAAAGGTTTAAGGTTTTCTGATAGAAAAGTTGCCAACAAATCTGTAATCTGAAAGAAGTATGTCCAATGTGACGATAGTCTGTCAATAAAGGCTGCATAAGCAGCATAAAAATGGGACTTAGTGATGGTGCTCTTAACACCAAAGACTGATCTTATTTTCAGCAACTTGTCTTATGAAGTTGTGAGACCTAATACCACCTCTAAGATATTTAAACCCAACTGAACTGATCTATATCCCAGAACCAGCAAAGACCCTCTTTGCATCAGAGTAGTGAAGAACGTAGAGCTCATTTTGGAACATTTTAACAAACCACATGCATTTACACCTGTCATACACAAGTATTATACAGTTAACTATTATTGTTTACATTTAAATGTTTTCTGCATGCACATAATTGTTTAATTAGTAAAATATAAGCATTATAATTATAGTTGCTTTACAGCAGTCACACTTCTTACAATGAGAAATAAAGCAAGATGCAATTAATTAGGTAAGTAAAGCTTATCATTATGGAACCTCAAATTGTCCTAAAAATAGATAATAACCACACTCTGAAAGCATCAAATTTCAAAATTTTCCTGACCCCCCCAAGGAGCCTGCGATTACCGTATTTCAGTGTTGATGAGCACCCAAAATAATTTTTACCCTCATACCCGTATGAAATTTGTTGAGTTTAAACCACACAAGTTGCTACATGATACATAAACTAGGTGGCTGAGCTTGCAGCAAGTAGTTGACAGAACTTTAGCAATACTCTGCCCTTGTGTCTTACTTTAGAAGTTGTGAGGAACAGTTAGTTTCTGTTATCAGAATTCGTTCACAGCTTCAAAATCCTATAACAAAATGTTACCTACTCTTTTTATCTGAAGCTCTACCAGTTCTTAATAGCTTTAACCTTTTAATACAAGCTGGAGGGATTACTATACACCTCCCTTATGGTGAAATGTAAATGCTGTATCAAAAGATTTTGATGGCTTTTCTCAGACGTGATGTTGTAGTTCTAGTTTCTCAAGGTTGATTAAAAGACCTTGAAGAATATCTTCGTACAATTTCTTGAGAATAGTACATTGCGATATTGGTATTAACACTGAAGCTTACCTTCAAGAGTTAGTTGAAGGTGAGGGAACTGAAGAAGAGAGAAGATATGTATCTAAGAGAGAAATCCAACAAGTTCATGAGATCTGTGTGGAGTTTTGGATTGAAGCTGCCTGTCAAAAGAGGAAACAACTTCCTTTTATAATACATTAATCAAAAATTTAGAATGGCTACAACCACAGGCAGTATCAAGAGTCAATTGCTATTACCAAGCAGGTAATAGAATATGCTAAATGTTTACCTAATGTGGTTCAAACAGCTGAGATTGCACCATTAAAAAGAGAATGTACAGAATAACTGTGCACTTTTCATCAATAGTGACAGTGACATTATTCTTTACAAATACTGGACAAATGTATCTATGATCAAGAATCCTGCCAATTTGCCTCGCTTCTCTTTGCTTAGTAAACTGGCTAAGGCACAGCTCATATTTTTCCATAGTAATGTAGATTCAGAGCGTCTCTTTTCTCAGTATAACTAGTAAGACAAAGCACAGGAATAGATTTAGTACTAAAATGATGAATACACTACTGCTACTTTGTATCAAGACAAACAAGTTTTCACCCACCAAATCACTTAAGAGCCCCCAGAAATCCTATTTCATCATTGAAGGACATCAAAAAAATCAGACTCGGTTGCTAATGAGTAATGAATAAACATTGTACTGAGTAACGTTTAGCATGGTCATATATATATTCAGATAATTCTATGTTAATGTCAGATAAAATAAGATTTTTTTGGTACAATGTTCAGATTTGCATGTGAAAAAGTTGGCAACCTGCTATTAACCACCACACCCACTCTTTGTCCTGTTTTACCTTCATGTAGTGACTCATTCTCTTATCTAAACTACAGTTTATCTTCTACTGCAGATACAACCAATCCTTTGATAAATGCCCTGGAATTTACTCACCACACCCTTGTGTCCAATGATTACTTGGTATATCCACCCACCAACTATGATATGACAATGAACCACATAGTGTAAAATTGAAATGTAGTTTTTTTGGTATTTAACTCTATTAGTTGATTTACCTACTAAATATCTTTAAATTCAAATCGTTTTTTTGACTTATTATTGAGCATTAATTTAATATTTACAAAGTTAAAAGCACAACAAGTTAAACAATGTATACAACACAATAGAGTGTTGGTATACTAACAAAGGTTAACTATCTATAGTACATTAATTGCAAATAAAATACAATACAGTGAGTACAAATAGAAGAGTGCTTTGATTATATGCCTCTTGTAAGTGGAATATGTTCCTCTTATATGAAAGTAAGTATTAGCTATTTGTATGAACCAACCATTGTTTCTTTATTGAGTTTAGTTTACTATTATAGTAAAATTATTTCAAATTCATCATCTGTACTCCCTAAATCAGCTCTTAAAGCATGACATTAATTGGAACTCCATTCCAGAATGTGATCAAAATGTAAGTACTGTTAAATAGAAATTAATGTCTTCAAGATTAGTACATCACATTAGTCAGTTACAAATTAGAACGTCTAGTGATGATGCAGCAATGGGATTGGTCCTTTAATTTTTAGTTGTAATAGTGATCGAGAAACATCACATAGCATTCATCTCAGTACAGTGCTAAAAGAATAATTGTCAAGTAGAAAAAGATGCTCTTTCATTAGTATTTGATATAAAACAGGTCCACTAATACTTGTACAGCAGAAATTTTATATTAATAACAGATCATAAACCACCCTCCTAGAGTTGCTGCTGCCAGATTGCAAAGGTAGGCTATTTTTTACTGCCTATACTTATGACATTGAATGTCGTCAATACACTCTGTTATGTACTAATACCGACACCTTCTCAAGATTGCTATTGACTTTAAGATTCAGCAGGTTCTTTCATATTACACACAGAAATCTGTGAATCATGATGGAATATAATAGAATTTGTGCCAAAAGTAGGTAAAATACTGAGAGAGAAAGCAAAATGAAAATAAAAAAATATTGGTTGAGGTAAAACAAAGTCTTCAAAATTTGAAGAGTAGAGAAAGAAATTCTAAATTTATAATAAAAAGAATACCTGAAAGAAAGTAACATAAGTTGAGTAATGTCTGTTCAGCTCCTTCTTGTCCAACTAAGATGGGAGTGGGATAATCTGGGATAGTTCTCTGCCCCCACCCTAATTTTGGTATTGAACTATCGGCCCCAGTATGAGTTTGGTGTTGACTTTCTAAATTACCTGAATGTTTTAATCATTGTATAAAAAAACTCAAAATATAAATATATGTGATTATTCAAGTCAAATGAATGAAGTCAGGTGTTATTTTTATGAGCAATGATGTCCATCAGTGGGTTTATGTAGGGTTTGCCTATTACATTATTGTATTGTATTATTGTTTGATTTTGTCTTGCGTTTACTAGAATTCTTTATGTATATTTATGAATGTCATTACATGGTCTACACTTCCTGTCACCTAAGTGATCTATGCAACTTATAGTATAAAATATCCATATTAAGGAATTGTTTGAGGTTTTTGTTTTATTAACCCCATTGCACGTAGGCACATAGCAAGGGTACTGTAGTCTGTCAGTGTATGTGTGTATCTGTTACCAGGGCAAATAGCTTTGAACTGCTTTACCTCGGCAAACACGACATTGATAGCCACCAAACTATAGTGGACGGTAACAAAACTTCCAAAATGAGTGTCAAACAAACAGAAAGTTTTAAAGTCTGAAGAACCTTTGAAAAAAAGCACAGCTTTCAGTGAGGATTCAAGAATTCAATAAAAACCTCCTGCATACAGCTTATGACATTTTCCATTTTTTTAAAGTGAGAATTTTTGCAAAAATACATCTTTGGAAACTTGAGTTTTAGTAACTTTTGGCAGTTATCTTTGTCGATGATTGAGTGTGAACTAAAAATACTATCACCATAGCTGTCACTGGAGAATCACTAACGTTTACTATGAAGTTGGAAATTATTGGATCTTTTGTCAATTAGAGTCCAAAGTACCCAGTAGACACACTAAATGGCAAAGCTTTTTTCCTTTGATTGAAGAGAAATGCTGAGTTATCAATGATCATCTTGTGCATCACGTAAGATTACGTCACTTCAAGAGGCTAAAACGAATAAAGTCTCTGGATAAGACAGAAGATTACTTGTCTCTGTAAAGGGCAGAAGATTATTTCTCAGCGAAATTGCGCTAGTTCTTCGTAGTCTGTAAGCACTTTATATGGTTTGATCATAATGTTAGTAAAAATTGGTTAGGCTCTTATAAACTACACTGTTAGCTATTCAATGTATGTATTAGTTGTTGACTATTTCTCACAATATATTAAAATATCAAAACTCTCAAGAATCATGTCAGAAGAGGTTATTCAGGATTCAAAATCAATTTTTGCTCAACACGATGTACTTAGATCTGACAATCAACCACAATATTCATCTTATGTTTTCCAACAATTCTCAAACAAGTATGGATTTGATCATGTGACTAGTTATCCCAAATATACACAGAGCAATGGAGAAGCCAAACATGTGGTACAGAAAGTCAAACACTTACACAAGAAATCTGACAACCTTTAATTAGCTCTACTATGCTATAGATCAACTCCACTAAATAATGGATATGGCCCATTGGAACTATTAATGAAGAGAAAGTTATGTACTATTAAACATCAATTATAGGATCAACTGAAACCATCTATATCAAAGTATGAACAAATCAATTTAAAAATCAAATTTAAAGAGAGGCAAAAAGAGAATTATGACCATCAGAGTGAAGGAAAAAGAACCACTGAGATGTAGAGAAAATGTATGGATACCAGATTGTATACTAATGTAACAGTCATTGAAGAAATGTCATATCTATCTTATAATTTCATGATACTGACTGGTTCAGTAATAAGGAGAAATCAAAGACATATTGTTAGCAACCCTTAAGAGAATTCTCCAATTATTGATATAGTACCTTTACAAGATCCAACTAGTAATGATCACTCAAATTCAAACTAATAATGTTCATATTTCAGTTCATTGTAACGCTAGAGACACCGTCAGTAGAAGTGGAAAAATAACTTGTCTGCCAGTACAATAATGTAATATATATATTGATCTACAAGAAGGGGTGATGTAATAATATCACTTAGCTTCATATCTAGGTGTTCACAAAAGTAAAGAACACCTGGTAATTACTGCTTGTACATGTGTATAATTATTCAAATATATTGACTTCATAGTTACAACATTTTAAAGAAAATGATGAATCAACATATTGTGCTTTATATTGATAAGATTCCATTTATGATAGATATGATAGAATCCTATGACACCATCATCTTGTGTGAGTGAGGAGGTGGAGTCCTCAGCACCCACAGATAAGGGAAAGTCTTTAACACACATGTGTACTATTAATCAGGGGTATGTGGAGCAAAGTATTTAGCTATTTTATGTCATACTTTGTCTTTCAGTAAATGGATAAAAAAGGAAGTGTAAAGCTGATGAAGTTGATCTGGAAATTTTACGTCACCTCAAATAAGAACAAGACGAAGCCAGCCACTATGCAAGTGTGGGTGAAAGATTACGAAAATTCTCCCCTGATCAAGTATCACTTGCTAGACTGAAGATTGAACAAGTGCTATATGAAATCTAGTACCCTCCACTTTCCTCTTATAACTATAGCATGCAGTAACTTGCAAAATCTATTGAAATGTACATTGAAATTAATAATAATACATGTAAGTACAATAGAAATGTAATCATGATTGAACCCGCTTGCCATGGCTACAGACATGGGCATTCTGTCATTTTACTTCCACTTGAGAAGTTGTCATAAAGCTCATAATGCTGTCTCGCAAGTCAGAAGCTGATCGAGAGTAGGTGTTGCAACGAGTGCACTAGATGAAATGTTTGACCTCCAGTCACCAGGAATGACATTTCCATCACTATCTTCTAGGTCAACAAATCCCAGAGGGCAATAAAAACGAGCAGATGGAGGATTGTTTATCTCGGATATCCGTAGGTTGTTGTGCAAACAAGTTGCTCAAGTGATCTAGGTTACTTTGTCTGGATTAGCAACAATAGATCTTCTAAAAATTCTAGACTGTCTTGCCATGATTCCAAAAGTGTTTTGAATCACTCAGGGAGCCCTGGACAAGTAATAATTAAAGATTTGTTTGTCTCTTTGGTATAAACCTTCCAGGAAACATGTAGGTCTTCAGTGGAAATGCCGAATCACCAAAAAAATAATATGATACTCAACATGACTGACCAGGAAGCGGCATAGGACAAGTCAAAGACAAAGAGCCACTCTCCAATGACTGGCCAAAGGGAGAATTAGCCAAAACTCCTCCATCACTTTGCCTTCTAGTATCTCCAATATCAAGAAGTGTGAAGCAGTATTGAGCATCACAAACAGCCAGTAAAACAATGCTAAATGTTCCCTTTTAATTGTAGAAGTTGGAACCAGAGTTGGATGGTGCCCGCATCATGATGTGCTTTCCATTGATAGCCCCTAAACAGTGAGGAAAGTTCCAGAGTTGATGAAAACCTTCATTGATCTTTATCTATTCTTCTGGTGTTGATGGTCTTCTAAGATATTCACGAGAGAACACTTTCCACAAAGCACTGCAAGTGGTATCAATAATGCCACAAACAGTTGAGTGACCAACTCTGTAGCTAAATGAAGTGGTCTGTTTAGAATCACCAGTCACCAAATACCGTAAGATATGGCAAGTTGTTCATCAGCTTGACAAAAGGTTGTTGTTTAACATGTGATAGCAGGTAAACTCAACAAATGGGCAAACCTCTGAGGTGGCATGTGAAAGTATCTATAAAAGCTTTGGTGATCTGTCAATTACGTTTCGTTTATTACAGAATGATATTCCCAGCTGAAGCCTCTTCTTAAAAATATCTCTCACCCAAATACATTTGCGTTGCCTTCTTCTTTGTCTTCTCATCCTAATCAGTAGAAGCAGTAGCAAAAGTCTACAGTTGAGAACAGCCATGACAATTTTAATTTTACTTTCTTAATTAACGGTAACTGTAAATACACTTGATCATAACAGTGTGAATGGCTTTTGCAATTGCAATGCGTTATTATGTTGCAGTCCAAACCTTGCATATATGTTACATTTGCTGCGTATTCTAGTGTGTATCAATCTTAACAGAGAACAAATTAATCACTTGTTAATCCTCACTGCTCTCTGAGCAGAAAAGGGTAATAGTACTTGGTTTGTGTGGATATATATCTGTTAGGTAACAAATATTTTATGCTTGATAAAATTGAGTCCTCGTGTCCAAAAACATTTTTAAGTTTCTTTCAAAAGTTTTGCATGACTGTTACTTTATATTTTATATATTGCTAGGTAATCAGTAGGAACAACATGTATACCATGTTTATCCTGACTTTAAATGCTATGTCACAAGTAGCAACACTTGCTAGAAACTTACTGTGAAACCTGTTGACAAAGTTTAAATGCTACAAGTTTAATGATCTGAAGTTGCTTTTGTGCTTTGTCTGGAAATGCTCACACATCAAATGGTGATTGTTAATCACATCAATATTACTATATTGCCATGTTTAAGAATTGATGTATATGTGTATTTTACTATATACATACCTGTGGTAAACCACTGTAGAGTTCATGTATAGAGAAAATATGTACCATGTCATCAAGATCTTGTATAATCCTGTTCTTCCCAGAGTCATACAAAAGTCATCAAAACTTTGACATACATCTTGGAGTAGTAGCTATATTCGTTCTAAACGAACTAACGCTGCTATTGGCACTTTTTCAATAGCATTCCCATCAAAAACCTCTGTAGAGATTAAAAAAATGTAATGAATGTCAGACTCACTCAATAACTATATTTGTATCTATAGTTAGTATTTAAAATAATGAAGAATTAGCAAGACCAAAAGATAGTTGCTTACTTGAAGAACAGTTGTTAACAAAAGCTGACAAAACAACAAGAAAGTATGGCATTTCAAAAGTGAAGCAAAATTCATCTTACTTTCTTCAGTCATAGCTGGCACATTTAAAAGCTGCATCAGTTCACAACAAAGGCAATCACTTTCGATGGAATGTGGTTCTTGAAGATGTTCAGCTAGACTCTTATCCAAGTCTTCATTATTAATCGACATTACTATTTTTATTGAATCTAGAACACAACTCATCCAGTACTCATAATCAGTCATCAGTGATATCTCTGAGTCTACAAAGTAACATAACCATATTACATATAAAGACAGTCTCTTTTATGAAATGATCTTACTTTTTTGTGGTTACTTGAGGTATTCTTTAATAATAGTTTATTCTTTTTCTGATACTTGACCTAACGTAATATTAATTAATTGATGAATTTTATCTTCTATTGGAGACATTGGCATTGTAGTTTTTAGATCAACCAAGGCATACAATGAGTCATTGTTCTCGGTGAAAGTTATACAATTTATTGGACTTGATGACAGTAAACTGATTATTATAATGATCATTTCTTCAACATGAAATGATATGTGTGAGCCAATTGGAAATAGAAATCTCAACTTGTTATTTGTGTCTTTACAAATTTGACTGAGTCCATTGACAAGTGTTTTCACTTCTGACTCTAACAATTCAGTTAGTTTTGTGTAAAAATTTACTGTCCTCCTTATGAACGCATAATATGTCAGTAATGGGTAAGTGAAGAAGTCTAATACAAAGTGTGAATTGAAATTCTTTCATTGATATTTTTATTAAGGTAAGTGAGTAGCTTATAATACAAATATGTTAATATTATTAACAGTGTATGGTCATACTGTACATTTTAAAAAACTGACCTCAGAATAAGACAAAAAATTTCCGAACATCTTAACTGGTGAACTGCACAGTGTATTAAGTTATTGTCCATTAAAATAGTTTTAGTGCTATTAGAAGAGCACATCTGTACAATGAAATATGACAACATCAATGGATGCTTTTCATCAATAGGTCTGCTCTCCATCACAGTAGCTACAGAAAAAAGTTATAATCTAAATAGTTATGGGCTGGCTATAAGGTAGAGTAGCAACTACAAACTTCAATCAAGATTACTGTAATCTTTCCTGGTTTATATTAAAAGTCTAGAAAAGTTGACATCAGGACTTCATTTAATTATGATAAGAAAAATTAAAGAAGCCACACACACACACACACATGTGTAAGCAACCTCAATTAATGCAAAATGTCTACTGTTATAGATTAGTACACATTATAAAACCACAGGTAACCATGTTATTGACCATTAAAACAGTCTAACCTTAATAGTAAGCACCAAACTGTTTGTTAGCTTATAGAAATAAGCTAGATATTAATGGCTCTAACTAGTACTACTTTCTGTCTCCCATGCTATCCAGATTCTGGGTAGTGGAATCTGGATAGCATATGTCGTATGTCAAGCGAAGTACAATTTATCATAACCTTGTTAGACCAGTAGTGCATGAACAAAAACAAGGGAGTGTCAAACACATACTTTCATGTACTATCTGTTAGGATAAGTCCTTATCTTAGTTTTACCATATAAGGTATATGGTTGTATAGTCTTTTGTGGATACTAGCTTTGTAGTTGTGTTTTTGTCTTGTGGTAAAACACCCAGTATCAACTGATCTAGTTTTATATCTATAGATCATTGACATTTAGGGGTTTCTTCAGTCTTACAAACTACTCCATGATACCATTACAATACTTATTATCAAGCATAATATAGAATAGCTAAATAATATATGTCCATCGTATTTAATAGTTCTAAGAATGGTTCAAATTTATTTATATTTAGTTTAAAACTGATGGATTGGTAATATTAATTAGAGATAATGATATATAATGTACACAACTCACTATTAAATTGTTCATAGATAAAACTAATCAACATGGACATTAGCTGGTTATGACTTGACCATTTGATATATTGTATCTTTAACTTTAGTTTGGTCATTCCTCAATAGTTCTACAACCTCTAATAAACATAAACCAGATCTAATCTCTTCAGTATCATGATGTACAAGTTGACCAGTATCATCTCCAGTATATTTAGCTAATAATATCTTTGTCTTGACAAGAAGATAATTACAAAAGCTCTGTCGATGGTTTTCGTCACTTAGAGTTGATAGGTCAATATTAGGAGACAGCATTTACTAATATCAGAGAAAACCAGAGGATATACTCTAATTAAAAGTAAACGTAATAGTTATTTTTTTAAAAATAGTATTATCAATTTTTTTAGTATTCAATAACTTGTTAAATTAAAGAAAGCTGCTTGCAAACTAAAACTTTTCGTTTAGATCAGCTACACAATAAAATTATATTCTAGTAGCCCAAAATAAGTAACTACTAGTTTAAGTCATGCTGTTAGCTAGACCTGATATTATTATAGGCTCTGAAACATTCCACTGAAAATTTCTATAGTTGTCTTAGGAAAGTGTAGATAGTCAATGCTCCTTATAACATAATTCAGCAGATAAGTAACAAAGAGACATTCCACAAGTAGATAATGAACTTGTCAGTTACCATTCACTATTCTGATTTCACCATTACTACAATTTATTTGTTTAACAGACGCAATTATGGTATTGGTTAATGATTTTATATCTAACTAATACATACTTGACAAACAACTCCAGTATCATCATGAGAATTACTATTGTATAATATAGCATTAGTAGTAAAATCTCTATTCAACTAAGAGCAATGAGGTGACCACAAATACAAAGGTGGCCTATTCAACATACTGAGCAAGCACAATAATAACAAATAATAAATTAATACATTACAAGTTAATAACAATTCACTTCAACGCACTTACATTCCTCCATTTCTATTGAAATAATAGACGTTCTATTATAAGTGGGATACATGGTTTCAGTCTGTGATGCAGAGAGAATTTAGTAGTAAAAAATTGTTCATATCAGGATCATTTGAGTTACTGGAAAATTGAACACATGTATTTTGGCCATTGCTAATTTTCACTTTAAGCAGGAGTTTCTATTAATTTCTGTTCATAAGATTTGGAGTAAACCAGTCTGTGTCACTTCCTGGATCAGCTAGTTCATATTTGTGCACTGACTAGACTTCAAACTATTGCCAAAACATTTGAGTTGATCAACATTTGTCTTCCATGTGAAATCTCTAATGTTGACTTGAGAGAGGAATGGTCCATTCCAATTAACAATTTCACATACTGTGCTACAGGTATCATGTGCTAAGACTATCTGTCCTTTATTTAATTATTTCAATTTAACATGTCTATTAAAAAAACTTTCTGCTTGTCTTGATTAAGTTGTTTCACTTAAACCACATTTTCAATTCAGGTCTTAGCCTTTTACTTGAAGAGCCCCTTAGAAAAAATCATAACTTTAGATACTCATTCTAAGTGTCTAGAGATTATTGAAATGAAACTACAACTTCAAGAGCTACTACCTTCAATGAATAATCAATATGTAGTCTCTCCCAAGACTGACTAGGTGGAAATGTGCTAATGAAGGCACTGGCTGTACATATGAATTAACCATAGATTCTATTTCTTTGTTAATCTGAAGCTACCAAACACATGTTCTTGTAACCATTTTCAATAAAAGTATATAAAAGATCAATCTTACATAGAATAGATACTGGAAGATCCTTACCAGATGCCTCTCCAGTCCAGTCATCAATGTTAGCTACTATATAAGAATTAAGGAATATATTTTTATACAATCTTGTCAATTTAATGATGGATCAGATAATCTCAGTGTTTTGTGTTATAGTAGATCAAAATCTCACTAAACAATTATTAGATACTTTGAATATAAGACTGTCTATATTGTTATATAACTGACATAACTGACATAACTTACTCGTCATCAAATAATCTTTATCAGTAGTGATTATCAACTTATCCATTTGACTATATAGAACTAATACAGTTCAATAAACAGTCATAACATCTAACTAGTTAACTTACAGTAGTAGGTATTAACAAATATCATCAGATCATCTCCAGTATGTCTACAAATCAACCTATTATAGGTAACAGAATTTGTTTGATCTAAAATTATAGTTAATATACAACTCGTGATGACCATTAAAATATTATTACGAGTTATAATTACACTACAAAATAATAGAAGTATGCAGTAAATTAATTAATTCAAGTAATAGATCGACTTACATTACACTGATAATTAGAACAAATAGTAAAAACAATTAATTATCATGTGTTTCTATCAACTTACTAGATGTAGAATACCCATCTCCAGTACATCAGGAAACATTTGTACTCTAAAATAAAAAGAAAAGACTAGAGAAAGGTATCATTTAGTTTATAACAGCATCGAGTTGACCATTTCTAGCATCTTGGCCTAATATAAAATGAACTATACTTTCTTATAATTGACAGGAGTCTATTACTTAATATTTTTCAGCTACAACAGTATCCCAAAAGAAGGAAAATCCAGATGTTACATATAACCTTCTAAGCTAAGAAAGCATCCAGATACCTGCTAGAAAAATGGACCAAAACTTAATAAACCTTGAAATCAGATATTATTAATAAACAAATGTCTAATAAATTCTCAAATATTCCATGTCATAAGAACCAAGTAAAGTAACATCAAGTGTTATAAGAAATGTCCATACCTCATAAAGAAATCTTCAAACTATCAAGATGTTATTAGAATAAAAAGATTTATGTCAGTACAAAATTAAATGCTTCAAATGTTCAAGGCCAACAAAGAATAAAGAAGAATTCTAGACACAAGTAAATACAGAAAAGAAATAAGAAAAATCAAGCAAATTTAGTACCTCGGTAAAATTCTGGATGGCAGCAAGACAATGAGAAATGAAGCATTGCTTTAAAAGCAAGCATAATAAATTTAAAATAAATGTTTTTTGAGTCATTGACAATACACTATTGAAAACACCAGAAAATAAAGTTTATGTATGCCAGTAAAATACCAAAAAGATAAAATGCCAACTAAATTTTAAACAATTGAATAATGATAAAATCCTAAAATAGTATCTTATAATAGGAATATAAACCTCAGTCACCAGTCATAATTGCTAGGCTGTAGTATAATATTATTATAGTACCAATGTTGTCAGTAAATCATATAAAATGGTAATACTAGAATCATTACCCATAAAAATTGATCACAGATGAAAGTAAAATCCAAATAACAGTGAAAAAATTAAATTGTTGATACCTATGAAAATGAATGAAAGGTCTTGCTTGAAAGTGAAATACTGGTAAACATTGATATTAAGAAACTCCATATGCTGGTAAATGTTGAACATTAGTATAATCAATAAAATTAAATTACATATCACTAAAATATAGATCGTAATGAGCGAAAGATAGCAGTAAATATACCAGAGATTACTATAATTAATAGTAACTAATAAAGTACGAGTGTCATAATGACAATCAGACATGATAGTAACATAAGAGAACTCTCCAGATAATATAAATCATTCAATGCTATCTCTAAATAGCTAAATTAATTATAAAGGAAATAAATTGATGGTAAACTTAACAACCAAGTATCATTTTAAACAGTATAAAGATATGAAGTAGAAGGAACTGGATGAGATATAGTGTATATAAAAGTACACAAGATACAAGACAATACTCATCAGATATAACAGCAGACAAAGTTAAAATTTGCAAAAGGAGACATAAATATATTAAAATAATAAAATGACACTAGTGGTCTATATGTCAGGATTACACGACAGACACAGTTCAGTTCAGCCTATACAGCTATACCCAAGAGGGATAACAATTTAGGAATATACCAAAAGACATGATATATCTAAATGAAACAACAAACATAGACTGCACAAAAATTCAGGATTATATGACAGAAATGAGGGGTTATTTTTCATAGTTATGCAAAAGAAAAAAGATGGTTGCAGCTTTATATGACAGACACAGAGGATTGATAATTTACAAATATATGACAGCAATTGGCGGATTGCCTTAATTGACAGACATATATGGTTAACAAACAATTACGGGCTATATGAGACACATGAGGGTTCAACAAGACAATAATTTCTGTCACAAGTTAAAAATTGAAGGTTAGAATGAGTTAATTGACAGATGTACAGAAGGTCTGACATCAGGCTTTATATAATATCAAGGAAGTGGGTCAATATTACATGTTAAGTATGCATTATAAAAGGAGGAGAATAAAATAATAATGAAATCAATTAAAGTGCTTAACCTCATTGCTGTCTTATCCAGAGACTTCCTTATTCTTTTTACCTTCCTCAATGAGCAATACCACAGAATACAGACAAGAGATATCTCACGTGATGCCCAAGATGATTATGATTAACTCAGCATATCTCTTCAATCAAAGGGGAAAACGCTTTGCCTTTTAGTGCGTCTACTGGGTACTTTGCACTCTAATTGACAAAAGGTCCAGTACTTTCCAACTTCTTATTAAATGTTAGTGATTCTCCAATGACAGCTATGGTGCTAGTATTTTTAGCTCATGCTCAATGTATCGACAAAGATAACTGTCAAAAGTTAGTAAAACTGTCATAACTTTCCAAAGTATTTTTGCAAAGTTCTCACTTTAAAGAGTTGAAATATGTCAAGCTGTGTCCAGGAGGTTTTTATTGAATTTTTGAGTCTTCACTGAAAGCTGTGGTTTTTCAGAGTTTAAAAACGTTTTGTTCATTTGACACTAATTTTGGCAGTATTCTTAAGAAGTACAGACATTTTGCTACTGTCCACTAGAGTTTGGTGGGTACCAGTGCCATGTTTGCCTAGTTAAAGCAATTCAAAGCCATTTACCCGGGTAACACATATACACACACTGACTGACTACAGTAAGCCTCGCTATGTGCCCACACACAGTGAGGTTAACAAGACCATGCGTGACTAGTTGTTCTGTGTCTAAATCTTCAAACAGTTGTCTATCAATTGCTGAAACCTCACAAACCATCACAAGAATGATCTATACAACCGACAAACTGATGATGTTTAAGCATAAAGTCCAAAATCAACCTTATGATCAAAGTGGAGCCACAACCAGTGATTGATGCTAAAGAATTCTCCAGAATATTAGGTTGTGTATTAGAGTTATAATAGATTCATGAAGATATGTGTCTTTAGTTGTGTTATATAAGGATATCAGGGTCACAATGAATTTGTTTACATGTGTGTCACAAGACAAAATTGTATTTTATATGACATGATTACAAGGGCTCTGTATGTTCATGCTGCATAATTAACAAGGGTATGCATCCTATAATGTAAGTCTTCCATATATTAGGACTTGACTTATAGTAAGTTTCAAACATCCTGTGCAAGTTATGTGATTCCGAAAAGGTATATTTTTATGACATGTTAAAGTTAGTATCTCTACATCTTCTAATACAGACACATGTTTATTATAGGAGTGTCTAAATGCTACCACATATATCAATTATGTACATAGATTACTACTGGTAAAAAAAGCTCTATACTTTGCACATATATTACAACACTAAGATACAAGAAGATCACAAGAAGGTTGAATATGCTTTAAGATTAGACTTTAGACCCAAAGAGTTCATGTACTTATTTGACAGGGAGGATCTGCTGGTTGTAAAACTATTAATACATTTCATAAGGTAGTCTCAAGTAGCTAGATTGTATATTTAAGAGGTAATAGAATTACAAATTTTGTAACAAAAGAGTGTAAAGCTATAGAGCAAGATTATGTACAAATAACCAGGACTATTACATTGGGAACTTCCTATATCATTTAGGATACTTTACTAGTATCATATATATAGTCTGTCTTTATTTTTCTTGCAGAATTAAAGATTGAATTTTAACATATCGTTAGTGATAGATGTTGATATGATTACATTATCAAAACATTTTGGCTGCATTCAAGTGACTTATGGATTAGCACCACGTTGCTTAAGGAACTAATAATGTAAACAATAATATCACATTAATAATAATAATTTTGTCATTGGAAATTTTTACCAGGATACTGGACATTTATGCCTTGATGGTAGATATACCTAAGTTCTTGTGTGTACTCAATAAATGCCAGACACACTCACCACACTTTGGCCTTTTGGATAGTGCATACATTTCAGATTCAGTGATATTGTTGAATTATTATATACAATGTCAAATGTGAAACTGTTACCCAATAACAGCAACTACAGCATTACTGTAATAGACATTTGTGTAGGAAGGCCACTGATATGCTCAAAAGTACCTTCATGTAATTCTGACATGTGAGACTGAGCCTTCTTGAATATAATACTAAAATGATTCAGTGTTCTTCGTATCTAGAATCAAATTGAATTTTGAAACAATTTAATACTCTGCCATAGGACATGTGTCGGTCAATGGACTTAAAATGGAATTTCTGCAAGATGGTTGCAGCATACACCAAAAATCAAGCCTGGAAGTCACCCAAAGTAACACTTAATTTAGTCAAGTATTTTGACATTACAATGATATTACAACAGGGCACATTACATGCTCCTCCACCAGAAGAAGTTAAACTAGAGGATCATTGTCAACACCAGTACATTCATTATATGCTGTCAATAATCGGAGTATTATAATAATCACTTAGATATTTCTTTAATTTTTGTGGTGTGGCTGCCAGCTTGTCGATCTCTTGTACTACAAAGTAGGCAATGACTGAATTCTTTTACCCTGCTTTGAAACCTTGGATTCATTATATACTAGTATCACAAGATAATACAGAGTTAGTCAATATAATACATGGGTTGTTTTATTAATTTATAAAGTTAATAGAATTTATAATGATGAGATCTCAAGGATGATAGCTTACAAGTGAGTCATTGTATCCCACAGTGGTTAGCTTAGAAATAATACTCAAATTTATCAAAACTTCTATGTGACTACGTCTTTCCACTGGCACTGGCCACGTTTGGTGGTCCATTTAAGCAAAGTAATGAGAATGATGTTTATGTATTCCACTTATCTATAATGACAGTCATTTGTATATCATTAATTTAGAGGTTTCAAGTTCATGTGGCGGCACTTGAGAGTAGAGAATGTTCGTTGTTATTGGAAACAATTGCTTATCAATTATTGTAACTTAGTAACTTGGCAGGTTGTCAAAGAGTCAGAATTTATGACAATTGCTTAGCAAGCTATAAAAGATGAACAATTTTAAACAAAACATTAACAATTTTAATGCCATTACTAAACATTACAGTTATAAGACTTTTAATTCATGAAGTGATATAGCATCAAATTATTTTACCTTCTGTTTGTGGTAATTGTTGTTGTTGATCTTTACATCCCTTACAAGACCTTGTATGTCTCCCTATTCATGTGAATATGTTTACATGTATTCAGTATACAAGTCAGTAAAGTCTTGTGTGACTTTCATAAGACAGAACTTATTAGAGTCAATAAATCTGAATGTTGTTTGTAGCCCTTACAAAACCTGGTATATCTCCCTATTCATGTCAATATGTTTACATGTATTCAGTATACAAGTCAACGAGATCATGTATGACTTTGAACAGATAGAATTTGTCATATAATATATAAATTATATAATATATTTGATTTTCAGACCAAAAAAGAGTCTCAAGGAACATTTCTCATGAAAAAAATTGACAATTACATTGTGTATGTGACTTGTAGTATAAGTCTTATAGAATTATTTACATAAGATAGAAGAAAATAGTAAAGTTTAAAATTACTTTCCCATGTTCCTGAGTAATGACTTTACAATCATTGTCAATTGAGGAGTGGATTTTAGCATAAACTGCAAAAAACAAAATGTAAAATTATCATCTGAGAGAAAATCATCATATCTTTGTTCAGCAAATAAACTATCCTAACCTGCCCATAAATATTGCTGGTTTTGCGGTCATACTGGTCTAACCACAGTGATATCATAGCAATTTACACTAATTTGTGTCACCAAAATTAATAAAAAAACATGATTAAGATTAACAGAGTCCCAAACGATTATCCTCGATACCTCATGTGCATAAAAGCAGGTCCACAGTCTTCATTTTAAGCTGCTTTGTCCATCTTTTCCTGCATTACAGCTGCCTAGTGTCTACTAAAAACTGCCATAATCGATATGCATTGGCACTTCACTGAACTATCAGAGCTGACTCTGCTAAGTTCAGATATTGTAGATTGTAGCAGCACAAGTACTGAATCTGACGACAATATTAACAGTGGAATCAATTCTGTTCTCATGTTTCCTGATCTTGCCTTACCTGAAGAAATATGCAGCGAGGTCATTGGTTGCGGAAAAAAGGAGAAGAAAGGGTTGTAAAAATAAAACGTCTAACAAAGAAAGGCTAACAAAGAGTTTTCCAGAGAAATAAAAAATGCAAAAAGAGTTACTAACATTCATGTCAGTATGAGAGATTAAGGATTGCATTAGGTGATAATCCTTAGCACAAAAAATTATATTATATCCAGCTATCAACTACATACATAGTTTGGAAGATGTACTACCTAATAGCATCGAAGGTAGCAGCACTTGTAGCATAACAAACAAGGTATATATCTATACTGTCTCATTCACAGACTCTTGTGCATCCTAAGTGTCTAGGAAAGAGACTACAAAATACGCATTCAAATAGTATATAATAAATATTCTCTGTAACTACTTTCTAATTAAATATTTGAGGAGTCTCTCTCAAGCAGCAGTGAATATTCACCATTATTTTTGTCTAAAGTTTCACCAACAAGTACTTTTGGAGATATAGAATTGTTAGAGATAACAACTGCACATTTAGTCTGTGCTGGACACAGCCAGATGACAAGAAAGTTAAATATAGAGCCCATAGCAAGAGAATCACCATTGTATGGTAGCTAATCCATGTGCATACAAACTCCAACCCAAATAGGAACTTGGTTGGATAGATAGTACACAAGATGTCTCCAAATTCTACTACAGTTCATTCAAAACATGATGATGGCCATTGCAAGTCTCAACTGAGTTATGCAGCATGAGTACAGACCGCTCTCCCCTAACAAAGACATGCTCCATTGAGCCAAATTAGTCAAATGGATTGGCAAACTCCTCTCTTTTGTCACTTTATTGAGGAAGATGACTCAACACCTGTTTCACAGTCCAATAACCACAATGCTATCTTTGTGTCCTCAAAGAGGATGTAGATGTCCACATTGCTCAGGACGAGTTTCTTTCCCATAGTTCTTACAGACAGTGCGCACCATACCTTTTAGGCTTGAACTATAATCCATCCAAGAGTATTGTAGTGTGTGTACTATATATTACTGTATCTCTAACTTGACTCATTTGTGTGTACATAAACATAAGTGTTAATGTGTTAATTATGTGATCATAATTATAAGTGTTAATGTGTTATTATGTGATCATAATATCTAGAACATCCAGTGATTGTGTGTAAAATTTCCTAACTGTGTATATATTCAAAGGTTCTTGTTGTTGAAATATACCATTGTTGAACTGAGACTTGAACTTTAACTGGCGGATTATTTACCCACGTTATATTGGTGGGATGGCTACTTTTGACTTACCCCTTCCTGAGATTACTGTTGAAGAGTTCCCCAGGGCGTGGACTCGATTCGAACTTGTATCTGCTGCAAAGGAATGGAATGCTGAGAAACAAGCATTGATCTTGCCGACACTATTGCGAGGGAAACTAGTAGACTACTATGTCAACCTGGACGCAACCACTAAAGCTGACCTGAATCTACTGAAGGTAGCACTTATGACTCAAGACCCACTAACAGCGGGGAAGCTGTTCATCTCTCGTTGCCAGCGCTCAGGTGAAAATGAAAAAGCTGTAGATTTCGCCTATCATTTGAAGAAGTTATTCAAACAGGCTTACCCAGACGAGGATTTGGCCTCTGGTATTTTGCTGCAATGTTTCCTAACAGGATTGGCACCCCCTGTAAGCCAGCAAATGTTGTTGCATGGGCGGCTGGCCAAGGAAGTAATTTATATCCACCGACTTACCCAAACCTCCTGGAGCATTAACGCTATATTCTATGCAGACGGTCTTGTAGGAAAAGTACCTACTAAAATCCTGTTAGATACTGGAGCTGCTGTCTCTGTCATACGCTATGAGTTCTTATCAGAGGTGTACCGTCAAAAATTGACTGATTCACCAGGAGCTGTGGGTGCCAATAGTATGCCACTCAATGTTGTCGGAAGAGCAAAGATTGCAGTGTCCCTGGGATCATTTAGTGCCAAGGAAGAGTTCGTTGTCTACTGGGTGCAGACTTTTTGAAGGAGCATTGTGTTGTTATGGACTGCTGAAGTACCACTCTCTCAATTGGGAAGGGTTTACGATGCCATGTTCCAATGTTTATGGGCCACTAAAAAGCACAAATTGATAGTGTGGTCGTTACAGCCCCTGTTGACATGGAAATACCCGGAAGCACCATACAATTGATACAGGGGAAGCTAAAGGAAGAGTGTAGCAGTTTTTATGAGGCACTAGTTGAGCCGATGAGTGGTGCACCTCCCATGAATCTGTGTATTGCAAGGACACTGAGTCCAATTACGACAAGAAAGGAGGTCATTCTACAGGTGATGAATGTCAGCCCCACACCAATAACCATCTACAAAGGTATGAAGCTTGGAGAGACAACCCCCAGACACAAAGTAATGCTGGTGGATGATAACATAAACATGTGGTGGCTATACAAACAGACCAAGGCAGTGTCTACATATCCAATTCCAAACAACGCAAAGGACCTCAGGCAGTTTTTAGGACTAGCCAACTACTGCCGGTTTGTAGTTGATTATTCCAGGGTTGCAGAACCACTCCATAAGCTTCTTACAAAGGAAAATAGATTCCACTGGGATTGCAAATGCCAAAATGCTTTCGATAAGCTCAAACACAGACTAGTGAGCCCACCCATCCTTGCATTATTGTATACTGATGCATCAGATTCATCTATAGGGGGAGGGGAGTCCTGAGCCAGAATCAGGACAGCAAAGAAGGAGTGATAGCGTACGGGAGCAGACAACTGAAAAAGGCTGAATGAAACTACTCTACAATTGAGAAAGAAGCACTCGCTGCAGTGGCAGCTATCAGGAGTTCTACCCCTACTTGTATGGCTTTGAGTTTAAGCTGGTTACTGATCATAACCCTCTGACATTTCTGAAAGGTCTGAAAGATACCGGAGGATGTCTCTCAAGGTGGAAAATTTTCCTGCAACAATTCAACTTTCATTTCGAGTACAAATCAGGGAGGAGTCATGATAATGCTGATACCATGTCCAGGTGACCCTCTACAGAGAACGTAATTGCCGCAATACATCAATTGGATATAGATCCAGACAATATGAGAAGGACCCAGCTTGCTGATGAACAGCTTGCACTAGTGATCAAAGCACTTGAGAAAGGGAAGCCACTACCTGCGGGTTCAGCTCCTGGACTAGGTAGAGCCTTCATCCAAAATGGAGTTTTGTGCCGGAAATTTAAAACCTCCTCCATCACCTCAATAGCAAAAACACAACTAGTGATCCCCAGTGATATGAAAGCAACAGTCCTACAACAGCTCCATGATAACTGAGAGTATGAAAGAGCGATTCCACTGGCCAGGATACAAGCTGGATATTGAGAAATGGGTACATAAATGCCAGCAATGTCAGGAACATAACATTCCACAACCTAAACCGCAAGCGCCACTTGGAACTATTACGGCCACCCATCCATTTGAAAAGATATCTTGGGATATATGGGACGTTTACCCACCTCTTCAAAAGGAAAGAGGTACATCTTACTTGTGACTGATATTTTCAACAAGTGGGTTGAACCCTTTGTCCTTCAGTCAACAGATACGGAAACATTGGCTACATTGCTGGTTAATGAAATTGTTTGTCGATATGGAGTACCTTCAAGCCTCCATAGTGACCAAGGAGCAAACTTAACAAGTCAAGTTGTTTCATCTCTCTGTAAATGTCTAGGAATTAAGTGTATAAAAAGAACAGCATATCACTCACAAGGAAATGAAGTGGAACGCTTCAATCGTATCTTGGAGGAAATGCTAGCCAAGTTAGTGAAGGAGAGCCAAAAAGATTGGGATTTCCATATCCCAAAGGTGTTATTCACATACAGAACTGTTATTCACGTACAGAACTGCCCTCCATGAGTCTACGGGTTATTCTCCTTATCGAGTTAATTTTGGACAATCACCAAACCTTCCAGTAGATGTAATGCTAGGCAGGGTTCCCTTATCAGGAGAAGGGGAGGAGAAAGGAATTCCTGAGTTTGTGGAAGATGTGAAACGTTCACTAAAAGGAGTGTACGATGATGTGAGATGGAAACTGAATGAAGCACACCAAAAGAACAAATCAAAATATGATGAGAAGTCGCTGGCAGCCATGTCCCTGCTGTGAGGCAGGGAAGAACTAGGAAACTGTCTTCGTTGTGGCGTGGCCCTTACACAGTAATTGACAGGGTTGGTGCTGTGACCTACTGGATACAGTTGATTGGATCTCCAAAGACATTGGTAGTTAATAGGAACAGACTAAAGCTCTGCTATGGTGAGCCACAGGTCAAAGCCAGCAACAAGCAAATACACCTGCCCCACGAAAGAGAGGAAGTGAAGCAGCTTTCCCTAACCCAACTTCTCCACCAGCCATCCCAGCGTCAAAGCCAACATATGCGGAACTCATTGCAAATCAACAAGAAACTCGATCATCTGGAGGATATACGACCTCATCAGTTGAACTACAAATTGAGACAGGAAGACCACAATGTAATCGCCGACCCCCAGTGCGTTACGAAGATTATATTACTCATTGACTTTGTTACTTTCCTACTGATTTTGTGAGGACACAAAAAATAGAGGGGGAATAGTGTAGTGGGTGTACTATATTACTGTATCTATAAGTTGACTCATTTGTGTGTACATAACCATAAGTATTAATGTGTTAATTATGTGATCATAATTATAAGTGTTAATGTGTTAATTATGTGATCATTATATCTAGAAAATTCTGTGATTGTGTGTATTCAAAGAGTTCTTGTTGTTGAAATATACCATTGTTGAACTTTAACTGGCGGATTTATCCACGTTATAGTATTTCTGCTTTCATGCTTCATTATAGGTTAGGTTAGTCTTGTAGGCCCACACTTGGTAGATACTGCTGCGACTTCATTCTTTGGTAGTTGTTGTTTACAGTCAGAATCAGATAAGTTGTGGTCATGAGCACTGACTCTTATAGTTGGCTGAAAAGGTTTTCTGATAACAAATTTGTCCATATTGGTGCTTATATCACAACCAAGGACACGCATACACTCATATACACTTTGTTACCTAATAGAGGAGTGAGTCATTTTAAGAATTCTGAATGACTGGTCAGTCTCCTTCTGCATACTTTACAGTCCTGTTTTATACTTAGGACTGGAAAATGCTACCTCAAGCCAAAAGTCCATATACTATATAGACAATGGCCAGGTGTAGATTCTATGTGCATGATGTATGCATTTTATGAGGGTGGTATCTATCGTTTGGAAAAATATTCGCTTCTATCATTTCTTGGAAAAGTGAGGAGATCCATAGTATGTTTCAAACTGATTGGCTTTGTCTACACCGCCCATGTAGGTGTTGTAATTGTGAATTATTGCTGGCTTCTGGATGGTCTCTACTACCTTTCGACCAGCACTGGTTCTCCATGGATTTCAACCATAGAGTCGTCATCAATAGTAGAAAGGGCAGCTACAACTCCTTTATCCATCCACTTCACATCCTACCTAGTATACATCCGTCATGGTATGTTATCTCTTAGCCTTTTTTTACATTTTTCCTCTTGAACTAGTCAGGTATCCTTTTCTGTTCAGCCTGACTACCACGGCTTTCAGAACCATTTTCATATAACCTTTTACATAAAGTATGGACTTGTGTAGAAGTTGTCAAGAAAGAAGTGGTACTACTCCTTACTAGAAGGTCAGCTATTAGAGAAAGAACAACATGACTTGCCAACGTTCATCAGATCTTCCACTATAAATATCCACATTCAATGCTTAGCCACTTTTGGCCTCAGCCAGTACCCAAGCCTTGATCTCCCATTTGTGTGGCTTCTTAGGAAGAGAATGAGAGAGATGAGATGACTGTACGTACACTCCAATCAATCAGATCTGATGACAACTTCAAACGCTTTTGGGCTAAATTCACGAACGTTTTAGATACAGAAGAACCAGTCCTGCCAAGAAAGCAAAAGAGGCCAAGATATGAAAGTGGTAAACCAGAAAGTTACTCACCAGAGAGTGTTGAACAGTTCTACAGAACAGTATATTTTGAGGCACTTGATCTTCTTGTAAGTGGTATTAAAGATCGTTTTGATCATCCTGGTTATAAGGTTTATTCTAACCTTGAAGCTCTTCTTGTCAAGTCATCCAATGGTCAAAAGTGTGCTGAAGAGTTACAGTTTGTGAAGGATTTCTATAAAGATGAGTTTGACAACTAACAGTTAAGTATATGCAGTTACAACTGATGTCTTACAATCTTCCCAAATTATCGCAAAGGGACGCTCTCCACGATTTCTCTTCAGAGATTGGATTTCTAAGTGAGTTTTCAGTCTCACAAAGACCTTTAATACCAGAAGTCTGTAGGTTCGTTTCGCTGATATTAGTGATGCCGGCTACAAATGCAGTTAGTGAAAGACCTTTCAGCTCCTTATGTCAGGTTAAACTATGAGCCAGATAAGACTTAATAGTTTAATGGTGCTCCATGAATAGACATTTGCAATGATTATGTCAAGGGTTCAAACCATAGAGAATCATCCATCTTTGGAAAAATTATTAATCAAGTTAATTAATCTCTTCCACCCATCATTAACTAGCCATGCCTACGTATTACACTCATTGGCCTCTGCACTTAAAAATTCCTTCCTATATCATTGAGTTTTAGTGGCAAATTTTCATTTGGAGTTTCTATTTTTTTTTTACTGAGGGACAGTTCACTGCTTAAATTGCCATTTCTTTATAAAATATGTTATCAGTTATTCTATTATTATTATAATTATTTTTTGTATGCATATTTAATTTATATTAATCTATCATTAATAACTTTAATTGTTTGTGCTATTTATGTCTTTTTTAAAAAGTTGTTTTACATTACCAAGTACATAATTTGCTTATGATGGCATCTTCCTCTACTATGATTTCCTATACTGCAACAGAAAATTGTCACATCGAAGCAGTTTGTCTCCCCATATGAAAAATGAACATCCTGGAAATCGAGAAAAATCACTCAATAACCTGCAACCTGCAACATGTGTGATTCTAGATTAGTAAAATGAATCTACTAATTAAAATTTAAAATTCATTAAATCAGTATACAGGTTTTGATATCTCACCTTGAAAATCAACACAAAATGATGATTAACACTCAGACATCTCACTTCAGGAACTGGAAAGAGTTTCATGAGTGGAAACTACAAGAGGAACAAAAATGTAAGTCGTACTATGTACAGATGTCAATGCAAACAAGCACTGGTACTTTTACTGTAATTGATAAGGTGCAATCAAACATCTATGAAAAATACAGAAGAGCCTAAGACACAACCTAAAATCCAAGGCTCAGTAAGCTGGGAAAGCCATGAAGGCACACATGAAGGTAACACAAGACACAATAACTGGCAAAGTAAAAGTAGATTGCTCTACACATAATAGCCACTCTACAGAAATTGCTCATTTGCCAGTTTCAGCAAGCATTAACGAATGAAAAAGTGAAGGGATGTGTATAGAAAAGGTGTTAGATAGTATTACAGACAGTTTCTCTTATGGAAACTATTGGTCAGGAACAACTAACCTCAAGTTAACACAAGATATTTTAAACATTTAGTGGCAGGTTATGTTGGGAAGCATTACCAAACATAGTAATGATCACATGAGCACATGTCCTTGGGTGGAAGAGATGAAGACCTCTTCATACAACCCAGTGTTAATCTTCAAGCCACAGGGAGAAGAACAGTCTGAAACTATGAACAATTTATCAATAGATTCATTTTAAGGGATGCCATGAGGAATTATGGCAATGAAGTCATATTGATGGATGCTCACAATACAACACAATATGACTTTCAACTAATAACAATTTTTGTAGTTGATGAATACTGCACAGGACTACCAGTAAGTAGCATGGGCAATAAGCAATAGAGAGTACACCACGTTGTTAACAGAGTTTCTTAAATGTGTAGATACAAGAGTTGGTAACAATCAGCCTACTTACTTTATGTCAGATTGTTCTGAGCAGTATTATAACTCATGGTGTGGTGTTTTGGGGGCAAACAACACGCAGAAACTTCTATGTGTCTGGCACCTAGACTGCGCATGGAGAAAGGGTCTTTATGAGCATGTAAGCTCTCAACAACACAGAATCGAAATATATCACCAGTTGAGAGTGCTATTGCAACAAAGGGATGAAATCGCATTCCTCGTTAGTTTACAGCAAACCATGTCATACTTACACGAGAACTATGAAGAATTTTATAAATACTTTAATACACATTATGTCCCACATATCAAGCATTGGGCAACATGCTACAGAGTAGGCACAATTGTTAATACAAACATGTTTGCTGAAGCTTTTCACTGTGCTCTAAAAGTTATCGATTTCAGTAACAAGAAAAACTGAAGAATTGATGTTTTAATTTATACGTTTCTATGCATTTCAAAAAAATTAATATATCAGCAATTACAAAAAGTAGAAATGAAAAAAAACTACTCACAGAAAATGTGAAATTATTAAAAGGCATAAAGCTGCTAAGGAATTTTTAAAAAAATCTAGTTGCACATTAGAATCATGTTGGAGTCACTAACTTCCAAAGTTATTTTCTACGTTCTCAAACAACTAAAACAAGAATGTACCTGTCCACTTCACTGTTCGATGTGCTCTGCATGTACTCATATATATTCTTGCACGTGCTTGGATGCCACATTGCACAACACCGTATGTAAACACATGCATTTACTTTGTATGGAAAGAGCTAAAGATACAGAAAACTACAGTGACACTGAACAATCGATATGCATTGGCACTTCACTGAACTATCAGAGCTGACTCCGCTAAGTTCAGATATTGTAGATTGTAGTACTGAATCTGACGACAATATTATCAGTGGAATCAATTCTGTTCTCATGTTTCCTGATCTTGCCTTACCTGAAGAAATATGCAGCGAGGTCATTGGTTGCGGAAAAAAGGAGAAGAAAGGGTTGTAAAAATAAAACGTCTAACAAAGAAAGGCTAACAAAGAGTTTTCCAGAGAAATAAAAAAATGCAAAGAACAAAAAAGAGTTAATAACATTCATGTTAGTATGAGAGATTAAGGATTGCATTAGGTGATAATCCTTAGCACAAAAAAATTTTGAAAGAAAATTATATTATATCCAGCTATCAAATACATACATAGTTTGGAAGATGTACTAGCTAATAGCATCGAAGGTAGCAGCACTTGTAGCATAATGAACAAGGTATATATCTATACTGTCTCATTCACAGACTCTTGTGCATCCTAAGTGTCTAGGAAAGAGACTACAAAATACGCATTCAAATAGTATATAATAAATATTCTCTGTAACTACTTTCTAATTAAATATTTGAGGAGTCACTCTCAAGCAGCAGTGAATATTCACCGTTATTTTTGTCTAAACTTTCACCAACTAGTACGTTTGGAGATATAGAATTGTTAGAGATAACAACTGCACATTTAGTCTATGCTGGACACAGCCAGATGACAAGAAAGTGAAATATAGAGCCCATAGCAAGAGAATCACCATTGTATGGTAGCTAATCCATGTGCATACAAACTCCAACCCAAATAGGAACTTGGTTGGATAGATAGTACACAAGATGTCTCCAAATTCTACTACAGTTCATTCAAAACATGATGATGGCCATTGCAAGTCTCAACTGAGTTATGCAGCATGAGTACAGACCGCTCTCCCCTAACAAAGACATGCTCCATTGAGTCAAATTAGTCAAATGGATTGGCAAACTCCTCCCTTTTGTCACTTTATTGAGGAAGATGACTCAACACCTGTTTCACAGTCCAATAACCACAATGCTATCTTTGTGTCCTCAAAGAGGATGTAGATGTCCACATTGCTCAGGACGAGTTTCTTTCCCATAGTTCTTACAGACAGTGCGCACCATACCTTTTAGGCTTGAACTATAATCCATCCAAGAGTATTGTAGTGTGTGTACTATATTACTGTATCTGTAACTTGACTCATTTGTGTGTACATAAACATAAGTGTTAATGTGTTAATTATGTGATCATAATTATAAGTGTTAATGTGTTATTATGTGATCATAATATCTAGAACATCCAGTGATTGTGTGTAAAATTTCCTAACTGTGTATATATTCCAAGGTTCTTGTTGTTGAAATATACCATTGTTGAACTGGGACTTGAACTTTAACTGGCGGATTATTTACCCACGTTATATTGGTGTCAGGAGTGGGATGGCTACTTTTGACTTACCCCTTCCTGAGATTACTGTTGAAGAGTTCCCCAGGGCGTGGACTCGATTCGAACTTGTATCTGCTGCAAAGGAATGGAATGCTGAGAAACAAGCATTGACCTTGCCGACACTATTGCGAGGGAAACTAGTAGACTACTATGTCAACCTGGACGCAACCACTAAAGCTGACCTGAATCTACTGAAGGTAGCACTTATGACTCAAGACCCACTAACAGCAGGGAAGCTGTTCATCTCTCGTTGCCAGTGCTCAGGTGAAAAAGCTGTAGATTTCGCCGATCATTTGAAGTTATTCAAACAGGCTTACCCAGACGAGGATTTGGCCTCTGGTATTTTGCTGCAATGTTTCCTAACAGGATTGGCGCCCCCCGTAAGCCAGCAAATGTTGTTGCATGGGCAGCCTACAACCTTTGAGCAAGCAGTTCAGAAGACGAAGGAAGTAGAATATGTGCTAAACTTCGAAATGAAGCCCACCAAACCAGCGATGAAGGACATCAACGTGATCAATAAGCCGCACACTAAAGAAGACCCAAAGCTGGCCATTCAATTACAACAGGCCCTAGATCAGATGACAAAGCGTCTAGAGGCCCTCAAAACGAGATTGCAGCCAATGGTATGAACCAAACTGCCCGTGATGATAGCCCTTCGCGAAATTGCTGAAGCAACAACCACGCAAAGTATACTCCAATAGTGGACCACGATCGTTGCACCTGTTGGGAGTGTGGCAAGTTCGGACATTTTAATGTGACTGCCCCCAGTTAGACTACAACAAGCCAGCCCAATTGGTGGGCGGCTGGCCAAGGAAGTAATTTATATCCACCGACCTACCCAAACATCGTGGAGAATTAACACTATATATTCTATGCAGACGGTCTTGTAGGAAAAGTACCTACTAAAATCCTGTTAGATACTGGAGCTGCTGTCTCTGTCATACGCTATGAGTTCTTATCAGAGGTGTACCGTCAAAAATTGACTGATTCACCAGGAGCTGTGGGTGCCAATGATATGCCACTCAATGTTGTCGGAAGAGCAAAGATTGCAGTGTCCCTGGGATCATTTAGTGCCAAGGAAGAGTTCGTTGTCTACTGGGTGCAGACTTTTTGAAGGAGCATTGTGTTGTTATGGACTGCTGAAGTACCACTCTCTCAATTGGGAAGGGTTTACGATGCCATGTTCCAATGTTTATGGGCCACTAAAAAGCACAAATTGATAGTGTGGTCGTTACAGCCCCTGTTGACATGGAAATACCCGGAAGCACCATACAATTGATACAGGGGAAGCTAAAGGAAGAGTGTAGCAGTTTTTACGAGGCACTAGTTGAGCCGATGAGTGGTGCACCTCCCATTAATCTGTGTATTGCAAGGACACTGAGTCCAATTACGACAAGAAAGGAGGTCATTCTACAGGCGATGAATGTCAGCCCCACACCAATAACCATCTACAAAGGTATGAAGCTTGGAGAGACAACCCCCAGACACAAAGTAATGCTGGTGGATGATAACATAAACAATGTGGTGGCTATACAAACAGACCAAGGCAGTGTCTACATATCCAATTCCAAACAACGCAAAGGACCTCAGGCAGTTTTTAGGACTAGCCAACTACTGCCGGTTTGTAGTTGATTATTCCAGGGTTGCAGAACCACTCCATAAGCTTCTTACAAAGGAAAATGGATTCCACTGGGATTGCAAATGCCAAAATGCTTTCGATAAGCTCAAACACAGACTAGTGAGCCCACCCATCCTTGCATTCCCAGTTTTCAGCCAGCAATTCATATTGTATACTGATGCATTAGATTCATCTATAGGGGGAGGGGAGTCCTGAGCCAGAATCAGGACACCAAAGAAGGAGTGATGGCGTACGGGAGCAGACAACTGAAAAATGGCTGAATGAAACTACTCTACAATTGAGAAAGAAGCACTCACTGCAGTGGCAGCTATCAGGAGTTCTACCCCTACTTGTATGGCTTTGAGTTTAAGCTGGTTACTGATCATAACCCTCTGACATCTCTGAAAGGTCTAAAAGATACCGGAGGATGTCTCTCAAGGTGGAAAATTTTCCTGCAACAATTCAACTTTCAGTTCGAGTACAAACCAGGGAGGATCATGGTAATCCTGATACCATGTCCAGGTGACCCTCTACAGAGAACGTAATTGCCGCAATACATCAATTGGATATAGATCCAGACAATATGAGAAGGACCCAGCTTGCTGATGAACAGCTTGCACTAGTGATCAAAGCACTTGAGAAAGGGAAGCCACTACCTGCGGGTTCAGCTCCTGGACTAGGTAGAGCCTTCATCCAAAATGGAGTTTTGTGCCGGAAATTTAAAACCTCCTCCATCACCTCAATAGCAAAAAACACAACTAGTGATCCCCAGTGATATGAAAGCAACAGTCCTACAACAGCTCCATGATAACTGAGAGTATGAAAGAGCGATTCCACTGGCCAGGATACAAGCTGGATATTGAGAAATGGGTACATAAATGCCAGCAATGTCAGGAACATAACATTCCACAACCTAAACCGCAAGCGCCACTTGGAACTATTACGGCCACCCATCCATTTGAAAAGATATCTTGGGATATATGGGACGTTTACCCACCTCTTCAAAAGGAAAGAGGTACATCTTACTTGTGACTGATATTTTCAACAAGTGGGTTGAACCCTTTGTCCTTCAGTCAACAGATACGGAAACATTGGCTACATTGCTGGTTAATGAAATTGTTTGTCGATATGGAGTACCTTCAAGCCTCCATAGTGACAAAGGAGCAAACTTAACAAGTCAAGTTGTTTCATCTCTCTGTAAATGTCTAGGAATTAAGTGTATAAAAAGAACAGCATATCACTCACAAGGAAATGGATAAAAAGATTGGGATTTCCATATCCCAAAGGTGTTATTCACGTACAGAACTGCCCTCCATGAGTCTACGGGTTATTCTCCTTATCGAGTTAATTTTGGACAATCACCAAACCTTCCAGTAGATGTAATGCTAGGCAGGGTTCCCTTATCAGGAGAAGGGGAGGAGAAAGGAATTCCTGAGTTTGTGGAAGATGTGAAACGTTCACTAAAAGGAGTGTACAATGATGTGAGATGGAAACTGAATGAAGCACACCAAAAGAACAAATCAAAATATGATGAGAAAGTCGCTGGCAGCAACCTCACTGTAGGGGACAGACTTTGGCTCCATGTCCCTGCTGTGAAGCAGGGAAGAACTAGGAAACTGTCTTCGTTGTGGCGTGGCCCTTACACAGTAATTGACAGGGTTGGTGCTGTGACCTACTGGATACAGTTGATTGGATCTCCAAAGACATTGGTAGTTAATAGGAACAGACTAAAGCTCTGCTATGGTGAGCCACAGGTCAAAGCCAGCAACAAGCAAATACACCTGCCCCACGAAAGAGAGGAAGTGAAGCAGCTTTCCCTAACCCAACTTCTCCACCAGCCATCCCAGCGTCAAAGCCAACATATGCGGAACTCATTGCAAATCAACAAGAAACTTGATCATCTGGAGGATATACGACCTCATCAGTTGAACTACAAATTGAGACAGGAAGACCACAATGTAATCGCCGACCCCCAGTGCGTTACGAAGATTATATTACTCATTGACTTTGTTACTTTCCTACTGATTTTGTG
Organism: Xestospongia bergquistia; assembly: GCA_963965975.1. Taxonomy (NCBI): domain Eukaryota; kingdom Metazoa; phylum Porifera; class Demospongiae; order Haplosclerida; family Petrosiidae; genus Xestospongia; species Xestospongia bergquistia. Next base: position 3,577,430 of record OZ014420.1, on the reverse strand, counting down.
AGGACACAAAAAATAGAGGGGGAATAGTGTAGTGGGTGTACTATATTACTGTATCTATAAGTTAACTCATTTGTGTGTACATAACCATAAGTGTTAATGTGTTAATTATGTGATCATTATATCTAGAAAATTCTGTGATTGTGTGTATTCAAAGAGTTGTTGTTGTTGAAATATACCATTGTTGAACTGAGACTTGAACTTTAACTGGCAGATTTATCCACGTTATAGTATTTCTGCTTTCATGCTTCATTATAGGTTAGGTTAGTCTTGTAGGCCCACACTTGGTAGATACTGCTGCAACTTCATTCTTTGGTAGTTGTTGTTTACAGTCAGAATCAGATAAGTTGTGGTCATGAGCACTGACTCTTATAGTTGGCTGAAAAGGTTTTCTGATAACAAATTTGTCCATATTGGTGCTTATATCACAACCAAGGACACGCATACACTCTAATTAATATACACTTTGTTACCTAATAGAGGAGTGAGTCATTTTAAGAATTCTGAATGACTGGTCAGTCTCCTTCTGCATACTTTACAGTCCTGTTTTATACTTAGGACTGGAAAATGCTACCTCAAGCCAAAAGTCCATATACTATATAGACAATGGCCAGGTGTAGATTCTATGTGCATGATGTATGCATTTTATGAGGGTGGTATCTATCGTTTGGAAAAATATTCGCTTCTATCATTTCTTGGAAAAGTGAGGAGATCCATAGTATGTTTCAAACTGATTGGCTTTGTCTACACCGCCCATGTAGGTGTTGTAATTGTGAATTATTGCTGGCTTCTGGATGGTCTCTACTACCTTTCGACCAGCACTGGTTCTCCATGGATTTCAACCATAGAGTCGTCATCAATAGTAGAAAGGGCAGCTACAACTCCTTTATCCATCCACTTCACATCCTACCTAGTATACATCCGTCATGGTATGTTATCTCTTAGCCTTTTTTTACATTTTTCCTCTTGAACTAGTCAGGTATCCTTTTCTGTTCAGCCTGACTACCACGGCTTTCAGAACCATTTTCATATAACCTTTTACATAAAGTATGGACTTGTGTAGAAGTTGTCAAGAAAGAAGTGGTACTACTCCTTACTAGAAGGTCAGCTATTAGAGAAAGAACAACATGACTTGCCAACGTTCATCAGATCTTCCACTATAAATATCCACATTCAATGCTTAGCCACTTTTGGCCTCAGCCAGTACCCAAGCCTTGATCTCCCATTTGTGTGGCTTCTTAGGAAGAGAATGAGAGAGATGAGATGACTGTACGTACACTCCAATCAATCAGATCTGATGACAACTTCAAACGCTTTTGGGCTAAATTCACGAACGTTTTAGATACAGAAGAACCAGTCCTGCCAAGAAAGCAAAAGAGGCCAAGATATGAAAGTGGTAAACCAGAAAGTTACTCACCAGAGAGTGTTGAACAGTTCTACAGAACAGTATATTTTGAGGCACTTGATCTTCTTGTAAGTGGTATTAAAGATCGTTTTGATCATCCTGGTTATAAGGTTTATTCTAACCTTGAAGCTCTTCTTGTCAAGTCATCCAATGGTCAAAAGTGTGCTGAAGAGTTACAGTTTGTGAAGGATTTCTATAAAGATGAGTTTGACAACTAACAGTTAAGTATATGCAGTTACAACTGATGTCTTACAATCTTCCCAAATTATCGCAAAGGGACGCTCTCCACGATTTCTCTTCAGAGATTGGATTTCTAAGTGAGTTTTCAGTCTCACAAAGACCTTTAATACCAGAAGTCTGTAGGTTCGTTTCGCTGATATTAGTGATGCCGGCTACAAATGCAGTTAGTGAAAGACCTTTCAGCTCCTTATGTCAGGTTAAACTATGAGCCAGATAAGACTTAATAGTTTAATGGTGCTCCATGAATAGACATTTGCAATGATTATGTCAAGGGTTCAAACCATAGAGAATCATCCATCTTTGGAAAAATTATTAATCAAGTTAATTAATCTCTTCCACCCATCATTAACTAGCCATGCCTACGTATTACACTCATTGGCCTCTGCACTTAAAAATTCCTTCCTATATCATTGAGTTTTAGTGGCAAATTTTCATTTGGAGTTTCTATTTTTTTTTTACTGAGGGACAGTTCACTGCTTAAATTGCCATTTCTTTATAAAATATGTTATCAGTTATTCTATTATTATTATAATTATTTTTTGTATGCATATTTAATTTATATTAATCTATCATTAATAACTTTAATTGTTTGTGCTATTTATGTCTTTTTTAAAAAGTTGTTTTACATTACCAAGTACATAATTTGCTTATGATGGCATCTTCCTCTACTATGATTTCCTATACTGCAACAGAAAATTGTCACATCGAAGCAGTTTGTCTCCCCATATGAAAAATGAACATCCTGGAAATCGAGAAAAATCACTCAATAACCTGCAACCTGCAACATGTGTGATTCTAGATTAGTAAAATGAATCTACTAATTAAAATTTAAAATTCATTAAATCAGTATACAGGTTTTGATATCTCACCTTGAAAATCAACACAAAATGATGATTAACACTCAGACATCTCACTTCAGGAACTGGAAAGAGTTTCATGAGTGGAAACTACAAGAGGAACAAAAATGTAAGTCGTACTATGTACAGATGTCAATGCAAACAAGCACTGGTACTTTTACTGTAATTGATAAGGTGCAATCAAACATCTATGAAAAATACAGAAGAGCCTAAGACACAACCTAAAATCCAAGGCTCAGTAAGCTGGGAAAGCCATGAAGGCACACATGAAGGTAACACAAGACACAATAACTGGCAAAGTAAAAGTAGATTGCTCTACACATAATAGCCACTCTACAGAAATTGCTCATTTGCCAGTTTCAGCAAGCATTAACGAATGAAAAAGTGAAGGGATGTGTATAGAAAAGGTGTTAGATAGTATTACAGACAGTTTCTCTTATGGAAACTATTGGTCAGGAACAACTAACCTCAAGTTAACACAAGATATTTTAAACATTTAGTGGCAGGTTATGTTGGGAAGCATTACCAAACATAGTAATGATCACATGAGCACATGTCCTTGGGTGGAAGAGATGAAGACCTCTTCATACAACCCAGTGTTAATCTTCAAGCCACAGGGAGAAGAACAGTCTGAAACTATGAACAATTTATCAATAGATTCATTTTAAGGGATGCCATGAGGAATTATGGCAATGAAGTCATATTGATGGATGCTCACAATACAACACAATATGACTTTCAACTAATAACAATTTTTGTAGTTGATGAATACTGCACAGGACTACCAGTAAGTAGCATGGGCAATAAGCAATAGAGAGTACACCACGTTGTTAACAGAGTTTCTTAAATGTGTAGATACAAGAGTTGGTAACAATCAGCCTACTTACTTTATGTCAGATTGTTCTGAGCAGTATTATAACTCATGGTGTGGTGTTTTGGGGGCAAACAACACGCAGAAACTTCTATGTGTCTGGCACCTAGACTGCGCATGGAGAAAGGGTCTTTATGAGCATGTAAGCTCTCAACAACACAGAATCGAAATATATCACCAGTTGAGAGTGCTATTGCAACAAAGGGATGAAATCGCATTCCTCGTTAGTTTACAGCAAACCATGTCATACTTACACGAGAACTATGAAGAATTTTATAAATACTTTAATACACATTATGTCCCACATATCAAGCATTGGGCAACATGCTACAGAGTAGGCACAATTGTTAATACAAACATGTTTGCTGAAGCTTTTCACTGTGCTCTAAAAGTTATCGATTTCAGTAACAAGAAAAACTGAAGAATTGATCTTTTAATTTATACGTTTCTATGCATTTCAAAAAAATTAATATATCAGCAATTACAAAAAGTAGAAATGAAAAAAAACTACTCACAGAAAATGTGAAATTATTAAAAGGCATAAAGCTGCTAAGGAATTTTAAAAAAAATCTAGTTGCACATTAGAATCATGTTGGAGTCACTAACTTCCAAAGTTATTTTCTACGTTCTCAAACAACTAAAACAAGAATGTACCTGTCCACTTCACTGTTCGATGTGCTCTGCATGTACTCATATATATTCTTGCACGTGCTTGGATGCCACATTGCACAACACCGTATGTAAACACATGCATTTACTTTGTATGGAAAGAGCTAAAGATACAGAAAACTACAGTGACACTGAACAATCGATATGCATTGGCACTTCCAGAGCTGACTCCACTAAGTTCAGATATTGTAGATTGTAGTACTGAATCTGACGACAATATTATCAGTGGAATCAATTCTGTTCTCATGTTTCCTGATCTTGCCTTACCTGAAGAAATATGCAGCGAGGTCATTGGTTGCGGAAAAAAGGAGAAGAAAGGGTTGTAAAAATAAAACGTCTAACAAAGAAAGGCTAACAAAGAATTTTCCAGAGAAATAAAAAAATGCAAAGAACAAAAAAGAGTTAATAACATTCATGTCAGTATGAGAGATTAAGGATTGATAATCCTTAGCACAAAAAATTTTGAAAGAAAATTATATTATATCCAGCTATCAAATACATACATAGTTTGGAAGATGTACTAGCTAATAGCATCGAAGGTAGCAGCACTTGTAGCATAATGAACAAGGTATATATCTATACTGTCTCATTCACAGACTCTTGTGCATCCTAAGTGTCTAGGAAAGAGACTACAAAATACGCATTCAAATAGTATATAATAAATATTCTCTGTAACTACTTTCTAATTAAATATTTGAGGAGTCTCTCTCAAGCAGCAGTGAATATTCACCATTATTTTTGTCTAAAGTTTCACCAACTAGTAAGTACGTTTGGAGATATAGAATTGTTAGAAATAACAACTGCACATTTAGTCTATGCTGGACACAGCCAGATGACAAGAAAGTGAAATATAGAGCCCATAGCAAGAGAATCACCATTGTATGGTAGCTAATCCATGTGCATTCAAACTCCAACCCAAATGGGAACTTGGTTGGATAGATAGTACACAAGATGTCTCCAAATTCTACTACAGTTCATTCAAAACATGATGATGGCCATTGCAAGTCTCAACTGAGTTATGCAGCATGAGTACAGACCGCTCTCCCCTAACAAACAAACACATGCTGCATTGAGCCAAATTAGTCAAATGGATTGGCAAATTCCTCCCTTTTGTCACTTTATTGAGGAAGATGACTCAACACCTGTTTCACAGTCCAATAACCACAATGCTATCTTTGTGTCCTCAAAGAGGATGTAGATGTCCACATTGCTCAGGACTTTCCCATAGTTCTTACAGACAGTGCGCACCATACCTTTTAGGCTTGAACCATAATCCATCCAAGAGTATTGTAGTGTGTGTACTATATATTACTGTATCTCTAACTTGACTCATTTGTGTGTACATAAACATAAGTGTTAATGTGTTAATTATGTGATCATAATTATAAGCGTTAATGTGTTATTATGTGATCATAATATCTAGAACATCCAGTGATTGTGTGTAAAATTTCCTAACTGTGTATATATTCCAAGGTTCTTGTTGTTGAAATAAACCATTGTTGAACTGGGACTTGAACTTTAACTGGCGGATTATTTACCCACGTTATATTGGTGTCAGGAGTGGGACGGCTACTTTTGACTTACCCCTTCCTGAGATTACTGTTGAAGAGTTCCCCAGGGTGTGGACTCGATTCGAACTTGTATCTGCTGCAAAGGAATGGAATGCTGAGAAACAAGCATTGATCTTGCCGACACTATTGCGAGGGAAACTAGTAGACTACTATGTCAACCTGGACGCAACCACTAAAGCTGACCTGAATCTACTGAAGGTAGCACTTATGACTCAAGACCCACTAACAGCAGGGAAGCTGTTCATCTCTCGTTGCCAGCACTCACAGGTGAAAAAGCTGTAGATTTCGCTGATCATTTGAAGAAGTTATTCAAACAGGCTTACCCAGACGAGGATTTGGCCTCTGGTATTTTGCTGCAATGTTTCCTAACAGGATTGGTGCCCCCCCGTAAGCCAGCAAATGTTGTTGCATGGGCAGCCTACAACCTTTGAGCAAGCAGTTCAGAACGCGAAGGAAGTAGAATAAGTTCAGAAACTTCGAAATGAAGCCTACCAAACCAGCGATGAAGGACATCAACGTGATCAATAAGCCGCACACTAAAGAAGACCCAAAGCTGGCCATTCAATTACAACAGGCCCTAGATCAGATGACAAAGCGTCTAGAGGCCCTCAAAACGAGATTGCAGCCAATGGTATGAACCAAACTGCCCGTGATGATAGCCCTTCGCGAAATTGCTGAAGCAACAACCACGCAAAGTATACTCCAATAGTGGACCACGATCGTTGCACCTGTTGGGAGTGTGGCAAGTTCGGACATTTTAATGTGACTGCCCCCAGTTAGACTACAACAAGCCAGCCCAATTGGTGGGCGGCTGGCCAAGGAAGTAATTTATATCCACCGACCTACCCAAACATCGTGGAGCATTAACGCTATATTCTATGCAGATGATCTTGTAGGAAAAGTACCTACTAAAATCCTGTTAGATACTAGAGCTGCTGTCTCTGTCACATGCTATGAGTTCTTATCAGAGGTGTACCGTCAAAAATTGACTGATTCACCAGGAGCTGTGGGTGCCAATGGTATGCCACTCAATGTTGTCGGAAGAGCAAAGATTGCAGTGTCCCTGGGATCATTTAGTGCCAAGGAAGAGTTCGTTGTCTACTGGGTGCAGACTTTTTGAAGGAGCATTGTGTTGTTATGGACTGCTGAAGTACCACTCTCTCAATTGGGAAGGGTTTACGATGCCATGTTCCAATGTTTATGGGCCACTAAAAAGCACAAATTGATAGTGTGGTCGTTACAGCCCCTGTTGACATGGAAATACCCGGAAGCACCATACAATTGATACAGGGGAAGCTAAAGGAAGAGTGTAGCAGTTTTTATGAGGCACTAGTTGAGCCGATGAGTGGTGCACCTCCCATGAATCTGTGTATTGCAAGGACACTGAGTCCAATTACGACAAGAAAGGAGGTCATTCTACAGGCGATGAATGTCAGCCCCACACCAATAACCATCTACAAAGGTATGAAGCTTGGAGAGACAACCCCCAGACACAAAGTAATGCTGGTGGATGATAACATAAACAATGTGGTGGCTATACAAACAGACCAAGGCAGTGTCTACATATCCAATTCCAAACAACGCAAAGGACCTCAGGCAGTTTTTAGGACTAGCCAACTACTGCCGGTTTGTAGTTGATTATTCCAGGGTTGCAGAACCACTCCATAAGCTTCTTACAAAGGAAAATGGATTCCACTGGGATTGCAAATGCCAAAATGCTTTCGATAAGCTCAAACACAGACTAGTGAGCCCACCCATCCTTGCATTCCCAGATTTCAGCCAGCAATTCATATTGTATACTGATGCATCAGATTCATCTATAGGGGGAGGGGAGTCCTGAGCCAGAATCAGGACAGCAAAGAAGGAGTGATAGCGTACGAGAGCAGACAACTGAAAAAGGCTGAATGAAACTACTCTACAATTGAGAAGGAAGCACTCGCTGCAGTGGTAGCTATCAGGCCTGTAGGGCTTTGAGTTTAAGCTGGTTACTGATCATAACCCTCTGACATCTCTGAAAGGTCTGAAAGATACCGGAGGATGTCTCTCAAGGTGGAAAATTTTCCTGCAACAATTCAACTTTCATTTCGAGTACAAACCAGGGAGGAGTCATGGTAATCCTGATACCATGTCCAGGTGACCCTCTACAGAGAACGTAATTGCCGCAATACATCAATTGGATATAGATCCAGACAATATGAGAAGGACCCAGCTTGCTGATGAACAGCTTGCACTAGTGATCAAAGCACTTGAGGAAGGGAAGCCACTACCTGCGGGTTCAGCTCCTGGACTATGTAGAGCCTTCATCCAAAATGGAGTTTTGTGCCGGAAATTTAAAACCTCCTCCATCACCTCAATAGCAAAAACACAACTAGTGATCCCCAGTGATATGAAAGCAACAGTCCTACAACAGCTCCATGATAACTGAGAGTATATTATGGGACCTTTACCCACCTCTTCAAAAGGAAAGAGGTACATCTTACTTGTGACTGATATTTTCAGCGAGTGGGTTGAACCCTTTGCCCTTCAGTCAACAGATACGGAAACATTGGCTACATTGCTGGTTAATAAAATTGTTTGTCGATATGGAGTAACTTCAAGCCTCCATAGTGACCAAGGAGCAAACTTAACAAGTCAAGTTGTTTCATCTCTCTGTAAATGTCTAGGAATTGAGTGTATACAAACAACAGCATATCACTCACAAGGAAATGGACAAGTGGAACGCTTCAATCGTATCTTAGAGGAAATGCTAGCCAAGTTAGTGAAGGAGAACCAAAAAGATTGGGATTTCCATATCCCAAAGGTGTTATTCACGTACAGAACTGCCCTCCATGAGTCTACGGGTTATTCTCCTTATCGAGTTAATTTTGGACAATCATCAAACCTTCCAGTAGATGTAATGCTAGGCAGGGTTCCCTTATCAGGAGAAGGGGAGGAGAAAGGAATTCCTGAGTTTGTGGAAGATGTGAAACGTTCACTAGAAGGAGTGTACGATGATGTGAGATGGAAACTGAATGAAGCACACCAAAAGAACAAATCAAAATATGATGAGAAAGTCGCTGGCAGCAACCTCACTGTAGGGGACAGACTTTGGCTCCATGTCCCTGCTGTGAAGCAGGGAAGAACTAGGAAACTGTCTTCGTTGTGGCAAGGCCCTTACACAGTAATTGACAGGGTTGGTGCTGTGACCTACTGGATACAGTTGATTGGATCTCCAAAGACATTGGTAGTTAATAGGAACAGACTAAAGCTCTGCTATGGTGAGCTACAGGTCAAAGCCAGCAACAAGCAAATACACCTGCCCCACGAAAGAGAGGAAGTGAAGCAGCTTTCACTAACCCAACTTCTCCACCAGCCACCCCAGCGTCAAAGCCAACATATGCGGAACTCATTGCAAATCAACAAGAAACTCGATCATCTGGAGGATATACGACCTCATCAGTTGAACTACAAATTGAGACAGGAAGACCACAATGTAATCGCCGACCCCCAGTGCGTTACGAAGATTATATTACTCATTGACTTTGTTACTTTCCTACTGATTTTGTGAGGACACAAAAAATAGAGGGGGAATAGTGTAGTGGGTGTACTATATTACTGTATTATAAGTTAACTCATTTGTGTGTACATAACCATAAGTGTTAATGTGTTAATTATGTGATCATAATTATAAGTGTTAATGTGTTAATTATGTGATCATTATATTTAGAAAATTCTGTGATTGTGTGTAAAATTTCCTAACTGTGTATATATTCAAAGAGTTCTTGTTGTTGAAATATACCATTGTTGAACTGAGACTTGAACTTTAACTGGCAGATTTATCCACGTTATAGTATTTCTGCTTTCATGCTTCATTATAGGTTAGGTTAGTCTTGTAGGCCCACACTTGGTAGATACTGCTGCGACTTCATTCTTTGGTAGTTGTTGTTTACAGTCAGAATCAGATAAGTTGTGGTCATGAGCACTGACTCTTATAGTTGGCTGAAAAGGTTTTCTGATAACAAATTTGTCCATATTGGTGCTTATATCACAACCAAGGACACGCATACACTCTAATTAATATACACTTTGTTACCTAATAGAGGAGCGAGTCATTTTAAGAATTCTGAATGACTGGTCAGTCTCCTTCTGCATACTTTACAGTCCTGTTTTATACTTAGGACTGGAAAATGCTACCTCAAGCCAAAAGTCCATATACTATATAGACAATGGCCAGGTGTAGATTCTATGTGCATGATGTATGCATTTTATGAGGGTGGTATCTATCGTTTGGAAAAATATTCGCTTCTATCATTTCTTGGAAAAGTGAGGAGATCCATAGTGTGTTTCAAACTGATTGGCTTTGTCTACACCGCCCATGTAGGTGTTGTAATTGTGAATTATTGCTGGCTTCTGGATGGTCTCTACTACCTTTCGACCAGCACTGGTTCTCCATGGATTTCAACCATAGAGTCGTCATCAATAGTAGAAAGGGCAGCTACAACTCCTTTATCCATCCACTTCACATCCTACCTAGTATACATCCGTCATGGTATGTTATCTCTTTGCCTTTTTTTACATTTTTCCTCTTGAACCAGTCAGGTATCCCTTTCTGTTCAGCCTGACTACCACGGCTTTTTAGAACCATTTTCATATAACCTTTTACATAGTATGGACTTGTGTAGAAGTTGTCAAGAAAGAAGTGGTACTACTCCTTACTATAAGGTCAGCTATTAGAGAAAGAACAACATGACTTGACAATGTTCATCAGATCTTCCACTATAAATATCCACATTCAACGTGTAGCCACTTCTGGCCTCAGCCAGTACCCAAGCCTTGATCTCCCATTTGTGTGGCTTCTTAGGAAGAGAATGAGAGAGATGAGATGACTGTACGTACACTCCAATCAATCAGATCTGATGACAACTTCAAACGCTTTTGGGCTAAATTCACGAACGTTTTAGATACAGAAGAACCAGTCCTGCCAAGAAAGCAAAAGAGGCCAAGATATGAAAGTGGTAAACCAGAAAGTTACTCACCAGAGAGTGTTGAACAGTTCTACAGAACAGTATATTTTGAGGCACTTGATCTTCTTGTAAGTGGTATTAAAGATCGTTTTGATCATCCTGGCTATAAGGTTTATTCTAACCTTGAAGCTCTTCTTGTCAAGTCATCCAATGGTCAAAAGTGTGCTGAAGAGTTACAGTTTGTGAAGGATTTCTATAAAGATGAGTTTGACAACTAACAGTTAAGTATATGCAGTTACAACTGATGTCTTACAATCTTCCCAAATTATCGCAAAGGGACGCTCTCCACGATTTCTCTTCAGAGATTGGATTTCTAAGTGAGTTTTCAGTCTCACAAAGACCTTTAATACCAGAAGTCTGTAGGTTCGTTTCGCTGATATTAGTGATGCCGGCTACAAATGCAGTTAGTGAAAGACCTTTCAGCTCCTTATGTCAGGTTAAACTATGAGCCAGATAAGACCTAATAGTTTAATGGTGCTCCATGAATAGACATTTGCAATGATTATGTCAAGGGTTCAAACCATAGAGAATCATCCATCTTTGGAAAAATTTCACTTAATGGTAGGTAATTAATCAAGTTAATTAATTTGTTCCACCCATCATTAACTAGCCACGCCTACGTATTACACTCATTGGCCTCTGCACTTAAAAATTCCTTCCTACATCATTGAGTTTTAGTGGCAAATTTTCATTTGGAGTTTCTATTTTTTTTTTACTGAGGGACAGTTCACTGCTTAAATTGCCATTTCTTTATAAAATATGTTATCAGTTATTCTATTATTATTATAATTATTTTTTGTATGCATATTTAATTTATATTAATCTATCATTAATAACTTTAATTGTTTGTGCTATTTATGTCTTTTTTTAAAAAGTTGTTTTACATTACCAAGTACATAATTTGCTTATGATGGCATCTTCCTCTACTATGATTTCCTATACTGCAACAGAAAATTGTCACATCGAAGCAGTTTGTCTCCCCATATGAAAAATGAACATCCTGGAAATCGAGAAAAATCACTCAATAACCTGCAACCTGCAACATGTGTGATTCTAGATTAGTAAAATGAATCTACTAATTAAAATTTAAAATTCATTAAATCAGTATACAGGTTTTGATATCTCACCTTGAAAATCAACACAAAATGATGATTAACACTCAGACATCTCACTTCAGGAACTGGAAAGAGTTTCATGAGTGGAAACTACAAGAGGAACAAAAATGTAAGTCGTACTATGTACAGATGTCAATGCAAACAAGCACTGGTACTTTTACTGTAATTGATAAGGTGCAATCAAACATCAATGAAAAATACAGAAGAGCCTAAGACACAACCTAAATTCCAAGGCTCAGTAAGCTGGGAAAGCCTGTCTTGCACACATGAAGGCACACATGAAGGTAACACAAGACACAATAACTGGCAAAGTAAAAGTAGATTGCTCTACACATAATAGCCACTCTACAGAAATTGCTCATTTGCCAGTTTCAGCAAGCATTAACGAATGAAAAAGCGAAGGGGTGTGTATAGAAAAGGTGTTAGATAGTATTACAGACAGTTTCTTTTATGGAAACTATTGGTCAGGAACAACTAACCTCAAGTTAACACAAGATATTTTAAACATTCAGTGGCAGGTTAAGTTGGGAAGCATTACCAAACATAGTAATGATCACATAAGCACATGTCCCTGGGTGGAAGAGATGAAGACCTCTTCATACAACCCAGTGTTAATCTTCAAGCCACAGGGAGAAGAACAGTCTGAAACTATGAACAATTTATCAATAGATTCATTTTTTTATGGTTGCAAACCGAGTATCAAAGGGATGCCATGAGGAATTATGGCAATGAAGTCATATTGATGGATGCTCACAATACAACACAATATGACTTTAAACTAATAACAATTTTTGTAGTTGATGATACTGCACAGGATTACCAGTAAGTAGCATGGGCAATAAGCAATAGAGAGGACACCACGTTGTTAACAGAGTTTCTTAAATGTGTAGATACAAGAGTTGGTAACAATCAGCCTACTTACTTTATGTCAGATTGTTCTGAGCAGAATTATAACTCATGGTGTGGTGTTTTGGGGGCAAACAACACGCAGAAACTTCTATGTGTCTGGCACCTAGACTGTGCATGGAGAAAGGCTCTTTATGAGCATGTAAGCTCTCAACAACACAGAATCGAAATATATCACCAGTTGAGAGTGCTATTGCAACAAAGGGATGAAATCGCATTCCTCGTTAGTTTACAGCAAACCATGCCATACTTACACGAGAACTATGAAGAATTTTATAAATACTTTAATACACATTATGTCCCACATATCAAACATTGGGCAACATGCTACATAGTAGGCACAATTGTTAATACAAACATGTTTGCTAAAGCTTTTCACTGTGCTCTAAAAGTTATCAATTTCAATAACAAGGAAAACCGAAGAATTGATCTTTTGATTTATATGTTCCTATGCATTTCAAAAAAATTAATATAGTAGAAATGAAAAAAACTATTCACAGAAATTGTGAAATTATTAAAAGGCATAAAGCTGCTGAGGAATTTTTTTAAAAATCGAGTTGCACATTAGAATCATGTTGGAGTCACTTACTTCCAAAGTTATTTTCTACGTTCTCAAACAACTAAAACAAGAGTGTACTTCACTGTTCGATGTGCTCTGCATGTACTCATATATATTTTTGCACATGCTTGGATGCCACATTGCACAACACCGTATGTAAACACATGCATTTACTTTGTATGGAAAGAGCTAAAGAGACAGAAAACTACAGTGACACTGAACAAAATGATTCATCATCACAAAGTGAAAACGATGATGATGTAAGTAACACTGAGAGCAACAAGGACAACAATATAAGTAACAACAAAAGTGATGATGTCAGTTATAATGATGACATTGAAACAGAGGAACAACAATATAACACTCACAAATACTTTTCAAATTACTAAATTCTACTGACAATAGTAAAGACTGCTGTGTTATGAAAAATGATGTCAGCAAATTAGCACAGGAAGTTGAGTCTTTAGCACAATCCTATCATGATGCTGACATATTAAAACAGTTAAAAAACAAATGCAGTCAGCAATTTCTCTTCTTAATGTCAACTGTAGTAGTGGTATTGATGCAACTCAAAATGAAAACGTATTTAAACCAACTAAAGGAATTGTCCCAAATTGAAATCAAGTACTGGTTAAGATTTTAAAGTTAAGATGGCTTCCTTCTATTAAAATGGGTTTCGGCTTCCATAAGTGGGATTTCCAAGAAAATGCGGACATAATCCAGATGGTAACCTTCTCTTGTTAATGGCTAGTATCATTTACCTCAAGTTCCAAATGCTCTTTCATCAGATCTCAATTTACTGTTCACCAGGCAATCAATGTTAATGGCTAGCAATCACCCTCCATAAATGTTAGTGCCTTATCTGATGTTCTGGCTCTAACCATCACTAATCCTAAGCACGGCATTGTACATCCATCAACTTACAGTAGTAGTACTAATCAATCAATTCCATTGTCATCTTCACATGCTGCCAACCGTCAACAAAGCCAAGCTTCAATGTAAGTAGCCTATTACGTTTGGTGTGCAATAGAATCTGCGTGTGTGTGTTATATCATTGATAAGATGTTTATATCATGTGAGCCTAGGTTTGAAGATATCACAAGAATGTTTTGCTTAACTGTCAGGCATGAAATCCAGAGTTTCAGGCTCAAATTACACATTTGTATTAAAGATCTGATCAAGATTTACATACACATATACCTAGAGACATTGTACAACATGTACAACAAAATTGTATAAACTTGCTTTTTATAAACTTAATGAGTCTCATCTGCTTCAGATGAGACTCATTAAGTTTATAAAAAGCAAGTTTATACAATTTTGTTGTACATGTTGTACAATGTCTCTAGGTATATGTGTATGTAAATGAAGTATTTAATAAGTTAACATACTTCATAAGTTCATGATCCATGTCCACATTTCTATAGGGTTAAGGGAAAGCTATGTTTATGTTACTACGAATGCTCAATTTTAAATGGACAAAAATTGCTTTTAAGTATATTGTACATTGTATAGAGGTAATATGAAGCTGATATTTCTTCCAATGATTGTACACTTCTGTCTGAAGTTCAGTCTATTAAGCAAAATCATCCTAATGATGGAGAAGTACTCATAATGCAACAAAACATAAGAATACTTCATAGAATGCTCCATGCTTCAATACATCGTCTTGATCATGAAAATGTTATTGCCTGATATCAGTCAACTATAGGACGTTGTATTTACTCTATGGCATAAAGACAGTCATCCCATACAATCATGTACCTTAAGTGTGCCAATAACTATGAAGTTCATTCTGATCATGGTGGAATAACCATCCTCTTTCATCTGAAAGGATGTTGAAGTTCGTACCAACTACGTTTTGATGGGCAAAATTAGATGCTCAGTAATTATACCTACACTAAAAACTCTTTACCACTTTACATTTCTTGTTGCATCATCACACTTTGAAGGTACTGCAGAGGTTTTACTTGTTTCTTTTGTGACATTCTGTTCTAAGCATGGATCAAATCACTGCACTATCGAAGAATCAGTAATTCTTAACCGGAATGATTACTTTGCAGACTGTAAGAGGGATTCAGTTTCTATTAGTGATATAGTTTGCTTTATTTAGAAATCCTACAAATAAATGAAAAATACTTATACAATCCCCAAATCATCCATTATTTAACACTTTTATCAAAAATGATTATCACTTACTGGCAAAATTTTGCGAATAATAAAAGGGACTTACAGTTAATAATCTGTTTTAAAGAAAAGGAAAAAAGTGACTTAAGGTAATAATATCTGAAAATTTTTGAAGATTTTTTTTGATGCAATCATGTGAAGTGTAATAGATCATGCTCTAAAAATTTTTTTAAACCCTAGTACTTTGCAGAAATGTAGCTTGATTCCTTAATATCTGCAATGCTTTAGAGACATAATAATAATAATATTAAAGAACCTAGAGGGCTGAAACCTTAAAAAATTAAAGATGAAGTCAGTTACTACAACTATACGGATAGATTTATTTCTACAAAATATTTCACATTTTTACAAAGCTATAAATGCAAAGAAATAATATATTTAACTATTTTAACCTCCGCGAAGTCACTTATCAATAACCTTACACTAAGTGTATTCATTGCCTTTAATTAATGAAAATAGAATATTCATTACCAAGATGGTGACTTTGCACTTTCTGATACTGCTGTTGTGATTTTTGATTTTATGGATAATGTAACAACCTGCTGACAAGCTCAAGAATGAAAATGATCAATAGTTAGTAATTTTACGGATGCATTTCTTTGTACGATTTGTATAACATATAATAATAATAGTAATTAAGGTTTATAGCTTTGTAAAAATGTCAAATATTTTTGTAGAATTAAATCCATCTGTTTAATTGTAGTAATTGACTTCATCTTTAATTTTCCAAAGTTTCAGCCCTCTAGGTTCTTTAATATTATTATTTGATGTCTCCAAAGCATTGCAGATATTAAGGAATCAAACTACATTTCTGCGAAGTACTAGGATTTGAAAGAGTTTTAAAGCATGGTCAATTATTAGAACAAGTATCTTCACACAATTGTATCAAAAAAAAGCTGAAAAAAATTTCAGATATTTTTACCTTAAATTAAAGAAGGCCACATACCACATAAACTATTCTTGTACAATATGATATTTTATGGTATGCATCATATGGATATATGCTGAATTTGACAGAGATGTAGTAAGGTTATTCACAACAATTTCACTAGAGAACCTAGTTCCTCTGCAGTTGGAGTGAGTACTTTGTAGTTACTTAGTATTTTACTATACTCTGTCCGAGTTGAGAAAAGCCACCCAGACGTGTGAATAACTTTGCCGTTTTACGTGCTATCGACATGAAACTTGCACAATCGATTTATCTTGCAAATGCGCATTTTATATATAAAAATTGGCTCTCTAGCACTACGAGAAAGTACCAAACTAGAAAACTCCATACATTTTCAATGGCATACCTTTCACATACTTCGAATTGCACACCTTCGAGGGTTTAATAAAAAACAATTTTCGCTTTGAGAAGTCAGCCATCTGTCACGTGGCAATTCAAAATTACAATTCTAATTATATGAACAAATGGTATATTATAACAATTATTAATAAAATAATAACCAGGTCTTTTGTGATTTGAGGCAGCTATAAAGCCACCATAGTTTTCAAAAAAACCTTTCGATAAAGAAGGAAGACTGAGATATGTGCTAAGTTTCTCCTTCCGTAACCTCTTGATGCTGGTATGTTAAAGTTTTGTAGCATCAGAGGTTCGTTTCAGAGATTCTTCAGTCCATTTGCGCCTGCCAAGTTCCTCGAAATATTCATAGACATTCACAGCAACCTCCTTTGTTTGTGATCGCAATCTTTTTCCACTTGGCATGTTTACAAGCACAAGAAAAAACGTGGTGTGTTCGCATGACATCCACGTGAACAAATAATGAATACACTTAACACATACTTCAGCGCTAACAGGCGAGGAAATACCTCACCTTACATTCCATGCATAAAACACCTTTTTTTTAATAAGGGGCTTTTCTCAACTCGGACAGAGTATAACATCATATTGTAACATGGATTAACACTTTATTGCAATTGAAAATAGTGTTAATTTATTGGATAAAGTTTTTAAAAGGAAATTATATATTCTTCTAATGTGATGAAAGAAGTGTATAATATCCTACAAAATGTTGCTATATTGCTTAGAACACCAGCTAGATGCGATACAAGTTATGAAAATTTGAAGTACATAATATTAGAGCATTCGTTGGTAATGTGCAAAGGTAATTTGGAAAAAAAGAGAAGACAAAGCACTAATGTTACAAGAAGCTGTCTGTTTGATAACATAATACTTAACTAAATCCATCCTCTGATGTTTGTTATCCTTTCTTGGTCAAGTTGTAGGAGGAACCAGCTACGATGCAGGTGGTCTCGAGGGAAAGGTCTTTTTTTGCAAGAAAGTTTCAATAATAATTGCCTATTTTACAAGGAATTCATACTTTTTACAAGTAATCTGGCCACAATTAAACAATTGTTCAGTATAACAAAATTTTTATGGAAATTTATATTTTTATATAACATTAAAGGAAAGTTTGCATTTTCTCAAAATCAAATTTATACAACTTTTCTTCATACTTGTTGAGAAAGGAGACAAATGTTTTAACTTATTAAAAAGGCATGGAGCCCGCATCATATGTTAGGCAGACATTGTGATGGCAACCACTTTGAATAAAGAAAAATTGGAATTGATTTCTTGAAGGACAAGTCATCAATGTCCAAAGTAATAATAAAGGCTTGAAAACAGACTTTTTTGACAGTGATGATGAAGGTGTTATTATTTAAAAAATACTTTAATACTTAAATTTTAAATTGCAGACCAGCCATCACTCCAACAAGGTATAAGGGTTAGTCAAAGGCTTACTGATGTTAATTTGGAAACACTATTCCGAACCTTTTCTAATAAGGGCTATGGATGTCTAGCTAATTGCTCAGAACAATTTTTTCTAGAAAAGGTTACTGTTTTTGTATGCATTGCCAAACAATTATAATTAAAGGATGGAATTAAAACAAGACAAAGTATTGAATAAAGAATTACCATCCTGATTATTATTGTTAGAAAACACAGTAATGTCAGAAGAGAACCACACCACATATTCACTCATGAGAAAGTGACTCATCTTGTAAGGAGAAAAAGGAAATTCTTGCTAGGATAAAGTCGTTTCCATACCCCTCGTATTACTGCTAATATATGCTATTATTACAAGTCCTTTGTTGGACGTGATTTTAAATCATGGGATGCAAATGGCTCTTTTTATTATAAGACCATACTTATCAGAGTTTGAAAGAAAATGTTGGTTTCAACTGATTAAAGTAAGTCTACCACATTTACATGTGCATATATTTAATTTTGCACTTCTGCATTAAAGGTCTTTCAGTTAGCATACTGTGTTAACTTCAACTTGATCATGCTGATCAATATAAGGAGTTGTGTTGTCAATTTGTATCATCAACAACTGAATATATGGCACTTTATTCTAAGAGATTGAAGATCACCATGTATTGATCTTGCAAGTTACAATTCAAACTTTCTCTTGAGATATCATATGAGGCCTTTAACTCACTGGTTAGAGTCCAGAATATCTATGGCAACCGTCACTCACCAAGCAAGGATATTGCATACAACTATAAAGGATACTTTGATGGCAAACAATAACGAATAATTCTGCATGTACTTAATTGATTCTGTTTACAAGATGTGGAGAAGGACTTCAAGATCTTTGCATGTCTCCATACGTGCAGTCGTATTTAAACAGTGTGCCAGCCAAGGATGCTATGATAAAGAAGAGAATTTATCATCCTGGATGCTTACCAAAGGTATTTACTAAATTGAATAAATTAGTTTATGGATGTTAATTTAGCTGCCTTACAGGACAACCCAGTAGAATACTATGTCGCTAGAAGGAGACACTCAGCCTATTGCCGCTGCTGTTAATCTAAAAATACCTGAAACAGAAAGCTGTTTTCTGCATATGAAGCTGTTACATATAAAGGACTATCCATTAGGAGAGCTGCCATGCAATATGGTATATATCCCCTGCAATAGGCATGTTAGTTAGCGGGCACGGTTTCTTGTCGGCCATTTTGGTGTAAATGTGGACACAATGGCCTCCAAGAATAGTGCGTTTTTACCTGGCTATATTGTTTCTCTTAAAGATTCCAAAGCCAAGGTACAGTACAAAGAGAAGTTGGACAAAATGGGTGGGCTAGATCCATATGAAACCACCAGAAGTGAATGGGAAGATTTTGGTGAAAGCTCAAAACGAGACTCATAGAGTTGTTATTGCTAAGGTCAGTATGAAATGTATATGAATGATATGGTTTATATATTCTTATTTAATAGGTCAATCATTCTCAAAGGATTAGCAGTAAACCCTTGTCCCATGGGTAATATGCGAAAGTAATGGGAAGATTGTAGCAGGGCACTGTGATTGTATGGCCGGTTTGGGGGAGACCTTCTCCCATGTAGCTACCCTTTTGTAGGCTATTGAATCTGGTGTAAGACATCGCAATTCACTGACAGTGACTCAGAGAAAGGCTTACTGGGTTATACCCAATGCAGTAATAATCCTTAATAATGAATAATAATAATAATAATAAGTAATTGTAATAATAATAAGTAATAGTAATAATAATAAGTAACAGTAATAATTCTTCATAGCGATCCTTCTTTTCAAAGCACAGTCATATCTCTCTGATCTGCCACAAGCTGAAGCCTCAAACACTAACTTAAGGGAAGGAGCCCAATCTGGGTTGGTTTCATCATAAAGGCGTGATGGAGAGCCATTGATAAAGTGATCTGAACATACTCGAATGTTGTAGTACTGTTTAGGTGATATGTCTTCTCTTCTAATCTTTGCTAACCATGCTTCTGTCTGTGTTCCTTGATTACTTATAATAGCTGGCAGCCTATAGAAACTCTTTCCTCTATCTCTTACAGATCGATTTCCACAGCCAACAATCGCACATATCACCATGTCTCAGTTCCAGTTTACCAGTCCACATGTACACCAAAATGGCCGACAGGAAACCGCGCCCGCTAACTGACACGCCTATTGCAGGGGGTCTATTCCAACAACCACTCTTATGGACAGGGTTTCAGGCCTTGGGAAAGGAAGTGGTCCAGTAAAGTATCATTCTGATGAGGAGAAAAATGAACTGAATAATATCATTGTTAAGCAAAGCTGACTGTAACTCTTGGAAGTATCTTACTAAGATCTCTGGTTTAGCACAGTAAGCACGAGCTTGAAAGAGTGGTTCAGGTGTGCATTGGGGTGTCATTTTTTAAAACCTTCCCACCAAGCATGACTTAAGGCTGGTTTTCACATAGCTTGCATTAACAGTTGTGTTGTGTTGCAGATATCAATGCCGTTTCATGTTTCCATATCATTGCCTACCTTCTAATTGTTTATAGTTTGTAACGTTAATTACTGTTATTACTATAAAATGCCTTTATGAGAGTTAAAAGGCTATTCTTGTCTCTATTATTGTTGATGCTGGTGGTTGTTATGAGGAAGAGAAGGCCTTATAGAAAACACAAATATCGGGTAAGAAAGATTTTTTGGGAAAGAAAATGATTTGGGTGCTACTATTCTCTGGTACCAGACATGAGACAAATGACAGGGAGTACTATTACAAGGTTGGTGTTAAAAACCTAGCTTCTTGTACACTATAATCACGAAATTTTTCTTACATTACATTTCTAAGAATGTCTCCAGAACGATTTGACCACCTGCTTTCTATGGCTTGTCTATACATTAAAAGGAAAAGCTGTCATTCTTGTGATGCTATAGCTGTTGGTGGAAGGCTAGCTGTGTGTCTACCATATCTTTCAACAGGTGACTCACAAAATTCACAGTCATTTGCCTTTAGAATTGGTCATGCAACCAAATGGAGAATATATCATTGCCCTATTAGAGCATCATATGAAACTGTTGAAAGCATCATTAAAGCTACAATATGCCTGCACAACTATTTATGTTTAACTGAAAATGCACACTACTTACCCGTGGTTTTGTCAATTGTGAAAGTGAAACAGGTAAAATTGTTCCTGGAGACTGGAAGAAGATTGTCCAAAATGATGATGTCCAGGATTACAACATCCACTATCTGAAAATATGTAAATACTTTCATAATTTTTTATGCACGTCTGAAAAATATTAGAATAAATTGCACTTTACAATCTTCCTGAAATGTATAATGTCGGAATATTGTTGCAAAAGTCTGAATTATGTCTGAAATAAGTGAAAGATATCTGAAAAAATTCAGATACCTGAACACCAATGAAAACAGATCTGATTTTAGTAGGCACTTCTTAAAGCCATGCACGTCACATCTGAAAATTATGTGACCTTTCTGTAACTACACACATAGGACTTGTTCTAAATTTACTGGTTAGAAATGGTTGTAAAGGTAAGAAAGCAATGTTGCATTACATACTTTATAGTGTCAAATAGGTTGATGCTCAAACACAAATGGAGACAAGTAAAAAGTATCTAAAGAAGTGCAAACTAAAGAAGAAAGACCTTCTACTCCAGAAGATGTACTTGAGGATATGGGATACAAAGAAGAATATGTTATTAATGAGGACTACTGTGGTCCTGTTTACCCATTTCAGCCATGTGACTTCAAAAGGGGGGTATCTTACACCCCTCCAGGTTGGAAGAAAGTTTTCAAGAAACAAGATACAATTTGTCCCAGTTTTGATTCAAAAAAAGTTATTTAAAAAAGACAGTGATTAATGAAACTAATAGAATACTTATCACATTGCCAATGTATGTATAATGTCCAATAAAATTAACCATTTTGAGTTGTTCAAAATTGATTGGAAGTAAGGATCCACAGTTTATTGGAGTCAATTAAATCCAAAGCTGTTACAAATGGACCAATCAGGTCTGAGACCAGAACAATTGGGTTAATATCAATTGATGCGTCAATGTGAACCATATAGAAACAAGAAATCTCATCATATTCTGCATTACCATACCACTTGATGTAAGCAAACTTTTGAGTAAATTCACAAAAAGTGTGTAATCCAGAAGATGACTGGATGGCAACTATGGACAAACATGTTGATAGTGTTGAAGTTGATTCAGATGTAAATTTTATTACTCTTCCTCTTGAAACTTCATGGTTAACACTTATAAAAATATGTATTTCTATTGATGGTTCCAGACACATCATTTTTTTTTCACATAATGGGGATCCAATTGAAGGAGTCCATTCTTCCATAGAGGAAAATATCTGAGTTCATGTCTTTTTCTTACCGTTTCTCTCTCTCTCCAAAATATCGATTACACAAACTGTCATAATCTGTATTTGTCTGTTTGTAATACTGTTGAATGTGACTTAACTGACAGTTATCCAAACTTCCTAAACTGTTCCTCTGTAAAATATCATCACCTCCTTCCTCAGACCAATCAAAAATGGATGAGAAAGTAGTTGGTAACTTTTCTGACATGCTAGGATGAATAAACAATAAGGGATAGGTAACGACGGTTTTTCACCCTCCTGGCTATCCAAGAATTAAAACGCTCCAATCGGTACATCCAATAACCTGAAACTAGTCCAGATTTTTTCGTATAAGTCAGTAAGTGATGTAGAAGATGAAAAACAATTACATTAAGTGACACTGGAAAGTCTCTTTCAAATCGAGCAAGAGCATGATGTGTGTTAGCTTCCAAATTCTTAAACGTCTAAGCATCCACTTCATGTGAGCAAAGACGTGTCATCACATCACAACAGACAAACAAAGTTGACTGTTACTGTGGTCCTATAAGGTCGACAATGCAAAATTTCAGTTGTACTGTTTCTTGTTTGCTCTTCATGTTTCTGCTTAATCTTCTCTTCTGTCGAGATTTCCAAAACAAGTCATCATTTATCATCATCATCCAATCTGTCTCTTCATTCTTGTCTTCTTCCTCATGTTTACTCGTCTTCTTCCTTGTGTTCACTCTTGTCTTCTTCCTCTTTATCACAATCATTTCCCTTCGCTTCAGTTTTCTGCTCCTCATTCATTAATGGGCTCAATGTCACTCCACATTTCTCCTCCTCAGCAGCTCTTGTCATTATTACCATGGCCTTCTCAGGTTCCCCTACTTCAGAGTTCTGTTGGGTTAATAGGTCGGGGAGTTGGGACACATCCATACCCAACAATACTCCCACAGGTAACCGATCAGACACAGCAGCCTCAACTTCTATTGGCTTACCCTCGACTTCCATGTGCACCTTTGCCGATAGGGACAACACTGTGTCTCCCTCCATGTACAGAACAAATGGTAGTACCTCTTCCTTCAAGGAACTCCTCTTCAGGTACTAGCTTCTGATGCACTAGAGTCCTCAAGCAACCTGTGTCTGAGGATAAATAAACAAATTTATAGGGAAAATATTTATTTGTTAAAGAATCGAAGACAGTTTGACTACACATCTCATTGAGTTCTTCCACTAAACTGCCAAGTAAGGATTGAAGATTTTTTGTTCTTTTCGTCCAGGCATAATGCCAAGTAGGATTATTGACTCTGGTTTAGAGCATATGTATGAAGGAAAATTTAAAATATTGAGCATAATTTGCCACATACTATACTGACACCTTTCCTTTGAAAAAGGGTTCAGTCCATCAGTACAAAGAAAGAACAATATACCCCTGACATCACCTGCAAAAAATTCATCCTTTGCATACAAAGACTTCCATTCATCAGAGTCATGGATGTCAAAAACAACATTAGTGTGACTAGGCCATTTTATATGAGACTGCAGAAACTTTGAAACCTTAAGTAAAGTAAATATATCCTTTATTCTAGGAAAAACACAAATCTTTTCTGAGGCACTTGAGTTTCATCACTGTACCTGCTACTTCCACATTTGGGATATGATTAGAGATCTTTGTACTCATTACGAAACAATATACACTCATTAGCTCAAGGATGAAACTCCTGAGGCTGAACAAGTAGATGCTTTACTGAAGAATAAGCAGAGGCATACGAAGATGGGAGGTTATTTTGTGGAAGAATAAAGGTATGATGAAGATGTAATAAATGACTAAATAAATCTTTACTTAGTCCCGGATAAGAGGCAAACCAAGACATTAACAAAGCTATGGCAGACAGACGAGAAAGATTGAGCTGGAATAGAGTGGCTCATAGTCCACATCTGTAACTTCATGTATCTGGAATCAAATAATTGGCAAAACTTTGTTAAGTTGCTCATGACTGTAACATCATTGAAGTGTCATTGAAGTCATTTGAAGATTGGAGAAAATGATGTTGAAGAATGATGTTGAAGAACCAGATGAATTAACTTCTTGCAATGAAACAGGATCACTAAAATGAAAACATTTAAGTTTTATCTCACTATTGACAGGTACAGGTGAACATGTAACGAAAGGATCGGTGAACTCAACTGGAGGTGAATGCTGTCGAAATAGAGATCACCAGTAAATGATATGCAACAATTGTTTTATTCTAGAGGTCAATACGTTGCTGAGTGCAGTTAAAATATTAACATAACTACTTATAATAGTTCGTTATTTCATTAAATCACTTACTTTTATTTGTCTTCTTGATTTCCTTTTCCTTGTTCTTGATTTGCATAGACTACTACCTTCAAACACTAAGTTATTTTCTTTTACAATGCTATCGTCAAAAAATATGTCTTGAAACAGTTGTTCCATCACATACTAATGCGAGATGAGTGACTTTATACCTAGTGGTCATTTGTATTATGTGCATGCGCATAATATGAGGAGTGAATGAGATCAAACTAACTCTATTGTGAATATGTTTTAGCCTTGAGGGCTGCAGACCTTTATTGTCCCCCTGCCCCAAATCTGTGCTTCTATTGAAGCTTTCTTTAACCTGTGCTGAAAGAGTAATTTTAATTGCTTGTTGCCATATTTAAAGAAATGAAGTGTGATTAAGAATTAGCAACTTTGCCATTGTTTCAGTGATGACTATTTTATATATACATCTAATCATTTCAGACTTACCCTAAAGCATTGCTGAGTATGGATTCTTTTTTACCTCGAGCTAAATATTCAGCTGCAGTTATTTCATGTGTAGCTAGTCCATGAAGTAGGTCAGTAATCACAGTCAATTCCAAAGATAATATATACCTGATGAACTACTGCCTGTGGAAGTATATTGACTGCAGCTGTTGCTTCATTGGCTACTGCTTGTTCACTATCCACAGGTTCACTAATTATTGTCACTGCTTCTTTTCCCTCTGCTGCTTCTACTCCTATTTCTGCAATATTAATACTATTACTTAATAGCTGGGTCCAATCTATGTCACTTCATCCCAATGCATCCAAAAGCCTAACAATGTTAGACATTTCCTTCGTCCTTTTGATACTTTGTGCCTTTGGCATTCCCCTAGGCCTAGTGAATCTGATGACTCAGAGGTATTACAGATATGGATATAGATTGCATAATTTAGCTTAATTAAAACCTTATGTATTTTGATAGACACATAATCTGAGAACTGAAAAGGTGTGTGTGCTCTTGTTCTTAATGTTTTGTTACACTTTTATTACAGCAATCTAAGACAAATGGGAAATTAAAAGTATTGATAATCATATTAAATTAAACTGTTATTACATATTACAGATGAAGACTATGGACTCTCCTTCAAAGTTCAAGATAGGGTATGTTTTCTTCATTGATACCATTTATATAAATTTATGACATTTGAAGGGCCTTCATCTTAGTCACTTATCAAGTCCAGAATTTAGCAACTGGTACCTTTCATGGGTTTCACGATGGTGGGTGCTTTTTCTCAAGTAGTATCAATTCATTGTTTGATATTGATCGATACTCATATGTATGCAAAAGTTTGTTTTGACGATCACCTATTTTCAATCCTGAATTGCCAGAAACAATTCGAAATCTCATTTCTGCCAACTAGAGGTTTAATTTGTTCAATTGTAGCACAACAATTATATTTGATTTTCATTTTCTATTTTAGAAAGATGACGTCTTCGTAACAAACTTGCCAAGTGGAGGGTATGTAATTGGAGTTCAAACTTCCAAAGATATATTCTCACCTCCAGTTGAAATGGGAAAAAAAAATTCCCAAACCAAAAAAGACAATGAACATCTAATTAATTTACAACCAGTGTAATTTGCTTTTTTTCGTTCTCATAATATTCGTTTCAAAAAATTTCATGTTGCTAAATTTTCATCTGACTCTAATTACATGAAAATTTTGCTGAAGTGAAATTATTACACAAAGGTGGGACCACGTGAGTAATGGAAAAAGAAAGGCCCTGTTGCATAAGGGGCTACCATGTCTATAAGGCCATATGGATAGCAGCTATCAGAGAACCGCTAACTTGTGTGGGACAACCAACAAATCCTGTTGATAGGTATGCTATAGCAGTTATCAGAAACGGACTTGTCATCGGACACCTCCCAAAAAAATATCTAAAGTCTGCTCACTTTTTTTAAGAAGAGGAGGAAAATTACAATGCATTGTGAGTGGAAACAGGCACTATTCTACTTGTCGTTTAATATTTAAAGGCAAACTGAAAGAACTTTCTAAATTTAATAAATGCCTTAAAAAGTGTTTGTGATTTTTTAATTTTTAAATGTATTTATCATTCACTGTCACTTATTGTCTCTTAAATACGGCTGTCTGTATCCTCATCTTCTGATAGCAAGTTGGTTGCCTCTGTAAGTTCTTCTATGTCTTCATGTTCATCTGATAGCAACTTGGTATCATCTGTAAATTCTTCTATGTCTGTGTTATTAAGAGGAGCTAAAATACCAGCACGCCTGAATCCATTTACCACAAACTGTGGATTGTCAGAGAGAAAAGTGGCCATTTTCACTAGCCACGTTGCTGTTATATGTTTCATTGCTGTAAAGCTCCTATTTATTGGCTGTATCTCTGTAGACTGTATGTCCTCAACTCATGAAGCTGCTGTGTTACTTGCTCAGAATACCAGAGCTCAAACTTTCTTTTAAGAAAATTTTTTGCTGGTTTGTTAATAGCTAAGTCCATTGGCTTGAGCAAGTCGGTCATGTTGGCTGGAATATAGCAGACATGGATGATGTTTCTCTCAAGAAGAGTGACAACTGCTGTAGTAATCTGGCCTCTAAACTTGTCTATTATAGCTAGTGCTGCCTTGGCTGGAACATTTAGCAAATCTCTTGTTGCTTACACATATGGAATCACAGGAGTAGGAACTGGGGGGCCAGAGGCAGGAATTGCCCCCTCCCCCACTTTTTTCAGGTCATGGTATGCAATTCATCATGACAAGTACATACCCTCCAAGTATCATGCCTACGGTGTGAGTCTCACGCATAGTTATCTATTCTCACTCTCACACGCCCAGCATTGCAAATCCTCATGCCCAGCATGGACCCACTCAGTTATTGGGCCACGCCCTTGGTTTAACCACACCCCACAACGTGATAATGGTTGCCGAGTGGACAGTGATAGTGAACAAAGCCCTGGCTGGATGTACTTCTAGATGAATTTATTAACTACAAGTTACTGGTATGAGATAATGTCCCTTTTTCTGTTTAGGAGGAAGCTTTGGTTGTTGATGAATCTAATGATGTAACTCATCATAGATGGATATCATTTGGTACTACCTATCTACAGTTAAGACTCCTGACAGTAGTTTCTGCTTCAATCAACTTTCCCGAGTGGCTCAGTTAGTTTTGCTTATCCCTCACTCCAATGCAACAGAAGAGCGTATATTCTCAATGGTACATAAGAATAAAGCTGCCTTTTGTCCAAGTCTAGACCCAAAAGGAACTCTTACAAGTATTTTAACCATTAAACTAGCTAGTCAAGAGGCAGCACACAGAATGAGCCTTCAAAAGAATTTTTAAGAAAGGCTAAATTTGCTACATGGGAATATAATAAAACCCATAGTCAGTCTATGAAATGAAAACATTGATATTATTTTTGTAAAAATTTTTGTATAAGTAATTTTTCTTTGAAAAATTTACACTCCTCACTCCTAAGGTGCCCCAACTCACTCCCCAAAGTTCATTAGCTCACTCCTAGCATTTCAATGCCTTGGCAGCTATGCAAGTATTTGTACTGTGTCAAATGCTTGTGAAAAATCAAATTGACATCAAATGGTAATTTACACCAAATTTGAAAAAAAATTGTGCTTTGAAGTTTGTGCACTGAAGTTAGTGGGATTATTATTAACCCATTATATTATTTGCCATGTGCATGCAACAGTACCAGCTGGTAAACTATGTTTACTAGTGAACCTCACCAACCACAATCATTTTCATTCCCAAAGCGACAATTTGGAGGATCAAGATGCTGTTTTATGTTTTACTTGTGCGAAAGCTAGTTCTGAGAAGAAACTGAACTGGTCAAATAATGCTGAAGCTGCATTCATTTCTGAAAGTTTTTCTAATTGGAAACATGCCACAATCAAATTTTCTTCTCATGAAGGAAGCAGATGCCACAAAGAAGCTGTATTGAAACTTATATTGTTGCCATCAACAACGAAAGATATAGGAGAGTCCTTATCACAGCAACATATGAAGGAGAAAATGGAAAGGCGACAGTGCTTTTTAAAAATTTTATCGAGATCAAGGTTTCTTGCTTGACAGGGTCTTGCATTTAGAGGATGTCAAGAGATGAATCTAATTCCAATTTCATTCAACAGTTAAAACTCAGAGGTAAATATGACAGGAGAATTTTGGACTGGATGAAGAAGAAAACAGACAAGTATACAGCACCAGATGTGCAAAATGAAATTTTAAAAGTTATGTTGCATTCAGTTTTGGGACAAATTAGCAGTACACTTAGATCTTCTAAGTTTTAGCAGTAATGAGTGATGAGACCACAGATATTTCTAATAAAGAACAAGTAGTAATTTGCTTCAGGCATGTAGATGAAAACTTGATGGGCCATGAATAATTTGTTGGATTACATGTTGTGGAATCCACGGAAGCTGCTAGTTTGTATGGAGTGGTAAATGACATATTATTAAGAGTGAACCTCTCAACAAAACAGCTAAGAACCCAATGCTGATGGTGCTTCTGCAACAGCTGGAAAGTGTGGTGGACTAGCCAAGATGATAACAGATGATGAACCTAGAGCAGTTTATATTCATTGCTATGGAATTTAGCATGGTCCGATGCTGTGAAGAACTCCCAAACAATCAAGAATTCTTTGGATACTGCTTATAAAATAGTAAAACTAGTGAAGAAATCACCTTGAAAGAAAGCCATCTTACAGCATTTAAAACAGAGCATTCCAGCTTTTGATGATTGTCCAGGAATAAGAGTTCTTTGTCCAACTCGGTGGACAGTGTGTGCACAAGCACTTCAAAGTATCATCTCGAATTACAACACACTTCATGAGCTTTGGCAGAAGTCATTACTGGTGGTCAAGGATACCGAGATGAAGTATAGAATCCAAGGTGTTGCTTCTATCATGCACTCTTTTGTTTTTTTTGGGGGTTAATGTTAGGTCAACTTTTGCTACAGCATAATGATAACTTGAGCATGGCCTTGCATATGTCAGCACTTGAGGGTCAGAAAATTGCTCGTATGACTGTTTGCATGTGATCTGATGAAAGCTTCAAGCTGTTTTTGAAAAAAGTAACTGACTTAGCAGGAAGTCTTGATGTAAGTAACCCAACACTACCACGACAGAGAAAACGTCTACGCAGATATGAAACAGGTTTTTCAGACAGCATTATATCGAATTGCATATTTTGAAGCATTAGATCTCCTTGTGAGTGCTATCAAATCTCGTTTTGATCAGTCTGGTTACCATGTATATTCCAAGCAAGAGCTAGTTCTGAAAGCTGCTGTATCGTTAATTATTGTGATGCCAGCAACCAACGCCACTAGTGAAAGAAGTTTCAGTGCTCTATGTACAGTAAAATCACACTTGAGATCAACAATGACATAAACAAGGCTCAACAGCATAATGATATTGTCAACACATAAGCACCTCACTGATAAGCTAGACTTGATAGAAATTGCAAATGAATTTGTTAGAGGATCTGAACACAGAATGACAGTTTTTGGTACATTTAGTAAATCAGATTGTTAAATATTAAAAACCATTATTAATATCAATTAGTGAACTGAGAGATATATGCATACATACATAACTACAGTCAATTAGAAAACTGCCCATCCACTTTAGATTTGCTTCCTACCCCCCTGGGAATAATGATCTCTTCAACATACTCGATCATGGTTGCCTCTGTGGAAAAATGGTTGGGTAAATGAGTGATATTCCAATCACATGCAAATGTAAACTTGGGATTACAATGTTCTGTTTTGCCTTTGTAAATTATCTGTAACGACAAAAAATCACCTGTAAGCGTACCACAAAAAATTGCTGTGATTTGGTGTTTGTTGTCAATACCACCAATTTCAACTCATTTAGCACTAGTTTGTTCCATTGTCCAAGGAGAGAGAGACTGAGATTAGGTGAATACTGGTTTGATCCCAGTTGAAGATCAATTCTGGTGGGATCTCTTCCATGGTCACAGTTGTATTGACTTCTTCAAGAAATGCTTTTTTAATTCTTTTCAAAATCGACTGGTTTGTCTTGTTTTTGATGTTGTCGCATTTCTCTTGACAAACTTCATTCTGTGAAGGAAGTGGTACGCCCAGGTACTGGTCAATACCATATGCCAACCAAATTCTGCAAGTTGTGGATGATTATAAGCCATCATTACTCCTCGAGCAGCAGCTACAACAACAGAAGCTGTGACAACTCCTCCTTGCTGTTGAATCTTTTTTACATACAGTTGCAGCTGCTTTTCTATGTAGTCACCAAGCACTAGAGGACGACCACGTGTTTTGTGTGGCAGAGAAATTAACTCCTCATCATCATCTTTTTCACACTGTCTTTTCAAATATTTTGTTTTAATACAATTCACAGATAACTTGCAGATTTTAACACCTAGTTCTCTTGTGAACGTGGCACTAGCCGATGGTGCACCATGAATACTGGCATACTTCCCAATAGAAGCTCTAACTTCAGGTGTATATGTATATCTAAAGTTAAACATTAGTGTAAAGGTGTAAGAAAGTTTGTGAGAGGTACTTACTTTACATAAGATCCACGGCGTTTAGACTTGCTGCCTTTGGTCATCACTTTTTCAACCTCCTGGTTGGCAAGGACAATGGCTCTAGGATAAAGTGTAGCTGATAACGATCCCCTTGGATCAGGGAGGTCATAATAGCTCTTGAAATAACTTCCGACTGTGACATCTCAATCTCTTCAATAGAAAAACATGTGGTATTTATGTACTTGTTATTCTAAATATTCGTCATTCCAAATTCATTAAATAGAATTTTTCGATTTGCAAAAATTTCATTTATCAAATGTGAAACGAAAATATTTCACAATGAAAACAAGCAAGTTACGGCATGTTTCTTTCTATTTATTTTTGTGTTTATGGTCAAATGTATAACTATTTTATTTACTCAATTTCAGATTATATTCTCATAATTTTCAGATAATTTAGGGTGCACAAAGTCATATGCTTTTCAGATGGCTTCCATTGTTTTTCCACTACATCTCCTTGTAATTATAGCAATGCTTTTTCAATGAAGATCAGTAGTGATCTTGGGCATGTTAGTGGCAATAGCCATTGTTTTAGTGCAGGTCAAACGCGACAGAATTTCATGAATTATTTCAACAGTAAAGCAGGACAAGTACCATGGCAAACATAACATACACAAGAATAATGTAAAATGTTTCTCATTTACAATATAGTTACTTGTTTTCTGATGTAATTTGCCAAGAGCTTAGTTCCTCAGCTAAAGAGACTGCCACCTCAGTTGAAACAGATATCAAAGATTGAAATACAGCAAATACTTTTCAATTATGAGTTTCATCAACAATTTCTGCAACAACAGTTCTGCAGAATAACTTGTCTTCATCATCTACATGTAATTCCTTCTCTTCCTTGAATTGGTGGATGTCAGTATCAAGTGCTTTGGAAATGCTACCAGTGGTTTTAATAAGGACTTGATCGAGGCTATTTTTGCTAAACTTTGTATATGGCTTACAGTAGTAATCAGTAGAGAATTTGTCATATAAGACTGGGTATTTCTATATTTCTTCCATGAAAACTTTAGTATCTCGAATACCCTTTAAAGTGGCAGTTTGTTGTTCATCTGACTATACCTCAATGATATGTTTCCACATCACTGAAACTGTGGTGCAACAGTTGCAGCAATCATGGAGATAGAGCTTGGTTCTAATTCCACGAAACAGTCACACAATATTGGCAACATCGCGCAACAAATATATGTTATGTTTCCAAATAATTCTGCAACATGACACAACTGTTGTGCAACAGTTGCAAGCTGTATGGAAACCGCCTTTACATGAATGTCTGTCAGACCTTTATGAGTAAGGACATCTTTTTAACCAATGCAATCACATCTCTCCTGCTGTAACTGTATTATGGAAAAGAGTGGGTTTCCATGTGATTCCAAGTCCCTACAAATTGTATGTAAGCGACGTCAGCAGCAACCAAGTACTCTCTCTTTTAGCAACAACTCACAGATTACAGTTCTAGCTTGCTGCAATGCACCGGGTTGTGCTATTCCTCCACTTGTTATCTTTGATCAAAAACTTCTGAAAACAGAGCGTACATTTGGAAGAGGTGCCTGAAACCACATATAGTTTATCCAGTTCTGGGTGGATTGTAATTAACTATAACTAAAAGTAAAATGAATTTTAGTAAGCCTAACGAAAATTTTTCAAAGAAGAAAGGATGAGGATTATGACCTCCCTGGTGACAAGAGATACCAGTAATGGCTGAAGCAGCATATTTGTTACTCCACTCCATTGAGAGAGGACTTGTCAAGTGAGTCTTCCATCCATTCTCCTTGTGGTTCAGCAACGTCAACCCTTTTGTCGCAAAATACTCAAGAAATCAAGCTACCAAAGATGAGTCAAAATACATTAGCCCAGGGTTTAACTAGTACTCAAAATCTGAGATTATTAGAAGAAAAGAAGAAAAGAAGAAAAAGAAGGAAGAGGATTTGAAAGCTAAATAAAACTGAAGTTAGAAAGAGAAGAAAAAAAAAAAAGCTCTCTCTGGAAAAAGTAAGAATATACCTGTGTATATACAGTTTGTACATGGAAGTCATACTCAGATAATGGTAGTACTGGATGTATGAAATCATTCAATGCAGTTAGTAGGTTGTGCTCTTCTCAGATAATAATGGTAGTCTTAGATCAGATAATGGTGGTACTGGACGTCTATCTAAAGTCACTAGTGGTAAGTTAAAGAAACTCATTCAACCTGTGTTAATACAGTTAGTAGGGTGTACTCTTCACTTAGATAATGGTGGTACTGGACATCTTTCTAAAGTCACTAGTGGTAAGCTAAAGAAACTCATTCAACCAGTGTTAGTACAGTTAGTAGGGCGTACTCTTCACTTAGATAATGGTGGTACTGGACATCTTTCTAAAGTCACTAGTGGTAAGTTAAAGAAACTCATTCAACCAGTGTTAATACAGTTAGTAGGTCATGCTCTTCTCTCAGAAAAAGTTGGTAGTGGGCATCTTTCTATAGTCACTACTAGTAAGTTAAAAAAGTCATTCAACCTGTGCTAATACAGTTAGTAGGTCGTACTCTTCACTTGTATAATGGTGGTACTGGACATCTCTGTAAAGTCACTAGTAGTAAGTTAAAGAAACTCATTCAACCTGTGATAATACAGTTCATAGGTCGTACTCTCACTCAGATAATGGTGGTATTGGATACCATTATAAAGTCACTAGTGGTCAGTTGGAAAATAATTCAAACAGTGTTGATGTATTTTGTTAAAGTTGTATTATATTATGTATTATATTTGATGTATGTAGTATATTCTAATACAGTAGTGTACTTTACTTTCAAATGTAAAAAAATAAATTTTGCTGAAGTGCCTAAGAAAAGAGAGAAAAAACGTATGGAAGTAGCCAGCGAGAAAGGTGCTTCCACATGGTTGACTGTACTTCCCCTCAAATTTCATGGATTTGCTCTCCACAAAGGTGCCTTCCATGCTGCATTATGGTTACAGTATGGCTGGAGATGAAATGAAGTGGAGAAGAGACACTGTTATGAAGAACGGGTTTATACTGTGGAGCTTGGTTCCTTTACACCCCCCCCCCCCTTGTTTTTACACAGCTGGAGGTATGGGACCTTCTGCTACTATTTTTTACAAACGCCTTGCATCACTTATATCTGAATGCCACGAACAGCCATACTCTAAAGTCCTCCACTGGATCAGATGCTGATCGTCTTTTTTTTCTGTTACGATCATCTATCATCTGTCTTATGAGGAGCCAGGTCATCATGTCACAGACCAATTAGATTCAAAGCAGACTCTGGTGACATTGACCTTGCACTTTCAGAAGGAAGGGTCTCATAACCTATCTTCTTTATGTTTATCGTAATGTTTTGTAATTGAATATATTCTATTTTTCTTCCTTTTTCGAACACTATTTTTTGAATCTAGACTGTCTAACTTACCTACCAGCTCTGGTACCTGGATTATTGTATTATGTATTATATTTGATTTATGTAGTATATTCTAATACTGTAGTGTACTTTACTTTCAAATGTAAAAGAAATATATTTTGTTAAAGTACAGGCCCGTAGCCAGGGGGGCATTTGGGGCTTGAGCCCCCCTTTGGCGAAAATACACCCACACTTAATTACATTGATCAATGGGTGGAGCTGATGCACTGTTAGGCTTTTTAGCTACAGCTACTTGCACAAACATAACTCAGCCTTAGTACCTACAAACCACTGCATAAGACTCAATGGATCAGCTTGTTCCTATGATGCAATACTTTTCTTATTTTATAACTATATATTAATATAGAATTTTAATTTAGCAGCTGTCCACTCAGCTATCCAGCAGAATAGAAACTAAGTACAGGTGTAACAGTATACTATGTCAAGAGATTTACTAGATTACTTTAGTATCCGACAGCAGGATATTCCATCAACTAGTACTGCTTCATCAACAAGGTAAATTAACTAAAGAACAATGTGTTTCTACAACTTAATAACAGCATAAAATAGTACAACAATAATGAATAATTAGTCAAACAGAAAAAATTAATACAAGAATCAATATTTTCACAGCGAAGTTCAAGAGTCGGAAGAACAACAATATAACAAGCTCGAGTTCTTGAAGCTGAACCACCAAGGAAGCAGGCTTGAGTTCTTGCACTTGTTGATATTTGTGACTTCTCTCTAGTACGTGATGTTTCAGAAGCAGATAAATATCAGTTCATTCACCAATTCTTCTTTTGACCAAAATTACACCTTTCCTAAAGGACCAAAACACTGTTCATTTCAATACACTTGGCTCCAGAAATATCCATGGCTGAAATACAGTGAGAAAATGAATGGTGGTTACTGTCTCCCATGTGTTATGTTCGCCAAGATACTAGCTCGCGTGAGGCTTGAGTTCTTGCACTTGTTGATATTTGTGACTTCTCTCTAGTACGTGATGTTTCAGAAGCAGATAAATATCAGTTCATTCACACCAATTCTTCTTTTGACCAAAATTACACCTTTCCTAAAGAACCAAAACACTGTTCATTCAATACACTTGGCTCCAGAAATATCCATGGCTGACATACAGAGAAAGGTGGTTACTGTCTCCCATGTGTTATGTTCGCCAAGAATACTAGCTCGTGTGCTGATCCAGGAATACTTGTCAAAAGTCCAATGACAGATTTTATACATGCGATCAAAACATTCAACAAACACAGTGACAAGAAATACTATAGGGATGCCATAATTGTGATGGATAATTTTGTGAAATCTATGAGTGGTCAGACACAATCAATTTCAGTCCAAATCTCTGATGTCACATGAAAGTTAGTAGAATGAAACAGACAAGAACTCTGGTCAATTGTTGAACAATAATCTTTTGTAGTCCACAGAACATTGCCCTTAGTGGAAGTTTTGAGAGCTACTCAGATGTTGAAGAGAGGATGACTTCAAAAAATCATGGAAATTTCTGGGTCTTGATCAAATTTCGAATTTCAGCTGGAGACAAAATACTCCAAGACCACATTGCTACCACCTCAAGAAATGCCACGTAAACATCATAATTCAAAATGACATCATCAATATTCTTGGCGATCACATTAGACAGATCCAAATTAGCAAAGTACACACAGCTCAATTTTTCTCTTTAATAGCTGATGAAGTTACAGATTGTTCCAACAAAGAACAGCTTGCTATATATTGAGACTTGTTGATTGTGATAACAATCAAATTCGAGAAGGACTTTGTGGAATGTGATACCGGTGTAACTGGAAAAGCTCTGGCAGACAAAATGCTTGAATTTTTGAAGAAACAATGTTTGGATTTGTCAAAGTTGCGTGGCCAGACATATGATGGTGCAGCGAGTATGTCAGGGAAAATCAAAGGAGCTGCTGCAATTATCACGTCAAAATATCCTTTTGCTCTGTATACCCACTGTGCATCTCACCAACTGAATCTTGCTGTAGCACATTCATTTAGTGAAACATGTGTTCGGAACATGATCTCCATTGTAAACAGAGTTTCTACATTTTTTTGGCTCATGCAAAATGTCAAAAGAAATTAGACGAAGCAATAGATAGTATTCAGCCTACATCAAGTGTATCTAAACTCAAAGATCTTTGTAGAACAAGATGGATTGAGCCTATTGATGGTTTGGATCGTTTTCACACACTACATGAGTCTATTGTTGAATGCTTCCAAATAATTTGTTCAGAAGGACGAGCTGAATGGTCTCAGGATTCAATCACTGATGCTGTCACTCTCAAATCAGCAATCACAACAACTAAGTTCATTTCCTGTCTTGTTATTGCTTCAAAATTGATGATGTTTCTCCTTGGGCTAATTCGCAGTTTACAAGCTGAAGCTAAAGATATCCTCCAAGCTTCAACTGAAGTAAACCATCTCATTTCAACTCTGAAGGAAGTCAGAGAGAAAGTTATGGTTTGATGAAATTGAAGCAATGTGTTCCAAGGTGGCTATTACTCCATTAATGCCTAGACTTAGTGGTCGACAACAAAACAGATCAAACACCCCTGCATCATCAGCATCTCAGTACTTTCTCAGAACTATCTCAATTCCAATGTTAGACCATCTTTTACAAGAGCTCGAGACAAGGTTTGATGACTCTCAAAGAACAACTCTCCAAGGATTTTGTCTCATTCCGTCAATAATGGTTTCAGTGGATTTGGAAATTGTTCTTTCCAAACTTGGTGAGCTAGGAAACATGTACTTGTCTGATCTTCCATACGTCTCAAGCCTGAAAAGTGATAGCTGGCATATTAGATGGCAAGACCAGGCAACAGAACATGGAGCTGCTTCTCTTCCATCATCTTTGCATTGCATCACACACTCCCACAACTTTAACAGATGTTTCCAAACATAAAGACCTTACTGCTCATCTTGTTTTCATTGGTAGTTACATCATGTACGGCTGAACGATCATTTAGTGCCCTCAAAGGAGTTAAGAGTTCACTTAGATCAACGATGGGAAACAACTGATTGTCTTCTTTGTCTCTTATTCATGTTCATCGCGATATAGACATTGACATTGACCAGGTTATAGATGAGGAGGCATCCACGTCACTTGCAACTTGAGAACATTATTAACAGTTAGTATTATACATGTTTTAACTCTACATGGTATGAATCTCTTTCTTTCTTTAATATGACAAAGTCAAGTCATGGGTGTCGATATGGATAGTCACTGAATAAGGGTGTGGAATAAATTTTTTACAAACAAGCCCCCCCTTTAAGAAAATCCTGGCTACGGATCTGAAGTACCTAAGAAAAGAGAGGAGAACCACAAGAATGAGTCCACAAAACCTGTGAAGATGACTAGTGTTTGTTTCACAGATCAGAAGTCTTTAGAAGAAAGTGTAGCTGAATGTCCCTGTTGTGGTAATGTGTATTGAGATGATGATGAAAGCCTATGGATCTGTTGTGATGACTGTAATACATGGTATGATTTACCAACAGAAGCTCTATTCCAGAAATTTACTTTTGTCAAGATTGTCGCTAGACATGAAATTTTTTTGATGTCTCTTTGTTGTACAGTTGAAGACAATTGTGAATGATTTTGTGGGCATATCCTCTCCGTTTGTAGTGCTATGCTGTGAGCACTGCACTTGCTCAAAACATTTGAGTTAAACTGTACAGAAAGTATAAGGACGCAACAAGTCTAGGCTTACAATAAATCAATCTCATGTTCTTGCTGTGTGAAGAAAACAGGGAATCGAAAACTTATGCTAATTAACTGAACAAACATTGCCATGTATACACGATATATGAGTACATACACAAGATTTTGTGTAAAAAATAGATACATGTAGATACAGGAACATACAAAAATATTACACAAATTATCGTCTATCATCTACTAACCACACCCTCTCCGAGCACACCCTAACGTGGTGTAATAAAGAAAAATGGCTGTGCCAGTTACCTACTCTGACTCTTTGACTTGCCTGCTTCATGTAGCGTTCCCAATGCTAAATGTAAAGAGTGCTCTCAATTTTATAAGTTCACTTAGTCAAGCAAAGGTAACCTTTTGAAACACATTCAAAAGTCTCATTGCCAGCTGTTACAGATGCACAGGGAGAAAAAGCAACAGTCTGTTGAAGGTCAGAGTACTCTTAATAGCAATGGCCAGTTACAGTGGAGAGCATGAAAGGATTTCAAGAGCCAAGATGTTATCCTAACATCACTTGTTAGAAACATTGTTGGTTCTGGTGGACTGAACAGGAGTGGTTCCGCTGATTCATGGCTAATGTTGAGCCATGGTTTCAGCCTGTTTCCAGAGTAGCTATCAAGACAAAGTTAGAAGTGTTGTATCAGGAAGAAAGGGATCAAATGCTGAAAGAAGTTGCAGTCATCCCCTCAGTCATGCTTGACTTCTGGACTGGTCAAGACGGTAGGAGTTTTATGGACTGTTAATGCGAAATGTTAAAACATCATATGCTATTTTTGAAGGAAGTACCTCCACCCCATACATCAGATAATGTTAGAAATACTTTTGAAGATCAACTTGACATTTAAATGTTTTGTTGTAGTGACAGACAATGCTGCTAATATGAAGTGTGCTTTTCACATGGCTGCTGTTGAGAATGATGACACATCAGAATTTCATGATAATTCTACTGACATGCATAAGGACGATGAGGATGAGTTTGTTGAACCACTTGAAGGCTGGACAGTTACTCCAATTCACTTTGACAGTTGGATAGGATGTGCAGCTCACAAACTTCAGTTGATTATACACGATACAAAGAACTATTGGGCTATAGAAGAGTTCAACTTGCCTTTCGTAAGGGTAAATCCATTTGTACTCTCTCTCGTCATCTTAAATATGCATTATCTGCCAAAATATTATGGAACACTTTGCCATTTAATACGCAAAATTTGATACTTTCGTCAGCCGACAAGGATAATCTTTGTAAGTTGTTTATGTAATGGGGTTGTTTGACCTCTGACCTCCTTCAAGCAGAGAAGAAGCCTACATCTGGCTCCGTTATACCAATCATTGATTCATTAGAAAGTACTCTATTAAGCATGGAAAGAGAAACACCTGCAATCAATGCTTTATGTGAGACTTTCTTAAATGGCTTATGACATCATTTCTCACACTTACTGGAATCTAAGATACATCAGAGTGCTACAGCTCTAGATCCTCGCATAAAACTTACTTTTACAGGCAGTGATAATCCTAGGAAGTTTTTCTAATTTTCATCAACCCTTGTCAAACAGCACATCCAGTCATTTCTTCCCTCTCCTGCATCAGAACCAGTACTAATAACACCAGTACCTGCTGCAGTTTCTGACAACAATGGTGCTAAAAGATGACGACTTTTAGATTATAGTTTTAATTCTCAATCTGAAAACTGTAGAGAGTTCAGGTAATCAACCAAATGTTGAATTAAAATACTTACCTGGATAGTCCAACTGTAAATACTGACCCAGTATCTTTTTGGTCAGAGAGAACAGAAACTAGCCTAAGCACAATTGCTTTCCAGTTACTATCAGTGCCATCAAGTTCTGCTCCTGTTGACTGTCTCCTTTCTAAGGCAGGTATATTGCTCAGTCAACGACGAACAAGACTTGACAGTATATGCTTGAAACAGTTGCTCTTTTTTCAAATAATAATTTGTTTTGGTGATTGATTGCTTTTTCATCAAAGATTGAAAAAATTACAAAGTAGATGATAATAGATGATAGAAGGGATCCTAATACAAGTAGATATATGGAATAAATTGTCAAAGTAAATGTAGATATATGGTAGATGAATGTTGACTAGATGGTGCAATGTGTGTAACCAAACGAAATTTTTATAAAGTAAACTTCAAATTGGATGGAAGCCATGTCAATAGTAGAGGGTAATTTGACTTTGATAGCGTGTTCGATCATTTATCATGTACGATTACTCATGGCTTACTCTATTACATGGATTATAGGCAAAATTTGACAGACAAATGGGAAGGTAACTAGTTCCTCTGCAGTTGGACTGAGTACTTTGCAGCTTACTTAGCACTTTACTTGAATTATATTGTAACATGGATTAACACAAATTTGCACTTGTAAGAAGGAATGCATGGGCTAACAAACAGGTGGTAGGTTGGCAAAGAGTATGTAAAAAAAAGTTTGATTGTAAAAAAGAACTAGGCATTTATTAAAAACATTAGTTGTTCATACACAAGATGACTATCACTGCTTTGCGTGGACATTACTACATGAACAGAAATGCACATATGGGAAGTTAAAATCATGGTTTGTAATTAATTATACTGATGGTGTGCTGATGGATGAAGAATTGGCAAATGTAAGTCTTGATTATAGTGTTATTTTACTAACAGTGGACAAACTGAGGACATGAAATTGTTGAGTCTATATATAATGACTGTTACTATTATTGACTTGACCATTTATCACTTGTCTTGAGTTAATCATCACTTTATCAGTTCTAGTGATTCAGTGATCATCACTTGTCATTGTAAATCATTATAGTTTAAATGCACTTGAAATATATGAGATTGGTATGGTAACACGAAATATATAAGTATTATCATAATAATATGACACAATATGCTCCTTCGTGGGGGTACGTTCTTTAATGTACAAAATTTATAAGGCCAATAGTTCTGGAAAATATCCAGATATCACATACTATCATATTCTAACTCTTGTTTAGAAAAGTCGATTTTGTAGAATTATGAGAATATGTAGTAAAGTACTTCATATACATTTTATACCATCTATCTCCATGATGTATTATATATAATAATGTTTGGAAGTGGGTCAAATCATAGATCTACATGCATAGATGTTTATCACATATATTTATTATCATTTAACTGCAGAGGCACAGGCAAAAGTATTTGA
The DNA here is from genome assembly GCA_963965975.1 of Xestospongia bergquistia. Lineage (NCBI taxonomy): Eukaryota > Metazoa > Porifera > Demospongiae > Haplosclerida > Petrosiidae > Xestospongia > Xestospongia bergquistia. The sequence goes on along the minus strand of OZ014420.1, from coordinate 3,535,781 downwards.
TGACATAATTATGTCAACCAGCTGTCGCTAGTAATACATTATCAAATACTTAAGCATAATAACTGTAACGTTTATTGATTGAGATAACAACAACTCAACAACTTAACAAGTAAACAAGTGAAGCACACATATAACCCAAGTTACTAATATAGGAAATACACTATACACTGATAATACAATAACAAGCATACAATTGTTCTAACACAATGTACATTGTTCCACTAGACAATTCCACTACATCTCAATTTCTCAGAAAGCCAATCACCTGTGCGAGATCTAGTCATGATTGGACTATGATTGTCAACCCACCAGGGTTGTCCATTGGAGTACTTGAATCTCTTTCTCTTGAAATCTTTTAATTTTGGAGGGTCTCGGTAGTATCATGAGGCCTGACTGTTAGATGACAACGATTTCTTCGAACTTGACCTGACGGTGTGTTGACCACGTAAGATCTTGGTGTTTCAGCTTGATGGTTGATATTGCCAGGTATTTGTCTCGTACCTGAAGTGACCCAGACAGGAGTGTCATCTGGTATTTCAGGTAGATGATCAAAAGCTTGTTTCTGTTTGTTCTTTTCTCTCTCATTCTTCCTTTTAAAATCAAAATCTCTTTAGTTTGAGTAGCATTGTGCGAATTCGTCTTCCCATCAGGAGCTCAGCTGGACTATGTCCACACCATGGGAGAGGTATTGCTCTATAGTTTAGGAGAGCCATATAATGGTCTCTATTGTCAGATAGAAGTGTCTTCACTGTTTTAACCATGCGTTCAGCTTGACTATTGCTTTGTGGAAAATAGGGAGTTGAAGTGATATGTTGAAATCGATAGACATTGCAAAATCTTTCATTTCATGTGAAATATATTGTTGACCATTGTCACTAATAAGTATTTCCGGAATGCCACAACGACTAAAAATAGACTTGAGAGCAGAGATGATGGCTTGAGAAGTTGTTGTGTTCAATCTTATAACTTCAGGGTATCTTGAAAAGTAATCAACTACTAACAGGTAGGTAATTCCTTTCAACTCGAATAAATCTGAGCCAATCTTTTGCCAGGGATGGTCTGGTAATTTTGAGGGTATTAGTGGCTCTTTTGGAGGGGTGTTCTGCCTGACACAAATTTCACACCAGACAGATGATGTTGTTCTAAAGCGACTTCTCTGAATTCCTTGATGTCCCTCATGGATCTTGTCAAGTGTTCTTTCTTTAAGGACTCAGGTACAACAATGTGTTTATTAAAAAGGAGTAGATTATTGCATACTGCTAACTCACCTGTAACAGGAATTCCTTGATGTCCCTCATGGATCTTGTCAAGTGTTTCTTTCTTTAGGGACTCAGGTACAACAATGTGTTTATTAAAAAGGAGTAGATTATTGCATACTGCTAACTCACCTCTAACAGTCCAATACGGTTTTAGAGAGGATTGAATCATATGTTTCTTTGGCCAACTGGATTGACAATACTTGATAACTTGTGAGCAGAGTGAGTCATTCATTTGAGCTTGACAATAAATGTCCAGTCTGTCCTTACTAGCAGGTAGACTTTCCACTTGAACCTCAACAAAATGTTCAATATCTTTTAGGTTACAATCCCCTAAAGAGGTAGTAATAATAGTAGTATCACACTAGAGAGTATCTGCTGTATACATGTATTTCCCTGGTACATAGCTAATAGAGTAGTCATACGTCATTAGCTGTAGCCGAAACTTCACAATTTGTGGTGGGAGGTTGTTTAGTTGTTTTGAGCTTAACAAGGGAACCAGAGGTTTATGGTTAGTTTCCAAGTGAAATCTTTTCCCAATGATGTAGTCTGAGAACTTTTTACATGCCCAAGTAGCTTCTCTTTCAATCTGAGCATATCTTCTTTCTGTGTCTAGACCAAAGGATGAGGCATCAGCTGATATATTTGTATCTGAGGTGGGGTCATATATGGCAAGTACTGTAGGCTTTGAGAGTTTTCATTTGATTTTCTCAAAAGCTTTCTCTTGATCAGGGCTCCATAGATAGCTGTTTTTTTTACTCAATAATTCTCTTAATGGTTGTGTTAATTCATCTAGGTTGGTTTACCATCCCCATGAAGCGACATAATTCTGATACGTTGGTAGGTGCTTTCATGTCTGTGACTAATTTCAGTTAATTCTGATGGAATTTGCACTTCTCTGAATTAAGAGTTATGCCTTTTCAATTCTTTTAAGTGTAGCTTCCTGTCGAGCTTCATGTTCCTCATCATTGCGACCAAACACTAGAATGTCATCCATGTGACATAAAACACCTTCTAATCCTTCCAGGATTTTGGCCATTCTTCTTTGAAAATGCTCAGGTGCACTGGTGATTCCAAATGGGAGTTTGTTAAAATGGTTGCATCCAAATGGAGTGATAAAAGTAGTGAGAGGTCTGGAAGTTTCAGCTAAGGGGATCTGCCAGAACCCACTATTAGCATCAAGCTTGCTGCAAAGTGTAGCTCCTGCGAGCTGAACCAATGTCTAGTCCACTCTTGGTAGAGGATAACTTCTCGTAAAACACTTCCATTAAGTGGTTTTGCGAGCTAAACCAATGTCTAGTCCACTCTTGGTAGAGGATAACTTCTCGTAAAACACTTCCATTAAGTGGTTTCAAGTCCACTCATATTCTTAATGTACTGTTTTTCTTTGGAACTACTACCATTCCTGCCAAACCATTGAGAAGGTTTATCAATTTTGGAGATTACACCAAGTTCCTCCGTTTGTCTCAGTTACTCTTCAACTTTATCTCGAAGAGGAAGTGGTATTCTTTGAGGAGTATAGAGAGCAAAGGGTGTAGCATCTGGCTTCAACTCAATTTTGTATTCTCCTAAATTACCAAGTTCTTTGAATAAGTTAGAGAATGTAGCATGAACCTTTAAGGTATAGTCATTCAGAGTTATGAAGTCACTCTTTAAGAGAGATAATTGCTGGTAAGCTCAACAAGTTGTTTTTGAGACCTTTTATCACGAAAATAATTTGTGGTGAGGACTTCTCCTTGTGTCCAATTGTCGTCTTGAATTGACCAGGCACTCTTAGAGGTGTTTGACTAGGACCCAACAGTGCTCTTGAGGGTTTCTGCAAAGGAATTCTTGGTAGATTAGTGTAGGTTTACTGTGAAATAGCAGTGACGTCAGCCCCTGTAACTAGTTTGAATCATATCGTCCTACTCAGGACAGAGATGTTGGCAAACCACGAAGACATCTGACTATTACTGATAGTGTTTAGGAATGCTTCCTCTAACATCATTCCACTACTAACTTCAGATATAGGCTTTGTACAAAGACATCTGACTATTACTGATAGTGTCTAGGAATGCTTCCTGTAAGATCATTCCACTACTAACTTCAGATATAGGCTTTGTGCGACATTGAGCGCTATAGTGTCCCTTTTTGTGACATTTGTGGCATGTGGCATCTTTGGCAGGACGTTTATCTCTGCTGTGTAGATCTCCTCCACAACGTCCACACTGCTTTCTTGAAGTGTCCTTCCTAGCATGCATACGGATTGGTTTTCGTTTTCGCCACAGATTCTGAACAGCTTCAATATCAGACCCTGTCTTGATTGATTCAGTTTTGAGGAGCATCTATTGTCCGTGTACAGCTTCCTTCTGCCTCACTATCTTTTAGCTTTCTCTAATGTTAGTTCAGATTTCATTTTGGAGTCGTTCTGAGAGTCTACTGTCTCGAATCCCCACAACTAGGCGGTTGCGGATCATTTCGTCCAATAGAGCTCCGTATTCACAATTTTCGGCTAGATTGTAGAGAACTGTAATGTATTTGTCAGCACTTTCACTCTGTTGTTGATTCCTTTGGTTAAACCTAGTTTTTTCAAATATGACATTTCTTCTGACATTGTAGAACTTGTTGAATTTGGCAAGTACCTCGTTGTACTCCCTTCTAGCATTGGCAGTGATACTCGTAGAAAGGAAAATGTCCTCTGCTTCTTCACCTAGGCAGAAAGGAGGGTACTGACTTGTCTTTCTCCAGCCTGACCAGTTGCTTGTTGAAACTATTCAAATTGACATTTCTAACAAGGCCATTCATCTGGGTTCTTGAAGTTAAAAGGACCTGGAGGTTGGAGTCTCAATCAATCCATTTTCTCTCAGATCCCACCACTGCCACCATGTAATGTTTATAACAACAACTTAAGTGAACAAGTGAAGTACACATATAACCCAAGTTACTTATATAAGAAATACACTATACACTGATAATACAATAACAAGCATGTGTTTGTTCTAACACAATGTACATTGTTCCACGAGACAATTCCACTACAATGACAATGCAACTTTTAAGTTATAAATTTGTGCGCAAAGAAAGTACTTGATACAACATTGATTCTACACCCAAGACACGTATGTTATGAAGGTGTTGTCAGTTGAGACAGAGACAGCGTCAGATCAGTTTCTTGATGAAGAAAACGATAACTTCCAGTTTGATTGTGGGCACAAAAACCTGTCTAATAATTATGGAATTAGATTGTGGGCACCAAAAACCTGTCTAATAATTATTGAACAGACAAGACTTCAATAACCTAGTAGTTATACACTATCTACAGTGTTTGGCTGACTAATGGAAATCAAGATTTTAGTATGGTCAAAGTGTTTACTGAAAATGTTTTTGCCAATCATATAATTTTTTCTAATACAACTGTTATAGTATGTGGTTTTAGCACAAATGAAGTCATGTCTTGCTGTGATACATTAACCTGCTATACACTAAGACCTCCTGCTGTTATTTTAGTGGTCAAGAGTTCATTGGAGAAAATGAAGAAGACCACTAACGTTTTGAATGATATACAAGGTAAAACAGACATGTATTGTACAATTCATACACATTTATTAGCTATAGAAGATGATATCATGCTTTCTTTTTAGATGCTATCAGAATGAGCTACTTTAATTATGGATTAAGCGTAGGAATTCATGGTAATACTAATTGGCTTCCACATAATGAATATATAACAGAGGAGTTGCCGAGACTTATGGCATATTACTACCAGAGAGAATCCCTGGCTGCAAAAGTATGGATGTACAACTACTTCCCATTCACATGACAAGAGAGGAATATGGAAAACGTTTGCTCCTCATGTCATATCACTAAACTGAGATCAGGGCTCTCCTGAGGAAACCAAAGAAATTCTCTTGCTATTAATTAGGCTGAGATCAGGGCTCTCCTGAGGAAACCAAAGAAATTCTCTTGCTATTAATTAGACTGCCAATTCATCTAAATCTTACAAACTATAGGAAAAGATGAACGATAATTTATCACTGTTCACAAAAGACTCACATTGTCCAAGCAATGAGTCATTGAAGCCTCTACAATACTTACAAATCAGGCAATGCTTTTCTTGAAATTTAAAAAAAATTGTTGCTGGAATGGATACATGCTGTATACTTGAAATGTTCAAAGAAAATTGGTAATATGGTACTATTATATTATACAGTAAGTTATATAATAGTCTGCATCCCACTGATAGCTCTTTTGAGCCACTATATGTCACTGCTACGTTACGTTATCTATGATACAACAACAAACACATAATTCAAGAGACCTGTCTAAGGTACATTGCAGATCTCTCAACTCACACGGTTTGACTGTGTGACACACGGTTTTGGGCTAACTCACACAGTCACACGGCGATGGTTTCATTTCTCACGGAAATTTTGGCCAAGTCTGTGGCCACACCTGATTCACATGAACTGGAAACCTATAGTAGTTCAATGAAACTTGACGGTACACTTCCTTCAATTATAGTTGTTAGATGATCTGTTGCTGTGGGAGCCAACCAAAAAAAGCCTAGTTGAAAAAGCTAAGAAAGCCACTAAGCTCTATAACAGCAAACACAAGTCTTCTTAACTATGTGCTGTTTGTATATGGAAGGACAACTGTCTTTGAATTCTATGTACAAGTGTTTATACATTCATGTACTTAAAATTTGTGGATATTAATTTTAAATAAGTGATAATGATACACGACATGTACAATGATCAACTTCAGTTTATATTATGCTGTATGCGTGCACGGTGTGCACACACCCACACACACAGACATTTTTATTATTGAACAAAATTAAATGGAGACAATTTTAAATACTGTTATGGGTCAAAATATGTGATCCTACATACGGAAAGGGACCTAGTCACACAAATTCAATTATTGAGAAGATACAAATTTAGTGAAATATCAATCCTCCCACAAAAAACGCGATTATGGCTTGTAGTGCCTCAAAACCTTGTATACCTTCATGAATGAAGCTTTTACAGTCCTAGCAACATTGGTTTACTTCTTCTATATGTATGGATGTTATTCATTGCAAAGTTTTAAAAAGTTTTCTTTACCAAATCGGAAGTTCTCCTTCCATTCTTGGCTAACCACGATATCATTTACAAAGTTGTCCCACCATACCTGAAAACGATTTGTTTTGCGCATCGTTGCCATTTTTGTTAGCGTTTTTGGCCTTTCTGTGTGAACGCAAGCAGTAAAAGGATACAAAATGAAACATATTTTGACCAATAATGTTGTCATGTAAACAAAGCCTATGCAAAGACAAATCCAAATTTAGTTTCTTTGCTTTGTGACATAATAATGGCAGGACAAATCAGCATTACAAAAGTAATAGCCACCTCAAAAAAATGTTAAAGAAACAACAATGAGAGAAATCAACTTAACAAGTTCAAGTTCAGCACTTCTGGCTTTCCCAAAAAAGTGTAGATGTCCATGCAATTTCATGAAATCTGTCCTCACTCTACACATCCACCTAATAGTCTCTTTTAAAATTATTTGATGTGTCGCTACTACTTTTTTTGATGTACATTACTTATTGTGCTGAGAAAAGTATAGGGAAGTATATTCAGTTTATAAGGCATAAGGATAGCAAGCTCCAAAGAAAATATGCTATACAACAGGTTGTACTGATGGGTCATGGGTCATGTAAAGCAAAACACATTTGTCACCAGCAAGGAATCTTGGATGTAGAAAGCAGGAAGTATGTTTGGAATGTACAATGTTTATAATGGTTCTAGACTGTTATCAATGCAGTATAGAATTACCAATAACAACAGACCATCTTTGCAACACAACATTTTACCATGTGCTATTACTATCACATCTACAGTATTCACTCAGAACTATCAGAGCATGCTGAAAGTTCTGCATGGCATTCGACAATTTCGGTTCAGGAAAAAAACGCAGCCCCACTATATGTATACCCCAGGAAAAACCATAGCCCCACTATAAGTTTATTTTCTTACCAATTTGCTGTCTTTTGTTGACATTAATCCTCCTAACTTTTCTTAAAGTGATAGCCTAGATGTTATTATCTACTGTCTACTGTATATCGGCTTATTTGTGCGATGATTTAATTTTTCTAAGATTTAATTGTTCTAAATGTGCATTTTTAGGGCAATCGCACATTTTAAAATGCACACACGTAAATGACAACATGAATTTTCATTACAACAAAGCACGTGGTGTATTTGACCAGAAAATGTCAAGCATACTGAACTATTTAAAGAGAAAGGTTCCACAGGACGTTGGAGAGTTTCAACAGAATCATTGTCATCAATCAGAGAACGCTTTATTAACAAAAACCTACCATGTTACATGAAGTTACATAATCATATGCCACAAATTCTACAAGTCCAAGAAAATCAGTCAAAGGTCCTATCTTTTGTTAAAAAGGTAATCCACTACAGAAAGGAACAGGAGACAAACTTGAAAATCCAAATATTGTATAGCAAAAAATGGTTAATACAACATAATAACCTTCCATATTCATATGCAAATATGCAGTTGAAGTAAAAGCTGTTTTACAAACATAGAAAAGTCACTGTATAAGTCACCTTCCCTTAGCTGTGGGCTTTGGGGTCACTATAAAAAAAGTATCAATTTAATATTTCATTCTAGCTTCCTACTTTGTCATACCAATAGAGAGCTATATAAAATGTGCGTTTGTAAGCTAAATAAATTGGTGCAAGTCCTACTGTGGATAGCATATAATCACTTTTTATAGCTGTTATTAATCAAAATGCTTTTCAAATGTTATTTTTTCTAGTAAACATATACTTACAAGTATTAGTATTTCCTTTGAAACAACAACTTTATGATGGGAATGAAGAAATGAAAGTGTTATATCCAAGTAACTGATAAACCCAAAAAGTAACTAAGATAAAGAAATTCTCTGCATACACTTAGCTAATCTCATGGCAATGTTTATAATTACAGTTGTAGTAGCTTGACTTGTTGAAGTCAAGCTAGGCTGCGTTTGCATATTTGAAATATTCGTTATATCACAACAATGAAGCACATGCCAACTGCTAGAAAGATAACAGAAGACTTTTGCTTAAAAGGTAAACATGTTCTTTAGAGGTTATTACTGCAGTATTTAGGCTTTGGATATGAGACACAAACACTGTATCAGAATTGCCAGTTACATAACACGTTGGTAACAAGAGTGCCGCAGGCGTGATGATTTGTATAAGTTGTTGCTAAATCCTATATAAATCTTGCATAACCTAGACATATTCACCTGAGTTGGCTGTGGCAACAGCCACCATCGTATTCTGTGGCTTTATTTTTGACACATATATTTTTTTCCCTTTATTGACTCTGAACCCCTGTTTGTTTTTTTCTGTATTGTGTCTAGAAAGGAAAGTTGCGTCGTGCCTGAAATTTAATAGAACAATTCTCTTTTCTTATTTTTATATAACGTCAAAATGAGATGGATACTACCATATTGGTTTCCAGGCTAGAAATTTCTAGCTTGTTGTAGAGATCAGTTGAAACGAAAGTGAGGTAACTGGAGTGTTCTTGCATGTCTAAAGACATGCATTGTTAGGACTACTGCAAATACAATGCATAATTACATATGTACATATATGTATATACTTCATTTGATTTACTTGCAATAGTCCGCTATTTCCACATAGTTATTTAAACACAGTAATAAGAGAATGATTTAAAAGTTTTTTCAAAATTAAATTTACTAGATAACAATCCTCCTTTTGCAATTACTTTTTATTTGCTTGGCTTTGCTATGGAATTGTTGCTATACTTTGGAATAATTAAAGTCCTTAAAAAATTGAAAGTACAAAACTTAGAAGACCATACACCTAATAAAGTATTCCCACAATAATATGGTATACACTAAAAATACCATGGTATTTTATCATATTATGCTATGATATATATATTTGTGACCTTCTTTGCGAAAAGGGACAACTTCTGTCAAGAAAAAGTGATGATTTCAATATTTTCATGAAAATGAGTTAAAACAAAAACCGAAGAGAACAGTATCTAATAGTCATTTTGAAGGGTGTATAAAGCTGAAGTTCTTTCTGGCTTAGCATGTAGAAGCGTTCGCATTCTCAGGATAAATACATGGAGTATATATATATGATAACAGATCGCGGGAATAAATTTGTGGAAAAGATTTCATGCGTTCCTCAAGGTGCGTTGCGAAGGTTTTAAATATTGTTGGAGTGGATTTTCTCTCATTGAGTGATAAAAAAGCGCTCGATAACCAGATATGTGAGTACTTTGACCATCAAACTTAAAGTGTGATATCATGAATTTCATTACATAACAATGATTATAATTTGCATATTAGAAGACAATGATAATTCTGATGATTTAGATGAATTTGAAGATTGTTGGTCTTCCTTCAAAACAGAAGGTAACTATAAAAATACACAATTCAGTGATGAAAAACTTTGTGTTAACTAACAGCTGCTCTAAATTTAAAAATCTTGTTTTACACTTAGGATGTTTTCAAACTCCAGTTGATTGTTACCCAGGATGGAAAGATGGTTGTAATAATTTATGACTGGTCAAACTTTCTCACCTCTCACTTTAAACAATTAAAAAATTTAAAAATCAGTAGAGACAAACCAGGAATTTTTTTGAAACTTCCTATCTATATCTACTATAGGAAAGTTAGCACTAAAAACTTCATTGTATTCTATAGTACATATATTTAATGTACTTATCACTCCATGGACTCCGTCTGAAGACAGTCTATCACTTGTAATTATCCCTGAAGGCCTAGATTCCAAGAGAGAGTGGTATTTTTATGATAATGTTAGGTAGCACTGTCCTAACAAATTAAGTAAGATCGCTGCGTGCCCACATCCATCTGTACCACAGCCAATTGATAACACTAGCAATAAAAACATGCCTCTGTCTCTAATTACTGAAGCCGACAACCATAAAAAAATGATGGGATATTTCGTGAGACAGGACACAATTCATGTAACTGTAATAACAAGTAGTAGTAGTAAAAGAAATCTTTGACTTTAATACAATTTAACATACTTTCACAATTTTCCAATTACACGGTAGAAGTAACACCAATATTGAGACTTTATGCTCTTTCTTCTAATAATTATAGATCACTAAACTACTTTCTTCACTACCTTCAGATAAAACCAAACCTTAAAAGTAATGAAAACTGCAGGATAGTAGAGGATCCTTTTCTCTTAGAAAAGCTACTAACTACCAAAATACAGTAAAATGTGCTTGATTCTGGATCACGTGATTTTCGAAATATATTACACATGCTACGGGTGTGTGGAAATATTAAATTCCACTTTTCTCAAAATTAATTTTTTGTTGTAGTCAAGCATTTATACATTGTTACTTTGACAACGTATGCGTTTATCAAAGGTATCTACAAATTCAGCATTAAAAACACTATTTTTCTTATATTTTTTATTTCACAAATAAAACGCTCAATAGCATATGCTAATAGAATAAGTGCACAAATATGGAACAATAATCCGATAAAGTGTCTTAAATAATAAATAGATATAAACTTAAATATACTGTTGTCAATGGTGAAAATAATCTTTTAGTTTTGATTTAAAAATTGAATGATTTAACTTCATGAGGTAGAGAGTTCCAGAGAGAAGAAGAAGAAGGAGTGAAAAAGATTGAGATGTTATTAGTGTGGTAGCATCTGGAAGGTCTTGGAGGAGGAGGTTGAAGTGATAAAATACCATTTGGAAGAAAAGTCAAACCATTCATAAATTTAAAGAGAAGAGCAAGTTTAGAAAAAGCTCTTCGAGTGGATAAGGGGAACAAGATTGAAAAGTTCAAGGTTACTGTCATAGTTAGAATATATGTTCTAAACAGTGGCATTCTAAGTACAAATTTTTTGATGCTTTCAAGACTTTAAATATCAGATTTAGTATGAGGATCCCAAAGAGATGAAAGGTAAGATAGGTGTGGAAGAACTAGCAAAGAGTGTAATGTAAAAAGTGATGATGGAGAGGAGAAGCGATAAAAGTTATGGAAGTTGTAGCCAAGAATTTTACGAGATATGGAGCACACAGAAGATTGTGAGGAGACCAAGAAAGGTTGCTATTGATAACACCAAGGTACTTATAAGAGTAAACACGTTCAATGGTAGAAGAGTTCAGGAAAAGAGGAGGTAGAGAGGATAGAAATGATTGACTCTTCCTGGAAATAAGCATGTATTTTGTTTTTTGACCGTTGATTTTTAGATGTGATTGGATTCAATCATTGATAGTGCTGATGTCAATTTAAATAGCAGTGAAATCAGAGCTAGATGAGAATGAGAATGGGGCTGATAAAAGAATGTCATCGGCATAGAGGATTAGTATGGTATGGCATTCCAAACTGGATAAAATTATGTTGACAAAAACACAATTACCTAGACAACATCGCCATGCTCAAACAGTGCTTCATTCATGTCAGTTAACTAGTACTGTTGTTCACTGTCTGATCAATATACAACATCTATATGCTCAACTATAACACAGTGCTATCGTCATTGTGTGATCGTGGTGGATCCACAGACAAGATCATCATGCTCAACAATACTATCATTCATCGTTCTCAGCAGCAGACAAAATCGTCATGCTCAAACAAAATCGTAATGGCAAACGCTCCGCCCAACGGAACTGACGTTACCTGTCGTCATATGTTTTGTTAATAAGATTAATTATTATTAATTATTAAATTCCTAGCAATCTATTTAATGCGCATTTACACATGACGAGTTCAACCTTTGATATAGACTCTTTTCTGGAGTACCTATTGGGATTGTCATCTCAACTCCATCGTCACTATAACACCGACGACTTAAATTTGGCAGAGAACTTACTTTTTAGGGCTGAAGACTGTATAAGTGTCCTTCGAGTGATTTTAGGGAGAGTATTAGAAAATGACCATACTCCACAAGAAGTCATAAGAGATATTGAGTATGTAATAGGAGAATTTCAAAGGTTGTGTCCCATTATGGGGAATGGACCCTTCGGACACAACCTGATCCTAGCAACCTCCCTACTAACCAACATCTTTCTTGTCAAAGAACAAGACATCCTGGACGGCCATCATACCATATTCGTAAAGAAGATTTAGAACCTTTGTTTTCCAGCAAATGTCTATGATTCTTGGAGTGTCTGAAAGAACTTTAAGAAGACGAAGAGAACTGTTTGGTCTTGGAATAGGGAATAACTTCACACAGATTTCTAATGAAGAACTGGATGACATAATCTTTAACATTTTACAGGTAATATTGACATCAACTGGTACATGATATAATAGAAGTGTTTGGAATGGATGAATTTGGTTATAAAAATTGTTTGTATACTAACAACAGGTTACAATGGATTCTGGATTGTCACTTGTTCGGGGGGCCTTACTCTCACGGGGACTCATCCAAAGAAGTAGAGTTATTGAGAGCATGCAAAGAGTTGATCCTGTCAGTCAGTCTTTAAGACGAGCAGCTAGAATACACCGTCGACGCTACTCTGTTGCAGGACCAAATGCTTTATAGTAAATATTGTGCATTCTTTACTTCATTATTACAGTACTGTGGTTAGCAATTAGTGTTCTTATAGCAAATTTTTATATTGTGATGTGAAAGTAATGTCTTTTGGAATATGTTACATAATACAGGATACTTTCATGTCTAACTTGGGTTGTTTCCAAAAACTTCCACAGACATCCTAATACAGTATGTATGTTATTCTAAAGGTAATTAAAATTAGTCTATACCAATGTAAATATTACGTTCAGGGAATGAATTTTTGCCAACAATTTGGTTTTTCAAGGCCTTACTTCATCTATGAAAATCAAAAAACTTCTGAACATACCCTTTATTTGATAGTTTGTTGATATGCCTGTTGCTACAATTCTTAAGGTTTGTGAAAATGACATCCATAACAGTGGCTTAATCTGCTATGATGTTTGCTCCACCTTTTTAAAAATTACTTTTTGTCACAATCATGGATGGTAAATACTTGATAGCATTTAACTAATATGTAAGTCTTACTCAAAGATTTGATATTTTTAGGCTTGAAATAACTTTTTTCTGCTTTTGTTAACTTAGACTCTTAAATGTGCCTGTGTGTAACATTAGAGTGCTAACTGAGTAATATCAGATGAATCTGCTATGTTTTTATGGCAAGTCAAGCCAAATATATTATATCGTAATATGTATCATGCATTCAAATACCCAGTAACAGACAGCCACATAGTATCTAATAGACTGTCATATTGGACAGTTCATCTGTGGGAAATGTTGCACCTATAAGACATAAGTGTTGTATAAAATTAATGTTTACATATAATTACACATTTGTTATAAGCATATCGATGGAAACCACAAGCTCATCAGGTGGAAGATGGTCATCCATGGAGGTATGTATAGTAAATATAATCAACCTAGTTGTGGTTGTATAGAGAGCAACATTACTTTTTAAACCAAATGTTGGTAGTTGTAGTGCAAACAGATAATGACAGACAGTAATGGTTCATCAACTGAAAGTATCATTTAGTGTATAGCCTCAAACAATAGCCCATGTGGTCTTCGATTTACAAACTAAGTTACTACAATGGTCTATTCATAGCTCTGATTAGTTCAAAGCGTTTTTGTTGCCTAAGCTACTTATCTTACTTTTCAATTTTGATAATTATTATCAATAATTATCAATAATAGGAAAAAGTAGTGTACCAGACTAATATAATCAATAAATTGTCAGATTTTGGATTATTTATGTTATTCTAGGTATCGATGGATATTCCAGATTAGTTACATACCTTAGATGTTCAAACAACAACCAGTCGTTAACTGTCTTGGATTGCTTTAGAGATGCAGTAGCTGAGTTTGGAGTACCATCTCGTGTTCATTGTGACCTAGGTACAGAAAATGTTGGTGTTGCACGTTTTATGTTAGAAGCTAGAGGAGTAAACCGACAATCAATTATTACAGGCAGTTCAACACACAATCAGAGGATAGAGCGCCTTTGGAGAGACGTAAAACGTGTAGTTTTGAGACAGTTTCAAAATCTATTCTATTTCCTGGAATCTGTTGAGTTATTAGACCATCTAAATGAACACCACCTTTTTGCACTTCATTATATTTTTATTCCTCGAGTAAATCGCGCACTAAATGAATTTAAAAGGCAATACAACAACCACCCACTTCGAACAGAGCATTATCTAACACCTTTACAGTTGTTTACAGTCTCTCCACATGCCATTGACCCAATGACAATTGATACAGATGTATATGGCATTGAAGAGGATGGTCCTACTCCGGATATTTTAGTACCAGACAATGCCGTTGTTGTGGATCCTCCTCATATAAATCTTCCATCAGAATCAATTGCTCAATTTCCACACCCTTTAACAGATGATAATAATTATGGTATAACTTTGTTTTGCTCAGTAATAAATGAACTGAATCGACTACTTGATATATAATCCAAAATAATAAATTTATAACATAAATCTAATTGACCACATTATTGATAACATTGTATAAGACAATGGTATATGGTATGATTGGTTTTGAGTAAATTCATTCATGAACATCAAGTTGAATGATTTTAACAAGTGGTAAATTATGGTATGTATAATTATAAATGATTAAATTGGATGACTAGGTGTTTAATTTTCTACACTTGCCCAAAGTAGTTAAGTGAGTATAAGACTGCTTGATTAAATCTGGCACAGAGTTCTTTTGACTTGAAATGCAATGGCAAATGCAATGTATAAAAGCATGCATTGACTTCTAGTAACACTTTATCAGGATTGTCAATGAAATATATAGCAAAACCTTTTGGAAAGCCAAGAGGTGGTATTTCTCGTAATCCAGTGATAAACTGAAGTATGTCATTTAGAGTTGGTGGTTGCTCATCATAATCTGCAAGATAAGAATATATGCATCATACAAATATTAGGTCCTTGCACTGTTTCTCCTACTTAGTAATCTAAAGTATATGCACTGCATTCTGTGCTGTGTCCAATTACATTATTACACCAAAATTTTGGGTGGTATGGCATGCATAGGGGTAGGAAGGAGGGGGGGGCAGGATGGGCTGAAGCCCTCCCACCCCCCAATTTGCACTCAAGACTATGTACATAATAACGTCTTGACTGAAGTGGTTATTTTGTTAATTTGTGTACATTAACAATCAATCACCACATTATTGTGTGGTCATGTTACCTTCTGTAAAATTAATTGCCATTACCCACAAAGTAATATGACCCAAGAACGACTAAACCATGTCATGTTGTTACATACACATAAGGACCGTACTTATAACATAAACTTATTAGAAATAGCTAAAGAGTTTGTTTCTTTTAATGACAGAAGAATTAATTTGTTTGGTCATTTTTGATGTTTAATAAAATAACAGTAAGGTCACCCCCCCCCCCCCCAACTTAAACTTCATTCCTACCCCCCTGATGCCATGTAACTTTAAACACTGAATTTACTACAATTAAACAATACAATACTTTTAGTGTATATCAATCAATGCTTTAGGGTTTACAAGATTAATGTATGGAATTACCTTATAATTTAAATCAAGGCCTTGTCATGACACATATTCCAAAGTAATAATAGGTTACATACATCCCAGTTGCAATCTAAGCCAAACTAGTGAGTCTACTTGGATCAACATGTGAGGCAATGCATGGTTCAATACTTGTATAGTAACTTATTGTATATGCCATACCCTAAAAATCAACAGAAAACAGAAGCCAACTTTCTAAGAGCAATAGCAAGTTCAAACTTCTAGCTTAGCTATTTTCAGCTAATATACAATTTTGATTTTCAAAAGCAACAGTTATTAAAAGAAAATAATGGTTACTGATAACAATCATTGGGTTTGGTACTTTGGCTCAATAGAAACGATCATGTTTTCCACATGAAGTTTTCCAAATAGTTAAAATAGTGACTTATATTAACTTTACTATCCAAGTTTAAAATATTTTTACATACATAAAATATGTTTGTTGGGATATTTAAGACTTGATTGTGTTTCTGTAAACTAGAAAACTTTAAAACTTTGAGATATAGTTGACAAAGCACTCTTTTGGAGCTAACTGGTTTGTGTCACAAAATAATTTATTGGTATGCAAAAGCTTTTGTTGCAAACATGACACATAGGCCCCTATTTACTAAGAAATTCTATTCCAATCCTCAAATCATTGTTTGTTTCATAAAACATTACTGATAAGGAATTGTGAAAGTCATTAGCAATTATTTAAGGCATAATTAATGTGGAAGTCATACTCTAATAGTTACCAATTTTTCACTTTGCAAAATGTCACATCATAAAATACTTTGTGACTACTACTCTATTTGATTTTGCAGAGGAAGTGATTCTCAGAAGATTATACACATTAATTAATATGCAGAGTTGTCCTGAATACTATTACAATAATCAATGATATCAACATTAACTCTGTACCAAGCAGTATAACAAAGCTATGGTTAAAAAATCAATATGCAAGGCAAACTAAGCAAATTTAAATGAAATATGCTTTCTATTCCAGATCATTTTAAAATCATGCATAAATATTGCTACATTACCTCTTTCTTTAAAGTATTCAAAAAACCATTGAATTATCTGTTCCTCATTGGCTTCTAAACATGACCAAGTAATACTGAACAAATTGACAAAAGTAGATGCTTCTAATGGCTTCTCCTGATGCACAAGAATTGCACAAAGTTTTTCCGGGTAACGTTTACAGAGACTGACAAGTCCAAAATATTCCAATCCTCGTTTAATGCCATTGAGCTGACAGTGTCTCTTGTCTATGACTTCTTCATATATTAACTGCTGAAGCAACGTTGACTTAGTCATAATGTTTATAGGCTGTAATGGAGACCATTTCGATGAATTGATTATTGTCATATTTTCTGGAACAGAGAGAATTGAGTCAATCTCTTCATCTGTCTTAACCACACTCAACTATATAAAGTAATAAGATGTTATATATAAATAATGGACCTCACAGATCCCACTCAATAAATCCTAACAAACTTGTTAAAATGACACACACTACATTTTTACTCTGAGATTAAATCTATAGTGCCGACAGTTGCTGCATTTTGTGGAATGTCTTCCAATGATGGAAGGCACTCCAATGCACGCTCTTTGTCCCCATAAAGAAGATAGTTGAATGCTGGAGGACAAAGACAAGAAAACCCAGGTCCAGCTTGCAAAATTGAGTGACCAATCATCATTCCAACAAGTTCAAAGTTTTGCTCCATGTTAGCATCCTTTTTTGGGATACGGCATTTCTCCTCTCCCTCAAACATTGCATCATTAATTTCTCTAAAGATATTCTCAAAAATTCAAACTGTAATGCTCCGGCATCTATTCCCTCCTCATTTTCAAACTCAATAATCAATTCACACTGAAGCTGTTCAGGATGAAGTTTACAGTTCTTATAAAAGGTTAGTGCAGTTCGCATCAAGCTATCTCTATTTACAAAAAAGGTCAATTGACCTTAAAGGGTTCATTAAACAGGAAGAATACTCACATAGCAGTTTTTCCTTTGAATAACTCTGAGGAAAAATTAGATCAGCTTCACAAAATAGGACACCATCAATTTTAGATGTTCCAGAGGGGCCAGCACCTGAGCTAACACTTGCACGATTGGAATCGAGCAAACACTTCATGCTTAGCACCTTTTCCACTGCCTCATTATTGCTACCACATTCCTTTATTATATCTGAGAGTATAGACTGGTCAACAAGAGGGAACAATTCCTGAAGGAGCATAAAATTCTTTGCCTAAAACAAAAATCAGAATTAAAGCTCTATATGTTATAACAAACTTAAAAAAAAAGGTTGAATATTATTATCATTCATCCACTTGACAGTTGACTAATCACGCAATATTAGTACAGAAAACAACTATTTGAACTATAAATCATGTTTCACCTAATCTTTACTAGTTGCAATAGAAGCGTAGGTACTGCAATTTCCATGCTCTCTCTCAGTATCTTCTGTATTCTAGATACAAAAGAGGAGTCATTAGCAAAAACTACATTAACTTGTAACTTTTGTACGTATGGTACAGCTTGAGGAATGGCCAAAATCAAACAGACATACATAACAATTGATTAAGACACAGTTCAAAAGATGATTTAAAAGTTTACAATAGTAGTATATCCTTAAGCAATAAATATAAAGATATAAAAAACACCCTAGACGTAGTAAATGAGTATGTTGGTCTGATGTAGATATCACCTTGTCCTGCAAGTCTTTGCAGTTTATCACCTGTCCACTTATGTGCTGGAGGTACATTTGGCTTTTCTAATTTACCAGATGTTGCTTGCAAAAACTCAAATCTACAATTCGGAAATTTTAGATGAAATAGCTTTAATAATAGTAACCCATTAAGGTATTTTTTATAATATTAGCTCTGATGACAGGTACACCAGGCATAGCACTTAACTCTATTAAAACTGTTGACACTACAAGTCTGTTTATTTGTTTATTTTCAAGTATAAAAATTAACCAGGCCTAGTGTGTACAAAGTACAGTTTAAGCCAAAATACAAGTAGTCAAGGAATGAGCATTGAGCATGGCTGTGGTGGTTTTGAACATGTAGGTTTAGGTTTAGGGTTCAGAATCTAGAGCTAAGTAGTTTAGTTATGCTGTATGCACTACAGACTATTTTAGTATAGTACAGCAGTGTCTACTTTTGCCTGAAACAACACTACATAAATACAGACTGCCATATGGGACAGAAAGGCCACCTCAAATATTTTTTGTGTATTAGAAGAAATCTGTGTATTAGGTCATACTTGTTGCTCAATAGTAAGGTGTACTACCATATATTAAGATGTAATGTCTTTACCTTGGAAATGGCTGAGTAAGATCAATTATATTGACAAGTGCTTCCTCAATGGCATTGATCATTTCATCTTCTGTCCAGCCAGTCCAAAAATCAATAAAGTTAACAACCAGTCCTTTGGAATGTAGGTAGTGTTGTCTAGGTCCTCGGGTATATTTTTATCACTACTGTCCACGATCACAACAGATCTATTAAACTTTCTTCCTGGTTTGGGCTTAGAGCTAGTTGGTTGCCTTATCGTACAATTATAATTTCGGTGAGGGCTAAAACCGAATGGTAATGTGTATGGTGAGATTCTATTATTATGTCCACTTCTCTGATGGTCCCTCGACACACTTGGATGCTGTGACAGGTCTCGACTTGAATGAGAGCTTGCTGCTTGTGAAAGAGGGTAAACTATTGTTGATGCATCACGTTGCAGCCATTGCACTACAGAATCAACATCAGATGTCCGATGAGTTCTAGAAGCTTCAGGCTGATTATAAATGTTTGGGAAAGCACGCCTCATCTCTGAGTCAACATCAGACTCATCATTGTTCCTGCAAGCATGAAAAGGGAATAAATATTTATTTCAAAATAGTATTGGTATTGGGCCAGCAGGAAGGTGTACTTTGTATAATGCTTAAAGTGTAGAAATTAGTGTAATTCACAATGAAGCGTTGACTTCACGGGGGAACTATAGAAACTGCCATTAAAAATTTTGTTACTTTAATATTATGTAAACGTTGTGGTTGTTTCACTGATATCACATGGTTTCTTTCACATCTCTACTACTCTTTTATCTACTTCCTTGAAATGACAAAGCTTGTTCATCAAACACAAACACTTTGCTATTGGACAGTATTTTTTCACTTTTACAAAACACTAACACTCACATCAGTAGTGGACAAATGAAATGGCACAAAAGTTAGTGAGCCAAATCAGAACAATACTATTATTTAAAAGGAACTTACAGTCTTCTTCTATTCCATTCCCCATTTGCCATGCTGAATAAGCAGTTACCTACGAGTTAATTGAGAGTCTACGTGCACAAAGAAAGAATATATATTATAACTTCAATTGTTTGTATTTAGTTGTGATGGATAAGGTACTGAGACAAAATTTGATGCACTTTGGAAATAATTAGGTATACAGGTGTAGAAGCTAGTCACATTTTAACATAATTCCAAAAAAGTTTATGATGCATACCTTATAATGACAGTTATACGAAAGTTTGCACACCCTGGGTTGTCCAACAGATCTCAAAACGGAGAAAATCAAAGTATCAGTCTACTTGTCACGGACAAAAAACAGTCCAATCCTCAATTATTTTAACATAACTAGTAACAGTACTCAATAATATTCCAAGTCAGTTATTTAAATCTTCAGATTGTGTTGAATTGGATTTCTTCTTGCATTGGATGACATTGATAGAGGGAAGACCCAATTAATTGATGTTTGGGGCAACACCTAAAATGATATATAATAAATAAAGTTCAAGTAATGTTTCTAGATAGTTGTTACGGAAGCTGAAGGACGGCTACCCATTTTTACTTTGTAATTTCATATTCTGCTTTGAAGTTTTCCCGAAAATATCCAAATCTACTTTGCACTAGTTTTCCCAAAAAAATTCAATTCCAATACTATTTTCTATCTTTCGATGAAATATTTGACAACTAAAATCTTATCCCCCGATCCTATCTGGAAACAAGTTGCTTCGCTCCATTCTAAAAGATGTCAATGTGGACTGTGTGAATTAGGAAACTGTTCTCCACTACAGATATACTGTTATATCATTACCTGCACAAGTGATATCATTGGTAAGTAAGTACTATAATATATCTCCTTTATATTAATGTAGTTACATCTACTGTAGGTCCTCCTCACTTGCTAACTCATCAGTTACTGGACACTGCAATGATATTAAGATGGTCTACTCCATTAATGGACTACATTCAGTTCCAGTACAATATAACAGTAGTTAACTCTGATAATATATCAGTAATGTTCACTACAGTAACTAATAACTCTACATAAAGATAATATATGATATATTGAATGTAGTCAGTTACAATGGAGTGTATCTTCTGGTACACAATGTGGTTATAGTGAACTAGCTATTGCTGAAGTAAACTTCACAATAATATCAGCCTTATCAGGTAATGTTATATGTTACAATTACTCTATTTCCTTGTTTTCAATACAGCACCTGATATCACTGATGAAATAATTGTTTCTAAAATAACTGGAATATTATCACTCATTTTCAGTGTATGTTAATTTATTATATTACTTCAAATCCTTTCCCAGGACACAACTTCAGCTGTCAATGTCATTCCTTTACACTCCCTGTACCTCCTCCTGCTACATCCCCTTCTCAGTTGAAGACTGTTGTTGACATGCCTGGTTATAGAGAGGTACCTGTTAATATAAAAAGATATTGAGTATGTGTGTAATGAGAGCACACACCCATTACTCCACCCATTTTAGACCAATAGTAAAAGGAAGGAGAAGGGCTCAATACGAAGTCCCAAAGTAAGAACTTCCCAGTTGTCACTCTGACATTTGAATCTCTCAATTTTCTCTAGTCTCCTTTACCTTCTCTTCCAATTAGTGATGACTCAGATAATAATGGTACCCTTTTATTTGGTAACAAGACATTATTTTCTCCACATTCATCAGATCAAATCAAGGTTAGATTATAATATGATATTTTTAATGATATTGACTTTATCAGAATGAAACTAAAGATGATACAAGTACTTATTTGTATGCTGAAATGAGTGAAATAAGATCAGCAAAAAAGAAAGTAATGTTTTAAATGTACTATCTATATGTACATGTACTATTACATGTACATGTACATATGGATAGTAAATATACAACCTACATATTCATGTAATAGTACATAAATATTATCAATTCTTGTAATTAGTTAATGATCTTTCCACTCTACTTATTGATATAGTGTTATTATATAGTAATATTATATAATTTAAACAATGTTTAATCATATATAATTCCCAGTACTATAATAAGTATATCTCCTTTGTTAGACAACAACACAATATACTCCAATTGAGTTTACTCAAAGTGATTATCCTACACCAACAGTAGGTCAACAGGATGCTGCCAGTATTACATAATATTTAATAAATTACTTCACAGGAAGCGCTCATCATGTGGTATCATTTATTGTTATTTATTATTATTGTATCTCTGTTCATTATTGTCATCATCATCATTGTCATCATCTTTATTATTATTGCTGTTAATTTATGTTAGTATCAAATCATTTTATTAGTCAACATCATTTAATCATCAATGATGTATGACATCACTTTAAGGTATATAAAAGTTTTTGTTTTTAACTAAAATGTAATAATTCATTAGTAAATTTATATTGTATATTCTTGTTGCAGTTACTGCATCAAGTAATCTGTCACAAAATTAATATTGTTAAATATAATAACCATTATGCTTAAAATTTCTATTAATTTGGTATTAGAATTGTTTATGGATTATGAGTTCTTATAATATAAATGATGTATATATTGTCTTATAACTTGTATGTATGTCTTGATTGTTTTATTTGAACTGAACATTTAGCTAATAAGCTATGGTATATGTCTAATATCATTCAGTATCCATTAATTCTAATTACGTATACTCAAAGTGTATGAGTTTATTCTTGAAAAGAATTAAGCTACACAGTCAAATTAACAACAAGCCACTTATTCTAAATGCAAAATAAAAGAAAGTAATTAACTGGCCACACACTTGTGTTGAGGCAGAAATTAAAAGTGATCAAAATAATTTCTTGCTTAAAAAAATTATTTAAGGATTTACATATTGATTTTGGATTTTATAATTAGGATGTGCTGACTGGACATTTCACATTTTGTCAGGTCTGGGTTTCACAATACAATTAATTATTTATTTATGATATTATTATTTCTTTATCTTAGTAATCAGGTAATTATGTTAGTATAAAACCATTTTTGCTATTAGTCAACATCTTTTAATCATCAATGATATATGGTATCTTTTTAAGTGATATAAAAAGTCTGTTTTAACTCATTGTAATAATATATGACTCATTAGTTACTCATTATATTATGTTAATATGATATGATCTGAGTAGTAACTGTATATGTTTTCATTAAAAAAACATAATTGTTAGTTTTGTAGAGAGAGGGGGGTGGATTAGTAAACTGACAGTTACTCCAACAAATAATTATAATCCTTACAAAAATTGATATGGTAAGGGATAGTGATTTTTATGCCTATACGTTGGTGTTAAGGTTCAGAAATTATGGCTTAACCATCATATAAAACAGTATATACGTTGTCCATTTATTTGATGTATGTTTTGATTATTTATTTCAACTGAGCGGTTGGCTATCAAGATATAGTATACGCCAACTATCAACTGATATCATTAATGTATATATACTTGTAATCAGATATATACTTTAGAAATAACTTAAGCATTTTCTATGCAAAATGTATCAGTGACATATTTATATTTAATTTACTACTCAACTGTGAAGTATGTTATAAATGTTTGTTACATGTAATGAACATAGGTTATTCAAAGTGTTTAACAGTTAATGAACACCTCTTCTTAACAAAGTATTCCCAGCTGATTACATTGTTATATCTACAATATATAATTCTATATTTGACAACTGAATCATAGACACTGACACACTTCAAGTTTAGACACACATATGAAAGTACTTTAAAGTGGTTTAAAAGTGCTTAAAATCATTTATTCTTTTATAGTGTTTATGCAAGTACTAAGCCTTTGTCAATTCTGTAACAATTACATATTCCTCATTTTGGCATCTTACTCAGTAAGCAAACCTTTTTCAATTATGTCTGTATAGAATTAGTACCAATATATTAATTCATATTAGTTGTAGTTGCTGTTAGCCAAAGTCTAACAATTTTACTATGAAACTTATATATATTAATATATTGGCTCCTACTGTTCTAGTGATAAAGAATTAGGTATCACATTACTAGCTAGACACAGTCAACATGAGCTCTTTATCTCTTGTATAATATACATTTCTTAAACAAACAGTAGCTACAATCAATAAAATCTACAATTATAAAATTATTGTCCCACATTGCAAGGAGAACATAGCAGGGTTAAGCAATTGGTCTGTCTCTCTGTCTGCAAAAAATATTGTTTGAAATCAAAATGACAATTCATTATCTTTAGCATATTGTATATGTTACAAAAAAGAAAAACTATTGTATTAACATGTGTATATATAATCTAGACCAAATCTTCTTTCTCCTGTCATTCATCAGTAGTAGTCCTGTATTAAAAATTTCAAACGATCAGAGAACCATGAATTGACCCGTAATGATGCAGATTAATATAATCAACCAGTAGTTATCAATAATTTATCGTTATTGTTATCTGACTGTTTTTTTAGAACAATTATCTGTCATCCTCTCCAGTACCTTAATATCTCTTGATTTTTGCTATCTTGTCACCATCATTATCTTTCTCCTCACATTTTGTTACCCCTTCTGTCTCTTTACCTCTTTTGATGACATCAAATGTAAGGACCTCATCTCCTTTTCCATTTCCTTTGACTGACCATTTCTTCTTGTTCTAATTTGACAATAACCATCACAACAACTTTCTAAACAGTTACAGATCTTGTTTCATATACTGCAACCTTTATTAGTTGTGCTGATCCAACCATTAGTAGTAGGTACAGGTAATCTTCCTCATAAACAACTGTTAAGAGTGAGTTTTTACAGAAGCTCGAAGCTGGAAATTCAATTCCAACTCAACCATTAGCAGAGGACTATACTATTATTTTATTGACAGTTATAAGAACTCTTGGTTGTATACTTATCATTCTGTTTTTACTAACTACTGTTATAATAATATTGATATCAGAAATGGCTCTGTATATTAACAGAAAGGTTTGGTAATTATTTAGAGTAGATTATCATTTGATCTTAATCATTTTTCAGAAAAAAGGTATACCAGATCCTCAACTGCAGACCAGTCCACCATATAGTACAAAAAAAGTGTTCTTGCAATTGATAAGAGGTGTCACCAGTGATATATCAGATTATGAATATGCGCAGTATTAGATTAAAGGATTATCACACGTTATAATATAATATGTTAAAATAAATGAATAATGTGTTTAAATTTACTTTTTACACTAGTTCACATAATTGATAATTATAACTGTGTCTGGTAATTTCATGCTATGCAGTTATTGAAGTGATCAACTGAGTTGACAGAGATAGAAACAAATTATATCTGTGTAAAGTAAATAGTTTATAATAATCTTTAGTACTGCTTTATATATTATCAATAATAGATTTGTTTTCATGTGTACTCACTGTGCTCACTTCACTTCATTGAGCTCAATTTGAATTGTTAAATATTCTATCAAAGGATAAGAAATAGAATTGGAATTGGAATATTTTTGGAAAATTTCAAAATAGAATTACAAAATAGAATTAGATGTCCGCTTTCAGCTTCTGTATGTTCTTATTCAGTAAAACAGTTGGGTGGGCTCTGTGTACACAAGAGATGATTGTCATGAAAGATGGTATCTGCCTAAATTTGTTTTAAATGGAAACCATTTTTGAGAAATCCATCCACAAAGACAAAAACATCTTAGACTTATAGAGTTATCTCCTAATAACACTAATCACTGGCTTTATCATATCATCTGAGCATTCTAGTCCAATGATATCTGATCATTATTCCAATCTTCTTTCATTATCTTCACACCAAATTTCCCAAAGCAAATTCTTCCTTCCCCTTTCAGATTTATTTATGACCCTTTAGTAGTCTTTATTGGCTATACATTGCACAATAGAAATGACTTCTAAATTTGTTTCTGACTCAAGATCTCATGATCAGAACTTAGGCCTTCGTCCTCATCAAAGTAGTAAACCTCATGATTACATGTTGGCATAACAATTGTAAATTCACTTGAAAAGAAAGTATGCTACTCCCTTAGGCACTATCAAAGTTATCATCTAAACAAGATTCTCTATTAACTGAAGTATTACAACAATGTGTTAATACGCATTAAATAGATTGCTAGCAATATAATAATTAATAATAATTAATCTTATTAACAAAACATATGACGACAGGTAACGTCAGTTCCGTTGGGCGGAGCGTTTGACCATTACGATTTTGTTTGAGCATGACGATTTTGTCTGCTGCTGACAACGATGAATGATAGTATTGTTGAGCATGATGATCTTGTCTGTGGATCCACCATGATCACACAATGACGATAGCACTGTGTTCAAGTTGATCATATAGATGTTGTATATTGATCAGACAGTGAACAATAGTACTAGTTAACTGACATGAATGAAGCACTGTTTGAGCATGGCGATGTTGTCTAGGTAATGGTGTTTTTGTCAACATAATTTTGTCCAGTTTGGAATGCCATAAGCAATTCCATTAATAATCTGTAATCAATGTATAGATGGAATATACCTCAACCAAGACAGATGAGGAAAGAACTAGTACTAGTACTTCTAGTACTTGTAAATTTCAATATAAGCATATTTCCTGTATTCATGTTAACAGAATACAGTTGTGTGTTAGTTACGTAAAACACTAAAACTGAATCAACTCAGTTCAGTGTCATCTTGACTAAGGGAGTCAGCATAAAACAATTGCAGCATTTTCCTCTAGGATATATGAGATGAAAACGCTGTATCAGAATTGCCAATTTCGTAGTACGTTGGAAAGCATTGCAGGCATGATGATTGGAACACCCACTTGAACACCATGGACTAGTAATTCTTGTACTATTTCATCATATCCATTATCACATGTAAGTCAAAATAACAGAATTGACTGAAGTGGCCCTTTTCACATATCCTGTCACAATTAATTTACTCAAGTTTATTTCTTATGTAGTAAACAACAAAGAGCTCTAACATATTGTAACCTTTTAATATAAAGAACATCATGCTGTGCATGTTTACTGAAACAACATGTGTTAGTATAGTGTACCCTTAATGACAAAATAACATTAGTATTACTGGTATCCATAGTACCCAGTTAACAGCTAACACAGTAATATTGATACAATAATGTGAGAGAGTACACAGTACACTCACTTTAATAATACTCCAAAAACAAAAAAAGGAAAGTAAAAAAAGAAAACCATGTTAATGAGCCACTCTTCCTTCAGAGAGGGCCCGGTCCAGTGAATTAATGTTAGAGAAAATAGGTCTATGATATGAAGAGCGAGCTCCACGTAAACATAGGATAGCAGATCTAAGAAGGGAGAAAGACAATCGACAGCGGATCCAGTTCAGGATAAGTGAATAGGGTTTTTTATGGTGGTCAGACAAGTTAGAAGCTAAACGTTTGTAAAAGGTAGTAGCTGCAGGTCCCATCCCACCAGCAGTTGTGAATACCAGAGGTGTGAAAGTACCATGCTCAACTATGCGGATTCTAGAGTCATACTGTCTTCTCTTCTCTTGTTCATTTCTCCTGTGGGATGCTTTAAGGGTTGATCTAATGTAGGTAGTGGAGAATGGATTATAAACCCTAACATCAAAAAAAGCTCTATCAGATGAAGACCAGACATTAGAAGCAGCTATATCCACTCGAGCGTTATCTTCTGTATTGCTAGATTGGTGTGATAATTGTTCCCCAGTGAGTGGCTGAAGAGGAGGTTCAATTAGAACATTTTGAGCTAGTTTCGGTCAATAGTTCAGCAGTTATATTTCTCAGCTCATTGTGACGAATGGAAGGGAACCCACCACACTTACAGTTCATGGCATGGTCAATACTAAAAGAGGAGCCACATATGCAATGAGAGGGAAGATGAGGAGGGGTCCAACCATATCTAAGAGAGATGGCATCTATAAAAGCTCCCTTGTGTAAAAGGCAAAACCGTGTTCAACTATAGGCAGAGCTGTAAGCCATGAAGAAGCACCTTTTTCACTAGCAACCACAAGACACCGTTTCAGAGCAGGATCAGAAAAAGACTCATACAAATTAGAAAAAAGTGTATTAAAGTGAGCTCGGTGGTTTGATTTCACTTTGTTTTTTCGTATCTGTGACTCATATAGAAGTGTAGAAATTGGAGTCTGATTTCTCATGACAATTGATTCCACAATGGGAGAGAGAATGGAAATTAAGTCATGGTATTGAGTATCAGCTTCTCTTATTGGGTTAGTTAATCCAAGGCCTCCTAAGCGAGCAGGAAGAGGAAAAAGGGAGCGTATAGAATCATTGACAGCATTCCTACCCGTCAAAATGGGAATCATTCTCCTTCTCAGACAATCTTCCACAGGGTGAATGTGTTCACACACACCAGGTGTAGTACGACGAAGATATACAACAAAGATATACAATTTTATTGAAAAACCCGTGAGTTAAGGCAGAATATGAAGTATGTGGTTGAGTTTGAGCCACAGTAGTGAGTTTCTCTAGCTGAGACACCCACTCAGAGATCTTATCTTTAATAAAGTTAGATATAAAATGTTCCGATCCTTTTGGGCTCCCAAGGTATCGATGACCCTCAAATGTAATATTGATATCTATGTCAGCAAAAACAGAATGGGCAGTTTCCTCAAACTCAGGTTTCACTATGAGCCAGGACTTAGTGGGATTTGCATAATATCCAAATAAAGGACCATGACACTGAAGCTCCTCCCACCAGGATCGTATTGTGGACAGCTTTCCCAAGGCTGTAGTATCATCTGCATACCAGACTTGGTGGACTGAAGGTTGATTAAGATGATGGATGAGAGGGAGTATCCCTATTGCATACATAACCATCGCTAAAGGGTCTCCTTGTGTTGTTCCTTCTGATGAGAATATAGTATCATCATCAATGAATAAGGGAACATCAGATCAATAGCAATTAGTTAGAATTATTGCCAAAGATGGACAGAGATTGTGTATATTTACGAGTTAAATGCATTCCTCGCATCAGCGAGTAAAACAGCCTCACAGTCTGCTGACTCAAATAGGTGTCGAATAGCATGAACCGCAGCCTCACAGCCTCCAGGTTGGCCAGCACAAAGCTTTTCACATCCTGCCACTTCTAGTACATCATGCCTAACAGCCTGAAGTACTACCTTACCAATAATGCGACGAACAACCTCACCAACTCCTATGGGGTGTACTCCAGGACACTTGTCTACATCAATCAATCTACTGGCTAGGAGTGGGTGAAGACCAGCTGGGTCGATATAGGAGATACATATTCGTTTTGTCAATGAAGCGAGAGCAGAGCATAAGTCAGCTGAAGAGGATTGGAATGAGGTACATAATTTTTTCCAAGCAGCAGCGTCAAATCCTGATGGACCAGAAGAACCATTAATCTTCAGCGCAAGAGACTTAATTAACTCTGGGGAGATGGAATCAAATAGAACAGAGTGAAAGACATCAAGGGTATGTGAGGACACAATTGTAGATGGATGAGGGGGTTGAGCAGGAGGATGCTTTTCTAATAGTATCTCTTTCACTGACTGATCATCAATCATGGTATTCAAAGAGTGAATACCAGTACTTTCACTATCAGATAATAATCTAATTGCGGCATTCACATTTTCTTTGGAGAATTTTCGGGAGATGTTATCTGAATTTTTGGTAGGACGAGTAATAGTGAGACGAGCCTGAATGACACGACCTTCCTGAAGTAAAGAAGCCAGATCTCCACTCAACCAAATGGTTAGACGGTGATCAAGGAGCCTGGAAAATTCTTTAGCGCGTAGTTTACCAGGAGGCCTTTGTAGCAGGAGAGAAGGCATTATCATAGCAGCATATAAAGCAACAGATTCAAGAGCAGAGGAGTCTGAGTATGCTTGAAATAACTTGGCTTGTTCACGTACAAAGGAAGCGCCAATCTTTCCACAGGGAACTTTGAAAACATTCCTTCTCCAGTGAACAATCTCATCATAGCAGGACTTAACAAGAGATGAGAAAGATTCACCATCGATGTTATTCCACAAAAAGTTCAGTTCAGCCATTGGCGAAAAATCAGCGAAATCAGGGACTTTATGAGAGCCGCACGTGCTCAAGCCACAAAATGGCGACGTAGTCCAAGAGCATGATCCACAGGCAGGAGTCTCACCGTAAACGCTCTCCCTATCTGAAGAAGATGGAACAATGGAGCAAGGAGATGCAAGGTCAATATATGGAGAAGCCAATATGTTCCGGTTCGACGTCCGCAGAGAAGACTGATCTATCGTCGAGTGAGCTTTCAGCGAAGTAATAGACACAGAAGGAACAGTAGCAACATTGGATGAATTCAAGGGATTAAGGCAGTGCCCATCACGACCAGGTAGGCAGTAGAAGCAGGCGCGACCAGCTTTAACACAGGCGCAACTCTTACACAGGCCTCTGTATCTACTGCACCTACAGCACGCCATTTTATTTTAATTGTGTTAACAGCTAACTGCTTTATATAGAGATAGCTGCAAAGTACACACTACATGTAGTACATCCACTTAAATGTAGCAAGAAATATGTAGTTACACTATACACTTATTTTACTACAACCTGTACATGTACATTTACATGTTAAACACACACACATGTATTATTTTATTGTTAATTTAGTTTGTTTTATAACATTTTCTATCATACTACATGTGCATGTTGTTACTCTTTAGATGTTTCATTTCTTTTTTACCATTAATCATTTTCACACCTACACATTTAAGTGTTTGCATTACTTGTACATTTTTCTATGATATGTAGTGAGCATTTAGTTATTATAATTGTTAGCTACTAGGGACTGACTTCTTCCAAGTATCCCATAACATGTGAAGAGATCAATCAATACTATACAACAGTAACTACAGTACTGTATTATTGTATATTAAACCATAAACTCTGCATTTATTATATTCATCATTTAATAATTATAATATTATTACATTAGTCAATGAACATTCCCATGATCACTTAGTGATGCCCCTTTGATATACAATCTGTTGTGTTTTTATGTGACAACAATGTTATATGCTGTTTAGATTGGCAAGACTCTATTACATGTAGCATGTGACAATGGATATGATGAAATAGTACAAGAATTACTAGTCCATGCATGTTAGGCAAAAATGCTACTTTATTGTCAGCAACTTTTTAGTCCGACTCAACAAAAAGAGTTGAATGAGATTTCAATACAATGAAACAAATTATTGTGATCTTTCTGGCAATTTAGGACTCTTGTTGGAAATTAACCAAACATGGGAGCACAACAGCTTCTAATCCTCTCCCCGTAAGTCAATACTGCAGCCATAGTCGATTGCATACATTTCGTCTATGAGTTATGTCTACAATGTGGGTAAACATACATACATGTACAAACACATAAATTATTATATTATTGTGTGGGTTTAATTCTGCACTGCTCCAGCAGTGGGCGAAGGAGGAGGCAGGTTAAAAACATTGTAAGTTCAGTTAGCAATTGTGTCATGATTGTTTCATTTCTTCTGCATTTAATTCTGCACTGCTCCAGCAGCGGGCGAAGGAGGAGGCAGGTTAAAAACATTGTAAGTTCAGTTAGCAATTGTGTCATGATTGTTTCATTTCTTCTGCAAAAAATGTTTATACTAGAAGCTGTCTTCTTTGGTCTTAGCAAAGCTTTTGATTCCATTTCTCATTCTCCTTTGCTGGACTCTTATTTCTTCTCTTCAGCTTCCTCCAAACCTACTTCACTGGTTTCCCTCTTACTTAAGTAACCGTTCTCAAAAAGTCGTGGTAAATGGAGTTATCTCTGACAGTACTCTTAATGATATCTCAAAACTCACACTCTCCTCTTCTACTACACTAATCCTCTATGCCAATGACATTCTTTTATCAGCTCCATTCTCATTCTCATGTAGCTCTGATTTCACTGCTATTTAAATTGACATCAACACTATCAATGATTGGATCCAATCACATCTTCTAAAAATCAACAGTCAAAAAACAAAATACATGCTTATTTCCAGGAAGAGTCTATCATTTCTATCCTCTCTACCTCCCTTTTTTTCCTGAACTCTTCTACCATTGAACGTGTTTACTCTTATAAGTACCTTGGAGTTGTTATCAATAGCAACCTTTCTTGGTCTCCTCACATTTTTCTGTGTCCTCCAAGTCTCGTAAAATTCTTGGCTACAACTTTCGTAACTTTTATCGCTTCTCCTCTCCATGATCGCTTTTTACATTACACTCCGCTAGTTCTTCCACACCTATCTTACTGTTCATCTCTTTGGGATCCTCATACTAAAACTGATATTTAAAGTCTTGAAAGTATCCAAAAATTTTTACTTAGAATATGTTCTAAACAGTGGCATTCTAACTATGACAGTAACCTTGAACTTTTCAATCTTGTTCCCCTTATCTACTCGAAGAGCTATTTCTAAACTTACTCTTCTCTTTAAATTTATGAATGGTTTGACTTTTCTTCCAAATGGTATTTTATCACTTCAACCTCCTCCTCCAAGACCTTCCAGATGCTACCACACTAATAACATCTCAATCTTTTTCACTCCTTCTTCATAAACACATGCATTGTCAAAATAACAATGTATAAATGCTTGACTACAACAAAAAATTAATTTTGAGAAAAGTGGAATTTAATATTTCCACAAACCCGTAGTGTGTGTAATATATTTCTGGAAATCACGTGATCCAGAATCAAGCACATTTACTGTATTTTGGTTGTTAGTAGCTTTTCCAAGGGAAAAGGAACCTCTACTATCCTGCAGTTTTCATTATTTTTAAGGTTTGGTTTTATCTGAAGGTAGTGAAGAAAGTAGTTTAGTGATCTATAATTATTAGAAGAAAGAGCATAAAGTCTCAATATTGGTGTTACTTCTACCGTGTAATTGGAAAATTGTGAAAGTATGTTAAATTGTATTAAAGTCAAAGATTTCTTTTACTACTACTACTTGTTATTACAGTTACATGAATTGTGTCCTGTCTCACGAAATATCCCATCATTTTTTTATGGTTGTCGGCTTCAGTAATTAGAGACAGAGGCATGTTTTTATTGCTAGTGTTATCAATTGGCTGTGGTACAGATGGATGTGGGCACGCAGCGATCTTACTTAATTTGTTAGGACAGTGCTACCTAACATTATCATAAAAATACCACTCTCTCTTGGAATCTAGGCCTTCAGGGATAATTACAAGTGATAGACTGTCTTCAGACGGAGTCCATGGAGTGATAAGTACATTAAATATATGTACTATAGAATACAATGAAGTTTTTAGTGCTAACTTTCCTATAGTAGATATAGATAGGAAGTTTCAAAAAAATTCCTGGTTTGTCTCTACTGATTTTTAAATTTTTTAATTGTTTAAAGTGAGAGGTGAGAAAGTTTGACCAGTCATAAATTATTACAACCATCTTTCCATCCTGGGTAACAATCAACTGGAGTTTGAAAACATCCTAAGTGTAAAACAAGATTTTTAAATTTAGAGCAGCTGTTAGTTAACACAAAGTTTTTCATCACTGAATTGTGTATTTTTATAGTTACCTTCTGTTTTGAAGGAAGACCAACAATCTTCAAATTCATCTAAATCATCAGAATTATCATTGTCTTCTAATATGCAAATTATAATCATTGTTATGTAATGAAATTCATGATATCACACTTTAAGTTTGATGGTCAAAGTACTCACATATCTGGTTATCGAGCGCTTTTTTATCACTCAATGAGAGAAAATCCACTCCAACAATATTTAAAACCTTCGCAACGCACCTTGAGGAACGCATGAAATCTTTTCCACAAATTTATTCCCGCGATCTGTTATCATATATATATACTCCATGTATTTATCCTGAGAATGCGAACGCTTCTACATGCTAAGCCAGAAAGAACTTCAGCTTTATACACCCTTCAAAATGACTATTAGATACTGTTCTCTTCGGTTTTTGTTTTAACTCATTTTCATGAAAATATTGAAATCATCACTTTTTCTTGACAGAAGTTGTCCCTTTTCGCAAAGAAGGTCACAAATATATATATCATAGCATAATATGATAAAATACCATGGTATTTTTAGTGTATACCATATTATTGTGGGAATACTTTATTAGGTGTATGGTCTTCTAAGTTTTGTACTTTCAATTTTTTAAGGACTTTAATTATTCCAAAGTATAGCAACAATTCCATAGCAAAGCCAAGCAAATAAAAAGTAATTGCAAAAGGAGGATTGTTATCTAGTAAATTTAATTTTGAAAAAACTTTTAAATCATTCTCTTATACTGTGTTTAAATAACTATGTGGAAATAGCGGACTATTGCAAGTAAATCAAATGAAGTATATACATATATGTACGTATGTAATTATGCATTGTATTTGCAGTAGTCCTAACAATGCATGTCTTTAGACATGCAAGAACACTCCAGTTACCTCACTTTCGTTTCAACTGATCTCTACAACAAGCTAGAAATTTTTTAGCCTGGAGACCAATACGGTAGTATCCATCTCATTTTGACGTTATATAAAAATAAGAAAAGAGAATTGTTCTATTAAATTTCAGGCACGACGCAACTTTCCTTTCTAGACACAATACAGAAAAAAACAAACAGGGGTTCAGAGTCAATAAAGGGAAAAAAATATATGTGTCAAAAATAAAGCCACAGAATACGATGGTGGCTGTTGCCACAGCCAACTCAGGTGAATATGTCTCGGTTATGCAAGATTTATATAGGATTTAGCAACAACTTATACAAATCATCACGCCTGCGGCACTCTTGTTACCAACGTGTTATGTAACTGGCAATTCTGATACAGTGTTTGTGTCTCATATCCAAAGCCTAAAAATACTGCAGTAATAACCTCTAAGGAACATGTTTACCTTTTAAGCAAAAGTCTTCTGTTATCTTTCTAGCAGTTG
This sequence comes from Xestospongia bergquistia, assembly GCA_963965975.1. Taxonomy (NCBI): domain Eukaryota; kingdom Metazoa; phylum Porifera; class Demospongiae; order Haplosclerida; family Petrosiidae; genus Xestospongia; species Xestospongia bergquistia. Next base: position 3,500,790 of record OZ014420.1, on the reverse strand, counting down.
CCATGTGCTTCATTGTTGTGATATAACGAATATTTCAAATATGCAAACGCAGCCTAGCTTGACTTCAACAAGTCAAGCTACTACAACTGTAATTATAAACATTGCCATGAGATTAGCTAAGTGTATGCAGAGAATTTCTTTATCTTAGTTACTTTTTGGGTTTATCAGTTACTTGGATATAACACTTTCATTTCTTCATTCCCATCATAAAGTTGTTGTTTCAAAGGAAATACTAATACTTGTAAGTATATGTTTACTAGAAAAAATAACATTTGAAAAGCATTTTGATTAATAACAGCTATAAAAAGTGATTATATGCTATCCACAGTAGGACTTGCACCAATTTATTTAGCTTACAAACTCACATTTTATATAGCTCTCTATTGGTATGACAAAGTAGGAAGCTATAAAATTTATGCATTTTCAATGAAGTTTTGAGGATTTAACGAACAACAATTTTCATATTCAAAATTACAATTCTAATTACATGAACAGATGTTCTGTTATATCATATATTATTATTAAAATAATAACGAGTTATTGTATGTTCTTTTCTTTAAGTGACTCAGGTAAATTTTTTTGCTGGTGATATTAAAAAGAGATGGTGAAAGAAATATAAGTATTATACCAACTGGACAAAGATTTTAATGTCAAATAGAATTAATTGAGTTCTGTTATTAAAGTAATAAAATCTAATATACTCTTAATATTAAAATGATTAAAAAGACACTGTTAGAATGAAATATTAAATTGATACTTTTTTTATAGTGACCCCAAAGCCCACAGCTAAGGGAAGGTGACTTATACAGTGACTTTTCTATGTTTGTAAAACAGCTTTTACTTCAACTGCATATTTGAATATGAATATGGAAGGTTATTATGTTGTATTAACCATTTTTTGCTATACAATATTTGGATTTTCAAGTTTGTCTCCTGTTCCTTTCTGTAGTGGATTACCTTTTTAACAAAAGATAGGACCTTTGACTGATTTTCTTGGACTTGTAGAATTTGTGGCATATGATTATGTAACTTCATGTAACATGGTAGGTTTTTGTTAATAAAGCGTTCTCTGATTGATGACAATGATTCTGTTGAAACTCTCCAACGTCCTGTGGAACCTTTCTCTTTAAATAGTTCAGTATGCTTGACATTTTCTGGTCAAATACACCACGTGCTTTGTTGTAATGAAAATTCATGTTGTCATTTACGTGTGTGCATTTTAAAATGTGCGATTGCCCTAAAAATGCACATTTAGAACAATTAAATCATCGCACAAATAAGCCGATATACAGTAGACAGTAGATAATAACATCTAGGCTATCACTTTAAGAAAAGTTAGGAGGATTAATGTCAACAAAAGACAGCAAATTGGTAAGAAAATAAACTTATAGTGGGGCTATGGTTTTTCCTGGGGTATACATATAGTGGGGCTGCATTTTTTTCCTGAACCGAAATTGTCAAATGCCATGCAGAATTTTTAGCATGCTCTGATAGTTCTGAGTGAATACTGTAGATGTGATAGTAATAGCACATGGTAAAATGTTGTGTTGCAAAGATGGTCTGTTGTTATTGGTAATTCTATACTGCATTGATAACAGTCTAGAACCATTATAAACATTGTACATTCCAAACATACTTCCTGCTTTCTACATCCAAGATTCCTTGCTGGTGACAAATGTGTTTTGCTTTACATGACCCATGACCCATCAGTACAACCTGTTGTATAGCATATTTTCTTTGGAGCTTGCTATCCTTATGCCTTATAAACTGAATATACTTCCCTAACTCCTTGTTAATAAAACTATGTTGCAGCTTTAAAGGATAAATTGAGACATTTAACAAAATTAGAGTTCTTGTTGGTGTTATCAGCTGTAAAGTTAGAGGGTCTATACAGAGTTGTAAAAAACATCACTTGCCAAAGATTATTATACTTGGTGTTATTGCTTTCACACAGGGTCAAATCAATTAGGTCCCTTAACTTGATGGTACATTGCAAATCACTTCAGCAATTACCTCAAACTTAAAGTCAGAGGCAGGGGTGATATTGCTTTTTTTCATTTCATTTTTAATATTAATGCAAGGTGGTGGTGCACAAAGCACACTGGAAATTTGGACTTGTTATTTATTAATAAAGGGTGTGGTTAATAATGTTTATTATTTTATTAAGATATAATAAAATAATAATCTCTGTTTAGCGTTTTGTTAAGAGAACATAGATGTGCTTGAGCTGTGCCAGTAAATACTCCTCTTTGCATTTGCGTAGCCAGGCCTAGGCATGCCAGGGCTAATGTTTTGTCAAAATGTTTTCTATGTTTTTAACTTATATCAATAACTATTATTAATTATCATCAATAATAACTATTACTAGTGAGCCTGAAGAATCATGTAAAACAGTTAAAACTTTGTTTGATTCCTTTAGTGGCAGTATTAGCCTAGCCACCCCAAGTGAAGAAAGTCATCATGGCGATTGGTTAATGATGAATTACATATCCAGACTTTTGCACCAGTATAACATTTAATAACAGAACAGTTCTTATTTGTCAGAGCCATTAAAATATGACACCATTTTTGTTAAAAGGGATTATTCTCTGAAAAAACTTTTGAAACTCTTTGAAAGGGATTATTCTCTGAAAGAATTTTTAAAACTCTTTGGCAGAATGTCTTCACTTCATGATCTTCTGACTAAGAGAGAGTGGTATTAGTACTTACTATAGTTACAATTTACGCAATGTTGCATGTGATAAATATTGTTGCAAAAGGAAAAGAGGACCCTTTTCTCAGCGCAATAAGTAATGTACATCAAAAAAAGTAGTAGTAGTGACACATCAAATAATTTTAAAAGAGACTATTAGGTGGATGTGTAGAGTGAGGACAGATTTCATGAAATTGCATGGACATCTACACTTTTTTGGGAAAGCCAGAAGTGCTGAACTTGAACTTGTTAAGTTGATTTCTCTCATTGTTGTTTCTTTAACATTTTTTTGAGGTGGCTATTACTTTTGTAATGCTGATTTGTCCTGCCATTATTATGTCACAAAGCAAAGAAACTAAATTTGGATTTGTCTTTGCATAGGCTTTGTTTACATGACAACATTATTGGTCAAAATATGTTTCATTTTGTATCCTTTTACTGCTTGCGTTCACACAGAAAGGCCAAAAACGCTAACAAAAATGGCAACGATGCGCAAAACATATCGTTTTCAGGTATGGTGGGACAACTTTGTAAATGATATCGTGGTTAGCCAAGAATGGAAGGAGAACTTCCGATTTGGTAAAGAAAACTTTTTAAAACTTTGCAATGAATAACATCCATACATATAGAAGAAGTAAACCAATGTTGCTAGGACTGTAAAAGCTTCATTCATGAAGGTATACAAGGTTTTGAGGCACTACAAACCATAATCGCGTTTTTTGTGGGAGGATTGATATTTCACTAAATTTGTATCTTCTCAATAATTGAATTTGTGTGACTAGGTCCCTTTCCGTATGTAGGATCACATATTTTGACCCATAACAGTATTTAAAATGGTCTCTATTTAATTTTGTTCAATAATAAAAATGTCTGTTCAATTTGATTTTATTAAATTATGATTTATATCACACTAATTGTATTAGTCTTGATTTGATGTAAGTGTAATGTTAATCTTATTAGCAGAAGCCTGTAGCCTCACTAAGGGGAAGTAGCCCCACTGGTACTGTATTAGACTAGACAACCCACAGTTGCTAAATCATTGCCGTATTTGAAAGTTTGTGCAATTTACAAGTAGTGCAACTTTGAAAAAGATCTGTACAGTAGACAGCATTACTTAGCTATTGATTTATTTTTAGATCATGTCTTTGACCAAAAAATTGAAAACAACTATCTTTACAAAGCTAGCGGCACCAATTATGGAACATGTGACAAGGTCACCTTCTGTTTACTTTCTGCGAAATCTTGCAAGCCTAGTCCTCTTCTCACACATTCATCCTGGCACTTGGACTGTCTTTTGTCTGGTCCTTCTACTCAGCTTAATTTCCTTTACAATGTCAGACCTCTCACCTTGAAAGAGAAGGCTACAGTGTGACTCAATAATATTCATATTTATTACTCATGAATCTCATTAAAACGGCTAGAGCATACATGTACCATGTGGGTGTGTGCACACCGTGCACACATACAGCATAATATAAACTGAAGTTGATCATTGTACATGTTGTGCATCATTATCACTTATTTAAAATTAATATCTACAAATTTTAAGTACATGAATGTACAAACACTCGTACATAGAATTCAAACACAGTCGTCCTTGCATATACAAACATAGCACATAGTTAAGAAGACTTGTGTTTGCTGTTATAGAGCTTAGTGGCTTTCTTAGCTTTTTCAACTAGGCTTTTTTTGGTTGGCTCCCACAGCAACAGATCATCTAACAACTATAATTGAAGAAAGTGTACCGTCAAGTTTCATTGAACTACTATAGGTTTCCTGTTCATGTGAATCAGGTGTGGCCACGGACTTGGGCAAAATTTCCGTGAGAAATGAAACCATCGCCGTGTGACTGTGTGAGTTAATCCATTCCAGCAACAATTTTTTTTTTTAATTTCAAGAAAAGCATTGCCTGATTTGTAAGTATTGTAGAGGCTTCAATGAGTCATTGCTTGGACAATGTGAGTCTTTTGCGAACAGTGATAAATTATCGTTCATTTTTCCCTATAGTTTGTAAGATTTAGATGAATTGGCAGTCTGATTAATAGCAAGAGAATTTCTTTGGCATCCTCAGGAGAGCCCTGATCTCAGTTTAGTGATAATGACATGATGAGCAAACTTTTTCCATATTCCTCTCTTGTCACGTGAATGGGAAGTAGTTGTACATCCATACTTTTGCAGCCAGGGATTCTCTCTGGTAGTAATATGCCATAAGTCTCGGCAACTCCTCTGTTGTATATGCATTATGTGGAAGCCAATTAGTATTACCATGAATTCCTACGCTTAATCCAGCATCCAAAAGGAAAGTATGCTATCATGTTCTATAGCTAAAAAGTGTGTATGAATTGTACAATACATGTCTGTTTTACCTTGTATATCATTCAAAACTTTAGTGGTCTTCTTCATTTTCTCCAATGAACTCTTGACCACTAAAATAACAGCAGGAGGTCTTAGTGTATAGCAGGTTAATGTATCACAGCAAGACGTGACTTCATTTGTGCTAAAACCACATACTATAACAGTTGTATTAGAAAAAATTATATGATTGGCAAAAAAATTTTCAGTAAACACTTTGACCATACTAAAATCTTGATTTCTATTAGTCAGCCAAACACTGTAGATAGTGTATAACTACTAGGTTATTGAATTCTTGTCTGTTCAATAATTATTAGACAGGTTTTTGGTGCCCACAATCAAATTCCATAATTATTAGACAGGTTTTTGGTGCCCACAATCAAACTGGAAGTTATCGTTTTCTTCATCAAGAAACTGATCTGACGCTGTCTCTGTCTCAACTGACAACACCTTCATAACATACGTGTCTTGGGTGTAGAATCAATGTTGTATCAAGTACTTTCTTTGCGCACAAATTTATAACTTAAAAGTTGCATTGTCATTGTAGTAGAATTGTCTCGTGGAACAATGTACATTGTGTTAGAACAAACACATGCTTGTTATTGTATTATCAGTGTATAGTGTATTTCTTATATAAGTAACTTGGGTTATATGTGTACTTCACTTGCTCACTTGTTGAGTTGTTGTTATAAACATTACATGGTGGCAGTGGTGGGATCTGAGAGAAAATGGATTGATTGAGACTCCAACCTCCAGGTCCTTTTAACTTCAAGAACCCAGATGAATGGCCTTGTTAGAAATGTCAATTTGAATAGTTTCAACAAGCAACTGGAGAAAGACAAGTCAGTACCCTCCTTTACTGCCTAGGTGAAGAAGCAGAGGACATTTTCCTTTCTACGAGTATCACTGCCAATGCTAGAAGGGAGTACAACGAGGTACTTGCCAAATTCAACAAAGTTCTACAATGTCAGAAGAAATGTCATATTTGAAAGAGCTAGGTTCATCAACAGAATGAAAGTGCTGACAAATACATTACAGTTCTCTATAATCTAGTCGGAAATTGTGACTACGGAGCTCTATTGGACGAAATGATCCGCAACCGCCTAGTTGTGGGGATTCGAGACAGTAGACTCTCAGAACGACTCCAAACTGAGTCTGAACTAACATTAGAGAAAGCGAAAAAGATAGTGAGGCAGAAGGAAGCTGTGCATGGACAATAGATATTCCTCAAAACTGAATCAATCAAGACAGGGTCTGATATTGAAGCTGTTCAGAATCTGTGGCGAAAAGGAAAACCAATCCGTATGCATGCTAGGAAGGACACTTCAAGAAAGCAGTGTGGACGTTGTGGAGGAGATCTACACAGCAGAGATAAATGTCCTGCCAAAGATGCCACATGCCACAAATGTCACAAAAAGGGACACTATAGCGCTCAATGTCGCACAAAGCCTATATCTGAAGTTAGTAGTGGAATGATCGTACAGGAAGCATTCCTAGACACTATCAGTAATAGTCAGATGTCTTTGTACAAAGCCTATATCTGAAGTTAGTAGTGGAATGATGTTAGAGGAAGCATTCCTAGATACTATCAGTAATAGTCAGATGTCTTCATGGTTTGCCAACATCTCTGTCCTGAGTAGGATGATACGATTCAAACTAGATACAGGGGCTGACGTCACTGCTATTTCACAGTAAACCTACACTAATCTACCAATAATTCTTTTGCAGAAACCCTCGAGAGCACTGTTGGGTCCTAGTCAGACACCTCAAAGAGTGCTAGGTCAATTCGAGACGACAATTGCACACAAGGAGAAGTCCTCACCACAAATTATTTTCGTGATAAAAGGTCTCAAAAACAACTTGTTGGGCTTACCAGCAATTATCTCTCGAGATGAACAGCTTCCTCGCTGTTAGTGGCTCTTGAGTCAGGCCAGCTGCCTTCAGTAGATTCAGGTCAGCTTTAGTGGTTGCGTCCAAATTGACATAGTAGTCTACTAGTTTCCCTCGGAATAGTGTCAGCAAGATCAATGCTTGTTTGTCAGCATTCCATTTCTTTGCAGCAGATACAAGTTCGAATTGAGTCCATGCCCTGGGGAACTCTTCAACAGTAATCTCAGGAAGGGGTAAGTCGAAAGTAGCCATCCCATTCCTGACACCAATATAAACGTGGGTAAATAATCCGCCAGTTAAAGTTCAAGTCTCAGTTCAACAATGGTATATTTCAACAACAACTCTTGGAATATATACACAATTAGGAAATTTTACACACAATCACAGAATGTTCTAGATATAATGATCACATAATTAACATGTTAACACTTATGGTTATGTACACACAAATGACTCAAGTTAGAGGTACAGTAATATAGTACACACACTACAATACTCTTGGATGAATTATGGTTCAAGCCTAAAAGGTATGGTGCGCACTGTCTGTAAGAACTATGGGAATGAAACTCATCCTGAGCAAGTCAAAATCATAACAATGTGGACATCTACATCCTGAGTCATCTTCCTCAATAAAGTGACAAAAGGGAGGAGTTTCCAATCCATTTGACTAATTTGGCTCAATGGAGCATGTGTTTGTTTGTTAGGGGAGAGCGGTCTGTACTCATGCTGCATAACTCAGTTGATATGAATATAGACTTGCAATGACCATCATCATGTTTTGAATGAACTGTAGTAGAATTTGGAGACATCTTGTGTACTATCTATCCAACCAAGTTCCCATTTGGGTTGAAGTTTGGATGCACATGGATTAGCTAACCATACAATGGTGATTCTCTTGCTATGGTCTCTATATTTCACTTTCTTGTCATCTGGCTGTGTCCAGCATAGACTAAATGTGCAGTTGTTATCTCTAACAATTCTACATCTCCAAAAGTACTAGTTGGTGAAACTTTAGACAAAAATAATGGTGAGTATTCACTGCTGCTTGAGAGAGACTCCTCAAATATTTCATTACAAAGTAGTTACAGAGAATATTTATTATATATTATTTGAATGCATATTTTGTAGTCTCTTTCCTAGACACTTAGGATGCACAAGAGTCTGTGAGTGAGAGAGACTGTATAGATATATACCTTGTTCATTATGCTACAAGTGCTGCTACCTTTAATGCTATTAGCGAGTACATCTTCCAAACTATGTATCTATTTGATAGCTGGATTTAATATAATTTTCTTTCAAAATTTTTTTTTGTGCTGAGGATTATCACCTAATGCAATCCTTAATCTCTCATACTGACATGAACGTTATTAAATCTTTTATGTTCTTTGCATTTTTTATTTCTCTGGAAAAGTCTTTGTTAGCCTTTCTTTGTTAGACGTTTTATTTTACAACTCTTTCTTCTCCTTTTTTCTGCAACCAATGACCTTCCTGGATATTTCTTCAGGTAAGGCAAGATCAGGAAACCTGAGAACAGAATTGATTCCACTGTTCACATTGTCGTCAGATTCAGTACTTGTGCTGCTACAACTTACAATATCTGAACTTAGCGGAGTCCGCTCTGATAGTTCAGTGAAGTGCCAATGCATATCGATTATGGCAGTTTTTAGTAGACACTAGGCAGTTGTAATGCAGGAAAAGATGGACAAAGCAGCTTAAAATGAAGACTGTGGACCCGCTTTTATTCACATGTGGTATCGAGGATAATCGTTTGGGACTCTGTTAATCTTAATCAGGATTTTTAAAATTAATTTTGGTAACACAACTTAGTGTAAATTGCTATGATATCACTGTGGTTAGACCAGTATGACCACAAAACCAGCAATATTAATGGGCAGGTCAGGATAATTTATTTGCTGAACAAAGATATGATATTTTCTCTCAGATGACAATTTTACATTTGTTTTTTGCAGTTTACGCTAAAATCCACTCCTTGATTGACAATGATTGTAAAGTCATTAGTCAGGAAGTATATTATTGTATATAATTTACATCTAAAGTCCTGCATTAATAATTTCTTATCCAGATTTGAAACACTAATATATTTTAACATAAAGAGATATCACAAATGTTCAAAGTCATACATGATCTCGTTGACTTGTATACTGAATACATGTAAACATATTGACATGAATAAGGAAATATACCAGGTTTTGTAAGGGCTACAAACAACATCCAGACTTATCGACTCTTATATATTTGAGATAGAATAAGTTCTATCTTATCAAAGTCACACAAGACTTTACTGACTTGTATACTGATATTCACATGAATATGGAGACATACAAGGTCTTGTAAGGGATGTAAAGATCAACAACAACAATTGCCACAAACAGAAAGTAAAACAATTTGATGCTATATCACTTCATGAATTAAAAGTCTTATAACTATAATGTTTAGTAATGGCATTAAAATTGTTAATGTTTTGTTTAAAATGGTTCATCTTTTATAGCTTGCTAAGCAATTGTCATAAATTCTGACTCTTTGACAACCTGCCAAGTTAATAAGTTACAATAATTGATAAGCAATTGTTTCCAATAACAACGAACATCCTCTACTCTTAAGTGCTGCCACATGAACTTAAAACCTCTAAATTAATGATATACAAATGACTGTCATTATAGATAAGTGGAATACATAAACATCATTCTCATTACTTTGCTTAAATGGACCACCAAACGTGGCCAGTGCCAGTGGAAAGACGTAGTCACATAGAAGTTTTGATAGATTTGAGTATTAAAATTCATATTTCTAAGCTAACCACTGTGGGATACAATGACTCACTTGTCAGCTATCATCCTTGAGATCTCATCATTATATATTCTATTAACTTTATAAATTAATAAAACAACCCATGTAAAGTATTGCATTATATTGACTAACTCTGTATTATCTTGTGATACTAGTATATAATGAACCCAAGGTTTCAAAGCAGGGTAAAAGAATTCAGTCATTGCCTACTTGTAATACAAGAGATCAACAAGCTGGCAGCCACACCACAGAAATTAAAGAAATATCTAAGTGATTATTATAATACTCCGATTATTGACAGCATATAATGAATGTACTGGTGTTGACAATGATCCTCTAGTTTAACTTCTTCTGCTGGAGGAGCATCTTAGAATCAGTTTCAATCTCTGAAAGTAGAGGCTCAGAACTAATTGACATAGCTGAAGGCCCAGAAGCTGACATGACTGTTAGTCTTAGTGTAAAACACAAATGACCTTGTACTGCATTCAGTGATGAATTTGTGATCTTAGTGTAAAACTCAAATGACCTTGTACTGCATTCAGTGATGAATTTGTGATCATGGGATAAAGAAATTTTGTAATAGACTCTATTTGGCAGTACTGGGAGTATTTCAATACAGTATTATATAATTAACAAGATAACAATCATTTAAGGGCCATAAGTGGCACCAGGGGCCACATATAGCCATGGCTGTACAGTATACATTATGAATGTGACATGTTCACTTTACAATTCATCATTATTTATTTAAGAAGAGGATCATGTCCACATGTTTGGACTTAATTCTGTTCTTTCGTAACAAAGTGAGCTCCCCAACTTTGGAAAAGAGTCATTCTGCTGGTACAGAGGTAGAAGGAACGGCAAGATATGTACTGGCATGATAAGCAAAAGCAGAAAAGCTTGCCTGTTTTTCCTTCCACCACCTCAAAGGATCCTCTTTTCTTGGAAGGTTTGGCTCATCAATGTAAGCATTGAAGTGGTGGATGATGGGTTTGAACTAATGGCCACAACATTCATCTATCATTGACCACAGTCCAGATGTCTGCTCTGTCAGTATCTCTAGGTTTTGAGAGCTGTTCTCAGCTGTGATTGTAGAGGCCACTTCCGCCTTCAATCGTTCAGCAGCCTGTGAGCATGCTGTAGCATCTCCAAAAGCAAACACCTACACTGGCGCTAGACAAATCTGCTGCTGTGCATGAGCTTGTGTAAGCACGTGTTATTACATTTGCGCATGTGCAGTAAAATTGTTTAACATATTTATTACATACTGATTTTTATTCCAAATTATGCCCGCTGGGGCTTTATCGAATGAAGCTTTTGTAATTATTTTGATACCTTTTTTTTAATTGATTAGTATTCGATACTGTGTATGTATTGATACTTAAATGATAGTATTACCGATCACTATAACCTCTTTAATCTTTCTTTATAGACAGTTGGGCAGTGCTTTTTTCTTGTAGGCTGACTTCCTTTCCATTATTTTCAAAAGCTAAATCAAATTGTAGAACTCTAGTTTTTCAACGTCGTGATTGTGATCACCAGACTAATATGACAAATTTTAGCACCTCTGCTGTTCATATGTGAGTTCTTAATGTTTGTACTGTGAACAGTAACATTCTGTTATATATTAGATTAATGCACAATAAAAATGATTTGAATTTAACGTTTTTACTAGGTAAATTAATTAATAACATATATTAACAAAAAATACTACATTTCAATTTTACATTATGTGGTTCATTGTCATATCATAGTTGGTGGGTGAATATACCAAGTAATCGTTGAAACAAGGGTGTGGTGTAGAAACTTCCAAGGCATTTATCAAAGGATTGGTTGTATCTGTAGTAGGAGGTAAACTGTAGTCTGGATAAGAGAACAAGTGACTACACGGAGGTAAGACAGGACGAACAGTAGGTGTGGTGGTTAACCGTGCTGTGATTGAAGCTGAGTAGGAATAACTGGTAGAGGAAGACAATTTTATGTTAGTTGGAGCTGTTTGATGTAATTTATGTTGATGTGGAGGATAGACATAGGAGTTGTATCCACAGTAACCTGTTGTAGAGGATCTCTGAGAATAATTTGTTGATGTTTGTTGTCTTGTGTATTAAGTTGTCATTGGATGAGGGGTGTTGATTGAGGCAAGATTAGGGAAACACTTCGATGGGAACAAGGGGGTTGAGAAAATGGTTTAGTGGTGGTATAGGTCATTGGGGACTCGTATTTTCTTTGTCAGCACTGTAGGTTAATATGGTTCTTGAGCCAGGATTGGTTGTATGTGTGGTAGGAGGTAAACTGTAGTTTGGATAATAGAACAATTGACTACACAGAGGTAAGACAGGACGAAGAGTGGGTATGGTGGTAAATGGGCTGTGATTGGAGCAGACTATGAATAAGTGGTAGAGGAAAACCATGTCCTTTTTGTCAGATCTGTTTGATGTAATTTTTGTTGATGTGAAGGATAGACATATGAGTCGTATCCATAGTGACATGTTGTAAAGGATCTCTGAAAATAATTTGTTGATGTTTGTTGTTTTGTGTGTTGAGCCTTCATTGGCTGACAGGTGTAGATTGAGTCAAGAAAATTGTTTAGTGGCAGTGTAGGTCATCGTGACACTGACATTTTCTTTATTAGCACTACTGGTTAATATGGAACATTAGCTACGTAAAGGAGTTACATATGGATTTAGTTGGGCAGAAATTTTCTTTTGTTTGGCAAGTTTATTTTGGAACTGATTCTGTTTGAAAACAAAAAATATATATATTTGCCACACTTTAGTTTAGTTATATATATGTGTAAGCTAGACTTACATGTATGTTCTTTTCTTTGAGTTTTAGCTTAACAGCAACTTCTTCTCTTTCCAACACATCAGGGAAGTTGTTTTGACCAAATAGTGACTTTAGAGTAAGTAATTGTTCTTTTGTATAGGATATCCTGACCCTTTTTTCTGTTCAATTTTGTTATTGCTATCTTGTTCCTCCTCAGCTTTTTTTTTCACTCCTAATAAAGCAACATTAAGTGGAAAAAATAACAGATGAGCCAGCTCCTCCCTTGGCCTAAGGATTACACCCAAAAACTAACAAGGTTCTGTTCAATTTTGTTATCGCTATCTGGTTCCTCCTCAGCTTTATTTTTCACTCCTAATAAAGCAACATCAAAATTATTAAGTGGAAAAAATAACGGATGAGCCAGCTCCTCCCTTGGCCTAAGGATTACACCCAAAAACTAACAAGGTCATACCTCTCTTACTTTTCTTCATAGACAATTGGGCAGCACTTTCTTCTTCGAATCTGACTTTGTTTTCTATGATGTTTAAAAGCTAAATCAAATTGAAGTTAGAATTATAGTTTTTCGGTGTCACAATTGTGATCACCATGCTTTCCTTTCTTCTCTTAAGCAAAACAGATTAATATGACTGCACCTCTGCTGTATTTTATATTTATATGTGATTCTTAATGTTTTTACTGTGATGTTGCTACTAGGACATGCACCGAAATTTTGGTCAAAATTTATCCTAAATGCGTTATTTTCACTGAATTTGTCATCATGTCTTAAATTCATTATTTGTACAGAATTTCGGGTCAGCATTTGTCTTAAATTCATTATTTGCACCAAAATTAATGATTATTTTAAAAAAGTGATTTCTATTGTTTTAGATGCTGTGTAAAAAAGTATTTAATGTACCACATGCACACTGAATTATGTTAAATATGATAACATGAATCAAACTGTGCTGTCAGAATAGGACTGACAAAACCATACATTTGTTGTTGGTTGATTTGTAACACCAGCACAGGACCTGTAATCACATAGAAAGTTTTAATGATAATTTGCAAAGTTTTAATGACAAAACAACAAACCATTGTAATAATGTTATATTAATGTGTATAATAGTACCTGCACTAAGAACATCTTCCCATACATCATCTGAAAAAAATGATGTACAGCTTCTAGATTAATATTCTCATCAACTACGCCACTACACACGTTTACTGGATTCACTTCAACACTTGTCTCACCAATCAACACACCATCAATAGCTCTTATAGCTACCTCAGGATCAACAAATCAAAGAAGCATAGATAAATAATGATCCAAAGATCACAATAATATGTATAATTATGTATGCATCTACTGACTTTTGACTTTTTCATCCTCAGAAAGAGAGTTAAAAATCTTTGGGAGTTCTTTTTACTTCTCTGTTCTCTTTTTTTTCTTGGTATGACTAGAATTTGCAAAAGATAAACATGCCCTCTTCTGTGATGGTCTCCCACATTTCTTTGGTGCCTTCTGTATATGGACATTTTTTAATACTTCAAACTTTGGATGAGAAAGGGATTCCATATGACTAAATATATGCTCTAGTGAATATGATCGAATGTTGCTGTCTATTTTGTCACAAAAGGACTGGACTTGCTGAGACGGTGAGTTTTCATCTGATTCACTAGGGAGCTGGTCTTGTTGATACTAATCACTGAGGGGTTAAAGTGGATCACATTCCACATAGAAGTTTTGATAGATTTGAGTATTAAAATTCATATTTCTAAGCTAACCACTGTGGGATACAATGACTCACTTGTCAGCTATCATCCTTGAGATCTCATCATTATATATTCTATTAACTTTATAAATTAATAAAACAACCCATGTAAAGTATTGCATTATATTGACTAACTCTGTATTATCTTGTGATACTAGTATATAATGAACCCAAGGTTTCAAAGCAGGGTAAAAGAATTCAGTCATTGCCTACTTGTAATACAAGAGATCAACAAGCTGGCAGCCACACCACAGAAATTAAAGAAATATCTAAGTGATTATTATAATACTCCGATTATTGACAGCATATAATGAATGTACTGGTGTTGACAATGATCCTCTAGTTTAACTTCTTCTGCTGGAGGAGCATCTTAGAATCAGTTTCAATCTCTGAAAGTAGAGGCTCAGAACTAATTGACATAGCTGAAGGCCCAGAAGCTGACATGACTGTTAGTCTTAGTGTAAAACACAAATGACCTTGTACTGCATTCAGTGATGAATTTGTGATCTTAGTGTAAAACTCAAATGACCTTGTACTGCATTCAGTGATGAATTTGTGATCATGGGATAAAGAAATTTTGTAATAGACTCTATTTGGCAGTACTGGGAGTATTTCAATACAGTATTATATAATTAACAAGATAACAATCATTTAAGGGCCATAAGTGGCACCAGGGGCCACATATAGCCATGGCTGTACAGTATACATTATGAATGTGACATGTTCACTTTACAATTCATCATTATTTATTTAAGAAGAGGATCATGTCCACATGTTTGGACTTAATTCTGTTCTTTCGTAACAAAGTGAGCTCCCCAACTTTGGAAAAGAGTCATTCTGCTGGTACAGAGGTAGAAGGAACGGCAAGATATGTACTGGCATGATAAGCAAAAGCAGAAAAGCTTGCCTGTTTTTCCTTCCACCACCTCAAAGGATCCTCTTTTCTTGGAAGGTTTGGCTCATCAATGTAAGCATTGAAGTGGTGGATGATGGGTTTGAACTAATGGCCACAACATTCATCTATCATTGACCACAGTCCAGATGTCTGCTCTGTCAGTATCTCTAGGTTTTGAGAGCTGTTCTCAGCTGTGATTGTAGAGGCCACTTCCGCCTTCAATCGTTCAGCAGCCTGTGAGCATGCTGTAGCATCTCCAAAAGCAAACACCTACACTGGCGCTAGACAAATCTGCTGCTGTGCATGAGCTTGTGTAAGCACGTGTTATTACATTTGCGCATGTGCAGTAAAATTGTTTAACATATTTATTACATACTGATTTTTATTCCAAATTATGCCCGCTGGGGCTTTATCGAATGAAGCTTTTGTAATTATTTTGATACCTTTTTTTTAATTGATTAGTATTCGATACTGTGTATGTATTGATACTTAAATGATAGTATTACCGATCACTATAACCTCTTTAATCTTTCTTTATAGACAGTTGGGCAGTGCTTTTTTCTTGTAGGCTGACTTCCTTTCCATTATTTTCAAAAGCTAAATCAAATTGTAGAACTCTAGTTTTTCAACGTCGTGATTGTGATCACCAGACTAATATGACAAATTTTAGCACCTCTGCTGTTCATATGTGAGTTCTTAATGTTTGTACTGTGAACAGTAACATTCTGTTATATATTAGATTAATGCACAATAAAAATGATTTGAATTTAACGTTTTTACTAGGTAAATTAATTAATAACATATATTAACAAAAAATACTACATTTCAATTTTACATTATGTGGTTCATTGTCATATCATAGTTGGTGGGTGAATATACCAAGTAATCGTTGAAACAAGGGTGTGGTGTAGAAACTTCCAAGGCATTTATCAAAGGATTGGTTGTATCTGTAGTAGGAGGTAAACTGTAGTCTGGATAAGAGAACAAGTGACTACACGGAGGTAAGACAGGACGAACAGTAGGTGTGGTGGTTAACCGTGCTGTGATTGAAGCTGAGTAGGAATAACTGGTAGAGGAAGACAATTTTATGTTAGTTGGAGCTGTTTGATGTAATTTATGTTGATGTGGAGGATAGACATAGGAGTTGTATCCACAGTAACCTGTTGTAGAGGATCTCTGAGAATAATTTGTTGATGTTTGTTGTCTTGTGTATTAAGTTGTCATTGGATGAGGGGTGTTGATTGAGGCAAGATTAGGGAAACACTTCGATGGGAACAAGGGGGTTGAGAAAATGGTTTAGTGGTGGTATAGGTCATTGGGGACTCGTATTTTCTTTGTCAGCACTGTAGGTTAATATGGTTCTTGAGCCAGGATTGGTTGTATGTGTGGTAGGAGGTAAACTGTAGTTTGGATAATAGAACAATTGACTACACAGAGGTAAGACAGGACGAAGAGTGGGTATGGTGGTAAATGGGCTGTGATTGGAGCAGACTATGAATAAGTGGTAGAGGAAAACCATGTCCTTTTTGTCAGATCTGTTTGATGTAATTTTTGTTGATGTGAAGGATAGACATATGAGTCGTATCCATAGTGACATGTTGTAAAGGATCTCTGAAAATAATTTGTTGATGTTTGTTGTTTTGTGTGTTGAGCCTTCATTGGCTGACAGGTGTAGATTGAGTCAAGAAAATTGTTTAGTGGCAGTGTAGGTCATCGTGACACTGACATTTTCTTTATTAGCACTACTGGTTAATATGGAACATTAGCTACGTAAAGGAGTTACATATGGATTTAGTTGGGCAGAAATTTTCTTTTGTTTGGCAAGTTTATTTTGGAACTGATTCTGTTTGAAAACAAAAAATATATATATTTGCCACACTTTAGTTTAGTTATATATATGTGTAAGCTAGACTTACATGTATGTTCTTTTCTTTGAGTTTTAGCTTAACAGCAACTTCTTCTCTTTCCAACACATCAGGGAAGTTGTTTTGACCAAATAGTGACTTTAGAGTAAGTAATTGTTCTTTTGTATAGGATATCCTGACCCTTTTTTCTGTTCAATTTTGTTATTGCTATCTTGTTCCTCCTCAGCTTTTTTTTTCACTCCTAATAAAGCAACATTAAGTGGAAAAAATAACAGATGAGCCAGCTCCTCCCTTGGCCTAAGGATTACACCCAAAAACTAACAAGGTTCTGTTCAATTTTGTTATCGCTATCTGGTTCCTCCTCAGCTTTATTTTTCACTCCTAATAAAGCAACATCAAAATTATTAAGTGGAAAAAATAACGGATGAGCCAGCTCCTCCCTTGGCCTAAGGATTACACCCAAAAACTAACAAGGTCATACCTCTCTTACTTTTCTTCATAGACAATTGGGCAGCACTTTCTTCTTCGAATCTGACTTTGTTTTCTATGATGTTTAAAAGCTAAATCAAATTGAAGTTAGAATTATAGTTTTTCGGTGTCACAATTGTGATCACCATGCTTTCCTTTCTTCTCTTAAGCAAAACAGATTAATATGACTGCACCTCTGCTGTATTTTATATTTATATGTGATTCTTAATGTTTTTACTGTGATGTTGCTACTAGGACATGCACCGAAATTTTGGTCAAAATTTATCCTAAATGCGTTATTTTCACTGAATTTGTCATCATGTCTTAAATTCATTATTTGTACAGAATTTCGGGTCAGCATTTGTCTTAAATTCATTATTTGCACCAAAATTAATGATTATTTTAAAAAAGTGATTTCTATTGTTTTAGATGCTGTGTAAAAAAGTATTTAATGTACCACATGCACACTGAATTATGTTAAATATGATAACATGAATCAAACTGTGCTGTCAGAATAGGACTGACAAAACCATACATTTGTTGTTGGTTGATTTGTAACACCAGCACAGGACCTGTAATCACATAGAAAGTTTTAATGATAATTTGCAAAGTTTTAATGACAAAACAACAAACCATTGTAATAATGTTATATTAATGTGTATAATAGTACCTGCACTAAGAACATCTTCCCATACATCATCTGAAAAAAATGATGTACAGCTTCTAGATTAATATTCTCATCAACTACGCCACTACACACGTTTACTGGATTCACTTCAACACTTGTCTCACCAATCAACACACCATCAATAGCTCTTATAGCTACCTCAGGATCAACAAATCAAAGAAGCATAGATAAATAATGATCCAAAGATCACAATAATATGTATAATTATGTATGCATCTACTGACTTTTGACTTTTTCATCCTCAGAAAGAGAGTTAAAAATCTTTGGGAGTTCTTTTTACTTCTCTGTTCTCTTTTTTTTCTTGGTATGACTAGAATTTGCAAAAGATAAACATGCCCTCTTCTGTGATGGTCTCCCACATTTCTTTGGTGCCTTCTGTATATGGACATTTTTTAATACTTCAAACTTTGGATGAGAAAGGGATTCCATATGACTAAATATATGCTCTAGTGAATATGATCGAATGTTGCTGTCTATTTTGTCACAAAAGGACTGGACTTGCTGAGACGGTGAGTTTTCATCTGATTCACTAGGGAGCTGGTCTTGTTGATACTAATCACTGAGGGGTTAAAGTGGATCACATTCCATGTCATCTACAATAACATCTTATGACAAGGTGCATCTAGGATCTTTCTTGGCATCTTCCATTTGACTATTAACATCTCAGACAGCTCTTTCACAACTGTAGACTTGGCCATTACAAACTGTCAAATACGAACTAAGAGAGTACTGTATAAAATCAAAGCACTACACTATTTGATCGATCATGTTCTGCTCTCCTCAATTTTGCCACCAGGTCAGGATTATTAGTAGTAGTCTCAATGACATTGTTATTAATTTCTTTCTCGTCTTCTTCTTTGATGCTAAAGTTCATCACTCCATGTATATTCCAGGAATCAATCAGAGAGTAAAAAGGTCTGTCGTCAATTTTAAACCATATGTAATGCTTCAAGTTCATTCTGATTTGTTTACAAAGACTGGTATTTTTAAAATCATCAAAATTGCCCAAAAAGTTTTCAATTGCTTTAAGAGAAATTTCTATCAGAATTCCATAAAGCACACCATTAAGCACTGTCTCCATTATTAACCACCATATAACAAAATAGATCGTAGCAGCTGTTGTAGTATGTCTGACATATGCATCAACAATAATATGCCAGTTATCAACTATCATTAAGTTCCACAATGTTACCATTGATGAGGAAAAGTCTTCAAAATTGTATGGATAGTAATATAAGTTTTCATATGAGCCACATCTAGTCATAGCATTAGTATCAGTAAAGCTACTGTTATGAAAAATAGTCATGCCAAGAACTGCAAATTCGTAATACAACAAGTATGCTAGTAAAATTAATGGAGTCAACAAGATTAAAATGTGAAGAAGGGTATGAGTAACAGTAGCAAACATGAAATTCATTGTTATCATTCTTAATAATCGTACCAATACTAATGTGATTGTTACTTGAACAAGTCGAAACAAATTTGACTCACTTAAACAATTATCAAATGTACCTCCCTCCAGACAAGGGACATGTACAAAACCTAATGAAATTATTATAACCAAGATAAGGATATCTATAATATATACTATAACTGAAAGACAATACTTTAATTCAGGACTAAATCTGTTTCGATGTCCCTTGATTAACCATTCCATGATATTTAAAGACAACTTTTATGTTTTAGTGCACAGTTAATCTCGTTGATAACATAGCTGAACAATCTTAACAATAATTAAACCAATTCTTAAAAAAACCACAGGAATAAAGACACAGGAAAATGCAAGCAATACCTTAGCCAGTGATGAATGTGGATTTGTCAAACTATTTTCAAAGTCTGATACCATCAGCACTGTCAATACATCAACGTGAATTATTGCTAGAGGTAAGCTTGTTAGAGCTACATACAATTGCATGATGAGGTAACTGCAATAACAAGGATTTTTATCACCCATAGAACATGCTAATATTATAACTTTGAGTTTGGCACGGTTATCTGAAACTGGTTGAGGATATTCAAACATTTTTAAAAGAAGATTTTTGAAGTCATTCCAGTCAAGTTCATTCTTAACATGCAAGTTATTAACTATTTCATGAAATTCATATTCACTCACCAAATTTACTTTTATTGTGCAATTTCTCACATGTTCTAGCTTGATTTTTGTATCATTATTAAAATTATCACAATAAACTCTGTTTTTCTTTGCCATTAAAGCAAATGCAACTCGAAGATTTGTAAGCCTCTGCTTATAGCTTTTGTGCATTGAATTTTTAAAAATGACATAAATCTTGCAGCATATAAAGCAACAATGACTTTAAGCAGAAAATAGTTGGTTATAAAAAAGTATGCTCCAAAGTATAGAAAGTAAGCTCGATGATGTTTATAAGCTGGTGTGAGAATATCAGGACTATTGGCAGTTGTTAGATAAACTAGCAAGTTCCAATATGCTTGTGAGAGAGAGTTAAAATACGTATCACCTTCTTCAACAGTAAATGTGTCAAAAATAACTGTTGTCGTTCCATTATTATTGTAGTTCAAATGGCGTGGAAAAATTATAAGCCCAATCATCGCAAACAGAAATATTATTAGTAACAGTAATATATTAATACTGAAAAGTTGTAAGAAAGTTATAAAAATAGCTTTTATAGCTTTTCTTATTAGTTCAACTTGAGCTATAAGAAACATTGGTCTTACAAGCTGGCGGAAAAAAGTAACGAAAATCAACTGATCTGTATAGCCATTTTTGGCATACATTCCAATGCTAGCGAATAAAAGTGGCCATGTTATAAGTAATGTTATGATACAATAAATGCTTAACCTGAAATCAACAGCATAAGACTCACACTTGTATAATGCTTTAAATTCTCTGCCACTTGGAAATAGCATCAACCATCTACGAACAGTATCTGTTGTCACAACTAACAGCAAAACTATTTCAAGTACTGTACTAGTCAAGAAGTATGACTTGTTATCTCCAGCGTTCTCTTCTTTACCTTGATAGTCAGATGACCATGAGAATAAATGCTGGTTCTCATAAAAGGGCAACAGTATTAACATAAGAAGTAAAGCTCCTTTGAAGAACAGCTGAAAAGGAAACGAGTGATAGTATTTTCTTAACTGTAACCTTCTCCTTGTTAGTCTTGGAGCCAATGGACGATAATTAAGAGCATCTAACAAAGTACATGCAATAAGGGGATTATCAACATCTTCATCTATCATGATGATGAGCTAATAATGACAAACTCAAAAAGATCAATCTCTCAAAGACAAACAACAGCATTGCCATTTGCATTTCCTTAAGAAGATCAATTTTAATATATTCATTCAATTGCAAGGAATGTGCATGCAACAGAAACTAATTAATTATTCATTATGTAACAACTATTGGATATGTACATAATTTGTGTATGTTCATGTCATTACAATAATTAAGAAGTATCAACCAGACACTCAAAACCATTTTTATGAATGCATATGTATACCTTGTGTAGTGTATTACATTGTCTATATCAAACAGATATTAATAGTTACATGTAGTCAACTAGGAGGTTGAGTGGTACTTGATTGTAAGCTTCATAGTCTGACCAGAATCAATATCTTTCTTTCACTTGCATGTATCACTACAAAATAGAACAACGATGTTCACTTTGTACCATGTCAGTTAACACTCTATGTGGGGCTTACATATCAGCAGTAAGAAGTCTATTTTGTAGGCAATGCATCATTGCAAAAATGAACAACAATACAGGAAATCTATGGTGTGCCATTTGTGTAAAATGTTCTGATAATTATGGAAGTGGTATCGTAAGCATTATACTATATTGTTAAGTGCAATATACTATACCAATCCCAAACATTTTAAACCCTAAACATTTAGTTATACAATGCACACACAGCCATTTCATTTTTGTATGATAATTTTTGACATAAGAAACAGACAATAGAAGTTATTTTTAAATTATTTCTTCTTCATGGAGTCAATACAATCAGAATATGTATAATTGTATATTAGTATATGGTAGTACTATATATATTATAGCAAAGTGATACACCCAAGAACAACATTTTAGTATATAGAATGTGCTTACCACCATCATCCTCAGCTAATTCACTAAGAAAATACAACATGTTCAATTTATATAGAAACTGAATTGAAAGGTCATGTGACCTCTATTGTTAGCTAGTTAGGTGGTTCATGGATAGCATAATAGGAAAGTTGATTTCATCTTATATTTTCTAAAGTTTCAGCCTTTTAGGTTTTTTAACATTATTAATTGATGTCTCCAAAGTATTGCTGTTATTAAGGAATCAAAATTACATTTCTGCAAAGTACTTGGTTTAAAAAATTTAAAAATATGATTAATTATTACTATAAGTATCTTCACATGATTGTATGAAAAAAAAATTAAAAAAGTTCTGATATTTCTACCTTAAAATATCATGTCACTTGTCTCACATTGTTTTCAGCAGTACTTTAGTGAGTGGTATTTCCAGTTTGATCTTAATATTTATTATTCTGGCTAATTTTTTCCTGAAAAAGAACGGTATATTTTTTATTGTCTTAATGCTATTTTAAAGTCAAGCACCACGTACCGTATAACAACGTGTTCTATGATGGGCGTGGCTATGACTATGAATATAAGACTATTGAAGTTAGCAGCACATTCACCAGCAGCACATTCCTCAGGTACTAGAAAATCACGCCTTATTAAATATTTGTGGTTTCAAGTATTTTTGATAGGGTGGAGCTGCAGTTGCTGTATGCGAAAAACTTGCAACAACATTGTATATAGGGTGGAGCCGCAGATACGGAAAACTTACAACATTGTGTGCAGGACAGAACATTCCATCGATTTAGCTAATATATTATAAATGATAGCCAATTAAATCCTTTCTAAACAGTTTGTTTAATAATTTTTTAAAAAACACTTTTCATATTTTCTTAAAAACAAAATTTGGGGATAAAATTGTTAGTATAAACAATAATCAAGAAACTAGCACTGTAGTTACTGGTCTCCAGGAACGTTTGTCCTTAATTTCTTACACTAGATTGTTTTGCATACAAATTTAAAAATCATTAGGTTATTATAAACATTTACATGGATTTTATTACTGAGTTAAAAACAGTAGTTAAAAACAGCGACAAGCTTCACATTAGTATGTGCAAATATAAAATCATAATGGCTTGTAATATACAAGGTGACAACATCATTCAATGTGACTTCTTAATATACATCATTACAACGGTTCACAAAAAATGGACACAATAGCCAGCAATAAGAGGAAATGTAGTAAAATGAACAAATGGCCTTATTGCTGGGTGATAAAGACACACCCATATCAAAACAACTGACGATAGTATTTGTACTAACTTGACACACTTGAATATCATACTGTTGTTCAAGTTCAAAGTCTCAATAGCCAGCAATAAGAGGAAATGTACTAAATAATAAACAAATGGCCTTATTGCTGAATGGGAAAGACACTCCCATATCAAAACAACTGACGATAGTATTTGTACTAACTTGACACACTTGAATATCATATCGTCGTTCACATTCAAAGTCTCAAAAGCCAGCAATAAGAGGAAATGTAGTAAAAAATAAACAAATGGCCTTATTGCTGGGTGGGAAAGACACACCCATATCAAAACAACTGACGATAGTATTTGTACTAACTTGACACATTTGAATATCATATTGTCGTTCACATTCAAAGTCTCTAAAGCCTGCAATAAGAGGAAATGTACTAAAAAATAAACAAATGGCCTTATTGCTGGGTGGTAAAGACACACCCATATCAATACAACTGACAATAGTATTTGTACTAACTTGCACACTTGAATATCATATCGTCGTTCAGATTCATAGTCTGAAAAGCCAGCAATAAGAGGAAATGTACTAAAAAATGAACAAATGGCCTTATTGCTGGGTGGTAAAGACACACCCATATCAAAGCAACTGACGATAGTATTTGTACTAACTTGACAGACTTGAATATCATATTGTCGTTCACATTCAAAATCTCAAAAGCCAGCAATAAGAGGAAATGTACTAAAAAATGAAGAAATGGCCTTATTGCTGGGTGATAAAGACACACCCATATCAAAACAACTGACGATAGTATTTGTACTAACTTGACACACTTAAATATCATATCGTCGTTCACATTCATAGTCTCAAAAGTCAGCAATAAGAGGAAATGTACTAAAAAATGAACAAATGGCCTTATTGCTGGGTGGAAAAGACACACCCATATCAAAACAACTGACAATTGTATTTGTACTAACTTGACACACTTAAATATCATATTGTCGTTCACATTCAAAGTCTCTAAAGCCAGCAATAAGAGGAAATGTACTAAAAAATGAACAAATGACCTTATTGCAGGGTGGGAAAGACACACCCATATCAAAACAACTGACGATAGTATTTGTACTAACTTGACACATTTGAATATCATATTGTCGTTCACATTCAAAGTCTCTAAAGCCAGCAATAAGAGGAAATGTACTAAAAAATGAACAAATGACCTTATTGCAGGGTGGGAAAGACACACCCATATCAAAACAACTGACGATAGTATTTGTACTAACTTGACACACTTGAATATCATACTGCCGTTCAAGTTCAAAGTCTCAATAGCCAGCAATAAGAGGAAATGTACTAAATAATAAACAAATGGCCTTATTGCTGAATGGGAAAGACACTCCCATATCAAAACAACTGACGATAGTATTTGTACTAACTTGACACACTTGAATATCATATAGTCGTTCATATTCAAAGTCTCAAAAGTCAGCAATATGAGGAAATGTACTAAATGAACAAATGGCCTTATTGCTTATTGATATGTTGTGCAATGTATTAACACATCGAATATCATACAATCTGGTGCATTGTTAAATATATTAACAAAATAAGGTCAGTATTCATCTAGTTTACACTGATTCATCATGTCCTTTTTGTTAATTAAGGTCATAAACATGGACAAATCTACAGTTTATTCATGTGAAACATTAACACAATTCCTCTGTTACATTCTTGCAAACAAATTGAAAATTGTTACATCATTGACATATATATAAATAGAACTAACTTCTGATAAAAATTAGACTAACTTCAATTGTCTTTTGTCAGTTCTTCTGACTTTCAGAGTGTCCTTTTAGTAAACAGCAGTTCTTTTATAATCTTCATCTAACCTTCAATGTCCCATTTCTTATAAACAAGTGGATAGTAT
Source organism: Xestospongia bergquistia (assembly GCA_963965975.1). Classification (NCBI taxonomy): domain Eukaryota; kingdom Metazoa; phylum Porifera; class Demospongiae; order Haplosclerida; family Petrosiidae; genus Xestospongia; species Xestospongia bergquistia. The sequence goes on along the minus strand of OZ014420.1, from coordinate 3,475,355 downwards.
GGTAAGGAATATATGCATATAATCATCATTTTTGTTTTTCTTTAGCCACCAATATTGAAGTTAATGTTAACAGTAATGCTCTTGCTAATTTCATTTGTCTAAATGGGCTTCCACCGAAAAAAGCATCATGCAAAGGACATGGTTCAGGCCACAATGAGTGCATGTAGTAAAACCAATCCATCACCACGACTAACAAAAGCTGTAAGCAATCATTGGTATAAAAATGTAAACAACTACAGGACTAATATTATAAAGCTGGTAAGATAACAGATATGTAGCATGTTTATACGAATAGTCACATAGTGTACATAGATTTACTTTCTATATAAATAGACATACAATATCTTCAACTACATTATGTAAATTACCAACTATCAAGCTACTCCTGCTGCTATTGCTTCTTCACCGAAACAAGGCCTTGACACAGTAAGTGGACCTGTAGATGATATAATATAGTTAATATATATCATAGGATGATTACACTCTCCCTGATGTATCGCAAGCTACTACTTCACCCCAACAATGTCTTAACACAGTAGGTGGACCTGTAGATGACATGATGCAGGTTTTAACCATTTATGATGGGACACTTACATTATCCATGAGGTGATGAATGCTAATTCTCAAACACAACAAGGCCTTGACATACCTCCAGATACATCAGTGCTCACTAATGATATATTTGACCAACTTTCTGTAAGTGTCATAAACTAGTTCAAATTGTCAATGACCATTTTTAATAGGATGACAAGTTATGTTCAAACTCAATCCTTGCCACAAAAGAAACTTTCGTCTCTCTCTGTCATGATACCACAGTAAGCTATAATTATGTTAATGACATGAAACGTTTACCTGGACATTATAGACTAGCAATGCTGTAACCCCTCTCTCTTCAACAGCATCTGTATTTGTAAGTTTAAATGCGCTAACATTTCTTATATATAACATAATAGGGTTCTACAACAACATACTGCATATGTAAAGAAGGATATGATGAGACTAGGTATATATGTGTGTGTTCACATTGCATTTCTTTTCAATGTTAACTTTTTCTGCTAGGGACATGATCATGTGTGATTATTGTGGAGATTGGTATCATTATGATTGTGTGGGTATAGATCATGTCATAGCAAATGGCATTGATACATATAAATGTCAAGTATGCATTAGTAAAGGGATGGATGAACTTATGTATGAAGAAGGTGAGTTTGAAATTGGAAATGTGCTACATACATACAAACTTCATAATAGAACATCCACAAAAGAGAGCCCTTGAACTGGCTTTTGGAGAACAGCAAGTATGTGACAAGTTCATTTTAAAGTATAGGATACTATTACAATATAAACAGGAAAGGAAGGACTTTCCTAGTTTCATTGCTTCGCCTGCATACTGGACAGAATGACAACTTCAGGTAAAATATGTTGCATCTACTCAAGCTCAAAAGTGTTGTTCTATTATGATGTAGATCTCAACATTAGGAGGGAGTCAAAACAGTTGTTTCTTTTATGCTTCAGTTCCTGTAAATGTGATGACTACCATACCATCAACTATATGGCCAGAATTATCTACTAAGTATGATTGGCAAAACCAAATTGTCAATTTTATCTCTACTCACAATCCACACTGCTCTTTTGCTATGAAAAACCGTTGGATGAAAAGAAAACATTCAAGAAAGTCATCTCTTTATTCATTTCGTTGTTCAGGGAGGTGTACATTTACTGATTGCCCTGTACACTTTTATCTCAAGGTAATGTCTTTTTGTCAGAGTAATCCTCCAACAACATTGAATGTCTCTATAAATTTTACATCCCCCTATGTTAAGCATGCCACAGACGAGAGACGATCCAGGCAAATACGCTCAAGTAATAGAACAATTGCCAAAAAAGAAGTACTATTCTTAACACCTTCTTGTCTTTATAACAAAAAGTTTTCATCTTTAACGATAGCAGAACTGGAATCAGGAAAAAGGGACAAGGTTGGCAGCAGTCAGCACGTTCTTTGAAAAATTTCATCAGAAGGTCAAAGAGACCAATTACCAAACTTGGATCTTGTTACATCTCTGAAAGTTATAGAGAAAGAGATCACAGAATCCTTTGGCTGCAAAAAAAAAAGTTGTGGATACATTCAACAGATTGTGGCAAAACCATTCAGTGTTTCCATCTTTACTGAAGAAGGAGTAAGAATATATCATAATTTTGCCAAAGAGCAAGTTTTATACTTGGATGCAACAGGTACAGTTATCAGTTTAAAGGGCACTGACTATGAGTCAAGCACATCGTTATATTATGCTCTTGTTGTTGGACTTCCAAAGAAAGGTCATCCTCCTGTTGCTGTCGCTGAGCTTATTTCAACGGAGCATTCTGTATTGGCTATTTCCCATTTTCTTGAAGACTTCCATCGACATGAAGCATTGTTATATGGGCATCAAAATATTGTTGTTCCAAAGTGCATCATTATTAATAGAAGCCTAGTCCTTCTTCTCTGAGTTTTTAACTTGGAGATGTTATTGGACTACTTACACCACTGTTTTTGTGTGGCAAACAGGTGCTCGAAAAGCTCAGATCTCAACAAGTGTTTTGTATATGCATGCATAAGTCATGTTATGAAGAGTGCAAAGTATGACATGAAAAAAATTGTTGTAAGTTGATCATAGTGTATAATTTGTTGGTATATTTACATTATATTAGTGCCATAAAAGAGCAGTACAGTTTTTCAATGTACTGCTTTTCAGTTCTGTTGAACTCTACATCAATTGAGACTTTTTAAATAAATGTCAAGAGATGTGCTCTCATCTTTGGTTCAGAGTATGTCAACATAAAGTGCAAAGTGTACTTCACGAGCTTGAAGATACTTTCAATAAACTTGGAGAGGTCACCCAGTTAATCGAACAGTAACATTAACAACATTAATGAAGAGCTAGGAGAGGATATACTGGAAGTTACTACTGATTCAGAGGAAGCAACCATCCTTTCATCATGTAAGAAGCCATTCTTTGCTTTTTTAAAGCAAAAGTTGTCAAGTTTAAATTATTGTACTGACAAAGCATGTCCTCCAAACCCAATTTTTCAACCTAAATGGATGGAAACAATGGAATGGAAGTGGTTGTCAATGGTTCCCTTTTGGACAAGTATATTGAGGAGTACTGTTAATGTAGGAGATATACCAACAAGCAGCAAACGAACTGCTGGAACAATTGAGGCATGGAACCTCATATTGAAAAGTGACCACCCAAAACACAGAAAGCGACCAGATCTTTTTATAAAGGAACACTACTCAATTCACTTTGGAAGGCAGTTGGCTTATATTGACAATGTGTCTACTAAAGACAGACAAAGGCTAAAGGTAGAGTACATTATATGTACAAAATATACCTACATGTATTCAGAAACAGCTTGATAAACCAAAAGCAAAACAGCTTGAGGAGAAATGGTCAAAAAGATCTAAGAAGCCAGAACAAAACGTAATGGGTCATTACCAAAAGCCTCCAAAGAAGGATTTTATATTGCTGTATGCATAGGAACATGTTTAGGGATAACTTTTACTTTCCTCACTTAGGTACCAATATGATGAAGTTAGCAATGCAAAATCATCCCACATGTCCATTAAACCAAAGTCAGATGACTAATGATATATACACAAACACAAATTATAATCTCCTATAGGGAAGGCTGTGATGGAACATTGTCTGAATGCAATGTATGATTAATTAAGTGTTTAATGTATTTAGTACTCACTTTAATGCAGAAAAAACAAGAAGTCATTGATGATAATGAAGAGTTGAAATCCTCTAGGGGTGATGAACACAATGATGAGGATGAAGATGTCATTATAACTTCTTTTCAACCTTGGTTGCTACCATCAAGACCTGTGAGTTAATAAAGACTTACCTTTGACAAGATGTTTTTATATGACAGATCTTTGAGACTGTAGCACCACTGGAGTTGTGCTATTGACCAAACAAGGGTTTTGAAAATAAAACCAGCCAACCTATGTTGGATAAACTGTGTCCTCCAGTTATTGCATGTAACAGCCTTGGCAAAACATCTTTGTGGTAATTAGAAACCACAAACTTTGAAGCATTGATGAATTATTTTAATAGGTATACCACAAGCAGAATTAACACCAGTACAGAAAGAATACTTAAACATTGAGTGCGCAGTAGAAGATAACGTTGTTAATTCACAGATGATAACAGTACTCATTTATTTCTAGGCAATATGATATAATATATGTAATTTAATAGACATTGATGACATCAACACATATAGATTTTGGTGGCCAGAATGATGTAATAGAAGGAATAGAATTACTTGTTGATGCCGTTACTGTTCAATCAATGGAGGTAATAGAGATTTAAGAAATATACAACTGTAATCAAGTAAGATGTTTGTCTAATTAACAGAAACTGTTTAATATGTATACAATCACTGAGAAACAATGTACTATCTGCAAGGAGGTCTGTTATAGTGATGATCACTGTGTTGTTTATATTAACAATTAGATATATGTTGGAGAAGAGTACACAAAAATACTATTAATTTCAGTAGTTGGACAGAAAGAAGACCGCATATCAGAAATGTGGTGGAAGAAATTATCTTGTTACTCAGATGAATCAACCCATCATTTGTAAGCTGTTTATTGTGGACAATAATGTCATGATAAAGCCTACAGATGCATACCTTGCAATGAACATCTAATGACTGTTAGCACAAAAGTTGCTTCATTACCTGATTTACAGATAATAGGCATTTCTCAAAACACACATTCAAGTAAAATATCAAACAAGCAATTGTTGCTACAAGAGTAAGATGCAGGCAATGTAATCCATCTGATATTATATCTGATAGGTCAAATACAATTGAAAATACTACCAGACATGATTACACCTCAAGAACTTACAGATTACTTGGAATAACTGTTGGTACTGATTACAATGAAAGTTTCCTTTTAATCTTGCTTCCATTTAGGTTCATCATGGACATCCAACATTTGTAGATACAGGTCACTGTAAGTTATTATACAGCTATAAGATACCTACATTATAACAAACATAATAGACACTGCATTAGTGAAAACACCAGGTGGAGAATGGATTGAATATGATGACAATATCATAAATACTAACTATGATTACAACAGAAATATAGATTACATTTCAGTGAGTAAAAATAATGAAAACAATGCATCATTATGACTGCCTCTTAGAGAAATGTATGTCTAGCTATGTACAAGTCTGATGAGTCTGAGGTTAGCATGCAATTATTGTATATCACATAATACATATTGTAATTCATTTTGCTAACTATAGACTGTATTAAAAGTGATTGATTGTCCACCAATTTTAACAAGGAGAGAAGTCAGTTTGTTGTTAAAATGTGCATACTTTACTGTTATAATATTTCTGTCAGAGTCCACTTGTTGTTGTTAATGAAGACAAGGAAATAGTAAGTGCATTGCTAGCAAAGAATTTATTCTATATATTTGAATAAAGGACTGGAAAGAGATTAAGGCACCATACAATACTTTACAGCCAGGAGTGTGGCTAACTGCAGAAGTAAACAGTGTATATATTATGTATAAATATATATATACATATATATAATCAGTATATATAATAGTATATACTTGTGTAGGTGATAATGAATTACTTAATATTGTTAGCAAAAGATGTAAGTCAAATCATTCTACATGCAAGTCACAGAAATTGTTAAAACTAGAGAAACATAGCCGTTGTCGACTCCACATTCCTTCCATTATTAAGAGCAAGAGGCTTTAGTGGTGTTATAAAATATGTAAGGCTTTTACAATTTTAACAAAGTATGAAAAGTAATAAATTATAGGGCAAAAATTTGTTAGAGAAAGACATGATCATATTTCCTATTCATTGTCCACAACATTGGATTCTCATCGTCAGTGCCTTAATCAACACAATATATGTTTGGGATACATTACATAGGTCGTTGATGTAAATGATAAGGTCATATATGAAGTTGATTCATATCATAATAGTCGGCTACATTTAATAAATAGTATATGGTAAGAAATTATTACATAAGATAACATTTAAAAAAACACAGGCTATATTTGTCAAAGTTTAAACTATCCGTTAGTAATTGGAGATACTGTGATTCTAAGGTACATTACACATCCGCAAATGTACTTTTATGGTACTTATATACACACAGATGTGCAACAGTCCAACACAGAGTAATACCTGCAATTGTGAAGTATTTTTCTGCATGGTAAGACATCATTCACTTGCATACTGTTCATTTACATTTACAGGCAGCAAAGTGTTTTATTGAGAAGAGAAAACTAAATTTTAAAGAAGTAAGTGTAAAAATGTCTACTTGTACAAGCAGGTTACGTAAATCATAGAGTAAAGCTCAAATAGCTCGAACAATGATCTTGTTGGAGCTAAATACTCTTCAAAAGCAAGAAAGTTAGTGATTCACATAAAATGCTTAGATAAGTCTTTACTTATTGATAACCAGCCTTGTCCACTATGTCTGAAAGCTGCAGCAATGATAATGAATTTCCACCAGTACACTTTAACTCTATTTGTGAGTTCTTAAACACAAAACATTCCATTCTAGTTCATTCTATTTAGTAGTTAATACCAAACAGAGACAAGTGAAACAATGCAATCAGAAATGTCAGCCATTAATGTCTACAAAATGCCATTAAATAAGAGCAATGATTTGGCATTTAAAAAATTTCATCCATTGATGATACTTTTACTGTGTTATCATTGGATAATGAATAGCTTAACTTAAAAGACATAAAAGACTTGACAAACAATGAAAAATATATTTCATCTAAGGTACAGTCCATCTCAAATGTGTAATCATTAATGATACACTCAAATAAATGTAGACAGTATACTTTTTATAAATGTGTTGAAGACAATTACTAACAACAAATTTTGAAACCTATTATACAGTCAGTAATTCAAACAATCAAATATGTCATGTTTGAACGATACTCTATTGTAAAGGATTTGGGCTATGTTGAAGTCATAAACAGTGTAGACTTACAAATTTGCATGACAAAAAAATCCATGTCCGAATTTGACAGAGTGAATCCATGTTTTTACATGAAAGTAAGTTATAATGAAGAAGTCTTGAGCATGTATTATATACAACAGAGATCTACTGGATACACTAACATATTTAATCATAAGGACACATGCTCTGACATCTACAGAAATGTATATATATGTAAGGTATGTGAAAAGCATAGCTAAGATTTAACATTTACATTAGTCAATTAAACTTAACAGTATGTGGCAAGTTATCTCAGAATATCAATGATGACGATGATTTTGAGGTAGAGACTGTTTATTACATGTTGACATTATTTATAAAAATAGTTGACAACTTACAAGAAATGGATCCTTAAAATAAGGTATGTTGTTCATGAAATGATTACACTCATCATACATTAATACATTGTCTGTTAATATATAGCTGTTCAGTAGCAGAAGTGCATATGGAAAATGTTCCACCAGATTTCAAAGAAAACCATCAAAACTTATGTCAACTTAGGTACATAATAAATTACATAAATAATGAGTGATTATAATTTCAATCTTTGTTATCTTTAGTCTGGGATGGAGACAATGAAGTTAATTATATAATGGATCGTAAGCATACTGTTCTTTAAATTCTATGTTGATTTATATTTAGTAGAAGATTTAGAGGACAATGACATACTACTTCCATCATTTACATCTGAACCAGTAATAGATAAGGATGATATATTTTGTACTGAACGAAAATGGGGCAAGGAATTTTACCTTAAAAGTTATCCAAACTTTAGACGTGACAAATCAGATCAGTATGTTTTTCATATATGTGAATACTATAGATAATATTCTATCATTGTATCAGTGACTGCATATTTACAAGAGGGTTCATTACAACAACAATCAAAGCAAATTAAGTATGTTTACAAATATCATATAAAATTCATGTTTTTATAATACAAAATAGCATACAATCAGACAACTATTAAATGGAGAATGTTATAGGGATTTGTTAAAGTAAAGTATGTGGATGATGATTGGCCAATTGACCTTGATGATATGGTGAGAATATCAGTCTAACAAACAATTATTTCATACAGTTTCATGTAGATAATGGAAATTAATTACTATTTACTTCCTTTGGCAAGTGATTGTCTAAAAAAACCTGTTTTCTATTTAAATAATTTTATGAAATCAATCGTCTGGCCAGAGGTAATTCCAGATAATAAGTCGTAAGCTATAACCTCATTGAATTATACTTATAGATTCTCACTTTGTTAATAATGGAGAAATTTCACTTTTCATATGAAAAGGTAGTTAAGTGCCTCGTACAAAGACAACTTCCCTGTATCCAAACACAAAGTTCTTAATTTTAAGTTATTAACTTGAACTCTATTGTAGTGATACAAATGACATATTGCTGTATTTTAATATGAATTTGATAGTCATATTGATCCAATTTGTAATGAAATGCTTGAAAGAAAGTCAGAAATTTGAATATTAATTGGAAACCCTGAAGTTATATTGGACTTACAAACCAATCTTAAGCCAATAAGAGTCTCATATCCTACAACATAAGCACTTGATGCACAATCAACAATGCTTTGAGCAGAGTATACAACACTAATGTTTGCTATTGCTGCCTAGGCATCAATACAAAAACACTGACCTTCATAGATCTTTCAGTGCAGTCTCATATCCAAAATAATACAATTTCCTTGTAGCATTGTCATGTGGTGATGAGACATTAATTAGGCTTCTGCAGCAGCACATTCAAATAAGGAATGCAAGGAATGCACATTAACTGCATACCGCGGTTTATGATCCACCTACAGGAATGTGCTGCTGCACGAATGTGCTGCTAACTTCAACAGAGTACTACATAATATGCTTACCAATTTCTTCTGGTCCATAATGAGTGAAGAAGGTGGTCCTTCGATTTTAAACTCTATTGAAGTTAGCAGCACATTCCTCAGGTACTAGAAAACCACGCCTTATTAAATATTTGTGGTTTCAAGTATTTTTGATAGGGTGGAGCTGCAGTTGCTGTATACGGAAAACTTACAACAACATTATATATAGGGTGGAACTGCAGATACGAAAAACTTACAACAACATTCTGTGTAGGACAGAACATTCCATCGGTTTAGTTAATATATTCTAAATGATAGCCAATTAAATCCTTTCTAAACAGTTTGTTTAATAATTTTTTTAAAAATCACTTTTCATATTTTCTTAAAAACAAAATTGTTAGCATAAAATTGTTAGTGTGATGGACTAGAGTTTTGTTTATTTATTTTCAGTAAACATATATCTTGTTATGAGTTTATTTATTGTAGTAATCTCTGTATATACAAAAATTGTTATCTGCTAGAACCTTCTATGTCACATGTATAAAAGAAAGATGATTTTTTTTGGTAAGGACAGAGTTCCTCCAATTCTCTCATAAAGTTAACTTTACCAGTCAGGGAATCTTTCACAGTTAGTATAAACAATAATCAAGAAACTAGCACTGTAGTTACTGGTCTCCAGGAACGTTTGTCCTTAATTTCTTACACTAGATTGTTTTGCATTCAAATTTAAAAAAACATTAGGTTATTATAAACATTTACATGAATTTATTACTGAGTTAAAAACAGTGACAAGCTTCACATTCTTATGTGCAAATATAAAATCATAATGGCTTGTAATATACAAGGTGACAACATCATTCACTGTGACTTCTTAATATACATCTTTACAACGGTTCACAAAAAATGGACTCAATAGCCAGCAGAAATGTACTAAAATAAACAAATGGCCTTGTTGCTGGTTGGGAAAGACACACCCATATCAAAACAACTGACGATAGTATTTGTACTAACTTGACACACTTGAATATCATATTGTCGTTCATATTCAAAGTCTCAAAAGCCAGCAATAAGAGGAAATGTACTAAAAAATAAACAAATGGCCTTATTGCTGAGTGATAAAGACACACCTATATCAAAACAACTGATGATAGTATTTGTACTAACTTGACACACTTGAATATCATATCATCATTCATATTCAAAGTCTCAAAAGCCAGCAATAAGAAGAAATGTACTAAAAAATGAACAAATGGCCTTATTGCTTATTGATATGTTGTGCAATGTATTAACACATTGAATATCATACAATCTGGTGCATTGTTAAATATATTAACAAAATAAGGTCAGTATTCATCTAGTTTACACTGATTCATCATGTCCTTTTTGTTAATTAAGTCATAAACATGGACAAATCTACAATTTATTCATGTGAAACATTAACACAATTCCTCTGTTACATTCTTGCAAACAAATTGAAAATTGTTACATCATTGATATATATATAAATAGGACTAACTTCTGATAAAAATTAGACTAACTTCAATTGTCTTTTGTCAGTTCTACTGACTTTCAGAGTGTGAAACAGCAGTTCTTTTATAATCTTCATCTAACCTTCAATGTCCCATTTCTTATAAATAAGTGGATAGTATGGTAAGGAATATATGCATGTAATCATCATTTTTGTTTTTCTTTAGCCACCCAAAGTGAAGTTTAATGTTAACAGTAATAGTCTTGCTAATTTCATTTGTCTAAATGGGCTTCCACCGAAAAAAGCATCATGCAAAGGACATGGTTCAGGCCACAATGAGTGCATGTAGTAAAACCAATCCATCGCCACAACTAACAAAAGCTGTAAGCAATCATTGGTATAAAAATGACTTCTTCAACTTCAGGACTAATATTATAAAGCTGGTAAGATAACAGATATGTAGCATATTTATACAAATAGTCATGTAGTGTACATAGATGTACTTTCTATATAAATAGACGTACAATATCTTCAACTACATTATGTAGATTACCAACTATCAAGCTACTCCTGCTGCTATTGCTTCTTCACTGAAACAAAGCCTTGACACAGTAAGTGGACCTGTAGATGATATAATATAGTTAATATATATCATAGGATGATTACACTCTCCCTGATGTATCGCAAGCTACTACTTCACCCCAACAATGTCTTAACACAGTAGGTTGACCTGTAGATGACATGATGCAGGTATTAACCATTTATGATAGGACACTCACATTATCCATGAGGTGATGAATGCTAATTCTCAAACACAACAAGGCCTTGACATACCTCCAGATACATCACTGCTCGCTAATGATATATTTGACCAACTTTCTGTAAGTGTCATAAACTAGTTCAAATTGTTGATGAACCATTTTTAATAGGATGACAAGTTATGTTCAAACTCAATCCTTGCCACGAAAGAAACTTTCGTCTCTCTCTGTCATGATACCACAGTAAGCTATAATTATGTTAATAACATGAAACGTTTACCTGGACATACAGACTAGCAATGCTGTCACTCTTCTCTCTTCCACAGCATCTGTATTTATAAGTTTAAATGCGCTAACATTTTTTATATAAAATATAATAGGATTCTACAATAAAATACTGCATATGTAAAAAAGGATATGATGAGACTAGGTATGTATGTGTGTGTTCACATTGCATTTTTTTTCAATGTTAACTTTTTCTGCTAGAGACATGATCATGTTGTTAATTCACAGATGATAACAGTACTCATTTATTTCTAAGCAATATGGTATAATGCATGTAATTTAATAGACATTGATGAAATCAACACACATTAGATTTTAGTGACCAGAATGATGTAATAGAAGGAATAGAATTACTTGTTGATGCCATTACTGTTCAATCAATGGAGATAATGGAGATTTAAGAAATATACAACTGTAATCAAGTAAGATGTTTGTCTAATTAACAGAAACTGTTTAATATGTATACAATCACTGAGAAACAATGTACTATCTGCAAGGAGGTCTGTTATAGTGATGATCACTGTGTTGTTTATATTAACAATTAGATATATGTTGGAGAAGAGTACACAAAAATACTATTAATTTCAGTAGTTGGACAGAAAGAAGACCGCATATCAGAAATGTGGTGGAAGAAATTATCTTGTTACTCAGATGAATCAACCCATCATTTGTAAGCTGTTTATTGTGGACAATAATGTCATGATAAAGCCTACAGATGCATACCTTGCAATGAACATCTAATGACTGTTAGCACAAAAGTTGCTTCATTACCTGATTTACAGATAATAGGCATTTCTCAAAACACACATTCAAGTAAAATATCAAACAAGCAATTGTTGCTACAAGAGTAAGATGCAGGCAATGTAATCCATCTGATATTATATCTGATAGGTCAAATACAATTGAAAATACTACCAGACATGATTACACCTCAAGAACTTACAGATTACTTGGAATAACTGTTGGTACTGATTACAATGAAAGTTTCCTTTTAATCTTGCTTCCATTTAGGTTCATCATGGACATCCAACATTTGTAGATACAGGTCACTGTAAGTTATTATACAGCTATAAGATACCTACATTATAACAAACATAATAGACACTGCATTAGTGAAAACACCAGGTGGAGAATGGATTGAATATGATGACAATATCATAAATACTAACTATGATTACAACAGAAATATAGATTACATTTCAGTGAGTAAAAATAATGAAAACAATGCATCATTATGACTGCCTCTTAGAGAAATGTATGTCTAGCTATGTACAAGTCTGATGAGTCTGAGGTTAGCATGCAATTATTGTATATCACATAATACATATTGTAATTCATTTTGCTAACTATAGACTGTATTAAAAGTGATTGATTGTCCACCAATTTTAACAAGGAGAGAAGTCAGTTTGTTGTTAAAATGTGCATACTTTACTGTTATAATATTTCTGTCAGAGTCCACTTGTTGTTGTTAATGAAGACAAGGAAATAGTAAGTGCATTGCTAGCAAAGAATTTATTCTATATATTTGAATAAAGGACTGGAAAGAGATTAAGGCACCATACAATACTTTACAGCCAGGAGTGTGGCTAACTGCAGAAGTAAACAGTGTATATATTATGTATAAATATATATATACATATATATAATCAGTATATATAATAGTATATACTTGTGTAGGTGATAATGAATTACTTAACATTGATAGCAAAAGATGTAAGTCAAATCATTTTACATGCAAGTCACAGAAATTGTTAAAACTAGAGAAACATAGCCGTTGTCGACTCCACATTCCTTCCATTATTAAGAGCAAGAGGCTTTAGTGGTGTTATAAAATATGTAAGGCTTTTACAATTTTAACAAAGTATGAAAAGTAATAAATTATAGGGCAAAAATTTGTTAGAGAAAGACATGATCATATTTCCTATTCATTTTCCACAACATTGGATTCTCATCGTCAGTGCCTTAATCAACATAATATATGTTTGGGATACATTACATAGGTCGTTGATGTAAATGATAAGGTCATATATGAAGTTGATTGATATCATAATAGTTGGGTACATTCAATAAATAGCATATAGTAAGAAATTATTACATAAGATAACATTTAAAAAAACACAGGCTATATTTGTGTAGATTGTCAAAGTTTAAACTATCCGTTCGTAAGTGGAGATACTGTGATTCCAAAGTACATTACACATCTGTAAATGTATTTTTATGGTACTTATATACACATAGATGTGCAACAGTCCAACACAGAGTAATACCTGCTATTGTGGGGTATTTGTCTCATAGTAAGACATCATTCACTTGCATACTGTTCATTTACATTTACAGGCAGCAAAGTGTTTTATTGAGAAGAGAAAACTAAATTTTAAAGAAGTAAGTGTAAAAATGTCTACTTGTACAAGCAGGTTACATAAATCATAGAGTGAAGCTCAAATAGCTTGAACAATGATCTTGTTGGAGCTAAATACTCTTCAAAAGCAAGAAAGTTAGTGATTCATGCAAAATGCTTAGATAAGTCTTTTCTTATTGATAACCAGCCTTGTCCACTATGTCTGAAAGCAACAGCGATGATAATTAATTTCCACCAGTACACTTTAACTCTAATTGTGAGTTCTTAAACACAAAACATTCCATTCTAGTTCATTCTATTTAGTAGTTAATACCAAACAGAGACAAGTGAAACAATGTAATCAGAAATGTCAGCCATTAATGTCCACAAAATGCCATTAAATAAGAGCAATGATTTGGCATTTAAAAACATTTCATTCATTGATGATACTTTTACTGTGTTATCATTGGATAATGAATAGCTTAACTTAAAAGATATAAAAACCTTGACAAACAATGAAAAATATATTTCATCTAAGGTATAGTCCATCTCAAATGTGTAATCATTAATGATACACTCAAATAAATGTAGACAGTATACTTTTTATAAATGTGTTGAAGACAATTAGTAACAACAAATTTGAAACCTATTATACAGTCAGTAATTGAAATAATCAAATATGTCATGTTTGAATGATACTCTATTGTAAAGGATTTGGGCTATGTTGAAGTCATAAACAGTGTAGACTTACAAATTTGCATGACAAAAAAATCCATGTCCGAATTTGACAGAGTGAATCCATGTTTTTACATGAAAGTAAGTTGTAATGAAGAAGTCTTGAGCATGTACTATATACATCAGAGATCTACTGGAGACAAACAATATGGAGAGGTATTCCTGATAAATTTGTCTTATTTTGAAAGAGGATATAGTATTAGTGATTGAAAAACTAATAAAACACCTTCACTATTATCACTTATCTATTACAGTTCAGCCAACATGAGAGTAAGGATATATTAGTATATACTATTTGTGATAAGATAAGTGATAAGGCTAATGAACTTATTCACACTTTCAGGTATATTTACATGTGATACTACACATGATTGAGATAACTTACAGGAAAGCAGTTACTACATGGAGGACAACAGTAATGAAGGAAACAAGAAAATATAACAATTGGAAAATTAATGTGGTGAAGGTTTGTAAAAAGTTTAATTAAAAATGGGGTACACTAACATATTTAATCATAAGGACACATGCCTTGTGACATCTTCAAAAATGTATATATATGTAAGGTACGTGAAAAGCATAGCTAAGATTTAACATTTACATTAGTCAATTAAACTTAACAGTATGTGGCAAGTTATCTCAGAATACCATATGATGAGGATGATTTTGAGGTAGAGACTGTTTGTTCATGAAATGAGTACACTCATTATACATTAATACATTGTCTGTTAATATCTAGCTGTTCAGTAGCAAAAGTGCATATGGAAAATGTTCTACCAGATTACATAGAAACCATCAACACTTATGTCAACTCAGGTACATAATAAATTACATAAATAATGAGTGATTATAATTTCAATCTTTGTTAACTTTAGGCTGTGATGGAGACAATGAAGTTAATTATATAATGGATCGTAAGCATACTGTTCTTTAAATTAGGATAATGACATACTACTTCCATTATTTACATCTGAACCAGTAATAGATAAGGATGATATATTTTGTACTGAACAAAAATGGGGCAAGGAATTTTACCTTAAAAGTTATCCAAACTTTAGACGTGACAAATCAGATCAGTATGTTTTTCATATATGTGAATACTATAGATAATATTCTATCATTGTATGAGTGACTGGATATTTACAAAAGGGTTCATTACAACAACAATCAAAGCAAATTAAGTATGTTTACAAATATTATATAAAATTCATGTTTTTATGATACAAAATAGCACACAATCAAACAACTATTAAATGGAGAATGTTGTAGTGATTTTTGTTAAAGTAAAGTATGTGGATGATGATTGGCCAATTGAACTTGATGATATGGTGAGAATATCAGTCTAACAAACAATTATTTCATACAGTTTCATGTAGGTAATGGAAATTAATTACTATTTACTTCCTTTGGCAAGTGATTGACTAAAAAGACCTGTTTTCTATTTAAATGATTTTATGAAATCAATCGTCTGGCCAGAGGTAATTCCAGATAATAAGTCGTAATCTATAACCTCATTGAATTATACTTATAGATTCTCACTTTGTTAATAATGGAGAAATTTCACGTTTCAAGTTAGCTATTCAGGAAACCCCAAAACCTAAGTGTGTGTCAGAGCTTAGATTTTTTGGGCATTATCAATTACTATAGTCATTTTTACCTAACCTTGCAGCTCAGTTAACACCTTTGTATGACTTATTACACAAGCAGTCATGAAGGTCCTGGACTACTAAGCAAGATACAGCATTTGAGATAGCGAAGAATGCGTTACAAAAACACTCATTGCTTGTTCACTATGATGATTCAAAACCTTTAGTACTGACTTGTGATGCGTCACCTTATGGAATAGGTGCAATACTATCACACACAATGGAAGAAGGCACTGATCGTTCAGTAGCTTATGCTTCACAAACTTTAACTGTTGCTGAAAAGAAGTATTCTCAGTTAGAAAAAAAAGGATTGGCCATTGTTTTTGGTACTAAGAAATTTCATAACTATCTCTTTGGCAGACATTTCACTATTGAGTCTGACCATAAACCCTTATCATTTTTGTTTAGTGAGAATATGCAAATTCCTCAAATGGCTTCATCTAGAATACAGAGATGGGCACTTACCTTAAGCGCCTACCACTACTCTATTCGCTACAAATCTGGAAAGGACCTTAGCAATGCTGACGTTCTTAGTCGATTACCTAGACCAGTTACAACCACCTCTGACTGTCTTCCAGGTGATCTTAATAATTTGTTAACCCATCTGTCAACTACAATATCTTTAAGTGCTATAAACATCAAGGAACTGACAGATAAGGATGCAGTGCTGTCAAGGGTCCGCCAATATATTCAGTCTGGATGGCCAGTTAGCATTGATGAGGAAGAGATGCGACCATTTTTCTCTAGACGAAATGAATTAAGTGTTCTTCATGGCTGTGTGCTATGGGGTTCGTGTATACTCATACCTAAACCATGTTGTAGTGACGTGTTGAAAGAACTACATCAAGCTCATCCAGGCTCAAATAAAATGAAGGCATTAGCTCGATCATATGTTTGGTGGCCAAAGATGGATAGTGAGATTGAAGCCGTGGTGAAAGACTGTACTGTTTGTCAAGGTTCACAACCTTTGCCCTTGGTAGCACTCTTGCATTCCTGGGAGTGGCCTACTCAGCCTTGGAGTCGACTGCACTTAGATTTTGCAGGATCATTTATGGGACACATGTTTTTGATATTAGTCAATCCTCACTCGAAATGGATAGAAGCCCATATTATGCAGTCAATGACATCAGCCAAAACTATTGCAAAACTTCGAATCATATTTTCAACTCATGGACTACCTCGCAAAGTTGTGACAGATAACGGCCCTTCATTTATCAGTCAGAAATTTAAGGAATTTATGGAAGCAAATGGATCAAACATATGACTACAGCTCCATATCATCTCTCTTCAAATGGGCTAGTAGAGAGGGCGGTACAAACTGTTAAGCGAGGACTAAAGTGTACTGAAGGAAAAACCATTCAAGATAAGCTCTCTAAATTTTTGTTTAAGTACCGGGTTATGCTACATACAACCACTGGTGTTTCACCAGCAGAATTATTGATTAATCGAGGACCTAGATGTTGTTTCAATTTCCTATTTCCTGACGTTAGTGGGAGTGTTGAAAGATCTCAGAGGAAACAAAAGGAAAACCATGATAATAGTAAAACATTGAGAATGTTTGGACAAGGAGATAAAATTTTTGCTAAAAATTTCAGATCATCTAATCCTAAGAGGCTTAGTGGGGAAATTATGCGATCAACTGGTCCTTTATCCTATCTCATAAATTGTCTAATGGTGTTGAAACTCGCGGTCATGTTGACCATATTCGTAAGACAAAATCCTTATCATCTTTATCTAATAATGTTGATCAACACCAGGACAAACATGTGGAACCTGAAGTATATGACTCTGTACCACACCATCAGAACCCACACCTCACCATGGGGAACGCTCAACTGGAAGTCATTCTGAAGGACTGTTGCGCCGATCAACTCGAAAACGTAATCCACCTGACTGTTTTAATCACCCTATCATATACTGAAGAAGCTAAAGGTGGAGGAATGTAGTAACTCTATACATGCATTGTTTATTTAGTGATGTAATGTATTTTGTAATGATGTAATGTGTTTCTCTATTTATGTAAGTCGAGTCATTGTTTTGTTCAGAATAATAAAAGTTATAACCGAAGTTATCACAGATTCATATTGATAATGCTGGATTTTTCCTTAATACCAATTTTTTGGTTATGGTTGATGTACACTCCACGTGCTTTGAACTCATATAATGTCAAGTATCAGAGCAAAAAAGACCATCTTTTAATTAAGAATGTTATTTGCCAGATATGGACTTCCACATCAAGTAGTTTCAGACAAAGGTAACAGTTTGCTTCAGAAGAATTTTGTACTTTTCTTAGTAGAAATGGTGTTAAACATAAAAGTGCACCAAGCCATCCATCATTGAACAGGTTGAAGAAAAGGTTTTTACAGACATTTAAATCAATCTCTAGCAGCACACTAAGGTGAAGACCTCTCTAATATTCCAGCTCAGTACATTTCTCATGTAATATTGTAGTATTCAAAATAGCACAAAGGTGGTACCATTATATGAACTAGTCTTAAAACATCAAATAAGTACAAGATTTAACCTTCTCAAACCTTGCAAGAGACCTGAGAAGACAACAAACTATTAACAGTTTATTAAGGCAGTAAGAATATTCCTAGCTTGTCATGTCATGTTTCAGAGGAGACTAATGACTCGGAGAAAGTCATTATTGGCATAATATTAATAATCATGAAATATAGAAATATAGTATTCACAATAATTTTTGTTGTTTATAATTTTTACATCTGTTTAGGAAGTAATATTGACAGAAATTTCGGTGATTTTCTTTTGTATTTCATTTTTTTATGATATTGCCCACCACTTATGACATATGTATATGGAGGTAGAAGCAGCTGGAGAATGATTATTTACTTCATAATAGAGTCAATGATTAGAAGTTACCACATATATATGAATGATTGGGTAAGTTCAGTTGGAGCAGCTGTTTTGTGAAATTGAATAAAATAGTTCAAAGCAGTGGCAGACATGCTGCTATGAGCTATGCATGGCAGGGGATGTAATAAGTTATTCGTCACCTTGATGATTATCTAATACTGACCACTGGCCTTTATTGTATAGTTGCAACATGTCTGCATGAATTATCAAGCCTGTTTGCTCTATTTGGAGACACATATTAATTTGTCTACAGTTGTAAGAATTACACTATAAGATATATCTCAAAATGGATTTTAGGGTAGATCTAATGTGGTGCTCCTTTTTATAGCAAGGGGGGATGGTATTGCCAAGTTATCATGCCGGGTTACCTCACCCCGAATGTGAGACAGTTCAGTCTGAATTGTCAGGGAACCTAGGTTATGGAGGCGCATGGAATACTCTGGTACTAAGAAAAGTGGTCAGAAATTTGCTCAGCAGCTGTCATAGCTATGAAAAAGGAAAATGGCAATCCTTATGGCAGCAACTAAATTGTGAAGTGAATTGGAGAGACTAATTGTGTTATTTCAGTGTAACACAGAGACAAGCTATATAGCTGCAGTGTACTCTAACACAGAAGCATGTATATTCATCCATCTGGTGAGTGTTCACTTTATACTAGCATAGCTTGGATTTAACTACAGGGCTTTCCACATACAAGGCATCATCAACATTCTTTCAAGTATATAAGGATCATTTGGATTTATACCCTCCTTTCAGGATGTCATAGTGGCAACACAAGTCAACTTAGTCAAGTTACTTCATCTGTCATCAAAGACTTGAGTGCAGAGACTAGATCAGAATTGGAAACTCCTTTTGTCCAGTTTCGGACATAAGATTTAGTTGAATCTACTCTCTGATGATCTTCTAAGTTAGCCCAAAAGATTTAGATGGTTTGTTTTAGTAATAATCTACTTGTCTCCCATTAACTCATAATATGCTATGTTTGTAATTGTCCTATTTAGCCAAGTAGAGGGTCAAGCAATAGATTATCCAGCAACTCCTCACACTCAAAGTATAAAAAGTGGACAGCATGTTGCATTGGGTTCTTGAGAATAAGGAATTCAAATTGAACTCCACCGCTTTTGATTCTTTGTCCTACTTTTGTCTCACTGACTTACCAATTGATATTAATTTAAGATATTCTATGTTCAGATTATGCTTTAAGGCATCTAAAACAGATCCTTTCTGGTTTGAGCAGATATATTCACTAGAAACACACCTTAGCTCTTCTTTCCTGTTGATGCTCTCAGCAACTATGTTGTACGGTGGGATTAAAAAAAATTTGCTCTTCGTTTTCTAGGATGGAAGACTAAACAATGGTGGTTATTGTAGAGGTTAGATCAGCTTCTGAAGATCAAGCTCAATAGGTAGATGGCCTTGTTCAGACAATAAGTATACACATGGTATTGCAGGTTATATTTCAGAAGGCTCAGTCACACATATCAATGGCGGTGGTGTGTTTGGCCTAGTTTCCTAACTTCATATTATAGAATCCGAGTTAATTTGTAGTATAATGTATAACTTTTATTACGGTATTAGCCACACCCTGTCACGTGCATTAGGAGTGGTCAGATAAGAGTATAAAAACCCAAGGTAATCTTAACACCTCGGCCTTTTTCTAACTCCATTGTGGAAGCGTTTGAGTAAGGACTCTTGAAGTCTATATCTTTGTGTTGTTGCTAACTTCGATTTACTAATCAGTTTACCTTCTTTTGTGACTATGTCTTTAACTCCAACAACCTCAGATGCCACTGGCGGACAGAGCGCCAACCAGAGTAATATCCTTGCTGCCATCCAGAGGATGGAGCAAAATTTCACATCCTTCCTGAACGCAGTCTCTGCTCACGTGGACGAACTCTCAGTTTCAGGAATTTCACCATCACTTTGAATCAATTTTCTAACTCTAGATAACACTGGATCTTTCTCTGTCCATAGCTTGATATGTTCAACTGATATGATTCGTTCTGATAACTGACTAAATAGAAGAAGTAAATTTCCTGGTGTAGGTACATAATCAATAGTGCTTGAGAGTGGTAATCTGCTGAGAGCATCAGCGTTACTCATCTGTGTTCCTGGTTTGTAATGGATACTGTAATCATAAGCTGATAATGTTAATGCCCAGCGCTGGACTCTTGATGATGACATGACTGCTATTGGTTTAGATTCATTCAGTATGTATTTCAATGGTTGATGATCTGAGTATATGGTGAAGTGACGACCATAGAGGTAGTGGTGCAATCTCTTGACTGCAAAAACTATTGCTAAGGCTTCTTTTTGTAATTGTGAATAATTCTTTTCAGCAGGAGCTAAAGTGCGAGAAATGAAAGTTATTCGGTTTGTCACTACCATCATTCATACGATGAGAGAGTACAGCACCAATGCCGTACGGAGAAGCATCACAAGCCAGCAGTAACGGTTTCTTGTCATCATAGTGAACTAAAAGGGAAGAGGATTGTAATAAACTTTTTACCTTTGTAAATGCTTCTGAATGTTCAGTAGACCAATTCCAACGACTATTCTTACGTAGCAATGAATGTAATGGGGCCAGTGACGTATACAGGTTAGGGAGGAACTTGTGGTAATAATTCACTAAACCAAGAAAAGATTTTAATTCAGTAACATTAGTAGGTTGTGGAGCTTGCTTTATTGCTTGTACTTTCGAAGGAGATGGGTGTAACCCATTTTTGTCAATTACATGTCCTAGATATTCAACGGATGTTGCTGTGAAAATACATTTTGACTTCTTTAGTGTCAACCCAGCTGATTCCAATCTTTGTAAAACAAGTTCAAGGTTATTTAGGTGATTTTGTTCATCTGTGCCAGTGACAAGAATATCGTCGATGTAAACACAAACGTATGGTAAGTCTCTGAGAAGAGTTTCCATGGTTGTTTGAAATAATGCAGGTGCTGTTTTAATTCCAAAAGGCAATCTACTGAAATAATCCGTGTTGATTTGAAATGGTCGTAAATTTCTTGGAGTCTTCATGTACCTGAATTTGCTGATACGCATGACTAAGGTCTAGTTTTGAGAAAACAACTCCTCCTGTGAGAGCTGCAAAAAGGTCTTCCACCCTAGGTAGTGGATATGAATCTGGTTGTAGGGCTTTGTTCACTGTAACTTTGTAGTCACCACATAATCATAATGTTCTGTCTGTTTTAAGGATAGGAACAATAGGGGTTGCCCATTCTGAAGAGGTAACTGGACCTTAGTCATGCGTATCACAATATTTAGTGCTTGAAGGCGTTGAATTTCTTTTTCGACTTTTTCTCTAAGTAAATATGGGACTGGGCAAGGTTTGAAAAATCGTGGTTTCACTTGTGGGTCTACGAATAATTTAGCAGTGGAAGTATTTAAACATCCTAACTCAGGTTTAAAAAGGGGTGCATATTTCTCTAATAAATTGTTCAATGATATCTTGGGTGATACGACATGAATTTTGGTCCAATTTAGTTTAATCTGCTCTAACCAATTACGTCCTAATAAACTCGGACCACTGCCTTGAACAACAAGTAAAGGCAATGTAAACATGTTATCTTCATATGAAACATCTACCTCTAATGAACCTAACACTACAATACTCTCACCTGTGTATGTGTGTAAAGTGAGATCAGTTGATTTAAGCTCTGGGGGAGCAATTAATGAAAGGTAGGTACTTTCACTAATAATGGAAAGGGAGGCTCCAGTGTCCACCTCCATTGGCAACTCTGACCCATTGATTTTTACAGTAACCACAATGGGTTTGCCCTCCCCATGAAAAGTAAACATTAGGTAGGCATTATTGGGTAGATTAGTCTGGTTTGAGGCAAAAGGGGACTGGTCTAGTTTGGTTTTAGAATGTTCTAAAGTGTGTGTTGGCTGACCTCTAGCAGTTGATGTGGTTGTGGCAGACTTTGATGATTTGGAGCGAGCTCTGCAAACTCTTGCTAGATGACCTTTCTTGCCACATGATCTACAATCTGCATTGATGAATTTGCATTTCGTTGCATAATGATTCCCTCCACATCTATAGCACTCAATGGTTGTTGGAACTGTTCTTTATTTCCTCTCTTTAGGCGGATTTAGCTGATGAACTGGTTGATGAGGTACCATGGTTGAAGAGATTCTGTTGCAAGTTACGTGGCTGCTTTAAAATCACTAGCCGAATATTGCGATTATGGTCCTAAGTCTTTTGCATATCTGCGATATCCTTGGCAGCTAATTCCATAGCCTGAGCTGTGTCCAGCGCATTTTGATAAGTTAGGTTCCTTTCTTGTAGTAACCGACTTTGTATTCTTGAGTTATTAATACCACATACAATACGGTCTCGTACCATTTCGTCTAACTTAGGACCATAATCGCAATATTCGGCTAGTGATTTTAAAGCAGCCACGTAACTTGCAACAGATTCTCCTGACTCTCTAACACAAATATTGAATTTATAACGCTGCACAATAGTGATTGGTTTAGGATTGAAGTAGTCGGACAGGACTTTGACTAGTTCATCGTAAGATTTATCATTCGGACAGGTAGGTTGCAGAAGATTTTTCAATAAATCATAGACAGCTGCTCCGCTGCATGACAGCAGAATTGATTTCTTTTTTGTTTCATCTGTAATATCGTTAGCCGTAAAGTAGTATCCCAATCTTTCAGAATATGAAGTCCACGATTCGCTGTGCTGGTCGAAGGTGGAAAGTTTCCCATGAGCCATCTGGTAAGTAAATGTGTCTTCAACTCTTTGACCCTCGTCACCAAATGAAATAACCGAGACGCACGCAATCACAGTTCACAAAGAACTACTGAATAACATTAAATGACAACACAAATGACTCAAGAAACAGTATAAGAATTGTACAAAAATGGGGCTAACAAAACTCACTCACTAACTGACTGAAAATGCAAAAACAAAGGCTTAAATACAAAATATGTTATGAATATTTATAAGTTACGAAGGCAGGATATGACAGTATTGCAAACAATTACAGGGTTCCAAATAGAATTCCTCAGGGAACCATTCCAAAGCAGGCCCCAAACAACTCCAGTCTTTCCTCAAACGAGCAGAAGCTAATAGACCTGGAGGTGGAGTCCATGCTCTCCAAAGAGGCAATCAAGGAAATACACCCTCTAGAGAGTCAAGAAGGTTTCTACTCAAACCTATTCCTTGTCCCCAAGAAGGATGGGGGGACAAGATCAGTCATCAACCTGAAGAAACTCAACGAGTTGATCCCTCCTCAGCACTCCAAGATGGAGGGCATTCATACTCTGAAAGACCTCACAACATGTCAGAACGGGGGGGCCCTTGGTCCCCATCCGAGAGGATATGGCACATAAACTGCCTAGAACTACTAGCGGCTACACTAGCAGTAAAAACATTCCTCAAACGTCAGGCAAAAAAACATGTCTTGTTGTACCTGGGCAACATGACTGCAGTAGCATATATCAACAACCTGGGTGGGACAGTATCACTCCAAGCAACCACCTTAGCAAGAGACCTGTAGATGTGGTGCCTGGAGAAGAATATTATTCTATCAGTACAACACCTACCAGGGAAGCAGAATGTTATTGCCGATCTGGAGTCAAGGGTGATGAGAGACCGATCAGACTGGATGCTAAGCCCAAAAATATTCTGGAAAACCCAGGTGACAATGAGTCCTATGGAGGTGGACCTATTTGCATCTCGGCTAACAAATCAACTGGCTCAGTTCTTCAACTGGAGACCAGACCCTCTGGCAGAAGCAACAGACGCATTCCTCCAGGACTGGAGAAATCTAAGAGGTTTTGCCAACCCTCCTTGGAACCTAGTAGGAAGGGTCCTGGCCAAGGTAAAACAACAAGAAGCAAATCTGATACTAGTGGCTCCCATATGGACATCTCAACCATGGTACCCCCTGCTTCTGAGCCTATTACAAGACTTCCCATGGAAAATCCAACCTCAGGAAGATCTGCTGTGGGAAGTGCAGGCAGGATCCTTCCCAGAAATTCCACCACAACTAGCCATGTGGCCTATCTCAGGAAACACTACAGCAATCAAGGAATTTCTGAGGAAGCTACAACACTCCTCCTCAACTCATGGAGAGCGAAGTCAGCTCAATCCTATGACTCGTTATGCAAACGGTGGATCAGCTGGTGTAATGAATGGGGTAGTGATTGCATTCATGAACTTATAGAAGAGATAGTTAACTTCTTGGCTCATCTGTTCTCAGAAGGCTATCAGTACCGCTCATTAAATGCCTATCGCTCAGCCATTGGCCATCACCCAATGGTGACCCGACTTCTAAAGAGGATTTTTCATGGTAGACCCCCCATTCCATGATGTGGTATATCTCTATGGTCCTAGCCTACCTATCCAATGAGAAACTAGACCAAGACTCCTCACTTAAGTCAGTGACACTAAAAAAATGTCATGCTTCTTGCATTATCTCGCCCTTCTAGATCAGTAGATCTATCAAAACTGGATTTTTCAGCCCACAAGTCATCTCCAGAGGGATTTGCCTTCCTTCCAATCTCACTGTCCAAGCAGTCTAGGCACGGTAAGCCTATGAAGGAGTTCTTTTTTCCTAGGTTTGAGGAAAACCTGGATTTATGCCCAGTACAGGCCCTAGAGCTGTACATATAAAAAACCAAGACGTTTAGAACCCAATCACAGTTATTCATATATTTCGTGAACCCTTATGGTCCAGTGACCTCCACAACTATTGCCAGGTGGTTAAAAAAGACCCTCCTGAAGGAAGGCATTGACACTTCAATCTTCAAAGTGCGCTCAATCAGAGGTGCATCCACCTCAAGGGCTGCGATGTGGGGGTAACTACAGAAGATATACTTAAAGCGGCTGATTGGAAGTGCAGAATCTACATTCCAAAAGTTTTATTATAAACCAATCCACAATTCAAGTTTTATTATAAACCAATCCACAATTCAGGTCAATCCTCTCAAATCATGAGCTACAAAAGTCACCATTGATATGTGAGACAGAGCCATCTAAAATATAATTACAGAATGGCTAAGACCACAAAGTGGTTGAATGCTATTCTGAGTTATATGAAGAAGGTGAAGTCGAACATATTAATGGCTCCCACCCATCACACCCCATTGATACGTGATAAGATAGGTATATTACATATTACAAGGAACAACTATAATGATTAATCTCTTTTTTTCAATAATACTGCTAATAATGAGGTCAATGATAATTCTCATGTCGTTTTAAAAAAGGCCGAGGTGTTAAGATTACCTTGGGTTTTTATACTCTTTTTTGACCACTCCTATCGCATGTGACAGGGCGTGGCTAATACCGTAATAAAAATTATACATTATACTACAAATTAACTCTGATTCTATAATATGAAGTTAGGAAACTAGGCCAAACACACCACCACCATTGATATGCTCGACTTCACCTTCTTCTTATAACTCAGAATAGCATTCAACCACTTTGTGGTCTTAGCCGTTCTGTAATTATACATCATTTTATTAATTGTCTATTGTCTATTTTGTATTGTTTCATATTTTTATTATATAATCATATCCATACATATTTACATAACATAAGACAACTAGCCATTTGATTAGTGTTAAACCTGTTGTTTTGTATAGTGTAGCCTTTTTGCTTCTGCAGTTTGTATTTATTTGCTAGCACTTGTTTGTATTGGTATGCATGCGTATTTATTCAGTGTTCTTTTCAAGTGGGTGGTAAGAATTTAATAGAATTCAAATGGCAATTTTTGGTGCTACATTCTACACTCAAGCTTGAAATTTGGTATACTCTAAGAATATGATAAATGATGTATTTTTTGCATTATTAGTTCTAGATAAAGGAAAGATAGAGATATTTGTCATAATGTACAGTTAGGGTAGAGTGTGGACAGTGATTACTACTGAAGATTTGGTCTACTATAAAATTATCAGTGACAATGTGTTTTGTTATGTATAATAAGTTGTATGTACACTCTCTATTTTGTGAAATCATACTTACTCCATTACTGAATTAACAAACAATTAGATAGAAGTTCCAAAGCCATCCTAGTGGGAGGATTAACCACTTATAAAAAGTTTAGTTGAACATAAACAGATAAAACTATACTGCAACCAAGCAGACGTCAGATATGGCAAATGATTATGCAATTAGAAACATGCAATTTGGGAAAATTACATGTCAAGCTTTGACATGTAAGGAAAAAGGCTAAATTGACTTCTTACAATTATATCATTTCAAGGTCTTGATGATGACCTCAGACGTATTTGGAATTGCAATGAGAGTGCTTTTAACCTTTGGACAAAGTCTGGCAAAGTCCAAGCTCTTATAGGTGTCAAGACTATGCTCTTGTTCACTTTAGAAGCAGCAGATAGTAACACTTGTGATTCCATCTATACATACTTATCCAGGTGAGATATTGGTATACTTTCCATTAGGAGGATCAGTTAAAGATGCATACTTAAGATGTTCATCAAATGGTTAGATGAACACTCAACTATTCTTTGAATGGTTAAAACGTTCTAGTAAACACATAAAAACAGCTACTTCAATGATCTACTCATGACTTTCCACTTCTCACATGTTTAACTAGAATATATACAGCAGCCAACTGAAATTATCAAGTCCATACATTTCCCATTGCATTTACCCAAGAAGCTAAGAATATATCTAAGTTCCTTAAATCAACAGATATGAGTATTTTTAAAATATCTCGAAAAAACAAGGACTTGGATTGTAGAACCAAAAATCAATGAGTAAGTAACTGAAAATTAACCTAACAGATAGGCAAATACAGTAAACCCTCTCTAGTAACACATATATCTGTCTTTTATTACTAGTAAATTTGAGATTATTGGAAAGTTATCCTCTCCTTTAAATGCACAATCGATAAACATTAGAGTTCACTGGAGGACACTGACAACCCTCTATTTTCTAACAATTAACAAATTAATACAATATACAAAATGGTGTCTTTAGTGGAGGTTACCTTAAAGGTTTGTGAAAATCACTATTTTTATTGATAAGCACTTAAAATAGACCAGACACTTCATTTCAATCAAACATAACTTTCTATGAAAAATGAATATCTTAAAAGCTTTCTAGTTTGGTAGTTATAAACACTGTACTGCTTTTATACTGGTGCTACCACCTGTTTTATATACTTGTTAGGTAGGATTAGGTAAGTCCAATGTGATAGAGTTAGGTATAGTCTTATATCAATATAATATGATAATAGCTTTGTACACTCCTTCCAATATTAATCATATTAGGTATATTCAGCAACTCTTATTATGATAGTAAAACAACCAATAGTTTTCTTTAGGGAAAAGGATTTATAATTTATCTTTACTTACACTGCCTCTGTCATATAACATATTCTCTTTAACACTTACTTCATTGACAAGCTCTAGATTAGCTCCTTTCTGTGTTAAAGTCAAAACAACATCTTTTTGTCCATTTTCTGCTGCTAACATGACTGCAGTAAATCCACCCTAAATATAGTATTAATTACCACATTAACATCAATCATAACATCAGTACATTACCTATATCAACACTTATCAGTACACTACTAACATTACAAACTAGACAATATTATATATAGTACAATAATATAACACAGTAAACAAAATGACAACAACACATTCAATAACTTATAAATTCATACTTGAATATAATTATAAAATGCTTCAAATAAGGTAAAGAAAACTTAGCAAGAACATTCAAGCATTACTAGTGATACCCAATGGTGTTTCACATACAGTTAGTCTTAACAAAATTCATTCCTAATAGAGGAATTAGCAGCTATAGGATGCACTTTAATGTCATTTCTTGATCTCATAAGCTCTAATTACAATATAATAAATAAAATTGCAGAAGTGGGTAGATACACATAGATATAATATCATTAAAAACAATTATAGCAAAGCTTCCTATGCAAGGCATTAAAACCTGTAACATCACTAAAATCAATAGGTAAATAAAATAATAACATTCAATTCAAAACACTACATTATATCACACTTACCAACTATTATATTTTAAACAAACACATTCAGATGACAAGTAATCACAGCAACATAAATGTGGAAAACAAAACAATAGAGCAAACAAAATAATAAAAACACATTCAATAACCTCAAAATTCATACTAGAATATAGCTCTTAGATGCTAGAATATAGGTTAAAAAACTAACAAGAAGATTCAAGCATTACTAGTGATACTCAATGTAGTATAGATGCAGTTAAGGTTGATGAAATTCATTCCTCCTATAGGAATTGGCAGTTAGAGGATGCACCTTAATGTCATCTCTTGATCTCATAAGCTCCAATTACAATAAAATCAATAAAAATTGCAGAAGTGGATACACATAGATATTACATAATTAAAACAATTATTGTAAAGCCTGCAAAGCTTTCCATGCAAGGCATTAAAACTAGTAACATCACTAAAAACAATAGGGAAACAAAATAATAACATTCAATTCAAAACACTTAGAATTCATACTACATTATATCACACTTACCCGCTATTATATTTTAAACAACACATTTAGATGACAAGTAATCACAGCAACATAAATGAGGAAAACAAAACAATACAGTAAACAAAATCACAATAACACATTCAATATACTTTCAATTCATACTACATAATATCGAAATTACAACCAATTACATTTTAAAGGACATATTCAAATGATAAGTAATCACACAAAACATAAATATGAAACAATAATTATAGTAAACAAAATAATAAAAACACATTCAAAAACCTCAAAATTCATACTAGAATATAGCTATTAAATACTAAAAATATAGGTATAAAAAACTAGCAAGAACATTCAAGCATTACTAGTCATACTCAATGTAGTATCATATGCAGTTAGGGTTAATGAAATTCATTCCTCATATCGGAATTGGTAGTTAGAGGATGCACTTTAATGTCATTTCTTGATCTCATAAGCTTAAATTTCAATATAATCAATAAAAATTGGATACACATAAATACCATATCATTAACAACAATTATTGTAAAGCCTGCAAAGCTTCCCATGCAAGGCATTAAAACCAGTAACATCAATAAAACAATAGGGAAACAAAATAATAACATTCAAATCAAAACACTTAGAATTCATACTATATTATATCACACTTACCTCCTATTATATTTTAAACAAAACGTTCATATGACAAGTAATCACAGCAACACAAATCTGGAAAAAAACAATAGAGTAAACAAAATCACAATAACACATTCAATATACTTTCAATTAATACTACATAATATCAAAATTTTTAACCTATTACATTTTAAAGGACACACTCAAATGATAAGTAATCGCACAAAACATAAATATGAAAACAAAAGCAATATCGTAAACAAAATAATACAAACACATTCAATAACCTCAAAATTCATACTAGAATATAGCTATTAAATGCTAAAAATATAGGTAGAAAAAACTAGCAAGAACATTCAAATTCCAAAAATCATTACAACTATTGTTTTATCAAATTTATTATGATTTTAGTAGTTGTGGAGATAGTACAACAAAACAAACATGACCCTATATTTTGTGGTCCAGACAATGCTGCCACATATCACTGTGAATAATTATATGTTTCCTGTGTATTTTTATAATAGAAACCTTACCTATTACAATTCATTTTATATTTCCATATGAAAAGTATAATGTTTATAATATGTTTCTCTGAAAATGGAAACTTCACAATTCTTCATGTTTTTATGGTAAAATCCTAAAACAATTTTCAGAATTGAAAAACGAAGAAAAATCCATACAGTATAGTTAACATTATTACAATTATACACGTGGTACTGTAATGAGTACAGTTTCATCATATAATTTATAGTGAGCTACAAAGAGTGACATTGAGATGTACTCAATAGGTATGATGGAGTTACATTTTTAAAAAAGAGAGTTACACCAAACCTCCACTGGTTTTCCAATTTTCATGTGAAGATTATGTTTTTGTGGCCAATCCACAATAGCAAACACATGCGATAGTCCTTGTTGTGATGGAATTGAATGAGCTGCAAAGTGTTTTATATGAGCTGGGCTATATGCTGTATTAGTAAAAATTGTTATTTGCTCTTCCTGATCTTTTTGTGAGGTCATTTTTGCTAACACGTAATCACCAAAAAAAATTGAAATACCATTTAGAGTGATGGACGTCATCTTCTTGAATGAGCAAGGAATGGATAATGGCAGTGCTCGAGCGTATAGAGTCTCATATAAATTGTGTATCTCATCAATTAGATGTGAAGAAAACATACCAAGAGTGTATTTAGAGCTCATTTTATAACGAACACCAGAAGTTGTGCAATACAGCTGATCTGTATTAAAATCAGATGACTTTACTGACAAAAACATTGATGCATGCTGGTAAACAATATCTTAAAAAACATGTGAAACAGGATTATCAGGAATGTCATGTAGTAGCTGTAAATATGAATTATCTTCCACAAATCGTTTTATTATTTGAGCCTCAATGGAATGATTATTTCTTGGCTGATCACCTAGTAGTCCATTGTATCTTTTGAATAAAAATAACCAAAATGAACTGATTGGACCATAGTCATTAACACAGCTAGCCAGATGACAATGCATGTGAATATTAGGTGTCACACTCTCTCTACCATATAGCTGCTCAAATCTTTTTCGAAATTGCAAAACAGAGCATCAGCAACTCTTAGTTCATCTTGAGTAAGTTTACTCTTTGTGAGCAGCCTTGAAGCTAAAACAAAATGTCTCCAGCACTCTAAATGCTCCAAAGGTATAATGTCGAAAAGGCAATAACTAGAATAATAATTTGTCCAAATCATCCATTGTTCAGCTGTGAAATTTTTACTGCCTTCAACACAAGGTGGTAATCTTGACATTTTAGAATGTGCTGGGATTTCAAGGGAAGCAGTTCTATCATTAATGATTTCCATGCTTGTACTAGAAATGACACCTCGCTTTACCCAAATTAAATGAAATATGATTTTGGCAGTGCCAAGGTACAAATTATGCATAAGGTCAACAATTAACATAGAAACTGGATCAAAATATGGTAGATCTAGAAGAACACTAAAGCGACATCCATGCAATGATTCTAACTTGCCTTTCTCAGCTTTTGTCTTTGCTTTTAAAGTAATATCAACAGACTTTCTGTGTTCAACATTAGTACGTACTTTCCACAAATTTCTATCGAAGCCAGAGTAATTCATCACACCAAATTTCCCAGTAGAAAATGACTTAAAACACTTAGAACATCCAAAGTTGGTATTATGGGACAAAAAGCCACAAACTTTCCTACCAGCAGGAAGATCACATGAAACATTCACTAATGCTGCTCGAAATGACTCCTTTGAATAATTTGTTGTATTCAACAGCACTCCTTTCCATAAAACCAACAAATCCCTCACTAAAGGTTCGAGATAAGTATTAATATTTAATGAAGGTTCTGAAGGACCGGGAATCAGCCCGTACAAAATTACATTCTCCCTTTTAAACCTTAATGCTCTGGGTAAATTCAAAATAGTTAAGCATAAGTCCAAGAGTATTTATTTGTTCAAAAAAAGGGTTACCTGCATCATCAGAAAATGTAGTCCACACTCTTCCATTATAAACATCAAGCATATGTGAGTGTGAATGACTCAGTTTCCATTCATTACACAGCCTAATAAACCCAGGTCTTTTGATAAGAACTTGTAATGAAGATATCACTGAACACCAAGGAAATAGCAAATGTGGATATAGATGTGAAGACTGGGAAGAAGTCACGATTCGCTTCATAAGTGGAACTGAACAGCTATTACACACAGGAACAACGTCCTGATCTTTTAATTTTTTATTTATGTTGTGAAGCTGGTGACATTTAGGACATACAACACTATAATTGATATCTGCCTGTACAATTTGTTCTTGTAAATATTTGCTCTGAGGTAATTAGTGTTTGGTAAATGTGATGCTATCTGTTTTATAGGGTCAGCAAATTTACCTAAAAAGTAAATAAGGACTCCCAGAAATTTTAAAAGCCATTCCATTGCTCTTGCAGGCACTTTATGAAGAGTTTGAAAAACACATGTGAAAAGAACAATCCACCACACAGTAGCTTCCTCTTCCAAAGTCAATTTATTATTATTAAATTCCTTTGGTTGAGGTGGTGCTTCCTGAGAACCCAAGTAGTAAGTTTGAAAGTATTCCATATCATTTTCTTCCCAATATTCAGTTTCTGTGAAAAATAAATCTACTGGAGGCATATTGGAGAAAATCATTATACCTTCATCATCTGGCACAGAAGTAACAATCTCTTCACTACTGATATTCATTTCAGTAGAAGTCGGTAAAATTGCTGGTTGTGGTGATGGTGGCGGTGACACATCAAGTGGACTAGAGGAACCACTACGAGAATCTTCTCCTTTAAGCCATCTTTCTTCATGAAAGTATAGGCGGTGATGTTCTTTAAATGTCTTAGAAGACAAGAGATTTTCGCAATGATTGCAATAAATATAATCACTCAAAACAGGTTTCTCCCTTGTTTTTCCAGCCATATTCTGTGGGTGCAGCCAGTTTATTAATTATAGTTAAGAAGTGATAGACTAATATACCTGTAGTTATTTTTGGCGGGATAGCTGTTGAGACTTGCTGTAACTGTTCGATGGCAGGTTCTGACTTTTGCTTACCATCACCAAAGTGTAGAAGACCTCATGGGAGACTTTTTAAAAGCAATGATATCATTTTCGGTAGTCAAAGACCAAACATTAAAGATAGAGTAATAGCCTATGATTCAGACTCTTCCACTGACGCATACTGTGACGACAGTGCCGATGATTATGAGCCCGAATATGAATTCCAACAAGCTTGTCCTTCACAGTTGTCACATTGTCGTCGAAAACAAACTCAAGTTGGCCTACCAACTAGTCAAAATCAGTCTCAAAGTTGGTGCTGTAGCCAGAACAGAGAAACTCCAGTAAGTCAACTTATACAAAGTCAAAAACAGACTGTGACCTTGAAACAAACTCCATTGATTCATCAAACACAAAGTCAGAAACAAACACAAGTGACTGGAAGGGGAATCAGTGATGAGCATGAGAAACAAAATAAAAAAAACAGGAGCATGCCACAATCAGAAGATGGATCTACAAATGGTATATCTTTTAATTGAAACCACACCTTGTAATTGTATTTGTATAGAGCTATTAAAGAAAATGATAAAAGAATTGGAGCAAAATAAAGAAGAATTAAGGAAAATTAAGGAATTGTTTGATAGTAAACTTGAAGAATTGGAAAAAAAAATAGTCAATCGCCTAAAGTTAAGCCTTCAGGAGAAGTTAGAGTTAGTTTCTTTTTTTAAATGCATTGCACTGATTATGTTCATAAATTCTACAGAATGCTGTACGAAAAGTGTATAAAAGTTTGGAAGAGGTTGACGAAGACTGGGGCTTCAGGTTTGTGCACTTGATATAATATAATATAATTTTGCTGCCTATAACAATAGTAAACCCTTAAAAAGTAAATGCAATCAGGTTATATTTAAGAAGTTAATAATGGAGGTTAAGTCGTTATTACCAGATGCTACTACAGCTATGATATCAAGTAAGTTTGACAAATAATAAGAATGTTTTTATAATATTATTTAGTTGCTACACGTACTTACTTCAATAGCTTGTGTACTAGTTATAGACAAAAGTCATCGGGCTCATATGAAAAGAAAGTTAAGCATCAAGGGAAAAGGAACAGATTATTACGAGTAAATACAAAAAATTATATCATATTCTTACCTCTGATTCAACAGAAATTTGTCATGGCGAATTGCAGCCTTGAAGAAAACTACAGCATTATCAGTAGAAGAAAAGGAAGCTTGGAAATATTGCTTGGTACCAGAATTAATTAGTTCAGAAGAGAGTGATAACGAAGAAGATGAGAATGAAATGACAATTAAAAAATTTGTCACTAAGCAATTAACGTGGAGAAGTAAGAAAGTAGATCAGTTTTTCCAAGCAATGGACAAAAAACACTTTTGATCCATGAGTCAAAGAGGGCAGATAATGATGTTAAATCGACTCAGTGGAATGCCTTCTGACAGACCTAAGAGTTCTATTGAAGAATTACCAAAATGGGTATTCAAGTGATATTGTTAACTGAAGCCACGTTGACTATGTTGATCTCTAAAGACTTTTATTTATCACTTCAACTAAAACCAACTAAAATATGTTAATCACTTAAAACTTTCATGTATCACTTAACAAGTTTCTAAACTTGAATTTGACATAAATAATATTTGTAATAAGAATCAAATTTCATTCAAATTTTCATTATGTTTTTGGGTGAAATTATACATCTTGAGTTTAGAATTATACAATGGACATTACATCAATTCTATACATGTTTTTTTACTGGAAATATGCCGTGTACAGTGTTTCCTGTCTTTTGAAACACTTACATTTCAAAAGAAAGAAAACACAAAGAAATTCATATGGAAATATAATGTTTCCAAGTAAAGTTCCAATACAAAAAATATAACTTTTAACACAGTGTATACAAGCTAATGGCCATACAATTATACAAAGACATTAAACCCTTCACATAATATTATGAAGTGGCAAATAAATGAACCTCCTTTTATGAGATACTGTCTAATAACATCAGCTATAGACTTCTTTTGAAGAGGTCCTTCTACAATCTTGATGATCTTTCTCCAAGTAGTTGGGGTTGGTTGGTTATTGAACCAATTATGAAGTGTTTTTGACAATTTTACTTGAGGATAATCATTTGTAGCATGAAACCATCAAGAGTATTATTATCAACTCCAAGTAAGCCACCAATCTTATACCATTTAGAAGAAACTGGAAACAGAAACTCTAGCAGAACATGGCTCTGTGGCTTTGAATCTATGATAAGGTACACAATATATTATATACTTATTTTGCAGGTACAGTAGAGTTAATATAACTCATAAATTTTAACATCTGATCCTGTTAACTGTATAAAAAAAACATGCTTGTTAAGTTTATATTAAAAGTTTTCTTTATGAAAGACACTAGCTGCTAGTTAACTTTCTACATCATTTTCTGACAGTATATAAATATAAATATATATATATATATATATATATATATATATATATATACACACACACACATATATATATATATATATATATATATGTTGCTATGACAACATCAAAATTAGCCAGTTTGCATTAAGCTAGCAGTATTAATGATGTCAACAAATCCATTAATTCTATAAGGATAGCATGTACTTTGTCCATAACAACCTTTATATTAAAAAATCATGAGTTGTATATGATGAGATAATTGTGTCAATATAAAATAATCGTGTAAAACTGCTGAATAATTAATATCCTCACCTAGATTAGGTATCTCATCTAACTTTTCAGACACTAATAGGAGATATTATTTAATAAAACAAGTAGCACTAGAACTATACACAAACCTTCAAGAAGGAGTTCTTCAGATATACTTTCTATATCATGTTCATTTAATGGAGGATAAGCAAGATCCTATAACAGAATATGGTATGATTATGATGCAGTACAGAATGATACATGACATTACATTTATTGTATGCTCAAATTAACATATACTTACCAAAGGATTACGTCCAGCAAAAACACTAAGTTGACTACAATTCTCTTTTACTGACATGTATAAAAGTGATGATGAGAAATAAGAACATCTATTCACTATGTGTTGAAGGTCACTATGTGACAATTCAGCACTAAAAAGTGCTTTTGTGACTGAAGGAGTAATGCAAAGGAAAGGGTCATGAACTCCAACAATCTGTTCAATACCTACCCTCTTGGTTTCATTGTCATCTGTAACATTACCTTTTGTGAGCACTGATCGAGCAACATATCTTATATTATAAAGTGTGCGTTTATCCATGAAAAGACTACGAGCTTTTCCTACATCACTAGAAGCAATGAGGTACTCCTCACATTCTAACGAGTGCATCTGACTCTTCAATGTTAATATGGCCCGAACAACATCATTGAAAACTTTGTGGCTCTTTTTAATGTCATTCATTGATGTAACTACTGTAATGCAACGATAGTGCTCTGTCAATTCAACAATAACTTCAACTTTATCATCGTCATTCTCCCAATAAATGCCATTTGTCCATACATCACATCGACGAGCTAACATTTGGACTTGTGGATCACCAGCAACTTTTCCAGCTTTGTTACAACATGTCAGACAAAAAATGTAGGAAAGGCTAAAAAGAAGAAGATGAAGAAACCGTGTTGAGAAAAATTGGTTAGAATCAGGACACCAGAGGCACCATCCCAACCCATTTTCTATTTTAATATCTGTAGGGGGGTTAGCATTAATGAGGGATGGAAAAAATAAGAGCTCATCTGATGGCAATGGAATCAAAGCTGATATATTGGTTTTGAACATTTGAAGTGTATTGGATTTTAAAACATGACAGAACTGAAGACTTCTAAGAAACCCAATTAACATATGAATATTGTGCTTTGGAAATAATCTTTCTAGAACAGATGTAGGCACAATGCCAGTATTACTAGCAATATCTTGATGGGCATGTGTGATTTCCTTTGGAGCAAAAAGGATGCCATTGACTTCAGTGAGAAGAGCAGCTCTGTCAATAACTATCCAACTTTGAGCATTATCCTCATTTTTAAGGAATAAAATGAGACCTTTGTCATTTAAAGTTGTTAGGAATTCCAATAAGACTGACCTTTCTGAAGGAAGTGAAGGGTCATCATGCTCTCTTAATATGATACATAGCTTCTTTAAGCTAATAGCTACAATATTCTCTTTGCTTCGAAGCAATTGCAAGAATGAGAACTGAACGTGGCAGTAGAAACTAATTTTATCACATCGATCAAGTACAGCTTTGCAGCTGTAAGAAAGCATAGCAACAAACTCCTTGACACCTTTTCCACCAGGACGATGACATTCCATAGGCAAGAACCCATGAAAGTCTTGTGAATGATCAGCTTTTTTAGCAACTTCAGCAACTACTTTAGAAATTTCCTCACAACCATCAGTCATCTCATCAAGTCAACTTCCAATGACAAGTATTTGAGATGGCCTTGAGCTTGATAAATGAAGATTGGCATTCTTTATAAAATTAAACCAGTAATATAAGTCATACTTAATCATGTGGAGGTCATCAGCCATCTTAGATAGTATTGCAAAAACAGCAGGCGTGCTTAGCATGAGATTTTCGAGAATTGCTGCATGACTACTGTAATACTCCTTATGCCCTGCAAGATCATAAAGGACAATATTTCCCACTTCGTGACTTGAAAACATATGTGCATTAATCCCAGTAGTAAGTAAATCTACTGGAATAGGATCAGATGTGTTGAACTCATAGTTAGGGGGCTTCTTAGCTCATTCCATAATGACTGCTGCAAGTGAACTTTTAGCAATTGGATTGACTTTTCCTGATGACAAAAGGAATTTCACATCATAACCATAACAACCCTGGCAAGCAGCATGAAGGGTGTATACCAATCTAAAAAAACAATATGTATTTCCAGTAAACTGTAGTGATTAACATTCTATTTATTTTAGATTAAAATAAAGACAATTAGAATTACTTTATTAATATCTAAATTTGAAAGCATTTTGTATGTATTTTAGCTAGTTAATTATTATGTCACAAACCAACAATAAGAATTTTGTACTAATTAAAACATTGGTAGAATATTTTTGAAGAAAAGAGAATTTGATATTATGAAAAAATGTTGAATTCTCTATATATAAGTGATTTTTTTCAGAAAAGCTTTAAAATGTATCTAATGAATTGTGTGCTTGCTTCCTACAATAATGTTTTGAGTAAGTTGGTTAAAATGTTTTAGGACATAGCATATGTTCTATATTAATCTTATTAATGAATAAACCATTAATGCATGCCACAACTTACATAATCAGCAATGTCAGGGTTAGCACTGTTATAAAGAAGAAGCTGAACACATTCATTACTTCGTATCTCAGATGCAATGTACAAAGCAGTTTTGCCATCCTATGTAAATGTAAAAGCATAAATAACAAATGATTGTTAGTGTAAAATTAAATGTCAAAAATGTATTTCAATAAAATGCTACATCGTCCTTGTAACTAGTGACATTATGCGAAGGAGAAGTTCTTTAAAATAGTATTAAAGAAATGTTAGACCAATATGTTATACATTTATTTTATTTCATGAATAAACCATAAATGCATGTGACAACTTATATAATTAGCAATGTCAGGGTTAGCACTGTTATTAAGAAGCTGAACACATTCATTATTGGCAATCTTGGATGAAATATATAAAGCAGTTTGGTCATTTTAAGTACAAATAAAGGCATATATAAGAAATGATTGTTATTGCATATATAAATGACATAAAAGTCTTTGAAAAATTGCTACATCTTTCCTTCTCACTACAGAAGTTTTGAGAGAATTCTAAATGAGTCAATGAGTCATCCTTAGGCTGTTGTGTGCTTACATAATGACTACATTTGAGTCAAACTATAACTATCACTAAGTAGCTGAAGTTGTTTTTCTATAACATGTTAAAGTTGACATGATATAAAAAGGTTCAAATTATCAACAAGCTGTTACAACTTACTAAATAACTGAATCAAATATAGCATAGCACCTTATCAGATACAAGGTTGTGACATGACTTTGAAATTCTATGGTAATTACTTAAGGAACACACACATTATATATAATCCAACACAGATCATACTGTATTCACATGTGTTTTGCTGTAACATTAATAACCCATGGGTTGTTGGCTGTTGGAATTGTTTTACATCACAACACCTGTATCTGCCATATAACCCTCATGGTTGTGTATGTATACTTAACACTATCAATTACAAGTCAGCATACTTTGTCTCCAATGTTAACATTAGCTCCCCTGGACAGAGCGTCCTTAACACCTTCCAAATTTCCTTTTCTTAAAGACTCTAAAAGTAAAGTGTCCTATATAGAAAGGTAAAATTTCTTACTTTTAATATTAAAACAGATTACTCTTTCAGAATTATAAGATATACATACACACACATAAAATGCTTATACTTGAGTATGTATGAACTTATAAATGTGAAACACTAAAAACTGTTTATTCAACAAAATGTTCTTACTATAACCCAAACAATGTTTACTAATTAATTCCTGTACATGTTTGATTTATAGGATGTATATATGTGCATATTTATATACATTAAATGCTACAATTATATAAAGTGTACATCACAACAAGCACTACAAATATAGAGCAAGTTAAAGAAAGATTTGTTGCATATTACATTCAAATGTTAAAAACATACAACTTACAGACTGTACAGCTTCTAAATTGTTGGCATTACCATTAACTAACATCTTTACAATGACATCGTTTTTAGTCCAATAAGCTGTATGAAGTGCTGTACATCCGTACTAAATGATAATTATAACAAAGATAATATGATAAGTCAAAATAAACAAATAACCAAAACATGATATAAAGATCAAAGGCTAAAATTTTGGATATATTTTTTAATGAAATGTTTTTAAGCTAAATATTTGACCAAAATTAGTCTCTCCTGAAACTTCACCTAATACCATAGTGTCATATGAAATTTTTTGCTGTGCACTATGTGCTCATGGTCACATTACAAAGATACAAGGTCCACAATTATACCACCAAAGAACTAGTCAAGCCTAATTGTGATCATTGACAGTATAGACCACATAAAGTTAGAGAAGGTTTGCAATTCTTCTCAATTCAAGTACTATTTAAGTTTAATTCCAAATTAATTATGAAACTATTATGTGGTATTAATTAGTAGATAGTGCGCATGCTCAAATGGAAAAGAAAGCACATTTTTCTTGTTGACTTTTGAGTTAGCTTTTAAAAATTTATTGTTGTTTTTCTGTATACTTAACATTAATTTTAAGTTACTTAAAAAATATGACAAATGGCGATGAGGATGATCACAGACCCTATCGAGAAATTCAACCTCTATGTGGAAAGCATCACAGCCTACCTTGAACAAATGGATGTCTATTTTATGGTAAACAAAACGGAGGACAATGTGAAAGTCTTGGTGTTTATCAACACTATTGAAGGAAAGAACTATACACATTTAAGGAATCCTTTAGCTCCAGAAAACTCATGGATCAAAAGTTTGGAGAAACTGTAATATACTTTCATCAGTTATCTTATGTACATATACTGGTAAACTAATTCCATTACAATGAGAAATAACAGCTATTGTTTAGTATAAATATCAAGTAAAGACACTGTTACTAGTTTTCATGGAAGGAGGTGGGCCATCCTTTTTAGGATGAGACTTGCTATACTCACTCAAGTTGAATTGGGCAACAATAGCGATGACTATTATCATTTGCAATTAAAGATGTTATAGGACAGGAAATTGATAGATTGGAGAGTAAAGGAATATTAGAAAAGTGATCTATAGTGAATGGGATGAGCAGCTTACATAGTACCTGTAGTGAAACACAATATTAAAATATCTCTATGTGGAGATTATAAGGTGACTGTTAATCCTAAGCAGACCAGCATCTTTTACCAAAGCCTGAGAATTTGTTTATAGCTCTCACATGAGGCAATACATTCTCCAAACTAGACCTCGAGGAATCCTATCAACAAGTACTGTTAACACTCACCAAGGACTATATCGTTACATAAGGGTACCTTTTGGCACTTCATCAGCACCAAAGATGTTTCAGAAAGTAATGAATAGATTACCTCAAGGGACAAATGGTGTTATGTTTTGTTAATGATATCCTAATTACAGGTCAAGATCATAAACAACATCTTAACAATTTAGCATAACTTCTCAGAAGGTTGCAAAGTCATAAAAATTCATGTAAAAACAGGAAAAACAAGTATTTCTACAGAGCTCTGTATATCTTTTAGAGTACAAGATTGATAGGAGTGGCATTCACACTACCTAAGATAAAGGGGATGCCATTCAAAAGGCCCCCAGGCCACAAAACCAACAGTAATTGAAGTCAGTTCTAAGACTACTTCATTATTATGGCAAGTTCATTTCAAAACTCTCGTTGTTGCTTCATCCATTAAACAAACTGTCAAAGAACCAAAAATGAAATTGGATGTCAGAATGTGAGAGAGTTTTTGTGTTAGCTAAGAGCAGCTAGTGGAGGCACCTGTTTTAGCACACTAAGACCCACAACTACAACTACAATTAACACGTGACACATCTGAAGTTGGAATAGTAATAATACAAGTGTATCCAGATGGATCAGAACAACCAAATGCTTTTGCCTCATACATGTTATCAAGTAGTGAATGGAATTATACTCAATTGGACAAAGAAGCTTCATCCCTAGTTTTTGGAATAACGTTTCACTTGTATCTGTAATGCTGTAAATTTACCAATTATACTGATCTTAAAAAGCTAACAACCATATTGGGACCCAAGCAAGGTATAC
This sequence comes from Xestospongia bergquistia, assembly GCA_963965975.1. Classification (NCBI taxonomy): domain Eukaryota; kingdom Metazoa; phylum Porifera; class Demospongiae; order Haplosclerida; family Petrosiidae; genus Xestospongia; species Xestospongia bergquistia. Next base: position 3,432,919 of record OZ014420.1, on the reverse strand, counting down.
CTACTCTTGCTGCAGCCAGACGTCAATGATGGGCATTTATTCTAGCAGCCTGAAACTGATATCCAGTATAAACCAAGAAATGGCCATGTAAATGCAGATGGATTATTTGGGTTACCAGTAGAAACTTGAGAAGAGCATGTTACTGAAAAAGCAGCAGTCTTTAACATTAAGCAACTATTGTTTTTCAAGTCAAGAATGCAACTTGTTATGACCCTGTACTATGTAAAGTACTAAAACATGTAAAAAAAAGGCTGGCCAAATATCATACGCATCTCAAGTTATATTGATTGAAAAAAAGGAATGGCCAATTGAAGACAACTGTTGACTTAGGATATTTGTGTTATTGTTCCATCTAAACTATGAGATCGTGTTATGGAAGACATACATCAGTCACACGCAGAAATTGTTTTTGAATGAAGTCTATATAAACAAGGAGCTATTTCTGGTAAGCCAAGTTGGATGAAGACACAGAGGTGAGGGCAAATCATGTATTCATTGTAAATCCATGTAGTTAGGTTCACTCCCGGCTCTACTGCACCTATGAGTCTTGCCCACTCAGCCATGGGAAAGGATTCATATTGATAATGCCGGATCTTTCCTTAGTACCAATTTTTGGTCATGGTTGATGCACACTCCAAGTGGTTTGAAATCACATAAATGTTAAGTATCAGAGCAAAAAAGACCATCTTTTAATTTAATTTATTTGCCAGATATGGACTTCCACATCAAGAAGTTTCAGATAAGGTAACAGTTTGCTTCAGAAGAATTTTGTACTTTTCTTAGTAGAAATGGTGTTAAATATAAGAAGTGCACCAAGTCATCCATCATTAAGCAGGTAGAAGAAAAGGTTTTCACAGACATTTAAGAAATCTCTAGCAGCAAACTAACTTTTCTCATGTAAGATTGTAGCACTAATCATAGCACAACAGGTTCTACCCTTACGTGAACTAGTCTTAAAACATCAAATATGTACAAGATTTAACCTTCTTAAACCTCAAATGCAAGAGACCTGACAAGACAAACAAACTATTAACAGTTTATTAACGCAGTAACTATATTCCTAGCTTGTCATGTCATGTTTCAGAGGAGAATAATGACTTGGAGAAAGTCATTATTGGCATAATATTAATAATCATAAAATATAGAAATATAGTATTTACAATAATTTTTGTTGTTTATAATTTTTACATTTGTTTAGGAAGTGCTATTGACAGAAATTTCAGTGATTTTCTTTTTGTATTTCATTTTTTTATGATATTGCCCACCAATATATATATATATATGCAGGTTAAAGCAGGTTGGAGAATGATTACTTACTTCACAGTAGATTCAATGATTAGAAGTTACCACATATATATGGATGATTGGGAAAGTTCAGTTGGAGCAGCTGTTTTGTGAAATTGTATAAAATATTTCAAAGCAGTGGCAGACATGCTGTTATGAGCTATGCATGGCAAGGGAAGTTATTCATCACCTTGATGATTATCTGATACTGATCACATAGCTCTAATGCATGTCAGCCTTTATTGTATAGTTGCAACATGTCTGCATGAATTATCAAGCCTGTTTGCTCTATTTGGAGACACATATTAATTTGTCTACAGTTGTAAGAGTTACACTATAAGATATATCTCAAAATGGATTTTAGGGTAGATCTGATGTGGTGCTCCTTTTTATAGCAAGGGGGGATGGTATTGCCAAGTTATCATGCCGGGTTACCTCACCCCGAATGTGAGACAGTTCAGTCTGAATTGTCAGGTAACCTAGGTTATGGAGGCGCATGAAGGTTACTCTGGTACTAAGAAAAGTGGTCAGAAATTTGCTCAGCAGCTGTCATAGCCATGAAAAAGGTAATGGCAATGCTTATAGCAGCAACTAAATTGTGAAGTGAATGGAACAGACTAATTGTGTTATTTCAGTGTGACACAGAGACAAACTATAGCTGTAGTGTACTCTAACACTAGCAAGCATGTACATATCATGCATCTGGTGAGTGTTCACTTTATACTAGCATAGCTTGGATTTAACTACAGGGCTTTCCACACACAAGGCATCATCAACATTCTTTCAAGTATATAAGGATCATTTGGATTTATACCCTCCTTTCAGGATGTCATAGTGGCAACACAAGTCAACTACAAGTTACTTCATCTGTCATCAAAGACTTGAGTGCAGAGACTAGATCAGAATTGGAAACTCTTGTTGTCCGGTTTTGAACATAAGATTTAGTTGAATCTACTCTCTGATGATCTTCTAAGTTAGCCCAAGAGATTTAGATGGTTTCTTTTAGTAATAATCTAGTTGTCTCCCATTAACTCATAATATGGTATGTTTGTAATTGTCCTATTTAGCCAAGTAGAGGGTTCAGCCATTGTTCATAAAATCTGCTTTGCACAATTTACATAATAATATCCAGGGGCGGCCAGGACCCATTTATAGATACATTTGAATAAGTACAGTCCAAAGAGGCATAAAGCAAATACATGGGAGCAATGCACTGTGCCCTAAATTATCCAGCAACTCCTCACACTCAAAGTATAAAAGTGGACAGCATGTTGCATTGGTTTGTTGAGAAGAAGGAATTCAAATTGAACTCTATAGCTTTTGATTCTTTGTTCTACCTTTGTCTCACTGTCTTAGCAATTGATTGATAGTAATTTAATACATTCTATGTTCAGATTATGGTTGAAGGTATCTAAAACAGATCCTTTTAGGTTTGAGCAGATATATTCACTAGAAACACACCTTGGCTCTTCTTCTTGGCTCTCAGCAACTATGTTGTAAGGTGGGATTAAAAAAAAGGTTGGCTCTTTCTTTTCTAGGATGGAAGACTAAACAATGGTGGTTATTGTAGAGGTTAGATCAGCTCTTCTAATGGTAGGAGCACCACCAGTTAAATATGCTAGACACAGTTTTCATATTGGAGCAGCATCAACAGCCGCACTCTGTGAAGTCAACGACTCTACAATAAAAACATTGGGTTGGTGGATAGTGAGGCATATATGCACTACTTTAAAATCCCTGGAGCAGCATTGGGTCGTTAGTCACAAGTTCTTGTGTCAGCTTCTGAAGATCAGGGTTAATATGAAGATGGCCTTGTTCAGACAATAAGTATACACATGGTATTACAGGTTATACTTCATTTTATTAATTGTCTATTGTCTATTTTTTATTTTTTTCATATTTTTATTATATAATCATATCCATACATGGACAAGTATTTACATAACAAAAGACAACCAGCCATTTGATTAGTGTTAAACCTGTTGTTTTGTATAGTGTAGCCTTTTTGCTTCTGCAGTCTGTATTTATTTGCTAGCACTTGTTTGTATTGGTATGCATGTGTATTTATTCTGTGTCCTTTTTCAAGTGGGTGGTAAGAATTTAATAGGATTCAAATGGTAATTTTTGGTGCTACATTCTACACTCAAGCTTGAAATTTGGTATACTCTAAGAATATGATAAATGATGTATTTTTTGCATTATTAGTTCTGAAGAACAATGCTAACTACAGTGGGCTACTGATATGTCTAAAATAGGGTATGATAGAAAAGACAACAATACATAAAACTGTGATGAAATGTTTAGTGAAGAGTAATTTTCTTTGTAGAAAACAGACCCGGAAAAGATTGATGATATGACTTTTAACAAGCAACAACTTATTGTGAGCTTTCTATCAAGCTTTTACATGTAAAGAAAAAGGGCTACATTGACCTTGTACAATTATACTATTTCAAGGTCTTGATGATGACCTCAGACTTATTTGGAATTGCAATGAGAATGCTTTTCACCTTTGGACAAAGTCTGGCAAAGTCCAAGCTCTTGTTTACTTTAGAAGCAGCAAATAGTAACACTTGTGATTCCATCTATACATACTTATCCAGGTGAGATATTGGTATACTTTCCATTAGGAGGATCAGTTAAAGATGCATACTTAGATGTTCATCAAATGGTTAGATAAACACTCAACTATTCTTTGGGTGGTTAAAACTTTCTAGTAAACACATAAAAACAGCTACTTCAATGATCTACTCAGACTTTTCACTTCTCACATGTTTAACTAGAATATATACAGCAGCCAACTGAAATTACCAAGTCCATACTTTTCCCATTACATGTACACAAGAAGCTGAGAATATATCTAAGTTCCTTAAATCAACAGATACAAATATCTTTAAAATGTCTTGAAAAAACAAGGACTTGGATTGTAGAACCAAAACTCTTATATTTATTAAAAACATTGAATAAATGTGTGACTGCATTATTAATTTGAATCCATCAACATACAATGTTAATAACAAATGTTTAATATGTTAAGAATATATAGTAAGTATGTAGTAGACAGATAATAATTACTTTACAAATACTAAGATGCCACTGACCTTGTCTTGAACATTCACTTTTACACAAGCATCTAGAAGGACTCAAACAACCTTATCATCACCTTTATAACATGATATATAAAGAACAGTTTTACCAACCTACATAAACAAAAAATCAAAATATATGTGATAGTGAAACTTACTTACAAAGTCATTCATTAATTTAAGTCAGTTGATAAATAGTATGAAAGAGATATTAGAGGCAAGGGCATAACTATACTAGAGTATATGTCAAAGTATATAAGTGATTATTAATTCTTCATAAAAAAAATTAACAATAAATTCTATAACAATAAATTTGTTCTGTTTATTGTCATTTAAGTCTTCAGTACATATAAAAATTGATATGATATGAATGATGTGATAGTAAATACAATTCATAATAAATTAAAAGGGTATTATCTATCAGTAATGATCTCATTTATTTATATCTTATTGAAAATTTCAATAGCTGTTGTAGTAAATCATTTCTTTGTTTGTTGGACAATGACACTCATCTCATATACTTGTTATTTATTGGTGATTGTAATGCTACAAGTACACAAAAATTTCTAGAAAACCTTACGATGTAAGGATAGAGGACAAGACAAAATAGGAAGACAGTATAAAACCTCTACATAGCAACCACAGAATCACAGTAAAGTTATAATTGTGTATATCAATGAATAAGTAACTGAAAATTAAGATAACAGGTAGGCAAATACACTAAACTCTCTCTAGTCACACATATATCTGTCTTTTATTACTAGTAACTTTGAGATAACTGGAAAGTTATCCTCTCCTTTGAATGCATAATCCATCAACATCAGGGTTCACTGGAGGACACTGACAACGCTCTGTTTTCTTTCTAATAAACAATAACAAATTAATACTATATACAAAATGGTGTCTTTTAGGGAGGCTATACCTTAAAGTTTTGTGAAAGTCACTATTTTTATTGATAAGCACTTAAAATAGACAAGACACTTCATTTCAATTAAAACATTACTTTCTATGAAAAATAAATATCTTAAAAGCCTTCTAGTTTTGGAGTTATAAACACCGTACTGCTCTTATTACTGGTGCTACCACCTGTTTTATATACTTGTTAGGTAGGTCTAATGTGATAGAGTTAGGTAAAGTACTTTTATATCAATACAATATGACAATGGCTCCTTCCAATATTAATCATATTAGGTATATTCATAAAGGACAATTTTCAATCTTTGTTATGATAGTAAAACGACCAATAGTTTTCTTTAAGGAAAAGGATTTATAATTTATCTTTAGTTATACTGCCTCTGTCATATAAAATATGCACATTAACACTTACTTCATTGAAAAGGTCTAGATCAGCTCCTTTCTGTGTTAAAGTCAAAACAACACCTTTGTTTTCATTCTATGCTGCTAACATGACTGCAGTAAATCCACCCTAAATATATTATTAATTATCACATTAACATGAATCATAACATCAGTACATTACCTATATCAACACTTATCAGTACACTACTAACATTATAAACTTAGACAATATTACAATAATATAATACTGTAAACAAAATGACAACAAACACATTCAATAACTTACAAATTCATACTGGAATATAATAATAAAATGGTTCAAATAAGGTAAAGAAAACTTGGCAAGAAGATTCAAGCATTACTAGTGATACTCAATGTAGTATCATATGTAGTTAAAGTTAATGAATCTCATTCCTCTTATAAGAATTGGCAGTTAGAGGATCCACTTTAATGTCATGTATTCATATCATACACAAAGATACCATATAATTAAAAACAATTATAGTAAATCCTGAAAAGCTTTCCATGCAAAGCATTAAAACCAGTAACATCACTAAAAACAATAGGCAAAAAAATAATAACATTCAATTCAAAACACTTAGAATTCATACTACATTATATCACACTTACCTCCTATTATACTATAAACAAAACATTCAGATGACAAGTAATCACATCAACATAAATATGGAAACAAAACCAATACAGTAAACAAAATAATAAAAACACATTCAATAAACTCAAAATTCATACTAGAATATAGCTATTAAATGATAAAAATATAGGTACACAAAAACTAGCAAGAAGATTCAAGCATTACTAGTCATACTCAATGTAGTATCATACGAAGTTAGGGTTATTGAAATTCATTCCTCAGATAGGAATTGGCAGATAAAGGATGCACTATAATGTCATTTCTTCATCTCATAAGCTCCAATTACAATATAATCAATAAAAATTGCAGAAGTGGATACACATAGATACCATATAATTAAAAACAATTATAGTAAACCCTGAAAAGGTTTCTATGCAAGGCATTAAAATCAGTAACATCACTAAAAACATTAGGGAAATAAAATAATAACATTCAATTCAAAACACTTAGAATTCTTAGTACATTACATGACACTTACCGACTATTATATTTTAAACAACACATTCAGATTAAAAGTAATCACACCAACATAAACGAGGATAACAAAAGCAATATATTAAAAAATAAAATAAAATCACATTCAATATACTTTAAATTTATACTATATCATATCAAAATTACAACCTATTACATTTTAAAGGACACATTCAAATGATAAGTAATCACACCAACATAATTATGGAAACAAACCAATATAATAAACAAAATAATAAAAACACATTCAATAAGCTCAAAATTCATACTAGACTATAGCAATAAAATGCTAAAAATATAGGTTGAGAAAAAAAATTAGCAAGAAGATTCAAGCATTACTAGTAGTACTCAATGTAGCATCAGACGCAATTTGGGTTAATGAAATTCATTCCTCATAAAGGAATTAGCAGTTAGAGGATCAACTTTAATGTAATTTCTTCATCTCATAAGTTCCAATTACAATATAATCAATAAAAATTGCAGAAATAGATACACATAGACATCATAATATAATTAAAAATAATCATAGTAAACCCTGAAAAGCTTTCTATGCAAGGCATTAAAAACAGTAACATCACTAAAAACAGTAGGGAAATAAAATTATAAAATTCAATTCAAAATACTTAGAACTCAAACTACATTATATCACACTTACCCATTATTATATTTTAACAACACATTCAGATTACAAGTAATCACAGCAACATAAATGAGGAAAACAAAACAATAGAGTAAACAAAATCACAATAATATATTCAATATACTTTCAATTCATACTACATAATATCAAAATTACAACCTATTACATTATAAAGGACATATTCAAATGATAACCAATAACATCAACATAAATATGGAAACAAAACCAATATAGTAAACAAAATAATAAAAACACATTCAATAAGCTCAAAATTCATACTAGACTATAGCAATAAAATGCTAAAAATATAGGTTGAGAAAAAAACTAGCAAGAAGATTCAAGCATTACTAGTGATACTCGATGTAGTATTATACGCCGTTAGGGTTAATGAAATTCATTTCTTAGATAGGAATTGGCAGTTAGAGGATCCATTTTAATGTCATTTTTTCATCTCATAAGTTCCAATTACAATATAATCAAAAACAATTGCAGAAGTGGATACACAAAGATACCATATAATTAAAAACAATTAGATTAAACCCTGAAAAGCTAGCTTTCCATGCAAGGCATTAGAACCAGTAACATCACTAAAAACAATAGGGAAATAAAATAAGAACATTCAATTCAAAACACCTAAAATTCATACTACATTATATCACACTTACCTCCTATTATATTTTAAACAAAACATTCAGATGACAAGTAATCACAGCAACATAAATGTGGAAAACATAACAATAGAGTAAACAAAATCACAATAACACATTCAATATACTTTCAATTCATACTACATAATATCAAAATTACAACCTATTACATTATAAAGGACATATTCAAATGATAACCAATAACATCAACATAAATATGGAAACAAAACCAATATAGTAAACAAAATAATAAAAAAACATATTCAATAAGCTCAAAATTTACACTAGAATATTGCTATTAAATGTTAAAAATACAGCTACAAAAACTAGCAAGAAGATTCAAGCATTACTAGTGATACTCAATGTAGTATCATATGCAGTTAGGGTTAATGAAATTCATTTCTCAGATAGGAACTGGCAGTTAGAGGATCCATTTTAATGTCATTTTTTCATCTCATAAGTTCCAATTACAATATAATCAAAAACAATTGCAGAAGTGGATACACAAAGATACCATATAATTAAAAACAATTAGATTAAACCCTGAAAAGCTAGCTTTCCATGCAAGGCATTAGAACCAGTAACATCACTAAAAACAATAGGGAAATAAAATAAGAACATTCAATTCAAAACACCTAAAATTCATACTACATTATATCACACTTACCTCCTATTATATTTTAAACAAAACATTCAGATGACAAGTAATCACAGCAACATAAATGTGGAAAACATAACAATAGAGTAAACAAAATCACAATAACACATTCAATATACTTTCAATTCATACTACATAATATCAAAATTACAACCTATTACATTATAAGAAAACATATTCAAATGATAACCAATAACATCAACATAAATATGGAAACAAAACCAATATAGTAAACAAAATAATAAAAAAACATATTCAATAAGCTCAAAATTTACACTAGAATATTGCTATTAAATGTTAAAAATACAGCTACAAAAACTAGCAAGAAGATTCAAGCATTACTAGTGATACTCAATGTAGTATCATACGCAGTTAGGGTTAATGAAATTCATTCCTCAGATAGGAATTGGCAGTTAGAGGATCCACTTTAATGTCATTTTTTCATCTCATAAGTTCCAATTACAATATAATCAATAAAAATTGCAGAAGTGGATACACAAAGATACCATATAATTAAAAACAATTAGAGTAAACCCTGAAAAGCTAGCTTTCCATGCAAGGGATTAGAACCAGTAACATCACTAAAAACAATAGGGAAATAAAATAAGAACATTCAATTCAAAACACTTAAAATTCATAGTACATTATATCACACTTACCTCCTATTATATTTTAAACAAAACATTCAGATGACAAGTAATCACAGCAACATAAATGTGGAAAACATAACAATAGAGTAAACAAAATCACATTAACACATTCAATATACTTTCAATTCATACTACATAATATCAAAATTACAACCTATTACATTTTAAAGGACATATTCCAATAACAACCAATAACATCAACATAAATATGGAAACAAAACCAATATAGTAAACAAAATAATAAAAACACATTCAATAAGCTCAAAATTTACACTAGAATATAGTTATTAAATGTTAAAAATACATGAAAAAAAAACTAACAAGAAGATTCAAGCATTACTAGTCATACTCAATGTAGTATCATAGACAGTTGGGGTTAATGAAATTCATTCCTCAGATAGGAATTGGCAGTTAGAGGATCCACTTTAATGTCATTTCTTCATCTCATAAGTTCCAATTACAATATAATCAATAAAAATTGCAGAAGTGGATACACATAGATACCATATAATTAAAAACAATTATAGTAAACCCTGAAAAGCTTTCCATGAAAGGCATTAGAACCAGGAACATCACTAAAAACAATAGGGAAATAAAATAAGAACATTCAATTTAAAACACTTAGAATTCATACTACATTATATCACACTTACATTCTATTACATTTTAAACAAAACATTCAGATGACAAGTAATCACAGCGCCATAAATGTGGAAAACAAAAAAATAGAGTAAACAAAATCACAATAACGCATTAAATATACTTTCAATTCATACTAAATAATATCAAAATTACAACCTATTATGTTTAAAGGACGCATTCAAATGATTATAAGTAATCACACCAACATAATTATGGAAACAAAACCAATATAGTAAACAAAATAATAAAACACATTCAATAAACTCAAAATTCAGACTAGAATGTAGCTATTAAATGATAAAAGTATAGGAACAAGAAAAAATAGCAAGAAGATTCAAGCATTACTAGTGATACTCAATGTAGTATCATACGCAGTTAGGGTTATTGAAAGTCATTTCTAATAAAGGAATTGGCAGTTAAAGGATCCACTTTAATGTCATTTCTTCATCTCATAAGCTCTAATTACAATATAATCAATAAAAATTACAGAAGTGGATAAACATAGATACTATATAATTAAAAACAATTATAGTAAACCCTGAAAAGCTTTCCATGCAAGGCATTAAAACCAGTAACATCACTAAAAACAATAGGGAAATAAAATAATAACATTCAATTCAAAACACTTAGAATTCATACTACATTATATCACATTTACCTCCTATTATATTTTAAACAAAACATTCAGATGACAAGTAATCACAGCAACATAAATGTGGAAAACATAACAATAGAGTAAACAAAATCACAATAACACATTCAATATACTTTCAATTCATACTACATAATATCGAAATTACAACCTATTACATTATAAAGGACATATTCAAATGATAACCAATAACATCAACATAAATATGGAAACAAAACCAATATAGTAAACAAAATAATAAAAACATATTCAATAAGCTCAAAATTCATACTAGACTATAGCAATAAAATGCGAAAAATATAGGTTGAGAAAAAAAACTAGCAAGAAGATTCAAGCATTACTAGTGATACTCAATGTAGTATTATACGCAGTTAGGGTTAATGAAATTCATTTCTCAGATAGGAATTGGCAGTTAGAGGATCCATTTTAATGTCATTTTTTCATCTCATAAGTTCCAATTACAATATAATCAATAAAAATTGCAGAAGTGGATACACAAAGATACCATATAATTAAAAACAATTAGATTAAACCCTGAAAAGCTAGCTTTCCATGCAAGGCATTAGAACCAGTAACATCACTAAAAACAATAGGGAAATAAAATAAGAACATTCAATTCAAAACACCTAAAATTCATACTACATTATATCACACTTACCTCCTATTATATTTTAAACAAAACATTCAGATGACAAGTAATCACAGCAACATAAATGTGGAAAACATAACAATAGAGTAAACAAAATCACAATAACACATTCAATATACTTTCAATTCATACTACATAATATCAAAATTACAACCTATTACATTATAAAGGACATATTCAAATGATAACCAATAACATCAACATAAATATGGAAACAAAACCAATATAGTAAACAAAATAATAAAAAAACATATTCAATAAGCTCAAAATTTACACTAGAATATTGCTATTAAATGTTAAAAATACAGCTACAAAAACTAGCAAGAAGATTCAAGCATTACTAGTGATACTCAATGTAGTATTATACGCAGTTAGGGTTAATGAAATTCATTCCTCTGATAGGAATTGGCAGTTAGAGGATCCACTTAAATGTCATTTCTTCATCTCATAAGTTCCAATTACAATATAATCAATAAAAATTGCAGAAGTGGATACACAAAGATACCATATAATTAAAAACAATTAGATTAAACCCTGAAAAGCTAGCTTTCCATGCAAGGCATTAGAACCAGTAACATCACTAAAAACAATAGGGAAATAAAATAAGAACATTCAATTCAAAACACCTAAAATTCATACTACATTATATCACACTTACCTCCTATTATATTTTAAACAAAACATTCAGATGACAAGTAATCACATCAACATAAATATGGAAACAAAACCAATATAGTAAACAAAATAATAAAAAAACATTCAATAAGCTCAAAATTTACACTAGAATATAGCTATTAAATGCTAAAAATATAGGTACAAAACTAGCAAGAAGATTCAAGCATTACTAGTGATACTCAATTTAGTATCATATGCAGTTAGGGGGGTTAATGAAATTCATTCCTCATATAGGAATCACCAGTTAGAGGATGCACACATTCAAATGATAAGTAATTGGACCAAATGTATGTGGAAACAAAAACAATACTCTAAACAAAATGACAAAAACACATTCAATAAAATAAAATCCTCAAAAATCAAAAACAATTATAGTAAAGACTGTAAAGGACACGTTCATATCACAAGTAGTGGCAGGCACATAAACTCAATATACTGAAAATATACTGAAAATATATGTAGACAAACAGCCAAGCAAGAACCATTGTTAGAGAATCCTCAACTATCCAGTCTAGTTAGACTCACTTCCTTAATTATCGCTTCATTCACTCACACTTATTCCTTAATATTAATTTTTATAACTTATAATAATTAATAATGAAATCAGATACTATAATTTATGTAATCAAGACAAAAAGAACTAATTCAACTACCAATGGACTCTAAGTATGCTGCTTTATAAAATACAACTAACTTTGATTTCTATAAGCTTAACAAATTGGAACAATGCTTACGTAAGACAACTTAAGTCTACTCAATACAATCATGATAGAATAGAATACTCATTTACAGATCTCTCTTTACATTTATCACAAAAAAATTAACTTCATACAGATGCTATTCCAAGCTTTGCAGAAATTACTACTTTATTTCTTAAACCACTTAAAATAAAACTTCCAAAAACATATAACTTATGTATAAACATTAATTTCTGTAAAAAAAATATTTAATGTCTTCTAGTTTTGTAATTATCTTCTCATAAACAGAACAATAAAAAGAATGAAGAAAAACATCATGCTACCTTTATACTGGTGCTACCACCTGCTTTATAGACTTCTTACAGTTAGGTGAAGTAGCCTTATATCATTACAATATCTATGCTATGTCTTCTCTAATTGTTACTATTCATTCACACAACTTAAAGAATACAGATAATTCTCATGATCTCAATTACCTTAATAACAACATTGATATCAGCATTATGGTTGAGTAATACTTCAACGATGTCTGTATGTCCTTTGGAACTTGCATAATGAAGAGCTGCCCATCCTCTCTATTACAAATACACATAAAAAAATAATCAACTATAAAATGAAACTGCTAACACTCTATAATAACACTACAAATGTACCAACCTTGTCTAATGTCTTATATTTCTGTACTTTGTCATTAACATTATAACATATTACATTCATATATTCTCTATATGTAAGCCATGTTGTACATGTAGGACATGACTACATCTAGTACTAGTAAGTCTTTATTACTTAAATAAGGTTTTATAAACTCATTTATTCCATATGGGTTAAAGTGTATACAGTATAAAATAAGGGACTGATAAACATGACACAAACAGAAAATCATTATTACAATTTAGGTCTATACTATTGAGTAAACAGACCAGTATCTGTCAAAAATAGAACATGTAGCTTCTTAGCTTATCAACGATCATCATCTCTGTATTTCCATAGGGCTCTCTAATTATATTATTAACAACTCTAACCAACATCATTTCTGTCTGACAATTACTGCATTTCACAAACTACAGTTCTATAACAGTCTGTAAAAAAATTAAGGTAGGTATTTCAATTGGGGACTTCTTAATAATAGCAAGGAGCATACCAGTTACAGAATATACCAGTGTTTTATCACTATCACCTTTAAATTCTTCAATACTGTCTAGTTTTATAACAAGATGAAATTGTGCTCTCGTCATTGCCACAAAACCTACAAATAAGCTTACATATTTATTTAGTAGACAGTAAGATACAAATTCAAGTAGTCTGTACAACAGTTGTTGTCCTATGTATGTCCACAACAATTCTATTTTTAAACAATTTAAAATGACAAATTCAAAGCTAAACAAATGACGTTTCAATTTATAAGATACCTTGAGACATTTGTACTTTTATACTATTTGATTTTAGATTTGGTTGTAAGTGTTAGATAATAATCATGAACAGACTTACTTCATATCTAGTATTTACATTTGCTCCTCTAACAACAACGTCTATTACACCTGACAAATCTCCTTTTTTTAACATATTCAAGTAGACTGTTATCCTATTGGAAAAACCAATGTATCACAATTCCATAAACTTTTACACTTTAAGATTAAAAGTTCTAAAATAGCTATTACTAACTAAGTTATTTTTCTATGATATCTTGCAGCATAAAATTACAAAATGTAGAGCAGTACACCTAATTATTCAGTAATTAAGTTTGAGCAGTACATTTGAGACAACTCATCTATGATCACATGCCTTCACTCATAATTATTACTTTTATAGAAGTATAGTACTTCTGAGTATAAACATGTGACTGTTTATATTAACACCTGATAAAAAAACTACTTAATATTTTAATTACATACTTCAGGTTATTGTTCAAAACAAATAATATAACAAAATCAGTTTGGCTATTGTAGTGCTAGTTTGCCTATTGTAGTGTAATCAACAAAATAGTGTGTATATCTATCTATCTATCTACCTATCGATCTGTCTATCTATCTATCTAGATATAAAAGTAGATACTGATATTAATATAGATAGATACACAAAAATATATGCACAATGTGTGTATTGTTTGAGGCTGACCACAGCATGGATCACGCATAACACCTATGTTTTTAATCATGATGAAATAAAAATGGTGAAAATTGTGTTTCATAAACATCAAGTTTGCTTGTTTAAACACATTGATGACTTTGCATTTAAAACACAGTACAAAATTTATCGTTTGGGACAATTATTATACACATTACAGAATGAAATCTTGCAATGTGCATTAGCTATACAAAAAATTGTGTTTATAGTAAAATCTGCTAAATCTACGTGCTATGTAAATCTAAATTAGGCAGCTATATGTTTATTGTTAATGTCACAGTCTTCTAATAGAATAATGTCTATGTCTATTTACGTGAACATAGCCAGCCTGATAAGTCATTGATATGATGTCAAATCAATGACTTATTCTTAACTATGATATGACAAATATTTTCAATGTAAACCTTCAAATTTTATGTGTAGTTATATATTAGTCTCATAAGGCCAGACCCTTTGGTTAGAGTGGAAGGGTCTGGTCTACCACACATAATACAACTGTCTCGACATTCCTGGGGAAAACTGCTGTTAGGTCAACATGTACTTAAGCAAACCACAATGTTTTTATGTGGTAGCATAATAATGTCATGTGTTAATTTACTGATAACAAAATCTTCATGTGTTTCTCAGGTAATAATTACATGTTAATATAATCATGGGATCAACCCCACAACAAAGACAATACTCCATCATCACAGCATTGTTATGCTGCATAATTTCAATAATTTCATACATTTACTTGGTGTGATTTTGATCACAATTGTCTCATTGTGAACTTTAATATACAATACAGTTTTGATATATTTATCACATGACTGAATACAATAATAATAGACACCTCTATGCATTAATGACAAATAAATCGTGTATGTATAAAATATATAACACACATGTGATGCATTTCATATGGCTATCAAGTATTCCCTATCACTTATACTACAGGTATGATCATGTGATTGAAAGTATTGCTAGCAATTTACAGATTTCACCTTACGTATGACATAAAATAGTCATGCACATGAACAACACCTATTATAACAACAGTTAATTAATTGCATCTTCAATCTATAGATGGTTCGAAGTAAGGGACAACACTCCAGCCAGGATTACCTCAAATAAGAGTTATCATGCCTAATGATGGTCCTACCTAGTAATAGCACGAAGTCCTGGATATTGAGTAAGAGGGTGTGCAGCAGTTGAGTCAGTATGTTCAATAAAGAACAAAACTGCACCTTTTTTGGAATAAATCTAAAAAAAATGTTTGAGCTGGCAAATTTTGGACCACTAAATTTTAACAAAGTGTGTAAGTAGCCTGCACCATATTTGAATGTGACATAAAGTCTAAACTAAATGTATACTCCATTTGCATACAATAGATACAGATCCAAGAATCATTATATTGATTTTATTAATTATTTTTTTTTTATGAAAACAATCTGGCGAAAAGTGGGATACAAATGACATAATTTGCTGACCTAGCATATAGCAATATAGTAGAAATGGTTAATATCTTAATATAATGAAATTACATTTAAAAAAACATTTAAATAAACTTGATAACAAACAGTACAAATTGTGTGTTTCAAGAAGTAAAAAGAGAGGTAGTGTTATATCATTTTTTGATAAATCATTCAATTTATTGAGAAACTATTGAAGGTGATGAAAGTGCAAATGAAGTTTATTTATAATGCAAGGAAAGTTGGGTACTCTGGTACTAACTCTGGTACTAACAATTCATAACATAGTTGAGTCAGCTGATATTGATGTTGCAAAGTAAAACTAATTAACTAGTTAACTAGTTAACTTATCATGTCATATCTATTTGGAGAGTTTATAGAAGACGTAAAGTTAAAAAGATTTTTCTGATGATCTCAATACAAAATGAAACCATCGTTCACTAGTTAACATAGAAGTCCAAAATTATTGTTGTTCATTTACAGCTCAATGATGCTGATTTAAATACTTTTAAAGTGTATGAAGATAAAAAGTGAACTATTGCAAAAGTTATTAAGTTCAAGGTTTGCAAAGAGGTACTAATACAAATAATACAAAGCAGTACAATTAGTGCTAATTAATGATGACATCAAATTTTAGCTAAAGTCAACAAGTTACTGTCAGTGTTAGCACAGAAATGCAAAAACGTTACTAAGAATTCAGGAGAATGCAAATAACTAACATACAAATGGCTTCTCTTGTTCTGATGCTAAATGTTAGACATTGTTGACACTCTTGGTAGTATTAGTCTCTCTTAATACATCTCTGTAGATGAGAGTGTTGAGAAACATACGGAGAGTTAAGTGAGACTAGTTGATTAATTTATGTTAAATATTTTGAAGTGTTATTTCTATATTAAGGTACATTCAGAAATGTACCAAGAACAATCTCTTCTAGTAAATAACTTTTCTATCATCTCAATTATTTCTCAGACAGGTTAATAATGATATTAACACTATAACTATAATTACTGTCTAGAAACATATATATAAAGGCCATTTGGATTCGTGAAATTTTGAGGGTAATATAAAGTTAATTAATAGTTATTATTGCACATGTCACCATAAAGTAGGTGAAATAAATTATCTATCCTGCATTTGCAAAGACTTGATATAAGTTCATTCAAGATAAGAGATTTATGTACAATTTTAGCTATATTACTCCTTTGCTGAACTTGTCAGTGTGATAATTACAGAAGGTTGTGTGGTGAATTGACCTTTTGTGTGGCATTTAAGTTCACACCACATACATAGTAAGTTAGATGAACAGAATGAACACAATGATTTTAGCATCAATGAAACACTGAAGTAATTACTTCTGCATTACTGTGCTTTGATTCTTATATATATGATATAAGAGTAGATGTTTGGCACTATTGAAATCACTAGAACTAAAGTTGATGTAGCCATCAACAAGTCCAATACTCTATGTTGTACAGGCTGCTTGTCAAAGGTGATTTGTAAGCAGATCGTTAAGATCCTTCATTTACTCAATACACCAGTTGACTTAAAGTTAATGTTGGTTTAGTGAATGTCATAGTTACCATGATTCAAGAATATACAAAAATGTAATAATGGATAGGACTAGGAAGATTATAACAACAGTAATATTATTACTTTACATGTTTTGATTTCTGATGATTACATGATATGCATGCAATATCTGTTGCTTGTAATAATACATTCGATAGTTCTTTTGTTATCTAGTTAGCTATTTATAAAAGCCAATAATATTTGCATTTGTTATATATTAGAAAGCGAGAACTCTCAAAGTCTGGCTAAGTATTATGCAACAACCAGCTAGGAATTTCTATTAAAAATCTTTTTGACAAGTTCGTGTATGAATACCTTACTTGGTATCTAACATTCCTTGTTATACCACTGTCCTTGATATTGTGCTAATGTTAATGGCTTTTTAAATATTTCATTAACTTTTCCAATTGGATAACTGTTTCACTGGATGCTTTTGTCTGTCCTTTTTAAAATTACAATTTAAATGGTACAAATGTAAATCTAGTTCATAATTGCTACAAAGTCTTCCCATTGTTGAACATATTCTGTTTATATCAGCTATGTGGTTCTATTCTGTTATTGTCATTATTGATGTACTTGTTGCTATTGGAGTCCTTTTAAATGTTGTCTTGTGGATTAAGAAAAGGGTAATATATATAAACATGAAATTGTCTTGATTATAATTTGTTTAGAATTCTGTTTTTCCTTAATTAAAGAAAACCTCTACCATGACAAATCATTTCTTTAACTTTATTTATATTAAATCAAAGCTCCTATATCAGTCAGTTAATATGTAATATTCTAATAGTTATTATTAACATAATACTTGTACTTGTAATGGACATAGGGGCTTTTGGTAAATTCCTTATGATGTGTTGACAATTACATTCAGAAACAATACATATCTCATCCAAAACACATTTCCAGGAAAAACACCCCAAACTGATTTTAGGATGTAGACAGAGAAGCTTTTAGGCAGACTGGAGGAAAGTTTTGTTTTGAAAAAACAACAATTATTGTGAAATGATGCTGCCGTCTTCAGAAAGTTGGTGCCGAAGGCATCAGATTTAATTGTTTTATTCTTTTTCAAAGAAAGAGAGGTTTTAGATGTTAAGGCTGGCTTAGCCCCTCCCCCAGATTTACTTATTTGTGGTTTGTGTAGACATTTAGCGTCTTCAGGTTCTAGAAAGACAGGTTAGTAGTTAAATCCACTCAAGAAATTGGTAACTGTAGTAGTGAAGCTCTGACATTACATTCTCTGCAATTTATAGTTAAAAATGAATCAAAGTATTCATCATGAAGACTCACAACAGTTGTCTACACAAACTTTCTTCTATTAATATTTTCCTTAACAGTCCCATATGTTCCTATAGTTAAAGAAAGTTTAGGTATGGTCACTGTGTAATTATAAAACCTGATCAAAATTCCAAGTCATATCAAAGACAATCGCAATAAGCAAATTGTATGACAAACACATCATAATCTACATCATTAGTTTGGAAGAGGTTGATCCTATGATCAAACTGTCATAATACATACCTCATTTTTATTATACACTGTTCTGTGAATGTACTTCCACTGATCCCAGTTAGGTTCTGGTATGTTTTTCTTCAATGTATCTTTGTTCCAAGAAATAACCTGATTTGAATTTGAAAGAATTTTCTTGTAGTCAGGACTATAATACTTCAATTTTGTTAAATAACTTTGCACAGATCCTTTGTATGAATCAAAATATTCTGCTTGTCTCTGGTTGTAGTCATTAACTTGTTTTGTGTACAGTACTAGTATAATAATAGTAACTGATATTTTCCAGCATGATTAATAATATACAATAGTAGATCTTGTTATGTGAGGTTGACCTATGTAACAAGCTGACTTGTATCCATGTAATTAAACTTCCTGATAAACTGAGATCGTAATACATGAACGTTTTTCCATTCTGACAATAAATATAATACAGAATAATAAATTAGATTTATCATACTGTTGCTAATGCCTTTGCTGTTATGGTGTCCATGTATGTTTGAATAACATGAAATCATTGTTTTGTTCAGACAGACCACATAGTATACATATAGTATTCACCTCATCTGTTGGGTAGTCCATTGTAGTGATACACATAATGGATGACATAGACAATGTGTTGTTTTTATTGTCTGTAAGTTTACAGTTTCTATATGAAAAAATTCAAGTATACTTGTACCTTCATCTAATTGATAGAAAAGCATGAATGGATCTTGTGGGATAATTGTTACTGTACTAACAGGAGTAACCTATGTTACTGGTAATTGATTATATGTACAAAATACAATTTGCACATACATTAGTGTCACTGATATAGATCCATTGAGTGCATTTTCTGTCGAGTATATAAGTAAAGACTAATGTCTATTCTGATATTGCATTATACCCACAAGTTTGTTAACGGCACTGCCTATTTTCTGAATGTGATAAAGTAAACATACAGTATTAATATATAGATGTTATGTGTTTTATTGTACAACTACATACATCTTACCTAATGTTTGTACTTCAACAACTATCACTCAGTTGTATTTAACATAACAATGATCTCATAAATGTTATTTGTTACAATATGTTTGACTAATGATGTTGAACTCTTCATTATGTGAAGTTGGCATGTTTTGTTATATCAATAATCCTTAGAGATTTACCACAGCTTCCACACCTAAATTTATATTATATTAAACTTATGGACAAATCTCTATCTGATCTTGTCAAATAAGAGAATTACAGGTGCATACCCTTCACAGATGTAATCTATAGTATTGTCTGAATTATCTAACTCATCAAAAATCAAGTCCTGAAGATGGATTTTCTTGTTACCCTGTTCAACATAATAGTTAGCACCATTCTTAACATTATTACTGACGTGTATTTTTAACTCAAGCGCACAACTAGTCTGTTTATTATTTAAAAAATTTATGTTCTACTACATGCTTTGTCCTGTAGTCAACAATAAACCTTTTAAAATGGGATACATGTTCTTACCTTGTATCAAATAATTCAGCTAAGTTATTAACTAGTTTAATGTAATACTCATGTGCATCTTGGCATCTACTAGGTACAAATGATTCATATGTATCTGTTTGCAATAATAAGCTCTGATATTTATTGTAATTTTCTCTTTTACTTGATAGAGTTGAACAAGAGATCATAATGGCAGTGTTGTTGTACCACAGCTATATCTGTACATGCTATATATGTTTAGTAATACCTTCAGTAAACATACTCCTGTGTGACAGCTTAAGCTAGTATTAATTTGAATTTTTAGTTTAAAATTTACAATATATTATTATACCTGATTTTGTACATTCAAAACACGTATGTTTGCTGGTTGATTGAAGGAATTCCAAAAAATAGGGTGATTCAGCCGACACTGGACGACATTACTAGCATAGTAATCGCTAGCTGTGTTAGTGATATCAGCAGGCTGTAATGCTATGACTATAATTTTATTCCTGGGAATAAACGTGGTTTGAGCATGCGTGGGCCAGTGTAGGGTTAAAATCGAAGGACCACCTTCTTCACTCATTATGGACCAGAAGAAATTGGTAAGCATATTATGTAGTCCTATTGCTATATATTATTGTGTCAAAGTATAGATAGTAGATTGGGTGATTCCATGGAAATTAGTGTAGTCACTGATATTACCGTATGTTTTTGTTAATCGTATTAATAGTTGTGTCTAACTGTCCAGTTTAGTAAGTCTTCTTGACAGTCTAAATACTCCTACAGCATTTTGTACACTATCTGGTAATTTATCTTTATAATTACATGGTTGTAACTACTGTTATGTTTAAAGGTACTTTATTTTATAACTGTACACTGAATGTGATGTATTGGTGGGTTTTTCAAGTAAGAATTTTGCTCTTTAAATTGACATTTCCTTTCAATGGGAATCGCATAGAAAAAAGTGGAATGATGAAATATGTGTTTGCTATAATTACAATTCTAGGTAAATATAATTATGATAATAATATATATATATATATTAATAATTAGCTCTGATATTTCCAGTACATCCTGTTATTGTCTCATTTGTGTCAAAACATACAAGTGTAATTTGCATAGATTTCCACCAACTCTTTGTAATCATAGCCCAGTTATAGGCGTAGGAGGGTGGGGGCTGGAGGTGCTCAGGCACCAACCAATAATTTGGTGAGGGGTGCAGAGCACCCCAATATAAATATTCTTCAGGTGAATTCACGCTGCCAAAGCACCAAGTTAACAGCTTTGCAATGTAACAATGTACACCTATACATGTAAATGTTCTGTGGTTTACAAGATGCTTGTAAAATTCAACTACAAATACATTTTAAATGGTGTGACTCAGCTGCCAGTGCTCAGTTTTAGTTAACTCCTTAGCTTATTCACCAGCAGCTGCAAAAGCAATGGCTAAAGACTTAGACAAAAAAATCTTTTTGAAACTCTTGCCAAGAAGCGTGCAACTGATGAGATTGAGCCAAGTGCTTTGCTGGAGGAATTGCCTGTGAGTGGGGAACTTTGTGATGATGAATTTGATGACTCTGCAGCTAAAGAAGAACTGGTAAAGCATGAAGCTGACTTGAGCAGAGAGGCAGTCATAGAGTCAAGTGTCTGTGAGGTGTTGCCTGGTTGTGGTCAAAGTCTGACTGTCAATCATTGTGTTGTGCTGATGAGACCAAAGCCTACCAGCCAACAAATGCTCAAACTCTTTTGAGCATGGCTAACGAGGGAAGAAATTTTCAAGCTAGGTGGTATGGGGCATTTAGCTGGATTACTCTGTGCACTAACAACAAGAAAGCATTCTGCTTCTACTGTAGGCTAGCTGAATGCAAAGGCATCCTTTCATTCAGCACAAAGGCAGAGCCAACCTTCTCTACAAGGGGGTTTAACAACTGGAGGAAGGCATTGGAGAAGTTTAAACATCATGATGCTTCCAATGCCCATGCCGAGGCTGTCATGAAATGGCAAATGCTCCATTCAGCACCGATCAATGCCCAACTGCAGACCCAAGTACAAAAATTGCAACAGTCTAGAAGACACACATTGGTGAAGCAGCTCTATTGCCTTCGGTATCTCCTTCAACAAGGTCTCGCAGTGCGAGGCCATAAGGAAATTGAGGGTAACCTCTATCAGTTGCTTGTGATGGTGTCTGCTTATGATTCTGAGATGTCAACTTGGCTGAGAGAAAAGAAGTACATCTCACCTGCCATTGTCAATGAGCAGATATCAATCATGGGGCTAGCCATTTTGCGCACACTTCTTGACTCCATCAAGTCGTCATCTCCTCCCTGGTATGCCTTAATAGCTGATGAGGCAACAGATGTTGCTAACCATGAGTAGCTAAACCTCTCTATCAGGTGGGTCAGTGATGATTATGAAATATCTGAGGACCCAGTTGGTTTGTATGTCCTGCCTAACACAAAAGCAGAGACTTTGTACTTTGTCATCATGTTATCACTGACATTCACACTCGATGCTCGCTTCCTTTGGATATGTGCAGAGCCAGGCATACAATGGTGCCTCTACGATGCAAGGTGTGCGCAGTGGGCTAGCCACTCGTATAAAGCATGATAACCCAGCTGCACTCTCTGTACATTGCTTGGCTCATTGTTTAAATTCGTGCCTGCAGGAGGAAGGTCGAAAGCTTCCTTTTATAAGAGATGCTCTAGACTTGGTTAGAGAAATTGCTAAGCTGATAGCATTTTCTCCAAAGCGTGCACACCTTCTTTCACAGAATCTCAGCCAGTCTGACGCTCAGCGTGTCAACATCAAGCCTCTTTGCCCCACTAGATGGACAGCTAGAACTGGTGCTATTGGAGCCATTCTCACAGATTACCCTGTTTTGATGGAAACCTTTGATGAAGTGCAGCAAACAACCAAAGACGAGTATGGCTTGAAAGCTGCAGGTCTGCTGTCTGGTAAGGAAAATTTCTCCATGTTGTTTGGACTGAAATTGGGGTACCTTATGTTTGGAGCCTCAGAGACTTTGTCTAAGTCTCTCCAAGGAAAGGACACTATCATCCAAGAAGCAATTGGAGCAGCAAACCTTGCAAAAGGATTCTGAAATTGATGATGCTTACAGTCAGATAGTTCATTGGAAACCAAATTTCTTTAAGGTTCCATCTGGGGCCAGTGGTAAACACTTTGTTGCTGAACTAGCTCGTCTTTTTGAGGCTTTTGCAACAGGATCAGCATTTGAAGCTTTTGCCATGAAGGCCGCAATGACTTTACCAACATTGATGCTCCAAAAGCCGCATGCTAAGTCCAAAGCTTGTGATCACATATCTTGTCTCAAACGCAGACTGACATTATGGGAAAAAGGAGACATAGTTGAGCTCCTCCAGGAAGGAAGAGCAATTCAGAGGTCTCTAAATGGTTTAAGAATGGATGTCAAGGATGATGTCGCAATAACACGCAAGTTTTCTAAACTGATGATGGAGGGCAGAGTCAGAGCTGCTTTACAGTTGCTAAGTAGAGAAAATAGATCTGGTCCTTTGAGTCTTGACAGAGTTGTCAGTGATGGATCAGGCAGGACAGTTAGAGATGTTCTTGAAGATAAACATCCTGACTCTGAACCTGCACATGTTGATGCTATTCTGAATGAGAGCTTGAATAATACTGACTTTCATCCTATCCTCTTTGACAGTATCACTGCTGATGTCATTCGAAATTCTGCCCTTCATACTGAAGGTTCTGCAGGACCTTCTGGGATGGACGCACTGAGCTGGAGGCGGATTTGTACTGCATTTGGTCAAAAATCTAATGATATATGTTCAGCTCTGGCAGGTGTCGCTAGAAGGATTTGTACTACTTACGTTGATCCGCTAAGCTTGATGGCCTATACGTCCTGTCGCCTGGTTCCATTGGACAAATGCCCAGGGGTGCGACAAGTAGGGATAGGAGAAGTTGTCCGCAGGATTATAGGGAAAACTGTTATGAGAACTGTGAAGCATGATCTCTTGGAGGCTGTTGGCTCTATTCAATTGTGTGCAGGGCAAGATGCAGGATGTGAAGCAGCTGTTCATGCGATGGAATGCATGTTTGCTCAAGATGATACAGAAGCGATGATCCTAGTTGATGCCACAAATGCATTCAATCGGCTGAACAGGCAGGTCACTCTTTTTAATTGTGGAACTATTTGTCCTGCTATGTCACATATCCTAGTTAATACTTACCGTAGCAATTCCTGGCTGTTTGTTGGTGGACAGTGTATACTATCAAAAGAGGGTACAAGTCAAGGTGATCCACTTGCAATGGCAATGTACGCAATTGGCACTCAACCATTAATATGCAGATTAGATGGCATTGCCAAGCAAGTTTGGTATGCTGATGACTCTGCTGCTTGTTCAAACTTAGAAAGACTCAGAAGATGGTGGGACAGGTTAAGAGAGATTGGTCCTCTATATGGGTACTTCCCAAATAGTTCTAAAACACATGTTCTGGCCAAATCACAACACATTGAAGCAGCCAGAGAGATATTTGAGGGCACAGGAATAACTGTATCAACAGAAGGAGAACGTTATCTTGGTGGAGCAATGGGCATTGTTTCCTTCTTACAGCAATATGTTGAGAGAAAGGTTGATGGATGGGTGAAGGAACTGGAAAAACTCAGCAAGATTGCAGCAACACAACCGCATGCAGCCTATGCTGCCTTTACTCATGGCTTCTCTTCAAAGTGGAATCACCTTATTCGAGTTTCTAATTGGAAAGCACTCTCATCCTCTGACCTTCTCCAGCCACTTGAGACAACAATTCAAACACATTTTATTCCAGCTCTCACAGGGCAGTCTCCCCCAGGCAAGTTAGTCCGGGAATTGCTGGCACTTCCTGCAAGTCTAGGGGGTTTAGGCTTGATGAATCCTGTTGCTATTGCTGAAGAACAACACGACACTTCACAACTCATTTGTGCTCCTCTTACTGAACGAATCCTTCATCAAGACCACCAGCTTGCTGACTGCCAGGCTGTTCAACAAGATATTAAAGCCAGAATTTGCTCTAACAAACGATCTAGGCAGAAAGAGAATGCCAGGAATCTTCAAAACCAACTTCCAACTCCGTTACAACGTTCTATGGAGCTTTCGCAAGAAAAAGGAGCCTCAACATGGCTGACAGCATTGCCCATTGATGATCGTGGTTTTGCTTTACATAAATCTGCATTCAGGGATGCCCTCTCTCTTCGATATGACTGGACACTTCAGAATCCACCCTCTCACTGCAGCTGCAGCCAGCCATTTAGTATTGAACATGCCCTAACTTGCAAAACTGGGGGTTTTCCTGCAGTGAGACATAACGAAGTAAGAGACATCACAGCCTCATTATTGTCTGAGGTCTGTCATGGTGTTACAATAGAACCTCACCTGCAACCGCTCTCAGGTGAGACTTTGTCACATCGCTCTGCAATTATTGATGATGGTGCTCGTTTGGATATTTCTATGTATGGTTTCTGGGGAGGCAGATTTGAGAAGGCATTTTTAGATGTGAGGGTGTTCAACCCTAGCGCCCAATCAAATCGACGTGGTCCTTTAGCATCTGTGTATAGAAGACATGAACAAGAAAAGAAAAGACAATACGAGCAACGTATACTGGAAGTTGAACATGCTACATTCACACCACTTGTG
Organism: Xestospongia bergquistia; assembly: GCA_963965975.1. Taxonomy (NCBI): domain Eukaryota; kingdom Metazoa; phylum Porifera; class Demospongiae; order Haplosclerida; family Petrosiidae; genus Xestospongia; species Xestospongia bergquistia. The sequence goes on along the minus strand of OZ014420.1, from coordinate 3,406,457 downwards.
ATGTCAACAACAGGTGCAATGGGCAAGGCTGCAACAACGTTCTACAAGAGGCTTGCATCTATGATCAGTGACAAGAGAGATGTTCCATATAGTAAAACAGTGAATTGGATTCGCTGCCGCTTAAGTTTTGCTCTCCTAAGAGCATCCATCATGTCCATCAGGGGGTTTAGATCATCACGAAAGCATCCAGCTTCTGAGGATGTGGAGGTACCTATTGACCTCCAAATGGCTGAAGGTCACATTGAATAATTTAAGTTTTGTCCTACAATGACAACTATTTTTTGTTGTACATGTATTTCTTTTTTTTATTGTTATTTTTTCTCTTATATTTATCTATAGATTTGCAATATTGTCCTATATCTTATTTATTATAATATAATAAATTGGTTCTTTAATATTTTGTTATGAATATCATTCTAAAGTGGTAAAGTTGATGTAACTAACCAACGATCATTTATATTGAATGTAATAGCACAGGACGAGGTGCTACAAAGAGTAAACATATCTTTGCTGTCACTACTAAAGAATATACTAATAGAAAGTCATGTAGTTTCCAATTGTCACAGCAATGAAGATATGTTCAATAATCATTATTTCTACTGGCAGAGTGTTGTCACTATGTACAGTGGTAGCTTTATTGTACCATTATGGGTGTAAGGCAAGTTATTATGGAATTATAATAACACATCCTTACATACTATATACATGACCTGTAGTATGGCTAACAAATGGCTATAAAATAATGCAATTTTAAAGACTATGCAGATATGATTCATGAGCATTCAGACTATTTACTGATCCTCAATAAATGTTGTGCTTTTCATAACTCCTCCAATGACAATATCAGTCACCATTAACTGATCTCATTAGAGACATTATTACTAGTAGCAACATCACTATTTTAGTGCCATTTCAAGCCATGGCGAGTTAATCTACAAGACTTACAATCTTAATTATCTTAATTAATCTTTTATTAATTATTAATCTTACTATTATTATAGGTTTTATTAATTTTTTATAATATTTTATGTATATTTATATTTGTTCTTTGTCAGTTTATCAGTTTTCATTATATAGAAGTGTCAACGAGCTCAGGAAACTCAACAAGGTAATACCAGTCATATTTTAAAGAGTAATCTAACTGAATGTTACTTTTCACAGTACAAACATTAAGAACTCACGTATGAATATAAACTACAGCAGAAGTGTTGTCATATGATTTAGCTTTTAAAAATCATGGAAAACAAAGTCAGATTGCAAGAAGAAAGTACTGCCCAATTGTCTATGAAGAAAGGTATGGCCTAGTTAGTTTTTGGGTTTAGTCTTAGGCCAAGGGTGAGTCTGGGCTTGTACGTTATTTTTTCCACTTAATAATTTTGATGTTGCTTTATTAGGAATGAAAAGAAAAGCTGAGGAGGAGAATAACGAATCAGATACAAATAACAAAACTGAACGGAAAAAAAGGGTCAGGATATCTTATAAAAAGGAACAATTACTTACTTTAGAGTCACTGGTTGGTCAAAACAACTACCCTGATCTGTTCAATAGAGAAGAAATTGCTGTTTAACTAAGTCAAAGAAAAGAACGTACATGTAAGTCTAGATTACACACATATATAACTAAACTAAAGTGTGGCAAATATATTTTTTTATTTGTTTCCCCACAGAATTGGTTCCAAAATAGACATGCCAAGCAAAGGAAAATTGCTGTCCAACTAAGTCCATGTGTACCTCTTGTTCCTAGCTCAACTTCCATATTAACCAGTAGTGCTGGTAAAGAAAATGTCAGTCTCCCTTCAACCTCTACTACCACTAAAACAATTTTCTTAACCCCTTTGTTGCCCATTGAGGTGTTCCCCTAATCTTGCCTCAATCAACACCCCTCATCCAATGATGAATCAATACACAAGACAACAAACATCAACATATTCTCAGAGATCCTCTACAACAGGTTACTGTGGATACAACTCATATGTTTATCCTCCACATCAACAACAATTACATCAAACAGATCCGACAAACACAACATGGTCTTCCTCTACCAGTTATACCTACTCAGCTCCAATCACAGCCCCATCAACCACCACACCAACTCTTCACCCTGTCTTACTCCCATGTAATTAATTTTTCTCGTATCCAAACTACAGTTTACCTCCTGCCACAAACACAACCAATCCTGGCTCAAGAACCATATAAACCAGTAGTGCAGGCAAAGAAAATGTCAGTCTCTCGATGATCCACGCTATCACTAAACCATTTTCTCAATCAACATATCATTCTCAGAAATCCTCAACAACAGGTTATTGTGGATACAACTCATATGTCTATCCTCCACATCAACAACAATTACATCAAACAGCTCCAACAAACATAACATTGTCTTCCTCTACCAGCTATTCATACTTAGCTCCGATCACAACCACTAGAGCTCTGCCATTAACCACCACACCAACTCTTCATACTGTTTTGCCTCTGTTTAATCAATTGTTCTCTTATCCAAACTACAGTTTACCACCTACTGGAGATACAACTAGAATGTAATGATGAACCACATTTTATTAAATGGAATCTATTATTTATTGTATTTAACTTTATTAATTAATTTACCTATTAATAATCTTTGAATTCAAATGATTTTTTGGACTTAATTAATCTAATATTTACAAATTTAAAAGTACAACAAGTTAAGACAATGTATACAACACAATATATTGATCTTATTAATATTATTATTACATTATACTGTCTTCTCAGATTTTTGCACATATTAAAGCAACAATGATATAAACATTATTGATTGGTCTTCCATTTCTCAGAAGCTTCTTCCTTTGCTTCTGGAACAAATCAATTCTTTACTCCACCCAACACATGCCCAGTTGCTTCTGAAGCAAAGATGATGGGACACACTATGTTACCTGGTAAATGATGCAGGACTCCACCCACAGCTCCTGTTACACCATACTCTTCATGATCAGTAGCAGCTGCTTGATACAAGTCCCAAGCAGTGTCACCTAAATCCTAAGAAATGTTACAATAACACTGAGAGATGGTAAGGATACAGAATAATTAGACTATCCTAAATAGATCATTAGTTTTTATGTTATTTACACAATAGCCACATACTAAACAATATCACACCGAACAATGACAATTACGAAAGTCAGTGGGACAGCTGACTTTTGGGCAAGGCGCAGTAGGACAGTCCTATCTTTGGTCATACACTTTAATACATAAGGTTTAGGGTTTAGAGGTTAGTGATCAGTACTATAATATGCTGATCTTAGACCATCCCACTGGACTTCTGTAGACAATGAATTTAACGTAGTGGACTTAAGTAATTAATTAACTGACTCATTTAACTAATTATTATATTAATATCTTAGTAATTAGCTTTAACATAATACTAAGACAACATTGTATAACAAAACCTTACTGTAGTCACAACGTTGTAAGCATTTACAAAGCCTTCTCTTAAATTAGCTGGTGGTTGGTGTGGTCCACTCTGAAGGACTTCACCATTGGTAATCTCAGTAGAGGATCGTCTCTCTTCTGGACTAATCATATCAAATGCTGTCTGAGCTAAAGACTAAAGGTGGAAGAGAGGGAAGAAAGAGATGATACATATACTTTGAAGAACATACCAGGACAGAATATAATGCCCTGTTAGTTAATTCAACTACAGCTATACCAGTAGAACTAGCAAATGAGGTAGTTCCTCTTTGAAGTCCTCAAAACGATACGTCTGTCTTCTTGATATTGTTGTACTGGTAACCACAACAAATTTACTACACCTTGAACTGAGAGAAAGAGAGAGATGATAGAGTTCATCATATTACTTTCTCATACATAATTGGGTGGCATGATACAAGGGACCAACTCCTTGAAGTATGCGTGGCAACTGATAAGATTTAATATCCTCTGCAACAACCTGATCCAGTAATTGGTTCAATCCTAATATCCTGAGGCAAAGAACAAAATGAGTACCTTCATCATCAGCTATTGTTAATAATGTACATACAATAATGGCTAATAACTGACCCTTGTTTATATGTAATAGCATTCAATGTAATCTCAGAGTTATCCAAGTGACTTAGGAGTATCCCTGCTAGAGTGCCTTACCATGTGAAGATCACATGACATATGTTCAATTGATGTATAAACTAACCACTTGTTCAGAGTATAATCTCTTAGCTTCATAGTCTATGCATATTGGTACATCAGGATAGAAGACAAATGATTTGATGAAGATAACTACTGGAGTATCAACTTGATGTTCTTGTGAGCTTTGGGTTCTTAAAAAACAAACTTCAAATTAAGTTAACAGCCAATATTTAGAGCGATTAATATAATAAAGTGTCAGCTATATAAGGATGTGCGCTCTTGTTTGGTATGTTATCTTTACTTGCAACATCAGAAGACTTACTTACAAAACTCAGATAATGATTACAGCACATAACATAGTCAATTTAATGATATTAAAGTCATTGATTTATAACATATAACATTTGATTTATATAAGCACATACATATGGAATACGAACGACGACAAAAATAGGCGCCAAATTCACGATTATTGCACACTCAAAATTCACGATTTTACTAGTAATTCACGATTATTGAATATTCAAATTTCACGATTTTACCGGAAATTCCCGATTTTTACATTTCAAAATTCACGATTTGGCTGTGAATTCGCGATTATTGCAATTCGCGAATTCACTATTTTACAGGTACAATTAGCAATCTTTGTAAGTATCGATACTCGATAATACTGGAAATTCCTTCCATTTCAGTATTAAGGTGGGGATGAAGTAGGCGTCACAATTGGGCGTGGTGATGAACAGAACGATTCTCTTCTTATTATATGAAGGTACTTGCTAAGGTGATGTTCTCAATATGCTATTTACTTTTGTTCTCATTTGTGATATTTATGAGATGATGATTATTATTGTTATTATTGTTATTATTATTATTATTATCTCTCCTCCACATTCTATGGCAATATACCATCTCAAGAGAGGACCCCCTGGCTATGGCCATGTATGGGATAAGCACATTACTAATGATTGATCACCTTAGGAAAAACACGTCAGTTGATCAGGTCTGGTATGCTGATGATTCAGTCTTCAGAATTTGAATTTGTGACGGATCAGCCAAATACGCTAGCCCAACACTATGGTTACTCTCCAATAATTGGAAGACTCAATTATTTCTAAAACCCGACTTCAACTATGAGGCAAGGAGGGTCTCTGCTGGTTCTGGGATACAGATTAGTTCAGATGGGTTTGAATATCTTGAAGATGCTATTGGATCTCACAACTTCATAAGACAAATTGTTTAAAATAAGATCAGTCTTTGGTGTGAAGAGCTTAACACCCTGAACTTCATCACTAAGTCCCATCCTCATGCTGCTTATGCAGCCTTCACTCACACAGTAATGTCACATTGGACTTACTTCTTTCAGATTACAGATTTGTTGGCAACTTTTCTATAAGAAAACCTCCAACCTTTGGAAGAGACACTGCGATTAAAATTTATTCCCTCCCTATCTGACAGAAACCCACCTGGAGAACTGGAACGGGACCTTTTGGCCTTACCAACTCACCTGTGAAGTCTGGGATTACAGAAACCAGCTACTTTTGCATCAGTACAATTTTCTTCAATTTGTGGCCCCCCTCATTAAACTCATTAACAAGTAATCAACATCTGCAAACCTAATGGACTGTAGCTGGGAACAACTCCGAATCAAAACCTCCATTCAAGGAGAAAAGAGGAAGTATAACAGGGATAATGCAGCTGCCCTTTATAACAAACTAGGCCCTAACCTTCAGAAGGCTATGGATCTTTTTAGTGAAAAAGGTGTGTCCATCTGGCTCTCTGTTTTACCAATCGAATTTCATGAATTCACACTACATAAGACAGCATTATATCTTAGCTATGGCTGGTCCATTAAGAATTCTTCTTCACGTTGTAATTGTGGCCAACTCTTTACAACTGAACAATTGCTATCTTGTCCATTGGGGGGTTTCCCTCTATAAGACACAACGAAATATGCAACATCAATGCCTCCTTTGTGTGCCACAACATGTCAATAGATCCAAGTCTGCAACAAATATTATTGTTATTATTATTGTTGCTGTTGTTGTTATTATTATTATTATCATTATTATTTTTAATGGCTATACTATTATTATTTTTGTTAACATTAATTTATTATTTTACCATTATCATTATTAAGTATTATTAATAGTATTACTATTACTTTAGTAGTAGTAGTAGTAGTAGTATTGTTATTGTTATAAGTCATTTCTAAATTTTATAATAATTTGAAGTTCACTTTTGGTTTCTATATTGTCCACAGAATGTCTAATAGGTTCTTTTCACTGATTCTTGTTGGTTATGTATGAAAATTTTTTTTCTCTGTTATTAATTGGTAATTATATATATTATCACTAATTAATGGTGTTTGCTTAATAGAACTACCAGTCATTTCAGAAGTAATTAAAGGGTCAGTACTATGCACACCAAATACATCAAATAGGCACACCAGTCATAGTTATAATAATATGTTATTTCCTTAAATTATCAACTATTGAAAGTAAAGAAGTTGTTCTTCAGAAGTTGTTATATTTTACAAACTCTGCCTATTATTTCCATAGATAATTTGTGTCAAAAGTCTTAACATCTGTGCAGCAGTCTTTAAAATCAAATTTCTATGAGTGTAAATAGCCAATGTAGTAGATGGTGAGGTTTTGACACAAGATATGTTTGATCAGTACATTAGTAACCAATTAACATGACAAAAATTACATCACCTAATCGTTATGATTAGAAATGTGATAAAACCTAATGGCCAAACATAAAGCCTTATGATATCTGTAGCAGATCTTAAACAATTAATTTCTATTAGTCAAAGTCATCAATGAAGTTTTGGCACAGGACATCTTCATATAGTGACGTTAGCAACCAATTCATTTGAGAGAAATGACATCATCATAATCTGCTTTACAGTGGCTTAAATCCTAATCGCCAAGCAGAAAACCTTAAGATCTCTAAGGTAGTCCTTAAAGTCTAATTTCTATGAGCCAAATGGCCAATGGAGTAGATACTGAAGCTTTAGCACAGGATTTCTTTGGAAAGTCAATTTAATAACCAATTCACCTTAGAAAAACAACATCTTAATAGACAAGATTACAAGGACCTTTAACCTTATTTGCCAAACATAACGTCTTACAATCTCTATCACAGTCCTTAAGCCCTAATTTATGTGAGTGAAAATGGCCAATGAAGTAGATACCAAAGTTTAAGACAAGATATCTTTTGAAAGTGACATTAGTAACAAATTCACTTGAGAAAAATACCATAATCTTAATTGGTATGATTGCAATGATCTTAAACCCTAATCAGCAAACAAAAAGCCTTAAGATCTCTATGGTAGTCCTTAAAGTCTAATTTCTATGAGTCAAAGTGACTGATGGAATACATAGTGAAGTTTTGGCAGAAACTATTAATTGAAAGTGACATTAGTAACCAATTTACATGAGAAAAATGACATCGTCCCAGTTGGTATGATTACAGCAGCCTCAAACCATAAAGCATTAGGATGCCTATGACATCCTTTAAACAGAAATTTCTCTGATTGAAAATGACCAATGGATTAGTTAGATATTGAAGTTTTAGCACAAGATATCTTTGCTAGTAGCCAATTCACAGGACAAAAATGACTTCATCCTAATTGATATGATTTAAAACCTAATATGCCAACATCAAGCCTTAAGATTTCTATTGCAAACCTTAATTGATCCCTCATTTATATGAGTAAAATAGCGAATGCAGTATATACTGAAGTTTTTGCTCAGTATATCTATGTTAAAAATGATATTGTCCTAATTAGTATGATTACAGCAGACTTAAATTCTAATTGCCAAAGATAAAGCCTTAATATGGATATGACATCCCTTACAACTTAATTATTTTGACTAAAAACTGCCAATGGGGTAGATACTGAAGTTCAGACACATGATATCTTTGGAAAGTGATGTTAGTAAGTAATCCATATGACAAGAATGACATCACCTTAATGAACATGATTACCACGGCCTTAAGCACTATTCACATAACATAAAGTTTTAACATCTCTATGACAGATCTTTAAACCAAATCTCTATGAGTGAAAATGACCAAAAAATAGGAACTGTAGTTTTGGCACAAGATACTTTTGGAATAAAGTGACATTAGTAACCAATTTACGTGACAAAAATGACATCATATATATCATAATAATCAGTATAATTGCAACAGCATTAAACACTAATACTGCAAAGGATAAATCCTTAATATATCTGTGGCAGTCCTTAAACCATATTTTCTATGAGTGAAAATGGCCAATGGAATAGATACTGAAGTTATGTCACAAGATATCTTAATTCTCCCCTTGAATCACTTTGTAGTATCCATAACACATTCCTTTTTATTCCATTTATTTCCTCTAGTCCTCTCTAGCTGTAGATTTGTTAATGATATTAATTTATAGTAGTAAGATTCATGCTTTACTATTGACCAAATAAAATTTATTGGCCAAATGTTTCAACAGTAAGTACAACTGTTATCATCAGTGGCTACATAATAAAATACAACAATGAAAACAGTCCTAATTATTGTTGTATTTTAGTACGTAGCCACTGATGATAACAGTTGTATTAACTGTTGAAACATTTGGTGAATAATTTTATTTCATGACCCAAACATTCAGTGCTCTTAATTTATTATCCCCATTACCCCACTTCAAATCTATTGTACATAACCAACTTATATATAGGGTATTTCTTATATTTCAAGATGTGTGTTTTGTACTAGTTTATGTTATTGCACTCATTCTTTGCTCTGTTTGGCATAAACTATCAAAAAGTAAAAAAGGAAATTGTGATCATGAGAATCATTATTGAAGGACTATCGCTGACAATCAGTTAAGTGAATAATATACAGCATGAATTATATAAAGAAAGCTAAAACTCCAGTCAGCATTTAGTATTGAAAGGAAAGGTCAAGTGTTGCATATTTACAACCCTAAATTTTTGCCTCAAATAAGATGACGTTGTGATCTTATTTGAAAGGACAACTGAAGTGAAGTTTTGGGACAAGATATCTTTCAAAGTGACATTATTAACAAATTCGTATGAGAAGAATGACATGACCTTAATTGCAATGGTCTTACAGCCTAATCACGAAACATAAAGTCCTTAACAACTTTATGGCAGTCCTTAACTCAAATTTCCTTAAGTCAAATTGGCCAATGAGTGGATACTGAAGTTTTGGCAGAAGATGTCTATGGAAAGTGATGTTAGTAAGTAATCCATATGACAAGAATGACATCACCTTAATGAACATGATTACCATGGTCTTAAGTGCTATTCACATAACATAAAGTTTTAACATCTCTATGACAGATCTTAAAACCAAATCTCTATGATTGAAAATGGCAGTCCTTAACTCAAACTATACATACTTTGATCAAAAGTTGAACTTGATCAACTATTGAATGGACTTCAAACTCTTAGTATATGGCAGATGCCATGAAGTCTCACCTGAATAGTCTGGAAAGCTGTTAACTACTTCATCACACCATACTGAATTGTCTCCAGGTATTGATTGAATAGAAAATTCAATAGTACATGTAGTCTGTGATAATGTGTTTGTTCTTCTATTCCTAATAGTGAGTATTAAGTCTCTGTTTCAAAACCGAGTTCGCTATTCTGATAATTCAAGCCATAGAAGAAATGGCAACATACATACTTTTTGGAGACTATTTAGAGGATTGCAAAGATAAGTAGCTCAATAATCCAACAACCTTCTATCCAACTGCCTGTACATGTACCTTTTCACTCACTACACCTACACAATACTACAATGACTATAATCAATTTAAACTCCAAGTGTGTTGTTTGTGTGTACTTGATAAAGATGGAGGGTTGAATTGAGAGCATAGACATACTCAAAGAAGGAATAGAGATGATGAAGAGAATCTATCCCTTGAGTTCTATAGGTGCTAAGAAGGATGTGATTATTTATTTGAAAGCATGTGTACACCTAGAAATGCTGGTTCCTAATCACTGGGACTTCACTCCTGTGACTGGTATAGTCCGCCAATTGATTGTGCAATTAACTACTGACTATGAAATGTAGGTGATTACTTTGGGTGAAAGAGGTCATGGCTGAAACTAGGCTACATAGAACTCTTCATTTTCAACAATATAATGTTGCAACCCCAAGTATATTGTGACACATGACTATGAAATGGAGGTGATTACTTTGGGTGTCGTGGTTGACTACCTTTAGACATATATGAGGATCAAGTTAGATTCTCAGTTGAAAATTGGATTTAAAGAAACTGATATTGCAGCACTGATCATTTGCTCTACACGTATGATTAAAAAAAAGAAAATTAAAGGAGTTCTGGATAGAATGTAATCGATTCAGTGACATAACTAATGAAGATTTAGATGATCTAGTTAAGGAGATTGTGACATGCTTACCTGTTTGTGGTATATGATCAATACAGACCCTGCTTAAAGTTAATGGTGTGATATTACAACGACAAGAAGTAAAGAAGTCTATTCATTGTGTTGACCCATTGGGACTTGAAACTAGGCAACGTAGAACTCTTCATCATCGACAATATAATGTTGCAAGCCCAAATGCTTTGTGGCACATTGATGGATATCATAAACTTATAAGATGGAGATTAGTAATACATGGAGATATAGATGGATATAGCAGAGTTCCAGTTTACTTAAAAGTAGCCTCTAATGACAAAGCTGTGACTGTTTTTAATGCATTTCTGCAAGCTGTCGAGTGTTATGGATTACCATCTCGTGTACGTTCGGACTATGGAGGAGAAAATGTTCTAGTTGGATGGTTCATGCTCGAACATTCTGAGAGAGGTCTGGACAGAGGAAGTTTATCTGTGGTAGAAGTGTCCACACAAGGCTGCATTAGTTTCTATTACTTCCTATTCTATTCACTGAAAGAAGTGGGTCTATTAGATCCAGCTAGTGAAGTTGATATATGTGCCCTTCACTTTGTTTATCTACCAATTATTCAATATCAAGTGGACATGTTTCGTGAGGCATGGTGTAATCATCCTCTCCATATAACACACAACCGAACACCACATCAGCTATGGATTCTTGGAAGGGCTCAAGCTAGGATAGAAACACCAACTAGCAGGGCAGTACTGGGAGTTACTGGAATTACTGAAGTATGTATATTTTGTAATTGATGTCATGTTATACAATATGTGTCGTGTAATTTACAAAGCACTATTAGTCATTATGACACCACTTAGAACAAGTACATTTGTCCTTGATATAATCATTAGTTATAACTTTTTTTAATCCCAAAAGCCACAAAAACAAGTGAGGACCTAAATTTCCAAAATGTTCTGGGAAAGGACTCCCCCAGTACCTGCCTAGAATTTTAGTTGGTATAGTTTGCACACTTTGTTACTTTTGATCAATCCCTCCCCCCCCCCCCTTCAAAACATAAATTCTATAATAAACCTTGCTTTGTGTATTAGCTTATATGTAGAGTACCAAATGTGCCATTAGTACACAATTTTTTATCGTTTTCTCCATTTCACTACACCCAACAAAGAATGGCTTAGTGGAATACAGTTAATATAATAAATTAAACAGTGGACTTCATCTTCAGAGCGGATATTACTCACAGGACAATCATTAGGATAAAATCATTGTAAATATGAAAGTTGATCATTGAAACATGATGTGAAGATGTCATTCATTAATGCATTAACTTTATTGAGGTCAAGTATTAAATTTTAATGGATAATGTTGGGAACACTTTGTGTATCTATTATTAAACATTTACCATATCCAGAACTTCTTGTATTAAGAATAAGATTAGAAATGTATTCCTTTTTTGCACATGTAATTGAGGATGCAACATGATTCTTAAAATATTTATAGCATGTTGCTGTAGTGCTTGAGGTAGAATATTATTTCAATAAAGAACATTTTTAATTTTTAATAGCACATCAAATCTCACTGTTGATCCTGGTAGGTCTTTTAGAAAGAATTGTTTTTGATATACATTTATGATACTCATAAATGTTCTTTCTAACTCCTGTTATTATAGTTAAAGTATAAGAGGTTTTTCCAGCTTATTTTAGAAAGTAGAAAAAAACTTTGAACAAGTCAGCATAAAAGTAATTCAAAACAATATGTCACTGACTAGACTGTTGGTTTTAAGAATGCGCATGGCCAATTAGAAGAGACAGTCCATTATGATCAGATGTGGATAAAATAGGGACAGCAGAGCATCTTCAAATAGAATTTAGTGAAGTGGAAACAACTGAATCAAGTTAGAAATATGATAAAATAAAAAAAGTGATAGTTTTCAAAATTTACATTGAAATTACATTAATAACAGAGTAATGCCAAAAGAACTAATATGGACATTTTGTAGATGATATAAAAGACAATAGTGAACTTCAAATTATTATTTAAAAATATAAAAACGACTTAATTATAATAATAATAATAATAATAGTAATAATAATAATAACAATAATAATAATAATAATAATAATGGAGTCATAGTTCGGTGACCAATCAGATTTTGCTGTGTCAAACTTTGTCCTCTTTGTACCGCCAAAAAGGTATCTAGAAGTAGAAATGAACGTCTTGCTACTGTTTGCTGAGTCTTTATAGTGGTACGAAGATAAGTTTGAAGTTTGAGAGAGCACTTTGGGTTGTCTGTAAGTGTCAACAGTTAAGTGTTTATATTTAACCAATGAAGTTGACTTATTTCACTAGGGCAGTTTTCAACATGGCAGGGGTTTTTTCACAGGATCTTGTTGAAAAGGCCCAAGAGGCAATAAGAATTCTTGCGTCAATTCCGTTGCCTACACCATCATCAGCTGGCCCTACCACTAGCTCTGGTGAGACTAAATCGTGTGTGTGTGTATACTGTAAATGCATGCCGCATGTATCTAGTCACTTGCATTCAAAGACAAAAGCATGATGATGTGTACAGATCAGCTGGCATACCAGAAAAACGACAACTTATTCAAACTTTTGCCCAGTTGTTGGTATCATAGTCTAGGAGACATCTGCATGCAGTTATATAGGTTGATAAATGACCTTTAATGTATATCTATCTATGTATATATAGATAATGCAGGGGATACCATAGTTCAACAAACGTGTGATTTTGCACTGAACAATCTCCGGAGGGCCAGGGAAGGCCTGACTGCTCGAGTTCGAGAATCAAGAAATGAAAGTTCTTTTAGCAGAGAATTTACTCCAACATCATCTTTTTTAGGACAGAAGAGACGTTCTGTGAACCTACTGGACAAGCGACCATGTAAACGTGCAGCGAGGACATGGACACACAAATTTGTTTGTTTAAGTCGTTGTGCTCAAGATATCATACCAACTACTGATACAGAGAAAGATGCTTTGTTGGAATCTGGGCTTGGTGAAAAGAAGATTGTTGTTGAAAATGTTGACTGCTCAGGGGAAGAGTTTTGTGAGTTATTGCATGGAGCATTTCCAAAATTAAAAGATTCTGGTGGCTTCATATTTGCAAAGCGCAAGTGTCATTCACGGTTTTTAGAACCACTCTCATCTATGTGCTTAACCTCACCAAGAACCTTACAAGAAAGAATTGGTAACTCTAGAACATACATCATTCCATTACAGAGAGATTTAGACTTGACACCCTGCCATCTTCCACCTGGGGTAAGGCTATTAGTCTGAGCATATTTGTCATACATGTACATATAGCCTGTGGAGAAGTGCCTATCATGTGCTAAAGACATTCCTGTTACAGAGTTATGTCAGCATTTGTCATCAGGTATAAAGTCAAGGTGAGATGTCTGCTATACTTACGGCTTGAGTTGATTATGTGTCATTGTAGAAGAGGGCTAGAGGAGGATATGCAACAATCAAGTGATGAGGATTTTGACCTACCCCCACCAACCTTTGTTCATCCTCCACATCCTTCCATGTCATCATCAAGTAGTGTTGAGCTTCTTAATGAAGAGTCTGATCTAGAAATTGAAGAGACAGAAGATGCAATTGTTACACATGTGCTCGAGCAAAGCATTAGAGAATGTGATGAAGTTGGCAGGTAATGTTGCATAGTTAATGCTTTTACACCTCTCTTGTCTCTGTAGTCATTCAATGGAAGACTTCATAGGAAGGTTGTCCAGAAAAGTGGAGCATTCTGATGAATTTTTATTGGAAGTTGACAGAGAATTTGTACTTGCAGACTGTTTTAAAATTGTCAACAATTGTGACTTTTCTCCCACTAAACTTATCAAAGTATGCACAAGTTGTATTTTCACATAAACAGGACTTTTGTTGATAGGTTGTCTTCAAAGGAGAACAGGGTGAAGATGGTGGAGGGCTGGGAAGAGAACTCTGGCGACTTTTCTCATTACAGCTAAAGGAATATTACTTTGAGGGAGAAGAAAATAAAAAAGTAGTTCGACGCGACATTCTTGGTCTTCAGGTATATAATGTGTAAAATTATTTGAATGATGTTGACAGTTTTAAATATATGAAGTCTGTTGCTACTAATAATTTTCTCTCAACTCCATTATAGACAAATGTTTTTTACAAAATTGGCTGTTTGATGTCTGTATCTCTTAGTCAAGGAGGATCAGGCTATCCTTATGTCTGTAAAGGGGTTTATGATTATCTTTGTGGCAAAGAGCTTAACGAAATCACTATTGACTACACTATTATAGCTGATTATGATATGAAGCTATTAGTAAGCAAGGTAAACAAGTCATGATGACAACATTATAGTTACTTCTAACTTAAGAGCTGAGACTTACTTAACTGATCTAATTCAGTTGTGTAGTTACTTTATTTTATGTGTTAAAAGGAATCACAGTACTGTTCCCACCATTAAACTTTATAATTGGTTTATAATTTCCTAGCTATAAGTAGTTAGGGACAACTTTTCCTGTTTCTGTTATCAATAGACTTGTTAATTATTATTGTCTTAGATGATAGATGCTGTCAGCAATGAGCAGATCCAAGTCCTATCAATGGATGCGATAGAAGTACTGTCCCACTGTGGGTTCAACAAGAGTCCCACGGCATTGACACTTGAAGATCGTTCTACTTTAGTCCATAGTATCACAATGTACTATACAATACTTCGATCAAAAGCCGAGCTTGATCAACTATTGAATGGACTTCAAACTCTTGGTGTGGCAGATGCCATGAAGTCTCACCCAAATAATCTAGAATCCCTCTTCACTGCTCCTTCACACCCTACTGAATTGACTCCAGGTATATGTTGAATAGAAAAGTCAATAGTACATGTAGTCTGTGGTAATGTGTTTGTTTTCCTATTCCTAATAGTGAGTATTAAGTCTCTGTTTCAAAACCGAGTTCGCTACTCTGAGAATTCAAGTTATAGAAAGGAGAAAGAAATGGCAACGTACATACTTTTTGGTGACTATTTAGAGGATTGCAAAAGTAAATAGTTCAGTAATCCTAAATAAAGACAACCTTGTATTGTATTCAATTACCAATAATCTCAATGCTTTCTCATGATGGGGTTGTCCTTGTGGTTTATATCTCACTAAGTAAGTACATAATTGAGTTAGTTTTTAGCTTCATTGTCTTAGTGGTTTCTTTGATATCATTCATTAGTTACTTTATGTATATATTGACTAAGATTAGTTATAAAATTAGTATACACTGTTTATATACTTTCACGTTCCTTACAGATGGGAGTAATGAAGTTTCCTTAAGGGACATTCTGAGTTTTTTTACTGGTTCATCAGCCATTCCTCCACTCAGGTTTGATATAGATCCAACTCTGTCATTCAGCGACGATGCAGTCTATCCAACAGCCTCTACATGTACTTTCACACTCACTCTACCTACACGATACTACAATGACTATAATCAATTTAAACTCAAAATGGATCAGGCCTTTACTTGTCATGGTGGGTTTGGTGTAGTTTAATTAATGAGATACTCAATATGTTTATGCTCTTGATTAAAATTATGTCAATCAATAGTTTATCTTTTGCTTGATCAATCAATCTTATCCTCATCATTTATATTATATTCATTTTATGTTCAATTTATTTTATGCTTTTGGATAGTATAGTGTCTCTAATATTGCTTGTATACACTTGATTAAATTTTTGGTGAAAACCTTTTTGTCAATCAATACTTTATTTTCACTCAATCTGTTTGTGTTTTTGTAAGGGATCATCTTTTCAAAAAAAAATTGTTTATGTAACTGTTCATGGAGGAGAGTGGCAACTTGAAATGAAGGCTCTTGCTAAGAAACATAATTATTAGCTGATTTTTGCTGGTGATGATATAATCAGGGTTTTCAATGAAGAGGCCTATGCAATGAAAATATTGACTGCCTGTTAAAATTATTGTATACTGAATAGACAGATACCTTATATTCAGTTGACCAATAAATTTGGCAGTAGTTTTGCTATCAACTCTGTAGTCAAAGGTTGTAATGTACTCATAGACAGAAGATTATAAATTATACTATTTTCCAAAAAAATTAAGTGCATACACTAACAGTAGTTACCAAGCTAATATTGAGTGGGTGTGATGCCAGAATGTTTCTTATGGCAAATATTAGAGTAAGCCACGAGTGATCGTACACCATCGATGATCGAACATGCTCGTGTGCATTCTGCTAACCTGAAGAGAACACTACTGCCACCAAAGTCTAAAGCAAAGGTCCCTCTACTACTGATATGGCTTTCATCCAATTTGAAGTTTGTATTATAATAATAATAAATTAAAAAGTAAAAATTTCGAACGCAGGTATGTTCGGTTAATTAGCATAAGTTTTCGATTCCCTCGGTTTTCTTCACACAGCAAGAGCATGAGATGGATTTATTGTAAGCCTAGACATGTTGTGTCCTTGTACTTTCTGTACAGTGAAATTCAAATGTTTCGAGCGAGTGCAGTGCTGATAGCATGGCGCTACAAACGGAGAGGACACGCCCACAAAATCGTTCGCACATTGTTTTCAACTTGTACGTCTAGTATTCACTTTTATTACGACAAAATTACTACTTAGTGAGACAGAGTATTATATGAGACATCAAAAAAATAATTTCATGTCTAGCAACAATCTTGACAAAAGTAAGTTTCTGGAATTGAGCATCTGTTGGTCAGAGTAGTACACTTAAAATCATACCATGTATTACAATGATCACAACAGATCCATAGGCTTTCATCATCATCTCCATACACAATACCACAACAGGGACATTCAGCTACACTTTCTTCTAATGACTTCTGTTCTGTGAAACAAACACTAGTCAGCTTCACAGGTTTTGCGGACTCATTCTTGCAGTTCTCCTCTCTTTTCTTAGGTACTTTAACAAAATATATTAACACTGTTTGAATGAATTTCCAACTCACCACTAGTGACTTTATAAAGGTGTCCAGTACCACCTTTATTTGAGCTAAGAGTACAACCTACTAAATGTATTAACACAGGTTGAATGAGTTTCTTTAACTTACTACTAGTGACTTTAGAGAGATGTCCAGTACCACCTTTATTTGAGCTAAGAGTACCACCTTTATCTGAGCGAAGAGTACGACCTACTAACTGTATTAACACAGGTTGAATGAGTTTCTTTAACTTACTACTAGTGACTTTAGAGAGATGTCCAGTACCACCTTTATTTGAGCTAAGAGTACCACCTTTATCTGAGCGAAGAGTACGACCTACTAACTGTATTAACACAGGTTGAATGAGTTTCTTTAACTTACTACTAGTGACTTCAGAGTGACGTCCAGTACCACCTTTATCTGAGTGAAGAGTATGACCTACTAACTGTATTAACACAGGTTGAATGAGTTTCTAACTTACCACTAGTGACTTTAGAGAGATGTCCAGTACCACCTTTATTTGAGCTAAGAGTACCACCTTTATCTGAGCAAAGAGTACGACCTACTAACTGTATTAACACAGGTTGAATGAGTTTCTTTAACTTACTACTAGTGACTTTAGAGAGATGTCTAGTACCACCTTTATCTGAGCGAAGACTACGACCTACTAAATGTATTAACACAGGTTGAATGAGTTTCTAACTTACCACTAGTGACTTTAGAGAGATGTCCAGTACCACCTTTATTTGAGCTAAGAGTACCACCTTTATCTGAGCGAAGAGTACGACCTACTAAATGTATTAACACAGGTTGAATAAGTTTCTTTAACTTACTACTAGTGACTTCAGAGAGAGGTCCAGTACCACCTTTATCTAAGCGAAGAGTACGACCTACTAAATGTATTAACACAGGTTGAATAAGTTTCTTTAACTTACTACTAGTGACTTCAGAGAGAGGTCCAGTACCACCTTTATCTGAGCGAAGACTACGACCTACTAAATGTATTAACACAGGTTGAATGAGTTCCTAACTTACCACTAGTGACTTTAGAGAGATGTCCAGTACCACCTTTATTTGAGCTAAGAGTACCACCTTTATCTGAGCGAAGAGTACGACCTACTAACTGTATTAACACAGGTTGAATGAGTTTCTTTAACTTACTACTAGTGACTTCAGAGAGACGTCCAGTACCACCTTTATCTGTGCAAAGACTACGACCTACTAAATGTATTAACACAGGTTGAATGAGTTTCTTTAACTTACTACTAGTGACTTCAGAGAGAGATCCAGTACCACCTTTATCTGAGCGAAGACTACGACCTACTAAATGTATTAACACAGGTTGAATGAGTTTCTAACTTACCACTAGTGACTTTAGAGAGATATCCAGTACCACCTTTATTTGAGCTAAGAGTACCACCTTTATCTGAGCGAAGACTATGACCTACTAAATGTATTAACACAGGTTGAATAAGTTTCTTTAACTTACTACTAGTGACTTCAGAGAGAGGTCCAGTACCACCTTTATCTGAGAGAAGACTACGACCTACTAAATGTATTAACACAGGTTGAATGAGTTCCTAACTTACCACTAGTGACTTTAGAGAGATGTCCAGTACCACCTTTATTTGAGCTAAGAGTACCACCTTTATCTGAGCGAAGAGTACGACCTACTAACTGTATTAACACAGGTTGAATGAGTTTCTTTAACTTACTACTAGTGACTTCAGAGAGAGGTCCAGTACCACCTTTATCTGAGAGAAGACTACGACCTACTAAATGTATTAACACAGGTTGAATGAGTTCCTAACTTACCACTAGTGACTTTAGAGAGATGTCCAGTACCACCTTTATTTGAGCTAAGAGTACCACCTTTATCTGAGCGAAGAGTACGACCTACTAACTGTATTAACACAGGTTGAATGAGTTTCTTTAACTTACTACTAGTGACTTCAGAGAGAGGTCCAGTACCACCTTTATCTGAGCGAAGACTACGACCTACTAAATGTATTAACACAGGTTGAATGAGTTTCTAACTTACCACTAGTGACTTTAGAGAGATGTCCAGTACCACCATTATCTAAACAAAGAGAACCACCGTTATCTGAGTGAAGAGTATGACCTACTAACTGTATTAACACAGGTTGAATGAGTTTCTAACTTACCACTAGTGACTTTATAGAGACGTCCAGTACCACCATTATCTAAACAAAGAGAACCACCATTATCTGAGTGAAGAGTACGACCTACATGTACCAACTGTATTTACACAGGTTGATTCTTACTTTGTCCAGAGAGAGCTTTTTGATTTTTCTTTTCTTCTCTTTCTAACTTCCTTTTTTCTTTAGCTTTCAAATCCTCTTCTTTCTTCTTCTTCTTTTCTTCTAATAATCTCAGATTTTGAGCACTAGTTAAAACCCGGGCTGATGTATTTTGATTCATCTTTGGTAGCTTGATTTCTCGAGTTTTTTCTGACAAAAGAGTTGACATTGCTGAAGCACGGGGAAGATGGATCGAAGACTCACATGACAACTCCTCTGTTAATGGAGTGGAGTGACGAATATGCTGCTTCAGCCATAACTGGTATCTCTTATCACCAGGGAGGTCATAACCCTCATCCTTTCTTCTCTGAAAGCAAATACATTCTTCTCTGCTGAAGTTAATTGGAAGAGGTGGTGGTAAATGAGAAAGCTGTGAGTCTATGGGTAGTAAATGAGGAGGTGGTGAGTCAGAAATTGGTGAATTTGAGGGTGGTAATTCAGGAGTTGGAGGTAAATCTGGAGATTCAGGTTGTGATCTATATGCTCTTCGATATCTTGACATGGCTGGGCTAAAGAGTGGAATATATTTTAAACCAGTTCTTTCACACAATGAAGAGGGGCTATAAGGAGATGATGGCTTTTCAGGCATTAATTCATCTGGGTTGAAAGGATATATTCCTGTAGTCTTAAATCCCCCAATGATGTTCTTCATCGTCATCCCATTCTTCCAGGCTCTCCCAAATAACTCAGAAAACTGAAAACGGGTAATAACCTTTCCTCTATTCGCTGTGAGGTAATTGTGGCATTCCTCCCTCCAGTATGCCTTGAGAGGACCAAAACACCCCTTGTCTAGTGGCTGTGTTTTGTGAGTGGTGTTAGGAGGAAGGCAAAACAATATAACTTTCTCCTCAGCTGCCCTCCTGATGGTGGCAGGATTAAAGTGTGATGAGTGACCATCTAGTACAAGTAAAAGTGGTCGACTAGCTGGTGCATAGGTTAAAAAATGATTCTGAAACCAAGCGTCAAAAATTTCACTATCAATCCACCCAGAACTGGATAAACCATACATGGTTTCAGGCACCTCTCCAAATGTAAGCTCTGCTTTCAGAATTTTTCGATCAAAGATGACAAGTGGAGGTATAGCATAACCAGCTGCATTGCAGCAAGCTAGAACTGTAATCTGTGACTTGTTGCCTGAAGAGATAGCACTTGGGTGTTGCTGACCTCGCTTACATACAATTTGTGGGGACTTAGGATCAAGTGGAAACCCACTCTCATCCATATTAAATATTAATGATGGACAATTCATAATATCATTGTTAAGCAAAGTTGACTCTAACTCTTGGAAGTATCTTACTAAGATTTCTGGTTTAGCACAGTAAGCACGAGCTTGAGAGAGTGGTTCAGGTTTGCGTAAAACAAGCTCAGGGTGTCGTTTTTTAAAACCTTCCCACCAACCATGACTTACATGAACGTCCGTCAGACCTTTACGAGTAAAGACATCTTGAACCAATGCAATCACATCTCTCCTACTGTAACTGTAACCAACATCTGCACACTCGGTTACAAAATGAATCAGTTCATTTTCCTCCTCATCAGAAAGATACTTTACTGGACCACTTCTTTTCCCAAAGGGAACACGACCTGAAACCCTGTCCATAAGAGTGGTTGTTGGAACACCATATTGCATGGCAGCTCTCCTAATGGACAGTCCTTTATATATTACATCTGCATATGCAGAAAACAGCTTTTCCTCATCATAGTTCTTGTACTTCAGTGGTCTACCGCTGCATACATTGTGTGAAGGAAGTTGACTCAGGCTATGACCAGGACAGTACACTCGCTCTCTTAGAGGTCTGCTTCGTAGACTAAGAATCATGCCTACACAGACATTTAGTAATTATAATACAGCATAGCAAAGAAACTGGCAAGAAAAAATATAGCATTTCATTTTAAGGTGGGATGGGTTTTGGCTTGCATATACATAGGCCCATAGCAAGCAAATTTTGACTGGTCGGCCTACTAGTTGCAGCTAAATTAAGGGGTGTAGTCCATTGAATGGGTGTGGTTTATATAATTATTGTAGCTTAAATTGTAACGAATGCACTGCTATACTGCATGTTACTAGCTAGCCATGTATTACATGCATATATATTACATGCAATAGCGTCAAAGTTCAACTTTGCCCCCAAAAGTGGTCAGGCCATGGCCTGACCAGCCTGCTACGGGCCTACAAGGTTACACAACCATAACCATGCTTATACTTTATTATTGTCCCATTTGATTTGGTTGTATGATTATAACATCATCATACTGACAAATATCCATCAGAAAAACACAGACTACAATTTTAGCTATCAGTTTAGGTCGGCTGTACAGGTGCCGACACAAGACAAAACGCTAGACTCACTTTCTTTCTATTGTTTCACAAAAGCGAAGTTTATCTCTCACCTTCTAACACGTTTTTCTCAGCCACGTGGTGATTGATTTTGTGGGCGTGTCCTCTCCGTTTGTAGCGCTATGCTATCAGCACTGCACTCGCTCGAAACATTTGAATTTCACTGTACAGAAAGTACAAGGACACAACATGTCTAGGCTTACAATAAATCCATCTCATGCTCTTGCTGTGTGAAGAAAACCGAGGGAATCGAAAACTTATGCTAATTAACCGAACATACCTGCGTTCGAAATTTTTACTTTTTAATTTATTATTATTATAATACAAGCTTCAAATTGGATGAAAGCCATATCAGTAGTAGAGGGACCTTTGCTTTAGACTTTGGTGGCAGTAGTGTTCTCTTCAGGTTAGCAGAATGCACACGAGCATGTTCGATCATCGATTGTGTACGATCACTCGTGGCTTACTCTAATATGTCACTTAATGATTGATTCAAACCCAATGAACTGTCAATTTGTAAAATTTTAAATAAATTATTGTTTATAAGGAGTTTGTACATTTTGTATTGTGAATTTTTTAGGTTAGTGGCTGTAACATAACATCAGTAGGACAAAAACATACAGATCATATAGCTAGACAAGTAAGTGGATATGTTATTAGCTAACAAGAAAAATAATTAACTAGTCATTTTGTTTTAATGTTATGTCATTGAATTAAAGAAATATATGAAAGGACATTACCCCTCAAAAATTAATGTTCAGACAAGATTGATAAGAGATACAACTGTCTTTAACAGTTGCCTTTGTCCCATGAGAAGTGAATAGGCTTTATGATATAGATGTTAGTGGTTTCATATAATACAATTACATTTCATCAGTTGAAAAGTCTTTGGTAGAGGGGTAATGTCCTTTCATATATTTCATCAGTGTACTTGATTACTTTAGTGACTTAACAAATGTCAAATACATAATAGTAAAATAACACACTGATGAACAATATTATGTATTATATATATATATATATATATTGTTGACCATAAAATTAGTAGGACAGGAATGCAGAAATAACTGAAATAGTGCATTCATTATTAAATATTGAATATATTGTTCTTGCTTGAAAGTTTGATTATTCTTCATCCTAAATTAGTATTATTGTTGTAAGTATCCAATTATGTTTGCTTGTCTCTGTAGTTCTACATTCTAGATCTAGAGAGAGAGGGAAAGAAGGCATAAACAAGTTTTACTAAGAAGGAATGTTACTAGCCTAAATCTAAATCTTATAGTTAACACAGTAATAGAAACTGATATATTTCCTAGATCACATCAGGTGAAGGTTGATCAGTCAATGTAGCTTGAGCTACATGTATGATGAAAGTGATACTATCACTTGATCATGCGAGTATCACATGACACTTCATGACTATCACATGACATGATAACCGTATCATTGTAATACTTACTGAAGAATTGATAGAGCCATTTCCAAACTAAAATGTACATAAAATATGTTAAAGTCATTCACAAAAGAGAAATTCTCTGATTTATTGAAGACATGAATATTATAGAAGGAATTGATATCCCTAAGATAGAGAGAGAGTAAATGTCATATACTTATATAATAATATATTATTATACTTAATATACTTAATATTCACCTAACTAAGATAGAAAAATAATTTCTATGGGGCTTCTTGAAAGAAGAAAGCATGCAAATACAGAAGTTGTCTTAAAACAGATTGACAAAACTATAAAGAAAAGATTCTACATCTAACCGACATTCTAGACCTTCTCCAGTTCGTTGTGCGACGATAATCACCTCTTTAATTATAACAAAATCTACCGTTAACAGAGAATTAAGAATTCATATCCATGCTTCATAAAGATGGACGGTTGGATTGAGAGCATAGACAAACTTGAAGAAAGAATAAAGATAATTAAGAGAATCTATCCCTCGAGTCTTATAGAAACCAAAGAGGCTCTTATCGAGGGAGCTGACCGTTTATTGGAAGCATGTGTACAGCTGGAACTGCTGGTTCCTAATCGCCAGGACTTCATTCCTGTGACTAGAGCGGTCCAACAACTGATTGTGCAATTAAATACTGACTACGAAAAGGAGGTGATTACTTCGGGTGTGAGACGACCTTTAGACATATGCGAGGATCAAGTTAGATTCTTGGTTGAAAATGGATTTAAAGAAACTGAGATAGCAGCAATGATTGGTTGTTCTACACATACAATTCAAATAAAATTAAAGGAGTTTGGAATTAAATTCAATCGATTCAATGACATAACTAATGAAGATTTAGATGACCTAGTTAAGGAGATTGTGACACGCTTACCTGCTTGTGGCATACGATCAATACAGACCTTGCTTAAAGTTAATGGTGTGATATTACAAAGAGAAAGAGTAAGAGAGTCTATTCATCGTGTTGACCCCTTGGGACTGGAAACTAGGCTACGTAGAACTCTTCATCATCAACAATATAATGTTGCAAGCCCAAATGCTTTGTGGCACATTGATGGATATCATAAACTTATAAGGTGGAGATTAATAATACATGGAGGTATAGATGGATATAGCCGAGTTCCAGTTTACTTAAAAGTAGCCTCTAATAACAAAGCTGTGACTGTTTTTAATGCATTTCTGCAAGCTGTCGAGTGTTATGGATTACCATCTCATGTACGTTCGGACTATGGGGGAGAAAATGTTCTAGTTGGACGGTTCATGCTCGAACATTCTGAGAGAGGTCCGGAGAGAGGAAGTTTTATCTGTGGTAGAAGTGTCCACAACCAAAGAATAGAACGTTTATGGAGAGATCTTTTTCAAGGCTGCATTAGTTTCTATTACTTCCTATTCTATTCACTGGAAGATGTGGGTCTATTAGATCCAGCTAGTGAAGTTGATATATGTGCCCTTCACTTTGTTTATCTACCAATTATTCAATGTCAAGTGGACATGTTTCGTGAGGCATGGTGTAATCATCCTCTCCATATAACACACAACCGAACACCACATCAGCTATGGATTCTTGGAAGGGCTCAAGCTAGGATAGAAACACCAATTAGCAGGGCAGTACTGGGAGTTACTGGAATTACTGAAGTATGTATATTTTGTAATTGATGTCATGTTATACAATATGTGTCGTGTAATTTACAAAGCATAATATTAACTATTAGTCATTATGACATCACTTAGAACAAGTACATTTGTCCTTGATATAATCATTAGTTATAACTTTTTTTAATCCCAAAAGCCACAAAAACAAGTGAGGACCTAAATTTCCAAAATGTTCCTGGAAAGGATTCCCCCAGTCCCTGCCTAGAATTTTAGTTGGTATAGTTTGTACACTTTGCTACTTTTGATCAACCCCTCCCCCCCCCCCTTCAAAACATAAATTTTATAGTAAACCTTGCTTTGTGTATTAGCTTACATATAGAGTACCAATTGTTCGGTTAATGCTCAATTTGTCCTCTTCTCTATTTGACTACACCCAGCAAA
Organism: Xestospongia bergquistia; assembly: GCA_963965975.1. Classification (NCBI taxonomy): domain Eukaryota; kingdom Metazoa; phylum Porifera; class Demospongiae; order Haplosclerida; family Petrosiidae; genus Xestospongia; species Xestospongia bergquistia. The sequence goes on along the minus strand of OZ014420.1, from coordinate 3,380,878 downwards.
GGGTTTTAAATCTATAACATTAGATCATGTGTAGTTAGATTAGTATACTGTTGTGAGGACCGTTTAGAAAGAAATTGAAATATTAGTTATCAGGTCCTTTTATTTGCAGGACTGTGATTATGGGATTGACTGGAGTGGACCAGTGTGTAGTGATGATGATTGTAATACTACAATTGTGCCTGACCTTCCATGTAATTTCTTAACTGAACATCAAAGAATCTTGATAACAGAAGAACTTCAACAGTATCCAGACACAAAATTCGGTGTAGAACATTACATCTTAGCAAGAGCCTTCATTTCAAGTTGCCACTCTCCTCCATGAACAGTTACATAAACAATTTTTTTTTTTGAAAAGATGATCCCTTACAAAAACACAAACAGATTGAGTGAAAATAAAGTATTGATTGACAAAAAGGTTTTCACCAAAAATTTAATCAAGTGTATACAAGCAATATTAGAGACACTATACTATCCAAAAGCATAAAATAAATTGAACATAAAATGAATATAATATAAATGATGAGGATAAGATTGATTGATCAAGCAAAAGATAAACTATTGATTGACATAATTTTAATCAAGAGCATAAACATATTGAGTATCTCATTAATTAAACTACACCAAACCCACCATGACAAGTAAAGGCCTGATCCATTTTGAGTTTAAATTGATTATAGTCATTGTAGTATCGTGTAGGTAGAGTGAGTGTGAAAGTACATGTAGAGGCTGTTGGATAGACTGCATCGTCGCTGAATGACAGAGTTGGATCTATATCAAACCTGAGTGGAGGAATGGCTGATGAACCAGTAAAAAAACTCAGAATGTCCCTTAAGGAAACTTCATTACTCCCATCTGTAAGGAACGTGAAAGTATATAAACAGTGTATACTAATTTTATAACTAATCTTAGTCAATATATACATAAAGTAACTAATGAATGATATCAAAGAAACCACTAAGACAATGAAGCTAAAAACTAACTCAATTATGTACTTACTTAGTGAGATATAAACCACAAGGACAACCCCATCATGAGAAAGCATTGAGATTATTGGTAATTGAATACAATACAAGGTTGTCTTTATTTAGGATTACTGAACTATTTACTTTTGCAATCCTCTAAATAGTCACCAAAAAGTATGTACGTTGCCATTTCTTTCTCCTTTCTATAACTTGAATTCTCAGAGTAGCGAACTCGGTTTTGAAACAGAGACTTAATACTCACTATTAGGAATAGGAAAACAAACACATTACCACAGACTACATGTACTATTGACTTTTCTATTCAACATATACCTGGAGTCAATTCAGTAGGGTGTGAAGGAGCAGTGAAGAGGGATTCTAGATTATTTGGGTGAGACTTCATGGCATCTGCCACACCAAGAGTTTGAAGTCCATTCAATAGTTGATCAAGCTCGGCTTTTGATCGAAGTATTGTATAGTACATTGTGATACTATGGACTAAAGTAGAACGATCTTCAAGTGTCAATGCCGTGGGACTCTTGTTGAACCCACAGTGGGACAGTACTTCTATCGCATCCATTGATAGGACTTGGATCTGCTCATTGCTGACAGCATCTATCATCTAAGACAATAATAATTAACAAGTCTATTGATAACAGAAACAGGAAAAGTTGTCCCTAACTACTTATAGCTAGGAAATTATAAACCAATTATAAAGTTTAATGGTGGGAACAGTACTGTGATTCCTTTTAACACATAAAATAAAGTAACTACACAACTGAATTAGATCAGTTAAGTAAGTCTCAGCTCTTAAGTTAGAAGTAACTATAATGTTGTCATCATGACTTGTTTACCTTGCTTACTAATAGCTTCATATCATAATCAGCTATAATAGTGTAGTCAATAGTGATTTCGTTAAGCTCTTTGCCACAAAGATAATCATAAACCCCTTTACAGACATAAGGATAGCCTGATCCTCCTTGACTAAGAGATACAGACATCAAACAGCCAATTTTGTAAAAAACATTTGTCTATAATGGAGTTGAGAGAAAATTATTAGTAGCAACAGACTTCATATATTTAAAACTGTCAACATCATTCAAATAATTTTACACATTATATACCTGAAGACCAAGAATGTCGCGTCGAACTACTTTTTTATTTTCTTCTCCCTCAAAGTAATATTCCTTTAGCTGTAATGAGAAAAGTCGCCAGAGTTCTCTTCCCAGCCCTCCACCATCTTCACCCTGTTCTCCTTTGAAGACAACCTATCAACAAAAGTCCTGTTTATGTGAAAATACAACTTGTGCATACTTTGATAAGTTTAGTGGGAGAAAAGTCACAATTGTTGACAATTTTAAAACAGTCTGCAAGTACAAATTCTCTGTCAACTTCCAATAAAAATTCATCAGAATGCTCCACTTTTCTGGACAACCTTCCTATGAAGTCTTCCATTGAATGACTACAGAGACAAGAGAGGTGTAAAAGCATTAACTATGCAACATTACCTGCCAACTTCATCACATTCTCTAATGCTTTGCTCGAGCACATGTGTAACAATTGCATCTTCTGTCTCTTCAATTTCTAGATCAGACTCTTCATTAAGAAGCTCAACACTACTTGATGATGACATGGAAGGATGTGGAGGATGAACAAAGGTTGGTGGGGGTAGGTCAAAATCCTCATCACTTGATTGTTGCATATCCTCCTCTAGCCCTCTTCTACAATGACACATAATCAACTCAAGCCGTAAGTATAGCAGACATCTCACCTTGACTTTATACCTGATGACAAATGCTGACATAACTCTGTAACAGGAATGTCTTTAGCACATGATAGGCACTTCTCCACAGGCTATATGTACATGTATGACAAATATGCTCAGACTAATAGCCTTACCCCAGGTGGAAGATGGCAGGGTGTCAAGTCTAAATCTCTCTGTAATGGAATGATGTATGTTCTAGAGTTACCAATTCTTTCTTGTAAGGTTCTTGGTGAGGTTAAGCACATAGATGAGAGTGGTTCTAAAAACCGTGAATGACACTTGCGCTTTGCAAATATGAAGCCACCAGAATCTTTTAATTTTGGAAATGCTCCATGCAATAACTCACAAAACTCTTCCCCTGAGCAGTCAACATTTTCAACAACAATCTTCTTTTCACCAAGCCCAGATTCCAACAAAGCATCTTTCTCTGTATCAGTAGTTGGTATGATATCTTGAGCACAACGACTTAAACAAACAAATTTGTGTGTCCATGTCCTCGCTGCACGTTTACATGGTCGCTTGTCCAGTAGGTTCACAGAACGTCTCTTCTGTCCTAAAAAAGATGATGTTGGAGTAAATTCTCTGCTAAAAGAACTTTCATTTCTTGATTCTCGAACTCGAGCAGTCAGGCCTTCCCTGGCCCTCCGGAGATTGTTCAGTGCAAAATCACACGTTTGTTGAACTATGGTATCCCCTGCATTATCTATATATACATAGATAGATATACATTAAAGGTCATTTATCAACCTATATAACTGCATGCAGATGTCTCCTAGACTATGATACCAACAACTGGGCAAAAGTTTGAATAAGTTGTCGTTTTTCTGGTATGCCAGCTGATCTGTACACATCATCATGCTTTTGTCTTTGAATGCAAGTGACTAGATACATGCGGCATGCATTTACAGTATACACACACACACGATTTAGTCTCACCAGAGCTAGTGGTAGGGCCAGCTGATGATGGTGTAGGCAACGGAATTGACGCAAGAATTCTTATTGCCTCTTGGGCCTTTTCAACAAGATCCTGTGAAAAAACCCCTGCCATGTTGAAAACTGCCCTAGTGAAATAAGTCAACTTCATTGGTTAAATATAAACACTTAACTGTTGACACTTACAGACAACCCAAAGTGCTCTCTCAAACTTCAAACTTATCTTCGTACCACTATAAAGACTCAGCAAACAGTAGCAAGACGTTCATTTCTACTTCTAGATACCTTTTTGGCGGTACAAAGAGGACAAAGTTTGACACAGCAAAATCTGATTGGTCACCGAACTATGACTCCATTATTATTATTATTATTATTATTGTTATTATTATTATTACTATTATTATTATTATTATTATAATTAAGTCGTTTTTATATTTTTAAATAATAATTTGAAGTTCACTATTGTCTTTTATATCATCTACAAAATGTCCATATTAGTTCTTTTGGCATTACTCTGTTATTAATGTAATTTCAATGTAAATTTTGAAAACTATCACTTTTTTTATTTTATCATATTTCTAACTTGATTCAGTTGTTTCCACTTCACTAAATTCTATTTGAAGATGCTCTGCTGTCCCTATTTTATCCACATCTGATCATAATGGACTGTCTCTTCTAATTGGCCATGCGCATTCTTAAAACCAACAGTCTAGTCAGTGACATATTGTTTTGAATTACTTTTATGCTGACTTGTTCAAAGTTTTTTTCTACTTTCTAAAATAAGCTGGAAAAACCTCTTATACTTTAACTATAATAACAGGAGTTAGAAAGAACATTTATGAGTATCATAAATGTATATCAAAAACAATTCTTTCTAAAAGACCTACCAGGATCAACAGTGAGATTTGATGTGCTATTAAAAATTAAAAATGTTCTTTATTGAAATAATATTCTACCTCAAGCACTACAGCAACATGCTATAAATATTTTAAGAATCATGTTGCATCCTCAATTACATGTGCAAAAAAGGAATACATTTCTAATCTTATTCTTAATACAAGAAGTTCTGGATATGGTAAATGTTTAATAATAGATACACAAAGTGTTCCCAACATTATCCATTAAAATTTAATACTTGACCTCAATAAAGTTAATGCATTAATGAATGACATCTTCACATCATGTTTCAATGATCAACTTTCATATTTACAATGATTTTATCCTAATGATTGTCCTGTGAGTAATATCCGCTCTGAAGATGAAGTCCACTGTTTAATTTATTATATTAACTGTATTCCACTAAGCCATTCTTTGTTGGGTGTAGTGAAATGGAGAAAACGATAAAAAATTGTGTACTAATGGCACATTTGGTACTCTACATATAAGCTAATACACAAAGCAAGGTTTATTATAGAATTTATGTTTTGAAGGGGGGGGGGGGAGGGATTGATCAAAAGTAACAAAGTGTGCAAACTATACCAACTAAAATTCTAGGCAGGTACTGGGGGAGTCCTTTCCCAGAACATTTTGGAAATTTAGGTCCTCACTTGTTTTTGTGGCTTTTGGGATTAAAAAAAGTTATAACTAATGATTATATCAAGGACAAATGTACTTGTTCTAAGTGGTGTCATAATGACTAATAGTGCTTTGTAAATTACACGACACATATTGTATAACATGACATCAATTACAAAATATACATACTTCAGTAATTCCAGTAACTCCCAGTACTGCCCTGCTAGTTGGTGTTTCTATCCTAGCTTGAGCCCTTCCAAGAATCCATAGCTGATGTGGTGTTCGGTTGTGTGTTATATGGAGAGGATGATTACACCATGCCTCACGAAACATGTCCACTTGATATTGAATAATTGGTAGATAAACAAAGTGAAGGGCACATATATCAACTTCACTAGCTGGATCTAATAGACCCACTTCTTTCAGTGAATAGAATAGGAAGTAATAGAAACTAATGCAGCCTTGTGTGGACACTTCTACCACAGATAAACTTCCTCTGTCCAGACCTCTCTCAGAATGTTCGAGCATGAACCATCCAACTAGAACATTTTCTCCTCCATAGTCCGAACGTACACGAGATGGTAATCCATAACACTCGACAGCTTGCAGAAATGCATTAAAAACAGTCACAGCTTTGTCATTAGAGGCTACTTTTAAGTAAACTGGAACTCTGCTATATCCATCTATATCTCCATGTATTACTAATCTCCATCTTATAAGTTTATGATATCCATCAATGTGCCACAAAGCATTTGGGCTTGCAACATTATATTGTCGATGATGAAGAGTTCTACGTTGCCTAGTTTCAAGTCCCAATGGGTCAACACAATGAATAGACTTCTTTACTTCTTGTCGTTGTAATATCACACCATTAACTTTAAGCAGGGTCTGTATTGATCATATACCACAAACAGGTAAGCATGTCACAATCTCCTTAACTAGATCATCTAAATCTTCATTAGTTATGTCACTGAATCGATTACATTCTATCCAGAACTCCTTTAATTTTCTTTTTTTTAATCATACGTGTAGAGCAAATGATCAGTGCTGCAATATCAGTTTCTTTAAATCCAATTTTCAACTGAGAATCTAACTTGATCCTCATATATGTCTAAAGGTAGTCAACCACGACACCCAAAGTAATCACCTCCATTTCATAGTCATGTGTCACAATATACTTGGGGTTGCAACATTATATTGTTGAAAATGAAGAGTTCTATGTAGCCTAGTTTCAGCCATGACCTCTTTCACCCAAAGTAATCACCTACATTTCATAGTCAGTAGTTAATTGCACAATCAATTGGCGGACTATACCAGTCACAGGAGTGAAGTCCCAGTGATTAGGAACCAGCATTTCTAGGTGTACACATGCTTTCAAATAAATAATCACATCCTTCTTAGCACCTATAGAACTCAAGGGATAGATTCTCTTCATCATCTCTATTCCTTCTTTGAGTATGTCTATGCTCTCAATTCAACCCTCCATCTTTATCAAGTACACACAAACAACACACTTGGAGTTTAAATTGATTATAGTCATTGTAGTATTGTGTAGGTGTAGTGAGTGAAAAGGTACATGTACAGGCAGTTGGATAGAAGGTTGTTGGATTATTGAGCTACTTATCTTTGCAATCCTCTAAATAGTCTCCAAAAAGTATGTATGTTGCCATTTCTTCTATGGCTTGAATTATCAGAATAGCGAACTCGGTTTTGAAACAGAGACTTAATACTCACTATTAGGAATAGAAGAACAAACACATTATCACAGACTACATGTACTATTGAATTTTCTATTCAATCAATACCTGGAGACAATTCAGTATGGTGTGATGAAGTAGTTAACAGCTTTCCAGACTATTCAGGTGAGACTTCATGGCATCTGCCATATACTAAGAGTTTGAAGTCCATTCAATAGTTGATCAAGTTCAACTTTTGATCAAAGTATGTATAGTTTGAGTTAAGGACTGCCATTTTCAATCATAGAGATTTGGTTTTAAGATCTGTCATAGAGATGTTAAAACTTTATGTTATGTGAATAGCACTTAAGACCATGGTAATCATGTTCATTAAGGTGATGTCATTCTTGTCATATGGATTACTTACTAACATCACTTTCCATAGACATCTTCTGCCAAAACTTCAGTATCCACTCATTGGCCAATTTGACTTAAGGAAATTTGAGTTAAGGACTGCCATAAAGTTGTTAAGGACTTTATGTTTCGTGATTAGGCTGTAAGACCATTGCAATTAAGGTCATGTCATTCTTCTCATACGAATTTGTTAATAATGTCACTTTGAAAGATATCTTGTCCCAAAACTTCACTTCAGTTGTCCTTTCAAATAAGATCACAACGTCATCTTATTTGAGGCAAAAATTTAGGGTTGTAAATATGCAACACTTGACCTTTCCTTTCAATACTAAATGCTGACTGGAGTTTTAGCTTTCTTTATATAATTCATGCTGTATATTATTCACTTAACTGATTGTCAGCGATAGTCCTTCAATAATGATTCTCATGATCACAATTTCCTTTTTTACTTTTTGATAGTTTATGCCAAACAGAGCAAAGAATGAGTGCAATAACATAAACTAGTACAAAACACACATCTTGAAATATAAGAAATACCCTATATATAAGTTGGTTATGTACAATAGATTTGAAGTGGGGTAATGGGGATAATAAATTAAGAGCACTGAATGTTTGGGTCATGAAATAAAATTATTCACCAAATGTTTCAACAGTTAATACAACTGTTATCATCAGTGGCTACGTACTAAAATACAACAATAATTAGGACTGTTTTCATTGTTGTATTTTATTATGTAGCCACTGATGATAACAGTTGTACTTACTGTTGAAACATTTGGCCAATAAATTTTATTTGGTCAATAGTAAAGCATGAATCTTACTACTATAAATTAATATCATTAACAAATCTACAGCTAGAGAGGACTAGAGGAAATAAATGGAATAAAAAGGAATGTGTTATGGATACTACAAAGTGATTCAAGGGGAGAATTAAGATATCTTGTGACATAACTTCAGTATCTATTCCATTGGCCATTTTCACTCATAGAAAATATGGTTTAAGGACTGCCACAGATATATTAAGGATTTATCCTTTGCAGTATTAGTGTTTAATGCTGTTGCAATTATACTGATTATTATGATATATATGATGTCATTTTTGTCACGTAAATTGGTTACTAATGTCACTTTATTCCAAAAGTATCTTGTGCCAAAACTACAGTTCCTATTTTTTGGTCATTTTCACTCATAGAGATTTGGTTTAAAGATCTGTCATAGAGATGTTAAAACTTTATGTTATGTGAATAGTGCTTAAGGCCGTGGTAATCATGTTCATTAAGGTGATGTCATTCTTGTCATATGGATTACTTACTAACATCACTTTCCAAAGATATCATGTGTCTGAACTTCAGTATCTACCCCATTGGCAGTTTTTAGTCAAAATAATTAAGTTGTAAGGGATGTCATATCCATATTAAGGCTTTATCTTTGGCAATTAGAATTTAAGTCTGCTGTAATCATACTAATTAGGACAATATCATTTTTAACATAGATATACTGAGCAAAAACTTCAGTATATACTGCATTCGCTATTTTACTCATATAAATGAGGGATCAATTAAGGTTTGCAATAGAAATCTTAAGGCTTGATGTTGGCATATTAGGTTTTAAATCATATCAATTAGGATGAAGTCATTTTTGTCCTGTGAATTGGCTACTAGCAAAGATATCTTGTGCTAAAACTTCAATATCTAACTAATCCATTGGTCATTTTCAATCAGAGAAATTTCTGTTTAAAGGATGTCATAGGCATCCTAATGCTTTATGGTTTGAGGCTGCTGTAATCATACCAACTGGGACGATGTCATTTTTCTCATGTAAATTGGTTACTAATGTCACTTTCAATTAATAGTTTCTGCCAAAACTTCACTATGTATTCCATCAGTCACTTTGACTCATAGAAATTAGACTTTAAGGACTACCATAGAGATCTTAAGGCTTTTTGTTTGCTGATTAGGGTTTAAGATCATTGCAATCATACCAATTAAGATTATGGTATTTTTCTCAAGTGAATTTGTTACTAATGTCACTTTCAAAAGATATCTTGTCTTAAACTTTGGTATCTACTTCATTGGCCATTTTCACTCACATAAATTAGGGCTTAAGGACTGTGATAGAGATTGTAAGACGTTATGTTTGGCAAATAAGGTTAAAGGTCCTTGTAATCTTGTCTATTAAGATGTTGTTTTTCTAAGGTGAATTGGTTATTAAATTGACTTTCCAAAGAAATCCTGTGCTAAAGCTTCAGTATCTACTCCATTGGCCATTTGGCTCATAGAAATTAGACTTTAAGGACTACCTTAGAGATCTTAAGGTTTTCTGCTTGGCGATTAGGATTTAAGCCACTGTAAAGCAGATTATGATGATGTCATTTCTCTCAAATGAATTGGTTGCTAACGTCACTATATGAAGATGTCCTGTGCCAAAACTTCATTGATGACTTTGACTAATAGAAATTAATTGTTTAAGATCTGCTACAGATATCATAAGGCTTTATGTTTGGCCATTAGGTTTTATCACATTTCTAATCATAACGATTAGGTGATGTAATTTTTGTCATGTTAATTGGTTACTAATGTACTGATCAAACATATCTTGTGTCAAAACCTCACCATCTACTACATTGGCTATTTACACTCATAGAAATTTGATTTTAAAGACTGCTGCACAGATGTTAAGACTTTTGACACAAATTATCTATGGAAATAATAGGCAGAGTTTGTAAAATATAACAACTTCTGAAGAACAACTTCTTTACTTTCAATAGTTGATAATTTAAGGAAATAACATATTATTATAACTATGACTGGTGTGCCTATTTGATGTATTTGGTGTGCATAGTACTGACCCTTTAATTACTTCTGAAATGACTGGTAGTTCTATTAAGCAAACACCATTAATTAGTGATAATATATATAATTACCAATTAATAACAGAGAAAAAAAATTTTCATACATAACCAACAAGAATCAGTGAAAAGAACCTATTAGACATTCTGTGGACAATATAGAAACCAAAAGTGAACTTCAAATTATTATAAAATTTAGAAATGACTTATAACAATAACAATACTACTACTACTACTACTACTAAAGTAATAGTAATACTATTAATAATACTTAATAATGATAATGGTAAAATAATAAATTAATGTTAACAAAAATAATAATAGTATAGCCATTAAAAATAATAATGATAATAATAATAATAACAACAACAGCAACAATAATAATAACAATAATATTTGTTGCAGACTTGGATCTATTGACATGTTGTGGCACACAAAGGAGGCATTGATGTTGCATATTTCGTTGTGTCTTATAGAGGGAAACCCCCCAATGGACAAGATAGCAATTGTTCAGTTGTAAAGAGTTGGCCACAATTACAACGTGAAGAAGAATTCTTAATGGACCAGCCATAGCTAAGATATAATGCTGTCTTATGTAGTGTGAATTCATGAAATTCGATTGGTAAAACAGAGAGCCAGATGGACACACCTTTTTCACTAAAAAGATCCATAGCCTTCTGAAGGTTAGGGCCTAGTTTGTTATAAAGGGCAGCTGCATTATCCCTGTTATACTTCCTCTTTTCTCCTTGAATGGAGGTTTTGATTCGGAGTTGTTCCCAGCTACAGTCCATTAGGTTTGCAGATGTTGATTACTTGTTAATGAGTTTAATGAGGGGGGCCACAAATTGAAGAAAATTGTACTGATGCAAAAGTAGCTGGTTTCTGTAATCCCAGACTTCACAGGTGAGTTGGTAAGGCCAAAAGGTCCCGTTCCAGTTCTCCAGGTGGGTTTCTGTCAGATAGGGAGGGAATAAATTTTAATCGCAGTGTCTCTTCCAAAGGTTGGAGGTTTTCTTATAGAAAAGTTGCCAACAAATCTGTAATCTGAAAGAAGTAAGTCCAATGTGACATTACTGTGTGAGTGAAGGCTGCATAAGCAGCATGAGGATGGGACTTAGTGATGAAGTTCAGGGTGTTAAGCTCTTCACACCAAAGACTGATCTTATTTTAAACAATTTGTCTTATGAAGTTGTGAGATCCAATAGCATCTTCAAGATATTCAAACCCATCTGAACTAATCTGTATCCCAGAACCAGCAGAGACCCTCCTTGCCTCATAGTTGAAGTCGGGTTTTAGAAATAATTGAGTCTTCCAATTATTGGAGAGTAACCATAGTGTTGGGCTAGCGTATTTGGCTGATCCGTCACAAATTCAAATTCTGAAGACTGAATCATCAGCATACCAGACCTGATCAACTGACGTGTTTTTCCTAAGGTGATCAATCATTAGTAATGTGCTTATCCCATACATGGCCATAGCCAGGGGGTCCTCTCTTGAGATGGTATATTGCCATAGAATGTGGAGGAGAGATAATAATAATAATAATAACAATAATAACAATAATAATCATCATCTCATAAATATCACAAATGAGAACAAAAGTAAATAGCATATTGAGAACATCACCTTAGCAAGTACCTTCATATAATAAGAAGAGAATCGTTCTGTTCATCACCACGCCCAATTGTGACGCCTACTTCATCCCCACCTTAATACTGAAATGGAAGGAATTTCCAGTATTATCAAGTATCGATACTTACAAAGATTGCTAATTGTACCTGTAAAATAGTGAATTCGCGAATTGCAATAATCGCGAATTCACAGCCAAATCGTGAATTTTGAAATGTAAAAATCGGGAATTTCCGGTAAAATCGGGAATTTTGAGTGTGCAATAATCGTGAATTTGGCGCCAATTTTTGTCGTAGTTCGTATTCCATACATACATAGTTAATTTCTATTGCTAGTGGATAAGGACTATGCTGACCTAATGAATCTTTTTAAAAAGGATACTCTGAATTAATAAAACTAGATACAGTCAAAATTAATCCCACACTAACATCAAGTTAGTACTATTAACTTCTGTAATGAAGACACCTCTATAACTAGGACAGTTTCTAAAGATATAAACCGTTCACTATAGATATAATCCTTACTACTCATTGTATAGAGTCTAGTATTGTTTTTTGGTATTACATGATGGTTTTGTAGTAATGAAGACCAATCTACAAACATCTAAACCATATGAGAGTTAGTGATTTTTAATATATCAGGTTGAGTTAACAAAACTTTGGGAGAAAACTAAATGGGAAAATGGATAATGATTATTATTTCATAATACAATTAATATCTAGCCATACAAGAGAACAGTTAATGCTGACACGAGTTCATTATGCATAAAACTACATTTTGTTATATAATACTCTTCTTGAATTCTGTCTTACTATGTACATTGCTGGTATTGTTTCACAAAAAATGAACAAGAATAAAATTTACCAAGTGATACTCATTACAGAAAGTTAAACTAAATCAAAAATGAAAATGCTTTAGTACTAACTGACCTAGCATATGGTATTACTACTTAGTCAATATTAAATGTTTAATTGAAGAATAAAAAATATTTTATAGCTACAGAGATCTAGTTGACTTACCATCACACAGGTTCATCTAGTCGACTCAAACAATCAGAATAGCCATCACAAGTACATGTAAATGCAAAACATCTACCATTTTCTTGACACATGGGACTTCTGCAATTTGAAGGAGGTGAGTCACACATTACTCCTGTGGCTTTTTTCAGAACCACTGTTGGTAAGTATATTCAAAGAACAAAGACTAATATTAGTCTCATATCCAGAACAGTGAAATTCAAGTGAACTGATATTAATATTACCAGAACTAAACAATCCAATGTCAGCCCCTAAAGAATAAAAAAAAATATTTAATAAAGAGAGAAGCATCTTGTAGTTAAAATAACTTTAAATGGCAACAACTTTACTATTGTTGTGCCAGTGGCAACAAAAATGTTTTCATTCATTATTACTGGTAAACAAGACAGCTATAGTTTACAATTTTATACATAGTGTGTTTAATAAACTACAATAGTGATATCAAATGACTATGAATTATTTCATTGTTATAACCATAACTTATATTGATTGGTTAGTTTTAATTGTCAACATATAACAGCAGCATCATGCTCTCCCATTTTTGTCTGCATACACCCACGTAATGACAATCATTACATATTTCAACTGCTCCAGTATTATCGTTAGGACCATTCACTAGTCAGACATCTTGAATTAATAGAATACAAAGGTTGACAGTAACCACAATAGTGTTATAAATCTTCCACGTGGCATATTAATTAAATAGTTTAGTATTTTATGTTTTAACATTTAATATAACATGTTAAAGTTATATAATAAAATAACTGAACTCCACCCAATCACTAAATAGCACTAAGTTAGCTTACGTACAATATGTAATACTGTAAAAGTGGTTTTATTTGCCATGCTCTAATTTTATAAATAAATTTAATATCTAATTCATGTACATTTGGGATTTGACTGATGAATGAATAGATGGATCTAAATATTTACTGACCATACTTTCTTCCTTACAGATTCTATTCATGTACATTTATGATATATACACATTTAATGAAAGGATTGATAATTGAAAATTTATAATGTACTTTCAATTTACAGATACAATATCAAGAAAAAGGTAATACACACTAGCTAAGACTCAACACTGATAGTGAAGTTTCCTTGGTAACACCAACAAACGGTAAAGGACATCAACCAAAGTAACAACAGATCCTTTGTCAGCTGATCATTTCCTTTCATTCTATTACCTTAACCTTCTCTTTCATATATACCTATATGACTTCAATATCACTATTATATGAGGGTAAGCAAAATAGAGAGTCCAAATCACAATCATGTTGAGGAGGCTGGATTTCAAAATTTCAGACCTCGTTATTTTCAGGACTTTTTAATGAAGTAACTATGTACTGTTAATATTATACCTGTGCCATCTTCTCTATTCTTGCTTGTATAATAATAGACTTGTAGTGTATTGTGTTATAAATTTTGCTTACTATTTCATTATCTATGTCATTATAATAATATTATAACAATATTACTATTCAATAACAATATTAGTGATAAGCAACAACATCTCTTCAAAGGTCTGTCTTCTTTCTTGTCCTCTTTCTATACTATCATATAATTCAAACATATTTGCATCTTTAGATTTTCTTTGTTCCAAAATATTGGGCATCTCAAGACTGTATTCATAATTAATATTTTGTACTAATCATTCATACAGCTATTACCTACTTTGATGTTGTCTCTGATGTTCACACCAAACTGGAACTCTCTCTTTGATGATGACATATAAAATCAACAATATTTTTTCAATGACAATGACATCAAATTTTATGTCTTAATAAAAGTACAATCTCTTTTAATTTAATTGAAGTATAAGCTCTTTCTTCCATCCCTCAAGAAACCTAGTTTTATAGTGCATAAATGTTTGAATAATGAGAATTAATTTTATTAATAAAACTACAAACATTATGTAAAACTCAAACCTCACTGGCTCGAAAACAATACAAAGATTAATAAGACACAATATTATGTCTAATGATGTATTATTAATTATGTTAATTATCTGGTTTCCAATCTTTATACTGAAAAGAATCCTCATACCTGAGCAATGGACTAACTTCAGATTGTTTCTCACTCTTCCATACCAGTTTAGTCTTTATAATAAGTTGGCAATGTTTCATACGCTTCCTGACACAACAAGACAATTCATTGATATACACATGTGATACATTAAAATGAAAAGATAAGTAATAAAGCAGAGAGCAATCTCTAGTGTTGTCATAATAGCATTAGTTGTAGTGTTCTTGGATGAGATGTAAGAAAGAGATGTGATGAAATTGATCAACAGAAGTACCATAAACTAATGTATTTAATATCTTGTTCTTATCTGTGAAGACAATAGCTTGTACAATAGTAAATGAACCCAATATATATATATCAACAGTAACAGTTGTAGAGTCATATTGCTACCTTGTAGAACAGCAATGACAATATAGATGAGAGAGAGTACAACCAACCTCACTCCAAACAAGTAACTTAGCTTCTCTTTGTGAGGTCCATGTATAGCACCAATAAATGGACAAAAGAACTTGACAACAAAACAACTCCTTATCATCTTTCTCTAAACAATCCAACCAATGTAAAAGTTATGATGAAGAGAGATAGTACTCTAATACTCACACATGATAGAACAATGTGGTAAGAATACTGGCCATACAGGACATTGCCATCCTTAAACCAAACAAGTGACTTGCCAGTACTATTGCTACTATTAAAATAAATATGTGCTGGTGTAAGAACAATTAAAGATATAGATAACAGATCTGAATATGAGATGTACATCAATGTACAAGTACTTGTACAGAGGACCCAATAATAAAATTAGCAATCATGACAGAATAATTACTTAAGAGAACGACTATTAGCCATAAAGAAACTGGAAGGAAATGCAATCTGCCAGTCTTGCCTAGCTCATTGAGATGACTTGCTATGCACACTGGTATGTTCCATTCATATTTGACAGAAGTTAGCAAATACACCATACATTGTAGAGCTGTATTCAATGATTTCGTGAATGCTTTATTATATAATGGTATGACAGTTGCCCAGACCATATTTAGCCAAAAAATGAAAATTCCAATTGTTCCCAGTCTCAAAATAAAAAATTAATTCATACACTATACCACCTAGTATTTAAATGTAAGAGCAAGTACAGTATGTAGTGTATTAGAACACTTATAACAATCAGTATTACCTAAGACAACACTGTAGCCCTCCTTACATTCACCACATAGCCATCCCATACGATTTTCTCTACAAATAATAATATCAGGCTGTGTTATAGTAATAGTTGTGTTTGGTAGATAGTATTTGTGGAATCAATTTGATTGAAGATCTAGGAAGGTATCCCAAAGCTTCAAAATATAAATGCATTGTTTTACTTGTACTTTCTGGAATATTGTAAATTTAATAGTGTACATCTGTTGCTGTAGACAGTTTGATATTGTTGCTCAATTGGTAACAGATATGTCATATCATATGTCCATGAATAACACTTATGTTTATGCCACCATTTTCCAACTTTGGTTAACCTGGCAAAAATTTGAGCATAAGTAGGAATCCCATTCAAATCAAATGCTCTCAAATCAATTGTAATTTTTTGATCTGAACATCATTAGTTGAACCATTGATGTTACAGTGATGTGTGCTCACAGCTACTGATGATATTTCTCCATTATGATTGGTGTCCTCTCCTTTGAAGTGAAACAATTTGCTATATAGGTCACTAGAATTGACTTATTTAAGTACAACTGTTGAGATTTATAAAGTGGAGATACATAAATAGAGTTACCAGCAAGTATAGTACTGTTTTGTTTAAAAGTCATTTTGGCCTTAAGTTGCAAAATATGTTTACTCACTACTTGAATAGCACAAAGTGGGTTTCTATTTGGAAGATGTCTGTTCATGTGAGAGTAAATTGCACTGCCACAAAAGGTAGCACTGTTATTAATAAAAGAAGTATTAGTATATTCATGAATGTAGAGATGTGATAATGAATCAAGTCGAATAGCAGCTCCATGACTAGCTCTGTTGTTATAGAAAACCATTGTACCATTCAAATGAATGTTACTGTTGTATGCTTGTATTACTGAGCCTGTTATATTTTTGAAAAGGTTATTCCTACCATTGATATAAACAGAGGCTGCATTAACAAAAACTATTTTTCCAGCATTTAGAGCTGTGTTAAAAAGATTGTCAAATACTATAGCTACTGATTGCAAAATAAAGTACAAATTTTAGTAGTACGGACGAACACATCCTCTATTTGTTTCTGAGATTATAAATGGATCACGAAGCCCAATGTAATTTTGAGAATACTTGAAATTAAAGACATAAATTTTTAATTTCCTTGATATGTCTGAAGATGTAATGGCATGAAATATGGAATGATTGTATGGATTTGAAGGAATATGTGAACTAAAGTCATCATCAAACCGATATTGGTAATAATTATTATGTACCAAACTCTCTGCAATAGTAATAATGTCCCAAGGTATATTAAATATACTTTCAATAGAAGTTGGAACAATTCTTGTATATACCATACAGCCTATTCCAAATGTTCTTCTTTCATTAAGGATATTGTGATAAAACTGAGAGTGTAAAATTGTAACATTGGCCTTACCTATTGGTGCATCACTAAATATTAATGCTAATCCATTGAAAACACCACCAATATCTGAACTCCAATATGTATGTGACAAGAAAACAGTAGTACAGTAATCTCCTTGACTAAATATAATAGTCACACTAGCTGCAAAAGCACTGATTGCTTTAGGCTCCTCAACATGGACTTTAGCAGCATTTGCTATATCATTATATGGTACTAAGTTTACATTTCCCTGTAAATTCATTTTGTTTAAGTGTACATATGTATCTAACACTTCAGTTCTGTTATCCAAATTACTGAAATACAATATAAGTCCTGATCCACCACAACTTGGAAGAACATTTATAGAACATAGCCCACTGGTAGAAGAAGAATTGATGTTGACATTAATAAGAGTTGTGTTTTTATTATAATTAATTTGAAGAATAGCAAAGCCAAAATAGTTGTTGATATCAACCCCAACCATAATAATATCAGAGGAATAACTGATAAGTAATGTTACTGACTGATCATCATAAAAGTAAAAAGCTGTATCATTAGGATAGAGGGTACTAGTTGATGGCATTGGTCCTCCACACTGTGTTATGTGTACATTTTGAGTCAATAATTCACTAACATTATAGAAACCAAAGCCAACAGATACATAACTATTATTATGATGACTGCAAGTAATAGTTGCAGGAGTTTCTGATGTACTACATATGGTAATATTTGATGTGTTAGTAACCAGACAAAAGGAACTTCAAGACAGGATGTGATATACATCAGTAGAGAGGAGTAGCTGAGTGTCTGGTAGAAGAGAGAAATCTGGATCACAAAGATAACTATTTAGAGCAACAGGTTCAGTTAGAAAAAAGTTGATAGAAAGAGTTCCTTGTAAATTGAACACCAACATTAGTAATTTAGTGGCCATATCATATGAATTGTCTGATCTGATAGGAATAGCTCTATTTATATTTGTTAACTTATAAATCAAGAACTTGTTTAAAAGTCTTATATTGTGTATGACATATATGACTAAAATTGTATGCATTAACAGCTATATATATATCAAAGTTTCACTTTGTTATAATGTTAGTTATAACTATGATAACATTAATCTTAAAAGGAAAATGATGACAGTTTTTCATACACAATTGTTTATATTTGAACTTGATAAATTAACTATTTAGACTAGCACACTCTAAGAATAACTATAAATGTTGTTCTTTCAGTTTTTAATCATGCTCAGTAGGTGGATATATCAACTGCTATTTAAATTTACATTAGATGATTATAATTAACAATAATTATCCCAAGCAGTTAATTCATTGGTTTTATGACCATGAATATGATTAGTGCATTACTTGTGTAAACTAAAGAATGATATTGATGTCATCACAACTATACTGCTAACATCTTACATCTCTGTATACCAACTTAGTGTGAATTAACAATGTCATGTATTTTTAAAAATTTAGGTTTGAACAACTTGATAATCTAAATTGAAATTACAAATACAACATAAATATTTAGTAATAGACTATATGTTGTACAGTCAAATCATCACACACCCACAAGGACGTAATACAATGTAATTATTTTAATAGAATGGTTATTGATCATCAAGGGAAGGAAGAACAAATAAAGAGAAAACTACAAGAAGCTAAGAGAAAATGTGAAGAAGTTAGAAGTAATATGAAGATACTGTCAAGACTGCATATCAGCATTGTCCTAAAATTGAGACTGAACATTCTTCTGCTAGTATTAAAAGGGATATGGTGAATATTCAAAACAAACTAACTGAAGAAGCAGACAGGTGAGATATATTCAGTACATAGTTGTAATAGTGTATTATATAGGAGAGTTAACCAAGATCAGATAAGGCAGAGTTGTCTTGAACCTGTGGAACAATTAGAGACTATTCACACTGCCATTAAAAGAGAAGTGGAATCATTAAAGATTGATATGCTCTGTCCAACTTGTGTTTGACAGCAGTTTTGTTGAATTCAATAATGTCATCATCCTATGTTGGGATTGGTCTTGTAGTTTACACTTTTGGAAGCTTCATTGAGGCATTTCTTTATTCTTTGCTGTTTTTTCCTTCCCTAAATTTTCTTGTTTTTTAAGATAGGAACATTTACAAGCTGTGAAAGTCCTAGTGTTAGTTTATTTTTATACTCTATAGAGTCTGAACCAGAGTTTAACTAAACGTATCAAAGGCCATCAAAACATTTGTAAACGAGCAGCTCTACATACTTGTATATAGTTTTATCATTTTGTTGAAAGAAGAGGTTACCTTGGAACACTAAATTTTGATTTTGAATAGAAATCATTAGAAATCATTGTTAGTTCATTCCAATTTAAGTTTTCTTGTAATATTGCTTACATTCATTTGTGGAGAAGATGGACATTTCTGTAACTTCAATTTTGCAGCACATGTACCAGCTAGAGTGAAATTTATTGGCACATTATGTATAAATGAAATGCTCTTTCTCATCCAGGCTCTAGTGTTTAAGGTGACATAACATCTTTAGAAAGTTTTGGGTTAAAATTCATATCTAGTACAGTTTGTCCTCATGTTGTGCCACGTATCTGTTTCCAAATTTAATGAATAACAGTAATTAGTTGATTTAGTCTTATATGTATTAGCAACTTTAGTATTTTTTAGTTTAAAGTGCAAATTTACTGTTTATATTCACAACAAATTACCTAGCTATTACAAGTTATTGCCATAAGATGTTGTCCACTTTAGAAGAGTAACTTATGTTTGTTTTAGGTCAATGAGAACAAACAGCAAGCTACAAAAATATCCAATCTCTTTTTGGTGGTGAGCGTTCTTTTGCTATTGTTTCTTTCATAATGGCTTGTTGGGAGGCCATGGAAAGTCCATTTCGTTGTCTTGATAAATTTGGTGTCTTTATGGATCTTGTGAATCGTCATAATATATGTGTTAGGAGGACTTGAATCAATGCAAACAAGGCAGTTTATATATTGACTCCACAGGAGATGAGGTTTGGACAAGATTTTGTAAACATTAAATAGACCTTGTTTACTGTCTTACTGAGTATTAATGCAGAATAGTGTAACACAAAGTATACATTGACTGAATATATGTTACTAGACAGTAGTTATAGTGTTAATATCATTACTAACCTAGCCTGTCTAAGAGATAGTTGACATAATAGAAAAGTTATCTATTGGAAGAGGTTGGTCTTGATACACTTCTGTATGTATTACCTTAACATAAAAATGATACTTCATATTATCATATATAAATTAATTCATTAGTCTTACCTCTTGACCTCTTCTTCTGGGCTAGAGATTGGGGGTCTTCTCAAGTCCTTAATCAGATGAGACTAGTTTAGGGATGAGACTACTACTACCAGGAACATTAGTAATATCTAAAGTAGGTTTGTATACTTCATTATATGTTACCTGTAAAATGTGTATATGATAGTACAATGGAAGTATATATTTGCTATTATATTATTTTAATGTATTAATCATTAATTTTGTCATGATTATTTTAGTGTCTATACCTCTTTCTCTTATCTCTTATTACGGATAACTTTATCTCCAATTTGTAACAAGATCAATCCAATACTAAGGAGATATGATAGCCTTGTCTTTTACATTTTCACTAGTACTCACATTAGTAGTTTAGGAACACACACAGTAACAAAGATAAAACCTTCAGCAACTTCATAAAGGTGAATATATTAAGAGTATAGTCAAAGAACAATTTTTTTACAATTTTTCAAACTCTTTAACTGTGAAATGATTAGTTAACAACCACTTTAATTTAAAAGCTATAGTTTGTTCTCATAGAGTTTTATGACCTAGCTTATTTTTGTAGCTCTTGCATAAATGTAGTACTCAGAAATTTCTCATGGTAGTTTTGTTTTTCAAGCTTGTATGGTTGAATGCCAGGTAGTGTATTCGTGAGCTTAAACGATCAGTAATGTTAACTGGTTAACAATGTTTATAAACTGCAACAAAAACATGTGCAAAGCTCTTTGTTTTTTGAATCTCTTTTACAAGTGGATAAGACAGAATTAGTAACTGCTTGAGGTTGTCAAATTCAATACCAGCTGATTTGACCTCTTTTTGAATTGTTACACTAGACTACCTAATTTTATTTGCATTATAGTCAAATCATTATATTTATATATGCCCTAGTAGAAGGAATAAAGCTGTCAGTATTACTAGTAACCATTGCTACAGATGGTCCACCCTTCTTGTTTTTTTACAACTTTTTAGAGACACATCCATTAGTGGAGATATAAGGACACACCCTTCACTGGAGGTCTATTACTATATATGGTATATCAAACAATTATGATTATAACATGTCAAAAGTGCATTGTTTTACATATCACTGCATTTAAGATTGACCATAATCTTAAGGTACCATTGAACTAAACAATTTCTTGAACTTATAGTAGTTGCCATGTATCACTATAGTAGTTACCTTCATTGACTTATCTGATGATAGTACTTCATTTGAGTAGCATTAAAAATGTCTGAACCAAGAAAAATCACAGGCCAAAGGACTAATGGGGTTGGAGTAATTAAATTAACTAACTTCAATATTATTAACTACTTTTGTTGCTATAGAAACTGATCAGTACCCAACTTAGTTTGCCTCATTGGACATTTCCATTAAACTGTATGTGTGTGTAGTTTATAATTTATTAATTAACTTGTATCTCATTTAATTTGTAGTTTCTGTTAATTTATTTATCTCAGTTCCATTTATTATTGTAGAGTGTATTATTGTTTAGCTAGCTAGTAACTGTAAGTTTTATTATAATTATTAGTTAATAGTTAGCATCTGCTTATTTCTACAGACCCTATGTTCACTCTATTATTCTTTTTTATCAGCTTATCCATCCATATATCATTCCATCAGTTGATGTGAAATTTTATGGCTGTAGGATCACAAACTACTGCCCCTTTCATTCCATTATGTAAGTGATAATTTCTAACAATGATACAACTAGTTTCACATGAAGCGTTTATCATAGTCCAGTCAGAAAACAAACCAATAGCTAGTGATACAGGATCATCAATAACATGATGTAATCTACTGAAGTATTTCTGTATCACCAGATACTTTTTAGTAAAAGGTAAAAGGTGATCTGTAGTATCACAGGTGTTACAATTAATAAGGAAAAGTTAGATCAATAACTTAGGATCAGAAACATAAGAAATCATTAGATATAACAGAACTAAAGAAATGGATCATAAAAGGAGGACATAGGATTACAAGATGAATGAAATGCGCTAAAGTGCTTCACCTTGCTGCGGTCTTATCCAGAGACTTTCTTTATTCTTTTCAGTCTCCTCAAGCGACATATACCACAGAATACAGACAATCACAGATATGGTGCTAGTATTTTTAGTTTGTGCTCAATGTATCAACAAAGATAACTGCCAAAAGTTAGTAAAACTGACATAATTCACACTTTAAAAAGTTGGAAAATGTCGTAAGCTGTATCCAGGAGATTTTTATTGACTTCTCGAGTCTTAACTGAAAGCTGTGCTTTTTTCAAATCAGAGTTACTACAGATGAGGAGGTCAGACAATGGCTCACAGGTGTTAGACAAGGACTGTCACCTATGTCATAAACAAGGTCACATTGCAAAAATGTGTATGAGTGGACGTCAGCAACAGCACTTAAAACAGAGGATTAGAAAACCTCATATGCAGACAGACTATGTTGAAGATAAAGATACTTTGTCATATGAAGAAGATATTCACAGACTTTTGAGAGTAACTGATAGCCAGGCCAAACAAATTCATAATACAGTAAATATAAATAAGATATTAATTACAATCGATTTAGACAGTGGAGCATCATTGTCAATTATTAGTCAGGACGCTATCACACAAATTGGTCATATTAAGGAACTGAAATAATTAACAGTTTAGATATATGTCAAAGTCTGGTCACAATGTTAAAGTACTGAGCATGGTGGATGTAGAAGTGAGTTATAAAGGAGTTGAGAAGGTGTTACCACTGTTGATTGATGAAAGCACTGTCAATGTCTTTTTTGTCCTAACTGGCTTATGCATTTTTCATTGAATTGGGAGAGTATATGATAAGTCCAACAGCAAAGAGACTTAGAGTTGCTTTTGGATAAGTATAATAATAATATATAATCTGGTGATCAAGAAAGGTCTATGGAAGTTAAAAGGAGCACCACCAAAAATTCACATTGACTCTTACACTGTGAGGGAATAATAGAGAGAGTACAGTTCTCAACAGTGGGCCTTGCCTGTGATAATTATGAATATGGTAATAATGTATGCATATTTATGTATTCCTGAATATTCTACAATGAGCACATGTATAAATTGCGTGAGCACGTTTTGGAGCAGTTAGCTCTGTTTTTGTGTTTTTGTACATGTTGACACTCTCTCTTGATTCTTATCTATTTGTTGTTATATGTTGAATCTATCTTTGCCAAGTTACAACATATTAGGCAACGAGAGTTGAAATGAACTCACTAACTAGATAGCACAGGCAAGGTCAAAGTATTTGACCCGAAGCAGCATAACTCCCTGAAGTACCTACAATGTGTGCAGCTCTGCTTCAAAGCAACTAATATAACAGAAGATTGTAATAAGGCTGTTTTTCTCTCTGCGCTGGGCTATGAAACATATGAGGTACTTGCAAATATATTCACTAGTCCTGAGACGGAAGGCTTAGCTACACTAGTAAACAGATTGACTAACCACTTTCACCCTAAATCATCAATTGTTGCTGAAAGATACAAGTTTACTCAGAAAGCCTAGCCAACTTCATTGCCGACCTCCGGAGACTTTCCGCCAGTTGCAATTTCAAGGCTGATGCTCTCAATGAGAACCTTTGTGACAGATTCATTTGTGGCCTTACTCAAGAGTACATGTGGAGCAGGTTACTCATGGAAACAGACGACCTCTTGTTTGATTGAGCAGTAGAAATTGCTATCAGTTTAGAAGGAGCAAAGTTGAATGCTCAATTGATGAAGTCACCAATTGCATCACATGGGAACCGTGAGGTTCAATGTGTCGATGATCATTCAAGTAAGCCTCAAAATCTTTCTTTTGTTTCTTGTTACAGGTGTGTAGGGCCTCACTGAGTGAACAAGTGTCAGTTTATCAAAAAGAAGTGTCACTCTTGTGGTAGAACTGGTCACATCTCCAAGGTTTGTTGCAGCAAACCCTCTGCTCTACACACAGACCCCAGTCAAGCTCGTTCAAAGGGCAGGCCCCTAAAGCAGCAAATGTTTCTGAAGAGACAAGTCCATCTTCTTTAGATGACCCACACCAGGTTTTTCGAGTTTATTCTATACTCCCTAGAGTTGCACCACTTAGAGTTACAGTTACAGCCTATGGTTGCAAGCTCGATATGGAGCTAGACACAGGTTCAGCAGTGTCTATCATCAGTGAGGACACCTTCAAGTCACTTTTTCAGGATGAGGTCAAGCTCAAACCCACTACTATTTCCCTATGTTCATATTCAGGACATTTCTTGACCATATTACATTGCCTATTGTTGTTCAAAGTCAGGGACCAACCTTGTTAGGTCAAAATTGGCTTCAGTCTACTCAATTAGATTGGAAGTCCATTAAAGGTGTTTACTGCAAGTCTTCAGTAGAAGAACTTATTAAGAAACATTCTCATTTATTCCGTTCTGATTGTGCACTATTCAAGGAGTGAAAGCAAAGATTTTTGCTTCTTCAAACTGCGTCTCTTGCCATACACTCTTAAGAGTCTGGTTGAGGCCAAACTCGAGCAACTTGTACAAGCTGAAGTTATCATACCTACGCAGTTCTCAGATTGGTCAGCACCCATCATCCTTGTTATCAAGGCAGATGGAAATATCCATGTTTGTGGAGACTACAAAATATATGTCAACCCTGTTGCAAAGCCAGAAGTTTACCCAGTGCTCAGAGTGGATGACCTTTTCACTGCCTTATCAAGAGGTACATTGTTCTCCAAACTTGATTTGTCACACTTACGAGCAACTTGAATTAGACGAGGAGTCAAAAAATACACTACCATTAATACTACTAAAGGACTCTTCCATTACCAATAGTTGCCATTTGGCATACCTCTGCCCCGTCCATTTTTCAGAGGACAATGGAAAGTTTAAAGCAAGGCCTATCGGGGGTGTAGTTTACATTGATGACATTCTTGTCACTGGGAAGACATCTGAAGAGAATATACATAACTTAGACCAAGTGATGCACCAGCTAGAACAAGCAGGTGTTACACTAAAACAATTGATACTAAATATCAGGCACAGGGTCACTTATAGTCCACCCTATTTGCATCAGGTGATGAACTCTTGTTAGTACAGGGTCTTTCTTGGTCCACAATTTAATCTGTGAGGCAGTGACAACATTGTCTGAGAGGTGCTCTAGGACCAAGTTTATGTCTCCAGGGATTGGTACTGACAAAAGTGATTCAGGTAGTGGAAGACAACTTTAGGCATCAGCATTTGCCATTTTGGTACTAGGTCTATGCTGAATGGTGTACTGATATGCTGTCAATGTTAAAGCCCATCGTGGTATCCTGGAGAATGGCATGACAGAAATCTGACGAGACTCACTAAGGAGGTGTTTCAATGGCTGATGGTGAGAATACAATGTGAATGGGTTACCATACAAGTATTGATGAAACCATTTTACAGCAAAAACAATTGCTAATGCTTCCTTCTCCAGCTGAGAATATTTCTTATCTGTAGGAGACAATGTTCAAGAGAAACGCAGTAGGTTTCTCACTATTATTATCCATTTTGTGTTCAAGAACACATCCTAGGCCATAGGGGGAAGCATCACACGAGAGAAGTAATGGTTTTGTACCATTAAAATGGACAAGTAATGAGGAAAATTGAAGGAGACCCTTGGCTTGTGTGAAGCCTGTAGCTTGTGCCCTAGACCACTTCCACCTGGTATCTTTACATAGTAGGCTGTGTAATGGGGCTAAAATTGTTGACAGATTAGAGAAACTTTTTATAATAACTAAGTAGCCCTAAAAAAGACTTTAATTCAGTAGGCTCTGGGGCCTCTTCAATGGCTTTTACCTTACTGCTCAAGGGGTGAAGGCCACTAGCATCAATGACATGACCAGGGTATTCTACTGATTTTGTCATCAAGACACATTTCGACTTCCTCAGAGACAGTCTAGCAGATTCTAATCGCTCTAAAACTTGGCCTAAATTATGTAAATGATCTTCTTCATCAACATCTGCAAGCATAATATCATCAATATAGACACATACTTTTGTCAGTCCTTGTAGGAGACTCTCCGTTGTACACTGAAACAATGCTGGGGCAGTGGAAATGCCACAAGGTAATCTCTGATACTGAAACAATCTCTCAGTTGATAATACATTAAGGAATGTGGCTATCTAAGTTCATTCGAAACAAAAATGTATTCCTTATAAACAGTAAGAGCACAACCAGTCGTCACCTTTGGGTTCTAAACTTAGACCTGCATAACTAACATGCCACCAGGCTATAGGACTGTCTTTTCCGTCCATCACAATAAATCATCATTCCATACCTTCTTCTCCACAAATGCAGTAAGTTTTCTCAGTAAATCCTATGAAGTATAGTTGACATTCAAAATAAAGCAATATATTATTACCCGTACTGTGGGCCAGCAGATTTTCCTTTCCTTCAGTTTTAGCATTGGATGCATGCATACCAAATCCATCTAAAGTATAGTAAATGTAGTACCAGTCTAGTTTAAATTCTACCATCTGATTTTGAAATCTTTTTTTTTATACGTGTGACCTGCCACTTCACCCCATTTCTTTTGATTTGAAGTGGAGACATTTGCAGGGCATTCCCCTAGCAGACCCAGACTTTGGTCTCCCCAGAAGAATAGACATACTTTTGGGAGTTGACATCTTTGTTGAAATTCTACGTCAGGGCCGGCGGATCGGTGCTCCTGGCTCTCCGTCTGCCTTTGAGACAGAATTTGGTTGGGTTCTCGCTGGAAAGCTCGATGTCAATGCCTCAAATCACTCCATTGTCTCTCATTATGTCTCCGTTGTCACTGGAGATGATCTGTTGCGAAAGTTCTGGGAGATTGAGGAATGTCCAAATGATCAATCCTATCTCACTCCAGAAGAGCGATTAGTTGTGCAACACTTCAAAGACAATCACTCACGATCAGAAGATAGTCGTTTCATTGTTCCTCTGCCCAAGAAACCACATGCTAAGTCATTGGGTGAATCCAGATCTCAGGCTGTGAGAAGATTCCTCTCATTGGAGCGATCTCTACATGCCAAGGAGCAGTTTGATGAGTTTGATTCCGTGATGAATGAGTATTTTGAGAAGGGCCACGCTGAACTAGTTCCCTTGGATGATCTGGAGAAGTCTTCACAAGACGTTTTCTATCTTCCCATGCATGCAGTCAAAAAGGAGTCGAGCACAACTACAAAGATCAGAGTTGTGTTTGACGCATCAGCCAAGTCTTCTACTGGAGTCTCCCTAAACGATATATTGTTGGTTGGACCTACCATTCACCCACCTCTTCTTGATGTACTACTTCGTTTTCGTTTACACCGTGTGGCTCTTGTTGCTGACGTCAGTCGCATGTACCGTGCCATTGAACTCACTAAATCCGACAGAGATCTACATCGATTTGTTTGGAGAAGGAATCCCAAGGATCCTCTACTTGACTACCGTATGACCCGAGTCACCTTTGGTGTCTCCGCCTCCTCGTTTGCTGCCAACATGTCGGTCAAACAGAATGCCCTTGATTTCGCCATGGACTATCCACTGGCTGTTGATGCAGTAAACAGAGCTTTCTATGTAGATGATGGATTGACTGGTGCTGATTCCACAGAAGAAGCAATCGAGTTACAAAGGCAACTACAAGACCTATTCTCTCATGGTGGCTTCTTGTTGCGTAAGTGGAATTCAAATGACCAGGTGGTTTTACAGCACATATCTCCTGAGCTTCGAGACTCCCAGTCGATGTATACAATTCCCGAGTCGTACATAGAATATGTCAAAACGCTTGGAATAGAGTGGAATGCAAACCTAGACCATTTCCGTCTGACTGTTGTTAAGCCACCTTCTAGTTTTCCTATTACCAAACGCATATTGGCATCTGATATCGCCAAAACTTTTGATGTCCTTGGGTGGTTTTCTCCTTCCATCATCAAGACTAAGATCTTATTGCAACAGCTATGGGAGCTGAAAATCTGTTGGGATGACCCAGTACCCGACTCAGTTCATGATATCTGGTCTCGATGGAGATCTGAACTCAAGCTCCTCTCTACAAAATACATCCCTCGATGCTACTTCTCCATGGAACTCCATGGCTTTTGTGATGCATCGGAGCAAGCATATGCAGCTGTCATTTATCTGCGTATGATGGACCTGGATGGAGGAATACAAGTTTCATTAGTGACCTCTAAGACCAAGGTGGCCCCTATCAAGCGATTGACCATCCCTCGTCTGGAGTTATGTGGAGCATACCTTTTAGCTCAGCTACTTCATCATGTCCAGCAGGTATTCAATTTGTCACTCGATCAAATATATGCCTGGACTGACAGCACTATCGTTCTCAGCTGGCTGATTGGAAATCCCAGACGGTTTAACACTTACGTTGCCAACCGAGTCTCTTACATAGTGGAGTTGATAGCACCTAATCGTTGGAACCATGTCCATGGAACTGACAACCCAGCTGACTGTGCATCAAGAGGTCTGTTTCCAGTAGAGCTATTGGAACACCAGTTATGGTGGAATGGTCCAAATTGGTTGACCCAGCCACCCACAGCTTGGCCTCATCAGTCAGACCTCCCTCATATTGAGACAACAGAGGAAAGGGTATGTACACTCCACATACTAACTCATAACAAGGTGCCAATCATTCCTATTGATCATTACTCCAGTTATACCAAGTTGAAACGTGTCACAGCTTGGATCTTTCATTTTGTCAATAATTGTCGTGCCAATAAGAATGGTTGTTCTCTCCAATCGTCTTCATCTCTGACTACTCAGGAGCTACACACAGCTGAAACCTATTGGATATCCATTGCTCAAGAAGATTGCTTTCCTGAGGAAATTGAGACTATTAAGGAAAGTAAAATCCTACGTAGCTCTAGTCCTTTGCTATCCCTCCACCCAA
The DNA here is from genome assembly GCA_963965975.1 of Xestospongia bergquistia. Classification (NCBI taxonomy): domain Eukaryota; kingdom Metazoa; phylum Porifera; class Demospongiae; order Haplosclerida; family Petrosiidae; genus Xestospongia; species Xestospongia bergquistia. The sequence goes on along the minus strand of OZ014420.1, from coordinate 3,351,358 downwards.
TCCTTGATTCATCTGGCATTCTACATGTGGGTGGCAGAGACTGCATCAAGAAGGTGTCATATTCAAGTCAGCATCCTGTCATCCTATCTGGAAAACATCCTGTAACTAAGCTGATGATTCATTTTGAACACCTTCGCTTACTTCATTCTGGTCCTACATTACTAGCCTGTTCTCTGAATCACCGTTTCTATATCCTCGGAGGACGTAAAGCAATTCACTCAATCACCCGCAGTTGTGTCATTTGTCGACGTACCTCAGCAATCTTCATTACATCTCAATAATGCCAATCGGGCACGTTGTGCTGTTGAGGATGGTCAGTATAGAAAAGCTATTCAGTTTCTGACTTCTGATGGTGTTGCTTCAGTGAGTGATGAGTGTATTATGAGATGGTATCAAAACATCCACAAGCATCCCAACCTGTTCCCATCTCCACCCATGCTCCATGCCCGGTTGAGATTCATGAGCAATGTGTGGTTAAAGCGTTGAAGTCTTTTCCAGCAGGCACTGCCCCTGGACCCTCAGGGTTGAGGGCCGGCCACTTGAAGGAGGCTTCCTCTTGCCTTTCCCCCAGAATCAGTAACAACTTTTTGAAGTCTATATCCAAGTTCATGAATCTTCTGTGTTCAGGTGATATCCTGCCATTATCCACTAGACAAAAAGCCAACTATCCTGAAAATTTGGCTTATTGGAAATGAACAGGATAGTTAAGCTTGAGGTATCCTGGAGATTTACTGTACCTATCCTTGATGCAGTATATGTCATATTTTGGTCAGCTAATGATATCAGAAATAATTTGTTACCTATAATGTGTCAAATATGTCACCTATTAGTAGCTGTAGGATAATGGATAGATAGGTCACATTAGGACACATATATAGATCATGAGGTATGAATATTATTGAATTTAATTTATTACATTAATTAATGCTAATACATGAAAATTTTGTCTGAGCACAAGTGTGAAAAATACATTATTATTTAAGAGAACAAAGATTTCTTCACTCTATAAGAGGTATAAGTTGTAGCAACCATTCGTCATTGATACAGGTCTTTGAATATGAACAACGCTGCTTTATTAAGTGAATAGGAACAAAACAATAATAACTTGGATGTTCAAATTTGTCAGCACACCAGATCTGCACAGGCTTACCTATCCTACCAAATTGTTGATGGGGGAGATACCACAAACAAACATCTATTGGTAAGTTTGAAACCTCATCTCCAACACTGAAAGAAACAGAACCAAAGTGATGTATCTTTACAGGACGAAAGCTACTGTTGCGTTCTAATTGGTTATACAAAGGAGTAGGAAATGGTCCAAAGATCGTTACATCCCAATGTGCAAGAGCAACAAAAAGTGCTGAGGTCTTAGCTGAAGCAAGAAATTGTTTTCCATGAAGATTAATTGATAAGTACTTTTTGTAAATTGAGTTGGGAGAGGAAATCATAGACTGTGGGTGAAGCTTAGCATAAATAGTTGAGAGTAACTTACATGTTTGTCTGTTAAGACATCAAGGGTATAAGTATTTAGGAATGAGTACTTGCCTTCATCATTAAGGTCTGAATGAAATGTTTGATGACATGATCCAACTTCCTTAGCATTGAGCTTGGTGAATAATGGTAGCAGTTCAGAATTAAATGATTCAGGTGGGGACAATGAGGATATGTAATTGTCACAAAAAATCTCTTCATTAATTGACATTCAATGTTTTTGTTGTTGTGTAGCTGATTGCCAAGTATACCATTATATTGTTCATAAGAGAATAACCAAAATCCATGTATAGGGCCATAATTGTGAATACTTTCAACATAAACTTAATCAATTCATCAATGGCATTCTCAGGAATGTAATGTTTTCCTTGAAGCCTAAGAAGAAACAATACAATCCAAGTAGCTAAAGCAGCCTCAGTAACAAGTTCATTTGAATTATGCTCAGGTGGTGTTGGTTGTGAAGGACCATTGTTGATCTCTTGTTCAATGTCACTGTCATAATCTTCAATATTCTCCCAATGCTCCTCTGTAAAAGGAAACAAAACTTGAACTTTTATTAAGTTTTGTTTATCAATATTAATGAGTGTCTTAAAAATACGAGTTGTACAGTGATCAAAGGAATAAAAATAGGAAACATTAACCTTACCAATTATTCCTTCCTTTATAGTATCACCAGTAGCTATGTGTTCAAAGGGAACCAAAAATTGTTCTTCTATAGTATATAAGAAACATTTAATAGCCACAAGCAAGTTTGTGATTACCTGATTCCATTGTATCTTCTCTCAACAAACAAGAATCTGTGTGTTCAGACATTTGTGGAAGCTCTGGTGCCTCTGTAGTCCAATGATGAAGGAATTAGTCATGAGTAAATACTATACTGTCACAGAGAATAATTGACTTTCATCATGCAGTACAATCATAAACTTAGAAAGGGGAAGGATTTTTAAGATAATTTTAGTGCAGTATTAGCAAACATCCCCTTATTTATATTATCTATGGTAAAACAAATTTTCTTGCAAAAGATAATATTAGAATTCACCTTTCATAATGGAATCAATTCCTTGTGTTTCCTTATGATTCTCTACACTCACAATCCAACTATCATCACAAAAGTAAAGTCTTCTGTGGTTTCTGTACGTTTTGATAGTGACATCCTTCTTACAATGAGGGCAGTACATAGTACATGAAGGAGAAGAAAACTTTGTCTGGACAGAACTCATTTTCACGCATTGAAAGTAAACGCCCACAAACGTTGAGCACATGCTTCGATCATAAGTGTGAACTGTGAAGACAGCTGAGGTTTTAATGAGTCTGAGTTCTGATATTAACATGTCTTCTTTTTTGAACCTGAAATGGAACGGTAAAACGTACACTTTACAAACTAGTTGTAGCTCCAGCTCTGAGGAAGACTTAGAAAATGTACGGACAAATGCCAGAAGAAAGAGACGGCGTATCCAAAGTCTGGAGAAAATACCACCTATCAATCGCAATAGAAGAAATAAGCAACCTAGCAGTAGTTATAAATCAAAAGGACTTAAAAAATCAACAGCGCCAGTTTTAAAGTCTTACCTATCATCTACTACACCAACGTTAACACCTTTACCTTCACAAGTTTCCACTGACGGTATATTTTATATATATTGTTTGCAATTATTGTTTGTGATATATATCCTTTAAGTATTGTGAATCCACTAAAACTCTTTGTGTTATTTCATACATAGAAACTGGGGGAGAGACGAGCTATATTGCAAAAAGTCAAGTTCAGTGATGAATCACATCGTGACCTTGGGCTTGAGGCACTTAAAATTGACACTATGTCCAGTGAAGAAAGTGACAAAGAAAATGATGACGATATCTTGGTGGTGAGACCTCTTTCTTGGAGATCTACAGAGTATGAGAAGTTACTGAAAATAATAGATAAGAACCGAGAGGAATGTCGATCATCACAAGCTAAGAGGCAACTTCTGAAGAGAGTCAGAGGGCCTTTCTCATCTCGAAATCGACCAGATGATATTCCCAGATGGGCTTAAACTTGCTTATAAACACATTTATTATAGAAATGTATATTTTATCATATATAACAGTGATGGTTTTCATGCAATATTGTTTCAATGATTTAAGGAAATATGACATATAATTAAATTTACTGTCAAATTTAACATAGCTAGATTAGCCAAGGATATGTCACCTTTCATTACCATGATAGGTGCTAGCTATTGTGCCCTACCCTACATCAGTAAATCTACAGTTTAGTTGGAACAATCCTTGATACCCAACATGTAAGAACATTTGACCTATACTTAATCAATAATACAGGGATAATGATACAGTATTGTTGTGTTTTATTCTAGTGATCGTTCCTCATTTGTGTGGTGCCTCTCTTACTGCATTGAAGAAGAAGTCTGGTGGTTTGCGTCCAATTGCAGTTGGTAAGGTCCTTCGCAGGCTTACCTCTAAGTGTATCCTTCTGTCAGTATCTCTTCAAGCAGTGCGGGTTCTTTCTCCCTTACAAGTTGGTGTTGGAGTTCCAGTTGGTTGTGAAGCTATTGTTCATTCAGTTAACACCACTTTAGGTGATGATACCATTCCCTTAAGGTTTAAATGGGTCTTGCAAATTGATTTTTGTAATGTCTTCAATTCAATTGATCGTCATTGTATGTTTGAAGAAGTATGAGCTCGTATTCCTTTTATGGCTGCATGGACAGAGTGCTGCTATGGCTCTCAACCCATTCTTCACCTTGGTAAGTGTACCATAGAGTTGTTGTGGTGTACAGCAAGGTGACCCTTTGGGTCCAATCTGCTTTGCTCTGGCCCTTCACCCCATTGTTGAGAGAATAGCGGAGGAGGTGCCTGGCCTACAGATGAATGCCTGGTATGTAGATGATGGAACTCTCTGTGGCTCTAGTGAGGATCTGTTAAAAGCCTTACGCATCATTGAAGAAGATGGTCCTGTGAGAGGTCTCCAACTCAACTGAGTTAAATCTTTGTTGTTTGTTCCTGCAAATGCTGATTTGGCTGAGAACCTTGTCCCCTCTGATATTCTAATTACTAGAGATGGTTTTGTGCTTTTGTGCTTTTGGGTGCCCCAGTATGTTCAACTACATTCTGTTCCTCACAGGCCTGCAAGAGAGTAGGAAAGATTCAAAGTGCGCTAGACCTACTGCCTGAGTTGGATGATTCACAGATGGAATATGTCTTGTTACGCTCCTGTTTGTCTCTCCCCAAGTTTGTTTTTATCTTGCGCACATGTCCCCCCTCCTTCATTGAGGATGCTAGTCAGAATCTTGACAGAGCTTTGTATGATTCTGTCTCCGCTGCCAGATTGGGCTTGGAAAAAAGCAACTCTTCCAGTCCCATTTGGTGGACTGGGTTTTCATTTGGCAACCTCTCATGCCTCAGCCGCATTCATCAGTTCTGTATCGAAATCTGCCCATCTTGTTGCTGAGATCTTGGATTGAAGTCCACCCCCTCCTCCTCACACCAATGATGCACTGCTCCTTCTGACATCAGCTGTAGATCGTTCTGATTGGTCTTCCATTGAGGATATAGATGTTCCAGTTCGTCAGCGCCATCTCAGTAGAAAAATTGACCAAGCCAGATTTGAATCTTTCCTTCAGGAGGCCCCAGATATTCGCTCCAGGGCTCTTGCTTTGTCTTCCTCTATCTGCCACGCAGGTGACGACTGGTTGAATGTTGTGCCTTGTTCTGCTCTTGGCTTACATCTGGTAGATTGGGAGTTTCATTCCTGCCTAAGGTATTGGCTTGGCTTGCAGATGGTCGAGGAAGGTTCCTCTTGTCCAGTTTGTGACACAGAGGCTGACAGTATGAGTGATCACCTTCTTACCTGTAGAGGTAATGGGGACATGATTCGTCGGCATGATAGTCTGCGTGATGTCTTTTTTTGTGCTGCACAGTCTGCGGCGTTGGCTCCTAAGAAAGAAGTCCCCTCCCTTGTTCCTGGTTCCAGTAGTCGCCATCCTGATGTTTTTTCCCTTGTTGAAAACGTGGTCGTTCTGCTGCTCTTGATGTTACTGTAGTCTCGCCTGTCCAGCAACTTACCATCAACAATGCTGCTGTCACTCAAGGTTATGCTATTTCTGTGGTAGAGGGGCGTAAATGTCGCTTGCATGATAACGATTGCCATCAATCTAGAATCTCTTTCATCACATTGGTGGTTGAGTCATTTGGGGGCTGGAGTAGGGAGGCTGCTAATGTAATTAAAGAAGTTGGAAAGCTTCGAGCCCATCGTCTCGGTTTGCCCGCCTCTCACTCCATCTCCCATTTGTTCCAACGGCTGTCCATCACTTTATGGCGAGGCAATGCCTCTATGTGGGCCTCAAGAGTACCCATTCAGTTATGCTTACGATGTTACTGTGTAAACGCCCAGAGTCCCATGTGGCTGCCGATATATATCCACCCTTACTAATGAGATTCAACTCTTTATTAATGGCTGTTACCCATCCGAAAGGCTCATCACCTTCAGCTCACTAATTCTACAGAAAGATAAGTCAACCAATAAAATACGCGACATTATACGTATTCTTAACAGAAGACTAGACCTATGGGATAATAATAAGTTCAACCTGCTCATTCAGGAAGCCAGCAGATGTGACAAAGCTTTCCACTCAAATGTCAATCACCTCACAATCAAGATCACACCCAAAGAGTCTTCACTAGATTAATGTTACTTGGCAAGGTGAGAGCAGCCATGAGGTGGTTAACAACTCGTTAAAAAGGCTCGGTACTCAAACCCAGCGATTCTATCCACACATCAGATCCTAACGATCCACCTATTTCAGTTCTAGATGCACTCAAATCCAAACATCCTATCACACATCTTCCTCACTCTTCCACCCTCCTAGATGCTACCAACCTTCCAGATATAGAGGACATAGAAGTTACAGGCTCCCATATTCAAATCGTAGAAGAATTCAAGGTAGTGCAGGCCCCAGAGGTTGTGATGCCTCCCACTGGCAGGACATACTCTGTCGCTTTGGCTCTCATAGTAGGAAGCTAAGTGATACCATTGCCAACCTCGCTCGACTCCTTGGTAATTCTATAGTACCCTAGACCCACCTTCAAGCTCTCTTCTCAAATAAACTCATCGCTTTAGATAAATTCCCAGGGATCCGTCCAATCGGAATCGGCGAAACACTTTGAAGGATTGTTAGTAAATCAATCTGTCTTATCACAAAGGATGATGCTACCTCAGTATGTGGGTCTCAACAGCTCTGCGCTGGTCTGAAATGTGGAATAGAAGGAGCAATTCATGCCACCTCTTATCTCTTCCACTCTCTTGCACTCTCATGAAGGAGACTGGGGTATGCTAATCGTAGACGCCAAGAATGCTTTCAACTCTATTAATAGACTCTCTTCACTTTGGAATTGTCTTATCCTATGGCCTCACACCTCAAGATATATATTCAATACCCATCGAGGCAGGTCCCCTCTTATTATCAAAAACTGTAAAGAGACCCTCTTCAGCTCAGAAGGGGTAGTACAAGGTGATCCAATATCAATGTTCTCTTATGCCATAGCCACTTTACCATTGATCAACGAATTAGAAGATCATCCTAATATCACCCAATTATGGTATGCTGACGACTCTTCAGCCTTAGGCAGTATCACCTCTCTGTTGACATGGTTTGAAAACCTCCTAAATGTTGGTCCTAGATACGGTTACTCTCCGGAACCATCCAAGAGCCTCATTATAGTCAGCGAGTCTCTAGTCAATGAAGCAACTAATTTATTTAATAACCATGGAGTTAATGTTGTTACTGGTCATAGGTTCCTAGGAGGCTTTATTGGTGACGAGAGAGGCACTACGTCCTACGTAAAGTCAAAAGTGCAAGAATGGTCTCACCACATTGAACTCCTCTCCACCATCGCCAAGACACAGCCTCAGGCTGCCTTTATCGCTCTAACTAAATCTTTACAACATGAATGGACATTCATACAGAGAGTGATAAGAGACAACGGTTCATCCTTACCCTTCCAGGCATTGGAAGACTTACTCGGTTCCACATTCATTCCCTCCCTCTTAGGTCATGACTGTTCAGACTTAGACCGTACACTTTTCTCACTACCAATAAAGATGGGAGGTCTCAATATCAGAATACCTACCATCACGGCTATCACCACCTTTGACTCGTCAAGAGCTGCCACAAGGATACTTGTGGATTCAATTACTTGTCATTCAGAATTTTCTCTCATGGATCACATCATGACAGTCTCAGAAGCTCGTCATCAATTCAACCAAATTAAGTACATCACTGACGAACAGATCTGGTTTTTTGTATTCAATCAAGCTGATCCAACCCATCAAAGATCTTTACAACGTCACAGATATTCACTGACTAATTGGTTGAATACATTTCCCATTCAAAAAGATCACTATGACCTCTCTGCCACAGAATTCAGGGATGCCTTATGTATACGGTATCTAAAACCTCTGTTAAATATCCACCCTCATTGTGACGGCTGCGGGGAACCATTTAGTACCTCACATGCTCTCGACTGTCGCAAAGGCAGATTGATAGTCCAACGACACAACGAGATACGAGATGTAATTATCGAACTGTCTTCCCAGATCTGGAGTCAGACAATTAAGTAACCTGTTATTGATGACAGCCCCGATTCAGACAGGAATCTTAAAGCAGATATCGGTATCAGAGGTGTCTGGCAATCACAAGCGATGTCATTATACGATGTTCGCGTCCTGGACTCGGATGCCCCCTCTTATCGAAACATTCCACCTGCTCAAGTCCTTTGCAAAGTAGAACAAGAAAAGAAGTCAAAATATAACCCTGTCTGTGAAAGGCGTCACTCTTCTTTCACCCCATTGTGTGTGCGGTAGATGGACTCATGGATACCGAAATGTCAATATTTCTTAAACGTCTCTCTGACACTTTATCCTCGAAATGGGAGAGATCATACAGCACCACTCTATGCTGGGTGAAAACTAAACTAAGCTTTGCCCAGGTTAGAGCAACCGGTCTCTGTATTCGAGGATCTTGCACAAAATGGAAAGGTCTTAATAATGAAGATGGGCTCGGCATGAATGAATATCACTTTAACGACACGTAAACATTATTGTTATTGTTGTTGTTGTTGTTGTTGCTGCTGTTGTTGTTGCTGTTATGTTGTTGTTGTTGTTGTTGTTGTTATTATTATTATATTATTATTATTATTATTATTATTATTAATTAAAAAAAAATAATAATAATAGTGGTAATAATAATAATAATTATTATTATTATTATAGGTTTAGTGAAAGAAAGTGAAGTTGAGCCCTCCACTGTATATTGTACACTGTACAATTCATCTGCTTCAGTAAATGTTCCAAACACACACCATTAACTGATCTCATTAAAAGACATTATTGCTAGTAGCACCGAAAATTTATTTGCACTAAATATTCTGTTGCACCGAATATAGTGGAGGATGCTATAAAATATCTACAAGATAAACATCATCATCCTTTAAAAGTTTACAAATCAGAATCAGTTGAATCTTACAATAAAAAGGTATTTTTGATGACTGTCATATTGGTTAAGGATCAGCTTATGTCTCTATACTATTAGTAATTGCAACTGTTATTCTGTATAGGTCAGGAACCCTGAGAATCAACTTCTGAAAGAGTTGTGATTGGTTATACTTGTAAACATTTTGGCTCATTCAGGTGTAAATCAAAAGGTCTCCGCACACATCAAAATGTCCTACCTAGTGGATGTCCCTTTGAAATCCAGTTTAATTATGATTGCAAGATAAATGCATTTGTCATCCATAGGTGTCACAAAAGTCATAACCATCCAATTAGTGCTCACATTGTAGGGCTAACCTCCACATGTTTCAATACTTCCACGTCAGTATTCTCACTTGAAGTAGCCACATTCAGATATTCACTGCAGTTGTACTTCTTGGTCTCCAATAAGGTTAGCAATGAAGATATCTTTTTTGTTGTTGCACTAATAAATGAATTAAATGATGACAAGGAAACTTCATTGCAAGCTTCATTGCAGAGAAAAAGGAGCATGTGCAAGAAGACATCAATAGAGGTATTACACAAACTGTTGTACCACAAACCTTAAAGCTATCATCAACTTCGATAATTTAGTATGATCTGCTTGAAGCTCTTTTGTACTCTTTAGCAATTTTATGTGCTGCAAAGGATGTACAGTTGCTCAGAAGTATTTAGTGATGTGTACATTCTTTCAAGAGAAGCAGAGCTCTTTAAATAGAGCTTTAATACTCGATGATAAGCTTCAATCCTGTTGGTTGTAGTGTTGAAAAGATCTTTCTGCTCATAAGTACACCAACTTTGTTTACAGGATAACCAGTTCTTGGACAATGTACTCAAGAAATTGAGGCGATAAATCTTCTAAACATTTCATTGTCTCCTTTAGTTCCTGTGCTGAATGTGAATAAACTGCCTTTTTAGTAAGCTTCATTAGCTCTTCCTTTTGGTCTTGATTACAAGAGTAAGATGATATCTTTGTATGGATGTACTTCAACATGTAAATTGGCAGAGTAGATTAACTGTATGTGGTAATTCATCATTTATAGAAACAATTTCTGTCATATCTTTGTCTATTAGAGTGACTTTGATGTCTCCCTACCTTGGATTATATTTCTTAAATATCTGAAGAAAGTTTACAAATAAGACTTTAGTTTCTTGAGCAACAAAACAATAGGCTACAATGCATGAATTACCACACCCATAGAGAGCCATAACAGCATTATTGATCTTGTATGTGCCATCTAAGATAATCAGTTCAGGAAACTTCCTGAAACATTGTCAGACTCAGTAGACTCATTGAGATGTAAAAACTTCCTTTTTATGTTGTGAAAATCCTGGTTAGTCGCAACCTTTCCTGTCTTTCTTTCAAAGTAATTACAAACAAGGGCAGTATTACCTCCAATATCTAAAAGTGTCAATGCTTCTTCTATGCTGCTTAATGTTTTAACAATATATAGTTGATTTTAGTATTTTGTCTTTTGGAATAGTAGAACATACTATATTGTAGTATTAAAACTGTGTGTTTGAAGTAACTTATACCATATCAATATTTGAGTAATATATATTACACATTACTTTAATAGTCATTCACTATTGATACAATGCTTTTGATTTTCTTTCTAACAAATGATATAACACACTTAAAAAATATTATTGATACTGAAATGCTTCATATTCTTAGTTGTCCACTGAAACAGCTAAAGCAAAAATGTATATATCTATCACTTCAGACAAATACTGGCCAATACTAACCTGCTCATTGGGAAAGGTTGTCTTTTAATGAATATCCAATAACACAGTGTAGTTTGTTCCAAATAGTGAGTACCCTCTGTTGTCACAGTAACAGTTGTGGGACATGTACATTTACATTATAAGTACAAAATAGTGAGTCATTTAGATAATTATAAATTCTAATTATTTTAGATAAAAATTATACATGGTTTCATCCAAAAATGGACATTATTCAAGTAAATGAATATATGAACTAGATATATGAATAATCTGAATATTAAATATATTTATTGTTGCTTGGTAAGCTGTTGTTTGTCTTTGAAAGATTGACCTTTTTGAGTTTGTCATTATTAGCTCATCATCATGGTAGATGAAGATGTTGATAATCCCCTTATTGAATGAACTTTGTTAGATGCTCTTAATTATTGTCCATTGGTTCCAAGACTAACAAGGAGAATGTTACAGTTAAGAAAATACTATCACTCATTTCCTTTTCAGCTGTTCTTCAAAGGAGCTCCACTTCTTATGTTAATATTGTTTCCCTTTTTCGAGAACCAGCATTCATTGTCATCATCATCTGACTATCATGGTAAAGAAGAGAACTCTGGAGATAACAAGTCATACTTCAGGACTAGTACTGTACTTGAAATAGTTTTTCTGTTAGTTGTGACAAATGATGTTGTTCTTAGATGATATACGTTATTTCAAAGTGGCAGAGAATTTAGAAAATTATACAAATGTATGTCTTATGCTGTTGATTTCAAGTTAAACATTACATACATCATAGCAATACTTATGACATGGATACTGTTAGTTGTCAGTATTATAATGTATTCTGTGAATGGTTATACGTATGCATTGACTATAGTTACTTTTCTTCATCTGTTTCTACGACCAATGTTTCTAATAGTTCAAGTTAAATTAATTAGGGAAGCTCTAAAAGCTATTGTTTATACTTTCTTTCGACTTTTTAGTATTAATATATTACTGATACTAGTAATATTTTTGTTTGCTATGATTGGGCTTATAATTTTTCCATGCCATACAAATTACAGTGATAATGAGGCTAATACTACTATGATGACTTTTGACATTGATGAAGGAAACGAATATTTTAATTCTCTCTCACAAGCATTTTGGAACTTGTTAGTTTATCTTACAACTGTCAATAGTTCTGATATTCTCACACCAGTTTTATTTCTCTAGCATCATTGAACTTCTGGATCAGGGATCAAAAGACATCTACCTATCTCCTAGTCTGGGGTGTAAGTATTAGCATAAGAGCAAAGGTATATTTTATCTCAATGATAAATAACATCAGTAACTATTTAATGTCACAATTTGTTTATAGAAGTACTATTTTATGAAGAAGATGGGTTTAGCATTTAAGGAGCCTTTCAGGAAAAGTTTAGATTTTGGTGTGGAATTGAGTTAATTCAGATATCTATCTTACTAGTTTTGATCATAGCTTTACCATATCATCCAGTAAGTAATGTAACCATGGTTTAATTTAATAAATAAAGACTAGACACATGATATGTAGAACAATAAGATATTAGTTGTTTTCTTGTTTGTGGCTATAATTTAAAAATTTTTCTTGTCCTATATGTTGATCACTGTCTAATAATAATGTTACTTTAACCATTTAATATAATTATTACTGATCATTCTCATTACTACACAGATTATCTTTTTAGTATATTTGGTAGTATTTGTTGCTATATATGGTTATTTAACTCATATAAACAACAGTCAACTAACTGGTTAGTGCTGGAAATGTTTGCCATTTTAATCATGTTACTATCTAACACACTGTTACAAGATACTTTGACCTATACTTCAGAGCATTCCTCAATGTGATGGTGCTAGTACTGTTTGACTATGTTTGCTGTACTCTTAGCAGTGTTCTATTATATACCAATACTTGTGGCACTGGTTTGTACAAGTGTATGGATAATAATAAATATGTAAGTATTTGCAATAGTTTTAGTTATGACAATAATTATTCTATTATAATTTTTACTACTACGCTTGTATCCTAAATACTAGTATATAGATCATTTCAAGGTATTTTTATAAATTACAATGTATTTATGTCAATCGTTTGCCTCTTTAGACTAAAGATGATAAAGAAATATCAAGTTTGCAAAAAATAGAGAATAGTTTTGACCATGAGATGAGCACTTATTACACATTACTTAATAGAAGAAATCAAGTATCTTCAACAGATCTTATTATTACTGACCCTACAGAATGAAAAGAACACAACAATTTGATTCAAAAGAATTATTTACTTTATTCAGTCATGTGCCAAGTTTTGCTATGAATTTATATGTATTACTAATAAAAAAGAGGTGGTGTAGCTTCTCAATTCCCCATTTTCTATTGTACCTATCTATTCATGATTTAATGCCAAATGGTTTAAACTATCGGGCATAATACCTTTTCTGAGCAGTTTGCATTTTTCTGTCAGCACATTCTTTGAATAAATATTTATGTCTTTGCAAAATATAATAAAGAAGGCATATTATCAATTCAGCTGTACACACTATGCAGAGTATTGGTAACTATAATAAGAAAGGCAGTAGTATTTAGAAAGCATTGAATTATTATAGAATTTGTGAAGACTCAAGAGGGGCTTTCCTTTTTTATCAATGCTACAAATAATACATTTAACACAGATACCTTGACGTTACAATTTACTGGAGATGCCAGAAAAAACAAATTGAGCTGCAAGTGCAGTGTATGAAAATCATAACCCAAGATGATAAACTTATATCCTATAAAAATAACAATAATTATCCACCACCAGATCAGGCAATGAATGAGACAAAAGAGGTTATTATTATCATGATCTCTTTTAGTGTGTTGTTGTTCTTATGTGTGTAACAATGTTATTCTCATTGAATTTTGTTTCATTCAAGATTATAGCACCTGTGTTATGATCTATTGTCACTATTGTACATTATCAGAGTTATTGTTTAATGATAACACCTGTGTTTGATCCCTCCACACCATCTACTGTGACTTGTTACAACTCTGTAATTGGTAATGGTTCTGTATTTTGTTACAATCTCCTATAACTTTTACAACTGTGGTCAATATTAGCTCTTGTACATATTATCATTGTGTATGACCCACAATGTTCATGTACTGTGCTTTATCCACTAGTAAGATATGTTTGTTACCTTTGTACTATTTCTTTTCTATCCATCATTGTTCTAATTAGAACTATCATAGTTCTTTGGCCTTTTTCAAACATCCCTATGTTACCAATTTCTATGATTACACCAATTACAAGCTGGTATCTTGGTTTAACAAGTATCTAATTTATCCTTGTTTTGAGAATTACCAATTTATCCTTTTTGTGAGAATTACCTGGCATCTGAGGTTCCACCTAGCATCAACGATTTTTTGTTACTTTTCTCTTGCTTATTTCTGACATTTAGCATTCTACTCTGGCATCAAGGATTTTTTTGACTTTTTACATCCATCCAGGATTTTTCTGGCATCTGGATTTTTTCAACATCTAAATTTTTTTTGCTTATCCCTGGCATCTTGAATTTTACCTTTTTGGTGTCTAGGATTCACTGGCATCTAGGACTTCTTGTGACTTCTACTGGCCTGTAGGATTTGAAATTTGGCAGGTATCTGTGGTTTTTCTAGAATTGGAGGGTTTTACAGGACATCTGAAGGTTTTCTTTGTATCTGGCTCTTCCTTTTATCTCTAATAACTGACATAAACTGTTGTACACTAGAATTGTTAAGTAATTTTAGTATACAGCAGACTCTTAACAATAATTACTTTACTGATATAATAACTTTTTTTATTTTATAGTAGGACTGTTGTTTACTAGTCTACTGGAGATGATGATCAACTGATTGAGATCTGTTATAAACTCAACAATTTAAATGATACCTTCTTAGGACTAGTTTGACTGTTTGCTGATTTACTGGAGATCAGTGTTCTGCTGCTAGTAAGGTAATTAAAAGAATTTTTTAGTATTTATTCTCTTATTATAGTAACTTATTCTACACCAACTTGAGATGATCTAGATCTTGTTTCTATTTATTACTAATTTCCTAACATAACTACTTATTGTTCTGTAGTATAATGATATAATGTTCTAATGATTGTGAGAATATATAACTCATATATATTAACTATAATTTTAGAACAAAATCTCTGTTACATTTAGTAGGTCTATTAATAACTAATAATAGATGATCTGATGACGTTTGTTAATACGCCAGCTGTTACATAAGTTGACTTGTTAAATAGTACAATTATTACTGAATGAACTCTAATAGGATTGACAGATTAATGATCAAAATAAGTTCTCTAGACTGTAAGTTTATCTATTATTAATTTGACAATCTTTTACTAAACTATTTCATTTTATTCTATAGTGATATATTGATGACTGGACTGGAGATGATCTAGTGAGGTCCTATGAGGTACTGTATGTAAGTTTAATGGTCACTTATAGTGCTGGTAATGATGACCTGATCTACATTAACTGATGACTATTGTAAGTTATATCTGTTATAATAATGTGGACAGTCTTGTACTAAACATATGTTTTAATTTTTAGATGGATTTTGATCTACTATATAGGTGCTCATAATGTTATATGTTCTCTGATAACTTAGATTGTAAGTTTGATCTATCATTAATTTTGACGATCTTGTACTAAACGTTTTCCTTTAATTTTATAGGGAGACATTGATAACTGGACTGGAGATGATCTGGTAAAGTTTCCTAATCACTAGTCAATGTAAGTATTACAAGTTCTCTGATAGTTTAGATTGTAGGTTTGATCTATTATTATAGTTTTGTTTAATTATTTCCTTTAATTCTATGGCGAGATAGTAATGACAGGACAGGGAGTAATTGGAATTTTATAGTGAGACATTGATAACTGGACTAGGATGATCTACTGCAGTCCTCTAATCATTACTCTATGTAAGAGTGATCTTTATATACTTTTTTTAAATTCCAATTAATCATTTTATTCTGTAGTTGATGTTCTAGTTGAGTCTCCTTTATAACTGCTGATAATGAGGTTGTATACTAATACATTTACTATACTATATATACTACTAATTATTTTTGTCTCTTTAGTAGATTTATCTACAACTAACACTGGACATTAATAATTGGTTTTGTCTTGAGAATCTGGAGAATTATTAGACATTGATTACTGTTTGTGGCTCAGCTTGGATCTTGAGGTTGATGAGGTATCTTGAATGTGGTCGAGCATCATATTATAGGTTGTTCATATGGGTATCATAATTTAATTGTAGGTGCTTCACTAGTCTCAGGCATCAATAGGTGGTATGGAACAACACAAGTCATCTTATATTGTATTCTTCTCCTTGTCTTGTGTTACCTCAAATCTTGTTTATCTTTTGTGTAGGTATATATAGCAATGCCCTGTATAGCCTCGTATGTGATCCATCATCTTGATATTAAACCTAATGTTAGACCCTCCCATATATATTTCATTAACCCCTTTGTCACCCTTCAAACCCTGTGCATGTGTTATAATAATTCAGAAATACTCTTGTTTGTGTCTGTGTTGAAAAAGTTTTATATCTGTGGTGTTATACAATCTGAACTATTAACCCCTTTATTCATTATTGCTCCCCCTAATGTCAGACCCTCCCATGTTTGATTAACCTTCAAACCCTTTGTGTCTGGAATGTTCTATACTGTTCATTATCTTGAATTATTAATCTCTTTTTTCATTATTTTTCCCTTGTATGTGTTTATAATCTTGACTTATTATCCTGTCTTGCAGAAATATTAACCCTTTGTGTCTGTCATATAGACTTCAAACCCCCCCTTGTGTCTTTCATTTAATCCTAAATTGTCAACTCCCTATATGTGGTATAGATTGATCCAAACATGTTAGCGTCTGTCTGTTGTATATCCTGAAATATTGACTCTGTATCTGTTGTATAAAAACACATTTATTGTTAACTCCCTTGTTCACACAGTCATAAATTATCAACCCCCCAATGTGTGGTATAACTTGATCTGACTTGTTAACCCTCTGTGTCTGTCATATTTTCCTGACTTATCCTCTGTTTATGGTATAAATTGTTTATTTCTTTGTGTCTGTAATTAATCTTGAATTGTTAACCCTCAGTGACCATATAATTTTGTTATTTAAAACCTCTGTATCTGTTATATAAGTCTGTATATTGTATGTTAACCCTTGTGTCAAATAGTAAATGTCTTGTGTGATATAAATTGATCCTGAATTCTTAACCCTCTCTCTGTTATATAATCCTGCAATGTTAATTCTTGTGTCTTACTGGCATCTTTTGTTTTTTACTGACATCATTATCCTGGCATCTAAGATTTGGCTTACTTGGTTTACTTTTAGCTACAGGATTTCTTGTTTCTCACTGAAATCTAAATTATTTCTTGTTTTTCATTGACATGAATGATTTTAGGCAATGACTTATTTGTCCAGAACACATCTATACTTTATGTATTATAATACTGATCTCAACCTCCTAAACATTAACTCACTGATCTCCACCTCCTAAATATCAACTTGACACAACATTCCTGCCACCACTGCCATTATTTGATTGGCAATTCTTGTTTCCACTGGTATCCAGGAACATTACTGGTATCTCAGAATTTTCATGGATTTTCTTGTTTCCTACTGGCAGCTAGGAGTTTCATTTTTATACTGGTATCTAACATTTTTCTTTTTTTATGTCTACAGACATCAGGATCTAGATTTTACTGACACCTACAATTTTACTTGGTTTCTTTACAGACATCTACGAGATTTTTTACAGGCATTAAGGATTTTACTTGGTTCAGACATCTTCTGGTTTTTAAAGGAGAATGTCAGCTGTCTTGTAAAACCTTCAATGCTAGAACAACTACAGACACCTGCTATAAACCAAACTAAATCAGAGAAGTTTTAGGAATAGACACCAACTGAGATGATCTAGATCTAGTGTAATCCTATGATATACTATATGTAGGTTATATTGTTTATTACTAGTTTACTAACTACTTATTGTTCTGCAGTATAATGATATAATGTTCTAATATTAACTATAATTTTAGAACAAAACAAATTCTGTTACATTTAGTAGTCTATTTATAACAACTACTAGAGATGATCTAATGACATTTGTTGTTAATATACCTACTGTAAGTTATTTTACTATTGTTTACTGAATGAACTGTATAATTTTATAATAGAATGTACAGTTTAATGGTCACACTATAATGTTAGAACAAAAATTCTGTTTAGTAGGTCTATTATAGCTACTGATCTGATGATATTTGTTAAAATACCTATTGTAAGATGACTTATTAATTAGTATAATTGTCTACTGAACTATTTTGTTCTATAATAGGATTGACAAGTTAATAGTCACTGGTTGAGATGAGATGATCTCCATTGACTGATTACTACTGTAAGATATATATGATATTATAATGTTCACTGATAACTTACATTGTAAGTTTGATCTATTATTAATTTGAGACTTACAATCTTGTGCTAAACTATTAGGAACTACTTAGAATAGGATTGTTACTGATCTATTGGAGATTGGTGTTCTACTGCTAGTAAGTTAATAAAACTTTTTACTATTTTTCACTTGCATGCACCAACTTGAGATGATCTAGATCTAGTATAGTCCTATGATATACTATATGTAACTTATATTTATTATTTATTACTAATTTACTAACTATTTATTGTTTTGTAGTATAATGATATAATGTTCTAATGGTTGTGAGTTATATATTAACTATGATTATAGAACAAAACAAATTCTGTTACATTTAGTAGGTCTATTTATAACTAATAAGAGATGACCTGATGACATTTGTTAATATACCTACTGTAAGTTAATTTATTAAATACTATAATTGTTTACTGAATGGACTTTTATAATAGGACTGACAGGATAATGATCACAGTTAGTCCTGGTAGTGATGATCTGATCTCCATTGACTAATTACTATTGTAAGTTATATGTTATAATAATATGACAGTTCTGAACTAAACTTGTGTTTTAATTTTTAGATGGACTTTGATATACTATATAGATATACATAATGTTAAATGTTCTCTAATAACTAGGCTGTAAGTTTGATCTATCATTAATTTGAAACTTACAATGTTGTGCTAAAGTATTTTTTTATTTTTATAGGGAGACATGGACTGGAAATGATCTAGTGAGGCTCTCTAATCACTACTCAATGTAAGATTGATCTTTTATACATCTTAATTCATTTTTATTCTGTAGTTAATGCTCTAATTGAGTGCTGGGAAGATGATGGCTGTATTGTAACACTTATACTGTGCTATAAGTACAATACTACTGACCCTTTAACGCTCTAGTAGATTTATGATCTAGATCTCCATTAACTGATGGCTATTGTAAGTTATATCTGTAATAGTCGCTCTGACTATTGAAACGTTTGGCGTTAATATATTATTTTTGTTTGGTGAAATAAAATGAATATTGAAAACACTAATCTACCCAAACACCCAGGTCTTTTTCTCATCTGTAATAATAATATAACAGTCCTAATAATATGGACAGTCCTAATAATATGACAGTCCTAATAATATAGACAGTCCTAATAATATAGACAGTCCTAATAACATAAGTCCTAATAATATGGACAGTCCTGTACTAAACGTGTTTTCATTTTTTAGGGAGTTTGATCTATTGTATAGGTGTACATAATCTTCTCTGATAGTTTAGACTGTAAGTCTGATCTATTATTAATTTGACAATCATGTACTATTTCCTTTAATTTCATAGTGAAATATTGATAACTGGACTAGATGTGATCTTGTGGAGTTCTCTGATCACTACTCTATGTAAGATTGATCTTTTATATGTCCTTTTTTATTACAATTAATCATTTTATTTTGTAGTTGATGTTCTAGTTGACTATCATTATAACTGCTGTTAATGAGGTTGTATACTAATACATTTACTATACTATATATACTACTAATTATTTTTGTCTCTTTAGTAGATTTATCTACAACTAACACTGGACATTAATAATTGGTTTTGTCTTGAGGATCTGGAGAATTATTAGACATTGATTACTGTTTGTGGCTCAGCTTGGATCTTGAGGTTGATGAAGTGTCTTGAATGCGGTCAAGCATCACTTTATGGGTTGTTCATATGGGTATCATAATTTAATTGTAGGTGGTTCACTAGTCTCAGGCATCAATAGGTGGATTTGGATATGGAACAACAGGTTACACACATTGTCTTGTCATCACTTTCTAATATTATTATACCCCTGGTCTTGTCTTGTTCATCTTTGTCTTTTGTGTAGGCATATATAAATATAAAATAACAGTGATCAACCACATTGATATTAAAGCTGATGTTATTACATCCATACATATTTAATTTATCTCTTTTTCATCCTTCAAACCCTTTATGTGTGTCATAATAATTCAGTGTGTCATAATAATTCAGAAATACTGTCTTGTGTCTGCATGGGATGTTTTATATCTGTGTTGTTATATAATCTTAAAATATTAATTCCTTTTTTGATTATTGTTCTTCTGATATCAGACCCTTTATGCACATTTATGTAACCCTTTGTCACTTGTGTCTGTCTGGAATATTGAATTATTAACACCTTTTTTCATTATTGTTTCCCTTGTGTGGGTGTATAATCCTGACTTGTTAATCCTCTGTTGTATATTCCAGAAATATTAACCCTTTGTGTCTGTCATATAAATTTCTATTGTTAACCTCCCTTGTGTCTTTAATTTAATCCTAAATTGTCAACTCCCTATGTGTGGTATAACTAGATCCTGACTTGTTAACTGTCTGTCTGTTGCATTTCCTGAAATATTAACTATCTCTTGTATAAAAATACCTTTTATTGTTAACCCCATTGTGTGTTATCACATGATCCCAAATTGTCAACCCCCCCTATGTGTGGTATAACTTGATCCTGACTTGTTAATCCTCTGTGTCTGTCATATATTCCCGACTTATTCAGTGACCATATAATGCTGTCATTTAAAACCTCTGTATCTGTTGTATAAGCCTGTATTATGAATATTAACCCTTGTGTCAAATAGTAAACCACTTGTGTGATATAAATTGATTCTAAATTTTTAACTCTCTCTCTGTAACCCTTGTATCAAATAGTAAAACCCTTGTGTGATATAAATTGATTCTAAATTGTTAACCCTCTCTCTGTAAACATTGTGTCAAATAGTAAACCCCTTATGTGATATTGTGGCATCTAAGATTTGGCTTACTTGATTTACTTCTAGCTACAGGATTTCTTGTTTCTCACTGAAATCTAAATTATTTCTTGTTTTTCATTGACATAAATGATTTTAGGCAATGACTTATTTGTCCAGAACACATCTATACTTTATGTATTATGATAACTGATCTCAACCTCCTAAACATTAACTCACTGATCTCCACCTCCTAAATATCAACTTGACACAACATTCCTGCCACATCATTTGATTGGCAATTCTTGTTTCCGCAGGCATCTAGGAACATTACTGGTATCTCAAGAATTTTTATGGATTTTCTTGTTTTCTACAGGCAGCTAGGATTTTCATTTTTGTACTGGTATTAACATTTTCCTTTTTTTTACCTCTGAGACATAGATCTTAATGACACTAACAATTTTACTTGGTTTTGAGATTTTTCACAGGCATTGAGGATTTTACTTGATTCAGACATTTACTGGTTTTTAAAGGAGAATGCCAGCTGTCTTGTAAAACCTTCACTACTAGAACAACTACAGACACCTGCTATAAGCCAAACCAAATCATAAGAGGTTTTAGAAAAAAATATCTCAATGAAAAAGTAAAATCTAAGATGCTTCAAAAAAGCAAGAAAATTGGTATTTCACTGTTGTCTATTTTTCAATTTATAGTAGGACTGTTATTTACTAGTCTACTGGAGATGTTTGTAAACAATTTAAATGGTACGTGTTTTAGGATACTTGGATTTGACTGTTTGCTGAGCTATTGGAAATCAGTGTTCTACTGCTAGTAAGTTAAAGACATGATAAATAAATGTTTTTACTATTTTTCTCTTAAAAAAATATTATAGTAACTTATTTGAGATGATCTAGATCTAGTGTAATCCTATGATATACGTCATATCTATTATTTATTGCTAATTTATTAACTACTTATTGTTCTGTAGTATAATGATATAATGTTCTAATTGTTGTGAGTTATATATTAACAATAATTATGGAACAAAACAAATTCTGTTACATTTAGTAGGTCTATTTATAACTAATAAGAGAAGATCTGATGACATTTGTTGTTAATATATCTACTGTAAATTAATTTATTAAATAGTACAATTGTTTACTGAATGGACTTCTATTTTATGATAGGATGTACATGTTAATGTCACACTGGTTGTGATGAGATGATCTCCATTAACTTATGACTACTGTAAGTTATATCTGTTATAATAATATAGACAGTTCTGTACTAAACATATTATTAATTTTTAGATGGGCTTTGATCTAGTATATTGGTGTACATAATATTGAAGTTCACTGATAGCTTAGACTATAAGTTTGATCTATTATTAATCTTGTACTATACTATTTCCTTTAATTTTATAGTGAGACACATTGATGATTGGACTAGATGTTGATCTATTGCAGCTCTCCAATTCTAATTCTGTAAGGAGACATTGATAACTGGAGTGAGATGATCTAGTGCAATTCTCTGATCATTACTCTATGTAAGATTGATCTTTATGAACTTGTTTTAATTCTAATAGATCATTTTTATTCTGTAGTTGATCATCTAGTTGAGTATCCATTATAACTGTTTACTAGAGATGATGATCAACTGGTTGAGAGCTGTTTAGCTGTTCATTATTAGTATGAGATTGTTTAGTACTAGAAATGCCGTCAATAATATCCTGATAGCATGCATTAGTGATCATAAAATCATAAACAGTATTCTGAAGACTGCAAAGAGAACTATTATTTTTGATTAATACAGTACTGACCATTTGTTACTATGAAATTGACTTAGATGTATTAACTTCCATTGAATGATAATTGCTTGTCCAGAATTACACACACTATTAAACCAGAATGACACACACCATTAAAATGACTTAATAAAGCAATGTCTCTTCTCTTAATGATATTTTTGTCTTTTCAATCAAATCATCTGTTTCATCTTCTAAGAAAGACATCAAGTGCTATCTTCAGATTATCTTTATCCCAATAAATACCTCTCATGCAGTTTATTTGAACTGCTCTAACATAAAAGATAATCTCTAGATCTGATACACTCTTTGTCAAATCATTATCTGTCAATGTAGTTGCTTTAATGTTATACTATATGCTATTATTGATAAGAAGTAACAAAGGAGAGGAGACATGCAGATCTTATTTTATAATCTATGATTTCTGTCTTATCTTAATACAAACTCATAACCTTCCCTCATATAGATCTTGTTTGAGTCAGAATTTTAAATAATTCACTATATCTCCTCAACACTATCATAGCTCTCAGACATCTATGTCTACATTCGATTTTATTCACATTTAGGAAATCCCCATGTACTAGTATGGACATTATAATTATATGGAATACTTAAATATAACCTAAAACACCTGGAGTAGTTTTGGATCTATGTTATACTAGCCCTCCTTGATTATCTCCCACAATTTTTCTGTGCAAAAACTTTCTCAGAAATAGTTGAGACTTTGGATCACTAACTTTAACATCTATACATATAACAAAAGGTAATACAACTAGTGACCACTACATATGATGAGTATGGTCTATTAAGACAAACCTTTTGTTGATGCTGTGTTTCAATATAAGGATTATTATGACAGCAATAGTAGGAGAAAGAGAGACAATTATAAAACAAGTGATTAGGTGATCTGCTTGAGTATTTAATTCAATGTTATTGTTAATATCTGACAAAGGTTATATTCTGTACATATCCCTTTCCTACAATAAGTGATCATATACTGCAGTATATGTATAGTACAACAACCTTGTAGTACTACCGACACACAAGTAGAGTACCTGTATGGAGACTCTTGTAGTATATTATCTTATTGAATTCCACATAAATATGTGCATGGTTTACATGGTAATCTTATTACTTTAATTTCGGAAGGTTGAAGATCTCATGTCAAGGTAGTCATTCAACAATTGACCAAGAATAAGAGTATTCTAGAAACTGTGAAATAGTATGAATAATCATAATAGCAATTAATTACTTTATCATATTGTATAAAAGGTTATGTTAACAAGGTTAAAGGAACTGGAAGCTCAATAAAGGTAGTTTGGAATAATAATTATGTAGAAGTTATGAACTATGATCTACACACATTATTACAAGAATGAGTTTTCAAATAATATAATATGTTGGCTTAATGATGAGGTTTGGCAGCATTGTCTTTATCTAAAATTAAGGCATGTCCTAGAATATAAAATGTATATGTCTATGACAAATAAATTGGAATAAAATAGATAGAGAGACAAGGACTACAGAAGGCAATAAAGAACTTTTTATTTTCACAAATGTTTCAACCCTGATGGGTCATCTTCAAGTGTGTAACAAAAACATAAAGAAAAAAGCTATTTATAATGTTTTTTAAGGAATTTGAATAACAATAAATAATTAGAGTGTTTTGGCTTCAAAAGATAAAAATGCATATATAGATTTTTTATCACAATAATGCTGTTATCATCAGACAAGAGCAATATAATCGTATTATAGACCAACCATCTCTTATAAATAATTATTTTCTATCAAAGAGCTCTGTGCATTGTCTCTACACTTTAGATAGTGCTCTGAACTCTGAAAAAGCTAGGAGAGCTTTAGTTCAATGTACTGATATTATTATTGAGTCAATTATTGACCCCATTGACCTGGCAAGGAACTATATTCAAAGGACATCATATCTGAGAACTTTTACAAGAGAGTAAAAGACAAGGCCAGTAGGGAAAGAAATGACGAACGTCTTGAAACAGTTCTTGATGAAATAAAGGATTACACCAAAATGTTTTAGCTGATAAGATCATAGCCAAGGTACATTATATGTCATATTTGGTTCTTAGTGACTGATCCCTCTATATTTTCATTTACAATTATAGTTGAAATCTCTTCAGTAGTGGAACAACTTATTGTCTCAATAAAGACTAAGTAAATATTATGAATGCTATTTTTGTGTTATCTAATGATATCTTTCATGATGATAATTTAGCATTCAATATTTCATAATTTATACTAATTGAGTCTAGAAGAGTGGAGGTAGAACAAGTTTTACAACTTCACAACTCATAGCAAACATCCATGGAAGTCCAATAACATAATGGATTATGTACTAAAATATTGGTATCAAATGGTAACATGTCTTATTTGATCTGGAAATAGTAGTAGAACAAAAGATGTAGTGTATAAAAGGTTGTCGGTTCCTCCATTAGCATTCATCCATTTTTAAGTTTTTATAGACATTGTTTCAATGAACTGTAACTATTTGATGTGTTAATAGACTAGTGTTAGAATAATATATTTCCTTAAATTTTGGGATTTATTGGTAAGAATATTATAACACCAATATACACTCTTATGATGCAGACTATCTGTCACAACAAGGAGACAGTGAGTGTATCGGTGGACACTGTAAGGTGTGCAATGAACATAAAAAAGAGGAAAGTCATATGCTGTAATACCCGTATAACTGATGATCCTGACAAGGAATGTCAGTTACTACAATCGTTTACATCTAAAGTTGAAAAGGTGACTAGCTAATATGATTTGTATCATTAATGTTGCATTGTGACAAGTAATGATAAATTTAATATGTAATATCAGGAGTGGATGAGCGTCCAACTGCCATTATATTTGTATTCTAACATTGTCGAAACATATGGAAGCCAAAGGTGGCTATCCATTTCTACTTCGTATTTTCATATTCAACTTTTTCAATAAATATTCCAATTCCAATTCTATTTTCTATCTTTCAATGGAATACTTAACAACTAAAATCCTATACTACCACCCCAACTAGTAACATGTCGCTTCGCTCCATTCTAAGAGACAGCTTGCAGTGCTCATTCTTCTTTTTATTGAGCTCAATGAATTAAAGTGAGCACTGCGAGCCGTCTCTTAGAATGGAGTGAAGCGACAAGTTTCCAGTTAGGGTGGGGATATAGGATTTTAGTTGTTAAATATTCCATCAAAAGATACAAAATAGAATTCGAATTGGGAAAAGTGCAAAGTAGAATTGGAATATTTTTGGAAAATTTCAAAGTAGAATATGAAATTACGAAGTAGAAATGGATGTCCGCCTTCAGCTTCTGTTGAAACACAGTCAGGGATTATTCCAAATAAGTAAATTACACTTAAATAGCATAAGTAATTTAAGTACTTGATGGAGCAATGAACATTATTACAATCAGCAATGGCAAGTAAAACAAAAAAACTAACAAAGAAAAAGCTATTGTACATCGAGAAACATAAGAATTGGACTTTGAGGTTGTGGAGGCTTTTGTCATTAAAAAGGTGGAAACAGTTAAACAGCATATATGTCATTACTCAACAAGACAAGTTCTCTGCCACTGATTGAAGACTAATCTTGGGCTAGGGAAGTTGCTGGAGTTTTTACAGAAAATTTTTAATTGTTTGTCATAATTTGATTTATTTACTTAGAGTGATCATCTGTATTATTAAAACCTCCTTTTGCTATTAAGGTTAATATTATCTAATATTATAACATTATTAATAGAGTGAAGAGTTACTACTTCTTTTGGTTGTATGGTTTATGTTTCAAATCATGTTTTCGTATAAAGAGTGGTTGATGTCTATAGTTTCCATGGTGACGCCTCAGCTTGCCATGAACACTTCCTCTAGTTATTACTGCACCTCTGGGAGTAGCATAGTTCAGTTATGATAATTAGCCTGAGGTGGCGTGCTTGACCTGGCTAAAGAAAATCTCAACTGAACTACCTACCATTGAGACTTACTGGATATATTGTGTACCCAGGGTGAGCAGAAGTGATATCAGCACATAATTTCTTAAAGCCATAATATAT
This sequence comes from Xestospongia bergquistia, assembly GCA_963965975.1. Lineage (NCBI taxonomy): Eukaryota > Metazoa > Porifera > Demospongiae > Haplosclerida > Petrosiidae > Xestospongia > Xestospongia bergquistia. Next base: position 3,324,517 of record OZ014420.1, on the reverse strand, counting down.
ATATATGCCTGAGTAAGTCCCAAGTTTGCCATGACAAAAATTCCTTTTCTGGTGTAGTAGCTATTTTATATCCTGAACAAAGATATAACATTGTTATGAAGGATATTCCCACTTCGTCTAATCCTATTTTGTCTAAAATACAGGGTGGTTCTTGGTGTAACTTCACTCTGATGACATAATCATTAAATGACACCTAGTGATGTCATCATATATGATGACATCATCTAAATCCATCACCTACACCCTAAACCAAACCTTATGATACATAGTGATGTCATCATCATAGTACAAGTTACATCATCATAGAAGTTACACCAAGAAGGACCCAAAATACACAATTCAGTGCCAACTGGTCTAAAGTTGTAAATTAATAATAATAGTAAGTTATTTTGTCTTTTGTCTTTGATTAAATGTTTGTATGTCTAGACATTCCTTGAATATACTCTTCAAGAGTAATTGTATTTTCTGAAAATCATTGTTTAAGTTCTTGTATTCTTTTATCTTTGTCTGTAGACTTCTTTCCTCTTCTAGGAGGAATGGCTCCTGATGCCAACTGGCTAATGGCGATTCCTGTCACACCCTGTTCTCTCTTAAAAATTTCAACAATTTCATAAACATTGGGATGAGCCTTGCCTACAACCTTTTTTAACTTGCTGTGCCATCCCTCAAAAGTAATTGTGTTTTCTGACAACCTTTTTTAACTTACTGTCCCATCCCTCAATGTGGTTATTTGTTCTAGCAGATTTTGTCTCAAAGACATTCCACAAAGATGGTGGATAGCTTCCCACAAGCCAAGTACTCTCGAAGTAGCTAATAAAGTCATCAAGTCTTATTATATTCTGTGGAACTTCAGCCTTCAGAGCTTGCCATGTTAAATGTACGTACTGCCATGGAACAAATGAGCATAGTCCAACAGTAATCCTGAAATGTCCCATCTGTTCAGCCATTCGTGGGTCTATTGACAAAGTCAGCCACTGTTTTCAAATAGCAGAGACTTCCTTGTCTTCAGAAAATCGCTTGGCCATCTCTTAAATTTATCTATTTAAAGCACACCTAACTTAGAGGTTACAGCCCAGAACCTATTAAAATGCAAAACACTTAGCAGTTATGTCCATATATGGACATATATTCTAAGACTTGATTTGACAACAGTTGGTTAAGGGAGTTAAACCCTCATCTATAATATGTAAGAACATTCTATCATCCTTTGATTTATAAAGTGTTAATGATTTATCAAAGTGGTATAAATCATTCATGTACCAGTATATATTTCAAAGTTGTTATTTTTAACAGGTTCTATACTTCACTCAAAACCAGGTGTATATTTAACTATCTTCTTAATCTATTAGCTGGCATTGAACATAAGGGATATGAAATAGGATTAGCTTTGAGAGTACCTAAAACAATGCTTGAAGGCCTACTAAAGTAGAAACATCTACCAAACAAAGTTACACTACTTAATGTATTAAACTGTTGGATTAATCAGTGCACTACAGCAGTAACATGGAACAGTACCCTTACTGCTGTAAAGATTTTCAAAGAGACTCGAATTGCCCAAACGATTGAAGCATATGTTTTAAAAGATGACTATAACATATTAAGTGGACATATTAATGCACCAACTAAAGAGACACCATAATATAGAAGAGTATTATTAGAGGATACATCTACATTTACAATACATATCATGCCAGAAGCACAGCTGTCATGGTTTATCTCTCTATATCATAGTACTTTTACTACAACTTCTACTTCTTTATTTACTTTTTTTCTAATGAGATCTCCTTGTCTGTTACTTTCTATCTCTGCTTAGCAACTGCCATAATTAATGTAAGTTATTATCAGATGATGTATTGTCATTATCGGTTCATCATAGACCACAAAGGTGAACATCAGAAGACAGAGGTCCTAATCATTCAAAAATGCAGAGCTCATTGCAAAAGATCTGACAATGATTATTGGTACATGGTCATAAGGTAAAAGTAATACTTATCATGTTCCACGTAATCATAATATAATAAACTTATCGACAGGTAGTGAATGATTTATTAATTCATTATAAAACCATGTTTATTGGACTACCTACAATAATGAAGTCTATATAACACAGTATGCTACCATAGTAACAATTGACCTCAACCACACTCTTTTATTTAGGCTCCTCCCACTTCCTAAGGTGTTGAATCATATATAAAGAAGAGCTTTTTGTAAAGACTTTGTGATGGAGGAAAAGTCAAGCATATAAAATATTTTCTATTCAGATGAATCCTTTGCAGCTGTTAGTAAGCTATGACATTGTGAAGTTATGTAATCCATTAGGATCAAGTACAATAAAGCACAAATTTGGTATATACATGCATTATTTTTTTTCTGTTCAGTGTACATGTGTAGATGAATCTGTTCTTTGATATAGGTACATTTTAATTTGATACATATTTAGAGTTAAACAAAATAGTTTAGGATACTTTCACTTCAATCTTGTAAACTTACATCCAACATATCAGTCAAATGTCAGGAACATACAGCTGTTGGCAATATGCAACCTTGATTATATGACCATAAATGCGAAAATGGTGCAAATGTTTTTTTTTCACTACAGACAAAATGTGTTCAAAAATGGCTGATTAATGGAAATCTAGATTTCAGTACAGTTAAATTCTACAAACATCATACTTTCTATTGATCTTCAAAGTTATAGCATTTTTTCTACTATGATTGTTATAGTATATGGTTTTGCTGTGAATGGAGTCATGCTTGACGAGATACACTACCATGGTAATACATGTTGCTATGCTAAGAGTTCCAGCTGTTACTTTTGCGTTAATTCTTTCGATGGAGAAAATGAAACAGATCACTAAAGTTTTGAAGGATGTTATCATGGGTATATATGCATGTAATATGCTCTTTCATTCATTTATTGCTAAATAATAAAAAGAGTATACCTTCATAATTGAAGTATTAAAATTAATTACAATGAATATAATTAGATCTTGTTTTACTGTTGTTTGTGTTTTTTTTGTCACATTTGTCGTTTTGTAACGAAACTAATTATATTAGACTACTTGAAAATGCATTAATCACCTTGGACATCATACCCCTTCTTTTTCAGGTAACATCACTTTTGGAATTAAGTTTTGATAGCATCTTCTAATAGAAGCACTAATTCTATCATCAAAGAATTTAGATGAATTACCTATGGACAATCCACATTTCAGATATTCAATTGTATTATGTTAAATATATATTTTATGTACATTATATGTTCTTACTAGTAGTAGTTATTGTAGTTTCAGTTAATGTGTGTGCACTGGTGTCACTTATGATTAAATTAATATATCAAAAGCGCTAATATTGTCTATAAATATCTATCTTCAATTTGAAAAAGGACTTGAGTAAGAAACTCACGAGCATCTTCTTGATCCCTTGCAAATCAGTATGAAATGAATTCTATAAAATATGCATCACAAATATTTTCAGGATATTTTTCCTATGCTGCTAATCAATACTTCAATGATATTCACAAGTATAAACGGTCACAATTGACAATAATAATACTTGCACTATCATTAACAAATCATAAACAGAAGAGAATACAGGATATTTGTTGTGTCTCTCCTTGACTATAGACAATTTTCTTTATTAAAAACATCACGTGGCCCACCGGCCAACTGAGCATGTGCAAATACATAAAAATAAGTTACCACATATTCCCTTACACTAAATACAAAACTGACACAATAATGACAACATTAATACTTACAAAAAGAAAAGAAAAACAAGCTATAAGTCCATTAATCAACAGGTAGGTTTCCTAATATGAGTAGGATAAGGAGAGGTAAGTGTCTCTTTAGGTAATCTAAATGACTTGTTCATTATAAGTTTGTTCTTTGGAATGAACATCCTGTTGACTATGAGATTCAATTTGAGGTTCCAATTCACTCCTTCCTCCTTCCCGAATGTGATCAATATGATGTTTTCACACCATGCCATTAGGTAGTTCAATCATGTAGGATAAGGGACCTGCTTCTCTTTCATTGTACCTGCTATCCACTTGGAGCATTGACAAAACTTTCTAACAAGGACATTACTTCCCAGCTGAAACTCCTTAAGCTTAGTCTGACCATTGTATTTATTTTTCTGCTTAGCTTGATTTTGTGTTACTACTTTACTAACATCCGGTTTCATTATGTCAAGTCTTAAGACAATCACAACCATGTGAAAACAGAAGAGGGGTATCTTACACACCACCAGGATGGAAGAGGAAGTATACTAATCATCCTCAATCTAAAAAAGGAAGCTATTAAAATTTGACTAATCAATTGTGATGAATTGTACTTCCATGTGTAATTGTAATCAGAACTAATATATCATGTTGTGTTTTCCCTATATAATTATGTAATCAATGTTTTACAGCAATGAGCAATGGTTACAAATAGTTTCAATACAGGGTTTCCTTTTATAACCAAGATGAGAGAAACTATGAACAAAACTGATTATAGTTCAAAATCCTTATCTTGTTTCTGTTGCTGCCATCATGACAATGAACTAAGAATCCAGCAACCTTTGATGTATCCACTACTGAGCAAAGGTCATTCGAAATGTTAGCATGTACATAATTAAGGCCAGATTCTTCATCAATACCAACATTTCCATACCAGCTGATGAAAGTCAAGGAGTGAGGTACACCACAAAAGTTATGGGTAACAAAAATTGTATACAGCCAAATGAAGGTACAGACGGTGGATTTAAACATACCATAAAAGACTACATTTGCTTTCAGAAGACATATGAATACGATGATAAGGGTTCTTATACTTATGAAAGATAGACACAGTTTTCTCTACATACATCGTCCGTTGGATGGCTGTCAGAGGATAATCAGTACTTCTAATCCACTCTTTCATTGATGGAAATTGCTTCAGACGATGTCTATTTCTGGCTTTTTTCTCTCACTCTTGTACACTTCACATAGATCATTGTACGCAGGATAAAATAAACAGTAGTATTGTTGAATCTGTTGTACCTCATTATCACTAAGTAGGTGTAAGTCTCCAGTGTTATTTTCTCCATCAATATGGTCAAAAGAGTGTAATGTGAAAATTGATGGTATTCTTCCAGACATCTGTAAGTAGTTAGCCCATTCGTATAAACAGTATGTTTGCATTACAGTAGACTCAGGATAATGACGATTCTTTACTCGAGTGCTTACCCACAAGTTAAAACGCTCATATGAGTACATGGAGAAGCCATGCACTGGTCCAAAACGTTTGAGGTAAAATTGAAGATGATGAAGGAGGTGAAACACAATTACGTTTAGGCTTATAGGGAAGTCTCTTTCAATCAAGGCTAATGTATAATGAGTCTCTTCTTCATAATCATAATCTCTAATCACCTTACTAGCACATAGGTGGGTTAACACGTCACAAAACTTGAAGAGGTTTTTACATTGCCGTCTTCCAAGTAAACCTGTTATACAAAATTTTAAAATCCCACAACATACTACCTCTTTCCACTCATGAGATTTCATCCCAAATTTATTAAACAAGCCTCGAGGATTCCAATCGTATCCAGATGGTACACAGATTAAGCTAGCTCTTTCATTAGCAGTCTTTCTTTCTTTAATGCTCAAAACAAATGGTGGTGAAGGTAGATTACCACTCTCATTAGGCCAGGATGAACAAAATCGATTTCGAGACTTCTCCTCTAGCTGAACACGCACTGAATCTTTCACTCCAGCAAGCAAGTGAACAATATGTTCTGCAATGTTCTTTATTAAGTGCATTGGCTCTACAGGTGTATCTAAATATCTTTCATGATGTGGCAATTTCCTCAAAATATAAGCCCCCTTACGTCCAGTCTTCCTCACAATTCTCTTTCTCATTGCTGATGTTCTAGAATGGTCATATCTTTCATTTGCTAAGTCCATGTAGTTCATTGTTTTCTTAGATAATGGTTGGCAAGAATTCTCTTTACTTGCAAAATTAACTTTGTCATCATGCAAATGATTATTAGATTCAACAAACATTCTATGTCCAAGGTAAACCATTTTTCTAAGATGTGAGGAATATTCACCTTTAACACAACAATAGACACAACCCGAGTATAATCCAGCACCTAAATGAACAACAACAAATTTTAAACTGAATGCCTCATACATAAACTTACCAGTACAATGAAATACCTTATTTTGTCCAGGGTAGTCTAAGACATGCAGTATGATACTGGCCTGAGGAGTAAAATTTTCATCTTTATATGAATCATAAATAGTTTGGCTGGGGAGATCTAAAATATCTTCAACCAGGAGCTCTAAATATGGATCTATATTTCTTGGTTCTCTTCTTCCAGGAATTATACCCATTAGTATTAGGGATTTGAAATTAGCTCGGATGTGGCTGGGGAAATTTAATACTCTCAACATTATTGGCCACATACTATAACTGGTCCTTTCCTTTGAAAATGGATTCAGTCCATCTGTACAGAGAAGTGACAGAGCTCTTGGATCACCTTTATACCTCCCATTGAAAGCAAACATACCTTTCCACATGTCTGTTTCATCTATGTCCTGTAATGAGTTATGTTCAGAAGGTGAAGCCAATAAACAGTGTTCTTGCAAAAGCCTTGATATTGTCGGAGATGAAAACATCCTTCTAATTCTAGGTAGAAGAGGCAAGTACTTAAATTTATTTTAGGTATGTTTGTTTCTTGTTCATATCTGGTAGAGCCACATTTTGGGCATTCAAATAGATCTTTGTGCTCATTTCTAAACAAGAGACAATCATTGACACAACAATCAAAATCTTTTGGTTTTGTGAGATGACAATGAATTAAATAAACTGCTTGAAAATAAGTTGATGGCATAACATTTTCTGGAGGTAATAAGTAAAGTATCTTCACGCATTGAGGATCAATTAGGTTGTTGCAAATTATGCATTAAGCTAAAGCTTCACTCCACATCACAACTAGTGGAGCAAATACAGAGACGTTGTACTGCAGCAATACTCAAATATGGATAATGCACTTCTGAACTATTCCAATAGTCCAAAATTTTTAATTCTGGGTTTTGTGGAGCTGGTTCATGGAGATAAAGAGGAAACTCCTTCTCAATCTCAGCAATGGGCAGATTGTCTGTTGAAACAAGAGAGAATATCGAATAGTAGTCTTTAAAATCTTGTGATTGGGAACATTTCAGGAATGGATCTAATATGACTGCACATTTCCACAAAGCTTGTACTTCAGCTTCTATATTTCTACCAGTGGTGTCTTACCATTTCTCAGCAAGGCATTTTCCAAACTCTGGAATGTCATACTTGACTGTGGCTGCAACCTCTTCTGATAGCATGTTAAGAACAGTGTCTGTTTCTGGACCTAATGTAAATGAGCCATCATACTTAGAAATTTCAGTTTGTAGATTGACACATACCAAATGGTACATATGATGTAAAAGTGGCTCTGTTGACTCAAGTTTTTTTTGAATTTGATGGATTGGACATAAAACTTCTAAAAGGAATGTCAGCTTGGCATACAACAGTTGACGAGTTTGTGTATTACCAAGAAGCTCAGCTATGCCTTGCATTTTCTCTGATTCTTGAGATGCAGATGAGTCAGTGAACATCAGCAGATGTCGCCATAATGATTTTGTTACTAAAGCACTCTCATAAAAAGAGTACCAACGAGTTAGTACGACAGCAGGGGGTTTACAAACCTTGTCTTCAGTTAAGCCATTACTCACACACAAACTTCTAAATAACCTCTCAAGCTTTGCTGCATGCTTGAATAAAGCACCAAATATAATAATTACTTTCCTGACATCATTCATAAATTGTGACCGTAAGGCCATATCTATTGCTACATGTACAAGGTGACCAACACCATTGAAATGTAGCAGCTTTGGGTTGTATGCTTCATTCACATCTATACTGAGTTTCTTCATGTATGCTGCTGAATCTGTCGAAAGTCCTATTACATCATCCCAATCTTTATCAATATCTTTTAACACTTTTGACTGAAGAAGAGCTAGTGTTGTGCTATTACAAGATTTCATTAGGGATGTATCAACTAATAACACATATATATTATTTGTAGACAAATTGTAGAAGGATATCAATGTGTTAACTGCTGGTTGTCCAATAATATCTGAAGATTCATCCCAAATTAAGCAAACTTTCTGGTCTACTATTTGACGATCACCTGGCATTGTCTTTGCTGCAGGACAATATTTCCGCAAAACTTTACCAATATAACCATCTGCTTGATGAAGTGGTAGTCCAGAATATATAATAGCACGGGTGAAGTCATGTACGACACTTTCAGCTTCTGCTTGTTTCGCTTTCACACGTACCTCACTTTCATATAAAGTCAGCTGCTTTCCTGCTTTCATCCTTTCTTCAGTTACTTTTCATTAACTTATGACGCTTGGTACACAAATGCTCATTTACTCTATCCCATGGTTTCTTTCCAGATGTTAAAACATCAATCTCTACAGAACAGTATTTACATGTAAGTACTTCCATTGATTTTCCATGTCCATTAGGTTTTTCTCTTGATTCAAGATCATCAGGATGGTCCTTAGCCCAGTCTTTAGGTGTTTTTCTTTTCCTCCCTGATCAATTCCGATGATTCACCATATTCAAACACGTGTATATGTTTGTAAAGGTTTTTAACACAGAAATTAAATTTTCTTTGGGGGGTGTTTAATTCTGATAAAATTAGGTTAAACCCGATAAATTCCAGCTCTGTTTATTAAGCAATTCATCATGCTATGCTACAAAAAGAATGTAAAAAAGCTGTTCTCGTACAATTCCACTTTGTGTAATAATAAACAACAGTTGTGTAATATATCCAAATTTCACCAAACCCATGCTATCACATATTAAAACCAATTATCAATAATTCATTCAACTACTGTTATGCTTTTTTTTCTAGAATGTTCATTATCCTGAAGCATTTAATGTATCAATGGAACTCTTTGATAAAAAGCTACATGTCTTTGTTGATACAACCATACCACTTTTGGATCCTTTTACACTAGAAGAAATACAAATTCACCTTCAGAATTGTTATTATCAGAATCGTCGTTGTCTCAATTGGAAACAGAATCATCTTTATTCTTAAATGACCTTTATGATGACATGGGTTTTCCTGAACCTTTTGATAACAGGGAGTTCACAGACAATGATGACATAAAACTTTATCCAAATTCAGCCTTTTCTCTTATTGTTACATTCTTTTTATTGTTTTCATGGTTTTCATCTTGTCCAGGAATTAGCAAAGAAGCTTTTGGTCGTCTGCTGTTTATTCTTCACAATTACATATGGAAATGGTAATGTACTTTTTAAGGATGTTGAAGGTCATTTTGATAATTACTAATTTTAATGTTTTTTTTAAAAAAAAAACATTTTAAAATTTTCTTTGGGGTTAAACCCAGTTTTGCCATATTTTACACTGTCAAATATTAAACCCAATTTTGTCACCCCGAAAATCTAAATTGATTTTAACTCAATAAATTCCAGCCCTATTAATAAAGTAAATAGACCTAACCTTCAATTTGTTTTCAGCTTTCGCTTGAGATAATCTTCTCTTTCTCTTTAGTCGAATTAGGTTCTCACTCGCCAAATTGTCAGAGTTAATCAAAGTTTCTTCTGGAGATAATTCTGCCATGACCAAGTGAGTCACGTGAGTCTCCTAACTTTAAATTTTAAAGAAGGCAGGAAACTTAAGAAATGGCTTGGCAGCAGGACTTTAAATATTGTGCTCTGTTACGAGGAAACAGTCAGTCCAGTGCTTTCAGGACTCCAATGGATCTTGTACAATATCTGCAGTCCATACTTGACTTTGAATAACCTCTACATCTACCACCAGACGAACAACAGAAATTGTTGACTACACTTGCTGCTATGCCTAGGCCTGAGGTTCCTGATCATGAGCAGCTGCTGCTTCCACATGTAGCTGATGCTCAAAAAGAGATTGAAATGCCGAAGGAGACAAACATAATCATGGCCAATACTGAACCACCAGCAGATTTTTATCTTTTAAAAAGAAAGAATTTTTCCTGACCTAAGAAAAGATTCCAGGTAAGTCTTCATGTTCAATTTACTCAGAATGGTACAATGACAAAATAGCATATATTGAAGAAAGCTTCCATGGAGACATATATTTGGGGAGAAAAGACCCTAACGGAACTCACCCCAGCTTATTTGAAGCACGTTCATGATAGAGTGAGTAGCAACAACCATATGTTCCTATGACCATAGTACGTCAATCTATACTAGGTTATTTCTCAATGTCCCTCATTGAAGGGCCACGAAAAAGAAATCGATCTTATATTGGACAAGTCTCTAAGTAAGGCAAAGTATTACAGGAATAAGGTTAAAGTGTCTGTAAATGTCAATTTTGTTGATGTGTTTATAGATGAAAGGAAATCAAGCCAAATCAAATGAAATCAAATCATAAGGTATTGCTAAAGTAGACATTCTTAATTACTAAAACATATGTTTCAAATCAAAGAAAAGCTGTGCAAGATCAAGAATTAAGGTAAGACATCTTTTTGTAGTATTACATGATATGTACTGTAGAAAAAGATTAGGAAGATGAAAGTTCAGGTAATAACCGCTAACTTAAGCATAGGCAATACTTACTTTATAGAGACAAAAGAAAAGCTGGAGAAACAATCGTGATGAGAAAGTCAATTAATGCTCTCAAACAAGGGCCTTCACAAACTAAGGTAAGTTTCATGACTTCTTTGTCTAAACTTACTTATATCCACTAGGTATAATAATGTCACTTAAATTTAAAAGTGTTTTTAACTTTTGTAAAGGAAACAAAGACAGATGACAGCACTGACTCAACTGAAGATTCTGAGATTAAAGCTAAAGTAAGTTTCTTGACTTGCTTATTGAGTTAACTTAAATATGATCCAGGGATTGAGTAAGGAAAAGGAATGTCGGAACAGAAAAAGGAAGAAAGACATAAGTAGTGATGATAGCTTAAATACTTCAGAGGAAGAAGAGACATCACATTCTAAAGTAAGTTTGTTAATTATAATAATTGACCTAATATACACATGTATGTTTCAGACAAAAGAAAGGAACATCTCAACAGGTGATACAACACTACATAATGGTAATTTTCAATTTTAAATTACTGAACATTACTTCTAGGGGAGGAAGAGTGGTACTACCAATGGAGATGACTCCACTCGTTCCATTGAAAAAGAGATGTCTAAAACTAAAGTAAAGTGTCTTTGCTATCTCATTAAGTGAATTTAAGCTATGTTCCAGGGATTCTACAGTAGAAAGAAACACACCAGGTATTTAGAACAATTTTATTTGAACATTTGTGATGTTTCATAGAAAAGAAAATGGAAAACACACACTAGTGCTAATGATGACTTAACTGAGTCAAGCGAAGAGGAAATATTTCATACTAAGGTATATTTTCTACATCATTTTAGCCTATTATTTATTTTCTTACCTGCTTTTCAGAGGAAGAATACACACAAGGTATCACAATGGCCCATAGTAAAAAAAGAAATATGCTTTATTTACAGGAGAAAAAGAGAGTTGTTAGTAATAGTAGTAGTGAAGGTACTGAGTCGACTGAAGAGAAAACATCTCAAGCTAAGGTAAATTTGGTTTTAATTCCTTTGTGTCTTGACTTATACATCCTCAAAAGATTAAGAGAAAGAAACAGCATATATTATCATCTTAACTTACATAATTGATAGTAATATCTTTTCTCTTAGGATAACACAATGAAGAAGGATAATCCTATAGACATTGGAAATAATCCTTCTCAAGCTAATAAGGTTGGTCAACTCTTTAATATTTTAAAATTTGGTAAGTCATATCCTTAATGACAAAATTGGCATATTGAATGACACTAGCTTACATCAAATGCATTTACACTATATATGCCAGCTTATTTACACTTAATAGTTGAATAGTTATGTGTTTACACTATTATGCCAGCCTATTTACACTTAATAGGTCAATGATTATGCGTTTTCACTGTATATGCCAGCCTATTTACACTTAATATGTGAATGGTTATGCATTTACACTGTATTTTACAAGACATTCATTCACACCACTAGCCTACTTAACAAACTTCATAAAAAGTTTATTTGTTAGATCAGTCATCTATTGATACAGATATATGTATATATACATATATATATATGGTATGAGTGTGTGTGTGTAAATGACAATATATAATACTCCACTTCAGTCTATTAATGGATTGAAGTTGATTATTATCTCTGGTATAGAGTAGTAAGATGTGCTCTTGAACTCTCCTTGTAAGTTAGTCATAAGAGTACTTGACAATTTTATATGTTTAGATAAAGAAAACTCAATCCAAAATATCATCACAGGTACTCTAACATATTTCACCACTACCTTTAAACTCTATATTATCCTTAGTCATGTCAAAGTTCTGATATCAAAGAAGGGTACGTTAGAAATAATGGTCTTTCATTAACATGTAGTCTATATTCTAACAGACAATCAGTATTAATTTCATACCAAAATGAAAAACTGGCTACTGGTACATACATGTACTGTAGTGATGGTAAAGCTATTGTAATTGTTCTTATCACACTGTATTTTCTTCATAGATATGTATGCATATATCATGCTTGATTGCCATCTTATGGAACAAATTCCAGAGATAGAACTTCCAGCTCTTGTTTGTTCTGCTAGTGGTCAAAAGAAGTCCAGCTTTGATCAGTTAGAGATAATAAGTACAGGCAGTTAACAAGTCATTGCAGTCATTTCAATGTTTAGGAGATGTCTTTCTATGGAAAAGGAAGAGGCTTTCCAAGAATGAACCAACTAGAGGATATATTTATGGAACCCTCTCAAAAGACATGATTCAAAAAGCTCAAGTCAGTGGTAAAAGACAAAAGAAACCTAACAGAAAATACTGGGAGTTTCATTAATATATTGACTTGACACTTATTTTTGATATAGTTGTGTTGTGTTCACATTTCAGACTGATTCAATTTATTATAGTATATATTCTATATAATTTCACATTCAGAAAAATTTTACATGATATTCCAATATATCATTTCAGATAATATTTATATATATTGGTGTGCATAAAAGTAGATGACATTCATATATGAATTAGAATATTTTCAGATAAAATTCATGTAATTCTCAGTAATGCATGCAGAAATGATTCAGAATACTTTCAGAATAACAGTGCTTGTTCTCAAGGTATGTTTAAAAATAACTCAGAGGGAGCCACACCAGTTGTGCTATGTGGAGTACAACGGTAAGAGAGTAAAAATTGGGCTAGTCGTGATTGTCCAACTTTGGTATTAACCATCATGGCTCTTTTAAATGTTTGAACAATTCGTTCAACTTGTCTGTTTGAAGAGGGGTGATATGGGGACAAATGTATGTGTTTGACACCGTTATTTTGCAAGAATTCTTGAAACTCAGCAGAAATGAATTGAGTGCCATTATCTGTGACTATCTGCACTGGTAGACCATAGGATGAAAACAATGTATGTAAGAGTTCAGTAGTCTTGGATGAAGTAGCAGATGTCATAATAAATACTTCAGGCCATTTACTGTGTGCATCAATCACCAAGAGATGCAATTTGTCCAGGAAATGGGCCAGCAAAGTCTAGGTGCAAATGTTGCCAAGGGCAATCTGGCCACTCCCATGGTGCAATGGAGATTTAGCTGGCAGAGACTATGTCTGTTGACAGAAAGGCATTTAGTTCAGCCGATTCTGCTTCTTCTAGTTCAATCTTCACACTAGCTATTTCCAACTCAAGGGCATTCAGTTTAAGCTTGCTTAACCAAGTAAACTAGAACATGGATTCTCTGATACATACAATATTAATAATTTTGTCTGCTTCTTGTAAGACATCTTTACCAGCCAGTGGAATTTTTTCGTGGAAGAAGTGTCAGTAGTGTGTCATGTGAAATTATTGACATGGCCACACCTGTGTCAACCTCCATAAACAACCTCTTGCCTTCTATGACTAGATCTACTAATATGGCTGCAGGGGACATCATTTACTCATGCAAACATGTAGATCTTCCGTACTACCTGTATCACTAGGAGAAAGAGTAATCAAATTTGTTTTGTCTTTTTGTACACGCAATCTTCAAGATTTTGGGTGCTGATTACAAGGTCCTCCTCTACATGCTGCAACAATGTGGCCTCTTTTGCCACAATTATGACACACCCACTCTTACAACAACATTTACTAGACTTGTGCTCTGTTTTACCACATCTGTAACAAGCTGGAGGATTAGGTGTTGAGAGCTTATTTAAATCAGCTAAGGGACAGGCTTCAATCTAGATCATGTCTCTGGCCTTTTTCTCTGCCATTTCATTGCCTTAAGCTGTTTGCACAGCCTTCTCAAATGTTAGATCTACTAGAGTGAGTAAATGTTGCTACGTTTTGTGATCACGCAGTCCACATACAAACAAGTTGCGAAGTGCCTCTGACAAGTGGCCCTCAAACTTGTATGTGCTGGCCAACTTCTTTACTTCTGCTTTAAAATCAGCTACTGACTGTGACGATTGTTGTTTAGAGTTACAAAACTTAAATGTCTCTGCTATGACTAGTGGCTGTGGTTGAAAGTGCTCCTCTAAAACCTTCACTAGATCTTCAAAGATTGCTTCTTGGGGTAAAGTCGGGGACATCATGTCTCTCAAAAATGAGTAATTCTTACTATCTATCAGCGATAATAGGAAAGGTACCTGTCTGGCAGCTTTAATGTCATTCACTCGATAAAATAACTGTATTCTTTCCATATAAGCCAATAAAGACTCTGTCTGGGGATCGAACTCACTAGGTTGACCAATATTAGTCGCCATCACACCTCGTTGCCAGTATTATGTCTCTCCTTAACTATAGACAATTTTCTTTATTGTGTACATAAAAACATCAACATGCCCACTGGCCAACTGCAGATGCGCAATATATAAACATAAGATACCACAATATTCTAACTTTCTTCCAGTGTTATTAGTGTACGGCATCTTGAAAAGACTAAATGGCATGGTTTTGTATATGCTCTGAGCTATGGTAGAACTCGTTTGCTAGGACATAAACATCTAACACAAGACTGTATGTTATATTCAGCTTTTGTTATTTGCATTTTATTGCCTTTGATAGTAAAAATTAAAAAAAGAGATGAGTAGAATGATACAAAGAACCATGAAAAGCTTCAGTATGACTCACAAAATCTCGATGTCACACCCAAGATATGTTCCATAATTAAAATTCCAATAAACCACAATCATTTCCAACATGAACAGATTAACATCACTTCTTCTGATAAAATAATTTAGACATAAAAAATATTAACTTTTATTTCTTGGTCTGTGAAGAGTTTCACACCATTAGTTACTGTTTTTTAAATATATCACTATCAACCTGAACAGTTACCTAACAACTAAAACAACGAACTTTTTTTTATAAAAAGGATTTATGTATGACATCTATGGTATATAAAAATTATAATATTTTTGTTGAGTATGTACTTACTACATTCAATTGTAAAAAATTTGAAAGATATCAAAGTTTGAAATATGACAATGAATTGATAAATGAATAAAATTGAATAATTATTAAAGAAGTGAACAGAACAGTACTAATTCATATGATTTAGACAACATTAACATTTCAATTTTCTCAACAAGTGCTTATGATAAATAACTCATTGTCTCATAGATACTCTACCAGGAGTGGAGTCATGATATAGATGATTGTACCAGATTATCTCTTAAAACAGATGAGAACATCACAATAATTAAGTGCTAATCCTTTCTTAGATTTCTAGATAAAGAAGATTCTTATAATTATGCAACATATAAAAGCCTCACCCTCAATTATTATATTAATATTGCAGACTTTGTTCAAGTCAAACACCTTGAACTCAGTATATATAATTCATATATCATATACATACATACATTTGTATATGTGATTATATTTATATGCTAGTACTAGTACCTAGCTAGTGTAGGATATTCTTCATGTGCTTTAATGTTGTATATTAAAGTACATAAAGAATATCTTACATACTAGCCTCGTATCCAGGTGTTCACAAAAGAAAAGGACACCTGGTAACTACTGCTTGTGCATGCAATTTCTTCTTGGGAAGTAGGAATACTTCATCAACTATGACGTAAAAATTCTTTTGACCATAATGTTCTATTACCTATGATGGACTGCCTGTAGTGCAGATAGCAACTTCTCTGCTGTTTTACGTTATGATCTAAAGAACCTAAATCTATCACTTAAAGCAGAATTTTTGGTCTGATGAAGCCATATATGACAAAAAAGCTGTCTTTGTGTAGTTACTAACTGGTTTTGGAATGATTTTGTATTTCCAAATCCTCTCATTAATGATGGATCACAAGTGTGATCTTGTTGGTACTGAAAAAAGCTGTTCTGAGTTAATAATAAGTACTTTAGTACCTCTAATAATGGATCAACCAGTTATTTACAAAGCTCAATCATTTTAGATCCCAATTCTACTGAACAATTGTAACACTCTATTGTTTTCACTAAACCTGTGCACAAAACTAGACCGTTTGAAGCCATGACCTAGCTTGTGATCCATCAAGAATCGTTGGACTTGTGTAGTGAATAAAATGTAATCAACATAAACCCAACCTATTGATTCATCATTTTCTATAGAATGTTGTAATTATGACGTCATTATTTGAATAATTACACACCAGTAGATACCAGGTGTTCTTTTCTTTTGTGAACACCTGGGTATGAGGCTACCTACATATATATTACCAAGTCTCTTGGTGCAAGACAATTAATCATGTACAGGTTCAATAATGTCTTGGACTGAACTCACATGTTTGTATATTTGTTACACTTAAGCATGTAATCAATTACTTTTCAGAATATGTAACCACAAGAATGTTTATTTTTAATGAATAAATCAACTATTACTGGTAACACATCTGTCCACATAGCATGAGGCTTTATGCATATGTGTATTCCTAGTTTACATGTATAATTAAAGAAAATTATCAACTGAACATTTTGACTGTATGGGGATTGAGCTAATATTTCTTCAACTCATTAGGTTGCTCCACCACTGACTAATAATTATTATTAACTTCCAAGCTTTAAAATAGATGACATTGTTAGATTTATCTCATCGAACAGAATGAATAAATGACAACTCAATCTAAATATATATACAAAATCAACGAATATTCTAGAATAAACTATGTTTTCTTGCTCTTGTTGAACGTTGAATAGTTGGTTCGTCAACATTATCTGGTTCTTGTTGAAAGACTCCATCGATGTCAGGAACTTCTGATTCATCTGTATCATTTACATTATCCATACTTTCATCATCATTAGAGCATTCAATTCTCACATACAGTAACTTGCTCTTAGCTTCACTCTTCTCTAATCCACCAGACATCTCATTAAAAACAACATCAAACTATACATTATCCTCTGCTTCTGCACATCATATAACCAATATCCTTTGCGATTTTCTCCATATCCTATCAATATACACTTTCTCGATTTCAAGTCTAACTTCTGTCGTTCATCTTTTGCTATATCACAGTATGCCGCACATCCAAAGACTCATAAATGTCCCACATTTGGCTTCTTTCCTGTCAGAGCTTTGAAGGGTGTTTTATCCTGTACAGCTTTAGTTGGACATCGATTACGAAGGTACACAGCTGTGGCTAAAGCCTCTGCCCAAAATGTCTGAGGCAACTTGAAACCAGTTAACATTGAACGTACCATTTCCATAAGTGTTAGATTTAACCTTTCAGCCACGCCATTTTGTTGAGGGCATTTTGGAACTGTCAGTTTGTGTTTGATACCTTCTTTTTAAAAAAACTCTTCAAATTCTCTGGAGGTAAACTCTCCCCCACTATCAGTACAAAGGACTTTGAGGTTTTTTCCAGTCGACTTTTCTACCATTACCTTCCATTCACGAAACTTGTTAAAAACTTCATCTTTGTGTTTGAGAACATATATCCACGCATCTTTTATCACCAATCAGTGTCAGAAAGTATCTTGGTCCAATTAATGGTTTTGCATTTATCTTCCCCCACACATCACTATGTACTAGATCTAAGACTTCTTTTGAACAGCTCTCTGAATGAGATGGAAATGGACTTCTACACTGCTTCCCTTCTAGACATGATTCACAAAATTGTATTCCTTTTGATGCAGAATAGTCAAAATCCTTGACAAGATCATCTCGAGCCAACTTCTTAAGACTCTTCATACTTAAATGACCATACCGTTGGTGCCACAAATCTTCTCTTGAGAATGAACTATGATGCACCGTCATTGAGTGAACTTCAACAGGTGCTGTGTTGATATGATGCAAACCACCAGCTTTTGTAGCCACAGTAATTATCTTTCGATTAGTGTCACGAATGACACACCTAGACTCGTCAAACTTCACAGTTATTCCTTTCTCAACTGTTTTCGACACACTTAAAAGATTGTATGACAGATCAGGAACATGTAACACATCATGTAGTTTACATTTATGTGTTCCACAATCATGCATCATCTTTTAATTGACAATACCTCGTGCAGTGTCCTTTAAAACACACCCATCTCCTAACGTAACACTAATAGGTATCTTCAAAGAATCTAATTTGACTAATAGGTTTTGGTCATTACACATATGACTTGTCGCACCAGAGTCCACAATCCATTTTCCTGTTAACTGGGTCAACTCATTTGCTGACAGAACGTGGTTCACTACCATACCTACTTTATCACTATCTGAGCTGGTACTAACAACTGGCTGTACTGTTTATTTTGTGCTTTGCTGTGTACTTTGTTTTGTCTGCATTTCGTGACTTCTCATGTTCTCTACAATTGTGCTGAATATGACCATACTTCTCACAAAATAACACTTTGGTCCTTTTCTTCGTTGTTTAACGATCATCGCCTCTTCAGTAGTATTAGTCCTGCCTGTCGTACTGCGATCTTTCATTTTCTGCTCTTCATAAAGCAATCACTCAATCACTGTTTCCATTTAAGGTACATCGCTACTGGCTTCCGGCGCGGTCACCAGCATATCGAACGATTCCAGGAGACTTGCTAACAGACACACCACGCAATCTTCATTGTCTATGTTGTGTCGATCACAGCAAGTTCGTTAAATCTTCTGTCATCACCTTGACGTGTTCATGGACTGGTTGCCCATCTTTTAATTGTAGCGAGTGTAGCTGACGTCTCACTGCTAGTCGGTTCGCCCACGTCTTTCTCTGAAACTGATTCGACAGCAACTCCTATACTACTACTGGATCCTCTGGAGTACCTATCACATACAATAGTGACGGATCCATCGACAGTACAATCGTAGCTAGGGCTCAATCTCTTTGTGTAACAAACTTTGAGTATCTGTCCGTAGTATTATCTGCAGGTGCCGTTTCTGATCCATTAACAATACTCCACAAGCCATCTCTCATTAACGCCATCTGACATTGAATCTTCCATGTTGGATAGTTGCTTCCATTTAGAGGGATTATCGAAACTACCTTTGATTCAGCCATAGCTAGCAGGCCTATTCACACGGTGCAGCTTGGCATCTATGGTGGAACTGGGCTCATAACCTGTTAGATTTATCTCATCGAACAGAATGAATAAATAACAACTCAATCTAAATATATACACAAAATCAACAAATGTTCTAGAATAAACAATAGTGACCATGTGCATTAGAAGACTCTAGAACAATGAATACAATTAGCAGTGTATGCAACAATTAGTTTAAGTGTCTCTTTTAACAGGCATTACTAATAATATCAATTAAATCACTCCAAACATATTCATACTAGTACATATAATACATGTATTGTAGTACTAGTACTTTAACAATATAAATGAAATGCACTAAAGTGCTTAACCTCACTGTGGTCTTATCTAGCCTTGTACCTAGGCTTTTGTGAAAGAAAAGAAAGTCTGGTAGCTACTGCTTGCGCATGCACGTAATTATTGTAATTTATGCAATATAGTGACATCATAATTACAACATTATAAATCGAATGACGAAATAAATGGGCTGGGTTTACATTGATGACGTTTCATTCACTATACGAGTTTAAGCATGTCTAGTTGAGTTTGTCGGTTGTGCAGAGATTTAGTGGAAACAAAAAGAGCATCAAACTTGTTCAGTGCTGTTGGGATACAAACCACATGAAGACATCTTTTCCATCATATATAGCTTCAAAGGACAAGATGTTGCTCTTTTTAAGTGACAGATTTGGCCTTTCTAGCTGCTTTAGAGCTTAGAGTAGAGCATCAGAAAATATTCTATCAGTTACTACAAGTAGCCATCACAGTCTGACATTGCGATAAAAAGAATTTTGACATCATGGTTGACGGAGGATTCCTAAAGTATACTATTTTCCAAGAAATCTGTTGAAATTAAATGCATGCACAAACAGTAGTTACCAGGCATTCTTTTCTTTTGTAAATGCCTGGGTACGAGGCTATGGTCTTATCTAGAGGCTTTCTTTATTCTTTTTAGCCTCCTCAAGTGATGTAATCTCATGTGATACACAAGATGATTATTGATGACTCAGAATTTCTCTTCAATCAAAGGGAAAAAGCTTTGCCTTTTAGTGCGTCTACTGGGTACTTTGCACTCTAATTGACAAAAGGTCCAATACTTTCCAACTTTTTAGTAAAAGTTAGTGATTCTCCAATGACAGCTATGGTTCTAGTGTTTTTAGTTCATGCTCAATATATCGACAAAGATAACTGCCAAAAATTAGTAAAACTGTCATAACTTTCCAAAGTTTTTGCAAAATTCTCACTTTAGAAAGTTGGAAAATGTCATAAGCTGTATGCAAGAGGTTTTTATTGAATTCTTGAGTGTTCACTGAAAGATATACTTTTTTCCAAAGTTTTTCAGACTTTTAAAGCTTTTTGTTCCTTTGACACTCCTTTTGGCAGTATTGTTAAGAAGTGTATAAACGTTTTGCTACTGTCCACTATAATTTGGTGGCTACCAGTGCCGTGTTTGCTGAGTTAAAGCAGTTCAAAGCCATTTGGCCAGAAAACAGACATACAATACTCTGGATCAGAAGTGAATTGAGAACTGATGTAATGCAAACTTGAATTCTGCAGGAGTCATCTGGAATAGGAATGAAACATGAGAGTCAGTCCTACTATAAGATATAAGAATGTGTCTTATTCTATGGATTGGGTTCTACTTGGGTTTTTTGGTAGCAATTGATTGTCAATAAATATTCCTTCACGTTATTTCATAGTGTGCCAGACATTATTGTAGAACATTGAAGGGACACAATTGAATGTTCCATCAATACGTTTATTGCACCATTGTCCTCGTTTTCTTGTCTTCTTTTGACACATTACCTTATCTAATGTCTATAAGGAGAATGTCTATCAATTTATCTAATGTCTATCAATTTATCTAATGTCTATAAGGAGAATGTCTATCAATTTATCTGTCTGATAACTTCCATCCATCTATTCATTGATATATCCATTAGTCTGTTCCTGTAGTTGTTTAGTAATATTCAGATGGCATAATAACAGATACCTGTTTACTACAGGATCATTGTCACCTTTATTGAAAACAATAAAATAGAATATTAAAGAATTAGTTAATTACATTAACTAAAGGGACTAACTCATTACTTTGATCAATAATTCTATGATGGTCTGTATAAGATGTTTTCAGAGATAACATTGCATTAAAAAGGTGTGGTTCTAAGAAAATAAACATCACAAGAGATACTACTATCCAGGCCTGTATCAAGCTATTTTTAGTTGGTCAGGCCAGGAACTGGGTGTAACAATTAAACACACCCTATTGACACGCCCAAATTTTATTTTGTTTACTTTTTCTCAATATTTTGCAAAGACGCTACCATGATGTTCGGAGTTACTGATAAATTCATTTACTGTGACATTTGTATCAAGTAAATCAGAAGAGAGAGATGCTAAGTAATCCTTGATGTTAAATATTGTGTAGGGTTTCGTTATCTTTGGATTAGCTCCAAGTACTCTTAGCTGGGTACTCAAACCTCCTTGTCAAAATCGTCTTTGTATGTCTCACACACATTTTCAAGGTCAGATTCCCATTCCTCTTGTTTACAAGCTTTTAACCAATAGTGACTAAATAGAGTGATATATACGGTTGATCAAATCTGTCCTCAATGCAGTTTATGATCAAATCCAGGGCTTCAAAATATATTTGCTTGTAATATCCCACAGTACTCTCATGGAAATGTCCACTAGACATACCATCTTCATATCTAGTATGAACCTTTCAATGTCTTGGCAGACTAAGCTCACCAATATCTAAACATTTGGCTTTTCAGTAGTGGTATTCCAAAAATGATCATAGGATTCATCATTTCCAATCAATTTGAGAGTATCAACAGTCATTTTGGCAATCTGTTTGACCTTCTGAAGCAGATATGTTTTGATGTTGTAATGTGATGCTCAAATTATCAGCATGCTTCAGTATCAGTTGACCCAGGAGATTACCAAAGAAATAATCAAAAGTCTCCATCTGAATAGCTACTCCATGTATTGTTTTAGTCTCACTGTCCTGAACAACCTCTATGGCCTCTTCCCATGTAGCTTGTAATACCTTAAAATTGTTAATTATACTTGAAAGTGATTCTGCTCTCACTGTCAAATGTATTGGACATAAAATTCAAATGCCAGGCCTACCACTTGATGGAATAGTTTCTTTCAAGTTCTGGAAAATGCCTTCCCTTCTTGGAGAACATTTGATAAGCTTAGTAATTTCGTGAGTAAGTTCAAGAGCATTTTTCGTAACCTTTGATTTTTTTAAAGTGTCACAAGCAGCAAAGTTAAGAGCATGCCCATAACAGTGAGTAAATGTAGTTCTTGGTTCAAGTTCACTTATCCTTTTGACAACACCACTTATGACAAACGTTATTGTTGCTGCATCAATTGAATCAACATTGTATAAACCTAGAAATTCCTCATGAACTTGGTAATTATTGGTCACTCAACGTAGAAATATAGTAACCTGTTCTTTGTTGGAAAAAACTGTGGTTTCATCTGCCATTACAGTAACAAATGGTGTTGATTGGAGTGTAGAAACAATATTACACAGGATTGAAACACACATTACAGTAGATCCTTGATTATCTGGACCCCTTTGGACAGAAAGAAAAATCCTATTCTGGATAAATGAAAATGTCCAGATAAGAGAAAGGGTTAAAATTAGCGGGTGTGGCAGTTATTTAAATCGACGAGCTTTTAATTAATCATGGTTGTAGCAAGACCACACCCTAATGGCTACCAGTAGTACATGTACCTTAAATTTGCAAAGTGTGATTTGAGGACATCACGTTTTTAAGAGAGTCTGGACTCCTTTTGTAGGCGAAGTGTTAAGCCTGTCTAAAGTGCCAGGACGGTCCTTTTACGTTTCATCTCAATGTCCACCATTATGAAGTCTGCGCAGCTGTTTATTAGCGGGTGCAGCTGTTTATTAGCGGGCGCAGCTGTTTTATTAGCAAATGTGGCTGTTATGTGGTACCGTATATTATATTACCATTCTAATTTGAAGAATTTAACGTGTCACATGGTCACTTCCTGTCTCAATTCCAAATCCAGATAATTGAAGATCCAGATAACCACGGTCTGGATAATCGAGGGTCTACTGTATTTTAATCATTTCATTTTGGATAGTAGCACTGACATAAACATTTTCTTTTTGTTTCAACCACTCTGCCAAAATCTGATCTTGTTCAGCTTTCATTTTTAACAGTTGAATAATATTGCTGTCACACTCATTTTTGTCATCTCTCAATGGAAGTGCCTGTCGACCGAGGGATTTCACACAATTCATTATTTCATACAATGCATGTCAACTTTTCAGATGCATGTTGCTGTGACAACATCTCACCAACTTCAGGAACTGTAGATGGAATTGTCACCATTGTCTCCACTGCCTCAGCATGGCAGGCACTTTGCTCATGGTTTCTAAATGCAATAGTGGCATCTTTCCAATTATGGAAACCATGTGTGACAAATGCTAGATCACCCCTAGTACTGGACTTCATCCTTTTTAGTTTAAAGCTCATTAAACACACGACAAAAGACAGAATCAATGGACTCATCATAGTGTGAAAAAGGCCACTTATTAAACTAACCTGCTTTTTTCTACAACCTTAAACATTCCAAATGACCTCTTTGGAAAATGAAAAGTTTTTGGTTGATGTGGTTTTCATGGTATAACCACATTTTTATTAGTTATCAAAACAGATTGAGAACTTGAAGCCATGAATTGTACACACGTGTTTTACATAAAGCCACACCCAAGATCCAATTATGCAATAATAATAATAATTAATAAAGTTGGTCTGGCCAAAACCTGACCAACTGGACCGTCTCCTACGGCCATGCTATCTTCTGTATTTAATGATATCATAGTCTCATTATGATAGACCACACCCAAAGCCAGGGGTAATAATAGTAATATTGAAGTGGAGTTCCTAACAATTTTAACTTCATAGCATGATGTATCTGGGGAAAATTAAATCATTAAAATAAAATAATAAAATTGGGACATATAATGCATGTAAGTACTTTAGTATTAATTGTCTTTAAACAAGCATTAACAAAATTATAAAAATTGTCTAAAACTTTATCAAAAAATTTAGTCGATGTTCTGATTTACTAACAAATTCATTTGCAACTTCCTTTAAACATATATTATCTGTCATTTCTTTATGAATATCTAAGATCATTGTGCTGTTAAGGCATGTCTGATTCTTCATGGAATGTAAGTAACTTTTTATGCAGTGTAGTCTACAGAAGGAACACTCACTGATGGCATTGGATGCTGGCATCACAAGTATGAGTCTGGCTACGTTGCAAACTTCAGACATTATTCTATAAAATTTCCTTTTCACCAAAACTGAATAAAAGGCAATAATGTATATCATCTCAAATGTGTGGGGGGGGGCTGAGTACCCCCAGACCCCCTATCGCTACACCCATGCGGCCATAGCAACATGTGATCTTTATCATAAGCTCTAAATATAGATTCATCAGCTCAGGAAGTGCGAAAGGTCTAAATAAAGTTGTCATTAAGAACAATTCTTACCATGGTAACATATACTATGTTACATGACCTTCATTTTCTGTCCAATAAACAATTTATAATAAAGTAATAAATAAGTCATTACCTGTCAATTAATAATAATAAGTAGTAGTATAAAGTATGCTTATTAGATGATCATGTGTATTTATAGAACGTGATAAGTATTATCTTTATCTTATGATCATGTACTAATAATCATTGTAAGATCTTTTCGAATGAGCTCTGTGTTTTTGAGATGAACAATGTCTACCATAGTGATTAAGATCTCTGTCTTCTGATCTTTCCCTTTTATTTTCTGTGATAAGTCAAATTTCTTAGCCAAATCAATTTAATAACACCTTTATGTTTCTTGTGGTCTTTTATTCCATGTTTTATTTTATCTTATGACATTTTCTAGCCTGTTTCTCTGCGTCTGCTTTAGTAAGTGTCGTATAACTATGAGTCACTGTCAAACATTTACAGTGATAATGATGTCTCAGGGCTGTAGCCACAAAATTTGAGGTGGTCAGGTTGATTTGATTTTGTATGAATGATGAAAACGTGGCACGAGATTTGGTTAAATGATAAAACGAAAAATAAATGATAATAGTACTGAAATGGTTAGACACTGAAAATGAAGAGTTAGTTAAATTTAGCAAATGTACTTTTTCTTGTCTCAGATTTAGAAATGTATTCATTCCCTATCACATTTAAATCAAGATGATCACATACATGTTGTTGATAATGAAGAACCATCAGTTGGTTCAATCTTGCTTGTGTCATCGTGCATCTGAGATAGGACTTGATGAGACAAAGGGCACTAAATGAACACTTGGAAGTTGCGTTTGTTGCAGGAAAGATCAGTAGCAGCTGAAAAAGATGGGAAACTGCACTAACTATCATTCTCTGTGTTGTGGAGAGGCTTAACAGTGCAGTTTTAATGGTATCAATTGATGGCATTTCTTCAACTACAACTGAAGAATGGAGTTGATGAGGAGTACATAGCTGAGACTCCAGTTCAACCTTATCAAGACATCAAAAAAGAAAGAACACACTGAATTTAATTCTTCTTTGAAACACTACCTTGATTTCGGTGTCAGATGTAGCAGGTATGGCAACCTCCCATAATGATTGAATGCTTTGATAAGTAGCGACTATGCTGGTAAGTGACTCTGCACAGACTCTCTATAATGTTGGATATAAGGTGCATACACCAGAAGTATCATTGCCACTCTCTTCTTTCATGTCTTGTAGCATGGCTTCTCTCTTTGGAGAGAACTTGATTGTTTAATAATTTCATAACATGTGTCTAGGCAGTCCTTCATATGGCGTGACTGCTTGATTGTGTCACTTACAACCAGGTTGAGGGCATGCCCATAACAATATAGGAACACTGCTCTGGGCTCTAGCTCCTGTATCTTGGTAGTTACATCTGCTTTTGCTCCAGGCATAGTGCTGCATCCATTATAGCACTGCCCACGAATCTTTTGTCAAGGGAATCTGAAATCTTATGAAGGCATCCTTCGTGACAGCCACAAAACTCTGTGCATCAATTGCTGAAAGATAATACAGACCTGCAAACTCTTCAGACAAACAAAGTCTTCACTGATCCATCTCAAGACTAAGGTCAACTGTTCTTTATTTGACTTGTCTGTTGTTTCATCAACCATGACTGCTATGAAAGGAGAACTGCGGATATTATCTAAAATCTTTCTCAGAGCATGATGAGCCATCAGTTCTAACACTTTGTTTTGGTTCTCTGCAGAAGTATGGTTGTGTGTAGACTTCTCTATCCACTGTAAAATTTCAGGCTTATCTTCTGTCCTCAACCGAAGTAGCTGGATTAAATTTGATGACTTCTCTACATCCCCACGAAGTGCAAGCCTTTCTTGAGCAAGAAAGCGGATACTTGCCAATATCAAATGCAGCATATCCCTTGCATGCTCTTTATCAGCTTTATGACCTCTGTCTCCTATGTCTTTTGTTGACTTTGGGAGTGTTACAATGGCTTCAACAGCTTCATGGTGGGCTTTAGATTGTTGATGCTTCGTAAAAGCAGTTGTTGCATCTTTCCAATTATAGAAACGTTTAGTAACCTAATCACCAATAAGTGAATTTAATATAATTGAATAATAAATGTTCAAAAAGCTTACAAATGCATTAGAAATATTGTTGCTGAACAAAAGCTTTCCTTGGTTCACAGCTGCAGCACATGTGTGACAGAAAACCACATCTTGACACTCGTCGTAGTGGAGAAATGGCTAAGATTTAAACCACTGGGACTGAGCAGAGCACTTCACAGGGTTTGCCTTTCCAAAACTTCGTTTAGGAAACAAGAAATTTTTGGGCTAGTGAGGTTTTTCTGGAAGGCTGGGAAGACAATCTTTCAAACTGCTTGCTGCCATTGATATCGTATGGTTCGTTGATCACGAATTGATTTCGTTCCCACCCACTGGCAGCCAGGTGTGACTGAGACTTAATAAAATTTATTAACTCATTCGAAAAATTGTACCAACTGTACCCGTGGCTATGGCCCTGTGTCTGCGCTTTTTGTGTGGTATGTCTTCACTTGCTTGTATAACAGACTATTTCCCCTGACTGTTGCCTTTTTCTTTTTTAGTTCCTATGGCAAATAAGTAAAGAACCGAAAAAAGATATTATATAACATAATGTTGGGTGATTTCTCTTCTTCAACTGATACTTTTGATGATGTAAATGTATCCTCTGGTAATACTCTTCTATTGTATGATGTCTCTTTAGCTGGTCCATTAATATGTCCACTCGATTATGTTATAGTCATCTTGCTTCAATCATTTGGGCAGTTTGAGTCTCAGTGACACTCTTTACAGCAGTAATGGTATGTACTGTTCCATGTTACTGCTATAGTGCACTGATTAATCCAACAGCTTGATACTTTAAGTAGCTGTTGTGTCTCAGTACCGTTTGTAGCAACTGATTAAATTTACAAAACAACCATAACACAATAGCTAACTAAACAACCAAAACATGATATTAAATAATTACTCACTAAACATGTTACGTCATAGATTAATGCGTTAATTACTAAATGAAATACCACACTTCCCCATCCTTAGCTGAAAATGCAAAAATTACTATGTAACACACACAATATTCAATAGACCTCCAGAAACCATTTTCTGGAGGTCTATTTGTTCGAGTGGAATGATGTACTGGCACATTAACAGATGACATCTCAACTTGAGATGAAAAGGAACTCGAAGGTCCATTAGTAGACATGGGAACTAGGACTGGAGAAAACTGTTCAGTGGATGAGTCTGAATTAACTGTTGAATCCACAGCCTAGTCTGCTAGAGCATTATCAAAGTTTGTTAGTGGTTTAAAGTCTGTACTAGTAGCTACACCAATGTCTACTACACTATATCTTCTTCTAACATTGTCAATATGATGACAAACAGTGTTGCCATTTACTAACTTGATCCAGTAAGACAAAGGACCTGTCACTTCAACACTGTTCCTGGCATCCACCTGGATCCCATTGCTCTAAATTCTTCAGCAAGAACTAGGTCACCAATGTTGAATTCTTGTAAGGGTCGAGTTTTGTCATGAGCTTCTTTCTGTTTCTCTTTTCGAGATTCTACCTTCTTATTTATATCTGGAAACAGTCCATCTAGACAAGCTCAAACTCTTTGTCCCATTAAAAGTTAGAATGAGGTGTCATCCAGTATGTGAAGACAATTTTTCTTGAATGGAACTACCTTATATACATCTTTTCACTGTCTGTACTTCCCTCTCCATGAGTTCATTGGTGGAAGGGTGATATAGAGCAGATGTTACATGCTTGATTCCATTAGCTTTTCCGAATCTCTTAAACTCATTACTCGTTAATGACGGTTCATTATCAGTTACAGGTTTCCTTGGAAGTCCATGAATTGAGAAATCTGTCTCAACTTCTCTATGGTTCTAGAGGAAGTAATGTTTGGCATAATATGAGCATCTAACCATTTTGAGTGAAAATCAACTAGTATGAGGAACATCTGTCCCATGTATGGTCCCGCAAAGTCGAGATGTAGTCGACTCCAAGGCTGCTCTGGCCACTCCCAAGAGTGTATGGAGCTGAAGGTGGTGATGGTTGATTTTCTTGAGAGACAATACACAATTTTACTGTCATTTCAATCTCTGCATCAATTTTTGGCCACCAAATGTAACTGCAAGCAAGTGTGTTCATTTTACAAAAGGCATGGGTGAGTATCATATAGTTCGTTTAATACATGCTGTCTCCTGGTGGTGGGTACAATAACACGAGCACCTCAAATCCATTCGATACACTTAATTCATCCTTTCTAGTTCGATAGGGATGAAGTGATTCATCTACATTATTTATTACATCACTGGATATATGGTAATAAACCTTTGATAAAATGGGATCCCTTCTAGTCCATTCTTTTATTTTGTTGGCATTTGTAGCCATAGTAGAGAGGTGATGAACAAGATGTACAAGGTGTCTTGGAACACAATTTAATGATGTTGTGAATGGATCTAGGTAGACGATTGAGTGCATCAACATTACTTAACATTTTTCCTTGCTTGTAGCAGATAGAATACTGATATGCACTTAATGTAAGAGGCCATCTTTGAATATGTGATGAAACCACACACAGAATCTCTCTAGATTTGTTAAAGAGATAAGAGAGTGGTTGATGATCTGACTCAATGTAAAAATATCTGCCACACAAATAATTATGAAATTTCTTTGTACTGAACACTATTGCAAGTTCCTCTTTCTCCAACTAAGAGTATTTCCTTTCTGCTGTTGTTAGTGTTCAAGAGGCATATGCTATTGGCCTGTCGGTACCATCCTCCATGGTATGAGATAACACAGTGCCAATGCTATAAGGCGAAGCATCGCATGTCAAAATAATTTGCTTAGCAGGATCATAATGTACTAATAAGGAATGAGACTGTAGTGCTTCTTTGGCAATTTGAAATACTTTGTCTTGGCCATTACTCCATGACCATCAATATATAAATGGTTATATAAGGGAGCAAGCTTTGCAGATATGTTTTGGCAGAAATTGACTATAATAGTTAATAATTCCCCAAAACAATCATAATTCAGTGACATTTTCAGGGTTAGGAGCTTCCTTGATTGGTTTTACCTTTTCTTTTGTTGGGTGTAAGATATCTGCATCAATTATGTGACCTAAATACTCAACCTTAGGCCGCAAGAAGTAACACTGACTTCTTAAGTTGTAAACCTGCTGATTCTAGTTTGCTTAATACGTTCTCTAAATTATGCAAATGCTCTTCGGTGGATTTACCCATTACCAAAATATCATCCATATATGGACACACGCTTACATCCCTGTAAGAGATTTTCTATGCATCTCTGAAAACTGCTGGGTCTGAAGACACTCCAAATGGCAACCTCTTATATTGAAACAACCCTTTTGAAGTATTGATAGTTACAAACTCTTTTGAATCTTCTGCTAAAGGTAATTGTAAATAAACTTGAGCTAAATCTAATTTTCAGAACTCTTTTCCTCCTGAAAGGGTGGCAAAAAGCTCCTCTACTCTTGGTAGGCGATAGGACTCTACTTGAGAGACTTGATTAATTGTAACTTTAAAGTCTCCATAGATTCTCACTGACCCATCCTGTTTTACTACAGGCACTATGGGTGCAGACCACTTTCAAAACTGAACAGGAGAAATAATGCCCAAACTCTGTAATCTCTCAAGTTCTGATTCACCTTTCTCTTTAAACACAAATGGCACAAGCCTAGGCTTGTAAAATTTAGAGTTGGTGTTATTTACTAATAATGGAGCTTTGACACCTTGCAGACAACACAGTTCCTCCTTAAAAACAACTGAATGTTTTTTTAAGAGTTCCTGTAGTGGGTGTTGATTAGTTAGACTGTAAACTTCACAGAAATTTACTTTGATCTTGTTTAGCCAGTCTCTTCCCATAAGGTTAGGCCCAGTCCCTTTTCTACATGGACAGGCAGGACCTCCTCCTGATCCTCATGCTTTACATGCATTCTAATTTTGCCCAGTACTGGTATTCACTCACCCATATAAGTTTTTAATTTGACCTCTGTTTTTTCCAGGTTGCCAATACAACTGAATTTGGAAACCTTGGCATAAGTATCTTGACTAATTGTTGAAAGAGATGCACCAGTATCTTACTCCATATCTGTCGGTACACTATTCAGTAAACATTTAACAATGATAGGTTCTGATGATTTGTCTCTAAGTGTAAACATTTTATATGACTCTTCATCTACTTCTTCTTCTGGAATAGTGGTAGTGCAAACCACACTTACAAAATGTGGCTTTATTGATGCTTTAATACTTGATTCATGTGACATACTTTGGTGATGTGCTTCCTTTTTGTGCATTTGTGACAGTGTTGATCCTTGAGGCGACAGACTGAGGCCAAATGATGTCCTCTACACCTATGGCAGGTAAAATTAACAGTAGCAGTTTTCTCTGGTACTTGTGACGAGAATTGTAGTGAACAGGTACAGTATTAGTTGCTACAATGTCAAGTGATCATTTCTCGGCTGCCTTGAGTGATTTAGCTAGCTCTAATGGTTTTTCATAGGTAAGGCCCTTCTTGGCCAACAACCTACGCTGGGTACTCTGGTGATTGACTCTGCATACGAGTCGATCTTGTAGCATATCTTAATGAGTCTATAGTCACAATAGTCAGCTATCTGATGCAGAGCTGCTACATACATCGCAAAAGACTCATCTGGTGCTCTTACACGAGAGTTAAACTTGTATCTCTGAACAATAATAGACAGTTTTGTGTCATAATAGTCCGTGACCATCTTCACTAAGTCATTGTATGACTTGGTTTCAAGTGCCTGAGCGTCAAGTAAATTTCTTACTAATTTGAAGGTCTGATGCCCTTAAATGGAGAGCAGTATGGAGCGTTTCTTGTCATCTCTTCTACGTCATTTACAACAAAGTAGTATCCCAGTCTCTCAACATAATGTGACTAACTTTCTTTGGATGTATTGAATGGAGCTAGGGTGCCGTGTCGAGCTATATACCTTCATCGCCAATATGCTGTGTCTTAGTACCTTTTGTAGCAACTGATTAACTTTAAAAAACAGCATAACACAATAACTAACTAAACAACCAAAACATGATATTAAATACTTACTCACTAAACATATTACATCATAGAATAATAGGGATTAATTTCCGATTGAAATACAACAGTAGTGTAACTTTGTTTGGTAGAATGATGTTTTTACTGTAGTAGGCCTTCAAGCATTGTATCAGGTACTCTCAATGCAAATCCTATTTCATACCACTTATTTATGTTCAATGTCAGCTAATAGGTTAAGAAGATCGTATACATCTGGTTCTGAGTGAAGTATAGAACCTGTTTAAAAAAACAACAACAATTATGAACTATATACTATTACATGAATGATTTATAGTACTCCAATATATCACTAACAGCTTATCATAATAAAATACAATGATTACAGATGTTCTACATATTACATATTAAATTTATCAATTAATACATTACTTGTAACAATGTAATATTAATGATATACAAGTCATATTAGCCTGTCACCTTTTCATTGTTGTAGTTAAATATATATAGTATGTAATATATACCTAATGCTTCACCTTCAACTTGAGATGTAAACCATGGTAGTTGAAGTTTCTTGTCAGGATCATCAGTTATATACGTATTACAACATGTGACTTTCCTCTTATTTTCGCTCGAGCAGAAATGGTGTTCTGTTGTTTTACAAATTGAACATGAGAAGTTGTTCCTTTTAGAATACATATATAATGGAACTTGTCTACAACTGGATCAATGCTCTCTTTAATAACTTGACGAATGTTGTAACACTTATTAAGTGGACCACAATTAGAATATATTAAGCAATTATGTAGTATCTACTAATAGAACTACTCCAACAAGACTTCAAGACTGGCACATCTTGTGGCTTGTCAACTTGTAGAGGTGACAGTGCAATATATAGGTAAACATTAGTGAGTGAGAATGCCCACAACTAGTGCAGGAAAAGGACCCTGAGGAAGAAAGTTTTCATTCCATGTTAAAACCAGATGATCAACATCCTTAGTGATAGGCTGTTGTAAAGACTGTAAATTGGTGGTAGTAGGTAGGACACAAGGGGAAAATATTCTCATGGCTCAGGTAGAGGTGATATGATAAATAAGTATTCCATCAACATAAGAAATTTTTGGCTGAGAATGTCTTTGAAAATCCTTGTGACAAAAATAGACTAATGAGGTCAAGTGAAAAAAGCCTTTCTTTTGAGTTTCTCAAAAGCTCCAGGAGGAATATATGAATCAACAACATCTTCAAAGATGTTCATCAATTTAGACAGTTTATTGAGGAGTGGCTAGGGGATAAGAAAGACAACAATATGGAGGACTTTAGGAAAATAAAGATAGATGGTCAAATCATGATAGTACATTAAAGCAGCCTCTACATCATCTTTATTCATGTCGAGAAACTGCTAATTGCGCTTGTATCTCTTCTAAATAAAGTCTAATTGCCAGATCATTGGGTCAATAGTTGATTCAACAATAATATCAGTACATTGAACTGAAGTTGTCTAGCTAAGTCAGAATTCAAAGTACCATCTAGAGTGTAGGGACAAAATATGGACTAATTAAAATTTAAAAAAGACAAAATGTGAACTAATTAAAATTTTAAAAAGATATTGTAGCTATGATATTTATAAAATAATTGGTTAGTGATGTAAGATAAAACACCAGGTCCCTCTCCTGGACATGTTCTAACATACAGATCAATCATTCAGTAACCACTTACATGTTTGAAAAGGGTTGTTTTGTAACTGAAAAGCCAAAGGAGTGGCATCATTTGGAGTAGCCTGATACCCTAGGTAGAGTAGGAAGACTTAATATGCTTTTTTTCAAAAAGCTTTTTGTCCATTGAAGCTGTATAAATACGACGGAAAGATCCTTATGTGTAATCACCAAATGGTTTTGGAAAGATATTGTTCTTGTTGGCACCGAGAGAAGCTGTTCTGTGTCGATAATAAGTCCTTTAGTACCTCTAATGATGGATCAACCTGTTATTCAATGATGCCCAATCATTTTGGATTCCAATTTTACTAAACAAGTGTAACGCTCATTTGCTTGGACTAAATCTCTGCACAAATGACAAATTTGACTGTTTGAAGCCAAAACCTAGTTTGTGATCCATCAGGAATGATAGAACTAGAGTAGTGATAAAACGTTATGAAAATAAACGAAGCATATTGATTCGTCATTTTCTTTAAAATGTTGTTATTGTGATGCGAAAGTTCAAAGTTTCATTTGATAAACCCCCAGTGAGCACGATTTAGAATAAAAATCATTATGTAATAAATATGTTGCTAAACTTAGACAAAACATCTAAATGGAGTTTTTCTAATAAGTTCATCAATTTCTTGTAGTCCAGCTCTAGGTTCAGATGTGAGATCAGGATGTGATCCAGCACTGATAACTCAGGAGGTGGAGCAATGTCACATAGATGACATGGGTGATTGCCTCTCCTATGATGACTCAGAGCTCTACTCAGCAGTTGCAGGCCTTTCACTCTCTTCCATTCCAAGTCCAAAGCTGCATCCCAGAGCCGGACCCAACTGATTTGTCTTGAGACCTCTGGAACTATAGGGGCTTTCTCCAAGCATTTGTCTGCATGCTTCTTCTTATCGAGCTCAAGAATTTCGTACTTCATCTCCCTGATTGAACCAAGCTGAGGATGATATCCGTGAAAGTTGATCCAAACCATTCCTCCAGCTCCTTGCACTCCTTCAACAGACATAACGAATCAGCATTACCACAGAGTGCCAGCATCACATGTCCAGTCAGGCTGACAGGATTACTCTCAACAACATGATGGAGAAAGCCTATATTTCTTACCCAAATTCAGTACCTCATTGTTGGAACCTCCAAAGCCATAATAGCTGCAGTATTAGAGTGATGCCTTAGCCGCTCTAGTACTTGGTTCACTAGCTCAACCTTAAAGGCTTCCAGTTTCTGTGATAAGGTCTCCGTGAAGTCCAATTCTCACGTCTAAATAATAAGACTGGCATAATACATGACTCCACACAGCTCTTGAAAACAGTGGACTAACATCAACCTGAAATACACAAATGCTACCACAGTGGAAAAAAGCATGACAGGCTTTCCTGATGTTCTTGTCCATAGATGTAGATGCCAATAGGTTTCCCCTCCACCAGTAACCCAGACATTTTCCTATGTCGCCAGCTGGCATGATGGACCCCTCCACCTCACAGACTGGAAAAGCAACACCCTTTTGACTCTAGAAGAGTATGATCTCGCCTTTACTAACATTCAATTTGAGAAGGTTTTCCTTAGCAAATGCTTTCACCAAAGCTACCTGACTGATAAGATTCCTCACATGTTCTGACATCGTCAGCATGGAGGAAAACTCCAGCTTAGAAATTGTTGACTGTCAAACTCACACCAGATGCCTGCAACTGCCTGAGAAGGGGGTCTATCAACAAAAGAGTGCTGGGCACAGAACCAACCCCTGCTTCACACCTCTCTCCACCCGAAAAATCTCAGAGAGCATCTCATCCATCCTCACTTTGCAGGAACATCCATCATACCAGCTTTCAAGAGTCTTCACATATTACCATTCACTGCAACATCAAACAGCTTCTCTAACAACACTGGATATTCAACAGAGTCAAATGCTTTCTGCAAGACATACAGGCACATATATACGCAAGTACCACCTCTAAGTTATTTAGCAACAACCTCTTGTGTAGCAAAAATGGCATCATCAAAAGAGACTGCTTTCCTGTAAGCAGATTGGTTAACGTGCAACAGACCTGCTTCCATAAAAAACAACTCCAGATGTCCTAATAGCAAGAATTCCAGAACTTTGGAGACCATAGATGTGAGTGTAACCCTCTGTAGCTGTCGACCTTCAAAGTATCCTTCCTGCCTCCCTTATAGATGGGCCCTGTGAGACCACACTTCAATACTTCAGGTACAACTTCCAGATCCACAAGAGCATTAAGGATCTTCATTACTTCAGTAATTACGTGGATGCACAAGCAGTACTTACAAGGTGTTCTTTTCTTTGTGAGCGCCTAGGGACGAGGCTACGTTTGGGTTTGGTAATACAATCTGGACATGCTCAGTAACCTATGGTTTGCAGCAGGATACATTCGAGAGAGAATAATTTTCACACACTGTTCCAAGGTCACTCATTCTCCTAATATACAGGATATATATATATATAATGTAGCTTGTTGCCACATTCTATTTGTACAGAATAAAATGATCACAGCATACAGTAGTTTAGCACATAGGTTATTGTGGTAGTATGACTAGAAATTGCATGTACTTATTAATTCAATTTGAAAGTTAACATAATACTTTACAACTGTTTATTGTTGTGAACTCCTTTCCTTATATACTTTCATGTAGCAGCTAATTCTGAAACAGAAAGAGTATTACTAAAGAAAGGATTAAAGTTAACGTATTGTACCTTTATATTTTGACATGATTTTATTAGCCAAGTCTTAAACTATCATCTCTCAGTATATCCAGAAAAATCATAAAGGCATTAGCATTAAGTTTGACATGATCCTTTACATCATCAAGAATCAACTCAAGACGTTCCACACCAGTAGTTCCAGTTTTCTTGTCTTTTACAATTTTGTAAACAGCCTCAGAAATAACTTCATCATACAATTTATTTGCTAGAGCAATGGGCTCAATAGCTGATTCAACAATAGCACTGGTACATTTAGGTAAAGGTTGTCTAGCTACATCAGGGTTCAGAGTACCATCTAGAATATAAACACAAATATGGAGTTGTTAGTAATAAATCAATTATAATGGAATGGTTAGTTAATGTTCATAATTATGTTTTAATCAGATGGCCTGGCAATATACATGTACATTGTGACAATTTTTAAATGTAATACCTATATCTCTTTGAACAGGAATACTTTCATTGGCCTCTAATGTTGTAATTGACACTATTCCAAACAAGTATACATACAAAGTATAAACTATAAGGTAGTACTAACCATCTTCAAGTGATCATATCAGATATAGCTCCATGTCATCAGCATTGACTCCTCTTAATGGTACACAATATTTTAATTGTGTAACTATATTAGTTCCTTGTTCACCAAATATTGTGATCAGTCTAGAAGGGACAGATGGAAGGTTTTGAGCACCAAAACTTTCCACTACACTCTTACATATCTATATTTGTTTTAGTATGTTTTTATAATAGCACTTCATATACATACCCTTGAAGGATTTACATGAGAAATGACACTCCATCCATTGTAAGGATACTTTGTTTTTCATTAAGGACTAATTCAATGTTACCATCACTATCTTGAAATGTAAAGCATAGACATTTGTCCTCCTCAATATGATGTGGAAGAGAAGTCTTTATATACTGCGTACATAGCGTATTAAAAGAAATGTTTGCAATGCAGTTACCTCAGTCAGAGCAATGAGATGTTTAGCTACTATAAAGCATGTTAGCCATTCATTGTTCTTACATCTTTCATATACCATCTGAGCCAAATAGTCAATATCAGGAGAACTGTCTAAAGGGAGACATTGATTAACATCTTAACAATATAAAAAATAACGGGTTGCCTTTTCTTTGTTTGATTTCAGCTTCATTACCAGGCAAAGTATGTACTACGTCCACAGCCTCTTCGTTCAAATTTAATTGTTGAGTTGTCTGAAGAAATATTACATATCAACTCGTTTTCTGCATGTTTATTACCTTGTATGCATTCTAAACTTGCTATATAAGGGACTTCATTACTGGACTCTGACAACAGGTCTGAAGGTTTTGGAGCAGAGGTTTCATTAATGGAAAGTCTTCCATAGTTAGTTACATTTTCTAATTCAGACCCTCCAATCAAATCAATGGATTGAATTAATGAAGGTATCTCCTGTGGTAATACATTGTCACTCCAAAATGAATCAGTCCAAGATTTAACAATAGCTTTTAAGCAAAAATGATATTGATCACCAGGATTGAACTGTCCTCTTTTTTGTAGTTGAAACTTGTAAGGAAGAGTAGTAGATTGTTGAATAGAAGCTGTAGCAAAACTCAAACAACTTCTATGATCTTTAGTGACTAGATGTGCAGTGTTGTATCTCTAATTTTATTGATTTAAGTAATGGCTTAGAGACATTTATATGATATAACGCACTGATCAACTCAGTTTCCTACAGTGGAAGTAAGACATATAATATTGTGATGTTTCTCTTTTAGACAACATTTCTATCTCTTGTTTCTTTTCTTTAAACTTAGAGAACAACTTTTCATTTTCAAAGTGGATCAGTCCAAGATTTAACAATAGTTTTTTAGCAAAAATGAATAAGATTCATAATACCATAATGATCACCAGGATTGAACTGTCCTCCTTTTTGTAGTTGAAACTTGTAAGGAAGAGTAGTAGATTGTTGAATAGAAGCTGTAGCAAACCTCAAACAACTTGTATGATATTTAGTGACTAGATGTGCACAGTGTTGTATCTCTAATTTTATTGATTTAAGTAATGGCTTAGAGACTTTTATATGATATACAGCACTGATCAACTCAGTTTCCTCAGGTACTTGAAACTGTCTCCACCAATCAGTGCTGCCATGGACACTTCACAGGTGTCTGTTAAAGATAACATGCCTTGAGGAACTGTAATTCTCAATCCATATTGTTCCCAGTTAAGGAACTGAAGAGAGTCTCCTTGAATTAGGAACAATTTATCATTTTCAATACAAACACCTTTAAGAGTATCTAAAAGGCAGACATTTAAAGATAATCCATTATGTTGTTGTCAATATATCATTTGATGGGATGATATAGTTAAATTGAATAAAAACATCTTGTTTATGCACTGATAGCTCCATTACTTCCGTCTGTACACTTACTATCTCCATTGCAACTGCTGTCAATTAAGTAAAGGTACAAAGTGACATGTTGATTTAAACTATTCCTATAGCTATTGACATGTACTTTGTAATGATATGTAAACATTTCAATTACCCTACCGTTACTTTTTTCTTCGTGTACTTAAATTACATACCTAGTTGTAGTTCTACTCCACATTCACCTCGACTCTCTTTAATCTAGTCTTGTTGAAGGGCTTGACTGAACATCCAATATCGATCATGAAACTCAGTCCTGGTTGAAAATCATCAATTATCACATCAAATGAATGTGACCATTGGGCATATGAGCTAATAAGACCAGCAGGATGCATCTTGTTAGCTAATAACTGTAGATCATTTCTAGTTAACTTATATAATGAAATACATTGTTTAGTAAGGATATTACAAATAACATGTATCAACTTGATAACATCAGCTTCTAATATGAAAGAAAATAATGCTTTCAATTATTATAATAGTACTTATAATTATATGCTATTATAATATTTTATGAAACAAGAAGCAACACATTCAACATTGACTATAAACTAGTATGTTAAATTACTAGAAAGGTTTTAACTGTTTTCTTACTTGCATTAGATATTGGGCTTATGACACAAATGTCGAACTCTATATTTATGTTCAGTTTTTTTTTAATATTGGTAGTCACACTTCAGCTACACTACTAGCTGCATTTCTGTGTGGATCTCCTTGTTTAACTAAACTCTGTAAAAATAACTGACAATGTTTTACTAACTCCTGACTATCACATTTAAAGTTCATGTCTGATTTGAATTCTCTTGTCAAATCATTAAAATTTTCTGTATCTTTGGTTCTTTCTGATATTAGACCATAAGAATACATGTCTGCAGCAAATGATTTCATAGACACCTTCAGCAAATCATTCAAAGCAAAGTATTGCTTAGTAAGAACATCTTATATGATTTTTCTAACTTCTTTAACTTTATCACTAGATAACAATTGCTCTGGAAGTAGCACCACTTTCAAATTTGGCTATAATATAATATAAATTAGCATGTTAAAAGATTCTAAAAAGGTTTAGTTGTTTCTCTTACTTGTATCATATCTTGGTCTAAAAGATAAATTGATGAAAATATCAGCATCCTGAACCAATCCTTTTATTGGAACCCTGTAATGGAGTCTCTTTGTTGTGTCATTTCCTTCATCTGCATACACATATATCAAACATGTTGGAGGCTCTGAATACATGCCACTACCAAACTCATTAATGGAGGTATGTGTTAGCTAAATAAGAGTTTATATGATTTGTTAAGTTACACTTTTTCTTTAAAAAATATCAAAACATTATAAATGTATAAGAAATTAATATTTTAATAATGGATTACTTCATGAGAAGTAATATATAATTATTCACGATTAAAGATTAAAGTTATAGTAATTTAATGAGATATATTTCTTACAATCATATGTATCCTCTGAGGTATAATTTTCCAACCACGAGTTATTTGATGATGATATTTTTAAACATCAAACTCAACATTCTTTTGTGATACATTCCTCAGCATGAGGATGATGCTTTTTAATATACTGCAGTAAAATTATACATGTAAATCATATACAATATGATATTATTGCCTGCTAAAGTGCATCAAGATTTTTTACAACAACAAACATGACTTGCCACTCCAACATAGCTTTCTCTTCATAATAAAATTTACAAAAGCATGTATGAGCTTTTTTAGCTAGTTCACCTGCAGCTATAATATACATATCCGTTACTTTAAAAATAAGAATATTGTTTTATACTATTATGTAAAGCACTGATTGTCATCTCAGTTTT
Organism: Xestospongia bergquistia; assembly: GCA_963965975.1. NCBI lineage: Eukaryota > Metazoa > Porifera > Demospongiae > Haplosclerida > Petrosiidae > Xestospongia > Xestospongia bergquistia. The sequence goes on along the minus strand of OZ014420.1, from coordinate 3,283,675 downwards.
TGGCAATGGCTTATTTTGAACTTCATCACTTTCTAAGATTTCACTTTCTAAAAGTAAATAGATAAATTTCCATAATGAAATATCTATTTGTCAGTGAATACCTTTATTGTCAGAAACATGTTAATCTGAATCTTTATCACTGTTTGTTTCATCTTTAACTTTTTTTTGTGATTATTAACATAAAGAAAGAAGCATTTAAAGTAGGATGTTGGGTAGATATGTTCTTTTACCTTCATAATTACAAACTTGCAGATTAAGTTCATTAATTTTTGGATCTATACGATCATCAGTTTTCCTATCTTCAGTGAAATATGAGTTATCACTTTTCTGTGAACTACTATCTTCTTCATCTGATGTGTTGTCTTCTACAGTGTTAGGTTGATCCTCACTTTTCTCAGTGTTTTCTTATTCTTTGTTAATACCTTAACAGTAGCTATAAAACATAACCATGACATGGTATGTACTACTAAAAGTACAATAGCTCACCTTCTGTCTTTCCTGTTAACTGTTTTATCTCAAATGTCTTTACTTCATTTGCTTTATCCAATAGCTTTATCTTCTCTGTTTACATTAGGTACATAGTTATCTCTATACTAATGTACATGTACCTGATAAGGAGTCTGTTGATGATTGGTCTTGCTGTTGTTCACTGTCCATAGTGGTAATATCTAATGTATAATAAAAGAGGATGACAAGTTAATACATGTTCACAAAATACTTTAACAAGAAATAGAAACTGTGCTTACCATGAGCACCAAGTCACCATACAATTAAGCAGACTCAAAGAATGGCAAAACGAGGGAAGTGATCAACAAAATCTACATAATAGCAAATTTTTACAATCTGCACATGCTCAGTTTGTTAAAATCTGTTTGGGTTGGTTATGAAAAATCATAAAGGCATTAGCATTAAGTTTGACATGATCCTTTACATATCACGAATCAGCTCAAGATGTTCCGCACCAGTAGCTCCAGTTTTCTTGTCTTTTACAATTTGTAAACAGCCTCAGAAATAACTTCATCATACAATTTATTTGCTAGAGCAATGGGCTCAATAGCTGATTTAACAATAGCACTGGTACATTTAGATAAAGGTTGTCTAGCTACATCAGGGTTCAGAGTATCATCTAGAATATAAACACAAATATGGAGTTGTTAGTAATAAATCAGAGAGAATAGATCAATTATAATAGAATGGTTAGTTAATGTTCATAATTATGATTTAATCAGATGGCCTGGCAATATACATGTACATTGTGACAATTTTTAAAAGTAACACCCATATCTCTTTGAGCAGGAATACTTTCAATGGCCTCTAATGTTGTAATTGACACTATTCCAAACAAGTATACATACAAAGTATAAACTATAAGGTAGTACTAACCATCTTCAAGTGATCATATCAGATATAGCTCCATGTCATCAGCATTGACTCCTCTTAATGGTACACAATATTTTAATTGTGTAACTATATTAGTTCCTTGTTCACCAAATATTGTGATCAGTCTAGAAGAGACAGATGGAGGGTTTTGAGCACCAAAACTTTCCACTACACTCTTACATATCTATATTTGTTTTAGTATGTTTTTATAATAGCACTTCATATACATACCCTTGAAGGATTTACATGAGAAATGACACTCCATCCATTGTAAGGATACTTTGTTTTTCATTAAGGACTAATTCAATGTTACCATCACTATCTTGAAATGTAAAGCATAGACATTTGTCCCCCTCAATATGATGTGGAAGAGAAGTCTTTATATACTGCATACATAGCGTATTAAAAAGAAATGTTTGCAATGCAGTTACCTCAGTCAGAGCAATGAGATGTTTAGCTACTATAAAGCATGTTAGCCATTCATTGTTCTTACATCTTTCATATACCATCTGAGCCAAATAGTCAATATCAGGAGAACTGTCTAAAGAGAGACATTGATTAACATCTTAACAATATAAAAAATAACGGGTTACCTTTTCTTTGCTTGATTTCAGCTTCATTACCAGGCAAAGTATGTACTACATCCACAGCCTCTTCGTTCAAATTTAATTGTTCAGTTGTCTGAAGAAGTATTACATATCAACTAGTTTTCTGCATGTTTATTACCTTGTATGCATTCTAAACTTGCTATATCAGGGACTTCATTACTGGACTCTGACAACAGGTCTGAAGGTTTTGGAGCAGAGGTTTCATTAATGGAAAGTCTTCCATAGTTAGTTACATTTTCTAATTCAGACCCTCCAATCAAATCAATGGATTGAATTAATGAAGGTATCTCCTGTGGTAATACATTGTCACTCCAAAATGAATCAGTCCAAGATTTAACAATAGCTTTTAAGCAAAAATGATATTGATCACCAGGATTGAACTGTCCTCTTTTTTGTAGTTGAAACTTGTAAGGAAGAGTAGTAGATTGTTGAATAGAAGCTGTAGCAAAACTCAAACAACTTCTATGATCTTTAGTGACTAGATGTGCAGTGTTGTATCTCTAATTTTATTGATTTAAGTAATGGCTTAGAGACATTTATATGATATAACGCACTGATCAACTCAGTTTCCTACAGTGGAAGTAAGACATATAATATTGTGATGTTTCTCTTTTAGACAACATTTCTATCTCTTGTTTCTTTTCTTTAAACTTAGAGAACAACTTTTCATTTTCTTAATAATACAAAACACAATACAAGTTACATGTAAATTATGGAGATTGTGTATACAATTTATATTTGACTAATAATCTTTCGTACCTTTTAATTTATCTATTTCTTTTGTCTTCATACTACTCATTATTTCTCAACTTTCATTAACTCATTCATCTCCTTTTATTATGCTTTATACAACTTAGCATTTATTGAAATGTTTCTAAAAACAAAGAAAATTGCAGTAAATATATAAAAGCACTTAATAAATAAATGATACTTTCAGCAATAAGAACATCGTTCTTATAGTTAAATTAATTGGTTGTACAATATTAATGTCAACAAAGAACAGAGCTCTCGCTACTATATTAGGCAGACAGTAGATGCAAGTAATATAGTAGTCAACTATGACAATGTCAAAACTACTGTTTGTCATTGTATATTGAAATAATCTACCTAAGCCAAAAAACTGAAAAGTACTTTATGATCACAAAATAATAGTAATAGTGATTATTATTATTCTACCTTTCTTTTACCAACTTGCCTAATAAAATTGGTTGACCTCAGTATGCTTTCTACTGCGTGATCAAACCTGTAACATCTTTTGTTCTTGGTTTGATAAATTCAGTATAAACTTTTATCTTGGTGTGTAACCAATACATAACAAGGGCATTATATATAGCATAGCATTGTTTTAATGAATTATAGAATTATAGACTGTTTTGTTTATCTTTATCAAGTTATGCAGTGATTGTACACTATAATATAGGTACCATCTAGCGCTAGGTAATCATCATATACTGCTAATATTATAGCTTACCTTCTTTCTCACTGGTAAATTACTCAATCTCCTCTTCTTTCTCTGCTAATATTCTATCAATAGTTATAAAACATACTGATAAATGATGTGTATTACTAACAGCACTATAAGTCACCTTTCTCTTTCATTATTTCTAATGTCTTTGTCTTAATCATTCCATTCAACAATTTCAACTTCTCTGTTTATATTAGGTGCACAGTTATGTGTCTCGGTTAAGGTACATCTATTTACCTGATAAAGAGTCAGTTAATGATTGGTTTCCTTGTTGTCTCCTGTCCACAGTAGTATAATCTAATACATTTAAAATATAAAAATCATTTCAAACTTGAAAGAACATGAAGCTAGGATAGATGAATGCCAGATATATGGTGGGAGGATTGGTTAGAAAACATTACTTCTAAAATGATTAAGGCAGCTAAACAATATTAATCATTATCTTTTAGATACAAAAACAGAAAACTAGCATGATAAGTCATACTCATCATCAAAGCACTCACAATTGCCATTAATAATATTTGTAGGTTGCTATATGTATAGGTTGTTAAAAGATACAGTTTAATTTCATTTGGCACTTTCAATTGTCACATAAACAAAAAATTAACAAATGAACACAGAAAATTAATATATATAGTTAGCACATGGACCAAAATGATTATAGCACTGTATGGCACTAGTTGTCACACAGAAAAAGGATTTAATGCTTTATATGTGTTATATGGAACAGCCCCTAATCAAAATTATGGCTATGAATCTCATACATCAACACTCTTGCACGATAGTTTATGAATCTCATTAAAGAATATGCTAAGTTTATACACTAATGACATTTTGAGGTTACAAAATATATCTTTCTTGTAATTTGATATTCAATTACATAAGCTATGTTATTCTCACTTCATCAATAATTTTTAAACTATTAATGGCAAAGATAATATTCAAGCTAGCAGTATACAATAAACATATTGATCCCTAAGTAAATGAAAGAGTATGGGGAATTGGCTAGAGATTTTCTCAACAGACACAATGTCATTGATATCATTGGGCACAACAACTTTCTCTTATGAGAAGGCAATTCTCCTAACAACATTAAAAAATTTGCCAACAAAAGGAGATTTCATGTATTTCAGAGTGTGCAGGTATTTAATGAAGTAGAAATTCATTTTGGACAACAAAATTTCATTAAAGAGGTTCCATGGCATGATTGAACAATGTGGGTCATCCCTATATACACATTCTTACAGCTTGCCTGATATACAAAATGACATGTTGATTTAAACTATTCCTATAGCTATTGACATGTACTTTGTAATGATATGTAAACATTTTTATTACTCTACCATTACTATTTTCTTCGTGGACTTATGGTTACCTTTTCTTCATTATTTTGGGCTTCGTAATAAAGTGACATTTGAGGAGTTTATTCATTTTGCTAATTCTTTGTCAATATCTAACCACAAAATATTAGAGAAAGCTTCAGATGTGCTCCTTAATTACTTGTTTTCCAAAAAAGCAGATGCTTGGCATGAAAATCCATACTTTTTGTCTCAAATAGGAGACATATGTTTTGTAAAAGTAGCCAAACTTAATGCCTTTACATGAATTAAAGCAGCTTGCCAACCTCCACAGAGTTTGTCTTATCTTGATGTAGGTTTTACTAAACTCAATCAAGCTGTTGTATATGACTGTTCATTAGGTGTGTACTGATAATCAGCCAGATGAGATTTACTTTTACCAGAAATAAAATTTACCTGCCTCCAAAACTTGGGTGCTTCATTTTTCATGTTCCTTGCCAAGTTAGCAATATAGTTCGCTTTAGCCAATCTAAGTTGTGTATTCATCAAATTTTTGATTTTCCTAAAATTCACCCAATCTTCAAACATGCTTTTTTAAAAAAATATCAGAACATTATAAATGTATAAGAGATTAATAATTTAATAATAGATTACTTCATGACAAATACTATAAAATTATTCATGATTAAAGATTAATGTTATAGTAATTTAATGAGATATATTTCTTACGATCATAGGTATCCTCTGAGGTATAATTTTCCAACCATGAGTTATTTGATGATGATATTTTTGAACATCAAACTCAACATTCTTTTGTGATATGTTCCTCAGCATGAGGATGATGCTTTTTAATATACTGCAGTAAAATTATACATGTAAATCATATACAATATGATATTATTGCCTGCTGAAGTGCATCAAGATTTTTTACAACAACAAACATGACTTGCCACTCCAAGATAGCTTTCTCTTCATAATAAAATTTACAAAAGTATGTATGAGCTTTTATAGCTAGTTCACCTGCAGCTATAATATACATATTCCGTTACTTTAGCACTGATTGTCGTCTCAGTTTTTGGCAATGGCTTATTTTGAACTTCATCACTTTCTAAGATTTCACTTTCTAAAAGTAAATAGATAAACTTACATAATGAAATATCTATTTGTCGGTGAATACCTTTATTGTCAGAAACATGTTCATCTGAATCTTTATCACTGTTTGTTTCATCTTTAACTTTTTTGTGATTATTAACATAGGATGTTGGGTAGATATGTTCTTTTACCTTCATAATTAGAAATTTGCAGATTAAGTTCATTAGTTTTTGGATCTATATGATCACCTGTTTTACTATTTTCAGTGAAATATGAGTTATCACTTTTCTGTGAACTACTATCTTCTTCATCTGATGTGTTGTCTTCTACAGTGTTAGGTTGATCCTCACTTTTCTCAGTGTTTTCTTATTCTTTGTTAATACCTTAACAGTAGCTATAGAACATAACCATGACATGGTATGTACTACTAAAAGTACAATAGCTCACCTTCTGTCTTTCCTGTTAACTGTTTTATCTCAAATGTCTTTACTTCATTTGCTTTATCCAATAGCTTTATCTTCTCTGTTTACATTAGGTACATAGTTATCTCTATACTAATGTACATGTACCTGATAAGGAGTCTGTTGATGATTGGTCTTGCTGTTGTTCACTGTCCATAGTGGTAATATCTAATGTATAATAAAAGAGGATGACAAGTTAATACATGTTCACAAAATACTTTAACAAGAAATAGAAATAGAAACTGCGCTTACCATGAGCACCAAGTCACCATACAATTAAGCAGACTCAAAGAATGGCAAAACGAGGGAAGTGATCAACAAAATCTACATAATAGCAAATTTTTACAATATGCACATGCTCAGTTTGCTAAAATCTATTTGGGTTGGACTTATTTGCCGTTGGATAACACAGCATGTACACAATGACTTTCCTAAGTTTTTGTTATGCTTATACACAATGTATTGAAAGTGACATAAATAGCTCAGTAGTTATGTATACACAACAAGACGATATATGTACTAAAACAGTCCTAACAGATCATACACATCACATATAGTGGTTACTAGTTATATTACTAGTTATTGTATGTATAGAAGGACAAGACTAGCACTCCAAAGCCTCAACTATTTCTGGCAAAGTCTCGTACATGGAGAGAAGAAAGAACTAATAGATCTGAAACAAGTCTAATTGCTTTTGGCTATATAAGTATGTCCATGTTAATAATAACTAAAATATGTGATAATGTACTGATTGATATGACATTCATTTGTTAACACTATCTCTCTGTAGATCACACATGTAACCCTCTTTTAAAACTCTCTGTCCCCCATCCACTCTAGATCCCTTATTAGGGTTTACATTCACTTATGTCATATACTCCTTCCACATACCACAACAATCATCTACGTACTCACCATCTTGTAGTGAGTTAGAACAGAGAGAGAATAGTATTTAAAAGAACTGAACAGAGATGCTGTAATGAAAAAACAAAACAAAACAAAAAAAAATTGAAGAGCATTATTTCTGTTAAAATAAGGACTGGTTATAGTCGTAGCTCAGTTTTAAGCTCAAATACCTACAGTTTTTTTGTATAACCTTAAGAGACTACTATAATATTAATAGAATATACAATTCAAAGTGTAACAAAAGTAATGGTTGATTTTGAATGCAAAAACAATACACAATATACAATATCATTAAGTAATACTGTTAGTGGAAACTGTTCAAAAGTTTAGTGGGGGGACATGCCCCTCCTGAGCTGCGAGTGAGATACTGTCCATGTATACTGGTCGATATTGAGATGATCGACTTCCCCTTATGCACATGACAGAGGATCTTATCAATGCGAAGGATAGTCGGGATCTAAGCCATCCCATGACCACTGAGTATATGTGTTTCCTCTTCTGAGCGATCATATCTGCCAGACGTTTGTAAAATGTGTTTGCTTCTTGGCCCATTCCTCGATTGGTTGAAAGAACTAGAGTGGTGAATACACCACGCTCAATGTCGCGTACCCTCTGCCCACGCTCTCTCTTTTTTGCTTGCTCATGCCTCTTGTAAGCATCTCCGGAACGATTACTAGGAGTGTTAGGGTAAAAAACCCTTACATCGAAAAATGCATTCAGGTGGTTGTTCCAGAAGCCTCTACAACGAATATCGAGGCGGGAGTTATCATCGGTGTTAGCTGATTGGGCATTGAATGACTCTCCTGACAGTGGTTGTAGAGGTGGCTCAGTAGCCACGTTGTGGCATACCTCGGTGAGCAGTGAGGCCGTCATGTCTCGAACTTCATTATATCGAATTGTCGGAAATCCGCCCATGTGACAAACCATCGCATGATTTACAGTGAACTGAGCACCACAATTGCTGTCCGAGGGATGTTGTTCAATTGCCAGTTGTACCTGAGACGTAGTGCATCCCTGAACTCTCCTTTGTGCAGATAGAAACCATGCTCAGCTATGGGCAGGACTGATAACCACGAGGATGCTCCCTTTTCACTTGCCAGTTCAGCATGGCGTTTTAGGTTGTCAGGTAGCTGATCTTTCACGGTACAGGCTTGCTGAGCATGTCTTGTTCGATTCATGTCTCTCACGTCCTTTTTCAATGCCATTACTATATCTGGATCTACAGTTTTGTTCGTTTCTTGAGACACAATGAGAGATACTAGTGGTTTTGTCAGAAGTTCTGAGGCTTGATAGTATGGTTAAGAGAGTGTTGTAGGGTTCACAATTCCCAATCCTCCATGTCTCACTGGGAGAGCAAGTAGGTCTCTTTCGAGTTTTGAGCAAGGTGGAAGTCCTGTTAAAGCAGGAATAAAATGCTGCTGAATCGCGTTCTCTAATAGGAGAAAGAGGTCTTGAACATTGGGAATTGTTCTAAGTAAGTATGTCCACCTGCTGGACAGACCATGTGTGAATGCTGCATATGCAGCATGGTGTTGAGAAATTGCTATATGGGCAAGCTGCTGAACTTCCTCAGACCATTCACGGACTTTTCTGCTGACATACTCCTTGGTGAAGCTGTAAGACCCAATTCCCACTCCGAGGTGGCGTTTGCTTTCGGTAGTGATATTGACTCCTGTGTCCATGAAGGTCTGGGTAGCACTCTCTTTGTGTTCCTCTTTCACTACCAGGTAAGTTTTGGATGGATTGGGATGATAGCCAAAGAGAGGTCCAAGTTTCGTTAGTTCGTCCCACTATCTCCTCAAATCGCTGCATGTGGAGGCCCCTGTGGCTTCATCAGCATACCAGGCTTGTCTGACGTTTGGGCATTTTTCCTTCAGTTTGGTCATAAGAGGTGTAATGGCTATGGCATACATAGCCATTGCCAAGGGATCACCTTGGGTGGTACCTTCTGTTGATGAAAGTTCTCCACTGCCTTGAATGAACAGTCGAATGGGTTTTCTGTACCTGTTCACAAGCACTTGTGAAAGAGGGGGGCAGAGCACGTTGATGTTATGAAGGGCTGAGTGCCTGTTGATAGAGTTGAAGGCATTTATTGCGTCCACTAATAGAGCAGCCTGTGTGCTTTCCTCTTGGAAGATAAGCTTCATCGCATGGACAGCGGCTTCACACCCTCCATCTTGACCGGCACACAGTTGAAGCGGTCCAGCAGCCTCTTCGATTTCGTTTTTCAGGATCCTCAGGATAGCTTTGGCAATAATGCGCCTAGGTACTTCCCCGACACCAATAGGTCTCACTCCTGGGCACTTGTTAATTGGAATGAGGCAGCAGGCAACGAAGGCACTGAGGCCATCTGGATGGACAGGGGTGGTTGCTATACGTTTGCCAACATTAGCCAGGGAGGCACAGAGGTCAGTGGAGGCAGACTTAAATGAAGAACACATGCGTCGCCATGCCTGAGCATCTAGACCTGATGGACCAGCAGAGCCCTGTGTATGCAAAGCACACTGAAGGATTGTCTCTGGACTAAGTTCATCAAACAAGATCGAATTAATAAGTTCTAGAGGGTCCTTGTTGTCCAGCAGAATGCATGATGGTGGAGACATGGCTTTGGGATGTTTGTCCTCAAGTATTTCTCGTACTGATCGCATTTCCGTTTCTCCGTCCTCTGCTTTTTCCGGGATTAGTTCATCAAGCTTGAGGATACCACCATTCGTGTTTCGAGACAGAAAGCGCAGAGCAGCACGAACCTTTCCGTTAAGGATGAGATCACGAAAGGTCCTGGTTATTGAGTCGTTGTCCATCCGTCGTGTGCCCGTCCCCAAGTGTTTCTGAATGCACTTCCCTTCATTCAGCAGGGCACATATATTGCCTTTATACCACAGACCGAGTCAAATACCTACAATTCTGCATGATGGTATCTTTGTAGGCCCTCATTAGTGGTCTAACTATCATGCTACCAGATAATCCTTGGGAGTTTGTGTAGAATAGCTTGCTCCAAGTTAAAGATCAAGGATGTTCAGATATACATTGGTCAGTTATATGTGGTATAGGACAGTTTTTATTGTTTTGTAGGGACATGTTTATTGATCCATCATTACGACCTCAACACTCTCTCTTACATCGTGGAATGTTGGACTCTATAATGGATGAGACAGATCTACCCACTGAAGAAATATTCACCGTAAGAAGTTATTTCACCATTGTTATGAGTATTTAGAAACCTTTAAATTTCCTCTTATTAAAAGTATTCTCAATCATAGGGCATGGGTTCAATATCATCTACTTCTTAGAGAAGAAAATTAAGTTATGTTGCAAAAGTTACAAAGAGCTTGACATTATTATGCTTCCAAATATGGTCATACCATCTTTACTAAATGGCATATATCCTTCTTTATTAAGAACTAATATACTAATTGTATCTCCTACCTTAGTTACCAATGTATTTACCCTAGTTATCAATGGACCTACCTTAGTTACCAATGTACTTACCTTAGTTACCAATGTTCCACCTATCTTAGTTACCATTGTACCACCTATCTTAGTTACCAATGTACTTACCTTATTTACCAATGTATTTACCATAGTTACCAATGGACCTACCTTAATTACCAATGTACTTACCTTAGTTACCAATGTACCTACCTTAGTTACCAATGTACCACCCATCTTAGTTACCAATGTACTTACCTTAGTTACCAATGTACCACCTATCTTAGTTACCAATGTACTTACCTTAGTTACCAATGTACCTATCTTAGTTACCACTGTCTTAACTGATACTTACAATTATTCTGTGATGAAAAGAAGGAGAAGAGAGAAAGCTATTGCTCTTTTGATCAAATTATTTCAACTTCATATTAAGAAGACTTTATTTCAATCCTGGAAGAAAGATACTTAAGAATCTCGCAAAGCAAAGCAATGTTTCTTGAACAGAGGACGTGGTGAACATGACAATGAAGATGAGGCATGGTATTGGCCTGAGAGTGAAGACCTCATTTCTCTCTTTCCTCATGATGTCAGTATAAAGGTACATATTAACTTGTTATAATCATCTCCACTTTGTTCTCCAGATCCTTAGTCATGTTGGTATACAAGGAGACTGTCGATCTGCTCAAGTATGTCGTTCATGGAGAGAGATGACTGAAGATACAAGACTGTGGAATAAAGTACTTATACTTTATTTATATATTTAGATTGATCTCTCTCCTCTGAGTAATTTGTAAGTTAAAGTAATTAATATTGTTTTATTTGGGGACTAGTTTAATGTATTAATTTACGACATCCTTTACCAGCCATTATAGATTGGAGTCCTTTACCAGTAAATTGAGTACAATGAGCTAAACTTAGATAATTTACACTAATACAATATCTAAGAGAGAGAGAATAAGGTTATGTTACTTGTTTTATGATCTTTTACTTTGTTAATAATGTAATAATAGAATCTGTTACATAACAGATTCTATTATTAACGTATAACTAAGGTAAATACATTGGTAAATAAAGTAATAATAGAATCTGTACTACAACTTTTAAAGAAACGGTGGCCATTACTGGGCCATCTTTGTTTACAAAAATGTAGTTTATTATCATCAGAAAGTTTCCGTTTTATTGGTCAATGTCAAAATCTACAAGACCTTAATCTCTCTGAGTGTCAGGATATCACGGTAACCACACCCACTTAATTAAATATATGGTCTCTCTAATATATTTCTTGGGATGATGTCATTAAGAGTATAGCAATAGACTGTAGTGGATTATTTTATCTCAACTTATCACATTGTTATGTAACAGATTCTATTATTACATTATTAACAAAGTAAAAGATCATAAAACAAGTAACATAACTTTATTCTCTCTCTCTTAGATATTGTATTAGTGTAAATTATCTAAGTTTAGCTCATTGTACTCAATTTACTGGTAAAGGACTCCAATCTATAATGGCTGGTAATGGATGTCATAAATTAATACATTTAGATCTATCAAGATGTACACAGGTTAATTATTATGTCATTGTAAGTAATGATATCTCCTCTCTCTCTCTCTCTCTCTCTCTCTCACTCTCTCTCTCTCTCTCTCTCTCTCTCTCTCTTTAGTTAACTGATGTATTTGTATGTTGAATAATGTATTATTGTGTGCATGTGATGTTTGGTATAAAATAGTGCTGTTTTGTTGTTATAGTCAGTCTTATGTTTTGGAGTTGTTTTCATTATTATAAACTTATTTGGAGAATATAACATTTGGCGAAGAGCGGTGGGATCCTTCAAGTCCATAAAAAGCCGAGATGAACTCGCTCATTGGAAAACTGGTGGATTTTGATCCAGCTGTCGAAACTTGGGAACAGTATGCCAAACTGCTGCAACACTTCTTCGACGCGAACAAAATTCAAGATGATTCGCACAAAAGGTCGATTTTATTGTCAGTATTGACTCCCAAGATATACAAGTTACTTTGCAGTTTACTAAGTCTGGAGCAGCTGAAGGACAAGTCATTCACACAGATTGTTGAGGTGCTGCAAAAGCACCACACGCCTACACCCTCTGAAATCGTACAAAGATTTAAATTCCATAAGTAGAAGCCGGAAAGAAGGAGAGTCGATTGCTGCCTATGTAGCAGAGCTGAGGTCGCTAGTTGAACGTTGTAACTTCGGCGATACTCTAAGTATTATGTTGTGGGATCGACTAGTTTGTGCTGTAAACATTGACACTGTACAAAAGAGGTGGTTGGCAGAGTCGAGATTAACATTTGAAGATGCATTGAAGATAGCTACTAGTATGGAAGCAGCTACAGCAGGAGTGCAAGAACTCATGCGAGAGTCTTAAGATTGGTTAGCAGTACACAAGGAGGGAACCCCTATAACTGCAGCATCAATTTGTTACCGTTGTGGAGACAGGTCAGACAGCTGTAGATTCAAAAGGTCAATCTGTAGAAACTGTGGGAAGCTAGGCCACATCCAAAAGGCATGTATGGCCAAACTGGCCACTCCTCGGGGTTAACCTGTAAAAACTGTGGTAAGACAGGACACACCCAAAGGTATTGCAGAACCAGATCAAAGCCAAGGCAAAGTAAACCGCAAGCTGTTAGAAGCCTAACAAAAGAAGACTTCACATTAAAATAGTAACATTAAAAGAGTATCCACTGAAGAACATTCATGAACAAGGATGACAACCACTCAAGTTAAAATTAGTGATCAACAAGAAAGATTTAGAAATGGAATTAGACAATGGATCAGCTGTTAGTTTACTTTCACAACAAATGTTTGCTCAACTATGGCTAAAGATGCCTTTAGAAGCATCAGACATTGTCCTCAAGACATATTCGGGAGAACGAATTAAAACTTTTGGAAAAGCCAGAGTGACAGTTAGTTATAAAAGTCAGAGCTGGGATACAGATTTGTTAGTTGTACAAGAAGATGGTCCAAGTCTGCTAGGGATGGAATTGGATACAACGATTAAACATAGATTGGCAGACAGTACACTCATTGGAACATGATGAACTGAAGACATTGTTAAGCAAGTATAGCATGGTGTTTCAGGAAGGTTTAGATCTTTTAAAAAGATTCAAAGCCAGGATTTATGTGGAACAAGATGCAAAACCAAAATACTTCAAAGCTCATTCAGTTCCTTATTCATTAAAAGCAAAGATTGAGGCACAGTTAGACAAATTAGTAAAAGAAGGAGTTATTGAACCAGTACAACATGCTGAATGGGCTGCACCCATTCTTAAATCTGATAAGACTGTTTGCATTTGTGGAGACTTTAAGGTGACAATACATGCGGTATCAAAGTTGGACAGATACCTTATCCCCAAAATTGAAGACTTGCTCGTTACACTGTCAGGAGGCAGAAGTTACACCAAATTGTGGACTTAAAACAAGCATATCAACAATTGTTATTGGACGAGGAGATTAAGCAGTTCGTAGTAATAAATACTCACGAAGGGTTATTTCATTACAATCGCCTTCCATATGGTATTTCATCAGCACCAGGAGTCTTCCAATAAACAATGGATAATTTGGTGCAGGGCATACCAGGAGTTGTAGTGTATATTGATGATGTTTTGAATACTGGCTCTACTAATGAAGAGCACCTTAAATCATTACAAGAAGTTTTAAAGCGTATTAAGGAGGCAGGTCTGAAGTTATGACAAGACAAATGCTCATTTGTGAGTCCTTCAGTCACATATTTAAGGTATAAAATTGATGCAGAGAGACTTCACCCCTTACCAGAGAAAGTGGAAGCAATTGTGAAAGCTCCTAGTCCAACTATTGTCACACAACTCAAGTCATATTTGGGATTGCTAAGTTATTACAGTAGATTTCTACCTAATATCACCTTTACATTATCTCCTTTGTATAGGTTACCGAGAAGGAATGTTAAATGGAAATGGACTAGTAAAGAAGAACTAGCATTTACATCATGGAAAAAACTGTTAACGTCCTAAAAAGTACTCGCACATTTTGACCCGAAATTACCAATAGTTCTGTCATGTGATGCATCTTCATATGGTATAGGATTTGTTTTAGCCCACAAATTACCTGATGGATCAGAAAGATGAGTTGGGTATGTCTCCAGAACCTTATCATCATCTGAAGCAAATTATTCACAGATAGAAAAAGAAGGATTAGCTTTTGTATTTGGAGTTAAGAAATTTCATGCTTATCTGTACGGACACCCATTCATCCTATACACAGACCATTTACCACTAAAAAGTTTATTTCAGGAACATACTAACATCCCAGTACATGCCTCAGGTTGAATACAATGATGGTCACTGTTACTAGCATCATACGAGTACACCATTGCATATCGTCCAACACAAAAGCATGGAAATGCATATGCTATGAGTTGATTACCACTAGCTGATAAACCAGTAGATGTAACAGTACCTCAGGAACTTGTTTTATTAATAGAAACTCTTCAGAATTCACTGATCACAGACAAAGATATTCGTGAGTGGACCAGAAAGGATCCATTACTTTCAATAGTTTATCGTCATATTCAATTTGGTTGGCCACGTAAGGTTAGCTCTGAATTACAACCTTTTTTCATTATACAGAAAGAACTATCGTCTATTAATGGATGCAACTCAGAGGTTCAAGAGTCTTAGTATCTGAACAAGGTCGACAAGTGTTATTAAACAACTTCATGAAGGTCACCCAGGTATTTGTCACATGAAGAGTTTGGCTCGGTATACATTGGGTGGCCAGGTATGGATAAACAAATTGAAGAATTCGTAAAAAACTGTGAAAAATATCAAGTAAATCAGGCAAATCCAGCAACCGTACAACCAATATCTTGGTCATGGCCAAGAAAACCATGGTCAAGACTCCATTTAGATTATGCAGGACCTGTTGAGAACAAAATGTTTCTTATTGTAGTTGATTCTCATACCAAGTGGATGGACTATATCCCCAGTGTGACAGCAACATCCACTGCTACTATTACAAAACTAAGGTGGACTTTTGCTTGTTATGGACTTCCTCAAACTATTGTCACAGATAATGGCACATGCTTTACCAGTCAAGAATTTGAGTCTTTCTAAAATCCTTAGGAATACAGCATATTACATGTTATATCTCTTATTAAACACATATGAAAACAACTCAATACTAGCACAGAACTGAATTAAGGACAACTATACAATTGCTTAAATATCCAATGAATACTTACAAGTACAAGTCCAAAGTACACAATTAATACAATAGTGCAAAGTACATAATCAATACAGTTTATTACAGTTTCTCCCCTCCTTAATCAAAGAACTCATCAGCAAAACGTTAAGGGGGTCTCCTCACTCTTGAGGGATAACGAGGACCTGTACTGACTTGAGGTTCCAACCCTTGTCTTGAATCAGAAGACTCAACTTGTGGATTGGACTGAAGAGTCATTTCTAATTCTGGAATATTATCTGACATACGAACTCAAGTTTGATTTTGATGTCATTTAATGATCATGGTTTAGTTTTGCAATTGAACTCCAAAAACAATCTGTTTCACTATGACTCCAGGTATCCATTTAACTATATTGCCCTGTGAGAAATTTCGAATGTACACATCATCTCCTCTTGAGAATTTTCGCTCTTTAGGAGATCCATCAAAATACTTCTTTTGTTTGTCTTGTTTTTTGAGAACTTTCTCCTGTACATTAGGATGTAGTAAATCTAATCTAGTGCTTAACTGTCGTCCAAACATTAGCTCTGCCGGAGATTGACCTGTAGTACTATGTGGAGTTATTCTATAAGAAAACAAAAATTGGGCTAATTTTGTATCTACTGTACCACTTGCTATCTTTTTCATCCCCTTCTTGAATGTTTGTACCATTCGCTCTGCCAGTCCATTAGACTGCAGATGATAAGGAGTTGTCTTGATGTGTTGAATACCATTAGCTTTCAAAAAATCTTCAAATTCCTGACTTGTAAAACATGTCCCATTATCTGATACTAGAGTACGAGGCAACCCATAACGAGCAAACATTGTTCGTAACATTTGAATAGTTGCTGTAGAGGTTGTAGACGACGTTTTCATGATCTCTACCAACTTGGAGTGTGCATCTGTCACTATAAAAAACGTAGAATTCATGAAGGGACCAGCATAATCCACATGCACTCTGGCCCAGGGTCTAGTTGGCCATGTCCATGGTTCTAATGGTGCCATTGCAGGATTTGATTGGTTTTCCTGACACTTTGCACATTCTTTGACCAACTTCTCAATATCCTTTGTCAAACCAGGCCACCAAAAATACATTCTTGCCAAACTCTTCATTCGATTCACTCCTGGGTGTCCCTGATGTAACTCTGCTAACACTTGTTGTCTACCTTGAGATGGGATCAGAACTCTAGAACCATAAAAAATGCATCCATTTCATGTCAACAACTCTGATTTATGCTTACTGAATGATTTCAAGTCTACTGAACAATGTTCTGGCCATCCAAACTGAACATACCTGAATACTCTGGTTAATAAAGGATCTTTCTGTGTCCACTCTTTTACAGTTTCTGCCATGATTGGCATTTTGTCCATGGCTTCCATTAACTTCACCAATTCAGTTGGTACTGGTTCTTCTACCTCTGCATTCTCAGTAGAAAGTCAACTCAATGTGTCTGCAATGCTATGCTTATGAGTAGGTTGAAAGGCCATCGTATATTCATAGTTAGCCAGGATCAATGCCCATCGTTGTATTCTACCAGCTGCTTGTACTGGAACTGGCTGCTTCTCATTAAACAAGGACTTCAGAGACAAATTATCAGTGTACATTAATAACTTGTGTCCAAATAGCTATGAATGAAACTTTTTTGCTGCAAAAATGCAGGCCAGACCCTCTTTTTCAAGTTGTGAATATTGTTTTTCAGATTCTGTTAAGATCCATGAAACAAAACCTATTGGTTTCTCTGAATCATTTGTCATATGATGAGCGAGAACTGCACCAATCCCGTACATAGAGGCATCATATTACAAAATTAATGGAAGAGACGGATCAAAATGAACCAGTAAATTTCATGATGTAAGGAGTTTCTTTGATTCTTGAAAAGCTGACTCTTCTTCTTCTGACCATCTCCATTGAGTATTCTTCCGGAGCAACCTATAGAGAGAAAAGAGATGTTTTGAGATATTAGGTAGGAATCTACCATAATATGTCAAAAGACACAGATAAGCTTTTAACTGGGTGAGATGTTTGGGAGAAGGAGCTTCCAGAATTGCGTCAACTTTATCTTGTGTTGGGTGTAATCCCTGAGAGTCGATAATATGTCCGAGATATGACACAGACTTTGCCATGAATACACATTTTTCTCTTTTCAACAACATCCCCGCATCCTCGATTCGCTTCAATACTGTCTCTAGTGATTTCAAATGTTCCTCATCATTCTTTCCAGTAATAAGAACATCATCTATATACATAATCACTCCCAGAATATTCTGAAGTAGACTCTCCATAACTCTTTGAAAAATGGCCGGGGCTGATACAATACCAAATGGTAGTCTCCTATATCGGAATAACCCCTTGTGTGTGTTAATCACAGTATACTGCTGGGAGACTTCATCAAGTTCCAATTGCTGATATGCTTGGCTCATGTCCAACTTCGAAAACAGCGTGCCTCCACCGAGTGTGGCAAAGAGATCCTCAATTCTTGGAATCAGATGACGGTCTAACTTTGACACTGAATTTAATGTGACCTTGAAATCACCACAACCCAAACCACAAGCGCCACTTGCAACTATTAAGGCCACCCGACCATTTGAAAAGATATCCTGGGATATCATGGGACCTTTAACCACCTCTTCAAAAGGAAAAAAATACATCTTAGTTGTGACTGATATTTTCAGCAAGTGGGTTGAAGCCTTTGCCCTACAGTCAACAGATACAGAAACCTTCGCTACAGTGCTGGTTAATGAAATTGTTTGTTGATATGGAGTGCTTTCAAGCCTTTATAGTGACCAAGGAGCAAATTTGACAAGTCATGTCATTTCATCTCTCTGCAGAAGTCTAGGAATTGAGCATACACAAACCACAGCATATCATTCACAAGGAAATGGACAAGTTGAACGCTTCAATCATACCTTGGAAGCAAATGCTAGCCAAGTTAGTAAAGGACAACCAGAAAGATTGGGATCTGCATATTCCCAAGGTGTTATTTGCATATAGAACCGCCCTCCATGAGTCTACAGGTTATTCTCCTTATTGGGTAATTTTGGACCATCACCAAATCTTCCAGTATATGTAATGCTAGGCAGGGTTCCCTTATGAGGAGAAGGAGAGGAGAAAGAAATTCATGAGTTCATAGAAGATGTGAACCGTTCACTAAAAGGAATATATGGTGATGTAAGACGGAAACTAAATGAAGCACATCAAAGGAACAAATTTAAATATGATGAGAAAGTCGCTGGCAGCAACCTCACTGTAGGGGACAGAGTTTGGCTCTATGTTCCTGCTGTGAAGCAGGGAAGAACAAGAAAACTGTCTTCGTTGTGGCGTGGCTCTTACACCATAATTGACAGGGTACGTGCTGTGACCTACTGTATACAGTTGATTGGATCTTCAAAGACACTGGTAGGTCATAAGAACAGACTAAACCTCTGCTACGGTGAGCAACAGAGCAAAGCTGGCAACAAGCAAACCTACACCTGCCCCACAAAAGAGAGGAAGTGAAACAGTTTACCCTAACCCAACTTCTCCACCAGCCATTCAAGTGTCAAAACTAAGACATGCGGAAGTCGTCGCAAACAAACAAGAGACTCGATCATCTGGAGGATACACAACATCATCAGATGAGCTATCCATTGGGATAGAAAGACCACAACGTAATTAGTCGACCCCCAGTACGTTGTGGAAATTATATTACTCATTGATTTTGTTATTTTTGCTACTGATTTTTGTGAGGACACAAAAACTAGAGGGGGAATGGTGTAGTGTATGTATTGTAACTCTAAATTGTTTATTTATCTAACTTGTCTATTTATTTTTGGGATCATTGCTTCTAGAACATTCCATCATCTTGCTATATAAAGACTGTGTATGTATTCTGATTTCATTCTCTTGTTGTAAATATACCATTGTCAAATTGAGACTTTGAAGTCTAACCTGCGGATTCACCCACGTTACATAGTGTCAGGAGTGGAATGGTTACTTTTGACTTACCCGTTCCAGAAATTACTGTTGAAGAGTTCATCCAGGCATGGACTCGATTCGAACTTGTATCTGCTGATGCTATTGCGAGGGAAACTAGTAGATTACTATGTCAACCTGTCACTTGAATGACATCGATATTTCAGTAATGCCAAAATAGATTTAGATTTTTAAGCCATTTTGTTTGCTGCTTTTCTTGCTTACATCCTTAAAATGAAGTTATCATTAAATGGAAGCTTCTCATTGAAAGCTCTGAAGAACCCTTCTACCTTTAGAGTTATTGGGATTAGGTAGAGATTCTAAAAGTTAATATAGTTCTAACACTCATGTTTTCTCAGACAAAACAAATTTTGCAAGTAAAATTCATGGTTCAATTGTACACTTGACTTCCTGCCCTCAGATCAAATGTATGTACTGAACACAGTAAAACAAAATTATTAATTATTTATGAGTTCTTTCTGTTGACAAATGTACTCATTGTTACATAGGAATAATCAAGATGGCATTTAGATACCAAACACCAGAACTGTTTTGTATAGTTAGGACGTTCAGATATGTATACTGTACTAGATAATGATGCTCTCAAAGGATCTAAGCTCTCAAGAAACTAGATAAAATATCTCGTAATAATTAGAGTCACTTCCTCTGTGTATAATGTCTGAACTAGGAAGAGTGAACTTTGAGAATAGATCAAAGTGATTTGTGGTATCTAAACAATGACCTCTTTTTGCACTTTTTAATGAAGAAAGATAAAAAAAGCCAAAAATATCAAATTTAGTTCTGACCATTACTTGCACTTACTTATTCATTTTCCACTAAAAGCCTATATATATTATTCAGCATAAACATTTTCATTGATGGCAAGAATGATTGAGCAATGTATATATGATCACTCTTGTAGTAGTCTAGACTAATGCTTAGCCACAATTCAAACATCTTCAAAAATTTACATTATATCATCATCTTTGTATTGCTGATCAATACTATTTAGGTCAGTGGTATCTAAATTAGTCTCAACTCTAGTGTAAGAGTTTGAACTTGCATATGGATGGTTGTAACATAATTGGTATTTTGTGAAGTACACAAAGTTGTACCACTTAATATCAATAGTGACATGTTCACATGCACAACTCATAAGTAATTGTTTTTGCATTTTTAAAAAAACCTGCTAGTCATGTATACTCCGTTCTTGTTGAGAATGACCACTAGCTCAGTGTTATAACTCTAGGCAAATGAACTAGAGAGAAATAGTTTGCATCATTTATGACACATGCATGTATTTAACAAACAATCACCCCTTGCATATACCATACCATTTGTAACAAAAGTAACATCAAGTAATGTTTGTATTAAAGCATTATAGTGCATGCATTGTACTCAAAATGCATACATTATAGTCTTATAATACATTATATTAACTTTGTTATAAACAGCATGTCACATGCTTAAAAGTATTTTACTAGCAAAAAAGGCTTTATTATGAGACAGTAAGAAAGAAGAACGAAATGTTTCAACATGACTCACAAAAATCTTTTAAAATACAATGAAGTTAGGTTAATGATGTAAGTCATTCTTGGAATTTTACCTAATCCCAGTCATTTCAGAGAATACTAATTTTGAACACTTACATGCAATACATACAAGTGATTAATATATTTTGACTTTCAAGTATCTAAGCTTTGTTTTTATCTACCATTGTCTATATAGTAATCCAACATTGGCTTCTATTTCCTTTAACTTTCATCAAACAGATAAATAAAGACTCCAAGATATTTTAGAGCATCAGAGAGGACTAAGGAAGAACAGTAAGTAATAATGATACTGGACTCATCAACAAAGTTCAGGTGTAACGTGGGTAAATCTGCAAAGTTAGAGTTCAAAGTCTCAGTTTGACAATGGTATATTTTACAACAAGAGAACTAAAATCAGAATACATACACAGTCTTTATATAGCAAGATGATGGAATGTTCTAGAAGCAATGATCACAAAAATAAACAAACATCTCAGATAATTAAACAAGTTAGATAAATAAACAATTTAGGGATACAGTACACACACAGGTATTAGTGGTCACTGGCACTGGTTCTTTAAATAATATCAAAAGTTTGTAATTATATAACAGACTAATAATTTAACAAGTAATTAAATAGAAATCATTTTATCAAAAATGAAGTAAATGTAGGGATGACTATTACACACTGGGTCATAGAGTTGAATTAGTTAGCTGAAAAGAGTTGAGATCTAATATAATTAATAACCATTACACAAGTGAGTAGACTACTTGTAAAGAGGAACACTAAGTAATCATTGTTGTATGTAGCAACAAAATTGGACAATTAATATCTGTAAAATTTGACTGTTGATCAATTGGTCTTAATTTAACTGTTCAACGTGTATGTCATACA
Source organism: Xestospongia bergquistia (assembly GCA_963965975.1). Taxonomy (NCBI): domain Eukaryota; kingdom Metazoa; phylum Porifera; class Demospongiae; order Haplosclerida; family Petrosiidae; genus Xestospongia; species Xestospongia bergquistia. Next base: position 3,261,439 of record OZ014420.1, on the reverse strand, counting down.
TTAACTATAATCATAGCAACCAATCAGATGTATGTTATATATAATATCTAAGTTTACAGGAAGTGTTTGGTTGTGGAGCTGAAAAAAATCAGAACCAAAAAATTGAATTCGTGCATTGTCCTATTAACCCTTGAAATTGCATTGGAATTGGATGTATTACAATTGATGAGATCAGAATGGTGAAAGACACACTTGTATTCTGTTACCAGTTAAGGTAAACAAATGTTAAGATATATGTTCCTTCTATTGTAATTCAACAGGTCTTAATTCAACTGCTCAAAATGTATGTCATACATTGTATATTTACTATAATCATAACGACCAGTCACAATGGGTCATAGAGTTGGATTAGTTAGCTTAAAAGAGTTAAGAGATCTAATATTCTTATACACACACCATAATCAATGAGTATTACTGCAAAGTATGACTTATATCATCATAGAGATCACTCAAATACCAATAGAGAACAACACTCTTACAGAGACTGACTTCCCTCATGGACTCTCTTCATTGTTATAACACACCTTTTCCATTCTAGAGTTAATGTGTGAAGTACAAACAGTGAGTGACCTATGTCATGGCATGTTTGCATCAGAGAACACTCTTACAGAGATTGACTTCCCTCATGGACTCTCTTCATTGTTATAGCACACCTATTCCATTCTAGAGTTAATGTGTGAAGGACAAACAGTGAGTGACCTATGTCATGGTATGTTTCATCAGAGAACACTCTTACAGAGATTGACTTCCCCCTGGACTCTCTTCATTGTTATAACACACTTGTTACAAAGCTCCTTTAACTTGATTATAATCTCTCTCACTTTTTCTCTCATGGTAGGTTTAATGAACACACTCATAGAAATGAATTAGTTAGCTGAAAAGAGTTTAGAGATCTAATGTAATTAATAACCATTACATGAGTGAGTAGACTACTGGTAAAGAGGAATACTAAGTAATTATTGTTGTATATATTCAACTGTTTCACCAATTTCCTTTTTCCCTAGCTTAGACGTCACTGAAATACCACTTTTTACTCATTGACGACACCCTAAATTAACCCCAGTGGATGCTGTCAGAATTTTTAAGTATTAGTTATAACACATCCGGGAGTGCTGTGGTTGATTTATAAACACGACGCACGAGGGCCGCAGGCCCGAGGGCGGAGTGTTTATAAATACAACCACAGCACGACCGGATGTGTTATAAGTGTTTTATAGTACGTTGCTAGGTGGTTGCTTGGCAACATCGTGACGTAATTGCAACGCACGACACACGTGTTTGTGAAAAGGCGACTGGATTCAAGCTTTTCATATAACGATATACGCCAGATAGCAACAGATATAATGTTTTTGGAGGATAAAGCCTGCCGTCTTGTTTCCTGGTCTCTGCAATAAAAAGGCCTAGCCACTTACTCAAAATAGTGGGATCAGTGCTCTGTAACAACGCCTCTGGAACTTGTTCTTCTGGGTTTTCAGCATACATAGCATTTCGAGCTTTACTCCATTCATTATAATTTTTAACAGCCCACATAGTCGACTCTTGCATGTTCTTTGGTTGGAACTGCACACTTAATATATCTTTCTCGCATTTACCCAGATATTGCACTGTGGTTTCAGTTAATGCACTGTGGTTTGTGATAATGCATTGTGGGCTGGGTGAGAATGTTTTAGTTGATTTAATGCAGCCTTATAATCATAGCAACCACCTAGCAACGTACTATAAGTACAATTATTATATGTTGTAATATGATTATATTACATAAATTGTTGTCATTTGCAAGGTATATTACAATATTAAAGTTATATTATTCATGTATATAAATTGTTGGATTCTGTTTTATATAAATAATTACAAATACACAATGTGAAAATTTACAACGTTAATACAATGGTATAGAGGATGAAATATTTAAGATACTTTTACAATCATGACAAAAGGAATTGTAATATATACATTGTGTAAATAACAATTATATTAATAATGTATATATTCCAACAATGTTACAATTGTTGTAAAAGGAATTGTAATATATACAGTGTATAAACGACAGTGGTATTAATAATGTATATATTACAACAATGTTACAATTGTTGTAAAAGGAATTGTAATATATGCATTGTATAAATGACAGTGGTATTAATAATGTATCTATTACAACGTTATAAAAAATATATATGACACCTAAAAAAATACACGGTACATTTTTTGTAGCTATATTTACAATTGTAATTACACAAAAAAGCAATACATTTTCAACATAAAAACAATGAATGTATTCAATATATTTTTCCAGTGTCCTCTCGCATGCACTCACTCTTGGTTTCTTTTTTTCTCATCTTGTCTAATATGTCAGTTAAATCTTTGTCTCCTTTTATATGGACTCCAACTAAACCTTGTTCTCCGATTTCATAATAGTATAATTTGTTGTTAAGCTGCATTCAAATGTGACAACATGCACCTTTAATTAATATTATTATACCTTAGCAGTAGTGACAAGACAGTTGACCTCTCCTCTATAAGCACTCATAATTTTACCAAAAGCTTTGATCACTCCAGAGACTTTGGTTAAACAATTACTTTCAGCTAATGCACCAGTATGACAACCCATAATATGTCACTGTGGATTAACTCTTATTGCCAAATTAATTGCGTGGGCGTACACGGTCAGTTCCAAATTTTTTAGTCATGAGGCAGTCAGGAAGCTGCTTTATGTTTAAGGTAAATGCGTACATTTTGAAGGCGAAAAGTGAATTTGAAGGACTTTTGTACGATGTTTGGTGACCTAAAAGGATATTTTAAGGGTGAATCTATATAATTAGGCGAGTTATCGATATCTGTTTAGAGTTTAGATACTCTGATTTTCGAAATAAGTTATGGTTAGAATATTTAAGATTATATAAACTTTCATGTGCATTATATGACTAATTATATTATAACTGATTATAATTATATTATATATAGACTAATGATTAGTTGAAGTTCATGTGTATTTAACTTTCCCTTTCCATTGCAATGTCACTGTTGGTCACATGATGCCTGTGAAATAACATGAAGCAGTCATCTTCATTTCCTTTGTGACAAAGGAATTTGTCACAGTGTTTACAATACCACATTGTCTCCCGTTGTCTTGACATATGCTCTTTGCAATAAAACATTTCTGACACTTCTTGCTACCTCTAACAGAGAAATGGTGCTGGCAAAAACGTACATTTGGTGTTCTTGATGGTTGTCCTCTTCGTTTTCGAGAGTTGTAGTCTATAGTTAGAACTTTAGTTAGTGCTACTCGAAATTCTTTAATGCTTTTGTATGGGGTGTCTATGAAGTCACGAGCCAATACAAACATGTTTGTAAGAGCAACATCAAAAACAAACCAGAAAAGGTATTTATAAAATTTACGAGATTTTAACCATACATTATAGTACCCTCTCAATTGGTCATTTCTATCTACTTTATTGTACTGAGAAATTGCATGAGGGCAAGGTATTGTTATTCTTGACTCATTTTTTAACTTCCTTGTTGTTGAAACTTTGTCATTAGGATTAGCATTTGTTGATGCACAACAGAAGGGCTTTGTGTCCTGCCATATAGAGATAACCATGTTTCTGTTTTGAACACTATTGCTGTCTCCTCTCTGAGAGAGACCCTTTTTCATGATAGACTTAAATGTTGTATCTGATCTCATTGTCCCACATGAATATATCTTTCTTCTCAACAGGTCTAAAAGGAGATCAATCCCATTGAAAAAGCTATCGAAATAAACGTGATGGAAATGGGAGTTTATTTTTTCTGTCAATTTCAAGACAACTGCAGCACCTAGACCCTTCTCAATTTTGTCACCTTTTCTTCCAGTATAAGGGTCAAATTCACATACATACCCAGTCATAGCATCTGCCCTCATCCAGATTTTAAATCCATGACGAATTAGCTTTTTGGGCATGTATTGCTTCATTGATGAACGTCCCTTGAAAGGAATCATAGCCTCATCAATGCTCTGCTCCTTACCAGGTATGAATATCTCACTGAATTTTGTATTCATATATGTGAGAATTGGTTCTACTTTTTGTAGCTTACTATAAGTTGGCTCACCATAGTGTGGTAAAACTCTATTGTCAACAAAATGAAGAAAACGATGAATATCAAGAAATCGTCTCCAACTAATCCTACTAGCTATTGGCTCGTAATGGAATGTCGAATCCTTACGCCAGTAATCACATAAAGCAGGTAGCTGAACGAGACCCATCAATATCATAAAACCCATGTAAGCTCTTATTTCATCTGCTGTTACCTTATCCCATGATTAATAATATTCTCCTAAACAGGCATAAGCATAGAGGTTTGTCTGGTCAGCTAGATATTTGAGAATGTCATGTGTGAAGAAAGGTAAAATAAATCAAGCAGTGAGTATGAAGTTATGTTATCAGCTGGACCATGAGGTTTGTCATATGGTATGAAATCTTTTATGTTGATTTCCTTGAGCTCTGTTGACCATTGAATTGTGTCAGCTCTGAAAGGTAATGATTAACATGTGATATTGTAATATAACAACAGTGAATGGTGATGGTAATTATGGCTACTTTATAACAGAAAATGTAGTGTTATCATGTATTTATAAATGCTAGGATAGCCTTTGATACCTTTACTAAATTAACTTACCTAATGTCTTTTAGACTTTCTTCAATATCAGTTTGTGAGTCAGTTTCATCACTACAGATTACATGATAGCAATAATATTTATCAAATGTTAGACTTATACTTGATAGATTCCTCATCATCTGAATATTCATCATCACTACCTTCAAAACAGAATTCATTCAAAAGTTCCTCCTCATCATCATCCATCAGAATATCTAAAACCTCTTCACCAGTGAATCAAGTACTACAGCTCTGAGCCATATTTCTTCTGTTTTAGGGAATAATGTATGCTATTGCTACTCTTAAGTGATTGTTTTTATTATTTGTTTAATTATAACAGTGTATGTAAACATTAGTAGTCTAACGTTTTTGTTGTGGTTTTGTGCACTCACCTACCCCAAGATTGCAGTCAAATGGAAGTAAGAAACGAAGGAATATAGATGTACTAATGACAAAATCATAGCTCCAAACACTGTAACAACTATCCAAGACACTGAAGCAGCCTGTACAATTGTAAAAACAACTATTACAGCTTCCAGAAAGCAAGAAATGTGCGCCAATGTCACTCAACATGTATACACATCTACGGAACTGAATGGCAATTAATTAATGACGTGTATACACGTCTATGGCAATTAAAGGGTTAAAGACAACTAACCAAAGAGGTTCACAGTGAGATCAGAATAGTTCTTTTCTTTTAAAACATCAGCTAAAGATGAGTAAGTGTTAAAATAGCACTTACATACTTTGCTTATGTTGTTTTCTGATGGTAGGGTTATTATTAAAACCAGAGAGAGCTGGTGAATCTTGCATCAGTTTCTATAAAATTAAGAAATCCATTAACTTTAAAAATTGTATAACCCAATACATGTACATATACGCTCTACATGTACTTCATTATAAATTATACATTAGCAGTTATAATAAGAGTTATATTAGTATCTATCAATTACTTAAAAGTCTTTTTTGTTCCTCTTCAACTTTCTCTAATGATGTTTTTTACTAGAAGCTGAAAAGAAACCATGAGCATATCTTCCTTCTAATCCAAACACTTGAATAGGAGCCTATAATATAAATGATAAATACTGTACAAACTAGTCACATGGGTATGGTTCTTTGGTTAGAAATCAAAATCATGATCAAATGACCACATACTATTTAATTACTAATAATTTAGCATTATACAATAAATTGTCTTATACATATCAGTCTATATGACTGGTAATGTTATTAATATCAGGTTTATTCAATTTTAGGATGGAATCTAGTTACTATAATTTTTATAATTTACATAAACTAGATAAAGTTGTTGGCTTGAGACTGTTGAGAGCAAGACCACATACTGCATGTACGTACTCATTAACAGAACCAAATTAAATACTCTTTATTGAGATGACTGCCTCATTAAAATGTTGACCAGTACTATCACAGACATTTTAGACAATTACCTTAACAATTTGCTGTGCAGCTGCTCCTGTTGGTAATGTTGTATTCAGATATCTCATTGAACTAGTCTAAATGAATAAAAGAATAAGTCACATATAACTTAATGTACTGTAAATTCTAAAGTCATTGAGATACACTTTCATATTGATTGTCTCTAATTATCAATCCTGAAATGAAGGAGGTTACCTATTGCTGAATTTTGTGACAAGGATCAAACTAGAAGCCAGACTCCACATAGTCTCATACCCAGATCTACAAACATCAGGAAACATTTTAGGTCTGGGTATGATGCTGTACATAGCTGACCAATTTCATGTTGGATATGATGCATGTAATATATCCAGCCTTGTATTAAGACATATATGTACAGCATTATGTAAGTAATTACTGAATGTTACATAATTATTTCAATACTTGTTTTAGCTATATACTTACTAAATGGTTGACTCTGAGCCAGCTAAGTGCTATCCAGGCAGCCATGGTTCTTTATATTTGGTGCAGTGACACTCATGAGGTGTACGCGAGATTAGTGTAAGGAAGGCGTGGCTAATGCTTCTGTTGCTACGCCCATAACAAAATGGCTACTAAGAGCATATTCCCTTGATTTATTATGTGAAATTTAAGTGAGAATAGCTGTTGAAATATAACTGTAATATTTCTTAATTAACTCCATTAGACAACAAAAGCATTTGTACAAATTGAAACACAGTAGTAATAGTATCAGCTTATAATGGAGGTGTATGATGTCTGACATTCTTGTCCCTGATCCTGTGACTTTATTGGAACTACTGCTCAACAGTTGTTATTAAGTGGTCATCCTCTTATTATAATTTTAGATGGTATAGTTTAAAGAATGTCAACTTCATTACTTTGTTTTATATTATAAAATTGTCGTTTAATGGTTCCTAGTAATAGTTCTAGTGTGTATTCCAGTTGGAATACTGGTGCTATAATAATATTTTTTATCTAGTAATCCTTTCTTTACCTGTTGTGTTAACATCTCCTGAAACTGTTGTGAGAAGTGTTCTTTAATGTTTGATCTAGTAATACCTTCTGTGTTTCTGTCTATTATTATCATGATCTCTTGAATGTGTTGTTGTTGTTGTTATGTGTGTAACAATGTTATTCTCACTGAATTTTGATTAATTCAAGATTATAGCTCCTGTGTTCTATCTTGTGTTATGATCTATTGTCACTATTGTACATTATCGGAGTTCTTGTTTAATGATAACACCTGTGTTTGATCCCTCCACACCATCTATTGCGACTTGTTACAACTCTGTAATTGGTAATGGTTCTGTATTTTGTTACAATCTCCCATAACTTTTACAACTGTGGTCAGTATTAGCTCTTGTACATATTATCATACAATTCAATCTCCTATAACACTGTTAACACTTTGTTATATTGTTTTCAACTTCTTGTTATATCATGCATTGATGTATTATTGTATATCAATTAGTTTGTAGTTGTTCTGTTGTTGTTATCTTATATTTCTCATTGTTTTATTCTGTATGATCCACAGAGTTCATGTACTGTAATATCTACATTCTCTTGTTGTCTTTGTCTTGCTTTACTCATTGCATATTCCCTACAACTTTTATTTAATACTGGTACTACAGCATTATGTCAAAGATGCTTTATCTACTAGTAAGATATGTTTGTTACCTTTGTACTATTTCTTTTCCATCCATCATTGTTCTAATTAGAACTATCATAGTTATTTGGCCTTTTTCAAACATTCTAATGTTACCAATTTGTATGATTACACCGATTACAAGATTATCAAAACAAGTATCTAATTTATCCTTGTTTTGAGAATTACCTGGCATCTGAGGTTCCACCTAACATCAATGATTTTTGTGTTATTATTCTCTTGCTTATTTCTGACATTTAGCATTGTACTCTGGCATCAAGGATTTTCTTGGACTTTTTACATCCATCCAGGATTTTATTGGTGTCTGGATTTTTTTGACATCTAAACTTTTCTTGCTTATCTCTGGCATCTTGAATTTTACCTTTTTTGGCATCTAGGATTCACTGGCATCTAGGACTTCTCGTGACTTCTACTGGCCTGTAGGATTTGAAATTTGGTTTTGTGGCAGGTGTCTGTGGTTTTTCTAGATTTGGAGGGTTTTACAGGACATGTGAAGGTTTTTCTTTGTATCTGGATTTTTTTCAAAAATCTAGGCTCTTCTCTTTATCTCTAATAACTGACAAACTGTTGTACACTAGAATTGTAGACTCTTGTCAATCTATAACAATAATTATTTCACTGTTATAATGACTATTTTTCATTTTATAGTAGGACTGTTGTTTACTAGTCTACTGGAGATGATGATCAACTGTTGAGATCTGTTATAAACTCAACAATTTAAATGATACCTTTTTAGGACTACTTTGACTGTTTGCTGATCTACTGGAGATCAGTGTTCTGCTGCTAGTAAGTTAATAGAATTTTTTAGTATTTATTCTCTTATTATAGTAACTTATTCTACACCAACTTGAGATGATCTAGATTTTTATGATAAACTTACTAATTTACTAACATAACTACTTATTGTTCTGTAGTATAATGATATGATGTTCTAATGATTGTGAGTTCTATATTAACTATAATTTTAGAACAAAACAAACTCTGTTACATTTAGTAGGTCTATTAATAACTAATAATAGATGATTCGATGACATTTGTTAATGTGCCTGCTGTTACGTAAGTGGGCTTGTTAAATAGTACAATTATTACTGAATGAGCTCTAATTATTGGTCATAATAAGTTCTCTAGACTGTAAGTTTGATCTATTATTAATTTGACAATCTTATACTAAAATATTTCATTTACTTCTATAGTGAGACATTGACTGGACTGGAAACGATCTAATGAGGTCCTATGAGGTACTGTATGTAAGTTTAATGGTCACTTCTAGTGCTGGTAATGATGACCTGATCTACATTAACTGATGACTATTGTAAGTATCTGTTATAATAATGTGGACAGCCCTGTACTAAACATTTGTTTTAATTTTTAGATGAATTTTGATCTACTATATATAGGTGCACATAATGTCAAATGTTCTCTGATAACTTAGATTGTCAGTTTGATCTATCATTAATTTTGACAATCTTGTACTAAATGTTTTCCTTTAATTTTATAAGGAGACATTGAAAACTGGACTGGGGATGAATTAGTGAAGTTTTCTAGTCACTGTGTAAGTATGATTGATCTTTTTGTATATCTTTTCTAATTCTTTTCAGTTTTATTCTGTAGTTGATGCTCTAGTTGAGTGCTGGGAATGATTATGGGTGTATTGTAATACTTATACTGTGATATAAGTACAATACTACTGACCTTTGTTGGTCTAGTAGATTTATGATCTGATCTCCATTAAAAGATAACTACTGTAAGTTGACTTATTAAATAGTACAATTGTCTACTGAATGAACTTTAGGATGGACAGGTTTAATGGTCACTTGTAGTGCTGGTAATGATGGTCTGATTTAAAAATTTACTGATTACTATTGTAAGTTATATCTTATTATAGTTTTGTTTAATTATCTCCTTTAATTCAATGGTGAGATATTGATGACTGGACTGAGATGATCTACTGCAGTTCTCTAATCATTACTCTAATCTTTATATACTTTTTTAAATTCCATTTAATCATTTTATTCTGTAGTTGATGTTCTAGTTGAGTCTCCTTTATAACTGCTGTTAATGAGGTTGTATACTAATACATTTACTATACTATATATACTACTTATTATTTTTGTCTCTTTAGTAGATTTATCTAAAACTGGACGTTAACAATTGGTTTTGTCTTGAGGATCTTGAGAATTATTAGACATTGATTACTGGTTGTGGCTCAGCTTGGATCTTGAGGTTGATGGGGTATCTTGAATATGGTCAAGCATCACTTTATAGGTTGTTCATATGGGGATCATAATTTAATTGTAGGTGCTTCACTAGTCTCAGGCATCAATAGGTGGATTTGGACATGGAACAAACTTGTCTTGTGTTACCTCAAATCTTGTTATACATACCAATGCCCTTGTACAATCTCTTATGTGATCCATCATCTTGATATTAAACCTGATGTTAGACCCTCTCATATACAGGCCCGTACACAGGGTGGTGATAGGGGGTGACAAGTCACCCCCCTTTTGAGCTTAATAATTAATTATTCGTGTTTGTTTTGCTTTGATCAGAGGATCTCTTTGAGTACCTACTTTAAAACATTTTTCTATGGGAGGACCCGCAGACCCCTGTTAGAGATTTGTCACCCCCCTTTTCAGAACCCTGTTTAAGGGTCTGATATATATTTCATTAACCCCTTTGTCACCCTTCAAACCCTGTACATGTGTTATAATAATTCAGAAACACTGTTGTTTTATATCTGTGGTGTTATACAATCTGAATTATTAACCCCTCTATTCATTATTGCTCCCCCTAATGTCAGACCCTCCCATATTTAATTATCTTTCAAACCCTCTGTGTCTGGAATGCTGTTCATTATATAATGATAAATCTTGAATTATTAACCCCTTTTTTCATTATTGTTCGCCTTGTATGTGTTTATAATCTTGACTTATTATCCTCTGTCTTGTATAATCCAGAAATATTAACCCTTTGTGTCTGTCATATAAACTTCAACCCCCCCCCTTTGTGTCTTTCATTTAATCTTAAATTGTCAACTCCCTATATGTGGTATAACAGTGGCTGATCCAGAAATTCCCAAGGGGGGGGGGGTGGAATTAAAGTAAAACTCTGAAACTCCATGAGAAAAAATTACATGTAGCACTACACTTTTGATCATCCACTGTAGCAGTCAAGTTTATATTACTGTTAACTTCAAACATGATCATGTATTTACAGTTGAGTTGACAATGACTTGTGAAAATTTAACTGCATGCATGACTGCTTGATTGTTGGAGCCTAGGACTTCAGTATACTTCAGGTTACTACATGTGTTTGTGCAGCTGTGACTAAGTGTCCTCAGTTCATGTCATTGTGTCATGATCATGGGAAAGTGGAAAAAGAAAAGCAGCAATGGTACTAAAGACATCAGGTCTTTATTTACCAGTCAAGCTCAACATCAGTACAAGGTGTAATAATAATAGTTATGAATGGATTATTATAGTCAATGATCTTCACAGGCCCATGATTCAGAGTTGCATTCATCTCAGTCTACTATTAATAATGACTTATCTAGTACCAGTAACTCACTCTCACAAGAGTTTCCACATGACAGTTTACAAGATGAAGTTATCAGTATTGGTACCAGTATACCTCAGAGTCCCCAGCAACATAGGAATACAGGAGACAATACATCCCAAATTCCCCAACAAGATACCAGTGAGGATGATCTTGGTACACCTATGATCACGGGTGATAATGATGTCATTACTGCATCAGGATCAGGAATGGCACAATGTTCCAACTCATGTGAGGAAAATTCGAGCAGTGTAATTGTTCCACCTTGCCACAATCATTCATTAAATCTAATAGAGGTAGCAATTTAAAAAAAGCAGATTGCTAACAGAATCTGAAAAGTACAAACTTCTTACTACATCACCGAATGAAAAAATTCCACACAATCAAACCTCAAGCTTGGATTACAGATATTTTCCTTATAAAAGGGGTAGTCAACAGCGAAAGATATCCTTTCAAAGGAAATGGTTGGAACAGCACACATGGCTTTTCTATGGTGGATGTGTGGAGAAAGGAGGTTGGTGCTTACCGTGCATAATTTTCTTAACAGATAGTGAGAAGGTACAGCTCAAGAGTTTTGTTAACACCCCTTTTGTCAATTACAACAAATCCACCGAGATTCTTGCTAGACACTGCAAAAATGTTTATCACTTGTGTGCAGTTTAGAGATCATACACCTTCAAAGCTAGCTATTCCAATCCAGAAATCAGAATTGACAGTAGACTCACAGATACTAATCAGAAAAATTTTTTGTTCAATTCTGAAATTTTACCTGTCTTAGTAGAAGCAGTTTTAACTTGTGCCAGGCAGAAAGTGGCCCTGCAAGGACATAGACAAGACAAGATAGACTTCTCCAAGCCTCCATGTTTCAATGAAGGTAATTTCATAGCTATTTTAAGATTGCTTGCCAAAACAAACAGCACTTTGCAGGCGCATCTAGTTTCTGGTCCAAAAAATGCAAAGTATATTAGCAAAACAATCCAAAATGAGATCCTAGAAATAGCTGCCACATAAATTCGTCAATTTTATCAAGATTGCTTGATGATTTGTCCTCATTTTTCACTGATAGCAGATGAAGTAACTTCTCATGGTAAAGAGATCTTATCAGTTTGCTTACGCTTTCTGGAAGTTAGGACTAACACTGAATTTGTTGCCAAGAAACACGAGGTCCTCTTGGATTTTCACTTCTTAGAAAGAATCACAGGGGAAAAGATAGCTGAGGGTATCCTAAAGGTACTTGAATGTCATGAAATCGATGTAACAAAATGTCGTGGGCAAGCATATGACACTACAGCCTCTATGAGTTCTTCAAGATCAGGTGTACAAGCCCATATTCAGAAATTTGCTCCTGATGTGATTTACCAAGGATGCGTATTACATAGCTTAAACCTTGTAATATGCAACTCCTCGAAAATTTCATCTATTAGAAATATGATAGACAGCTGCCATCAAGCATTTTTGTTCTTTGATAACTCCCCAAAGCGCCAACGATTTCTTGAAATGGTAATCAAATGTTTTTGTCCTAATCATGCAAAGAAAGTTAAAATAAATGGCCTATGCAAAACCAGATGGATTGAACGACATACCACTTTTACGGCTATTTTTAAATTGTATCCATATCTTGTTCAAACTTGGAATGAAATATGCCATCCAAGTGATGAGGAACAGTTATATCCAGAAGGTAATCATTGGAACTGGGATTCTGAGTCTCGCAGTTATGCAAATGGACTTCGACACACTTTCTGTAAGTTTGAGCACATAGTCGTCTTCTTGATTGCAAAAGAACTTTTGGAACCAATTTGTCCAATTGCTGAATGCCTTCAAGGAAGACTACAGGAAGTTTACTTTGGCTTTAAAAAGGTTGATGAAGTAAAAGAGGCCTACAAGAGAATGAGGGAACATGTATCTACTCAGCACAATTCTGTTTACTCTAAAGCTCTCAAGCTGGCAGATGACATAGGGAGTAATGAGGACATGCCACGCATACTGAAGGTAAGACAAACAATGAGATCAAATCCTGATGTTACATCTCCAAAGGATTACTGGAAAGTAAGTTACAATTCCCTTCCTTGACTCAATTGTTTCTGAGTTAGAGTGTAGATTTGCACCAGAAAAACGGGCACATTATGAGCTTTGCTCCTTAATTCCTGAAATCATCACTAAAAAGGATGAAAGTGATATTAGTGACACAGCTGATCTCCTAGCTTCAAAATGGACCCATCTGATGCCATCATCAGATAACTTTGAAAGTGAACTTAGACGATGGAAAGTACACTGTGAAAGTATCAAAGAACCAAGATCAGTAACGAGTCTACTTAAATTAGATGCTGATTCCATTTTTTATCCAAATGTCAGGGAGCTTTTATGTATCCTGGCAGTTCTTCCAATAGGTAGTACAGAAGCAGAAAGATCATTTTCATGTTTAAGACAGATTCACACATGGTTGCAAACAACAATGACTTCTGACAGACTTGGCAATTTAGGTGTAATAGGGATGCAAGGATTTAATTATGAAATAAGTATAGAAAAATGTTGTGAACAATTTAAATTAAGAAACCCTAGAAAAATGACTTGTGATTCAGTTCTTTTCAATTGATTAATTATTGGCTTTATTAAAATTATTTATATTAAGTAATTCATGGGAAAAGGGGGGGGGAAATCCACCCTTACCACCCCCCCCCTGGATCAGCCCTTGTATAACTTGATCCAGACACTTGTTAGTGTCTGTCTCCTGAAGTATTGACTCTGTATCTGTTGTATAAAAACACCTTTATTCTTAACCCTCTTGTGTTTATCACACTATCCTAAATTGTCAACCCCCTCCTATGTGTGGTATAACTTGATCTGACTTGTTAACCCTCTGTGTCTGTCATGTTTTCCTGACTTATTCTCTGTGTATGGTATGAATTGTTTATTTGTGTCTGTAATTAATCTTGAATTGTTAACCCTCAGTGACCATATAATGCTGTCATTTAAAACCTCTGTATCTGTTGTATAAGTGAAGTCTGTATTGTATGTGTTAACCCTTGTGTCAAATAGTAAACCCCTTGTGTGATATAAATTGATTCTAAATTGTTAACTGTCTCTCTGTTATATAATCCTGCAATATTAATTCTTGTCTTACTGGCATCTCTTGTTTTTTACTGACATCATTATCCTGGCATCTAAGATTTGGTTTACTTGCTTTATTTCTAGCTACATGATGTTTCTCACTGGAATCGAAATTATTTCTTGTTTTTCATTGACATGAATGATTTTAGGCAATGACTTATTTGTCCAGAGCACATCTATACTTTATGTATTATGATACTGATCTCAACCTCCTAAACATTAACTCACTGATCTCCACCTCCTAAATATCAACTTGACACAACATTTCTACCACCACTGCCATTATTTGATTGTCAATTCTTGTTTCCACTGGTATCCAGGAACATTACTGGTATCTCAGAATTTTCATGGATTTTCTTGTTTCCTACTGGCAGCTAGGAGTTTCATTTTTATACTGGTATCTAACATTTTCCTTTTTTTTCATCTACTGACATCAGGATCTAGATCTTACTGACATTTACAATTTTACTTGATTTCTTTACAGACATCTAACTAAATCACAGAAGTTTTAGAAAAAAAAAGAAATTTCAAGGATCCAAGATGCTTGAAAAAAGCAAGAAAATCATATTGCTCTGTTTTGACTATTTTTCATTTTATAGTAGGACTGTTATTTACTAGTCTACTGGAGATGTTTGTAAACAATTTAAATGATACCTGTTTTGGGCTACTTGGATTAGAACTGTTTGCTGATCTATTGGAGATCAGTGTTCTCCTGCTAGTAAGTTAATAGAAAGACATGATAAATAAATGTTTTTAGAATTTTTCTTTTAAAGTATTATAGTAACTTATTTTACACCAACTGAGATGATCTAGATCTAGTATAGTCCAATGATATACTATATGCAAGTTATATCTATTATTTATTACAAATTTACTAACTACTTATTGTTCTGTAGTATAATGATACAATGTTCTAATAGTTAAGAGTTGTTAATTTTAGAGCAAAACAAATTGTTACATTTAGTAGGTCTATCAATAACAACTACTAGAGATGATCTAATGACATTTGTTAATATACCTACTGTAGGTTAATTTACAATTGGTTACTGAATGAACTGTATAATTTTGATAATAGGATGTACAGTTTAATGGTCACACTTATAATATTAGAACAGAACAAATTCTATTACATTTAGTAGGTCTATTATAGCTACTGATCTTATGATATTTGTTAATATACCTACTGTAAGATGATTTATTAATTAGTATAATTGTCTACTGAACTATTTTGTTCTATAATAGGATTGATGAGTTAATAGTCACTGGTTGAGATGAGATGATCTCTATTGACTGATTACTATTGTAAGATATATGTTATTATAATATGGACAGTTCTGTACTAAATATGTGTTTTAATTTTTTAGGAGGACTTTAATCTACTATAATGAACTTTCTATTTTATGATAGGATGGTCATGTTAATGTCACACTGGTTATGATGATTCAATCTCCATTAACTGATGACTACAGTCCTGTACTAAACATAACTTTTAGATGGGCTTTGATCTAGTATATTGATGTATATAATGTTGATGTTCACTGATAGGTTAGACAGAACACAATCTTGTACTAAACTATTTCCTTTAATTTTATAGTGAGATACATTGATGATTGGACTAGATGTTGATCTATTGCAGCTCTCAAATTCTAATTCTATAAGGAGACATTGATAACTGGAGTGAGATGATCTAGTGCAATTCTCTGATCATTACTCTATGTAAGATTGATCTTTATGAACTTGTTTTAATTCTAATAGATCATTTTTATTCTGTAGTTGATGATCTAGTTGAGTATCCATTATAACTGTTTACTAGAGATGATGATCAACTGGTTGAGAGCTGTTTAGCTGTTCATTATTAGTATGAGATTGTTTTGTACTAGAGATGACGTCAATAATATCCTGATAGCATGTATTAGTGATCATAAAATCTATTCAGAAGAGATCAGGTGACTGCAAAGAGAACTAGTATTTTTGATTAATACAGTACTGACCATTTGTTACTATGAAATTGACTTAGATGTATTAACTTCCATTGAATGCTAACTGTTTGTCCAGAACGACACGCACTGACTAAAGAATAAAGCAATGTCTCTTGTCTTACTGATATTTTTGTCTTCTCAACCAAATCATCTGATTCATCTTCTAAGAAAGACATCAAGTGCTATCTTCAGATTATCTTTATCCTAATAAATACCTCTATGCAGTTTATTTGAACTGCTCTAACAAGATAATCTCTAGATCTGATACACTCTTTGTCAAATCATATATCTGTCAATGGAGTTGCTTTTATGTTATACTATGTTATTGTTGATAAGAAGTAACAAAGGAGAGGAGACATGTAGATCTTATTTCATTATCTATGATTTCTGTCTTATCTTACTTTATACAAACTCATAACCTTCCCTCATATAGATCTTGTTTGAGTCAGAATTTTAAATAGTTCACTATATCTCCCCAACACTATCATAGCTCTCAGACATCTATGTCTACATTCAATTTTCTTCACATTTAGGAAATTCCCATGTACTAGTATGGACATTATAATTATATGGAATACTTAAATATAACCTAAAGCACCTGGAGTAGTTTTAGATCTATGTTATACTAGCCCTCCTTGATTATCTCCCACCATATTTCTGTGTAAAGGACTTTCTCAGAAATAGTTGAGACTTTGGATCACTAAAAAAACATCTATACATATAGCAAACGGTAATACAACTAGTGACCACTACATATGATGAGTATGGTCTATTAAGACAACCCTTTTGTTGATGTTGTGTTTCAATAAAGGATTATTATGACAGCAATAGTAGGAGAAAGAGAGACAATTACAAAACAAGTGATTAGGTGATCTGCTTGAGTATTGATTCAATTTTATTGTTAACATCTGACCAAAGTTATATTCTGTACATATCCCTTTCCTACAATAAGCGATAATATACTGCAGTATATGTATAGTACAACAACCTTGTAGTACTACTGACACACAAGTAGAGTACCTGTATGGAGACTCTTGTAGTACATGTATCTTGTTGAACTCCACATAAATATATACTGTTATATATATATTTCTCTATACATACTGTGTATTAAGAGAACAACTGAGAAGTCAGCAATTATTTGCTATAAGTTTATATACATAAACATAACATACAGTGATGTCATTTGTGTCCTTTAGAATACTAAATTGTTAGGTTTGTTTGTTCTTGCCTACAATGCTGTGTTGCATACACCTGCTATGGATTTGATTAATGCATGTGTCTGTGCAATTTTTAATCCAGTCCAAATCCACTTTGAGTTCTGGTAGCTTGGCAGCTTCTATACAAGTGTGCTATTCTGTTGTGCAGAATTTATTTGAATTCAGAGATGTAGTATGAGATGGAGGAACTAATAAAAGACAGTTGTGAAATGGAGAGAGAGTAATACTAATAGTGGATTGTAAAATAAAGAACATGGCAGTATATGTTTTGTCAATGTCATTAGCAAACTTCATGGTAACTCCAAGACTGTCTTCTCTTTTACAAAGTCATGGCATTGATTATCTAATTAGAGTGACAATAGATTTAAATAAGACACTAATTAATTTTAATAAAATTTGTGATAAAATCAAAATGAAGTTAAAGACATAATAAAATTTGTCCAGATAAGCCAAAAAAGTAACCAAACACTTAAAAAATGATAAAAATACAAGAATAAAAGATCTTTGTGAATCCTTAAAAATCAGCCCTAATAATTTCTAAATGATTCCTTCTGCATGAGATACATAGCAATATAGTGTAAGACCAAGCTTTAATCCTAAATGACAAAACCTTGTGTCAACGTTATGTTATTAGTTTATGGATTAACTGATTTATTGATGTATCGTAGCAGCTGCCATCATTACACTAAACCTGTTTACCATTTTATATACAGAAAATACCCTATACTTCATAGTTAACCAATTATACCACAAAAATCCAAAGCCATTACAAACTGGACTAGCTAAAGTTAAACAAACATTACAAAATTCACCTCAAGGTAAATATATTTAATTGACAGATGCTTACCAATCTAAAGTCCCCCCTACAGGTATATCATATAAACATTTGGTACGCTACTAGTCAGAACTCGATACTCGTTAATATCCATTTGGGATGGACCTAAAGGAAGCTGTTGGTATTCAGGTTTGTCAAAGAATTCATTTTTAAGGAGATATTCTTGAGAGCTCCAGTAAGTGAGGTTTCCTTGAAACAGTCCAATGTATAAAATATATAGACATAATGTATGAAGGTATACCAATATAATATATATATATATATATATATATATATATATATATATATATATATATATAATAGTTTTGCATGAACTTATAGTGTAGGTAGTGGACAATTATCAAGGTTGATTAGATAAAATATTGTTCAGCAGCAAATTGAAACTCACTCTGTGAACAATTTGAGTTATAAGGAACCTGTACAATAATTCATTATTATTAATACCTTATAATGTTATTAGTCAGAATATGCAGCAATGAATAAATCTCATATAGTGTTCAAGTAAATCTGATAGAGTGCTATATAGATATTTTAATATTGAAGAATATGTGATTTAGTACCAATATCAAAAGTTAAAAGTGTTTATTCAACTTTAATATTTATCCTTATTTCACAAATACAAGCCCTGAAATATATGTGTTATTAAGGTTACAGTCATATCTATTACATGAATACATACCTAAATTGAGTATAACGTAAAGTACTGAATGATACTTTCAATGGACTATCAGCTACTAAAACATCCTGATATCTCAACTTTATCCTTTGAAAAAATAAGTGCTAGCAAATGCTTGTGTAATTTTCCTGTGACAACTGATGAACTTGAGAGGTTAATTAGTCTGTGTAAAAGAAAGACAGTAATGTTATTGATTGGGTCTTCTCTCCTAAATGTCACTTGACATGCACTATCTTGTAAAATATAAGATTCATTTTTTGGATGACTTGAGTCTGTCCAACAATGTCACTCTTCAAAGCAGTAATGATACTACAACAAGTCACTTCTGTACATGTCTGCTCCAAACTCACCACGATTAAGTCCCATCTCTCAACACCATCTCGACTATGTTTAGCTTTGATATTCTGCAGCTTTTATGTAGGTCTAGTTTAAGAACAAGGTTAAGCCACTTTGGTATCTGAAATGAGCTTCTAATATGACAGTCACATTTGAAAAAATAGATGGTTAACTTTTAATTATGTAATGCAAAAGACTAAAAGCAATGTATAAGTAAGTCTGAAAAACATGAAAATTTATTGAAAATATGGAACTATATGGATACAAGCAAGAATAAAGAAGTTGTAGTTATGTCAACAAAAAGTAAATGCTTAAATGTATTTGTTCTAATTTACATCCCAAGATTGAGATGACCACTCCCCTTTATTTCCTATACAGACTAAAATGATACTTTTTTTATTACACGAAAGGTTTATTCAAATAGAAATAAAAGAATGAATGTAATATTAACCTGAAAGTGCTATGAATTGTTTTTATAAGTCCTAAATAGTCTTTGATATGTGTCTTCATAGGCAGTAATAGGAGGATATTTGTTAGATCCATCAATACATTCTATCACTGTCTCATTATCAGGATGAATAAAGATAGCAAGTGACTGACGACTTTTCCTTTGTATTGACTCATCAACAGGATTTAGTACTCTATGAGGCTATGGATTATAGAAGGGGAACATAGGTTGTAAAATAGAATGTATAATGTACCGTAGCCAAGTATTTGTCACTAGTCCAATTCTGCATTAGTGCCCCTAAATTAACCAGCACAGCATCAGCCATGTAAGGTACATCAATATAACCATCATCACTACATTTTACCTAATAGAAAATAATATTGTAATCAATCTAAGAAATATGTTCAAACCTGAAGTCCTCCATTTGGATCTTGAAAGAGTAGTGTAATTGATCCATAGTCCACATGTTCTCCACATCTTAATTGACCAGGTTTAATGTCACCAATAGAAGGAAGAGGAGGATAATAAAGAACACGAGCTGTTGTATAGCTCTCAGTTACTCTATCAAGTAAGCTTTGATGTCTTTTTATAAAATACTGTGGATCCTGAAAAGATAATTTAATTGAGTAAATTGATACAACAAGGTATCTTCATATGAAGTATTATAGTATTTGTCTCTATCTGGCACAAAATATGTTACAAATTCATTGCTTGATCTTTTGCTACAACCATAGATTCTAACATGAATTTCCTTAGCTCTAGCAAACTCTATAGAAATGGAAGTAATTGATGCTGCTACTTTTCTTTTCTCATAGCTAAATATCTAAGTTTCAAAACTCCATTTGTTTTCCCTCTTACATTACCAGGCAACCTTTCTGCAACAGATATACCTAGGTTGTCTACCTAGTATTTTTCCAATAGAATCTTATTTAACTCAACTACAGTAAAAGCATGACCAAATATATTCCACCAAACCAACAGCTCATTTTCTGTTAATTCTTTAACTCGTTAAACATTAGCCACACTAACAGTTACAAAGGAACACTAACAATAGCTTTGCTTTTTCAATAATCAATTTATTAACCCTTACATCCAGTTGTAATGCATAGCCCATAATTTCAAGTATCTTGACAGCAAGTTTAATACTAGCATCATATATTTCAGTCATAGTTGTTCTAAAATCTGGAACATCATCATCAGGAAATGGCTAAATAAATTTATAAATTAAACAACTATTGAATTTATTACAATAACATACACAGTCTTTAAATGTACAAATGTTGAAGGCCTCCTTCAGGTCTCCAGGTTTAGCTGGATTTACACTACAAGGAATAATGAAGAGTCTATTAGCAGATATGTTTAAAAACATTAAGACAGTGTGTTAATGTTATTTACTATACCTACAAACACAAACATTATGCTTTGCATGAAACAGACATTGTTTCAAAGGCCTAATAATTAAAAATTATAGCTTTCATATTTATACTGCTTTTAAATCTTTGTACAGGTCAGGATCAATAACATTATTATATATACTAAAACAGACCATTTAACTTTAAACTCTCTCTCTCTCTCTCTCTCTTTCTCTCACTCTCTCTCTATGTATATATATATATATATATATGCATATAGTATTTGTGTGTGTTATAGCCCAATTGCAAACTTTGGCCTGTGTTTAACTGGCCGATAGCTTCAAAATAAGCCAGCCAACTTGTTAATTGGACAGCCAAATTATTTAACCAAATACCTGGGACTTGTTTAATCATGGATAAGACCTTAAAGAAAGCAAATGATATCTTTAAAACAGTCATATGGTAATGTATCTCATTGTTATAAAATTTTAATTTATTTTTTAGAGCATTATGTACAAGTAAAACAGAATATAAGAAATGTTGTCACACACAATTCTATTGACCTGATCAAAGTCAAAAACCAAACACAGCTTAGCTACTTTTTCTTCTACACTTTCTTACTTATTACATTATAATTTGTCTCCTAAGATCAAGTAAATAAAAACTGTAGTTAGATTTTTTACTTGAGTGGAGTTAGTTATAAAGTGGGCTGAATCAATTTAAAATTGGACCACCCAGCTTTAAAATAGACTACAGGCTATAACATGAAAAATTATATACCTTTCTTGTTCCAGTGAGACATAGCCATTGTTCCCATGATTACCATCACGAGGATATTTTTTCTTAATGTGGTTAGGTAATTTAAAGAATTGTAAAGAAACATCAAAGGCTTTGTCAATCTATTATGGATAATAGACAATATTATAAGATAGAACACATCGATAACTGTGTCAAAGAGTGAGGTAAAGCTGAGTAACTTGGAACAAAAATCACCTGTTTACTTTTGCTACTCAGGTATATTACATTCCAAGTTATCCCCGCTTTAACTTATGACCTAATTTCCTAAATTGGACTTCCTCCACTTACCAGCTTTCTGTCAATTCCATGATTTTTGATAAAGACAAATCCAACTGAAGTAAAAGCAGAGTTTATCTCTTCCACTTGTGGACACTGACTTAAGTCAGGATTAGAGTTGATGTCCTTAATATCAACTACTGGGATTTGTCTGCTTTGTGTAGCCATATTTGGGCCTCGAAAGGTGTGGTCTCTAACCTGGCGGAATGTTTACATCATCGTAAGTTTACCTCTACTTAGTCTACGTTTAATTATTAGAACTTAAGATATTAACCTGGTTCTTATAAACTGTCATGTGCTACATCCAACTTGATGAATGACACAGACTGGTTAATAGCATTCTTACCTTATCGTTACTGATGGGAAAGTCTGCATTTTACTTAGTCTCGCGTAGCCAGCCTCTCCTTCCCGAGAGGGAGGGGCTGGCTACGCGAGACTACATTTTACTAGTTTCTTTCATAACCAAGGTATTTTTCAATTTCTTCTGATGTGTCTGACTATATTGTAGTTGTGGCACAGATTTTAGTTTTAATTTAGTTACATATATGATCTCTCAATATTCTTTATCAATCCAGTAATAATGTATATTAGTACACTAAGAGCTTTTCCAACACCTTAACAGCGTTATAGTGATACTTTCTTCTACTGGTCTAGTATCCATCAGCTTAAGTTTCACTTTCATTGTTTGCAACTTTAAACTCCACAATCAATGAGCTATTAGTGATTAGTGCACTGTGTGTAAAGATGCATGGCTGTGGCTGCACTGATAGTTGTTAAGCAAGAAAGTATTTTAAAATTCTTTGGTTTGTCACATTGAAACTTTCTATGACCTACACTTCTGTTCTGGTTTACTGAAATGTTAGTTGCAGCTGGCAATCTCATAGTATAGTCGCCATCTCAATATTTTTACTATATACTACTAACTTTTATACTGTTCCTAGCCCCACCCCCAACTTGTATCACTTACTACTATGTATGGCATGCTTTTTGTGTTCTGATGATTGTGGGAGTGGTATCATCAGCATTATACTGTCATAGTCAATGCAATCTTTGACTATACTTTTAAACAATTACTAGACCTCACCCTAAAACCTAAACCCTGAATGCTTCAGTGTATCATGTACATATAGGCTACAATGCACAGCCAGTAGTCAGTCACTTCTATTATTGTAATATTTAATTTTGACACAAACAGCACACTATAACTATGCTTTAGAGTTTGTAGTGGTTCAAAAGTGTAGAATAGAGTCTAGGAACAATATAAAAATAGTGTAACAGGATTGATAAAGGAGAAATGGACATTTGCTGTCAGCTTATTACAGAAGCCACTCCAGTTCCTATATCTTATTTCTTTTGCACATCTTCGCGTAATTGAAAATTCTAATTAATGACCCAGTTCATAAGTTCCAATTCCTTCTTCTATTCTTACATGTGTGCCATTTCTGATATTTTTATCAGGCTTTTCTTCTGGCTTAATAAAATGCAATGTGCAAGTACATACATTTGCCTGATAAATTCCATTTTCCCAAATTGTCTATCAATAAAACATCTCACAATGTTTTCATGTGTAGTCTTTCCCTCTTATTACCAGAAAATTACAAAGGATCATTTGTACATGAGTTCTATCATGAAAACTTTTAAGTCAGTGAAGGTAGGGTGTGTTTTTGATGCCTCTATCATTGTCCAATCCACTCAAGCTCCATATGGAGATAAGACCACTGTTGATACTTCTGTTTATTGTACCTGACAGCTTGATCTAGATCTGATCAGTTCATCAGAGCAACTACATGACTTATTGGAAAAAGTGAAAGAGGATATGGAATGTGATTCTAATATGAATATCAGGTGTGATCTCTACAAGCTTCTTTTTTACAAGACTGGAAGAGTCTTCACAGTAAATATAACTGTATATCCTTAAGTATATTGGTACTCCCATTATAGTTATGGTAATAGAAACACAGACCAACAACATAAGTACTGCATGTAACACTGTACAGAACATAGTTGCAGTCAGTGTTAACAATGTCAAGATGGAGAGTGTGTGTGGCCAGCCTACTTTGAGCCATCATAGTCTTTTGTATATTATCAGGTGTCAGGTGATATGAGACATTCATCATGTATTTGTGAGTTCTAACTAGCTCCTGGTTGCATTTATACATCTACTGACTAAATTTAAATCATTAAATTCAAGCTATTTTTTTTGCATACATATAGAATCGTTGAGACACTGAGAAAACAGAGGATGTGGTTGGAACTGTAGTAATTCAAACAATCTAGCTGCCATGGCAGTCAATTGACAGTTTATCATCAATCTAGGTATATGGGTTTTGATTTTGCAGAAACCATGTAGAACCATCAACTCTCACTATACAGCTTTTTATAGTAACTGAAATTACAGAAATCATTGACAAAAGTCACTACTAGTTGGTTACAGAACATATTGATACACCCCAACACTCTAGTGGTAACAAATCATATAAAAATATATAAGAAAAGCATCAAAAACATATTGCTACATTAACAAGTCTTCAAACTATACTAAACGAAGTATCCTACTCATAAACTGCCAGTCACTTATTTATTAATACAAAATTAAATTAATGAATTACATCAGTTTGTTATAAAAAATGTTCTGCTACAAGAAATATACATATCTATTATTATGTCTAAGTAGTATTTGCTTTGTTAGTAATTAAAGTATGCATGTGTATAGCTGGACTGATGGGGATATGATGGCTTCAGAAAAATGGATATTACTACCAACTCCAGTTGAGTCTAATAGCTGAACGTTACGCATACAGCCATGGAATGCACCAGATTTCACTGTATATCGTACAAGCACATTGTCTGAAAACAAAAAAGAACAAAGTAGTACAATATGTCAGCAAAACTACAGAACATGGGAAACTTTTTTATAAAAAATATAATTATACATGTAATATCTTTAAAGCAGTGACAATGGCATATTTTTAACAAAACTATAAAATATGTGCATACTTACCAGGTACTCCTCCAGCATATAATGGACTTTCAATGTTAACAGCTACAAAGGCTGAATTTGATAGCATGGCAGTTACTGCAGCTCCTCCATCCACAATCAAAGTTCCAGTCAACATATCTTTAGTAGCTAATATTGTGTGCCAGTTCCCATCAAATAGTTCAAATGAATTAGTAGGTGAATATTTTACTATACCTACACCATCTCCATTGTCAAAAATAAATCGAACCTATACATGTGTTTTGGTAGTCATACAGAAAGTAATGGTTATAACTAACTGTTCCATTACTGATCTCTAATGCTGTGTGATCTTCATGAAAGAGACTAGCTGAATAAAGGAGAAGACCAGAAGACTGCAATGTTCTAAACTCTAAGTAAAATCCATATTTGATTCTTGGATTATAGACATCAACTGAGAAGAGAGACATGTCAGTAAAAAGTACTAAAAGTATGTACTGACCTATTCTGGCATATCCATCTCCTGGAAATGAGATGTG
This sequence comes from Xestospongia bergquistia, assembly GCA_963965975.1. NCBI lineage: Eukaryota > Metazoa > Porifera > Demospongiae > Haplosclerida > Petrosiidae > Xestospongia > Xestospongia bergquistia. The sequence goes on along the minus strand of OZ014420.1, from coordinate 3,235,626 downwards.
ATCATTATAGGAATCCTGGCATGACATCAAACCATTAGATGCCAACACATTTCTGTATATGACAATGTTGATCATAAGCAATTATTAATAATAAAAACACTTGTTTGATTCCGAGTGCACGATTTTGTGTCTGTTAATTGTACTATTTACCTCAAATCAATCTGTTGATTGTTGATCTCTAAAGAATAGAAGCAGGCAAGAGCCCCAGGTGGAGCCTAAAGAAGAATATCAAATCAGTGATGAAAATCAATATAATTCAAGGAGTAAAGTTACATGTACATGTGTGTCCAGGTATTATAATACAAACCTTAGTTCGATCTTTATATAAACTCGAAACAGAAGATCCTTGTGAAACTCCACCAACATAGAGAGGATTATTGTCAGTGTTCAAGGCAATATAACCAGATGGAGAACTACCACTATATTCATTTCCATTTGCTATCAATCTTCCTAAAGTATTATCTCTCCATATAGTCACCTAACGATACAAAGTGAATATATCTAAGACAAAATGTATCATATTCCATACTGTATGAATGGTGTCATCATCATATCTTGTTTGTGAAGGAGTAGAACTAATAAATATTTGTCCAGCTCCTAGATTGTAAGAATAATATAGTAGGCCATTACGAAGTTCTAATGCCAGATAATCAACATGTGTACTGCCTTGAGTGTATATTAACAGAGCATCACTGGACACAGTTCTGAATACTAGAGTCATATTAAGACTAAAATAAAAAGATATTCATGTAATGTATGAAATCTGGACCACAAATACCTGTAGTAGATCTCTTCAGTTGATATTGAGTATGATAGAAAACCATCTTTTCGCCCATCTAAACCAGTAGCAAGAAGTGGAGTACTTGTTGGAGAAGGGCTATCAGTAGTAACTGATACACTGGTTGTTTCAGTGGATGCTGGGGTGAAAGTATCTGATACACCTATTGTTTCAGTGGGTGTTAGAGTGATGGTATTTGATGTTTCAGTTGGTGTTGGAGTAATTGTATCTGACACAGTGGTTGTTTCAGTGGATATTGAAGTGATGATATCTGATACACTCATTGTTTCAGTGGGTGTAAAAAAGATGGTATCTAGTACACTGGTTGTCTCAGTGGGTGTTAGAGTGATGGTATCTGATACACTGGTTGTTTCAGTGGGTACACTGATTGTCTCAGTGGGTGTTAGAGTGATGGTATCTGATACACTGGTTGTTTCAGTGGGTACACTGATTGTCTCAGTGGGTGTTAGAGTGATGGTATCTGATACACTGATTGTTTCAGTGGGTGTTAGAGTGATGATATCTGATACACTGGTTGTCTCAGTTGGTTTTAGAGTGATGGTATCTGATACACTGGTTGTTTCAGTGGGTACACTGATTGTCTCAGTGGGTGTTAGAGTGATGGTATCTGATACACTGGTTGTTTCAGTGGGTACACTGATTGTCTCAGTGGGTGTTAGAGTGATGATATCTGATACACTGGTTGTTTCAGTGGGTGTTAGAGTGATGGTATCTGATAGACTGGTTGTCTCAGTTGGTGTTAGAGTGATGGTATCTGATACACTGGTTGTTTCAGTGGGTACACTGATTGTCTCAGTGGGTGTTAGAGTGATGGTATCTGATATACTGGTTGTTTCAGTGGGTACACTGATTGTCTCAGTGGTTGTTAGAGTGATGGTATCTGATACATTGGTTGTTTCAGTGGGTGTTAGAGTGATGGTATCTGATACACTGGTTGTTTCAGTGGGTGTTAGAGTGATGGTATCTAATACACTGATTGTCTCAGTGGGTACACTGATTGTCTCAGTGGGTGTTAGAGTGATGGTATCTGATACACTGGTTGTTGTTAGAGTGATGGTATCTGATACACTGGTTGTCTCAGTGGGTGTTAGAGTGATGGTATCTAATACACTGATTGTCTCAGTGGGTGTTAGAGTGATGGTATCTGATACACTGGTTGTTTCAGTGGGTGTTAGAGTGATGATGATATCTGATACACTGGTTGTTTCGGTAGCTGGTGGAGTGACAGTATCTAATACAATGGTAGGTGTTGAAGTGATGGTATCTGATACATCAGTAACTAAAGAACCTGATGATGAATAAAAGTGCTCTCCAGAACCAGAGCCAAAGCCAATAAAATACGTTGAACTTGAAATAAACGATGATGCTGTAGGTGAAGGTTGTGGAGCATCACCATGACAACCATATAGAGCCACCCCTTCTGATAATGTGGCATCATTGAAGTCATAATATCTGATCAAAATAAGATAATTCAATAGAGAAATTACAAAATAATGTAACAAGCTTTGTCAAACTAGAGCTGTTTGAGACAAACAAATTACAAAAATTGCATTATTTAGAACATACTGTTGGTTGATGTGGAGATCTTTGAGGCAACCTCGGAAATGATCAATTGCTGGTACTGGTGCTAAATAATTGGAAGGAAGTCCACCAACTGTGATTTCTCCCATCATTAATAGTTTGTTGGTGTTATTTTTAACATCTTCTGTGACTGATAATTCTCCATCAACATTTAGAACAAGACTAAAATGAAAATATTATAATGGCTTAGACTTTTCTTACACAAATAACAAACATAGCTACTAACTACTCCATGTTCTGTTATTATGTATACAATTTGCTTCTAACATTATAATTAATGGAAATAGGTAAAGTGTATCAAATTGGCACTCTGCTATCAATTGACCAGTATATTCATTGTCTCAGTGTATACCACCATTAACAAAATTATTCTTACTTGTTTTGTCCAAGAGAAATAGATACATTATGCCACAAACCATCATTAAGATTGGTTTGTTGTGAGGTGAGTGTAACGTTGTTGAATGTATTACGATAATCAATTCGAATATAAGCATGAAACATAGTCATTATTAAACGATCAGGCTAAAATAAAGATAACAGGATGATTTAATGTGGAGTAATATAAACTACTTACCAATACAGACATGCCATTACTAGAAACAGGTGCAGACATGTATACTAATACTGCAGATAACTGTTCTGTTCGAAAAGACAAAGATAGAGAACTGACAAAATCCACTATAGGAAATACAGCATATCCATTGCCCATGAAACGAGTACCAGGAATGACCTGTTTCAAAAAGTTTTATTACAGTTTTGGAGTAAGAACTTAGCACTTAAAAAATATAATGCATTCTTGCTACCATAACATACTCTAGTAGTGAACTTACATAACTTGGACAGATGGACAATTGAACTCGTTTTACTTCCTCTGACAAGGATAAATTAATGTTATTGTTTTCAATATACATATTTGACAAGCAACCAGCAAATGAAGGTATACTAAACATGAAACATATGTCAAATAATTATACAGAATAATAATATCCTTACTTCAAATTAGATTGTCCTCCAAGTGTGAAGTTAACTGGAGATGTTAAATTCTTTGCAGGAAAGATCAGTGATAAGGTATCGGTATTCCCATCAACAGAGAGTTCACAGATGTTTCCATGAATATTCACTGAGATCTCATGCCAGTCTCCATCACTAACATACACAGAGGATGACAACAATTGAACATCAATATTTCCTAGGGTCAGTAATACATGAGGAACACTGTTATTGATGTACAAAATAATTCTTTGCATCTAATTCAAGATAAAAAAGAAGTCATTAAGGTTCGACTTTCACTTAAAGAACTTACAGCTGAATTATGTAGTTGTGTAACAAGAGCTGAATTGGCAAAAGTCCTTAAAAGAAACGAGTAGGAGAGATAACCATCAGAAAAGAAAACAGGTTGTAGTATGAGGTGACTTTGTCCTTGAAACCATGCTCCAACTTCAGTTTCAATACTATCTGATGCAGGCCTAATAGTGTATTAATGTAACACATAGTATCACATATTATATATACCTTGGTCCACATGTTGACAGAGGGTCTGATGTACTATCTGGGAGTAGAAGCGGTACCATTTTTCCATTTACAATCACTCTGTCTATACATCCTGAGTAGTATGATCCATTGTTATAGCCAGCCAACGATATAGTTTGATTTAAAGGTAAACTACTTGAATTTGTTTGTTCCATTACAGTGACTGTCATGTCAGTAGCATTCTGTAATGAAGCTATTGACAAAAACATTGAGAACCCTTCACTATGAAAAGACAAATAGAGATATAGAGTGAAGAAATATTTAGTTATAGTATACATACCTTGAAGCTAATACTTGATACCATTTAGTAGATGATAGAGGTAAAAGTCCTGTTTGAATCTGATTATGACCATTACTCCATTTAACTTGACCATCCATAAGCTGTAAAGAGCTAGATCCATCACTTAAAAGAACTCCAGAAGGATTGTCAGGACGAAAATACATAGATACGTGATTATCTTGGTGGTCCGTTGATGTCAAATCATAACTAGCTGTGCTATTGCCATGGAATCTTAGAGCAATGTCAATCTAGTGTACAAAAAATAAACTAATTTTTAAAAAATTACTCAAGACTTACCAAAGCAACTGCATTTTGAGCTTCAGTAAGTTGTTGCATAAGATCATCCATGTTTACTTTTGCTAGTGTTAGTTCATTAGTCAGCAGTGTTTCTGTTGTGATTGTATCATTCAATATAGATACTTTCTCATTAAATTCTTTTTGAGATTCAGCAACTGTTATGTTTGTTTCAATAGCCTCATTTTCAATGATGACAACATCAGCATTTAGATCCATTAACTGTTCAGTGACATTATTAACTATTGTAGTCAAATCTGCTAAAGCGGTCATCATAGCTATGTATGTTGAATTAGCTATTTGAATATATCCATCAGTATTTGAAAGTGCTATTGAAACAGAGCTGGCAGTAGAAGCTACAAAATCATCAAATATATTAGGACCTATTTTACTAGTGTAATTTACCTTCAGTACTTATAAGTTGATTATATCTCATAATCAACAAATTGATAGAGTTGATTAAGTCTTGAATGTTGTCCGACACTGCTTGTTCTTGTTGCATTAATGAAATATACATTTCATTTAGGTCTATAAGAAAATGCTAGTAATTGATTATTAATATGTATTCTAGAAAAACCTTGAAGCCTAGCCTCTAAAATGTTTACTTCCACAACCAGTCCCTTAGCTTTCTCAAGTGCATCACTTGCATTATTATTAAGACTATCACTTGTTAGTGAATCCAGTTCTTTTAGGACAGTAGTCAGAGTTGTATTGGCCATCCTTACTAAAGACTCAGCTTTCACAAGAGTATCATTAACTAATGTATAGTCAATTATAGCTGCAACTGCATCATTACCAACAAGTATACTGACACTGAGAATACTGTCAAAAAGTAAAAGTTAATACCAACACAAGACATCATGCAATAATACAATAATAGGTACTGTACCTGCATACATTCTGTGCCTGATTTATAATATTGTTATGATGACTTAATGCTCCATCAAATGTTGAAGTGTTCATTGCAAGAGTTGCTTGTAACTGATAGACACTGGAATTCAAAAGTATCAGGTGTTCAAAAAAGGTCGAAGAAATTAAATGATCACTTGCACTTCCACTACCACTTCCGCTAAATGAACCATGTTGGTATGGATTATTAAGTAATTTTGTAAGATTTTCAATATTCCAACTTGCTAATGACAATATTCCTGCTACACTTGCTAAAGTAGTCTCTGTTTCATTAATCAAAATGCTAGCCTCATCGATAGTTTTATTGACAGCAGAGGAAGCTACAGATAAATTGGTGGCTACACTTTGACTGTCATATAAGTCAATCTTTATGCTATTAACATCTGTCACTAGTTGATTTATGGTTGATGTTAATGCTGTACGTTTAGAGTCTAGAGCATACAAATTAGAAAGTTGTAAAGAAATGTATGAGGATTCAACAACAGCCTGAGAATACTTGCTATTAGCATAAATTCTAGTATTGAGTACAGAGGAAACAATATTTTGGAGATTCGTACTCTCATTATTCAGGGACTGGGCAAGGAGATTGGCTATTGATTGGCTGATGTTACTCAATACCAAAGAAAAGTTAGTTTCTAGGATCATCATTCTCTGTCTTAAGAGATTAAGGAAATTCATGGTGTCTACAGAAGAAAAATTGTAATTCATGAATGAGACTATAGCCCACTATATTTGGTGATAGCCTACCTCTTGTTTCCACAAAATCAAATTCCAAGCTATTATAAAGACTATTTGCTTGATTGAAAACCTGATCAGCTTTAGGAATTGAATTAGTTGCATTATATAGCAAATCCACAGTCTGTTAATTAGACACAAATTACAAGTGACATTGACTAAACATCTCTTTAATTTACCTGTTCACTTAAACTCTTTAGAGATAATTTAGTGTCATTGACCAAATACACCAAACTATCAAACTGGCCCTGGATAATGGATAACTCTGCATTTGTTGCATTGAAGTTTGCCCACAAATGATCAATCTCATTTTTTAGAACATTTATATTCAATGTGTCAGAAGCTTGTAAAGAGGCAGCTTGCTTTGCCAGTTCATCTATAAGTGTAAGGTTGTTTTCTGCTTCATCATTCATGTATTTCAGAGACTGAACACAATCGTCACAATTACTACAACCTTCTATAGTCATTTGGTAGTATGCAAGACAGGAATCACATTTTGTGCCTGTAGCACCATTGGCACAATAACATTGACCACTATCATGATGGCAACTGACATTAAGAGATCCATTTCCACATCCACAATCTAAAGTGTAAAAAGTGGTAAAGTGACTAAATCAATTTAAACTTGGTTTTAACAATGCAAGGTTATAGTAGGATACTTACTTTGACATCCTAAACTTGAAAAATTAAAAAATCCAATCAAACAAGAGTCACACGTTCTCCCTGTGACACCAGGTTGACAAGAACATTGACCAGAAAACACATTGCATTCAGATGAATTACTGCCTATTGCATTGCAATTACAATGAGAGCACCCAACACCATATTGAAAGTTCCAATGATCAACCTAAACAAAAGATGACTGATTTGCATATATTTCATTTAGGATTTATAAATATGTATGTATCTAGCAATATTTAGCAAGTTTTCAATATACTGTCATTACAAATACTATACTTACTTTGCACATGTCACATTTAATGCCCTCTACTCCAGACAGGCAACTACAAAGACCACTGGACTTGTTACAAATATTATCCACTGAACCTCCAGTATAACAATCACATGCTGTAAGTATGTCATCAAATAGTATCAACAATACTCCATTTGCAACTTACGTTCACAAGACTGGGCAACTGCATCTCCAAAAAAGCCATCCAGACATAGTTCACAATTGGGCCCCGTGGAATTATTAAGACAGAGAAGACACTCACCAGTTGTATGATTACAAGCATTCTGATCATTGGGATCAATGTTACCAGAACATTGGCAAGTGCTACAAGGATAGGTTGGAGGTAAACCATAATATCCAGCCAAGCACAAGTCACACAATGACCCTTCATGGCCAGGAAGGCAAAAACAAGCAGGCTCCATGTTTATAACAATGCATGATCCACTAAAAAAAAGACATTTCATAAGGTGCATAAGACATGAATGTTGTTTACTTATATGATGTATTGCTATGGCATGGACATGGTAAACAGATCAGATCTGACAAGTTAATTGTAGCATTGTAATATCCATCAGCACATTGATCACATAGATCCCCAGTAGTGTTTGGAGTACAATTGAGTGGAGGGGGAGGGGGAGGAAATGTCACAGGAGGAGGAGGGACAGGAAAATACTGGAAGATAAATGATTGAGACAGGTAACAATTTATTGGCTACATACCAAGCATTGTCCTGTCATATTATTGCATACTAATGAGTTATTGCAATTACAAGGAACACACGTGTTATTGTTCATTTGATAGTGGTTATCACTACAATACTAAAGAATGATAATAATATTTATATATTTGACAATAATAGCTAGTATTAACCTGGCAAGAATCTCCTGTATATTCAGGTGGACAAACACATAGTTCATGAGGATAATTAGTGATGTTAGGACGTTGAGAACATTGATTAGAGTGTGCAGAGCAATTACAAGCAACACAGCCTTCTGGAGACATATAATATTCATTAAGACACTTGTCACATTTATCTCCTGTATAGCCAATCTATAGCAACACAATTAATGTGTATTAAGAAAAGGCATTCCATGTTCTCTTACATGGCAATTACAGACTCCATTGTCATCACATTGGATATCCATGCTACCCTCCTTACTACAGCCACATGACTGACACCCAAATGATGACAAGTTATAAAAACCTGCTTTACAATCAGAACAGTCCATACCAACTACATTAGGTTGACAGCTGTTTAAACAAAAATACAATTAAGTACTATCTTCCAGTTCTATACATTGTCTTACATGCATTCTCCAGTAGTATGATTACATTCAAGAGTTCCATAATGGTCACATGTACAATTCTACATGTCAAATTAAAACAACATTAAATTCACAATATATAATATATTGCCATCATAATCACAAACCTGACATGCTATATTTGATAAAGGATCCCCATATGTACCACTTATACAAGTATCACATGTACGGCCTCTAATGTAAGGTCCACAATTACACTGACCATTAAGTTCACAGGGTGAATCATCTGGACATCCACATTCTAATAGAATGAATAGAAACTAAGTCCCTACTGTATCATTAAACTAACTTGAACAGCCACCATTTGTGATGTAATAATAAAAAGGGCAATTGTAGCATTGTCTTCCAACAGGATCAACAAGCTGGCTATCACTAGCTTGACACGAGCACTGACCATCATATACAGCACAAATAGAACTATTTGAATGTTCCTGACTACAAAGACAGTCTATAGGTAAGATAATGACATAGCAAGTCAACTTAAAATAATAGTACATGAAAAAACATTACGAAGTCTTGCTACAGTCATACCAATGTATAACGTAACAAGAAATGCTTAGCTCATGAATATACCTTTAGTTGAGCAATGAAGCTCTAAACTTAGCTGAAGAAATTGGCAGATACAATCTTGAGAAAGACTATTAGTACTGAGATTACAGTTTGTTGCAAAAGGCTCAGGACTGACACTATCAGGTATGGCTGTAATATAGTCCTGTTATCCAAATGTATTAATAATTATATTAATAACTTGTACTTACCAGAAGAAAATTAGCCCAACCAACTTGTGCTATTACTGACACTGTACCACTTTCGAAAGTAGGACATTCATTATCAATAGCACTAGCTCTTGAATAACAATTTTGAGGGCATAAATGTTTACTCTGGATGTAAAATCGAACATTACATAGTTTATTGCCTTGTACTATAACAGCAGGCATTTGAAGTCCTTGGAGGTCATTATTTTGATAACGAAGAACAATGTTATTGTAAGATGTGTTGGTAGTAATCTCTAGTGTTAACTGTAACTGTTGAAACTGTAAACACACACAAATATAATTATATCTGTATGATATTTATAATTTAACTTACTAATATTTCTGTAAAATTAAGAACTGCATATCCTTGACCAGAATAGTTAGGAAAGATATTAGCATCAGATCCTACAGCAATAGAGTTAACTGGATTAACCAGACTACCAGATTCTCCCTCAAATCGTGGATTATGTGGCCCAGGAAGATATTGACCTGAGGTGATATATCCTTGTACATAAACATTCTGTACTTCATAGTGCTACAAATTAAGAAAATAGAAAAGGTTGAAAAGTTTGGGATAGTTTAGTAACTTACAGTTGAATTGTTCTGAAATCCATAGAAAAAAACATGTAGATTCATTACACTGACTTCCATTGTAAGAAGAGATACAGTGATTGAACCTTCATTCTAAGAAATAGATCAAATATGTGCTTTAAAAGATTATATTAACCCAGGTTATTATTATTATACCTCTTTTGTGATATTGTATTGCTGGCAATTAATGGGTCCACTAGCTGTGCAGTTAGTTGAAAAATAGCTTAAAGGCGTTTTGGAGTCTTCTAAATAAACTCCAATAGACTGTGGTAACGAGTTTTGAAATTTGAAGTCCAGAGCTGTCAGTACAAAATTTGACAGTGTCTATATTGTACATACATATATGAAAAGAGATAATAATTGTTAGATATTTATTTTAGTTTGCATCCTCACATCTGAAGAGAAAGACATTCGAACTGGCTGTTCTCCATTCGCTGATTCCCACCATGTAGCATTATTGCCATCAAGAACCAAGTTTGGGTTATGAGGAATTGGTGTGGAACACTGATAAGGGGGCGTATCCCCACAGGTGGAATTACTGGTCACAGATAATATTTTGCGTAGATCCAAATGGCAATTTTGAGCGGTCGACTTCACAGCAAAACAGCTAAGAAAACACACTAATAGAAACAGCAATGTCATTTTGCTGTCAGACACAAAATCAAAAGACGCTGCAAAGAAGGGCGTCACCACAGTAAATCCAGTTACGAACGTTATTCATTTGCGATGCGACGTGTTGCCAGGCAACTTGCCTATTTCTTTCGTATCTATTAAACATGGGCCTGTCACTGTAGTATCCGTGTTTAACGTTAAAAGGATTAGTAGAGTGGATCTTCAATGATTTTTGTCATATTTTAATATAAAGTTTTGATTTGTAAGGTTTGTACCAAACGAATTTTTATTACACACAGTAGAGTCATAATAATTAAGTTCCTAAATAAAAAATGAAATGTAATCTATATATTTCATTCATTAAAGTATTGAGACAGAGTTAGAAATACTAAACATAAATGATACTAATCATGCTTGATAAGAAACATAAAAATATAATATATTGCTGAGTCTAGTGTTCTTGCAGAAAGTAATCAAGTTATGAATATATTTAAATCTACTACAAATACAGGGTCTGTATGGAGTTCATATAGTTCTGTATTTTATTACATTTATTTCTAAGACTTCAGCTCCCAACTTTTCTTAATATCATTGTCATTTGTTTTTATGAAAGGTTTTATTGGCTTTAATACATTTTCTGTTTGGTGAAATAAAATGAATATTGAAAACACTAATCTACCCAACACCCAGGTCTTTTTCTCATGTACTACATAATATATTTATGTATTGATTATTAATCACAGGCAATTATAAGAAAGACTTATAAATTAGAGTAGTTACTGAATGTCTAATAACTTTGTGTTAACTGTACTCCTCATAATAACTCAAATTCGAATTCCTTTCTAAAATAAAACTTATAAGCATTTCTTTGCAATAATTGTGGTCATATCCACAGATTGAGGTCGTCTTAGTAGCTAGAAGATATAACCAGTACCTTTATTATTTAATTTGGTTTTCGCAGTTATTAATAAATACATTGCCACACCCTCTCTTATATCTATAATTATAAGTTAATAAAAATCAATTTATACAGTATTTACTTTTCTATTGTTCTTACATTTTGTAGATATCGGTGATTTGAAAGATATCATTAAAATTTTGAAGCAAGGCTACTTCTCAAATCATAAGGCGGTCACATTGGACTACAACTGGGTCTATTACAACTTACTCTTGTCAAGCATTAAAACCAAGTATAGAGATGATCCAGGGAGCTGTCTTCAAGAGGGTTTAACATTGTAGTTGAGTAAAGCTGATAAGGTCACTGAGAGTAGAGGTCTTATGTGGGATTCATTACCTGATGCTCTCAAGGGCAATAGACAAAATTTTCACTGCTGAATTAATGAAAGAATTTAGCGAGGACTTATAATCTTACATTTTAGAATGCAATGTCTCTTTACCTTTTAGCAGATGAGTTATCCACTCCAACCAGTCAGATGCTACAGAAACACTCGGATAGGATCTCTCACCTCTTTGTCTTTAAGTGAAAATAGTTCAGATGTTATATAAAGAGAAAGTTATCTGCACAAGTGTATCAGTTTAAAATTAAATTCAATGTATACCAATAATTATTTACCCATTGAGATAATGAATAATCCAGTAACAAAACTTCCTCTTTATTTGGATAATGAATAATTCAGTAACAAACATCCTCTTTATTTTGGACTAGGACATAACTATGTAGAGGAAATACATCATATAGACTTTATTGTAGACCATTATGTATTTGGATTTATTATTCATGAAGAACTAATACTATTGTACGAGTTACAGGAATAGCAAAGGATGGAACTGCCGACAGAGATGGATAACTTAAGAGTAAGGGACATATATACGTATTATCTATGCATAGGGTGTGGTTTCACAAATTCATTACTATAGGTTGGTGATGTACTATTAAAAATTAATGGCTACTTAACTGAAGATATGATACTTGCTGATGTTGTCACTATCAGGGTTTCATTTAGAAAAATGGACAAGGGGGAGCAAAATAATACTTCGAGAAAATTTAGGGGGGTGAAGAGACTGTGCACGACAGCACGTCCTCTAGGGTGGTCTGGAGGCATGTCCCCAGAAAACTTCTGAATTTTAGACCATCTGAGATCACATCTGGCACATTTTCAGACCATTTGTGGTTTTTAAATGACATGATGAGATGACCATATTTCTGGTGCTGATAAGACACCTATAGACCAAGTTATACTGGTGCTAATAAGGCATTTAGGAGTAATTTAACACACAGACTATTGGTGTTTAGGTTAAAAACTGTACATACTACTTGTGTTTAGCCTATGGTTATCTTATGCTATATATTCCTTGTGTTGAATTTCTGTTCTGTATTTATTACATCCAATTACCCCTTGAAAAAAAATGGCTAACCTAATTTCCAGATCCAAGGGGGGGGGGGGGGCAAATGCCCCCATCCCCCAAATGAAACCCTGACTATCATTAAAAAGGAGAAAACAAGATTGCACTAACTATTGGAAGATTGTCAGAAACCAATTGTAGGTTATGTCAATACAATATATTCTTCAATTTTAGTAATGCCTCTTATATGGTAGGAGAGGCTAAGACTATTAGATAGATTTAATTGTTATAGTTATTATGACATGATACATGATAGATCAAACACTGAGGTTGATATAGTTATGTAAATAATACACTGATGAATCCAGGCCAGATAGAGGTATATAAACAATTAAACATATAGCTATCAAGATTGAGGTATATACCTAGTTGACAAATCAGATTGCTTCATTTCAATTGCTATGGCCCTTAGGTGATATCATTTACAAATTCCCTCATTGACAAGTTTATAAAACACTTATAGACCTCTGAACTGTGATATAATACATACATATTATTTTTATCCCTACTGTTCGCTATTGTATTGTTGTATGCAATTGAAAACAACCAATTAAACTAATCGTTGATGAATGTAGCAACCAATGAATCATAACCACAAGTGCTGCAATGATAGATGTGACTGACAATGCTCAAAACTTCTCGTTAGCTTGCTTCTTTGCCTATTTTTCTAATATCTATAGCTATTAACCTTCAACTGACACTGATGCTAATTATGCAATCTTTGTAGCTTTAGTCAGTGTTTCGCTGTAGTGTCAGTATCTTCCAAACAATTGTAGGATGATTTTTTTCAATTATAATATTGTTATTTATCATTATCAATCAGAAAAATGAACCAATGAAATAAATTGTCATCAGCTGAGATCAATGATTAACTAGTTTTACATTTCAACCATAGATATTTCTGAAATAGAGAAATTTGCTCACTCATATAGTAAATGGTGGGATGATATTAATGGACCTAAATATACTCTACATTCTATGAGCAATGTATGTATCTATATTATAAATTTAGGAAGCTCTATTGGAGACAAGGGAGGAACAACTTGAGAAAAATCTTTAACTGGGTACAATGTATTGGACATGGGATATGTGCTGGATATATGAAGTAACATTGATGACAATTGTAATATCAATCTTCCTCCTCTCTCTCTCTTTCTTTCTCTCTCTCCCTCTCCATCTCTCTCTCTCTCTCTCTCTCTCTCTCTCTCTCTCTCTCTCTCTCTCTCTCTCTCTCTCTCTCTCTCTCATATAGCTTAGCCATTAGGTAGACTAGGTGCAGAGGTCACTGGTATTGATCCTACATCAACTGCAATAAATGCAGCACAGTCACATGCACTAACTGATCATAATATATAAATATTACTGTTTTAAAGTAAAGAATGAATCTGTGACACGGTAGACAGCAGAAATGAATTGTTGCATTAGTAATCCCCAAAGTGTTACCATCTCTCGTCCTCCATCCAACTCATAACCTTTATCTACATCTATGTAAGCACAACCTTGCAAACTATTTTCTTGAAAGAAGCATGCACTTGACAACATAAAAGCTAGAGAAGGAAAACAAAATAATTTAAGCTCAAAAATGCACTGAATTACAAATCAAGCTATTATCGCTACCATCTACGGTTTTATCCAAGAAGAGCACAGTCATGAGTTATAACACAGAACAGCTCAAGAAGAATACAATGTAAATAACATCTTGAGATGTTATGTAATCAGTGATTGACTAGCTTATTACATATAATTATAAATATTTAATATATTTATGTGTTCATTGTTAATTCACAGGTAATTACAATAAAGAATTATAAAATTAGAGAGTCACTGAATGTCTGATCATTTTGTACTAACTCTCTTCCTCAATAATTCAAATTCATTTCTAAAATAAAAATATAAATAAATCATTGATCACTCATTAACAAAACACTCATAAATCATTGATCACTCATTAACAAATGGACACCGAGTGGTCATGTCCATATGCATAGGTTATATTCAATTTGGACTAACCAAGACTGTACCTATCTGCTAAAAAGTTAATAGAGTATAGTGTTGTTCAATTGTAATTTGGTAGATAATATTATTATGAGTGTGTGTGGAGTTAGAGATGAGACTTGTGAAAGATTTTGATCTAATGGATATTAATGGAGTTACTAGTTATAGTGGTATTAATGGCTATAAAAGAGGTATTACTGATTATGGTGTATTACAGGTTATAATGGTATTAATGATATTACTGGTTTTAGTAATATTAATGTGTTACTGGTTATAACAGTATTAATGGTAATAGTGGTATTAATGTATTATTGATAATAATGTATTAATGTATTAATGGTTACAGTGGTATTAATGGTATTATTGTATTATTGGTTATAATGTTTTAATGTACTAATGGTTTTAGTGGTATTAATGTGTTACTGGTTATAGCAGTGTTAATGGTTATAGTCATATTAATGTATTACTGATTACAATGTATTAATGTATTAATGGTCACAGTGGTATTAATGGTATTACTGTATTATTGATTATAATGTATTAACGCTACTACTGGTTATTATGATATTTATGGTATTAGTGGTGTTAATTAATGATACAATGAATATAGCAGTATTTTTGACATATATTCAAACATGCTTCTTTCCTTATTTATAGTAGTACGTAAAAGATAGGATGCACATATTACTTTATTCTCTAGGTTATTGTAGAAGGCGGAGTCGGAAATGACTGAGCAATACAGATTTAAAAGAGCCACACCTTGAAGTCAGTTGACTCAGCTGAAGGAAAAGTTTAGCATACCAACGTCTGTTTAGTTGAGTGTCTCCTGTTTGATATACAAGTGTACGTGCTAGTAATCATTTGTGTTTTTCAGAATTGATTGTCAGAGCAGTTCTGCATGGCAAGGAAAGCGGACATAACAGTTCAGGTAACGATTAGTTTGTTCGTATTTATATGACTGTAGTGTGTACGGAGGAAGTGTGACTACTCATTAATGATTATACGAATATCTACCAATAGCTAATTATAAAATAATTATAAAGGATAATATTATAACATATATCCTAGTAAGTGATTCTACTTGTATATTTTATTCAAGTTATTTCCACTCTGTCTTAAGTATATGATTGTCATCCAATAGACTCAGACCCTAACTCAAAAATTGCTAAAAATTGTAGATGATGGCAATATACAAGCTTTGAAGCAACTATTGAAGAAACCAGAGATAGATGTCAATGGAACAAACAAAGTATATAAAATCTCATTTAATCCAAGTTACTTTTCATTATAATTCAAAGCATGGTGAAGGAGCTTTGCATATTGCTGCTGGTTATGGACGATTAGAAGTTGTCAAAGAATTACATAGAGCAGGTGCTAGACTAGATGCTACGGACAAGGTATGTTTGTTATTGACACACCCTTTACATATATCGAATTACATATAGCAAGGAGACACACCTCTCTATTGGGCATCAAGGCATGGCCATACAGAGGTGGTCCTTTATTTATGTGAAAATGGAGTGTTTATTGATCATCAAGATAAGGTTAGTGTTACAGTTGTTGTGAATTTTATTTTTTAAAAGCTTGCCCTTTGTGTATTACTTATACATTCTTTCTATTGTTTATCCATTCCATTATTTATATACATTTTATTAATTCTTCTACTCAACAGGCTGGAGAGACTGCTGTTCATGTTGCTTCTCGGTATGGTCATCCTGAAGTTTTGAGTACACTCTGTCTTTTCAGGGCTAATCTCAACCTTCAAGATAATGTAAGGTTTAATTTAAAAGTATTGTGAATAATCACTTTCCTTATAGGATGGTGATACACCTCTCTTGTGTGCTTGTTGGCATGGTTTTCAGAACATAGTTGAAATGCTTGTCCGTTCTGGGGCATCTCTTCTTCTACGAAATGATGATGGTGATACACCCCTCCATGTGTCAGCTGTGCGTGGTTATTACTCAATAGTGAGGTACCTTTGTGAGCAAGGCTCAGAAATGGACAGTGTGAACAAGGTGATAGATAGAAGAAAGAAGTGTTATTATTAACTAATCTTTGTCAAATAGGATGGTCACACACCACTTTATTTGGCTACTCGAAGAAACCACTTGGACATCGTTCAATTCTTTTGTGAACAAGGTTGTAATTTGAACATACAAGACAAGGTACTATTAACTATATTTGTCTATGTTTTGTTATTACACACATAGACAAGTAACATAAATGATATCTTCAAACTGCTAATGTTAATGTCACTAAAAAGAATAGTCTGTAGCTTCAGTTATGCACTTGATTGATTCACTCTTGTATTCTCTGGGAATCTTGTTTTCTTTTTGGAAGTCCTAAACTTAGTACTAACATTAAGACACTCTAGTATTGTTTACTAAAAGAGTTCACAGTTGATCTTTTGACATTGGATTATTAAGCTGTCCTGTATAGTGCCTACTTTTTCATTTGATAAAATAATATTCAAGCAAAAATTCAATCATTAAAATTGCTAAAGATAATCTTATTGCCTACCTTAACAGAAATTTATTAGTTGATTTCTAAAATCTTTAATGCTAACTATTTATCTACCATCTCAAAATTTCATTATAAATCTGTTTATGTTTTTTCAAAACAAGTTATTTTAGTCCACAAACACATTTGATGTGTTTTTACTACAGCTAATGTATTTCTATTATATACATTAACACCATTAGCTTTAATGTTTTATTCTTACATGTATTATAGCAAGGCGATACACCTTTACATGAAGCTTGTCGTGAAGGTTTCCTTTCACTTGTCTACACTTTGTTTGCTGCTAATTGTAACCTTGACATTCAGAATAAAGTCAGTGACAATTGTATTAAGTAGCACATAATACTTAGTTATATTATGTAGCGTGGTTACACATCATTACATTTAACTGCTCTCCGTAACCACCAAGAAGTAGCTCGTTTTCTTTGTTCTGCTGGATGTGGCCTCAATATACAAGATAATGTAAATAGATATTATAGTTTATCTACATAATACTTTTTTTAATTTAGGAAGGAGAAACTGCTGATGATGTAGCTATGTCTGCTGGTCATAGATCTTTAGGTGTCATGCTCAATACAATAAGACAAGTAAAGCAATTCTCATAAAGCATTGAGTTGAAAGTAATTGTTATCTTTACCTAGGATGGGGTTCGAGAGAAATGTTTATCTCAACTGACCTTAGGTGAAATACAAACCAGTCGTGTTAGACTATTAGTTTGTGGAACATCAGGTGTTGGAAAGACGACTCTAATTACATCATTAAAAACAAGATTTCTACGTGCCTTTCATGAACCAACTTGTGGTGGAAATTACTTTGGATCAGCATCTTTGCAACGTACATTTGGGTTTTGTGTTGAACCAGGGACAATCCCTAATGCTGGTGAATTTAGTATTTGGGATCTCTCTGGCTCTAAAGAATACTATCATGCTCATGAATTCTTTCTTGACTCCAGAAACACTATATACATTTTAGTTTACAGTCTACATCATCCATTTGAGAAGCAGTTGGCACAAATTCGTTTTTGGCTAGCTATGATCAAATCTAAGCATCGCCCTGAAAAGTTTATCCATTATGCTGGTCATTATGGACAAAAACCTTTTGTAATTCTTGTTCAGAGCTTTGCAGATAACCCAGCAAGTCCTCCATCTTCTTTATTATCAGAAAATGAAGAAGAGGAGGAAGCATTTTTGGGTACATCTCCAGTTGGTGGCAGCCCTACTAGAACAAACCTTAAAATACATACCCATTCAAATCTACCCGTTTATGAAAATACAAAACAGAATCTATTAGAATTTGTTGTTGAAGAGTTTGGTCATCACTTCATGTTCACTGATACCATCTTCAACTTGGACTGTCGTCAATCAAGAGGAAGAGAAATCCGATCCCTTCGTACTCTTCTTGGTACACTTAGACAATCAGTATTGAAAGTAAGCATGTTACAAAAGTTTGTGCATGATTAAACACTAAGTGAATGATTGAAAATAAAATTGTTTCTCTAATACACACATTAAGGTAATGGTTACTTTTTATCTGCTTGGAGGGAAGAATATCAATTCCACGTTGTATTAAATAACGACATACTGATAGTTAATTTAACCTACCACACATTGCTATGGGGGGTCTATATTAGCTATGAATATTATTGAACTTATATACTAAGTAAGTTTTAAACCCCACAGGAGCAGCCATGGATGCCTAAGTTGGTATCTTCTTTACAACAAGTTTTACCAGATTGGAGATATGAATGTTTGGACTTTCCTGTGTTGACCTGGGAGGCCTTCATCTCTCGTATACAACGACAAATAAATCCTTTAGTGTCTGCAGAACGTCTACAGATAGTAGCTCAAACTCTTAACAATACAGGAGAGGTGAATATGTTCATTTCTGTTGATATCATTCATTGCCTAATTTTATTATAATTAAGGTTTATGTTAGTCTAGTCATATATATACTGTAACAGCTTTAGGTCTAATTAGATTATAGAATAATAATTATACTATTCTATATTTTGTATCAAATAGCAGATATTATATGATTTTCAATGTTATAGATCATTTATATCACTGAAGGACACTTAGGCAATTTAGTGGTTCTGAATCCAGATTGGTTGGGTCAGAGATTGTTTGGTCCTGCCCTTGCACCTCATGGATCCATTATTCCTCATTTCAAGTCTATGACTGGGACAGTTTCTCTTACAGAAATTCAACGAGTTTATCCTGAGTTAGATCCTCTCTCTGTAGCACATTTAATGGAACATTTTGAACTTTGTCGACCAGTAAGAAATGGAGAAGCTTTTGAATTCCCTTCACTAATTAAAATGGAATCACTTTATGGTCTTTGGGAGAAAGAGCCCAATTTGACAGTGTATGCTGGTCTCCGGCTCCAAACATCATCAGTTACTAATATATTCTCTCCTAGTCTCTTCCCTCGTACCCAGCTTCGTTTAAGGAAAGTATTTTCTGATGACATTGAGGACCAGGAACTAACTCTTTGGAGCAATGGTTTAAAGTGTTGTCGAGGTGAAGTCGAGATATGCGTACAACAAATAGAATCATACAAAATTCTGGAAATAGCAGTGAGAGGTACAGAAGACACTCGTAATGAATGTTATGCCTTGTTACAACAATTTTATGGTATACTAATGGATGTCATACATGATTCTAATCCTGGCACAATCTTCATGACAAAAGTCCTTAGCACCAAGTCTTTGTTAGAACATGAGAAACACCCTCATACATATTCATCAATGGAAATTTTCAATGCTGAGAGAAACTTGGGAGTGCTACCTCCACCTTCCAAGATGCATCCTTCAGAAAGTATTTGTGACCTTCTTTGCTGTGGCTGTAAGGAGATGGAAATTACTGCAAAGTCAGCACCTTATACATCATTAAGAGATGTACCATTAAAGACAAGAGTAGAGTTATGTCGTATGTTGGACCCCCCTGATTATTTTGGTCGAGACTGGTGTCTCTTAGCTTTACAACTTGGAATTCAAGAGGAAGTCCCTGCCATTGATATGGCATTAGATATGAGTAGCCCAACAGACAAACTGCTTCTAGCATGGGAGAGAGGGAGCAATGAGACTGTTGTTGCACTAGTTGATGCTCTCAATGGAATTGGACGATATGATGCAGCTGAGGAACTAGTCAATGGTCTTTCTCCCTTTAGTAATCCTAACAGTTCACTTATTGTCAAGATAGGTGGTGTAGTTGCTACATCTTACCTGGTGTAAAATTTATTTATTTTGTTGTTACATCAAATTACGTATATTTCTGCAAATAAATTGCCACGCCTAGTTATTGTACGTAGTGGGTGTAGCTCGCTTTAAATCATAAAGTGCAGAACGCTAGATCATTATCATCTTGAGTATCTTTTGTTTTCGTGACGAGTTCGATCTCCTTGCTTCCTAGTAGAGTCATGTCTAGGGCTGCAGATATCCCGTTATATGTGAGTGATCACTTCAAAGTAGAGAATGAAATAGCCAAGTAAGAGCAGAGTCTTCGTGATCTGTTATGAATGTTTCTTTAGAGGAAAATTTGGTGTTGTTTATCAATGTCAGGACAAGTCATCAGGATGTCTGGTAGCTGTTAAAGTAATGAAGAAGAGATATAACAAAAAGGATGATGTAGAAAAAGAGGTGGCTATCATGAAAGACTTGAAACATCCAAACCTGTTAGAATTTGTGGATTATGTATCAGAGAGTGGTAACTTCATTATTGTCACTGAATTGTGAGTAGTTGAAATAAGAATAAAAATATTATAATTGGTTGAAAAACTATAGCAGCATCTTACACTCAATGATGATTGTGGGAAACTTAATTAGTGCATTGATGTATGTACTACAATACTCTAAAGGGTTATATACTAGTATATATCTTGTTTACACTATTTCTCAGAATATAATAGTTTGTACTTTCAATGAAGTAACAAACATTTTCTTTATTGCTTTAGACTAAGTGGAGGTGAACTGTTTGATTATTGTGTAACTAAAGACTACTTACAAGAGGCAGAGGCTATTTTCTTCATGAAGCAAATTCTTGATGGACTAGAGTACATGCACAAGCAAAATATATGCCATTTGGATTTGAAGGTTTGTTATAATGAATAACACTTCCTTTGATTATTTCATCTTCAGAGAACTGGTTATATTTGGTTTATAATGACTTCCTATTAGCATATACCCACAAAATAAACAATTGCTTTGTCCAACATCTGTCACTGAACTCCCATAAGAACGTTACTATACCAACTGTCTTTGTAGTTGGTAGTATTATGACATTACAACTATGTGTAGTAGTTGATTTAATTGAGTCGTATGTCTCCCTTAGAATTTGTATACTACAGCAGATTAAAATAATTTATATGCTAGTGATTTGTATCAGTTAATTGCATGCATACTTGAGTGTTGGACTACATATGCATAACAGATTGCATTACATTAACCCTTGCGGAGGATGTTTGACACTTTATAGTCCATTCATAATATATGGGGGAGACTTTGTAACACTAAGTGGCATATGACTGTGTTTGTTATATTGTTTTTACTTTATTTCCTTCTCCTGTTAAAATTATTGAGATGACAACACGTTGTCTTGTACTGAAATATGCTAACCTCCATATCAATTCCTTGAAACAGTTATCTTCCCACATACAAGTGTAAACTGATAACATGACACAGCACTCTTGTATGTATATATAATGTGCGTGTTTGTATATACATTATAGCTACATGTATAAATATTGTGTGTGTCTGTGCATGAATTTATACATGTATAGATACAGGTATTATATTTATGTATAATTATGGATGTGGATGTGTGTGTGTGTGTGTGTGTGTGAGTGCACATCCAATGATGAGTTCATAGCCCACACATTTTTGAATGAGAGTCCCAAGTATATAAGCCTCCTATATAACTGGTTCTGATTAACTTGAGAGCTTCATAAACAACATAGTGGTAAGTTAGTACAAAATTAATGACAAGTTGTATCAGTTCTTGAATACTCAATGGCCACTTGCTATTTGATGAAGAAAAACAAGTGTATGAATGTTACAATAATATTATGGTTCTTTGGTCTAAATGTGTTATATAAGCCGGTCAATTAGAATATGTAAAAGATTTGTATTTTTTACAAATTTCCTCATTGGTAAATTTATATATTTGCATAATAGACTTCTCAAGCATGACATATTACACCACACACACACACACACACACACACACACACACACACACACACACACACACACACACACACACACACACACACACACACATTTATGCATATAGATAATATGTACATATGTATGTATATATAAAATAGAGATGTCATTGTTGAATGTCGCTTTGTTGTCCTAATATAGCCTGAGAATATTGTTCTAAAAGACAAAGTCACTAAGGAACTTAAAATCATTGATTTTGGTACTTGTCAGGACTTAACAAAAAATAAAGGTATCAAAGCAATGGCAGGAACACCAGAATTTATAGGTAAGATAAAACTATGACTAACAATGGTCATCATGTGTATCACATTGTCTTTAGCCCCTGAAGTCTTAAACTATGATCCAGTCACGTGTGCTGCTGATATGTGGTATGCACTACAGTACTATGCCATGATAGTTGCTACACATGTCTATATAGATTGTATTGAATGTCAATGTTTATAATAATAATTATCTCTCTCTTTCAAATTAGGGCAATAGGTGTGATCACATTCTGTTTGTAAGTTATGATAACAAATCTTTGATGCCTAGTCTTTTCTTAAATGATTATCAGACTTATTTATCATATCAAATTATCTACATATTCACTAATTTGTAATTGCAAACATTTATCACATGAGGCATTGTCTATTTATTCACTATTTTGTAATTGTACAAGAGATAATAATGTTATGTGCTTGTTTGTGTAATGAATTAACGTCATGTGATGTGAACGTGTTGTTTATTCCTTTAGATTAACAGGGTGTTCTCCTTTCCTTGGTGACAATGATGCTGAAACAATTCAAAATGTCACACTGGCAGAATTTGAATTCCCTGAACCAGATCCAGATGAAGGATATGAAGATATATCAGAATCTGCAAAGGAGTTCGTTTCACAATTACTGATTCACAACCCAAAGTGAGAATCTGGGCCTACAAAATATTATAGTTTATTACTGTCTCTACTCTATTCTTTTAGGAGACGATTAACCAGTAATGATGCTTTGAAGCACAGATGGATAAATAGCGTAAGATAGAACTAACTTTTAATTGTTTTCATATTTTTTACATGCAGCTTGATATTGTTAGCACTACATCCCGTATTAGTACTGATCGTCTTAAGAAACTGAGAAGGAGAAGAAAACTATTGGTAAGTATGAACACACTTAAGGATATATCAATGTTCTTTGTAATTATAGGCAGCTATCCAAGCTGTTCGACTTAGTGTGGGCCTCATGCGAACTTTTAGGACACAAACAGTTTCAGGAACGCAACCGTTTCAGAGAGGTTATTCTCCCACAGAAAAAACTATGTCTATGCCTCGAAGAGTGTCTGAACCAAAGATGTCTAGTGATGACTTTTCTTCTCCATCACCATCACCCTCTCCCTCTCCTTCCTCATTTGGTAGCCTGAGTCCATTGGTCATTAACGAAACATCTGGTTCTTCACCTACAGCTTCTGAGAATTCTCCAGGCTGTACAGAAAATGTGAAGTCTACTAATGGCCATTTGTAAAATTCGAACTAAATGCAAATGTTATCATATTTTTATCTTGACTCTTCATATAATCACATACTTATACAGCATGTACATTAATAACTTAATGTGAATTCATCAATGTCTTTACTTGCTAAATCCTTTTTTAATGATAAACAACTCTTGAGTCAGAATGCAAGAAATAGACTGGAGTTAATTTGTTACAATATCTAAGTTTGAGGTTTATTATAATATTATCATCATTCAAAATCACATTTTTAGGTGTACTTCACTGGTCAACAGGTTGAATTTATGTTACTGTAATCACATTATTATTAACATAATATATATTATATAAGACACATATAATAATATATGGGACAGTATGCACGTGAAGTTGGAAGAGCTGTAATAATGGGATTTCCTAAATCTGGCAGTTTATTCTTCCCGAGGAAAGATCTTTCCAATGCTAAATGTTTCTGGATTGAATTGAGGTTTGCTTAGTGAGAGAGGAGGAGATGGAATAGGTAGAGAAAAAGGAAGAGAATCAATATCACTTTGAATAGTAGCAGTCTCAATAACTGTGAGTGTTTTGGTAAAACTTCTATTGTGAGTTGGCTGCTCAGTATCTTTCCCTATAATCAAGGTATCCTGCAGTTGATTAGGAATAGAACATTGAGGAAATGTTTTCATGTTTGTATCCTGAAAGTCTAAAGGTGTTACGTCTTCCAAAGTAGGAGACACAGGAACTTCTTGATTAGGTAATGAGGACTCTGGACTATTCTGTAAATGACTAATATCCATTATTAGCAACTATTGTAGTTGTAGGTTAACTTACATTCTATGCATAGCAAGTTGCTTTCTCTTCAATGTAGCAATGTGCTCGGTGATTGCAATTCCTTGATTCTTCCTAAATGTCTTGCTATTTTCTGAAGCTGTCTTGTATCTTCATAAAAGAACATTTAGTAACATGTAAAAATGTCAATGGTAACATACTTCTTTCTTAATTTAGATGGTGGCGGAAGTTCCTCAATACACGAAGGCAAATTTGATGAAAGATCAATATCCAGTGCTGCTCTTTTTATTGTCTTATCACCAACTCTTCTGAAAGTTACATGATTCTAGAAAGTACAAAGTTAGTACAATGCTCATTGAACTTATACAAAAGAAAGTAACGTTATATTGTTATCACATACAATGATGACTTTACAATATTTCTCATTATTTGAATACAAAATATTTTATGTGTCAACAGTAATTATAGACTAATAACCCTAAAATACATAATATTTACAAATTTATACCTGTCTATGTGGCTCAATAATTTCACTCAAACTAGAATAAAGAAGAAGATACAAATCGAATTGTGAATGAGATAAAAAGATTATAAGCACTGGCTTCCTTTACTACTTGTAGTAACCCACATTCATTTAAGGTAATAATAATGACATTGTTTAGTGCTAAATGTAATTTTAGAACTTAATTAAATTAACTATATCAGTCTGAAAACACTGTATATAATATCATTATAGTACATTGTGTTATACATATACCAAGTTTTGTTTGGATGTGGAGATACTTCTTTGACTCCTTTCCTACTGACTGTTTTTGATGATCTGTAATGACAATTTAGACATCTGTATTATAAAATGCACTGATTACTTACTTCACAAAAGGTAAGGTGCTGAAACTTAATTTCATGTTTAATCAGAGCACAGACCAGCTGTGATAATTTTTAATAACTATTAATGATTATTAAATACTAATCAACTACTATTAGTGTCAGTAGGTGTGGTTAAAAGAAGATGGCAGCCTCTACAAGATATATAGTACAGTTGTCTTCACGTTATCTAAGGGTATTTATTAACTACTATTATATGATGTTGCAGTTTTCTTTTCACAGTCTAAATCTCTATCATGGAGTCGATTAGCCAGCACATTAGTGATAGCTGAACACGACAACACCACTGTCAACTCATTAACTTATAGCACAATTAGTGCTGCACGACAATTAGGAGATGTTAGTGTTTTAGTGGTTGGGAAAGACTGCACACAGGTAAGTGTCTATTACGTAGTTTGTACGGTAGTCATCTTGCTTGGGCACTGGTGCTGGATGATACTGAACATTCAGCGTTAATATTTTTTATATCAATCTTTTGGTACTTCCTGTAATATTTGATATTATCTTTTGTCACCAAGAACATATCCAAAATCATTATTAATATATTTACTGGTATATTGTGCTTATTACTTGCCCAGTACATTATTTCTTACACCATGAAGACGATAAGTTATATTTTTAATATTATTAATGTTTGGTCCCACCTATTTTTATGATAACTTAGTTAGAGCTTTGTTTCTATTTGAAGTATAGTAGAATACTGGACTGTCTTTAAAAGTATCAGAGTCATAATATCATCCATCAGAGTCCATGTGTTCAGTTAAATAGAAAAAGTAAACTTGACAAAATGTTAGACAAGTTATTATTATTATTAACCAAATGAAGGACATCTAGTTTGACAGCACTCTGCCAGAAGTAGTGAACAAAATGAATGCTTACAATAAATGCAAGTGAAAACCATAAGTAATCAAACTCAGTTTATAACACAGTTTATATTGTCCATATGCCAGTCAATCTTTTAGAGCAACATTGTATGCAACTTAATTCAACCTGACCCATTAGATGTACCAGGTGGTTCTACGATTGTTTTGAATTACATGTTATGTATCTGTATACAACATCGTTATAATAACCACACCCAAGACATCTGACATAATTAGTAACTTAATTTATTAGTCATAATTAAGACAATTTCATAATTAAATCTTATTATTTATAGGTATCAGAACAATTGTCTCAAGCTGAAAGTATTTCCAAACTGTTAATTGCACAGCACAATATTTTTCATGGATTTCTACCAGGTACTACATGCTATCTTAAGAAAAGACTGTTGTCATTTTTCCATAGAGGCTATAACTGCATTAGTTCTTGAGGCTCAAAAACAGTTTAATTTCACACACATACTCATTGGAGCTGGTGCTTTTGGAAAGGTGAGTTACAGTTAGCATGCACTACTTTCATGAATAATTATCTAATCACAGTGGTTAAATTATACAGTTTATAGTATTGTTAACTCTGGGTGCCTTTGTGTGGACAAGGGTTATTACACTCAGTCTGTTTGTTTGTCTATCATCTTGAGCAAGGCACTTTAAAGCAATTGTTACTTGAAAAGTATTTGTTCTGTCATATTGTATTGTATTGTGCTATTTGTAAGCACACTATCTGAAGAAAAATCTTAAGAAAGCAATAACAAAAACCCAGACCAGACAAAATGCTAGTGTTGGAACTAACTTAGTTGTCACTGAAAGATAAGATAAAAAAACCAATTGACAGTATTTGAGTTAAAACTTTAGATCAACAGTTATGTTTATTGACCTTGATCCTTGATCATAGTTGGGACTACTAGTAATACTAACAAATGACAGTAGTACAAACATAGTATTGTTTTAAAATCACATGGTACGTATATATATATATATATATATATATATATATACAAATATACCCTATATATATATATATATATATACAAATATACCCTATATATATATATATATATATATATATATATATATATATATATATATATATATATATAGGGTATATTTGTTTTCATTGTACATTACTATCAAAACCAACAGACAAAGTCAACCACATCTACTGATTAATACATATTGCAGTCTATATACTACAAGCTCTATGACATTGACTATGGCTAGTCAAAAGGTTTATTGTTCTGTATTTCGCTATATACTTAGCAGCACCTTTTGTCTCTGTAATCTCTCAATATGAGCAAATACACATAGCAGCACCATCTACCATATGATTGGTAAATTTCAAGGGATTTAAATGCAGACATTTAGGATACAAGTTATGGTAAAGATTAGTTTGTTCTCCATATGTTGAAAAAAGTGTTCAGCTTATTTTTGTTTGGAAATGTGAACTAACTGACAAAAGTTGCTATAAATTCAATAAATTTCACAAAGGGGTAAGTGAGAATACTTTAATCCAGAATTTAAAGAAAACAAATGTAAGATGATCAGAATTTCCTTTTAGGCATACAGATGAAAAATAAAAGTAAACTAATAAAATATTTGATACTTTAATTTAGTATATTAGGATGACATGTGATTCTTTGTTGACCAAGTCATTGTGAATTATTGACTTAATGGCTTGACTGCATGAAGAGCAGGATCCGTTAATAAGGCTTAGTTCATTAGATTACTAGAGGTAATAGAGAACGTGACATTTCAATCAGCCCATTGTGGTTATTTGTAGGATTGTAATACCATACAGAACATGTCACTTAGTTCATACATTCACTGCTTGACTTCACAGATATTATATTTTATGAGTGCCCTACTCATCCATGAAATCTACAAAAAATTTATACTGTTACCAACCATACAATATTCAATAGAATCTTAGAACAATTTTATTGCCTTTCATGTTTCATATGGTAGGTAGTCCTACATCTGTTTTGGGACATGTGGTAACCATACAGCTATGTCTACTTGCTTCTTTTTGTTCTGTTGTTAAAATTCAACTGCACACTCTAACTGCAGATGCACGTAGCAACCAATGAATTTAATTACCCACTATAGCAAACACTATGCAAACACATAGACATGAATGATTGATTGTGTATTCAAACTTCTATTGTTTGCTCTGCTTAAAGAATATTCAAAGCACTCATAGAAAGATGTTTACAGTTATAATCTTATTGACTTAATTCTATAACACTATATTCTCAGTTTCTACTTTTAAAAAAGTACAATGATGATATTAGGCCTTGCCCTCTGGAGCTTTTTATTTTAGTTTCATTGCACCCTTAATTACAATAATAATAAAGATATATCTTAGTCTTTGTTTCAATTGCTAGAGTCTTATTCCCAGGATAGCAGCCAAACTTGATGAAGCCCCCATATCTGATATCATAGGCATTAATGGAGAGAAGGACTATGTGAGAACAATCTATGCTGGCAATGCTGTCCAAACTATTCGGTCATCTAACAAGGTTGATCTAATAACTGTAAGAGGGACTGCCTTTCCTCCTTCAGCCACAACTGGTGGATCATGTACACCAGAAAATAGTTAGTTGACATATAGAAATGATAGTAATAATGGTAGTACACAGTTGCAAACACAAAGAATACAAATATTATTGTCCTTAGTTAACTAGGATTAGTCTGGCTAGTCATGCTGTACAAGACTATATTGCTTATGTTGAAGGCTTACCATGTGAAGTATATTTTATTTATTAGTAATGTCTTGTAATATATAATAATAAGCATTGTTTTATTTTGTACTAGTGTCATCTCTTGACACAATTTCTAATGATCTGTCAACGTATGAAGGTCAAGAACTTAGTATCAGTGAGAGACCAGAGCTAACAGCTGCTCGAGTTGTCATATCAGGAGGTATAAACAGTCTACCAAGTCATATGTGTATTTTCTGACTCAGGTAGAGGAATGAAAAATGGAGAAAATTTTCAGCTTCTGTATGATCTGGCAGACAAACTTGGAGCTGCAGGTGATCTATATATTATATATTATATAATATATTGGGTTTTTGCTAGTGGGAGCCTCAAGAGCTGCTGTTGATGCTGGATTTGTACCCAATGACATGCAAGTTGGACAAACAGGAAAAATTGTAGCTCCTGTAAGTTAAATTGTAGATCAACTATTTTAATATAGTAATATTAATTATTATTTCAAATAATTATGCTGATCATCATTACTTGTGTACTGAGTATGTTGTTGTAAATTACATTTGCTAAAGGAACAAAGTTACACTGTAAATCTGGAAAATCAGTGTCTGTATTGTGTATTAAATATTTGTATTGTTTTATTTCATGGTTTTGAAGATTATGAACACATAGTTATAACTTATAAAGGTACCATTAAAATCAAGTGACAAGGAAAACTTCCTAATCTATGGCAATTATTATGAGGGTGACTAATAAGAGTTAGTGGTTTGGTGTAGCAGAATATTTGAGATGTTTTCTTTAGTGTCACTTATTATAGTAACATACATTTTTTATTGATTACCCTGACACACCTGGACTTGTTTAGGCAACATTGCATTGCATACATACATACATGTATTCATTCACCCATATCTACTATATATTATCGTTTGAGGTGTTTTCCTTAATGTCACCTATTATAGTAACATATTTCTTATTTATTACCTTGACATACCTAGAGTTGTTTAGACAACATTGTATTGCATATATGTATGTATTCATTCACACATATCTGTATACTATCAGTTTGATAAAGTTAAATACATTCTTGACTATCAATGTCCAAACAAACATAGCATTTAGACGTAATATGGCTTATAACCATAGGGATAGGAAGGGGGGGCAGGGGGGCTAGCCCCCCCTGATTTGCACTCAAGTCTATGTACACAATAACCTCTCGACTGAAGTGTTAATTTGTGTACATTAACAATCAATCACCACATTTTAGCGAGTTCATGTTACCTTCTGTAAAATTAGTTGCTATAGCAAAAGTATTAATAGAACAGAATGCACTTTTTCAACCTTATGCCGACTAAAAAATTACCTATGAAGTACTGTGACCCAAGAATGACTAAACCTTGTCATGCTGTTACATACACATAAGGACTGTACTGATAACATAAACTTTTTAGAAATAGCTAAAGAGTTTGTTTCCTTTAACGCCAAATTAATTTTTTTGGTCATTTTTGATGTTTAATAATATAACGCAACTAAATCATAAGGTCAGCCCCCCAACTTAAAGTTCATTCCTACCCCTCTGCTTATAACATAAGAAAAATGTACAGTGTAGCCAATTTCCCAATATCTGGCTATACTGCATTAATCCTGATAAGTAATCTTTATAATACCACAATGCTGTTGGAATGAATTGATTTTTACATTGAAGACACTACACTTAATTGTTCTTTTATTGTAGGAACTGTATATTGCAGTTGGTATATCAGGAGCTATTCAACATTTAGCTGGTATGAAAGACAGCAAAGTAAGCCTCATTTAATACTAGCTTTATTTGAATAGTTTATTGATAGGTAATTGTAGCTATTAACAAAGATCCTGATGCTCCTATTTTTCAAGGTAATTCACTATAAATAGGAATTTTTAGATAGCTTAGTGTCATGCACTATTAATATTGACTATTGCTATTATAGTTTTGTAATCTTTTGTTCCTGGATTGACATTGATCCATTCCTACATTTTACCTGTGTGATGACTATGTCCCTAGTTATTGAATATTCTGAAATGAGAATTTTACTTATTGTATAATTTCAAGAAGTTAACAAAATAAGTTGAGGCCCTTAGTATTATGCCTTTAGCTTGTATAGGGTTAGTAGTAACACCAGTGTTGTCACATTGAATCAAGAAACATACCTATTTTGATATCATTACTTTGTCTGTTTTCACATTGTAGTAGCAGATTATGGATTGGTTGAAGATCTGTTTAAGGTACATATATTCCAATCTGCTTTGATGTCATGGTGTATTTATTATTATTCAGGTTGTTCCTGAGTTGAATGAAAAGTTGTAACATTAAGACAAGACAATATCTATAGTTTATTTATGATTAGTCATAATAGTGTTATGTTGAATATTGCTGTGGTTATTTCTAAAGGCTATTAAACAAATTAACTACAAGTGAGTGTTTTGAGGATGAGAGTAGTAATTGTGTTGTCATTAAATCTGGATTTACACGGAGTGCCCTTTAGCTTTGACCCTTAAACAGCGTATACTCGGGTGTGGACCAAGAAAATACTCGTGGGCGGAGACATAGCAAAGCTATGATTGCGTAATATTAATTACCCGTCGTCTAGGCACGAGACTGATTATAACGACAGTGGGTAATCAAAATCCGGAAAAAAGTGGTGGCATTTGTCTCTAGATCTGCTTGGCAATTCACAAAGAAACGCAAAATGTTGTCCTCAAGGCAAGCTTTGAGGAGAATCACAGGCGCTTTCTTACGATGCAAAGGATATTCGACTTTGGTAAACTTAGATCCACCAGTTGAAATTCGTTTGAATAATCCATTAAGTCCAAACGTTATGCCTCGTTTTGGAGGTATAGCTACTATGATGAGACTGCCTTTACAAGAAAGTGATCCTGAAGGATTAGATGTTTGTTTTGTCGGAATACCATTAGACACCGGTACTTCGTTTAGATCGGGAACGCGACACGGACCAAGAATGATACGACACGAGTCTTCAATACTCAATCGTTACATTCATTCCACCGGAGCAGCACCATTTGAGTCTCTCAAAGTTGCTGATATTGGAGATGTTCCTGTGAACCCTTATAATCTTCCAAAGAGTCTAAATATCATTACTGATTTTTACAGGAAGATTTTAAGAGCAGGGTGTGTTCCACTAGGATTAGGCGGAGACCATACTCTTACGCTTGGTATCTTGAGAGCTGTCTGTGAGAAATATGGTCCAGTGGGTATGATTCAAATAGATGCTCATACTGATACACAAGACACCATGTTTGGAGAGAAGATTGCTCATGGAACACCATTCAGACGAGCAGTTGAAGAGGGACTTATTGATCCAAAGTATGTGGTACAAATTGGATTACGAGGATCAGGATATGGACCTGATGACTATAAATGGCCCAAAGAACAGGTATGAAATCTACAGTCCATTCTAGTAACTTGCTGTTGCTTGTCTATGAATCCTGCTATATGAATTTATTTCTCATAATATAGGGCTTTCAGATGATTTTGGCTCAAGATTGCTGGTACAAGTCATTAACTCCTTTGATGGACTCCATTAAAAGGAGAATAGGTAGAGATAGACCAGTCTATCTTACCTTTGATATTGATGGCATTGATCCAGCTTTTTGCCCAGGAACAGGTAATGCTTTTTTTGTTAAAACTAAAATATTATAATAAAAATAGCCATTTTGGAAAGCATATAGATATTACATTTGGTAGGAAACATTGTAAAGTTACATATAATTATTATACAGCCCTGTTGCTAATTTTCTTTTGTAAATTTAATGTCTTATATGCCCTGCCAGTTGACCCACCAGAGGTCACTTCTTGTTACTCTGTTTTAAGTGTATTCTTGTCTTGTTCGTATTAACGACTCTCTAATCAAGGCATATTCTGGCATGTGCCTGTTTCTTCAATTTAAATTTCCAGCTATCATTTATCTTGTCATGTGATTCTTTATATATTTAATTATTCATTTCTCTCTTTATGAAACTGACTTAGCTCTTCAGCATGCAATGAAGTAGTTCTATGATTTTAGTGCAGTTTTAACAACCATAGCTCATTTGTTGTTGAAATTGCTGCTTGAAAGAATTAAAAGGCAGAACCCTCGCCGCAATAACTAATGTTTAATTCACTAAACTGTTGCTATTGCAACTGAACAAATTTTAATAATTTTTAGCTATAGAAATAATGTTTTATTTTGCAATCGCAACAAGTTTTTATGCCATTTTGTTCATTATTGTGATTTGATGAAGCTTGACAGCAGTAGTTTGACAAGGTTAAAACTTCCAGCTGTACATTTTGAAAAAGAAAGCTAGTCACAAGTTGGACAAACATTTAAAAATTTTTATACCTGTTTTGATTTTATGTTTTGTTTGTAATGCTATAGCTTATCAATTACCATAGCATTTAAATCAGTAATGTGATATGTGTCCATTTTCATGTTTTCCAACTTCTCAGCACTTTGAAGTGGTAAGGCTTGATAAGCCATCTATTTACAATGTTTTGTCCTTACTCTAAGTTCTTTGCCAGATTAATAGATACTGTAATTCTTATCGAAAAGAGTGTAATACATCCAGGTGCATAACTCATATTAATAACTTTTGTTTTGTCCAATGAATTTCAAGTTATCAATATGACCGTTACCTTGTTCATGTGATGCGGCGAGGGTTAAAACATAACTTATCAGGAGTATATGAATGTGCTCCTGCTGTTATATATGTGATTTAGACAAGTGACAAGATTATCATACCTCACTATGAAAGATAAATGGGATATACAATAAAGAGAAGCCTTCAGGAATTCAGCACTTGCAAACGTTTATATTCTCATCAACGAACAAGACTAAATAACCATACTTTTGCTATGTCTCAGACCATTAAATTCTGATATTGATCTATATGCAGATTAGTGACTTTCTATACTTGTATACATTGTTTAATAGAATAAGTGACGAATACAGAACATAACGCACAATCTTGGACAGCATGATCTGGAAATGCTGTCAGGCAAAATGTAATCATGATCACCAAATTAATTAACATGATATTTCTTTTCAAACTGTTCAAAAATAGGAAGAGCGTATACATAAATTTTATGTCATATTCTGGGCATCTTAGGTATAGATTATTTAATTGTTTACCCAAATTTTTTCATCTTAGTGAGGGTATGTAGTATTTCGGCTCACCATCTCTATTGTTGCCAACATATATAATTATGCTGAACTACATTTTAGAACATCAATGGAAAGGAGGCCATGAGAGGAGATTTATATCAACATACTGGACATAACAAGTCTCTTTTTCGGAAAGTTTGAAGCAGTGCATGCATATATATTTTGTTAGATTAGAGCTTTTGATGATGATGTAAGTTGCCAGACTAGAGCTTCCTTTGAAGCATGCAGTATATTAATTGCTAAGTAGTCTATGATAGAAGCTTACAGATCGTTACTGAAAAATATATTAGTTTATAGAGCCTCCTAAATTCAGTGAAGAATTAATCATTTCATTAAGTATTGCTGTGTAAAGCAGAACGAATTTTCATGATCTCCAAAGGAACAGACAATAATTACTAATACATCTTATATAGTTGACTGTATAAAGTAATTTTTATTATTATTACTTTGCAGAGCATTTTTATCTAAGTTTGTATATTAGTACTATATAGTTGGGGCAAGTCAGGTCCTACATCAGTTGGTGTCTTCTATCTCGCTGTAACTGCCTTAAACATGTGCATATGCAAATTTGATAAGGCTTGCCCCTAGCACATACCTTAATTAATTACCTTTCCTTATTTTAGGTACTCCTGAAATTGGAGGTCTTACTGTTGTCCAAGGATTAGAAATTATCAGAGGGTGTCGAGGACTCAACATTGTGGGAGCTGATTTAGTTGAGGTTAACTTGTGATGCACCTGTTTTTACATATAAGCCATATCCAGGATTGTGCCTAAAGTAGATGTAGTTGCTGGTAAACTAAACTTTACCCCTGAAATATAAACCTTAAACTGAATGCAGTACTGGATATGTAAATGTCTCTTTCTCTTTTGTAAACAGAAACTCTCAATTGTAGCCTTAAAAGTAACATATAATAACCAATAATGTCATATGCAACCTTAAAAGTAGTTGTGTAATGTAATCATATTTTCAAGTAATCCAGTTATATAAGCGGGAAGACTTTCCCCAGCACTTATGATAACAAGAATGTAAACCATCCTATAAATAAGGCTAATAAAATTCATAGGTCCATTTGCATCAAAGGTTGATATGACACCACATAGCCCAAAGGACTCCATGCCTTTCACAAGATAGGATTTTTCTTTATTCTTCTAAAGTAATTGCATATGTGGGCTTTGGTGCTTATTAAAATGGATATTCAAAGCTCAGTATTTGTATTTACCTCCTTACCTTTATTGTATACATTGAGAATTGATTGCATTAATGCTGATCCTCAAAATACTCCAGATATGATATTATGTAGATAGTGCTTTCTCCACAACAAGCAGTTTGTATGATAGTCAGTAAGTTTGGTCTTTTTAGCAGTAGATGACTTGAAATACCACTTTTAATGACTGTGGTTTACAGTACACATCTGTGGAAAATAGTCTAGATTCCATGCCAACTAAATTGATTATATAAATCATTTCATATTAGAGCTCTAAATATAGGTTAAAGTCTGAGACTAAGGGAAGTATACACTGTAGAATCCAAAGCATGCATGCATGAGAGTTTTATTAGGTACACAGAGTTCCCATTAGATGAGGACCAATCAGATATCTTCATTTAAATTTTGTATACTCTAAATGAGATGTGTCAAACTAAAAGACATTGCTAATTTCATCATTTGACCAATTTCTACATGATACTTATAAACATTGATCTAACCTTTAAATCAGCCATATGTAGGCATTTTTGTTGAAAGAAAGGCTGCTGAGTATTGAGAGATTCTGGTACGAGATGTTCACTATCTTTTGCCATTCATAGGCGCATAGGCGTACTGCCTGCCTTGTACATACTTCAGATTAAAGAGAAATTTATAGTTTATACCATTGATGGGAATTAAAAATAAAGTCTTATTTATTTGTTTCAGGTCAATCCTTTGTTGGATGCATCTGGTGCTACTGCATTAACTGGAGGGAATTTTCTCTATGAGATGTTGTCTATCTTACCCGGTGTCAAGTATTATGTTTAATACTTTCTAGTTAGTGAAACAGTATTGGTAAAACTATTTGTAAAGAAGTATCATTCCTGTGTTTCATTTTTAATAAAAAACAGATCAGTTATATTTATGATGATACTGATAATTACAATGATGTTTTGGTATAATTCTATGGTATGAATGATACAAGTTTACTTAAAGTAAATAAACACAAAATTGAAGATAATTATAAATGTTAAAGTGGTTTAACACTTTCCTTGAGGCCATTGTAACGTAGAAATAAAAGATTAACAACAAGACTAAGAATGTTTAATAAACATTGAAATCCAGCTTCATAAAGGAGTCTTGGTGCAAACACACCCCATGACAGATTATGATGTTTAAGACAAAATGCAGCAATGACTGCAAAAAGCAACTAGATAATAAGATTATCATTAGTTTACTGAAGTAACCTAACTCACCCGTACAGATCCCAATAGTAAGAAAAACAACTGCAAGCTTAGAAGAGATGGTGAAAAATGTTTCTTGTGTTGTGGGAGCATCAATGGAATGATAAAGGAAGTGATAATCTATAAGAGACATTTACAATTTCTATGCACATCAAAATTAATGTACCTGTGATCCTAGCATATTGATACCTACAAGAACACCAGCTATTGGTAGAGTGATACGAGTCATCTCACCATATAATCCTATAAATCCTGCCTCAAAGCGAATACTTGACACTGTTGCTTGATGACCAAATGCAAAAAAGTACTGATAACCAAAAAGTGAGCAAAGAGATGCTCTAGTAAACAGAGAGACTACACAATATATAATATATTATCATAATTATAATACAAAATATTATTTCAAACCTTGTGGGTTTTGTTGTAAAAGCTTTATCATCAGTATGATCTGAACTATGCTAAGTGAAACAGAAAGGAACAGAACATCATTAGCAGCAGCAACTAGTACTGCTATAAGGATCCAAATTGTCAGCAGAAGCCAGAAGATTGGAACAAGAGTGGGAGAGAAAGTGATGAATGGTTCCACAATGTTGAACTTTGTCAAATATGCCTCCAAAGTATTAAAGATTCCCATGTTGTGTAATTTAAATTGACCAGGAGTAAAAGGTTTCCATATTGCTAATATAATAGCAGCCAATAGAAAGGCATATACTATACGAGCAATCCATGCTGATAATATCTCAAATTGGCAGTAAGTTAACAATAGAACAATACAAGTAACCCACAAATGATCAACCATCCATTGCACCAGTTTGGGAAAAAGTAATGTTTTTAACTTATTACATTCATGTATGATGAGAGTGGAAAATTTCATTGTCAGACAAAAGATTATACTGGAAATAACAAATCTAAGTAAAAATATAGCAGATGGTTTGAATGTACTAAGATAGCTTGGGATAAAGCATTCATCTTGCAAATCCCGACAAGCATAGAAGTAACTTGTCAAACGAATACACATCATAATACCAATGTGTGGAACAATTGGTTTCAATGCACCGCTCCATACTTGACATGGAATCATATATGATTTGGTGAAAATTTGATACACTTTAACTAATAGTAAAGCTAGTACTAAAGTCTGACTACAAAATGCTATCACTTTTTGCTCGTATATAATAAAACTAGTAGAGAATAGACCAAATGAATGAAGTAATATAACCATTGCTGACAAACTATCAATCCAGTTGTAATGTATTAAGTTCCCTCGTAGAAAAAAGTTCACATCATGAAAAGAACTACTCAAACTGATTATGACACATATTGGGAAGACAAAATGTAGAATGAGAATAAAAATGCCAGTTATTATCTTAAAGTCATCAAACTTTGCCCAAGCTAAAGAGCACACTTCACGAACAGTTTTCATATAAGTAATAAACAGATCAGCCAATGCAGTTAGCTTTTCTTCACTACTTTTATCGTATGAAT
This sequence comes from Xestospongia bergquistia, assembly GCA_963965975.1. NCBI lineage: Eukaryota > Metazoa > Porifera > Demospongiae > Haplosclerida > Petrosiidae > Xestospongia > Xestospongia bergquistia. Next base: position 3,197,328 of record OZ014420.1, on the reverse strand, counting down.
TAATAATTTCAGTATACATTTGGTTAGTAGTTTCATACAACTTGTTCAATTCATCTGTAGGCAATTGGTTTGCAAAGTGTGCACTAGCTGTGACAAAAGTGTTCAACTGCTCTGAATTAACTTTCAAAGCATTAAGAAAGGACAGATTAACTTTACCAGTATAAACTGACTTGGGATATGAATATGAAAGACATTGATTAATTTTCTTTTGGTTAATAGTAAGTGGGACAAAAAGTTCAGGAATAATCATACCCAAGTTTGAAAAAGGAATTGGTAAACCTAATAGAAGGGATACCGTAGGAACAAGATCTACTTGAGGGACTAGATTGCCATTACACTATATGATAAATAATAACAAATTACAATTAAATACAGAGATTACCTCATCTACATTGAAGAGTGGGCGGGGAGAATATACAAGTAGAGCAGCTTCAGTTTCCCACTTGGATCCTCCACCATGATCACCAGTTGGAGTCATACCATGATCTCCCAGTACAAATACTATGGTATTATTATCAACCACATCAAATATAGTCCTTGATAAAACAAGCATACTAATACATGTCAATGGACTGATGTATTATAATATGTAGTGGAAACAGGTTGTGGGAACTTGTACTTAACCTCCTAATTAAGTAAATTGCTGTACACTGATAGTTATGTAGGTAAAACTCATTCATAAGTGCACACAAAGTCTGCCAGACAACTGAAATTATGTTGTAGAGCCTGAGCTCATGCAGTGTTAGTTCATCTATATATGCACACATGTCCATTAGGTGTCTGAGTGTGACACGTATGCTGGATGATATTATTAACATAATAAACTAGGTGGTAGTGGATTATTTTCACTTCCATTATGTTGCCTGTCCAATCTAACCACTCAACAAACAAATTATTCTTACTTTACTCTTGCATCCAATTGCTCTAATTTTTTAGCCATATTGTCACTGTCAGGACCAAACGTATGGCCACAATGATCAACACCTAGAAGATGACCAATAACAAAGTCAGCAGAATTCTCTTTTAATTCTGGAATGATAAGTTTATACACTCCATCATCCACTGTATCTAAGTCTTTAACATTCAGTGACGGAAATGGATAAAACTTGTCAAACAAGTTAGGATACATACCCATCCAAGTATTATCTCCCAAAAAAGTGATATTTAATCCATTTATTTTAGACTGTCTTATGAGGTTATCTTCTTGTATTTCATAACTGTCAAAATTGCTGCTAATATCAATAAAGGTAGGGAGACTTCCAGTTGTCAAAGCTTTCAAACGTTGCATTGTTGCAGTTGGCTGATCAGCTATAAAACGAAACAACTTTGTGTTTTGTGGTTGTTTCTGTAAATAGTCCCTTATATGTAGCATTTTATTGATATATAATGGAGGGTTTAGATCCATTGATTCATTATAGAATACAAAGTCATATCGGAGTGCATCTATCAATAACCATACAACTCTCTGGAAATGTTGGGGAGGACATTGCTGACTAGAACAAGCTGGAGTGTATTCTGGTCGAATAACAATTCTAGTCAACAAGAATCCTTTTAAGAAGAAACACAGTCCGACGGTTTGAATCAAACAAGATATAAAGAGCACGAGATAAGACCTGGCCATACCCAATTAAAAGTGGGAATGTACAGTTGGAGGGGCGTTTATTAGAAAAGGATATAAGCCATGAGGTTGGAGAAGTGCTATTTCTGCTCATCCACAATCTATCCTGGACATGGCATTATGTTCATTAGAAATGATTGTAAAGTGAGTGAAGGTGTTAATAATTATAGAATTCGTCTTTCTGACAGCAATTTAGGTTTTGTCGATCAAAATGTCATAAGGCTTTTAAGAGAAAGAGAAATCCTCGCAAAGTCAGATGGACTAAGGCATTTAGAAAAGCACATGGGAAAGAGATGACAATGGTTAGTTTGCTATAAAAATAATAAATACTTAATGACTAAAATTATAATTTTTATAATTGACTAAACAGTTTGCAATTTGGATTGAATTGTAACCAGCCTTCCTTCGATACTCAAATGAAGCTTGTTACTATATAGCTAATCCATGCTAGATATTTTTGAATCAACAAGTAATTCTCTAACATAAAATTTTACTCATACTGCTTGCAATTTTATGATAAGCATTGAGAATTTTAACTAGTATATTAACTAAAGTAGTTATCACTTTATTGATCTCATTCTTTGACAAACAAGTGATAAACGAAGACAAGGAAACTTAAAATGAAACAAATAACAATTCTGAAAAAGTTGAACCTCATGTCCTTAGACCCTATAATCTTCATTAATTATCTGTATTGGTTAAAACTGATGTATAATAAAAGCACAAAAAGTTGCTACTTTGATGCCTAATACAGTGCATTCTGAAGTCTCTAGACTTTCTACCAAATATTCAAATTGTCAAGTCAAAATTTCAAATCATATAGAAACAATATTCTAATAATCAGTATTTATACTATTATAGTAGTAGGTGTGGTTATCATTACTAACAGTATATTAGGAAAAATTGTTCTGATTCATAAAATGGCAAATGATAAAAAGTTCTTAATATTATATTGGAGACTGTATTTTGCAAAGTATGAAGACTGAAAAATTGCAAAAGCTATAGTGCAACTCTGCAATTCATAAACCTCTATCAGTAACGCCCAAGTCATGGTAGCAATAATTGAATTTATTTGTTGTGCTATGTATCAGCAGTTGGTTAAGTTAATTTGTTGGCTTCAAATATTGCGTACAATAACAATAACGAAACTATAAAACAAACATATAGTTAAAACAGTGTTCTAAATAATCTTATGACTATTTGGCATACTTTTTTGTCAATAAGAATGCTATTTTCCGACTGTATGTTATAAAAATAAAATAGAAACAACAAAATTGAAATACACACAAGCCTATAGCAGTCATACCAAGATAGACATACCATACACTTTAAATTTGTAGTTTCTCTAGTTTATACATATTCTAATTGTCTTATGATTATACATTGCTAAAAGTTGGACTAATGTGCCCAGTAACCTTACTATAAGTAAACCCCACCTCTAAATGCTAAAGCACAGGTTTATGACACATATTATACTGTCCTAAAGTTGATTTACAAGTTTCCACTAGTTTGTATCTGTTTTGTGAGATAAAACTAATTTATTTCATGTGTTTTCTTTGATGTTGTGACACTTAGCAGGTGGCTCTGGCATTTGTTGTGACATTGATGTTAGTAATATATGATCGTTTTCTTTCATAGGACTCTACGTTTGAATTTGAAAAGAGAAGAAACATTCCTGTTAAGTATAGTCGTGAATTGTGGACCAAAACAGGTATTGTATAGTGTGACATATTCTGTTGTATGTACTTTAATAATCAGTTGAAGCTATCAAGAAAGTCGAAAAAATTAAATCAAAGAGACAATCACAATTTATCAAGAATAGGTAACTAACTGTACATGTGTACTTCATAACAATGATTCACTCTTTCTACATTACAGACTGAAAGCTGGATTGAAATTACAGAAGGCTTCTGATGAAAAAGAAGTTCAGAAAGGAATCTATTTGTTGGAACAACCCCCAGGTAGAACTAGTCACTGACATAATAGTTTGAACATGTATTTTTCTAGTTACTGCTGATAAAGTCATAGCAGCTCAGAGAGAAAGGTTGGCAGCAAAAAGGAGAGAAAAGAAAATGGAGGCAATGGAAGTAGAAGAAAATTAACCATCATTTATTTAATATTATGAAACCACAAATAAAACCATTTTTTGACGTAATAATTATGTTAGTACATATTACTGTGTTTAACAAGACATAAAAATGGCTGATACAAACAATAATCTATAAATTATTTGATGTACCCTATTTTACGAACTATAATGTTATATCATCATCACTGTTATGATAGTTACCAACAGTAGTGAGAGGAGAAGAGTCCACTGAGCTAACATTTCAGTAGCTCCACCCCCAGGAGTTGGAGATACTGACACTACAGGACTATTTGAAGGAACTGTAGTAACTGAACTAACAGAAGTTGTAGTAGATGCAGTACTTGTAGAAGAAGGGGTACTAGTTGAAGTAGTGGTAATAGTTGATGGCAGCAATGGTGCTCCTAAAATGGATGACAACACCAATATTAGATAACCAATAAGTCTAAAATTACAACATTCTATTTGGTAATCTACACTTACCAGTAACGTTAAAAAATTCAAGTGGAGTTGCACCTTTTGTTGTTACAGCACGACAAGCATATTCACCAGGAGAATCAGTTCCCACTATTAATGTGTATGCATAAGTAAATGATTTCAACATATTGTTAGTGAAGGTTGTGGTTTGAATGACATTTTCGTTTTTATAAAATGTCACAGTAACTTCAGATAGACATGTTTCCACCTGACATCCAATTGTAATAGCCTCTCCAACAGTTCGAGATGATATATCCACATTAGGTATGTCAGATGCAATGATAACTGGATCTAAATGGTAAAAAATATGAGAACTGGCTTTATTATAGAATACTTGTATAATACTGACTAAAACAATGCATTAGCATCTCGTATAGAGGGGGTACAATATTTGGTGCCCTCTATAAGCTTATGAAGAAACAATTGTACAAGACAACTAGCCACTCCTGACACTTACCTACATCTACAACTACTCTGACATTGGTGTTAGCATCACTGTCACCTTGAACATGACAGACATAAATTGTATCATGCTCTGCCATCAAGGGATCAAAAGTAATATTAGCAATGATAAAAGTCTCATTATTAATAACTTGTGATGATGTCTATAAGAAAGTGATTACATTATATAAAGTCATCAAATTCTACTTACATTAGTGAATCGTGTGTCTGTGTTGGATATAGGATCAAATCCTAAACCAAAAAGGGACCAGAATACACTATTTCCCATTCCTATACACTGGATTACTTCACGACAATAAACACGAGATCTTAGTGCACCCATTCTTGATACAAAGATCAAAGAACCTGTAAAAATAAACAATTACTTAGGAACTATCCTGTGGCTAGACATATTTGTGAACATTAACATAATAGGAAGCTTAGGGTTTTAAATATAACACTAGAATGAGGTGTCAGACACAGATGAAATCTCATAGATTGTGCCTCGAAATCACACATTGAAATCTTTGAAATCAATAAATCAGACGAACTTAAGACTTAGAAGTCAAACTGTTGGTTTGTTCCCAGAATATCTACTCCCTAATAATAACAATTGAATTAACTTAAGTATGTGTACAGTGTATAATATTAACAATGAATTTGCTGTATAATGCTAAACTGTAAATTTACATGTGGGCTATAAGTAAGTCAATCAAATAAGAAAGCAATATGCCTTATAGCATTAAAAGTATTCTTTTGATCATTATTCAGCTCTTCCTTAAGCTATTTTTCCTTTTCATCTCTTTTCACCAACTTATTTCTCCTAGTTCATGTATCGTCACATATTTAGGGGATTGGAGTCACTTCATCTCGAGATCTCACGTCGCTTTTCAGCTTCTCAACAGCTCCTACAGTGCTATTAATAGGGTGGTTGTGTTCTCCAGACAGCTGCAGCAAAGCATCAGTCTGTAGAACAAATCATGCAAAACTCTGCCTCTTAGCAAACTTCTAGTACTCCTTCCATCATTCATAGAGCAGTTCAGCATGTATCAGCATCATTCATAAAGCATAATTTTTCTACCATTTTGAATTGTAAAAATTCCATTTTTGTAGTATAAACTGAACTACAACAAAGTAACTGAATCAAAAAAACTACCTACTTATATACAAATCAATACTAAATACTTATGTGTGAAGTTAACATAATCCATATAAGGTAGCTTAAAGTATTACTTAATTAAGTTGGTAAAGTTCTGTTTGCTATAAATTTATTTAGCTTTTGCCTTAATTGCCAAAAGAATTGTTACCATAACACTTTGTGGGAATAGATATAATAGTTTACAAGGATTGACATTCTAGTATATATTCAAACTGTTGTCACACCCATTAGCTTCAATTTGAAAGGTGTGGTTTCTGGTAATTACTGTCCTCGACTTCTGGTTAAGCAATATAAAGAAATAGTCACTAGAAACCATACGTTACAAATAAAAGGTAAGAGACATGACAAACCCAACAACATTTGATCTGAAAACACAGAAATCTCAGAAATCACATTAAGAAATCTGCAAA